>JAMPIN010000003.1:10143335-11381114 GCA_024699845.1 Aphelenchoides bicaudatus | reverse complement strand
TGCTTTGAATACTCGAAACTTTAGGCAAGTACGGATTGTGTTCTTTTTGTCTTGTCAGAATTCTCCATTGTTCTTTAAAAGCTTGTCGGTATTCTTGATTGTTGACGTAGTAAATGGGATAATTCATAGCAATTGTTGCGTTTATGGCCAAGCCTCCATACATGTGATGGGCAAGAAGTTCTTCGCTTTCGATCTCTCTAAAAAGTGTTGAATAAGTGTCGTCAATTTAATCAAAGTCCTGACCGGAAAGAGTCATAAACAAGAGAAAGCGAAATTAAAAAGTTTCCGCAGATCAACATAACCATAATTAAACTCAAAGAACGCATTAGTTTCCGGTCCATGGAGTGGTTCTTCATATAAATTGTTATCCACGTAATAAGGTAAACAAGAATCGTCAAAACAGTAACAAAAAACATTGCTTGGCCCCATACTTTCTTTGACCACGCAATAAATGCAGCCGGAATTGTGCAAACAACAAAGCTGGAAGTGCAATAGTTTGAATTTAAAGTGATATTTTACCTTTCAGGTTGTTCTTGCATAGCAAAATAGGCAACGTAGTTGAGAGAAAATGAATATAAAAAAGGAAGTGGTAGTTTAAACCAAAGTATTTGACAAGTGTTATTTGTTTGTACCTGAAAGTTGTTAAAAGTTAATTTTATTATGATTTGGTTAGCTTTTGTAATTTAAATTTGTTATTGACACTCAAAAGCTTCGACACAAAAAAGTTTTTCAAACAAGCCAATCAAAAAGCTTCAACACAAAAAGGTCAATCAAAGAAGTTTTTCAAACAAAGCTTCAACACAAAAACAAGCCAATCAAAAAGCTTCAACGCCTAATTCAAACAAGCCAAACAAAAAATGACATTTTACTTACTGAATAGGCATCAAGACACATAAAAGTCGATCAACACCTAACGAAAACATCAAAAAGGTTCCCATATTCATTCCAAATAAGCGAATGCAACTGTAGCCAATAACATTGCTGAATAGTCATGAAGTTTTTGGCTGAGAAGATTAAGTAGAAAAGAATAAAGTGTCCACATTGATGAACAGCGTCGACAAAGGACAAAATGGCAATTAAAATATTGCATTTTGAACGGAGTTGTGGCTTCCTAACACTCGCCCAGACAATGTTTAAATTGCCGAATATTCCAAATGAAGTTATTAAAACTAATCCGGAAACTGCAGGCAACAAAGAGTTTAAATAATGATCTCGATGTTCTTCGACATAAGACTGAAATGTGGGGCTAAATGTTTCCAAAAAGGGTTTGTTTTGCTTCAAAATACTGAAAGTGCTGTTTTAAATGTGTTTTGACTTCTTTGAAATTTCTAACTTAAAATAAACAACACACAAAATTGTTAAAACGAAGAGTCTTTGGAGCTTCAAAATAACCGAAAAGTTATGAACCGAAGGCGGGCGTATGGCTTGCCGTTGCTGTAAAACATAAAAATTGTGTTTGGTTGTAAACACAAATTTAAGACTTCAAAACAAATCACATTTGAAAACAAACAACAACAAAATGTTTAAACAGAGTTTTCAATTCATTGAGGTTTGTCAAACATAAAAACGACTCAACGGAGTTTTCAAATTAATAGACCTTCTTCAAACAATTATTGTTACGATGTTAGGGCCCCCCGGCATTGCAATCAAAAAACATACCGTCTCAAACATATCCTTAGCATAAAGATTCCGACACAACTTCTCAATACTATTCTTTAATGTTCTTGCAACCCTTTAGAGAATGGGCGGCACATTAGGTCAAACCCAATTTGTTAAAATCAAATTAGACTTTTAACGCGACAGCAGCCGTTATAGACGTGCTATTTTATATGATTTCATTTAAAACACGCGACATTTATAATCAAATCTTTTCGACAATGAATCAAAGAACTTAAAGAGTGGATTTGATGATAATTGTAAGTTGCTGGAGTTGTATGGAATGGATTGAATTTGCTGCAAATTTGATTTGGCTAATTTTTGTTACCAAATCGGTTGACGAAAATGAAAAATGGTGATTTTGGGGTCGGTTTCAAAGTGTTTCTTGGTGTATACTGCGATAAATGATACTATTAAGAATATTAACAACGTCTTCCACCAAAACTGCTCACTTCAAAAATTAAAACAACTTTATTAGTAAGTACAAGTTCCCTTACATAACTGCACAATATCCAAGAAAAACAACAATTTGACAATAAGGGCACGTTGGATCCGTGCAATCACCGTCGTTTGTGCATAAATCTGAATCGATTCAATTTTTAATCAAACAACACAGTCAGTTAAGCAAATCAACTTACTGATACCACACATCTCCATTTTAACTTTGCTAATAGATTCAGAGTTGAGAGTCGTTTTGAACGGATTGAATGCAAATGTTTGAATAAATAAAATGAAAATTAAAAGAAGTAAAGTTGTGTTCATTTTTGACGTAAACATTTAAAGAGAGTGTTTTGATTGTTGTCGTTGAACATCAAAAAGATTCGCTGACAAAAATGATATTCAAAACACACTTTGTTTAAATGTCATTTTTATAACAACGAAAACAATCCAAACAAATGTTGATAGCTTTGTTGTAATCAAATTTTTTGGGAAAACAAATTCAGTTCATAGCCTCAAACTGGTTGATTCTTTCCGGTGTAACATTCCATTATAACTGGTTTGCCGTATCTAAAGTTCAATCACATTTTAATTGTTTTTAAAAGTACCTACGGTGTACAGCTATTCCAACGGTCTTTTGATATGGATGGGCATGCTCGAGGACGTCTATTGAAATCCGAAAACAGTGTCGGATAAGACGATGATTGAAATAAGGCACAATAAAGTTGTCTTCACTATGAATATCTTTTATTTCAACCCTCTTCTATTTAAACTCTTTTAAACAGTGGTCTCAACTTTAACGTTAAAACAAATTCAAAATCAACAGAATCAATTTTATTCAAAACAACAAATTTAAATTGTCCAAACAAATCGATTATCATCAACAATAGTGATAATGTCAAAATTTTCAGGGAATTCACAACAAATTCCGTTCATAGCCTCAAAAGCAAACTGTCCCTTGCCCGAATAGCACGTCATTCGGTTATCTTGGCCGTATCTAAAAGTTCAATTACATTCAATTGCTTTTAAAAGTACTTACGGCATGCAGTCATTGTAACCCATTCCAACGGTGCATTTCTTATGCCGATCTATTGATATGGAAGGACATGCACGCGGACGTTTGTTGCTGTACGGTTCAAATCCGAAAGCAATATTAGATAAAAACAAAATAGAAACAAGACAGAACAAAACTGTTTTCATTTCAATTGACTAAATGAATATCTTCTAGTGCTTTCAATTCTTTGCTACTTAAACTTTTCAAAATTGTTTAAACAACTGCACGCTGAAAGCAATTTGAAGATCAAATGCGTATTTTAAACAATGAAATTTCTGTGCAAACAAGAAGCATCGTTTGGTACAGTTTGTACTTTAAAAATAACTCGACAATTTGACCTATTTGATGTGTCTTTTAAATCCGAGAAGCAAGTTTTAATGTTAAAATGCAAACGAAACAACCTACTGAGTTGTCAAGAGTCATTAGTGTAACCAAAACAAATTGGAAAGAAACAAACGTCATTAGTGTAACAAAAGTAAATTTACACAAGAAACAAAAAACGTTTTCAAATCAACAAAACAAATTGGCACGAGAAACAAAAAACTTTTTCAATTCAATCAATCAAACACTTTTTTGTTTCGCTTTTTCAATTCAATCAATTGAACATTTTTGTAAACAACTCTTTAAAGGAGAATTAATTTATTGCGCTTTGTTTTAAACAAACCCAATTATATACAATCATTAAAATTGACCCGTAACGATGTGAAAAAGTCAGTGGACATTACTTAAAAGCGAAAGAGATCAAAAAAGAAAGAATAAACGCAAAAACTGATTTGAAAGACATTGAACACAAAAGGCAGCGTAGAAACGAAATGGTTTTTGTTTAAAACTAGATTTGAGTTGCCTGGCCAGAAACAATTTTAAACGAAGTGACGTGTGTCGCTGATTGACTGGGACATAATTGGAAGAATAGGATCGACGATCATTTGTTGGTTAGTTCCGTGAGAAGATGTACGTGACAGACGACGTTCTCGATTTGGCGTCCTTCTTCTGGAAAGTATTTCTTTTGAGAATCTTCCAAATTTAAAGCAAACCTCGAATGATGAGACGCATTCGAGTCCTTCCGGCTAGGTCCAGAACCCATTAAAAGCTTCTGTCTGTATAGTCTCGAATGTCGGAGCCATAGCTGTTCAGTGATTCGAGCACACATAACATTTCCAGCGTGCATTGAAAGCATTTTTAAGAGGAACACTCCTGAAAGCAATGTTCTTCTAAACACAGTAAACTTTGACTCACCATCTGGTCTCAAGAAGTTCTCTACAAACTCATGAACTTCATTTGGAGCTGTTGCGTCGTCTGTGTCCAGAAACTTTTCAACAAAATTCTGTCTGCACACAGATATTGACAACGTGGCAAGCCATGCGCTGAAATTGATGTAGTTAGAAGTATGCAATTTAATTTAAAGTTACCTTATGTTAATTGTTGATATCGTTGCAAGAAAAACAAACCACAACCACAAAAACACAAAAATCTTTTCAGTGAACTAAAAAAATTGCATTCTCGTTGTTGTTAATAACCGTTTTAATACGTTTAAGAAACAAAAAGATGTGCTTATTTAAAAGATTTGAAGTTGTATTGTTGTTAATAAGTTTAACTATCCAATAGCACTAAACAACTCAAAGTGACGTGCTTTTTTAAAAGATTCAAGTTTCTAATAATCGGTTTTAATAAGTCTAACTACTCAATAACATTAAACAAATCAAACTTTGCTCACTAAAAAGGGTTTGAAGTTCTCATTGAAAATACTCAATAGCACCAAACAAATCAAACTTTGTTCATTAAAAAGATTTGAAGTTCATATTGAAACTACTCAAGCTTTGAAGTTCTTATTGAAACTACTCAATAACATTAAACAAGTCAAATTCTTGGGTTCAAAGATAGAATAACATTTAAAAACTCACCATATTGACGACGAGGACACACTAAAACAAGTTTTGCAAGTTCTTTTTAAAGAAACAAACTATTCTACCTGAACAGTATGCCGATGAATGTTGCCGAGGACACGGATTTCAAAGTCGCATCTAAAAAATGACAAAATTACAACTATTTAAAGAATCGTCTACTTACAAAGTGACCCTCGGAAACTTGCCAGAGTCTCGCCATTCTTGGTTCTAAAGAATAGATGTAATCTTTTCTACTGCAACAACTCACTCTCATTAAATCATAAAGAACATGGCCGCCAAACAATGGATAGTCTGCAGTCTCCAAAAAGGCATTCAACGCATAAAACTGCACAATAACGTTGATTAGATGGAAGATTTTAATGAACATGTAGATTAGAGAGACATAGCAACCGTAAAGTTTTCCTTAAATAAGAAAAGTGTTTTTGTTGTTTGATAAAGTTGAAAAGGGCGTTTAAAAAGATTTGTTGTTTGATAAAGTTGAGAGTGTCTTTAAAAAGCTTTGCTATCAACAAAGTTTAGAGTGCCATCAAAAAGCATAATCATTTTATCATTCATCAAAAGCTTTGTATTCTATTGAGTTGAGAGTGTCATCAAAATCTTTGTTACTTTTTGTTCGATAAAGTTGAAAAGAGTCTTAAAAGCTTCGCTACTTTTTGTTCTATTGAGTTAAGCTTAGAGACATAACATCAAAACTGTTAACTTCTGTTCAAAAAGCTCACCAATATTGACTAAAGAAAACAAAAAGACGCTTTTGTTTTTAACACCGTAATCGCGTTGATATTGAAGGGCTTCGTCGATGTGTCTCCTAGAAAACAACCATTTTAAACACTCAAAAAAGGCACAAGAATCTTACGTCAATATATCAACTGTTTTTTCTCTCACTTCTGGATCTATGTTTTGGTCTTGACACGCCGTTTGCAACACAAGTCCGACGTTTAGGCCTGGAAAGCATATATATTAATTACTTAATAAAAAAATAACCCCACCTGACTGATTTGAAAGCATCCGCCACATTGATGCCGGGACGTGGAACATTAAAGCAGCAATTGACAACACAAACGGAACCTTAAAACATAAACAAATTAGATTTGGCACGAGAAAGCTTTGAGATGTGTTTAAAGTACTTTCTTAATAACTTGTTTGATCGTTGTGATTTGAATAGTTTGTTTGGGAACGTGTTTTATGTTAATTAAAAACTAGTTGTAAGTATTTGCGCTTAATAAATCCACCCAAGAAAAGTACTTGGCTCCAAAAGAAGCAAACTGCTTAACTAATTTGTTTCAAAAAACACATTTCAAAGCTTTTCCGTTCAAATCAATAAACCCTAATTAAAAGAAACTTATCATTGATAATAACCAATTTGACGTTTTTCGCGCTCCTCAATACGATGTGGAATGTGTTCCTAAACGAATTAAATTGATTTGATCTAGAACAAAACAAACTCACATGAAATGGAATGAAAAAAGTGTTTTGGACCTTAAAATTGAAGTTAATATGTTTTAAAAGCAAAGCAACCAAATTTAACTCACCCAACAATAATTTTCTGAATATTGCTCCATTGCATGTGTAAACTGAGCAGGAACAAAGCATTCAATTGGATGCCCGACTAGAAATTGTGTAGACTCGGTTAAAAACTGTTTGAAAACTTACCATATTGTTTAGCTGACACAAGCAACGCAAACATTAAAAGAATTATGGCAGTGTATAAGTAATGTAACCGATCAACAATGTCATCGTCGACACGAGGTTCTAATAAACGTAATGCAGATGTTAGGAAATGAAGACCGACGCGCGAGCCGGCCACCATTTTTGTGGCAAATAACTGGAATTGAATTTATCTGATTTTGATAAAACGACACGCAAAATTGATTCGAAGTAATCGACTCTTAAAAGAATGTCAAACGCTAACACGACAAAAAACAAGCTTTCAAGTTTGCAGTTTCTACAATTTTTATGATTTGCGACTTTATTTTATTGTTTAGGATGACAGATTTGGCGTACCTTAGTTTTACCGAAGTTGAATTTAAGGTTTTGCGCCCTGGAGAGCGTCACAATTTGCTGGTAAGTCAGTTTGGATCTGTGTTTATTTTAGTTTTTTCGTTTCAGATTACAAGCAATTCGCCCCACCGCTTATACTTTGAATTCACAACAGTTTCCATTCAACGATTCGTGATACTTGATGATCAGAATGAAGAAATTGCTGATGGACGACTCAAGGAGACTCCGCAGCTATTCAAATTGTTATTGATGTTTGTTGATAAATTGTTATTGATGTGTTAGGTTATTAAATAAACAGCGTAAGATGTTGCTTAAACTTGTTTGCAACCTGGATTTTCAATAATCACATAATTTATGCATCAAAATGCACGCCGTCGCCTGCTCTAGGTGATAAACAAAGCTTAAAAAGTACTAAAAACAAATATGAAATCAAAGCACGCAATTAAAGAAGCTATCTCAATTAAGTCATATCGGTTAAACACACAAGTAAAGAAGCTTGTTTTTCAAAGACGCCTATTTAGCACATTGATCAATCGCGGATCATTCCGCCCTTAAAAATCAATCATCAACCACTGCGTTCAAATCAAAACAATTGGACGCGAATAAATCAAACACTGGGGACGTTCAATTAAAATCCGGACAGGTCATTGCATAGAGAAAAAGTCGCCAAGCCGGCACCGGTCGTTTGGGGCAAGCAAAAAAGTCAAGTGCCAGACCGGCAAATTAATGAAACCGATCGGGAGATCAAATTCCATTCAAGTTGACCGGAACGGGTTGGTTTTTGAGCTAATTGCTTTGGGGTGATATGGAGAATAAGGTTTGAACAAGCAAGGCAATTTCTACGTATCTAATCAGAAAATAAGTAACATCAAAAGATTAAAATTTAATCTGTTTTTAAACAAAACATTGAAACAAATCAATAAAGTCAAAACAATTAAAATCGTTGGACTTTTTAAAACTTAATCCCTCTCCCTGTCTCCAAATTCCATATACAAAGCACAAGCGCGCCAAAACCGCCGCCCTCTTCCCTCGTAGCCAAACCACACTTGTTTAATAACTAGACTTTCCTGAGGTCAGCTGTTCCTTCTCCTCTCATAAACTGAATGGTTTGAAGCAAAATTTTTAAACGATTAGTCGCCATTCGTTTTTTGGCAACCGACATGGTCTAAACAAATGTTTTTAACGAGCGGAAAATGAAAGAGCTACTGAAATTTGTGAAAGTTGTTGTTAGAACTTGAGAATAGAAATGATACAAATGTTTAATTCTTGTTTGGAATGTCAAAGTTGAAGTTAGAGTTCCGCAAAAGTTAGCAAAAAGCTAATGTGCTTGCTAATATCAAAAATCAAGCGAAAAAATCTTAGCAAAATTAAGGAACAAGAAAAACGCTAGCTAGCTTTTGAGCTAACATTTTTGACATTAGCAAGCACATTAGCTTTTCAAGCTAGCATTTTTGCTAGCGTTTTTTTGTTAGCAAGCACATTAGCTCGAAAAGCTAACATTTTTGTTTGATTTTTTAAATTCGCCTTTTTGCTGTAGATGCTTTTTGTTAGAGTTTGAAATGATTTTTTGATAATTTGAAGTGAGGTTTTTTGATGATTATTGTTGTGTTTCGAGTTAAATTATGAAAAACTATGTTACTTATTGAGTTATGTAATTTTTATGCACAATAACAATGATGGTGCAAAACTGACACTCTTGAAACGCGTTTGTGCGCCAAGCAATTACATTTTTCGTTTACAGTCAAACCGAACAATAAAGCCTAATAAACACTATACCTATCAAAATTTTAAAGCTTTGAATAAGTTTGCTCTATTCTATTTATTTCACCGTTAAAATACTTTAAATGCCTATAATATTTATTTAAAAGCTGTTTAAAACAGTTAAAAATTGTCAAAAGAAAAGAGGCGAATTTAAAAAATCAAACAAAAATGTTAGCTTTTCGAGCTAATGTGCTTGCTAACAAAAAAATGCTAGCTTGAAAAGCTAATGTGCTTGCTAATGTCAAAAATGTTAGCTCAAAAGCTAGCTAGCATTTTTTGTTTCACGTAAAACGCGGCTAACATTTTTGTGTTAGCTTAAAATATTAGCTTTTTGCTAGCTTTTGCGGAACTCTAGTTGAAGTAGTTTTTTGTTTTTGCTTGAACTTGAGAATAGAAATGATGCAAATGTTTGAATTAGTTTTTGTTAGAGACATCAAAGTTGAATTAGTTTATGATTTGTTTGAAGCACTAAAATTGAAAGCAAAGAATGTTAACGTGTTATGTCTATGCTTTTGTTGGAGAATTAAAATTGAAGTAGTTTTTTTCGCTTGAAACATCAAAATTGCAAACTCTTTTTGAATTGAAATTGCAAACACTCCTTGAATTGAGTAAGAATGTTAAATATTAATGTTTAAAGCGGTCTTTGAACCACAATTTTAAACGCCTCCAAAAACATATTCAGAATCAAAATAAAACATTAATATTGAAAACAACGATTCAAAAAGCGCATTCTCTTTTTGCGAATGTGAATATTTTCAATATTTTAAAGCTATCTCCAACAAGCACACTTCGTTTATTTGTTATCTAACCTCACAAATCGCTCTTCTTTTGTTTATTTCATATAAAAACAATCGGGACTGCACTTTTTGTTCCATTCAATCAAAAATGAAGTACTTGCTACTCGTCTTTATTTTGCTAGTTAATGTCGACTGCAGAAACGTCAGATGCTTTGCGTGCCAAGATGGAAGCATGGTTGACTGTATGGATTCGTTGTTGATGATCAATTGTGATTTGGAGAAACAGAGTTGTGTTAAAATCATTCAAAAAGACGGAAGTGTTTCAAAGGTGATTTTAATTTAGTTGGTGAGATCAATCAAAGCTTTCAGGGTTGTTTGCTCCTCAATACCATTCCGTACTACACAGACAGGACTAGTTGTTACGAAGATTCAACACAAACTGTGTGTCCTTGCAATGGAGACCTCTGTAACAGTGCCGTTAAAATGAACAATGCCGGATTCTTCTTTATTATCTTGCCAATTCTTGTTTCTTTGTTGTAACAATTGATTGATTTAAATAAAAACAACGTTTGATCAGCTTTAAAAACAGGCAACTTGTTTATTTGCTTGCTCTGATTCAGTTCTGTTTATATTATCTGCTCGCTTGTCTGTTAGTTTATTTGATAGAACATTTAAAAGTATCAGAAAATGAAAGTTGTCTCAAAATTATCGAATTAAACGAAGAACAAGAAAGGTTAGAAGTTTGACTTAGTTGATCTAATTTTAAAGGGATGCACGTGTTTTGGTCTTCACAGGCGCAGATTATTGTTACCGATATCACGATGTAACTGAATGTCCGTGAAACAGCGCCAAAAAGACTTTCAACTTCGGAGTACTTTATGATTATGTTTACAGACCGTTAAAGTAACTTTAATTTGATCGATTTCGAAAACACTCACGACTCCAAAAAACTCGTGTCGTTTTGTTTATTCGACAGTTAGTTTATTTAGTCGATCGCATTGTTGCTTCCCATTCGATCAAAAATGAAGTGCTTGTTGGTTGTTCTTGTTCTGATTCCTTTGATTGTCAAGGTGGAAAGCGCAAAGCCCAAATGTTACGCTTGCGAAGACGGAACAGAGTTTGATTGCATGGACTCCCTACTTACAGTTGAATGCCATATGGAAGGCCAGAGTTGTGTCAAAATTATTGACGACGATGGAAGTGTTAAGAAGGTAAGAAGTTTGATGTGGTTAGTGAAGTCAATCAAAACTTTCAGGGTTGCATGCATTTTAACGACAAGCCGCATTACATGGAGGAATCTACTTGTTACAGAGAAAAAACACAAACTGCGTGCCCGTGCAACGGAGACTTTTGCAACAGCGCCAAAAAGTCCGAATTCTTTATCTTCTTGCCGGTTCTTGTTGTTTTTGCTTTGTGGCATTAAAACAGTTAAATAAACAATTTCAATCAAAAAGATCGACGAGATCAATTAAAATTAATGGCTTGCGTAAGCAATCTTATTCAAATCACATTAAAATTGTAAAGGTCTCAATTAAATTGCGCCCGTCTCTGCAAATATTTACATATCGGTTAGCAAACAAATGCTTTTCATATAAGAAACATGTTACTGTTTTGATTTTAACTGTCAAACTGACAAAGATGTCGAAAGTCATGTTTGCGCTTTGTTTGTTGGTTGTTTTGATTCAAATGACCGGAGTAGATGGATTTGAATCAGAAAACGCGACGGTAGGTGTTTCTTTCTGTTGTTTAAACTAACAAGTTAATATAGATCAGCACCGGACCTCTGGAACACGTCCAAAAGAACCTTCCTTGCAACACTTTAATTCCAATTTGCATTCATTCCATGTGCAACAAGTGTTGTGGAAACAATAATTGTGGTGGCAAAGACTGTTGGCAACCTGTTTGCAACGTTTGCTGTGGATAAATTGATGAGCACGTTGTTTTAAACTCGGTGTAATGTTTTTGGAATGCAAATAAACTCTCAAATGCAAATTGTTTAAGTATTGAATGAATTGGTTGTTAATTTAAATTATAGAAACAGCAGTGTTGTCCCAAAAATTAGTTGTTTAATTCTAACAAAAAGAATTGCTTCAAAAAACACTTTAATTCTTTTAACTCTTTAAATGTTTAAAACAGCGCCTTATAATAATACCCTAATGAAACGACTAAAAATTAGAAGGACGTGCCGTTCCATTAGAACAAATACAGTAGGTATCGAAAATCTCAATTTAAAATGCTTTTCTCAAAAAGTCGAAATCCTTTAACACTGTCATTGAAATTTGGTGTGACGTTAAGCGCTCTCTTTAATGTGTTTACAAAACAATCCTATCGAAGAGAATTTTAAGGGAAGAATTATTCACCGAGTCGAACAAGTACGAAACACAACAATGCCTGTTTAAATCATTCGAGAGCTTTTGTTTATTGAATTGTTTTGAAAAGAATAATTTACGTTTTGATTGCGAATTTCTGTTATTTCTTTCACTTGATTATTTTCTTTGTTCTTGCGAATTTCTGTTATTTCTTTCATGTTGTTTGTATATTTCAAATTACGCAAATTGCTAAGTTTTGTTTATTACTTGATTTGCTGTCCCGCCCTAATGATTTTTATCAGTTAAATTGACTGACTATATAAACTTTAGACCACGAGAAGAAAGTATCAATTGCAAAGTTACCAAAAAGCTTTTAGTTTACGGCTCCCAACAAAAATGAAGGCATTTTTTGTATTGGTTCTTTTGATGGCGCTTGTCCGTTCAAGCAAACAAACAAAATATTGCTAATATCAATCGGGTGTGCAGTTTGCTTGGCACTAACTATCCCCGAGGATGCAGTGAATTCGCAGCCGATGCATTTGGACGAAGTTAAAAAACTGTAAGTGCTTTTAAACAAAAAGTATTTGTAATTTAATTTTTAGACTCCTGGTTACACTTACAGCGGAACCACTAATGGTCGAGGCCTTACTCCAGGAACATTACTTGGATGGCCCGGTCATTTGTTCATTTATGCAGGAGGCGAGTGTGGTTCGGGTTGTAATTATGTAAACGTTAGAGGTCCAGGCCATTCCGCAAAATGCGTGGGATCTATGGGATCGTCTATGTATTTTGCTTATTATTAAAGCAAGTGTTATTGTGTTGTTTCTTTGATTTGTCAAAATAAAAAAGTGTCATTTGCAAATTGTTTTAAAAGGTTTGAATGTTTAAAAACGTGAAAAACATTTGAGTGCAATAGAAAGAAATCTCAAAACATAAACGAATCTTTTAAAAGCCTAACTCAAAAATCATTCTTCAACATACATGAATTGTTTTAGAACACTTTCTTAAACTTAAATTCAACACGCTTTAAATTGCTAATCTCAAAACATAATCATTCTTGAACACAATAGACCTTCAACATAAACGAATCTTTTAAAAGCCTAACTCGAAAATCATTCCTGAACATAAACGAATCTTTTAAATTGCTAATCTCAAAACATAATCATTATTGAACAAAACCGCTCATTTAAATATAACACTTTTTAAATGGCCTGTTAAAACACGCATTCAAAACAATTTAACTGATCACGCCAAAACAATTTAACTGATCGCACCAAAAAGTCCTGCAAAATCAAAGAGCATTAATCTCAATCACTCTGATTGTTGAAAAAACAAACAGCAGAATGCAAAAGCGCTCAGTGACGAAAATCACAAATCAATTAAACACGGATTTTGCCTACAATTTGAAAAGCCGCGATGACTTAATCGAAAAGTGGCCAAACAGGTGTCTCACCCGAAAAGAGCATGTACCTGTTGCGATCGTTCATGTTTCCGTCTTGTCCTGCCTGGACACACCCAAATCAACACCGAACAACATGTGTCCCAACAAAGTTGGCAAAACATTGGTTGGCGAGCGGAGGGAAGGCAAAAAAGCACGGAAGTGGATCAAGAATTAAAGACTAATAGCCGTGTCGGCGGAGTTTGCGGTTTTTGAGGTGGAAAAATTGATTTGAGAAGAATGAGAAATGAAGTGTTTTGTGGTTGAACATGTAAAGAAATTGATTAACTTTGATTGTTTTGAATCATATTAAAGATGCTTTTGATATGTGAAATTATGTTTTGTTTAAAAGGAATGAAACTATTCAAAGTGATGTGTTAAATGTAAAAGTTGATAAGCAAAAAGAATCTCTAAAGTCTTATCATTATTTCGAAAGCAACTGACATTTTAAACAAAAATACTTACTAATCGATCTTTTTAATCAATAAAATTTGCTGATCAAAAAGAATCTCTAAAGTCTTTTCATTTAATCAAAGATCTTCTCCACGACCTGCAGGCAACTTAAATTTTCATGTTTTTATGTCTACCCGCTCTTCCGTCGCTTGCAACTCAAGTGCATTTAATTGTCCATTTGTTGATTTTTGTGCAGCGGAGACGGAGTCCAAATGTCAATCAAATTTGAGTTATTTTGGAGCGCGTGCGCAAAATGTTGCTTTTTTGATTCAACTCCGAAAGTAATAGTTACCACATGTTTGCGGCATTTTGTTGCAAATTCCGTGAAGTTGATTTACATAATAATTTTTGCAGTTAATGAGTGCACAATTCAAACAACACAAATAAATCAGTTAATGAATACAAAAATGCAATTGATATTATTGAAAACAAAACGGAATCATCTTTTTTAGTTATTAAACTCTTAATTTAACCAATCAATTCAACTCTATACTAAAATGATGCGTTCAATTTAATTTAAAAGTTTATTTGAATGTTTTTGATGTCGTAATCATTGCATTTAATTGATTCCAATCATTCCTTCAATTTAACGTAAGAATTTATTTGTGAGTTCCATTAATTAATTAACTCAATTTAATCAAAACAACACCTTTTAACTTCAAACTACCATTTAAACAACAAAATCATTTTTGTAGCCAATTAACACAATCATTACACTTGTTAACTTCAAACGCCACCCTGCAAGTATAAAGTCTTTAATTAATTAACTCGGCTCAATCAAAACAACACTTCTTATTTTTGGTGAATGTAATCGAATAGCACAAAAGAAAAGGTCAAATGCGTAAAGAAAACTCAAAAATGGCTCAAATAGCGGATTTCCGCTTCTTGCGCTTTGGTTTCACGCATTATTATGACTTACTTTCAATTTAGGTTGTTTTGATTTTTGCTGCCAAGTTGTTGTTTTTGAATATTCAAAAGAATTCAAAACAAAGCAAACAATAAAAGTTTTTCTTTCACGTCGAAAACAATCTAAGTTGTTTGTTTAAAACTTCCTTCTTTAAACGTTTCTTTAAACTCGCTGCGGTTCATAAACCAGTCGCCAACTTCACAAATCCTTTTCATATAAAATTGGCCAAATTTCCCACATAAAAGCGAATAATTCCCCCATGCCATTGTCGCACTCACCTCCCACTAAATCCCATTGTCCATTTCGGGGAGACGAATAAACACTTGGAGACGAGAAGAGGAAATTTACATTTGCATACTTTGTTCTCTGTGTCTAAAAATGTTGCAAACTGTTTTTTGAATTCAATTAAATGAGTTTGTTTGTTGTTCATTAAACTGCTCAATATGTTTAGGTAGCTTTTGAATATCTTAAAAGTTATTTAGAACACTTATTTTGAAGTCTTTCAACACGATTTACTTTTATGTGAAATATAGACTAATCAAATAGCTTCTTGAAAGGCATGTTAAACATTGGGTTTTGTTACTAAAGATTAAACAGAGCCTAGTTATCTTCGAGCTTCTATATTTTTGACTGATTATAGCGGTACTGCGGCAACACTATTTTAAAAAAGAAAGCTTTTTCAATCAAACAAAAAATCAATTTCAAAAAAGCTTTCTCAATCTTTTTGTTTGAAAGACTCAAAAGTGACGTGATTAAACTTGTAATTTGTTTATTTCAAAAGTGTTTTGGAACAAAAAATCCTTTCAAAAAACTCAATTTCCGTTATCAATCATTTTGCGCACGAAATTTTAATCTTTTAAACAGAACTTGTGTTCCAAAACCACTACAAAGCTACTTAAATGTATCGTTTATTCCAACAACTTACACATTTATTCAAATTTTATCCTCTCTGGCCACGCAAAAGAGAAACCAATAAAAATTGGCTTTCTCACATCAACTTCCCCAATTTTCTAGGCAATTTTTCACTTTACTTCTCCACCGCATTCTATGTGTCGCAATTTTGTAGGCGCCAAGCGAGCGTGCGAATGCCTTTCGATTTGTAGTTCCGGCTTGTAGTGCCTGTTTCAAGTGTGGCTTTTTAAGCATGAGCCGGAGGGTGGGTTTTGCGCGGGAGGTTTGAAGTTTTGAAATTTGTTCAAATGTACTTTCTTTTTGTTTCAATTGATTGTTAAGATTTTAAGTTGAACGGAACATTTAAAATGTTTACTTGTCACAAATTGAACGGAGCATTTAAAATGTTTACTTGCCACACAAATTTCTTTTAAACAACTATACTCGATATACTCGAAACAAAAGGTCATCTTTTTAAACAACACTTTAAAAGTCCCATTCCCCCCCCGCCAAAACGTTCACTATCTTTTTAAACAACAATTTAAACTGTCCATTTAAACTCTTTGTTTGATCATTTTTGTTTCACGTGTTTTCGTTTCAAACAAATTCAAATGATGCAAATTTAAATATTTGTGTAGAGAATTCCAAATTTTCAGAGATTGTCGCTTTTAACCTCCGTTTTTGCCGTCAAATGCGTCGACGCATAGGACTTACATTATTTATGGACACTGTTAGATAGCGCTAAGTTGAGGGGTGACAATTGAGGATGGACTTTAATCGTCGTGCCTGTAGTTAAAACAGACTTGAGTTAACGTTTTGATGTTAGGTAGTTTCTTAGTTTGATTTTAATGAACTTTGTTGATTTGCACTTTAAAATTATGGTTTGTAGACTTGAGTTTTTAAAAGACTGCCTCTAAAGTTTAAACAATGTTAAAACGCTTTTGTAAAATGACAAATCAAACGATTATATTTTTAAAGTTCATTCATTTAAAGAATGTCGTTTTAATTCTTAAACCTATTTCATTCATCTCAATTCTATTCAAACTATTTTAAAAGCTAACTTAATCTTCTTTTCATTTTCAAGATTTAATTCATTCTTACAGTTCAAATTCCAAACAACTAACTTCTGTCTGAACTCGAATCAACAATTAAGCGGATTACCCACAAAACCACACAAATTCATTCAGTTTTTTATTTCCTTATTTTCTGAATGAGTGGGACAGTTTGAGGCCAATTACTTCGCCTTTTTGCTGTTTTGGCTCGACATTCTTGTTCATTTCCTTCGCTACCTCACCAATAATAGCGGATAATCTTCTTTTGGACGACTTTTAGGATTTCCGACTGAAATTGATAGCGATTGTGAATGTTCATTTTGCGTAATTTGAGTCAATTGCCTGTCGCTTGTGTGGAATTAATGCGCGTTTTTGTTGTTTAAAGTTTGGTTTCTTTTATGCGTAATCAAAAGTTACTTTTGATTTGATAAATTCATAAAAGTATCTTTGTTATTTGATGCTTTTGTTATTTTCTTATGAGTTTAAACAACTTTTAAAGCTGCTTTTTGTTGTTTTGAGATAGTTTGCATAATTTTAAATGCGCTTTTTGTTGTTTTGAGATAGTTTGTATAATTTTAAATGCACGTTTTTGCGTTGTAAAGTGTTTTAGGTTTAAAGTTTGGTTTCTTTTATGCGTAATCAAAAGCGTTTTTTGATTTAATAAATTCATGACGCTTTTTTGTTTTTTAAAGTTAGAAGTGTTGTAAAGAATTGAGGAGCCACATTTAAAGTTTGGCTTCTTTGGTGCGTAATCAAAAGTGTCTTTTGATGCGCTTGTTGTTTTTATGAGTTTAAGAGACTTTTAAGGCTCTTTTTGAACAACCTATTAGCAAATTCACTTTCTAAAACAGTTTAAACACTCAACTCGTTTGTTAATTCGCGACAAACAAGTAATTGCATCATCAAATCTGTACAATCAATTTCAGTTTTTTCATTACCGACCTCGTCTTTCAATTCAGCATTTCATGTACATTCAATTGTTGCTCATCCTTTCGTCTATGTTGACTGCTCAGTTGCATGCCTTATATTGTTTTGATTCGGAGTCAGAAAGTGGCCCCGGAGCTGTAGTTAATTGTAGCGAAAACGAGGTAATTGAAAAGACATTTTAAATAACAACTTCGTTTCCAGCTTTGCTATTCTGAATTTTACTCGGTCTCCGCGAACTCAAAGTCCAGGCGCGTCTCCGAATGGCACGTTGACAGGTTCTGTGTCCACAAAGAACAGTGTTTAAGGAGGGGAATCGGAGCCGGACGCTGTGTTGATCTCTCTCGACTGGATCCAATTGTTCAGGTTAGTCTTTAAATGTAATTAATAAACCTACAAAAACAACTTCAGAGCACATTCCGCGCCAAAGTTAATCAAAAACACAATTCCAACACACACCGACGTCTTCTGCAATCGGAATTTTGTTGCTGTCAACGAGATTTTTGCAACAAACTTGATGTGGATCTCTTAAAAACACGTTACAACATCAGCTCAACAAATGAAAGTCCGAAACTAAATGTTTACGAATTCATGTTGTTTATTGTTTTGTGGAGGTTTATGATTATTTGAAATCATTGATTTGAATAAATAATTTATTTTGAAGTGATTGATTAAATACGTATGTTTTAACTGCCCGCAAATCAAATAACACAAACTTCTTATCAAACAAAAAACATCACACACCTCAAAAAAATCGATACGAAAAATTCGTTTCTATTCGTTTGCGCGTTTCTTTAATTTCAAAGTTTTTCGTTCTTTCAAACTCTAAATGACTAACGGTGAAGATGACTCTTATTTTGCTGACATGATGGAATTCGGAGGATTTACATTTTATAAAACACCCGATGAGTTGCCTCCAATTCCGCCGTTTCGTTGTTGCAACGGGAATTCATAAAGGTGATCTTTTTTGATCTGAAATCTTATTCAACGTTTTCGTTCCTTTAAAAGCAGTTAAAGTCATCAAAATTAAAACATCCTCAAAACGATATCATCAAACGCTATCAAACACGTTTTCGCTCCTTTAAAGTCATCTAAATTCAAATACTCCCCAAAACTCTATCAAACACACTTTTCAGGAGTCGGAACTGATAGGGAATGTGTTGTTAACTACAAATCAACTAAAAACATCAATGACTCAAAACCACAACAGAGAACTTCGCTTCCGACCTTTTTAAATCAATCAGTACGGTTTAATTCAATTTTCGATTGCATTTTTGGCATCTTTAGAGATCTACTTCAACAACAACGTCGTTTCCTTCGAAAGAGTCAAACAAAGACATCAAAGAATCTGCAACAACTAACGTTTAGGTCGTATTTCAAGCAACCGACTAAAAGTTTTGTAATGGACGATGAAGACGATGACGATGTTATAATTGAAGCAGTTTTATCAATGAAACGGAACAGTCAACGTTATACTCCGGATCCTTTGGCGGACTTGACAAATGGTGGAGGTAACTTGCATTTTTACATTCTAAAACTCTTTTTTAGAAGCAATTCCTCCAAGGGTCAAGATGGAAGCGCAAGAAGTGTCTGCAATCAAACGGAACATTCAGGTAACATTGATTGACGATTGTTTAAGACGTATTTGTTTTTAGAGTCCCGATCCAGATGTCACATCTCCAAAAAGGTCAAGAAACGATACTGATATGAGCAGCAACATTTCAGAAAGACTTTCTCTTCAGTTCATCAACTCCACTTCATGTCAAGGAAACGGTACTTACTTATCAAGCAAACTTTTAAACAACTAAGCTTTAGACACTTCTAACTTCAAACCACCACGTCTTTCGCTCCAATTCATTAACTCAACTTCTGTCATTCCGTCCGAGCCTATATACAAAATAGAATACACTCACACTGTCAACTCAACAAACGCTCCACTTCAGCAACCAATTAAAAGTTCTCTCACGCCAGCAATCAAAAAGAAATTGACATTGAAAGAAAACACTTCTAACTTTTCGACTTCTTCTTTCAAACAAGAAACTTTTTCTGTTTCAAACACTCGACATCAAAACAATTCAGTTCCGTTGTTTTTTGACATGCCAACAACGTCGAAGGCGCCTTATTTAACAGACAAACCTGGAAACATTGAGACAACTTCAACGGCTTCAGTTGTTCCGGATTCTGTTTTCAGAGCCTCTACTCAATTATTTGTGAGTGGGAAGTTAGGTAAGCATTCTTAGTCTTTTGAACTGTTTAATTGATTTTTAAGACGGTACAAACGTGGAGACGACCAAAAACGAACAAACCGGTAAGTTTTTTAATTGTGTTTTGCATGATATTTGTGCTTTTAGACATGCACGGCAAGTTCAGATCATATTTAAAGGACGACACCAAAGAGTACAGCAGCGATTGTAAGTGTTTAAAGGACTTTTAACTACAAGGTTTTGCAAAAAAAAGGCAAAATGGACGCCGATTACCGGATTCGAACCGATGTCCCCGCTTTAGGGGAGAACGGTGCCTTTCCTCTAGGCCAAACCGGCAACGAGACCTTCGAATCCCATCTATAATTTTATATAAACTATTTTGAAGTTATTCAAACCATGTTTATGCGTATTTTCTTAATACGCCGAACAAGTTTTAAATAACGTTGTTTAAATGGCATTTAAACGTTTTAAATGAAACAAGTCGGTGTTTCAAAAACAGGCATCTTTTAAAGCTTTTCAATCAAACAAGTTCGCCGTTCAAAAACACTCTTCAAAATGCTCGATTAAACAAATTCTCCGTTCAAACAACACTAAAAACAACCCTTTAAATTAAGCAAATTTCAGGCATTTTGGAAGAAATTCAAAGAATAATAATGGACGAGACATTAAAAACAGTTTTTGGCTTCAACGACTTTCGTTTTTGTCAGCGATCAGTTGTTATTGCATCTTTGGCCGGTCGAGATTGCTTTGTTTTGATGCCAACAGGTTTTAACAACTTCTTTAAAACTCTAAAACAACTTTTAGGAGCTGGAAAGTCTTTATGCTACCAATTAGTTGCTTTGATGCTGGACGGCTTGACGAATTGTTGTTTCTCCGCTTCGTTCTTTAATGATTGACCAGATTTCAAAACTTCGTTCACTCAATGTAACTTTTAAACGTTTCAATTACCAAAAACACTTTCTTAGATTGTCTGCGAATGCCTTAAAGGCGACACGGCTGCAACAGAACGTGAGAGGATATTTAACGACTTGAACACAATGGATCCCGAAACAAAACTGTTGTACATCTCACCGGAAATGATCAATTCGTCAACAAGACTGCAAAACGTGTGTAAATCAATTGCATTTGAATGGAAAGATAAGCCGAATCGTAGTTGACGAAGCGCATTGCATCTCCAGGTAAACTTAAGTTTGCTACCTTGTTTAAAACTCAATTTTTAGTTGGGGTCACGACTTCCGTCCTGATTACAAAACAATGTCATCATTTTTCCAGCAATTCCAATCACCGAGAGTCCCAATCATGGCCTTGACGGCAACGGCAACTCCTCGTGCTGTCATAGACATCCGCAAAAACCTACAAATTGAAAAGTCTTGCATGTTCATTTCAAGTTTCATCCGTCCCAATTTGCAATATGACTTTGTTCAAAAGTCTGCCGAAACGTTCCGGAAGTATATGGCTTTGTTGAAATCGAAATATCCAGATGGCACCGGAATCGTTTACTGCCTGTCAAAGTAAGTTTTTGTTTGTTGTACACAGTAGCAAACGTTACCTTCAGAAGTGATTGTGAATCTGTTGCCGAACAGTTACAGAAAATGGGCATCCTTGCCGAGCCGTATCACTCTGAGTTGGGAAAACAAGTCCGTGAACGAAACCAGCGAAGATGGATGAACAACGAGGTTAAAGTCCTGTGCGCAACAAATGCTTTCGGAATGGGTGAGTCTATAAATACAGAAATTGTTTATTTGAATTGTCAAAAAAGTTTCAAACACAAAAAAGTCAATCAAAGAGTTTTTTGATTTTTGTTGTTAAAGCCATTATCACAAAATGTTTTCGGACATCAAAGAAGTCGATTGTGTTGTGTTGAGCAACACAAAAGTCAATCAAAAAGCTTTTGTTGTTAACGTTTTTTTGGTCCACTGCATAATCTCAGAATTTTAAGGAATCGATAAACCGGATGTGAGGTTTGTCGTGCATCACAGGTTTGTTTTATATTTCTAGAAATGCTTACTTTTAAAAACAATTCCAGTATGCCGTCGTCACTTGAAGCCTACTATCAAGAAACTGGGCGCGCCGGTAGAGACGGACTTCCATCAATTTGCACCTTAATGTACGCATTCAGTGACCACTCTCGCCTGTTAAAGCTCTTCCAAATGGACAAGTCAGCCGGATCACAAGCATTCAAGAGTTTTCGTCTTCAATCAATGTACCAAATGTTGGCTTTCTGTGAGAACGTTACAGTTTGTCGACGGAAATTGCTAGTCGAACATTTTGGAGAGGTTAGTTGTTTAAGTCTTTTGGATTAAGATGTGAATGAGAAGTGTTTAAAACTTGTCTAAAACTTGTTTAATCAACTTTTCAAAACCAAACAACAAAGTTTATTCAAAAACTACGCAATGGTGGCAGAAGAAACAACATTATCTTTAAAAACCGTCACTTTTGCTTGCCATTCTGGTATTCCTTGAACAAAACGCCCCAAACCCAAAATTGTTCCGACAATGTAGACACTTTGGCTGCACATTGTAACAAAAGCGTTTCGATAAACTGTTATGAAACTGAGCGCTGAAAAAGAGTTATTGAGTTGTTTGGTTACTTTTATTGTTTCCAACAACAACTTCTAACTAGTTGATAGTTTGAATTACAAAATTGAGCTTTTTAAGTTAAGAAACTCTCTAACTTGCTTGTTGAATCAATTCGCTTCAACACATCTTTAAACAAACAAAGAAAACAACTCTTCAAAAACAATCAATTCGTTTCAACACATCTTTAAACAAAACAACTCTTCAAAGCAATTTAATTGTAAACTGGCTTTCGACTTGCATCGTCCCAGTGACAGCAAAAGCTGTTGCAGGACCGTAAAATGCAAGTAACTGACCAACTGCCTAAAATATTTAAAACCTCAACAACTACAATGCTTTTCGGAGTTTACCTGCGCAGCAAGTGTCTGGCTAACTTGTTTTTGGACTCGTTTTTGGACATAACTCATATTGACTTGGAGCTTTAAAAACGCATGTATTCGGTAAGCAAGAACAGAATGCCACCAAGTATATAGTTAAGATTAGCATCAAAGAGTAGCCATATATGCCATAATAAAACACCGCGTTCTAAAATCACTTACAACTTACTTCTTCAAAAAGAAAGCCTACCGGGACGTCTTTGTTGGTCGACATACTAAATTGAGGAACGAAACGTGTACAGTTTGGATATGGAGCTGGGATACGTGAGGTATTTATGTCATAAACACCAACACTTGCTTGGCAAACAGCAAACGAAGCGACAGTAACCAAAACAAACACAAACAAAATGATTCCAATCAATTGAAACTTTTTTAACGTTCGTTATCTAAAGTTTGTATACATTAAAGTTCTTCAACTTCAAAGGCTCACCGACAAATCAACAAGTATCGGTAGAAAAACGGAATCCAGCAAAAACAAACTGAGAAGTAGCATCCGACGAATTCTGGAACTAACATATACGCCAAACGCTCGCCTTGAAACCACCGTGTCTCTGCCGCCATCATCTTTGGAAACGCTCCGTCCATGCTGAACGTTAACAGTCTCTTGTCTCACCGATCATCTCGGGCCTCGCCTGAGTCAAAAATTGAACAAACGAAGAAAAGATGTCGATAACGCATGAAACACGCAAAATGAATGAGTATTGTTGAAGTTCTGTTGATTTGTTGACTGTGATTATTGAGAAGAGCAGAAGATTGCCGATAATGCCAGACCAATTGACGATTAAATAGAAAACTTGACTTGCAGAGCTGGGACAGTTTATATCGGTTGTTGTTTGTTGAATCAAAGACATTTTTGAGTAGTCTGGAAATATGTTTGAGTAAGTTTTAAAATGTTAGATTTGATTTGGTTGTTTTAAAAGTATCATTTGAAACGTTAGATTTGATTTGTTTTTGACTTCTAATATCTCAAGCTTTTAAAGATAACATCACTTTTAAAGGTTTAAACAGTATCGTTTGAAACGTTAAATTTGATTTTAATAAGTTTGTCGGCAACGACAGTTTTTTTTTAAAAAGAGGCGTTCAAAACTTAAAGATAACGTCATTTTTTGAGTTTTAGTCTATCAAGCTTTTAAAGGTTTAAACAATATTGTTTGACACGTTAGATTTGACTTGTTGTCAGAGTAAAATCATAATGTCTTTTTAATTCGTTTTCAATGACTGCAAAGTTTTAAAGACCTAAACAATATAACGTTTAAACAACTCCGCTAAACAAAGAAAAACGAAAACCACACACGAAACTAAACTTATTTGTTTCATTACGCCACAGAACCAACTTACAAATTCCACATTAATGATTCCGAACCCTCCAAAATCAGCTGTCACTAGTGCTAAATAATCAAATAATATTCACAGAGACTAACATCCTGGTCTGTTTGCGCCCACAACGGTTTTCGGACTTTTTTGGTCAAGAATTTGCGTCTTTTTTGTTAGTTAGATTACGGAAGTTAGTCAGCAAAAACAGGTGGAAATTGTGTGAACAATAAAGATTTCTTTTAAAGTGACGACAAACAAAGTTTTGAATATTCTTTAAAAATAGAGTTTTAAATGTGTCACGTCAAGTTTTTGGAAGTTGTCTTTGATGTCGTTTGTAGTGTCTGCAAGTTTTTAAATATTCAATAGACTAGATATGTTTTTAGTCTATTTGAATATCTTTTCTCAGTCACGTCATTAAACTTTAAATGTGAAAACAGTGTTTAATTAAAGGTTTCTTGATATCTTTTGTTCTTTAGAATCTCTTTTCTCAATCAAGTCATTAAATTTGAGTTGTGAATAAAGAATGAAAGACGAAATCTTTAAATTCGTTGTAATGTTTTTGTTGTTTAGAATCAAAAAGTGTTTTTAACATTAAAGATTCTTTTCGAATTTCTCAATCACGTCATTAGAAGTTTTACATTGCAAATCTCTTTTAAACATCAAACACAATTAAACAAACTTAACAAGTCATTTAAAACATTTTAGGTCTACGACTCACAACACTGTCTTCGATCTTCAACACCGTGTGACATTTGTTCAGAGCAATTACACAGTGGAGGCACTAACTACAAAGGGCTTATGACTTCACTACCGAAGCTATCATTGTTTTGCAATCTGTTCAACAAATGAAAGACACGACTTTGTCGAACATTGTTGATTTGTACCGAGGCGTTACAAAAAAGACGAAGAATGCAAAAAAGGCGCAAAAGGAGACGAGACTGGCGCTGTTCAACAAAGGAGAAGGTTGTTGTGAAGAAGATGCGTGCCGTTTTGTTCGTAAAATGTTATTGGAAGGTGAGAGTTTTAACGTTTCTGTAGCATATTGACTAAAGTGTTTAGGACTTCTGGAAGAACGTTTAGTCTATAACCGCTATGCCAAAACAGAAATTTGTTATGCTTTCATTTCTAACGCCGGTCGACAGTTTCTTGTCAGCAGAAATCAGAAGGTACGGACTTTTAAAATCAAACTTGTTTAACAACCTTTCCAGGTCTATTCCTATATGAACGGATCCAAGAACAGAAAGGGAAATATGGCATCTCGACTGTACAAGTTGCCTGCCATCAAAGAAGCAATTGTTTTGAAAGAAAAGTATGCTTGCTACGCAAAGTTTTAATGTTTAAAGTCTAAATTTTAGATACAAACTCAAAAACATGCAAGTTTTCCAACAAGCTCGCCAAGAACTTCTTCGTTTAATTGAAAAAGTGGCTCGAGACAAAGGACTTTCAAGTGTTTATGTAAGTTTCTATTCTAAAGATATCTAAATTCCATATCAATTCCAGCACGTCCTCTCAAACGACGGAATTGATCAACTTGCTGCAATGCTTCCGCGAACACACTCGGAAATCCTTCAAATTGACTCAATGACTGAAACGAAATTCAAAGCATTCGGTGCTCAAATTATGGAAATTTTGCAGAAGTATTGGAAGAAGTTAGACGATATGGAGCATGCAAACATCCAACGTGCAGTTAGCAGGCTTTGAATTATCTTAGTAATGAACTTTAAATACGAAATAAATTTACTTGTTTTGAAAAGTTTATTGGTTCGATTTGTTGGGCTCTTTAAAAGTGATTTGAAATGTTTATTGATTAGATTTGTTGATTTGTTTTATCGAGAAGTTTAACAAAGTGATTTGAAATGTTTGTTGAATGTTTTGTTGAGTGCATTTTGTTTTATCGAGAAGTTTAACAAAGTGATTTGAAAAGATGATTTCCAATAAGAAGACGTTCGCGGATACGGAATTGAGTGTTTGTATCGTTTTTTCGACCGACTTTGCGCTTGGTACTGTATTACTTCCTGAACTGACATTAAGTTTTGGCTCTTCTTTCTTCACTTTGCGTTCAGATCAATAAAAGTTAAACATTGTTCTAAGAAAGAAACTCCGCTTTAATCGATTTTGTCATTTCTTATCAACAACGATGATTATAAGTGACTTTATTGCTTTTTGATTAACAATCTTCAACACATTACAAACAAAGGAAGATCCGTTTAAAGCATTGTGCTTGGTTGACTTGGATCCAGCCAAGGATCTAACCACGGAAGACCATCTGTTTTCTGTTTCACAATTAAAGACTTGCCTAAAATTAGATTGTTTCTAGACACTATATGTTTATAGTTACCAGTTGAGGTCCGGTAGAATAAAGACGAAAAAGTGTCGGTTTTGCTGGAAAACGTTACAATAAAAACTGATCTTTGATATCAAAGTTACCATGAACTTGAAGTGGAGTTTTGCGGATCGTTTGTGGTTGCAATTTCGTAATGAGAACTTGACGTCGGTTCTGTGGAGCTGTTGCTTACACAACACAAATTACTGGACTTGCTTGCCGATCCTTTGACAAGTTTCTCGTCGCTTCCTCCAAGCACCCTCAAACGCTCCAGCAAATCCCACAACTCAGCAGATCTCTAAATCCATAACAGTTTATTTAAATTAAAACAAAATCCGTACCGTAATCAAAACTTGGTGGAGTTTTAAGTTTTCCACCTCGATTGCCGCAATTTTCTCTTTAATTCCTTCGGAGATTCGACTAAAGCATAATTGTTTAAGCTTTTAAATCAAGCAAACACTTACATCGACAACTGACGATGCAGTTTTTCGCCACTGTTCTTTCCAACTACGGACTTCATCATTCCTTTGCGGTAACGTTGGCTGTCTGTTCCACGCGGTGTTCGAAACAACTCAACAACTTTTGGAACGAAAACCAAAGACAATGTGAGTGTTGTGCAGAAAATGATAAAGAACGAAGTAAGCAGAAAAGCTTCGTTGATTTTTTCCTGTAAAGTTCAAATAATGCATTTCTTTAAAGTTAACAAACCTGCAAAATAAACGCCAAAGAAACGCCAATTACGCTCATCACGACAACATTGTAAACGCACATGCCTAAACAACTTACAATTTTTCTAATACAAAATAACGACACTTGCCAATGTACTTGCTGTCATTTAATGCCGGAACATTGACAGCACGCGTCTCCCAAGCAAGAAAGCAACCAAAGATCTAAAAATAAACTTGATTCGAAATAGTGTTTTGTTTAAAAACAAACCATTAGCATTCCTTTAATGATGTAAAAGATGACTTGAAAGAAAATTGAATAGTTGCTTTGACACTTTTCCAAACGCGGAATGATCAATTGGTTCTTGACTCGCTGAAATTTTGGTGAAGTTTAAAAGCATTCGATATTATTTTGATTTGGACAGATTCTCTTCTTTAAAGCATTCAATGTTGTTTTGAAATGCTTTAACAAATGTTATTTATGTCTTTTTGATTTTAACAAGAAGTAGTCACCACATTTCTTTTAATGAAGGATGTGCCTTTCTAATTTTAGATTATCTCGCTAGGGTGTCATTCTATTAGAAGAAATGCGGTATACAAAGATGTTATGAACGCTTCAAAAAACTCATATTTTTTTGATTGCCAATTTAAAGCATTCGATATTGTTTTGAACTGCTTCAACAAAATGTTTTGATTCTCTTCTTTAAAGCATTCGATGTTGTTTTGAACTGCTTCAACAAACTTTTTTGATTGTTAAAAACACTTACAACTGCTTCGTGTTCCGTAACTTGAAATTGGAAAGGCGATATTAGTGACCAAGCGCCTAGAATAATTCCGTCAATGAGAAGAAGCAACGCAACGATCATAAACAATTGAGCATCTTTTATGGCCTTCTTGTCTTTTCGGATGTTTGTGAAGATTGAGTGGACACGCCACGTTTTCGAGAACATCGAACCGAATGCAAGGGTAAATCCGACGCTAAGGACCCATGTTTTTGTCTAGATTACAATATGGTTTTGATCAATTTAAGGATATAAAGTACTTACATAACATAAACGCTCAAATGACTTCGGACTGACAAAACGTGTGTCGATTCCGAGAAGAAAAATTGAAACGTAAGCACAAATTGAGCCGATAATGATTAAGTTGTTCATATTCGGACTTGACATTTTAATGAATCTGAAAGGAATGCAAAATTTGACTCCAACAACAAAGAAACTCACTTGTGATTTCTGTATTTGATGTTAATGAACAAAAACAACAACGCCATTATAACTCCAACAAGTGCAATTGAACACATCGCGCCAAGGAGGAGGAAGTTTACATATTGTAGTTGCCTAACAACGACGGTAGCGTCCAGAGGAGGATTCCAGTCTAAAAACAGTGTGTTCTTACATCCAAAATGATTAAGTTTACCGTCATCTTCGCTTAATTCAAAAACATTGTCCGCGCTGTCGTAATAGCCCATTTGATGATAAGAGCCGTTGTGCCACTGATAAATGAATACAAGTCCCAGCCTTTCGTTGTGTTCAAATTTAACCTTGCCAGTAACTCCATCAAATGCGTTTCGGCCCATGTAAGCTGAAAAGTTTAAAATAAACTTTTGTCATTCAATTCAATTTTTGTCATTCAACTTACTCAACAATCGACTCGCTGTTCTTTCTGCACTTTCTTCATAGCCTTGAGGCCCTTCTTCATCGTACAAGCTTGCATTTAGTGCCAGAGCCAGTGACCAGATGCCGTCGTATGCGTAAGTTCCGTAGATGTTCTGATCACATTTTGCTTCTCGAGTGCAATAACCTAAAAACAATTAAATTAACTGTTCAAAAAAGACTCTTTAATCACCTTCCATACTGCTCCGAACTTCCGTCACGCTGTGATTAGAAACAATTGAATGTGTAAAGTCCGGTCGATATGGAGCAAATTCAACTGTCCAATGATGTTGAAGAATTTCTTCAATTTGGTCTTGAGAACAATTTGTTGAATCGGTTTGTTGCCACCAATTTGGCTGGAATTTTTAAAAGTTGTTGTATTTGTTAAATAAACTTACTTCGTGGTATCCAGGTAAAATCCACACATAGTCGGCTCCATAAAGTTCGCGCACATAAGCTTCACACAAAACATGCAAAGCCAACGAAGGAGACATGTCCGCAACAATTATGTGAGCATCTCGGCGCTAAACAGTATTGTAAATTTCGATACTACTCTTAGAAACTCACTTTTAGCTCGTCTAGCTGGAAACCAATGTGCTTTATTTGATCGGAGCTGACACCGGCCTAAACGACTATTCAAAAGTGATATAAAACCGCGTCTTACTGTGTAGACAACTTTAATTGCGTACGGATTCTCCAACAATGTAGTCAAACTTTCATGTGGCAATGCATATCTTGGCTTATCGCTCTGCTTAACTGTTCCCACACGAGTCCAATTGTAATGTTGAAGAAGATGCGCTCGTGCAGCGTTTAAATTCCGATCACCAGGAACAATTCGATAAAAAGTAGGGTAGAGCTGGAATTATGTTGATTTAAAAAGTTAGGGATTTAAGGACTCATTTAAGTCATTAAAAGCCTACCTCGTTAGGCGTCCGCTGACGAGAATTTAGCATGTGTTTCGGCGTATGAGAGTTGAAGAATGTTCCAGTATTTCGTGGCCATTGCCTTAAAGATTAGCTGTTTTAAACAACACTTACTATAACGTTTTACCACCGGTTCGTTGACAGTTGTGCACATTCCTCCAAACAAAGCAATCGGTTTTCTTTCGGCGTTCATTAAGTCAAACAACGATTTCATTCCAACCGACGTTTTGCACTAAAATTTGATTAACATGTTGTTAGTGATTAAAGCTTCCAAATTACTTGAGTGTCTCTGTACAACAAATCAATGCAATAGTCCGGCATTAAATTAGGAGTAGAGTGGACATGTTTTAACGCCAACTCAATTGAAGCGCCAATTGTTGACTGGAAGTGATCAGGAACAAGGACTCCAAGTGTTAAACGATTCTGGCGTTGTGAGTAGTCATCACAATGGTCAGCAATAACTGAGTGGACGGAGAGGTAGAGAAGCAGAAAAATTAAATATGTGGACGTCATGACTGAAAAAAGAGTTAATTAAAGACTACAAAGACTCGCGAGGTCATAAAAAGAGATCGTCTTAAACAAGTTTGTTCAAAATAAACAACTCAAAACCGAAGAATTCAATTGGACATGCTCGACTTGCTACGTCGATCCTTCGACCGTATTCCCAGAGGATCGGCGGACGAAGACTTGGTCGTTTATGTCACTTTGCGTTGTTGCGAGAGGGTGACAAATTTCTTTTTAAAGCGAAAAGAAAAATATTGGAATTTCTGAATGAGACAAAAAAGTTTGGTCATTTTTGTTTTTGCGAAAAAAGAGTTACTGTAACAAATTGCTTATTTTAACATTAAGTCAAGAGAAAGGTCTTAAAAGTGATAACGTTTAAACAACAACGTTTAAAACGATCAAGTTAATAAAATGTTTAAAGACTTCTTTCTCGACAAGATGTTTTAAACGACACTAAAAAGACGTTTAAGCAAGTAATAAATAGTTTAAAGATTTCGCTCTCAATGAGACGTTTTAAAGGACACTAAAAAGACGTTTAAGCAAATTTCGACCAAGCGTTAAGCCCTCCTCAACAACCGTCCCGTGCTTCTTTTCATCAAACAAATAATATCCATTTGGGCGAAGACGGGCATTCTTTGCCCTCAAACAACTTTTCAACAAAACTTCATTTTGTTCGCCAAGCCGTCTGAACCCAATTGAATGAAGTGCTCACGTTTTTTTGCAGAATGGAGGTTTTTCTAATGAGCGGAAAAGTGTTTTTAGAAATCAGCAATCTTTAATAACGCACTCAAAAAAGAATCATTTAACATTGTTATTGACTTCAAAGAAACAAGCTCTCAACTGACAGAGTCAAAAAAGACATTGGCTACTTTTCTATTTTGTATTTATACTTAACATTCTCCAGAACCAATCATACTGATGATTCCGGTTACCTAAACAACACCTTCAAAACAAACGTTTAATCAACTGAATCAAAAAAGAAAGACTACAACGAACACATTTATTAGATTTTAAAGAACGCCTTCAGGCTGTAGTTTTAAAGAACGCCTTCAACAAAACCGACGTCCCGTTTAATCAACTGAATCAAAAAGAACACGTTTGTTAGATTTTAAAGTTTAATCCAAAAACGACCTTCTTAACCAAAAACCGTTTAAACTGCAAAAAAGGTCGACAAACCACTTTGAGCTCGAAAATTCCTTCAATTCATCCACAAAGAGCAGAAAACAATGAAGAAGTTTGAGCGGCCAACGAGTTTAAGCAAATGAAAAGACACGGAGGACTTTTGGTCTTAAATGAGTCGCATTACATATGCATATTTGAGCATTCGCTGAGAAAGGTCGTGTTCCAAAATTATGAACTGCGTGAACTTTTTGCAAATAAACTGTAGATTGAGTTTTTTAAAAAACAATCAATTTGCATTGTCTTTTTGAGTGAAAAGAATGTGCGAAAAATTCTTTTGGTACAGCAATCAAATTGAATTGACTTCTTAAATAAACAAAATGAACACAGTTCGTTTGATAAAGCAATCAAAACTTGAATTGACTTTTTTAAAACAATCAAGTTGCATTGTCTTCTTTAAATAAACAAAACGGAGCACAATTCGTTTGATAAAGCTTCAAAGACCTTTTTAATCTACTGCCAAAAACAATCAAATTCAATCAACTTCAACTTAACTATACAAATAAATACTTTCAAACCTTTAAAATAAACAAAGATCCTTACAACTAAACAAACCCAAAATCTCCGAACAGTCATAAATCCTCAACCACACCATTTGTTCATATTCAAAACACTTTCAAAAACACTCATTCAACCAACCATTTCGAGGAGGCGCAACAACCAGGCAAAGAGCAATTTGTCCCCGCGCCGAAAATTCTTGGGAGAGCCGCCGAAACACAATAAATTTTAGTCAATTTCCGGCCCTTCTTTTCACAATCTACTGGATTGTGCGGTAAGTTCCGTTTGTTGGCATCATCGTTTTAAATGTTTATTCATTGAATAAGGCAATCTGAATAGATTAAAGCTGTGCACAGTGGAATATCACAATTGGAGTTAAATTTGTTTGGACTTGCGACCCGGATATAATAAAAAACACAGTGGCGACTTTCCGTGCAAACCACAAAAGATGACATTAATTAATTAATAATAAATAAGCCAAGAAATGAGAGGCATATGAATTTAAAAGTGAACAAAATTAAGAATTTCGTTTTTGAGTGCTTCTTAAAGAGACTTTAAAAGTAGTGTTGTTTTTGATCAGTCAAATATTTTTGAAGCGACTTTAAAAGTAGTGTTGCGTCTGATCAGTCAAAACATTAGAAGTGTTCTTTTATAGTGACTTTAAAGGTAACGTTGTTTTCGATCAGTCAAATGCTTTTGTAGTGACTTAAAAACAACATTGAGTCTAATCAATCAAGTTAATCATTGAATTGCTTTTTTGAAGCGAGTTAAAAAGTAGTGTTGTTTTCGATCAGTCAATTTAAGAATTAAAAGCGTTTCTTACAAACTTTTAGAGACTTAAAAATAATGTTGTTTTTGATTAGTCAAGTTAAACTTAAAAGTGCTTTTTGCAAACTTTTATAGACTTTAAAAGTAGTGTTGCTGATCAATCAAGTTAAACTTAAAGTGTTCTTTTGTAGTACTCAAAAATGAAATTCTTAACTTTTAATTAGTGTGAATTGAACAACGTTAACAAACAAAGTGAATCAATCCAATTTTTCCCATAACTTCTGATAAAGTTCTCCATTTTGGTGCAAGTACGCCATAATTAAAATAAACATGACGCCGCCGACAGCTAAATGAGCACCAGTGTAAACAAGTCCAGGTGTTGTGGCAAAGATCTATAAATATAAGTTGTAAGTTGAAAGTTTTATAACACTTACAAGTCCCGAAAGTCCTGTAATGACTAAAGAAACCAACAAAAGCGTGAAGAAAGTCATGTCGGGGAGGACAGAAGAGAACTCCAACATGTGAGCATTAGGCAAACGCTTGATGTCACGCCAGTTGTAGCCGATTCGGAACAGCATATGCGCAATGTTGGCGACAATGAATCCGGACGCTCCAATCATCTTCAACAACACGATATTGGCAAATAAGTGGACGACGGAGGCGATGAGCAAAAACCGTGCGTGCTTCATGATCGAGGAAGCGTCTAGCGTTGAGAATGCAAAGCATTCAACAGTTCCGTTGACTGCCATAACGACCAAAAAGAACGAGTACATTGAAAGAAGAAGAGCTCCTTGATTTTCAGTCAGCAGTTTTCCTTAAACAATTAATTAAATAACAAAAGAAGAAGATCTTTTTGTTTGAGCAATTTCACACAAACATTTGTAAAATGACGTACTTACAAGAAGGACTCGATTTGTTTGAACAATTTAAAGAGTCTTCTCAACTCAGTAACAAAAGCTTTTCTTTGCTCAAACAAAAATCACTAAACTACTCCAAAAATATTCTTCTCGTTCAAACAAGCATCAAAAATTACTAAACTACTCCAAAAATATTCTTCTTGTTCAAGCAACTTAAAGATTCTTCTCAACTTAAGAAGTCGATTACCTCCATAAATAGTGACTGCCAATTTGGAATATGGAATTGAAAACACACAAACAACAAGTCCGAGTGTAATCAATATACGACACAACGTTTTAAATAACTCAAGCAACTTCGGCGGCACAATTGACGTTCGATTGCGTTCAAAATGTGACGAGAAGTAAACAGCACACGATTCTTCCAGCGGACGTAACACAATTCGAGTAACCAACGATCCCAACCGATCAATTGCGTCATACACAGCTAAACAATTCAATGATATAAAAAGGTTTTGTTTCTTTTCAAACCTTGTTCGGTGAATGACAATTGTTGAGTAAAGGTCATAATATATGCAGCGCCTTCGGTGATCAATTGTTTCTGGACTGAATGGAACAGCAATGCGCCGATGCTCTTCAAATGCTGCATGTCGTATCCCATACGTAAGTGTGGCCAAGGCAAATAATTGAGACGTTTGGCTAGATACGCTCGAATGAATTTGACGTAGTAGATGAGAGTGTAGATAACTGAGCCGACGATCTAAATAGGCACACTTTAAATCGATTTCTGTCAACAGTAACTAACTTGTCCCAAACAAAGCACGGACTTCGATTCAACTCCGTAGAGCAAGAGCAACAAAACGGTGAACTTGTTTGAAATCAAAAGAACAGACAAAGAAATAGCATATGTGGCGTTGTCTCCGGTCTTTATTGTCATGATTGCAAGCGGTTCGGCCATAGTCTCCAAAAAGGCAGCAAAGGCGAAGTAAAACACTAACACTTCATAGTCGTCGTATGCAACAGCACCTCCCTGGACCGGTAAGTGAGACCAGATAACAGCCAAGAAGGACGCAATGCCGAAGCCAAACACCGGTCTAAACGAATGTAAGTTAATTTGATGATTTGAAAGCACTTACGACAACCATGCATACTTAACTGCTTCGTGTACACGTAAGTCGGCGCTTAAACATGTCTTCCGCAAGGGTTCGGTACATAAGAATCCAATTGTTGTGTACAGTAAAGTTAATCTATACACAAAAGTGTTAAAAGACGTTGTTTAAAAAGCATACCGAACATTAATCAAACCAAGAACGTCTCCGTCCACGAAACGAATTAAGTAGATGTTGATTAGAAATGTAAATAAACGTCCGACTAGCTGAAAGGAACGTTGAATGTTTAGTATACTGATGTTTAAAGTAGTACTTACTTGACTACTAATGTTGTAACGAAGAATATTCGACAAAGAGGCGCTTTCTGTTTGTGGTTTAGTCATTTCGACACTTTTACATAACTGAAATTAGGTGTTGTTTTAGATGTTTCGATTTGAAAGAATGTGAGTTGATTGCTGAGAAAAACAAACTCGTGAGTATTTCAAACAATATGAGACTTTAAAACTATTTCGAACGTTTTCAATCGTCAAAACACAAGTCAATAACTATTTAAAGCAACTCGAATCTTTAAAGATAAGTTAACAACTATTCAAAGCAACTCGAATCTTTAAAAACAATCCTAACTTTAACATTCAATCAAAACACAAATCAACGGCTATTCAAAGCAATTCGAATCTTTAAAGTCAATTTAAATCGTCAAAACACAAGTCAATAACTATTCAAAACATTTTCAATCGTCAAAACACAAGTCAATAACTATTCAATCAAAGCAATTTCAATCTTTGAAGACATTCTAACTTTAAACTCAACACTAAAAGACATTCTCTAATATTAAAGTCAAGTTCAACTATTCAAAATTTAAATCATTTCAATGTTCAAATTCAAAACGAGACAATCAAAATCAACTTTATCAACTTCCGTAATAATATTTTGAATGGCGACTAAACGCACCAGAACCATTAAACACAATCAAAACCGTCATTTCAAAAATATTATATTTGTACAAAACGATCATGAAAAGGGACACAATCCAGAATAACCTCAAAAGACACTGTAGGACTATAAAGTTAGGGGATAAAGAGCAATTGAATAGATTTAACCAGTTTCAATTCCGTTCAACACATGAACGCGGCTTTTGATACAATTGAAAGGTGTGGATGGAGCACATTAGTTTAAATTGATGTAATTGACTTTGTTTGGAGCGGATCTCGATGAACAAGCTGATTAGTCCAAATACTGTGAAAGCCAGCGGAATCCTTCGCCGTAGCCTTAAATAGTTGTAAGTTGCTGAACACAAGTATCGAAAATTACCTTGTCGACGCAAAACCGAACACATAAACACTTCCATTGGACGCGAAGACAGTTCGGAACGTGCAATTTGCTGTTTGCCGGTGGTTGCTTGTGCGATGCCCAAGTAGTACTTCAAGTGGTCTTCGGAGAGTGCATTTTGCTTGTCGATTTTGTTGCCCAAGACGAGAACTGGAGCGGAAGCAACTTGCTCATCGTTCAACAAGCTGATTAACTCCTCACGAGACTCGTTGATGCGTTCTTGATCAGCAGCATCGACCAAGAACACAATTGCGTCCACAGCGGGGAAGTAATCCTTCCAAACACGTCGTGCTGAAAAGAGTCGTTGTTGTTAAGCGTTTAACTCATAAGCAAACCTTGTGCGTGACCTCCCAAATCGAAAGTAGTAAAACGAATGCCGCCCAAACTGAGCTCCTCGGACGCTGAAAGTTGTTTAGTCAACTTAATGGATCTCATTCAACTTACTTGGATGAAGTGTCGGGACGTGTTGTGCTATCCGGTCGTCTTTGAGCATGTGCAACAAAGTGGTCTTTCCTGCATTGTCCAAGCCAAGAAAGACCAGTTTTCCGCTCTTCTTCGTCAACCCTGCAAACGATTCAAATTGAAGGTATTAAAAGTATTCAACTTGCCCAAATAATTTAAAATGTCTGAGAACCAGTTGAAGATCCACGACATTGCTTGTTATTTCGGTTGCAGACCGACGCTGCAAACGGAAACGCCTAAGAAGATGTAATAAATTAGCAGAAAAGAATAAGCGCAACAAAAAATCACGCCACAACGAACAAGAAGACGCGCCAGCTTGGTTTTTGAACCCGGTTATTGATTTTCGGGCTTTAAAGTTTTGAATGAAACGTTCGGTTAGCTTCTAAAAAGTTCCTCGTCAAAAAACGTTCGCTCGCCATCGAAATAATCTTCTAATCAACTACAAAAGCTCTGCTCGCAAAAGAAGACTCGTTTTGTATGAGAGAAACAAAAAAGGCCCTTTAAACAAAATATTGAATCACGAGCAGTCATAAATCTCTAAGATCAAGTTATTCTTCTAAAATGTCAATTCCTCAACGAACTAAAAAGCGGCGACACGTTTCCTCAACCAAAAACCACTCGTCCGATTATCAGCTGATAGGGAACAGAGTTAATGTTCAAAAAAGTGTGTTCATTTTATCTCTGTTAGCGACTTGAAAAGCAGCGTTTAGTCAAGTTAAGCACTTGAATAACTTTTTGATAGTCTAGTAGAAAAGCAATCAACATTTGAACGAGTTGATAGAAGTTGTGTTTAGATTCTTTTATAACATCATTGAAATCAATTTAAAGCACAAGTCCCGTCAATATTCTCAACAAACACCGAAGAAATCTAAAATTTGCCAAACATTCCACGTGGCTTTTCCGCAAAAAACTCCATAAAAGTCGTTAAAAATCACACTTCTTTCGATCCTTTAAATCAAATAGAAACGAACTCATTCAGCAACTCATATGCCAACGAAAATCATCAACTTCCAATTAAAAATAATCAACAACTGGTCTTATGATTTGAGCGCCACGCCGCTAGACAGCAACGCAAAACACCAGACGCTTTTGTCGATCATCGAGTTGCAAGCGAGAAAGGGGGAAAAGTCGCGTGTGAGAGCGAAACGTCACACTAATCGTTGAATTGATTTTTGTGTGCGAGCATATTGTTTTTGTGGTTGGATGTGTTTAATTAGATCTTAAGCACTTATGTTGAAGAATATTTAAAGCTTGATTGGAATTTGTTGCCGAAGTTGTTTGCATTCAAGCCAGGAATTTGATGATGTCCAAACAACAAACATGAATACAACTTATTCTTGTTGTTTGAAAGCAGTCAACAAACATTATAAGCGAATAGAACTTATTCTTGTTGTTTGAAAGCAATCAATAAACATTATAAACGAATCCAATAAGCAGTTTATTTTGATTACAATTCCGAACAATAAATAATACTTTTTGATAACCGTCACAACAAAAAAGCATTTAGAATAAAGCACTTAAGATGAATATGCAGTTTGTGGAATGGAATTTAGATTCTGTTAAAAACGATTAAAGAATGTTAAGGACACCTGATAAGCAGAAGCCATTTTAAAACGTTCAATTCTGATCGTCTTTGTCCTTGGTTCCGTGCTTCAGCATTCGAGTGAACTCGACATAGTCAAAACGTCCGTCCTTAATTGGAGCATCGCGGAACAACTCATCAACTTGATCATGTGTGAAACGTTCTCCCACTAAACAATAATCATTTAAAAGTTTCGACTTTAAACTTCAACTTACTCGTTGTCATCACCTCCCTAAACCTTTCTTCACTTATTGTCCCACTATTGTCCTCGTCGAAACACTGAAACGCATTCTTTATGACCTCCTCCGGATCCGTGCCAATCAGTTTTTCGCCAAACAAAGTCAAAAACATGGTGAAGTTGATAGCTCCAGCAGCCTCGCTGATCATCTTCTCAATGAACTGGTCGTTGACGTCCTTGCCCAACGAAGCGAACATTTCCTGAAAGTTGAAACAGTTAGACGGAGTCGATGTCCAAAAAGCTTGCCTGCAAGTCCTGATTGGAAATGAATCCGTCGTGATCTTGGTCGATCATGTTAAATGCCTCCTTGAACTCCTGGATTTGGGCCTGGTCGAACATTGCAAATATATTGGAAGTTGCACGTTGTGGACGAGCACGGCGAACACCTGTTTTGCGAGAAGCCATTTTGAAGTGTTGGTTGAAGAGTGGAGGTTATAGAGTTCTGGAAAAAGATTATTTAAAGTGTTTAGGTTGAGGAAACGCGAACGAGTTGTTTTTAATCGAATTTAGAACATTCAACTTGAAAGTATCTAAAGTCACATTTGATCAGTTAAGAATATACTTCTCAACTAGAAAGTATCTAAAGTCACATTTGTTTAGTCGATATTAAAACTTTCAACTTGAAAACAATCAAACAATCACATTTGTTTAGTCGATATTAAAAATTTCTCAACTAGAAAGCACCCAAACAGTCAATATTCTAGATATTTAACTTAAACATTGAAAGTTTTTATTTCAAGTATCACATTTCTAACTCGAGAGTATCTAAAGTCACATTTGGTCAGTCAAACGTCACTTTCTCAATTTGAAAACACTCAAACAATCAATATTCTACAGCTTTAACTCAAGAGTATCTAAAGTCACATTTGTTTAGTCAAACGTCACTTTCTTGACTAAAGACTATCAATATTCTAGATCTTTAACTCGAAAACACTAAAAAGCTCTCAACTCAAAAGTATCTAAATTACTTTCTCTGCTTGAAATGTCTGAACCACTTTCTTAACTCAAAACTAGTAAAACATCCAAATCACTTTCTCAACTCAAAGACAATCAAAAACAGAACAGCAAGATTCAACAAACGCCATATCAATTCAAAAACATCAACTCCTTCAACACAAACGCAAGTGAATAATCCGCCGCTAAAGGAGTTTGACGTTAATTCCACACAAGCAAATGGAATAACAGGCGTTTTGCTCCACGATGATTCACTTCGTTTTTGCTTCCCCCTGATGACGCGTTTCTGTGGAGCAAGCGCCAATGCGGACAGGCAGAAAACAAGACGAAGTGGCAACTGAACACTTCGATCCTACGCATTAAAGACAAAAATCCAATGTATAAGAGCGGAGATTTCACCGACGTGCTCCATCGCAGCGAAATGCAATGACCAAGCGCGTTTGTTGGCGGTGGTTGCGTCCCTTTCGTTGCGCCCGTCCCGCTTTGATTTGAAAGACTGTAAACGACGGAGGAGAAAGATGACTTCTTGACTGGTCATGTGTTCCGGCTTGCCGAATGCGTAAAGTCTTTTATGGCTTTTGAGGAAGTGCTGCCTGATCACGTTGCTTGATTTGAGTTGTTGAAGATGTTGAATTTTTTTGAGTCGTTGAAGAATTTGATTAGCTTTTGATTATGATTATTGTTATGAAGTTGTTGTTTTAATTATAACTTTAGGTGAGAAAGTTAAACACGTTTAAAAGAGCTGCTTTTCGACATAAAAGCTCTTTTTAAAAGTTTGAATGAGAATACTTTTTGGTTACATTTAGTTTCTTCGTTGTTCAAAAACATCAAAAAGTTAAACAAATTTATTCGTTTGTTAAACGCATCAACTTCGTTCAACTCCGTGAAGAACTTAAAACGATTTACTCCTTTACTAATTTTAAAACAATTCCAGAAACTCCATCACAACAACGGCAATGAGCAGCCAGCTCACGTAATGGGCAACCGATTCAGCGGATACCTTTGGCAAAAGGTAATAAAGAATATAAAAACTTTCAAACATTTGTATGCTAGTGTACAATTCCGTCTCAATTGCGGAGAGGACTTTCTGTATAGTTCTGCTCCGCCCTTTCATTAAGAATACTTTAATACTTCTGTAATTCCAGGACTCCGGAACTGCTAGCGATATGTCACAAAGAAACGACGACTCTTATGGCTTCTTTTCACGTAAACGTGCCGTGTCAGATGATGATGCTTCTTCGTCTTCGCCGGATCAACCAACTCGAAAGGTTCTCAAATTAGATACAGCTAAGTACTTACATCAAACACTGTTCCTCGACGGAAAGAACTCAGATGTCGTGATCTGCGCTTTGGGACACGAATGGTAACTTACTTTTAACTATCAAACACTTACAACTTTATAGGGCTCTCCACAAAATCTACTTGGAGCAATGTGAATACTTCCGCGCCCTGTTCAGTGGAAGCTGGAACGATTCAAGCGAAAACCGTTACAAGTTGGACATAGTCGATGAACGAGTAACATTCGAAGGTAAAGAAGACTAAACGTTGTTAAAGTTTACATTAATTTCAGGCTTGAACAGCGTTTTCGGCTCTCTCTATCAAAACGAACTTGTTTTTGAATTGAAAGACTTGAGTGGAATCTTGTCTGCATCGGCGTTGTTCAATTTGGTTCGTTTACTTTTAACAATTTGTAATTTCTTCAACTTCCAGCGCGCATGCATTGAACGCTGCGACGACGTCATGTTACATTCAATTAGCGCCGATACTGTTTTGGAGTTTTGGGATCTTTGTCAAGCATACGGGTGCTTGCGTGCTCGTGAACAGATTATAAGTTATTTGACACACTATTTTTGGAAGCTTTCCCAAGAAGACGAGTTTTTGGGAGGAATAAGGTAATGAATTTTGTTGTCTTGCTGTGTGGTCGATTTTCTGGTTGCTAAGTGATCTAACTTTCGTTAGAATTAATTTCGTTTTTGTATTTTCCGTAATGCAAATGTCAAGCGTTAGTTTTGTAGTAGAAGCTTTGAGATTCAAAGTGCATTTGACTGATTTTGAAACGCTCAACGTTTTAAAGCAGAAAGATTGGCAGAATATGTTTTAACTCTTTAAAATCGTCAACAAAACTTCACAGCACCATTTAAAAGCTACCGTTTTCAATAAAAAGAGTATTCAACAGTGAAACGCTAAACATTCAAGCCAACAAAAAGGCTATCTAAAATTAGATATTCAACATTGAAATGCTAAACATCCAAAACAAGAAGGTTATTTAACTCTTTAAAATCGTCAACAAAACTTCACAGCATCATTTAAACGCTACAGTTTTGAATAAAAAGAATATTCAACAGTGAAACGCTAAACATTCAAGACAACAAAGAGTATTCAACTCTTTAAAATAGTTAACGAAATGCAAAAACATTATTCAACTCTTTAAATAGTTAACGAAATGCAAAAAAGCTATTCAACTCAATAACACAAACAAAAAACTATTCAACTCAATAGCACAAACAAAAACTCTTCAAGCTTTAAAATCAAGTTTTTCAGTTATGATCTCCTTCTTCTCACTATATCACAACCTCAACTGTGCGTTGCCGAGGGCGAAAAAGATCTCTACACTGCCGTCAAAAAAGTAAGCATTCAATCACATTCAAGTAATCAAACCATTTTAGTGGATCTACATTCAAGAAGAGAACAGACCGACAAGCAGTGTTGGCAACTTACACATGTACTTTGTGGAGAAGCCTCAGCATTACTTCTACAAATACGCACCGTTGCTGTCACATCTTCGCTTCCAGCACATGATTACAAGCAAAAAGACATTGGACACTTTGAAGACAGAGCATATCATTGGAAACGAGTTGCTGAGTCAAGTTGTCAATTGCAACTGGGAAACAGTGCTGTACAACGAAGAGAAACAAGAACTGTAAGTGTTTGACTGAGTAGTTTAAATAATTCTTTGTTGTTTTTAGTGAAGACGTTCTTTCCGACGAGTTCTTTTACAAGCATTGTCGTCGTCTTGGACGCCATTTGACTGAAGAGGTAAATTTAGTCAGTCTTTTTAATTTGATTACTCTTTTGTTTACAGAAATGTTGGCGTTGGGCTGGACTTGACTTTGGCCTGGACTTGTTGTTTCGCTGTCAGCTTGGAATGATCTCGATGATTCGGAATGTTAAACGTGACATTGTTCCACAGTCGTTATCGTTTCGCCAGGAGTACAAAATTCACTACAGGTGGAGTTTTAACTTGTTGATTTAATTGTTCTTTTCATGTGTTTAGAATGATTCTTTTGGACGAAAAGGGCAACGTTGTTGTGGACACAAAGCGTCGTTTGGAAACGTTACAAGCTGATCAGGTAGATTATTCTCACTTTGTTTCTAATTAAAAGCTTGTTCAGAAACGTTTCGTCGCATCGTATCCTGCCAACTTGAAGGAATTCTCTATTCACTTGTTCTATTTGAATCACGTTCCAGGCCGAACAGCTGAATCCCATTGGGAAGGTGTTTTGAAAGAGAACGAAGAACGAGAGAAATTGATGACTCCAGTCGTTGTGACCGACGAGGACTACTTGGAGACGTTTGATGAGGCTGTTCAAAGCAGGCCGTACGAATTCGATTGACTATCATGATTTTAGATGTTTAAATAAGTGTCTAATACTTAACATATGCTTTATGCACATTTGAATCGTCATATTCATTCTTCGAAGAAATCAGGAACTCTGTATTCAAAATAGTTAACTAAGCCAAATCGATTTAACTCGTTTCTAACCAAATTGCCAAATGCCTCTATAAATAGAAACATATGACTTTGATTGTTTTAGATATTCCAGCAACTTGTCTTTAACTTCCTTTCCTATCATCACGTTGTTTGCACTTAAACGTCTTCAATTGTAAATACTTTCACGCCATATTCCATGTTAATAGGACAAACAATTAGTTTTAGTGTTAATTAGATGTTTTAAGTAAGTTCTGTCGACTAATTCCAATAACTAAACGAGATTTGTGTTGAATAAATTGTTTTGCGAGGACGTTGTTTATTGATTCGTTTTGGTTTGCTTCCAAACTTTATTTGAATGATTGATTTGATTGACTTTATGTTAAACAACATTATTAATTAGTAGCTATCAAATTGATGTTACAAATGTGTTTTTAAATCAAGAAATTCTTTACAGTCAAACAAAATGATACTTTTGATCAAATCTAATCGTTTAATTAACTAACTACAATCAATTCAGACATGCTTGTTGAAAAAATGCCAGACGAAAAGGACTTGAAGAACGATCCACTTTTGATGCGGCCAATTTTGGCTTTGCGAAACGGCGTTCCTTTTAACTGCCTCGAAGTTTACGAAAAAGTAAGTGGCATTTGTTATAGTGATTTTGAATAATAAAGCTTTTAAGTGCAAGAAGCAAGAAATGCAACACGCCGGAGACTTCAAATATCTCATGGATTACACTCAAAAAAGTAAGTTGTCTTTGAAGAACATCTTTTTTTAAATCAATCAACATTACCATTTCCAGTTCTCAAATGGCATCAACGCGCAATCAGTCGTCCCGAAGTTGCAAGATACAATGAACTTCCAAATTTGCAACGTAAGTGAATTCTTTTTAACGTTTAAATACTTTTCAAATCCAGTTCCTGTCTACATTGCCAGATATTTTGTGATTACGGAGATGTGTGACAAGAACTACGCGTTGCAAGAGGCACAGCGGTCATTGGTAAGTTTTTGGAATTGAATTTGAATATTCTAAATTGGCATTTCAGCTTCGCCAATTCTGTGGAGTCAAGTCTCCGGCCAAAACCAAAGCGTACTTCCAGAAACGAGACAAGGAATTTGTGTACGAAAAGAACGTAGCCAACCATCGAGAGTCATTGGCAAAGTCCGTCAAGAAGATTGCATCCGAAATGGAAGTTGACAGCATCGAAGACAATCAGTATTTGTTGTATCACCGAGCAGTCCAACTTTGGAAGTCAATTCAAGAACAAGCACAAGCAGCTGGCGACGTAAGTCCGTCAAAGAGCCAGGTAAACAAATTGTTGACGTTTTCGGCAATCAATTAAAAGTCTCTTCAGGACATTTCAAAGTTGTTCCCAATTCAACGATTTTCTCAAATTCTTGTTGACACTCCGCCGTTGCCAATTCCTGCCAAATATGACCAACTCGTTGCCGACGTTGCCATCCTCAAACAAGTCTTGATTGCTCAGAACAAGCAAGAAAACATCGAACGAATCGAGGCCGACATGGTCGTTGCTCCCAGCGAACGTCATACTGCATTTGGATATCCACCGAAGTGGCGCAAAATTGAGCGCCTGGCCTCCGGATCGTCCATCTATCCTTAGCATTTTATGGGTTGCCATCTATTAAGTTATTCCAACTCAATCCCTCCAAACCATACTTTAATTTGACCTGCCATCGTTTCCTTACAACTCTGATCACTTGTAGCCTCTCCTCCATCTATCTCATTCGTGTCCAAAAGATTATAGTGTTCTTACCAAACAGATTACTTCCTGCCTTGCTTCGTATATCAGGGACTCCGAACAGATTTTTAACTTTATTTGCTTTTCAGTTGCAATAAAATGTTGTTGTTATTGTTTTGTTGTTAAATTGACGTTGATTATGTTGAAGCAATGAATAAATTTGTTTTGTTATTTGACTTTGTTGCTTTAATTTGATTTGTTGTTTGAATTTGTTTTGTTGCTTGAATTTGATTTGTTGATTTTTAAAGAGTTGTTGACTAAATTGTTGTTTGATTCATTTAAATAAGACGTTAACGGAATCGAAGCTTCAAACAGCTTATTTTAAAGTAACCGGATATGTTTTTACGCAAATAACTTCAAATGTTTAAGTGATAAAACACAATTTGCGTAGTTGTGCCATTTGAAAATTTTCTAGATTTAAAAGCAGCTTAAATTCAAAAACAATATCTATTGACTCTGTTTAACTTGAAGCACGCAACGAAGCAAATTTTAAGGCAATAATCCTCACCACGCAGTTTTTAATTTCTTATCAGCAAAGAAAAGAAGATCGCGAAAACGAAGCATTGCTACAATGTGACTTGTTGTGTGGATTGTCTTTGAATGATAAAGAGCAAGAGTTTACCGTATAAAAAGCATTAATATGATCTGTCTGGACAGTTTTCGATGTTTTCATTTTGCGTGGCGAGTGTTTTTATTCTTAAAATTGACAGTTAAATTAAAATCGTTCAAACAAAAAAGATTCGTTTCAGTCAATCAAACAAAGAAAAACCATTTCAGTCAAACTTGTCGAATGAAACAAACAACTTTCACTTTCGTTGTTCTTCTTTTTCAACTCGTCTCTGCAAAGGTTGAATGGCGTTTTCAAGGAACGGTTGATGATGGAATATGGCTTGAAGAGGCGTTAGTTGGAACTCCAAGGTCAAAAAGTCACGCCGAGATTGGTTATGAACAACGACAAATGTCCAGGTTTATGGATTCAAGGACAATTTAGCAATCCATTTGGATTTAATTTGAAGTGAGTTGAAAAATCTTACAAAATCACTTTAACATCACCTAGAAAGTCATCAACGTTTAATGAACGCGAGAACATTTACAATTCCGTTTTTGGCTACGAAGACTTGTGGGTCAATTCAGCAAAAGGACAAAAACAAGAACTCAAAGAAAAATCAATTAATGTGATGGACCGTGTCGGCTACTGTCACAACTGATTACTCTTTCTTCAGCTTGACACACGCAAACAGCCTCATCCAAAACAACTTCATAAACTCAGTGATTGAAAAGGACGAAGAACGTGTTGTTGTGATGACATACGACAAGTAAACTCTAATGCAATTAACTTTAACAACTAATTTAAGTGTTCCATCCGAGTGGAATTCAAACTTCACTGGAGTTTTGACATTCGGAAACGTGCCCCTTGGATGTCAAGGCAAATGGATCTACCCCCAAGAAGTCAAGCCAGTGGATCCCAACTTTCCTCAGTGGAACTTTCAAATGGACAAGTAAGTCACTTAAAAAGCTCCAAGTAATTAAATACTTTTTAGACTAGTCGCCGAAAACTACACTTTGAATCAACCAAAAAGGCAGTTTTCCATCCCTTTTCGTCAAACATTCAAATACCAAAAGACTTCTTCAATGAAATCATAACCGCTCTGGGCATGAAAGAAGGATAACGGTGTGATTGATTGCAACAGCCAATCAAAAATTACAATCACGATTGCTGGCATGGAATTGACACTTCGACCCGAAGATTTGGGTCAGAAATGGAATAATGAATGCACCTTCCACGGAACGAAGTCAGACACCGACTTGTTTGTACTTCCGTACACTTTGCTCCGCAATCAATGTATTGGATTTGATTACAAAAGCGGACAGGTTGGATTTGCAAACCGGGGATGGAATTCAAAATAATCAAATCAAAATAATCAAATTGTAACTTTAAAGAAATAAACTTGTTAAACTGGCTTTATTGAATGTTATCTTTAAATTGCAGATCGGTTTCTCCGTTCCATCGTTGTCTACAACAACAAATTATGATGAGAAAACTACACTAGCAAACAAAAAGATGATAACCACCACACAAGCAATCAACGCGAATGAAGACTTTTCGAGTCAATCAACTTTGAGTCAATTTCTAAAACAACAAAATTGAACAAACAACACAAGAAGTAGAAATTGAAAAAGCTTCTGCAACAAAAAAGCTGTTTCGTTTCTTGAATGTCTTTTTAATTTTGTTGTTCATGTGTTAATAAAAAAGTTATATTAAAGATTTTCAGTGATCATAATTTCTTTATTCCCTAATTAAACTAACAGTCAAGTTTTAAACTGAATTCAACTTAATTAGCATGTCTTTGCAAAATTTCTGATATTCGCTGGAACTCAATGCTTTTAAGCATACATTAAATCCCTAATCAAGTCTTAACTAGGCATCCAACAAAAATGATTTTAAACCAAAGAGTTATAACCAATTTTTAAAACAAATAGTTAAAGGGATCATAAACATTGTTAATTGACACACATTTGTTACATAAAATGTTTAGAACACCCCCGTTCAGGCTTTGCAATTAACTTGTAAAACATCTGGACCGTTTTGCACGCACTTCTTTGTGATTAACGTCATTGTTTAAAAAGATCTTTACTGTATATTGCCATAAAGTCCAGACACTTTTAAACTTGTCCGAACTCTTCTCACTCATCTTTGCCGATTCGAACACAAACCCTTTCCGTTATTTTCTTGTTAAATTGGAACCTCACAGACTAATATTGAATTTCACAGCCGCCCATTGAAACAAAATGGTCAGTTGTTTGTTTGGCCGATGATCCGCCTCCACATCCTTTGCTTTGTTATTTGCGTTTCTCTTTTTTTGCGGCGTTGCTGAAGTGTGCGCCCAATTGATTTATCTTTGTTTCTTGATAATCTCTTTAATTGTCTATTCAATTGATTTGAACGTTATACTTGATTTTAGCTTTGAATAAATAACATCTTGATCAAAATTGTCTATTCAGTTGATTGATTTCAATAGCTTCTTTGATAGTCAAACAAACTAATTCAATTTAAATTAGCACCGCATTCAATTTAAAGTAAATGAAATCACTTTGATCCTTGCACTCTTTCAAACAAAACAAAAGGGAAGAAAAATCTCGTCTCATCCGCTTGCAAAGTGTTTATCGCAAATGACTGCACTTTTTTGTTTTTGCGGCCAAAACACTCGAAACTTTGCGTGTTAATTGTTTTATTTGATTCGAGTTTAAACATCTTTTAGTATCATCATTTTTGTTTAACGTTTCAGTTGAATTTACGAAACAATGGGTGACTGGGGCTCCGCTGAGATTGTACCACAGGTCGTTCCGTTGGCGCCACAACAGACATTAAATGTAAAAGTTATTAATTATAATGCTTAAAAATCAACTCTTTTAAGGTAACTTTCGAAGGAATCCGCGTCCAGCCAGGAACTGAATTGCAAATCCGCAATCTAAAGAATGCGCCGCGCGTCACTCTTCAAGTTGATCCTGAATCGATGTTTTCGTTAGTCATGATTGGTAAGAGTTTTTAAATAAAGAGACATTTTAACTGTTTAATTAAAGATCCTGACAACTTGTCTCGCAAAAATCCGTCTGTTGCTGAATGGCTTCACTGGTTAGTCGTCAACATTCCGGCTTCAAACATCAACGAAGGCATTAACGGAGGTTCGTGACTTTAATTAATTTAACATTCAAATTTACTTGCCGAAACAAACATTATGCATAACTTCATTCAACATTCAAATTTACTTAATGAAACAAACATTACGCATAACTTCACTCAATCAAATCGTCAATCAACGCGTGAATGAGCACACTCAATAAATAAGGCTCGTTTCGAAAAACGAGCCGTCCAAAAATTAAATAAACTCATAAGTGAGGCGATAAACTGAAAACTTTAGTAAAAAGCGAAAGTTTTATTAGAAAAACTTTAACGTCTCCAGAGTGCCTTTGATTAGGCAAGCGATTTGTTTGTGGACCTAAAATGTACGCAGCCCATATGGGCTGTATTTTTATTCACATAACATTAGTTGATTAAGTCCGAACAGCCTTCTCGGTTCCTTGAAAGTTACCGACAATTTCCGCCAGCAAGTCCTCGTCTCCATATTTTAAAACCGCCGAGCTGATTGTTTTCTGTTTTATTGTTTCAAATTGGTCTTTAATGGTCTCGCTATTCAAATCTTTCTGTAATCATTTAACATTACCGAATCTTTGTAACTAAAACTTACAACATCGCTGTCTTCCATCCAAGCAGCTGAAAACTCGTCAGTCATACAAATCCCTTGAATTGTGGATTGGTCGTTGCAGTAGACGCCCATTGTTTGGTTATCTTTGTTTGCGGACACAACAACTAACATGTTTGGAGGCAATTTTTGATTCACAAACATCTAAAGATTGTTTTTAAAAGAAAGCATATTAAAAACTGCTTACAGACTCGCTGTAACACGCTTCATAGTAGTAAACTAATTCAGAATACATATTCTTTTCGTTCATTTTGTGCAGAGCAGCAATTAGCTCCTTAGCGTACAAAGCATATTCCAAATCCGCAGTGTCTTTAAAAGACAAGAAACCTTTTCCACCATGTCCAGTTGAGTAGACAAAGACTTTGTCGTCTTTAGTGCTTAAAACGATTTTAAAAGCCTCTTTAAATTAACTAACCTCTTCAAAACTCGTTCACCCCCGGTCGTTGCATTCAAAGCATTAACATCTCCAGTCAAAATAGCCAACATGTTCTGAGCACTTACATTTTCTCCGTTGTAATCAATTTTTAAGTCTTTGTAAAGATCCTGACTGTTCGGTTTGTTAAAAAGCTTGCCGGGAAAAGGATTCATCTTGTCGTTAACAATTCCGTCGTACCTAAACAAAGTTGTTAGAAGAATCTGTAAGTTGTTCAAACTAACGACATCACAATTATGTTATCTTCTTTGACTCCGTGGTCTTTTAGCACTAAAATCCGGAGTTATTAAAACATTTATTATAAAAGTATACAATGGAAGGCATGCGCAACGTTTGCTTCATGATGATAGTCTTCAAAGTCCCTTGTGGCAGACAACAAAACCGCATGAATCTCAGCGGAGATGCAGCTAAACGGAAATTATAAGTCCAAGCTTTAAAGAAACTTACGGCGAAAACGCCAACAGAGCAATCAACAATCTAATCATTTCTCATTCAAAGAAAAAAGAAAAACGGTTCTTTATATTGAAGAAGAGACGTTTTAATTCTTTTGTTTGATTGGTTTTGAAAGTCTTTATTGTTTAACGAAAATTGACATTTTGATTGAATGAGTTTTCTGATTCATGTTTTAATTACAATCAAATGCTTAATTTTTTCGGTGCTTTGACATTTCATGTCTGTTGTTTGTTAAAAAAGACAGGAAGAGAACATAAAAAGAGAGGTGTTTTCCGTGCTGGCCGAAAAAGACCGGCGCAAAAGCGCTGTTTACGAAAGGCGGTGTTGCACTGGAGAGCCAATTTGATTGATCTCTGACGACTGCCTTTAAAAATGCAACACAATCACGATTAATTTAAATGGCTAGTCAGTATTTAAATTCGATTTAACGTTGATCATATTAAAGGCGCACATGTGTAATTTTAATTTAGGTTTTATTTTAATAATCTTATCGAAAAAACGAACGAGTGATGATATGCAAAAAAAATTTGGTTTGTTGTAGCTTTTAATCAACTTTATTGAGTTTTTATAACTTTCTGAGGGCTGGTCCAGAATTTTTGCTGGTCTTCCGCAGAAACCAAGTTCACATTCAGAGACCAGTTTTACACGATAAAACTGATGGTCCTTACAGAATTCTCTAAAGTCAATTTAAGGTCGTGCCTTTCCTTGTCTGATGGAAAGGGAACATGTGGCAAGAACACCCGATTTAATGATGACGCGCTTTTTTCACATTTCAACGCAGCAGAACAAGCGCTAAGCGTACGCACATAGTTCTTCTTGCTCGTGAGCGAAATGAGAGAACACAAGAGAAGATGAGAGAGAAAACAGTATGAGCGGCCGGCTCGTCGATAACAGCTAAAGCTGTGCATCACCCGTCATGTCAATCTGGCCGAGCGGTCTAAGGCGCTGCACTCAAGCCCAAGGGTTTCCGCAAGTTGTGGAGTATTGCAGTCTCGTAAGAGGCGTGAGTTCGAATCTCACGGTTGACAGCATCCTTTTTGCACTTTATTATTTTTGTCAAAAATAACATCAATCGATGCAGAATAGTCGATTTCATATCAAATCTAAAAGAATTTTTCTCCCAACCATGTCAAGATAGAAGATCCGAGCAAAATTAATTATTCTTCAAAAACAAAAAAGTTCCTTGCATCAAATTATCAATTAACTTCTAAATTCCAGGCCAACATCAACAACCTTATGGATCTCCCGCTCCTCAACCACGCACTGGCGATCACCGTTACATAATTGTTTTGTTCGAACACCAAGGGCGTCGTTTGGCTGTTCAGAAATTCAACTCTCGCGCCAAGTTCAGTTTGAAGCAGTTCATCGAGAAGCACAAATTAGGTAGGAAACATATAGTTGTAAGATCTTATTAATGTGTTTAGAAGCTCCAATTGCTGGCAACTGGTTTATCGCCAAAAATCCGCAACAATAATCAAATAGTCAAACATGTTTAATTTTGAAAGAATAAATAGTGTTTTTGAAACAACTTGTTAATTAACTTTATTCAATCAAATTGATTGATCATTGAGAATCAACACTTCTGAATCTGTTACGATACCAAAGAGCAAACTGCTCGTTTTCGACAAAATCACAATACAGCTTAGACCAAGTTTTGCAATTTCGACGTGCAAGCAGTTGATAATCGCCCCACATGCAATTAGTCATGCGGTTAAAGAACGGAAAGTCTTTTTCCAACATGATATTGCGTTTAATTTGCAAAAATCGAGTGTAATGACCAAAACGTTTTTGAACACCACCCAAATTGATGTCAAAAGTGCATGGAAACGTACGTCGGCACTTGGAACAGTAAAAGTTGACTTGAACACAGTCGTGAGTGTGATCATGGGCGCCTCCGACCATTTTGGAAATGACACGTTCGGAATAGCCTTAAAAATGATACGTTTCTTCACTTTAAAAGTAACTCACCAACTGAAATTACATTCCCGACATTGCGCACAGCTGATACGGTGTTCCAAGCAATCGGGCTCAACATAGGGACTTCGAGTAGTTGAACATCAGTGCTCATTAACTCCACACCGCATTCACAAGTTACAATGCTCTCCCATTCCGCAAAAACGTTGACATCGAGACTAGATTTAATTGAATGATTGAACATTATAAAAAGTTACCTCTTGTTAACAGCACTTTGAGACATCTCAAGTAAGATTCGCGAACGTTTCGAGTCTTTCGTTCCAAAATGTTTGTGAAATGAGTAATGACGCTCGTTTTAATGATAAGTACTGTAACGGCAGCGAAAGTTTGAACATAATTTCGGCGAAGTGTGTATCAGACTCTTATGTTTATTCATTGCTGAATAACCTGCGTAAAGATCCCATACTCCTTCCGGCTGATTACTCGCATTATGTTAACTTTCGGCCGTACAGACCACACAGACATGACATTTGTAAACAGTTGGATAAGCTACTTCGTGATGCCATATAGACAATCTATCTGAAGTGCTCCGTTTCGCGCACACGCAGTTATACAGTCCGAGTAAATTGATATGACTCGTTTATTGGCTTATGCAAAAGTTATTACAAAATGTTATAGCTCTCTCTATAAAGTTCAAGTCGAGGTTAGTGTTTCTCAAAGTCTGCAAAAAGCACGCCCGTTGCAGACCTCGCTCGGAAGCACCAACCGAGCTGACAAAGCACGCTCGGGTGACGAAGTGGGCTTTGTCAGCTTTTCTCTGCTTTCTTAGTTTGTGTCTGTTCTTTTGATTTTTTGTTGGCTTTGATTGAATTGTCAAACAATTTTAAGCTGATTGTTAATATTTACCATTTACTAAGAACAGTAAAAACTTTTATTACTAAATTAAAATAAAATTGTTATTATGTAAACTTTAATATTAAACTTGTATAGTAGTTATCCAAAAACTTAATTAACTACAGGGTGCGGCAACTTTTTTGGAGTATAAAATTGAGCTCTACTGACTTTATTTACAATCCAGTATGATGCGTAAAGATAGACCTTTAGCTAATTTCGTAAGGCAATTTGGATAGGCTTTTTCCCCTGACTTAAACATGTCCACCGGTTCAGTATCCATATTAAACCCAAAGCAGTAAAGAAAAAGTCTTTTCCTATTATCGATGAAGAAAATGTGATAAAAATTGAAAAACGAATTTTTTTTATTAATTAAACAGCTTGTTTACCGACTTGGAGTTAATATGGATACTGAACCAGTGTACATTTCCAAGTTGGAGGGAAAAGCCTATCCAAATTGCCTTACGAAATTAGCTAACGGTTGATCTTTGCGCATCATACCTGGATTGTAAATAAAGTCAGTAGAGCTCAATTTTATACTCCAAAAAAGTTGCCGCACCCTGTATATAAATCTTGTAAGGGAAAGACACAGCTCTCCAAAATTTGCAAAAATTTAGCAAAAGAGTACTTTCCACAAACAACTTCACTCTATGCAACTTTTCCAACTGCGCCACTCAATTCGTGTGCGCCCACTCTTAATTTAACAGTTTGTAAACGGTTTATCGAGAAAAGCAGACAAAGCCCACTTTGTCATCCGATCTCTGCTTTGAGCCGAGTTGTCAAAGCGAGCGTGCTTTGTTAGCTCGATTGGTGCTTCCGAGCGAGGTCTGCAACGGGCGTGCTTTTTGCAGACTTTGAGAAACACTAGTCGAGGTTACAAACACATTAGGGATGCGCTTCCAATACAGTAGGCGAACGGAGACCGTTCGCTCGTGCATTCAAAGCGCTCCTCTCTTGAGGACGGGCGACTGAACGGGAAAAGAGATCCGGAGCGTGGCGGCTTGATTGCTTTTATATTGGCCAGCGGCCTTATAGACTTTATGATGCAATCACGCCGTCACAGTACTGTATGGAGGAAAACGCATAAAAACGAGCGCCAGTTGAGCAAAAACGCAAGTTTGCGGAGAGGAAGCGTATCGCTTATAAGATGACAAACACTTCGCTTTTCTTTTTAAAGTCGTTCTAGAATGTTTAAAACATTGACTCCGTTTGTGCGTCAATTCTTCTTGTATTTGTGGACAAAGTTTATATGTTTGAACGCATTGAGTGTCGTTTATGTCCACATTAAACGGAAAAGATCGTCGTAACAGTTCTCAAAGAAGAACAGTTTAAGTACTCCATTTAACGTCAAAATCGTTCATTTTTATTTGTCATCAAAAGCTATTTCACAACAGTCAAAAATTAAAGAAGTTTATTTCACAAAAAAGTTTTGAACACAAATTATAATAATCAATCCAGTTCGATTAAAAGGTAAGTTCTTCTGCAAATATCTTTTAATACCAATAAAGCAATAAAATCTTACTGTGATCGAAAGAAACTTGAACTGTCGAACCACAACCAATGCCGTAAGAATTGAGAAAGCGGTCGTCGTCACACTCCTCACCTAAATTTAAGTATTTATCATGAAAACACAAGCAAATCCATACCGTTGAAGTAAATTTTTTGTTCAGCTATGGATTTTCCAAGTTTTACGTGAACGGTGCATTTCAAATTGCGGATTTTATCCGAAGGAGCGGCTGTAGTGTCAATGTCACCATGAGCATGTGATATCCGTACGTTGATTGGCTGTGGAAGTGCTCGACCATTGCTAGCTTGGCCACCACTCAAACCGCCAAATATGTCTACGACAGTTTTGATAATTTTCAAAAATCCGCTAAATCAAAATTTGTCATTTTTAAATTCAACCGAAAAAACAAACTCGAAAAAACCCATCTTGCTCGCTTGAGGACTGAAAAATCTAAACAATAAAATGTACAGAATGACTTGATGCGAGTTGCTGAAAAGATCACGCCTTGGAAAACCGTAAAATCTTTACGAAATTTATATCTATAAACAATGACTAGCCGACATGATTCTTTTGGAATAACCGTCAATGTGTAAATTTAGCAATAAAAACGCGCCAGTACGCAACGATTTCAAAATTCATGCGTCAACAGGCGACGACGTTCATTTGTTTGATTTTCTCGGCTAACGCCACCCTATTTCATCAACAGCGTGTTGCTTTACGGTTGTTTAGTTCTATTTTTATCAAGTGTTTTGAATTCATAGAGTATGTTAATTTTTACTTAAACTTCTCAATTTTAGAATCCCGTTAAGCAAGAAATTTTGTGGGATAAGATGGCTCAAAATCATTATCAAACTCTTGGCATTTCAAGCTCTGCAACAGCCGCTCAGGTCAAAACAGCTTATCGTGAAATGTCTCGTTTGTATCACCCAGATAGAAATCCTTCACCAGAAGCAAAAGAAATATATGAGGTAGGCTTTAAAAGCACTTTCATACTTTTACACTTTCACATTTAGAAAGTTCGAGAAGCATATAACATTCTGTCTGATCCGGAACTGAAACGCGTTTATGACAACTTGTCTGCCGCTGAATTTGAAAAGTGGAATTACTCTCGACTAAATCCTCAACCGTCGCAGTCTTCGTGGTTTTGGAATGTAAGTTGTTTTTGTCTTCGATTTTTAACAGAAACTACTTTAAATTTTAGCGTTCTGCACCACCACCACAAAACGAATCTGCCGAATTGACTATCAATTTCGAAGGTAGAGTATTTAATTTGTCGGCCAGCTTGTTGGACAAGATAATCAACACCAAATGTACATTGTCCATCAAAACAAACGTTCCCGTCAATGATATACGTTTATTCTACAGAGGTATTGTGTATATCATTTGGGGGTTTAAACCTTTAATTTAGGCGTTGAGTTGAAAGATGACCAAAAAATCCATAAATATTATAAAATAACCAACTCTGCAACTTTGGACGCTTTCCGTAATTCTCGCCAAAACAATGTTCATTCAAGCAACTCGTATCCAAATAATTATTCTCAGTCCAATTCTTATCGATATTCACGTTAAACAATTAAGGTTTAATATTTTGTTCCGTCGAACATATTCAGCATGCCTTGTTCTTTTATGCCATTTTAAACATTGTTTTATAAATAAACTCTTAAATTGTTTTATAAACAACAAAAATGTATCAAACTTTTTTCATTCAAACAAGTCCGCTTCGCGGACTTGCCAGCAGGGCGGAGGCGTGGTTGAAGCCTTCGGCTTCGAAAAAAGTGCAAGTCTTTAATTTTATTGTTAAAATTAAATAAACTTTTTAAACAATTTCAATAAAATAATGAAAAACTTTGATTTTTGAAAGCATTATTCACACAATTCAAATCAAACAACATTAATTCAATTGACTCGAGACAACAAAGAATCTAAAAACATCAATCTAATACAATTAAATAATTTAATTTCGGTGAATTTGGTTGCAGTACAAACTAATTGCTTAAGCCCCTTCGCCCACGCCAAGGCATTCACCATGAAGGGGCCGCTATTTTAAGCGGGCAGCTCGGAGCTAGCGGTCAACTCCAAAAATAAGAATGATTTTACGTCCGAGGACGAACATAGCCGATAGAAATGTCTCACTAGGAGAATGAACGGAATAGATAGAAAATGATTTTACGTCCGAGGACGAACATAGCCGATAGAAATGTCTCACGAAGAGAATAAACCCCAATACTACTGTCATTGATTTTACGTCCGAGGACGAACATAGCCGATAGAAATGTCTCCCAATACTACTGTCATTGATTTTGAGTTCGAACTCGTGGTGGATTTGCTGATGGATCCTGTTCAATCGCATCCAAAAATTTTCGAACACCTGGGTGCACAACATTTTCAATCATTCGCGTTCCCGATGGATTAAAAATGACAATGCTCTGAGCCGTTCTAACTCGTGATAAAGCAACGTACAGTTGGCCAGAAGCAAAAACTTGCGAACTCAAAAATAAACCTACTTTGTTTAAAGTTTGACCCTGTGCCTTGTGAATTGTCATTGCAAACGCAGGAGCCAATGGAAACTGTGTTCGAATAAAGCCAGTCAAGCGCTTTTTCTTGGTGTCTACTTCTCGTCTAACTCGACATCGCAAAACATCGATGTATTCTCCAAGATTGCCATCTTTGTCAATGCGACGCACAGTGATAACGTCTGGTTGAAGGTCGACAACGATCGCAGCAGTTCCATTGCATATTCCATAATTTTTGGCGAAGTTTCGTGTAAAGATGACTTTTGTGCCGATCTTCAATTCCAAATTCTGCTTTAGCAGCCCACTTTCATCAATTCTTGCCATGTATTCCTGCATTGCATCAACACGTGATTCGTCAAACGGGCAAACAGTTGTAGGATCCGGCGTATTAATGGCCTCATAAATCACCGATTCGCCTTCTAATTTATCAACGATCATTTTATTGATAATATCCACTGAAACATTTATCGGTGCAATGATTGCCGATGCAGCCCATTGAGTTGGATCTCCCAAAGTGTTTTCTGGAAAAATTTTGTCTATCAAAGCACGCAAATCGTGAACACATTCAATGGTTTCTGGCAACGTGATAATCGAACGCAAATAATCAGAATCAGGTGCAGCCTCACGACCACAACCAACATCCAATAAAAAGTTACGAAAATCTTCCTGATCGGGGCCAGCTGCTCGCTGATTTCTTTTAAGACAAAGGAAACGAATTGATTTTTCTTCGTACTTGCTAATCAAAGATGCCTCAAAACACTCTTCTTCTGTACCCGTTGTAATAACCGGCAAAAGTTGACGAAAATCGCCACCATAAACAATTACCAACCGGCGCTTAACTTCGGGGTGATGAGCTTTTCTGACGTTTAACAAAGTTGCTTTCATGTGATTATAAACAATTCGAGAAATCTGAGTTGCTTCATCAATAATGAGCAAAGCGCATTCTCTCAACTCTTTCGCTGCGTAACATTCGACGGGCATTTGAGGATCTTTATAAATACGGTCATCGGTTGGCGTGTAGAAACGACTGTGCAAAGTTGTACCATTAGGTAAAAGAGTGGAGGCAACACCAGTTGAAGCTGTAGCAATAACTTTTAAACCGGATTCATAGCATTTCTTAATTATCTGGTTATAAACTGTTGTTTTACCAGTTCCACCTGAACCGACCATGAATATTTCGGCTGGCTCTTGAATTGATTCCTGATTTTCGGCACTTTCAATTGCTTTCCAAATTTGATCATAGACAAATTGTTGTTCATCATTTAAAGTGACAGCCACAATGTTTGCACCAATGTTAAGTTGACCGAAATCACCGTTCAAATAATTTTGAGCATCTCGACCGTGAATGTTTGGATCAAATAGCGGAAGATCATTATCAACAGGCTCTGGCAAACCAAACTGGGTCAAAGTAAGATTGGAATCTTGTAAATGCCATCTGAGAATTGAAAGTGCATATTGTTCACGCCGTCGACGCAATTCACCAGCAGTTTCTTCATCCGCCTGAGCACCCAACGGCAAAATCATGTATTGTTTGTAATCTTCCCACAATTTAAGCGGATTTTCAATCGATTCAATGCCATGGATCAACACTTGAGCAAAACGGAAGATCATCCGACGTGGAATATTGTTGATACGTTGATCAAGAGCATTTCGCCACAACAAATCCGACTCAAGAAGACCACGAGCCCGAGCAGCTCCAATAAAATCAAGATCTCCAGTTGGCGTGATGTAACAATTATCATCAACAACGGCCGCATGCTCAAAGCTTTGCAGACCTGGCGTGTACAAAACAATGGTTCTCAAGGCTAAAAGCTGAGTGTTTCGAACATTAACTTCGTACATCGAAACAATGCGTTTAGTGTTGCGTCCTGATCTTTTGTAAGAAACCGTCTGGTAATCATAGTTGTACAATTCGTTAAATGCCAAATAAGTCAAATCTTCAGTCTCTTCTGGGTGTTTCTCGCAGTAGTTGAAATAAGCAGTAAGTCTTGAATAAGCATTAAATTTAGCAATCTTTTCAGCACGATTGACAATTTGTTCGATATTTTCACCGTTTGCACAAATAATGTCTGTTTCTCCAGGCAAATGAACGGGAACCCAAACAACAACATGTGACATCATAAAAGGACCAAATGACATAATGTTTCCAAATGCTTCTTCAACGCTGATATAGTTAAGTTTAAAGAAAAAACTTGCTTCATCAATGTCAATTTTGCCGTCTTTGTTCTTTTTAACATAAGGGTTGTCTTTAATGCCTTTTTCCAAAATTTGGATAAAAATCTTGCTTGAACCTTTGAGAACATATTTAATGACATAAGCAGGACAACTTCTGTTCACAACATATTCAATATTGCAATGTCCATCCCAGAGTTCCAAAAGATAAGGGTTATACGGAACAACGTGTGCATCAGTAATTGTAATTTTGTTTTTTTTCGTAGTCTGGCCACCATGTTCTGGATAAACTCGCTTGTACTTAACATATCCATCACCAACCTGAGTTGACAAATATTCACGCTGAGGATAATTTTTTGTACAACGTCCCGTTTCTTTGTCACGACAAACTGAATCTTTGTTGCATAAATGAATCATGTTTTTGCTGACCAAATCGTATAAGTTCTTTTGAGTTTTCGGATGAGGGACTCGGGCACTAACAAATTTGTCGACATATTCTGCTGTTTGCTCTTCGTCTTCAATCCAAAGAAGGATGTGAGCATGAGGATTACCACGTTTTTGATATTCAATTGACACCACGTAAGCCATGCACTTTCCAAGAACACCCTTACGCGTATTTGGTGGGCCGGTCAAGCGCTTCATAAACTTTTTAAGATATGCTTGAAAATGTTTCATCATGATGTCAGGAGCATTATCCGGATCTGCGCCAACTCGTTTGCATTCTTCAAGGTATTCGGGCCAACGTGGATTTCCAGTGACCGTGATAAAAAACGTAGGAGAGCCATACTTTCTAGTCATAGCAATAGCATTCGTGTAAAACCGAGTTCGGTATGCTTCACTGAGTTTGTGCTCTTTTGGAATTCGCGCAACATAACCCAACTGTTCTCCATTCATGTGTTTGTCAATCAAATCTTGGGCATGCTTTAGCACATACTTACAACGAATTTTACGTTTTTCAACATGGTTGCTAAAATAGTCAACTTCGCGACGAACGATCTCAAAATGCAGTTTGATCACCAATAAAAATCCAGCAATAAGCCAACTCCATATGTGATGAACTCCGTTATCATCAGGACGACGTTGTAATCGATAGCAAACCTGTTCACGAACTGAGCAAAATTTACGTCCTTTTTTGGCAGCACGACCATTTCCTAACTTGCTACGATTTGCATCATCAATGTTTGTATCGTCAATGTTTGCATCATCAATGTTTGCACGTTCTACGATTTCATCAAAGCCAAAAAATTGTTCATCATTATTTTCAGGAAGCGCATCCACCAAAGTTTCTTTGGCTTCTGGAGCTTTAGCCGGTGGATTGTCAGAAGGTTCGGATAAAAGAAATTCATCTTCACTGTCAACAATAGATTTCAAAGGCAAATCAAGACGATAAAGAAGCTCACCGTGCAAAAGCATTAGAGTATTTGTCAAATTAATGATAACCGGCAAATGGTGTAAATAAACAGTAGGAGCGCCTTGATTTGAGAACATCCAAATACCATTTGGACTTACAGGAGCAGCCTCACCGTGTCGCATTGGTTGGTACATCATTGCAGCTTCAGCAACTACCGGAACATTAACTAACCGATCATGTTCGCCTTCAGTGTCCAACCCCTCTGGAACTTTGTTGCGTTCAAGGAAAATGATTTTGTAGTCTTTAATTCCGTGTTCCTCAGCTTGTTTAATCCTGTCAAACGCCATTTGGTAACCCTCAGCCAATGGATTGCACTTTCGAACCAAAGAGTAAATATCATAAACAATTTGATCACGGAAATCGCCACCTTTAATTCGCGTAAAGAACTTATTCTTTTTCAACTCGTTGAGTAAGTCGTCTTTAATCGGATTGCTCAAAGTGTAAAGTTGGCCGAAAGACAATGGATTGCCCGGCGTGCGTGGAGTAATTCGACTTAGATTGATATGAAAATCACCATTCGCCAAAATGGAAGGACGCATACGCTTAACACCCGAACTTTTTGTATCATATGAAGTTACGCCAAGACTCAAAAGTGAAGCGATAACTCGAATGTGCTGTTTAAACCACTTGTTGTTTCGTAGTTCAGTCTGAGTTAATTCAGATGCATAATCTCCAGAGCAAAGCAATTTGTTCAACAAATTTGGGTAAGGCACGAGAGGCTCCATATTGATCCGGCCATTACGACAACACGTATTTTCACCACTGCTAGCAAAAAGCCAAGCATCACAATGCTTACATCGATAAGTCATGCCTCCAACTTTCAAAGGACCCGGATGAATATCGTGTGGAATAGCAGCAGCACAGTCATAACTTGGTCGACCACGGCCTCTTCTTCCAGGCAAAGCTTTAACTTTTACCTTTTCAGGTTTCTTATACACAATTTTTCCACTACGAAGTCGAATGCCCGGTCTCTCGTCAGCCTTTTTGGTTAGTTTTTCTGGATTCTTTAACGGTCGAGCTCTCCTTGAAACAATCTGATCAACAAAACCGTCTGGCGATGCAACATTTAGAACAAATGGTCTATTTTGCTGAGTTTCAAAGTCCTCTGTAAAATCGATAAAATTGGAATCAACAAAATCGGGCTCATTGTCTGGATCATAACTTGGATTGAACGGCAATGTTTCTTGAATAAGCGAAAGTAGTGTACTCAACTCCTCATCATCGAGACCAAATAGCGCCAACAAAGTACACGCTAAATCAAAACGCATGTCATATCCATCTTTAGTCGTCGAGCGTAAATGAGTTAATGTAGACGGCAATTTCCGAACTTCAAGAAATTCAATGGCATTATGTGTCGCAAAAGCTGCGCAATTGACAGAATCAATCGAAAAGTTTTGTAACACAGATTCATGACTAATGTCAGCAAACACATATTTCATTGAAGTTATTTGAGCAATAAACTGAAAAACGTCTTTTGCGATCTTCGACAAACCTGCAAAAATATCAGAACTTGGAGCCGTTTGGGCCGAATCAATGTAATAGCACGTAATTTCTGTTCTAGCATCATTGCAGCACATAATGGCCATCATGTAATGACTTCCCTGCCAAACCGGAACCAACAAATAATCGCAAACAGCAGTAGTTGGACGTACAATCAAATAGTCCATTAAATTGTCTGAACCGACATTCTGGCGCGTTTTTTCATCCCAAACCCCAACAGACATGAGGCCAATTGCACGATCGTCTTTTCGGATATAATCCATCAAGCCAAAAGTGATACAGTCTCCTTGAATCCATAAATTCGGATCAACCCCAGGAACATAATTCATTGGAAGAACTGGATTAATTAAACCACACTTAAGTTCAACAGAGCGTTTTTTAAGCACACACTCATGATTAATTTCTTTGTTGACATCAATTTTGTCAAGAAAATCTCCAAGTTGATCGACATAACTTTCAGAAGCATCAACTACGTTTGTAGACTCAAAGTTTTCGTCTTTTTGTATCGATTTATTGTCGGCAGTAATGTTGATTTGCTTAGAAGATCGATCTTTTTTCTTCTTAGACGTAACTTGCTTTTTCGGTGACACTGAAGCTTTTCGTTTTTTTGATTCAACCTCAATTTCCATCGGTTCTTCTTCGTCGGATAAATTTTGCGCTGCAGCTAAGGTTTTCTTACTCTTTGAACCCTTTGGTCGACCACGACCTTTATTTGTTGACGCTACTTTGACAACTTCGACCGGTTCTTCTTCAACATCACCCTCGTTGGGCAAATCTTGAGTTTCAATCAAGTTCTCCTTATTCTCTGAAGCTGGCTTACGACCACGGTTACTCTTCTTCTTCGGTCGACGACCGACAGGATTTCCAGTAGAACGGTGAGGGTTAGAGCTACTATTAGTTTTAGAACCACCACCACCGCGAATTGTCAAAATCAAAATTTTTGACACGGACTTCAAAGGAACTGAATTTAGGGTCATCAAAGAATTGGCAAGAAAAGTGTCGAAAGCACGTAACACATTTGAATAAGCAGATGAGTTTCGAGTAGAAACCGCATATTTGACATCGAAAACATGAACCACAGAAGAGTGCAAAATGATCAACAAAAAAGTTGATTGGTTATTATAAGGCTTGAAAACAACTTTAGCATTCATTAAAAAGAGCTTGAAATTTTCGAAGTCAACGTTCGTCATGACAAAGCTGTCACGGATAACACTACTTTTTGCAACTGTTGTAACACAAATTCCACAAATCATTCGTCGATAGTACTGGAAAGCATCAGTAAAATCGGAAAAATCATCAAAAATGCCGAATAAATCAGACAAATTTGGATAAACATCAAAAGTGCCGAACAAATCAAGCACATTTGGCTTCAGCAAGCTAGAATGCATTTTGAGCTGGATAGAATAGAAAGAATCGAAAAAATCGAAAGAATGGAAAATAAAGAGAAGCGAAACACTGCTAAAACTAGCATCAATAATACATTGAGATTTGTTATTCTTTTTTATCTATTTGAATCTAACTTTCTATACGTTTCGTTAATTTATTTGCAGTTATCTTATTTCGTACTAATCTTTTTAATTTCAGATGAACTCAGACACATCTGCACAACGCACTGCACAACACACTGCACAACGCACTGCACAACACACTGCACAACACATTCGTCGCGCACACACACAGCCGCGAGGTCGCAATCGGCGGATGAGCGCCCTCGGTAGTCTCCTGGACATGTTGGAGGGTAAGTATTTTATTCCATTTTAACAGGTTTTACATTTGTTTATTTTAGAAGGTGGCGGCCAACGACATGTTCGGGAGCGGTCTCGCAATCAGTTTGGACGCGGTGCAGACCGACGCCAGTGTACCTGGTGTGGCAAGTAAGTGATTTTATTGCATAATTTTACTAATTTTTAAATTTTAGACCAGGACACTCGGCTGAAGTTTGTCGCCGTCGAAAAGCTGAGAGCAAGGCCGCCGAGGAGAAGAAGACTGTCGAAGCAGAGCTCAAGCCGAAGAAGCGCCCGCGTGCTGAAGAAGAAGAAAAGGCCGAGGGTGAGCCAGCCGCCAAGAAGGAGAAGTAAGTGTTTTAGTAATTTTTATTGATTGGGCTTTAAGCAACATTAATTTGATTTATGCATTACTAATTATCTATTTTTAGGTCACCGCCGGAGGACGAGGAGCAGCCGCAAGAGATCATCGAGCAAGTTCATGCGCCCGAGTCCAATGATGGTGGTGGCTTCCAACGCCTATTGAAGTGGGGCGCGCTGGCCGCCTTCACCGCTGCCGGCTTTTTCTTCTCTAGCTAGTTTATTATCACTAGGATAGGATAATAAATTTTGTTTATTTATAGTTAATAAATAGTAAATAATACTCAATTTGGTTTTATTTGTCTGCGCTTGCCTGATGTTTGAACGTGTTGATTGAACTATTTGATTCTGATGATTTGAAACGAATTTGTGTTATCTAGTCAAGTCAAAATGTTAGTTTTAAAATCTGTATTTGAGAACGTGTTAAGCTTTTGAATTCAAAGTCTTTTTGTATTATGTTGCTTGATTTTGTTCGATTTCGTGTTATAAATTTACTCAATTTAAATCGATTCAGTTAAAATGCTTTACTACGAATGTTTTGACGATGAGCTGTTTTGTGATTGTCTCAATAATTTGCCTATGACATTATTGGAATGCCGACTTACTGGCCAAAAACAAACTTTGCTGACATTGTTGTGATTTATAAGACCTTTTAAACAATGGCATTTTATATTCTAGAAAGAGAACGTCTCAAAGTCGACTATCCAGTTAGCAAAGCTGAAAAAGTTAAAAGGTCAATCGACAATGAAAATGTGAGCATGATTGATGAGCTTGCACAATGAAAACGTGAACATGATTGATTATTATACATTTTAATAAATGTTGCTGTCTTATAAAATAAACTTAAATCAAACAAAAACAATTCGCAAAGAATACTCTTTTAATCAATATTAAAAACATCAAAAAAGCAAAAAATTGACTCTTACAATCAATTCACTCAACTCAACTCAAACACAACAAACAAACACATGATTCCCACCCAATTTTGACCTACACACCGTTTCTACCCAAAGTTGCGTTGTTTGGGTGCAAACGATTCCTTATTTACGGGAGAACACTCTAGTCAAAGCAGAATCTTCGTAGACTCCTTTGGTACACCGCTGGAGATGGTGCTTCATAGGGGGGATTTTCCAGCCCTTATGCGTCTATTTGCAAAAAAACGGCAAAGCCCATCAGTTAGCGCTGGAGGCGTAGGGCGTCATAAATTTTTTCTGAATTTTTTCATGGAAACCAGGAATAAAGCGACACCTCGCCTAGTTAACAGTCTTCGTTTTCACTTCATTTCCGCTGAAAACTTCGGTATCTCCCCACGTCCACCGGTGTGAGTCTCCGAAGGTGATGTCTGGGGGGTTACACAGTGTTCAAACGTGCACAGCATGCTCGAAAAGTTTCCAGAGTTTTTCATGCAAACCCTGATTTTAGGGGGGCTTCGCTTAGTTATAGGGGGGGAACAACGCCGATAAGAAAGAGCTTGCGGCCTAAAAACAAACAAACTTTTTTCACTTTCTACATTTTGATTAGTCGCGGACTCCAACAAAAACGACCAAAAACTCAATCATCTACCAAATGCCTTAACATTATCGGGAGATTAAGTTTATTTGCGGATCTTAATTGTACCTCCTCAAAAACGGTCTACGCCTGCGATGGACTTCGTTTTGATAGCTTTAAAGTTTGCTTCTACATTTGAATCAAACTTTCATAACAACTCCAGGTCAGCGAATTATCGGATGACTTGATGCACCTATAAATTTCTTTAGTGGAAGTGCATGCAGCGACGATTATTTTGGCAATTCAATAACAAATGGTGTCAAGAAAAAATTTGCATAACCGCAATGAATTATTGATTTGGTCGAAAAGTTTCTGGATGAGGTTTTTTCGCGTATCTCCGGAACAAAGTACTTGCTGAACCTCACGTTATTTTTTAGAAGTTTATCTCAAATGTTTAATTTTTAAAAAGTCCATTTTGATGACTTTGCATCGCGGTCCTCCCTTATGCAACAATTGATCAAACTTTCTTGATTTTTTGTTTGATCTTCTGATCTTTCTTGATCGTTATGGAATGTCCTAGCAAGAGTGCGTTAAATAATATGTTTGGAGATGTGTGCTGCATCATTTATAGACCAATGTAAATATTATTACTCAATGGACTAGCAAAGTAAGTGGCCTTTGGCTCCAAAAGAAGCAAAGGCTTGATTAACTTTTGAATAAGAGGGAACCAAGATGTATAGACCGAAAATCTATTGTTCCGGACTTTAAACATTTGAGATAAACTTCTAAAAAATAATGTGAGTTATAACAGGTACTTTGTTCCGGAGATGCATGAAAAAACCCCATCCAGAAACTTTTCGACCAGACCAATAGGAGCAGTTCGTTGTCAAGAAAGTTCTTTTAAGCGAACAATGCTGATAAGAAAGAGTTGACGGCCTTTATAATCAAGAGACGAGAATAACTTTTAATTGCAATAAACAATGCTGTCCAAATTTGTTCTTTTCCTGTCCTCTATATTTTTAGTTGTTTATTCAAATAAAAGCGATCTTGATCTATCACAAAAAGCTCTTCAAATCGACAATGGCGGAAGATTAACTTTCTATTCGGACCAAAACAGCTGTACTGGCCAGAAAAAAGTCTTCAGGTGCGATGGACGTTGTTACAGTTTGAATGGATTTAAAGCACACAGTTTAATGGTTTGTTACAAAGCTTGAACTTTTAAACACAATGATTTCAGACTAGTGACTTCGCAGACGGATATGGAGCCATGATGAGCAAGTTTAATGACAGTTCCTGTAGCAACTATGTTGGATACGAATATGTGTATTCAATTTATGATAATTATTGTTGGGATGATAATGATTCTCAGTTTGAAAAGATTACATTCTTCAACTGTACCGCTAAACTTGAATAATAAATGTTTAAAGATTGTGTTTTTTGACTTGGCAAGTAAGAACTAGCCGGAGTCTAGAAAGAAAGTCGTCGTTGGCAATATCACCAAGTTCGTTGGAATGACACGTTGCTAACGTGTTTTGATTTAGATTTGAGTCATCCAACTATTGAACGAGATCTTCCGTTTATATCAAACGAAAAACGTGTTTTCAAACTTTTTTGGCCAAAAATTCTTATTGCACTTGTTTAACGATGTTTTAAACATGTCTAAACTGCAATTGACGCTTTTGATGATTGACCAGCTTTAATGACCTGCTTCAAGTAAAATCGACATTTAAAGAATTCACCTATTCTTCTCATTTCATTATTAAAAATTCAAATATCGCAAATCCTCTCATTTCTTATTCGTTTAAAAACAACAGGTGAAATTGGAATCGGCAAGACGCATTTGCTTTAAAGTCTTTACTTTTCGGTTAACTTGCATTTCCTTTTTGTTGCTTTGAAGATTTCGTAAGTAAAGTGTGATTTACCCACAAAAATGGCTGCAATGAATCATGGAATTCATCCGAGACGGGTAAGTTGAACAGATCTTGTATATTATATTAAACTGTAAAGTTTAGTCCGTTCCAAGTGACCGTTCTGGCAAAAACACCACAGATCCGGTAGACAAGCAATATGACATCTACAACTTAGTCGACATGTAATTAACCTATATAATGATTTTAAAGTACTTTAACTAATTTGTAGGCACGGAGGCGGAGAACTTATTCCCTGGATGCGTTATGCTCTAAACAGTGGAGACTATTCATTGATCGGTATGACTTTATTGATTTAAAAGTGTTAACAACTTATTTTTAGACGGCTATATTGAAACAAAAGTCCGGAGTATGTTGTACAACAGCGGAAAAGGCAAGCTGGAATCGGTTGCCGAATTAGTTAAACGCAGAAACAAAGAACGAAACGAACGCTTGTCTGCTTTTAACCGCAAGAAAGGAAAAGGCAAAAGTGGTCCGAACATCTTGGATGACTTCAATCAAGAAGCTAATCAAGGAGACTTGAAAAAAGCCTTGAAGTTATTGGACGGTGGAAAAGGTGGCAAAGGAGACCACAAATATCGTGAAGTTGTTTGGAAACTTGACGAGAGAGGTAGAGAAGTTAACAAATATGTGATAAACCTTTCTTATTAATCAGGTTCGATGGGCGAAGGTCTAGTCGGAACTTGCTTGATGTTGGGAAGTGCAATGCATAATAAATTGGCTATTCGGATCATGCAACAGTATCCAAAACTGGTCAACGATATCTTCATTCCGAAGATTATTACGGTAAGTAAACATTAAGATTGAATTTCTTCTTTTTAAACAACAAATTCTTGTGTTTCAAACACAAAGAACATTAACAACTTGACGATTTAAATATTAAAGCGTTCACTTAAGAAATGCAAAAAGTACATTTTAATCTTTTAAACTAACTGAATCACATTGTTTTTCAGAAGGCAGAATTTTTCAAAAGTTAAAACAATTAAAACAACACACGTTGAGATTGCAGTTAACATTGTTTATTCATTCCATTCAATTAAAACAAACATCCATTCAATTTAGTCGGGGTTTCAACCTCCTCTAAGGTATTCTAAAATAAAAACATTAAACGTTTATAAAAGACAACTAACTCTTGTTGCAAATCTTGGGCGGGCCTAAAGCATTGAAAATATATTAGCCTTAAAATTAAGTTTGAGTAATAAACTAAAATCGTTTGACACGAACAGTTGGAGGGGCCATATCGGGTTGTTTTCTAAATAACGTTTTAGTTCTTTCAATAGTAAGAAATTTATGAATACCCTTTATGCACAGCAGTCATTTGAATCAACACAAACAACAAAGCGAAGAAGAACTTCAACGAATTCATCTTTAGACAAATAATTAAAGAATTGAAGCGTTTGTTTATATAGTATACAAAACTAATAAGATCTCATTAATATTGCAAAAAAGTCTAATTAAAGATTGCATATTTATTGACTTTTAATTGACCACATTAAAAGAAGTCACGCTTGATTGAAAGTAATAAAAGCTTTTTGCATATCAATTAACTTTATTGGTCTGTCAAGTGAGATTATTAAACATTTGAATCACAAATCACAGTTAACATTGCTTATTCAATTTAAATTGCGAACAAAGAAATCATTCAAGTTACTTTTTAAAACATTTAAATGCTTAAAACATACGAGGAACCAACATCTCTTAGCACATTTAAACATTTAAGAACACTTACAAACCTAACCGAACATCGACGTAGTACCGACGTTTTTGTTTCACTAAACACTTACAAACACAACTGATTATCGTGTTATTGAGCTTTTAAAACACTTGCACAACATTTCAACGGGTTTATTCAATTAAAAACATCAAAACAACATTTCAACACTCTATTCAATTCACAAGAAGCATTCAAATGAAATTGATTTGTTTCACGACTAACCTTGTCGAAGGGCACGACACAACCCTTAAATATTATTAAAACTACACGCATATTTATATCCTTACACGGAAGTGAATTCCAGGCGCATAAAACGTCAGTTTCTCGCTTGGCACGGGCAATTGAATCATCAACATGTCGACGCTTGCTAAAAACAACAGCAAATACACATAACTTCTTTAAAACTAACCGAACATGTGCGTGGAGTACGTAGTCCTGACGTTTTTGGCGAACATGCGGCTGACTTGACGTCTTTGGGTCCACTAAAGAGTGATTTTCTATTTAAGTTTCCAGTAAACACTTACAGATACAACCGATTAGCACTTGCAACTTGAATCAACACTACCAACAAAGCCAAAACGACAAAACAAACTTTAGAAGACACCATTTCCGATGAAGAATAAACTGAACAAACAACCTTAAATAGTCAAAGTTTTGCATAATTTTATTAACCAAAAAGACATTAAATAGCAATAAACTTTGCAGGTTTATTGAATTGCAATTAAGCGATCAAAAACTAAAAACTTCTTTAAAGAAACTGCAGTTAACATTATTTATTCCATTCAATCAAATCTGTGAAAAAACAAATCATTTTCGACCGGGGTGACAGTGACCTAAAGGTTAACTTTAAATGTATAATCAAACGGTTAAACTAACTCAGGATAGCGGGTTGCCGCATACTAAAAGCGCAAGTTATTTGGTTATTTAAATATTAAACAAACGTTCAGCCCCATAAGGAGGAGCTTGACGGCGTTTGCTAAAACAAGCAATTAAATAGTGTTTTTAGTTTAAACTAACCGAATCACATGGCCTTTTGGACGCACATTAGTAGGATCAACGTCTCGACGCTTCCTTAAATTAAACATTGTCGTGCTTTCAATAGCAAGAACCTTACAGAAAAACTTGTCGCGCATCATTCACTTGAATCAACACAACAACCAAGAACAGGGTAAAAAAGGAAAGCTTCAAAGAATTCATTTTTAATCAAATGAATTAAAGCGTTTGTTTATATAAGCAAACGATTAAGCATTTTATTGACTTTTAAATAGAAGTAATAAAATTAATTGCAGGATTGTCACCCCTCCATCAAGCAATTGTCAACGAAGACCCGGGAATGCTTTCTTACTTGCTACAAAACGGCGCTGATATCAATCAAAGATGGTGAGTGTTTTTTACAGAATGCAAAAAGTTGACTTAAACGAAAAAATGTGTTCAAAAAAGTTTTTTCGTTCAAGTCATTTTTTGTCACACACATTGTTAAATGTAATTATTTAAGCTACGGATCTTATTTCTGTCCCAACGATCAGTTGAATAGTCGATCTGACTCTCTGGAACACGAATATGTGGACGTTAACGTCGTTGCAACAAACTATGAAGGGCAAGGGAATGTTTTATGACTTCAAAAACCATTTCAAACTTTCAGAAAACTCTATTTCGGAGAATATCCACTAGCTTTTGCCGCTTGCACGAACCAAAAAGATTGTTACCGAATTTTAAGAGCAAAGCGAGCCGATCCGAACGCTCAAGACACAAATGGAAACACTGTTTTGCACATGACAGTAATTCACGAGAACTTAGAGATGTTTCGCTTTGCTTACGACACAGGTGCAAAACTCCACCTCATGAACAAACAAAATTTGACTCCATTAACTTTGGCAGCCAAGTTAGCAAAGAAACGAGTAAGTTTTTATTTGTTTTTGATTGATTGAAAGAGCTCAATTGAATATTGAGTTTGAGAACTCGAGTGATGTTTTTTGATCAATCAAACAATTTAATTTCACACTGTAAAACAATAATCATGTTCTAGATGTTTGAGCAAATTTTGAAGCTTGAAAGCAACATTTTGTGGCAATACGGAGATGCCGCTTCGACTGCTTTTCCGTTAGGTAACATCGACACAATCAATCAAGAAACAGGAGAATTGAACGAAGATTCCGCGTTGTCTTTAATTGTTTATGGAGTAAGTTGTTCTTCGAAGTTGTCTATTCAAATCTTTGTTTGTTTTAGGAATCAAACGATCACTTGGATTTGCTAGACGGACTAGTTGAAGAGTTACTTCAAGCAAAATGGAAAGCTTTTGGACGCAAACGGTAATTTAACAACTTACAAATAATTTTAATAACGTCATTACAGTTGGGTCCGGTCACTTATTGCTTTCACAGTTTATTACTTCTTCTTTTTCGCTGCTTTCATGTCCCGTCCGTTTACTACCACATCCAAAGTCATCATTGCATTGAATTCAAGGAAAGGTGTAGAAGGAAGTTCAGAATCTACGTAAGCTTTTAAAAAAGAATTGTAAAGCTTTAAACTTCCAAGTTCAGCGAAACAATGTATCAATATTACATGCACAATTGGTACGTAAACAACACGCGTGGACTTTACAACACAGCTGAAGACAATTCTGATCCTTACTTTTTGAACACTGTTTTGGGGGTAGGTTTTATAACTTGTTGTTTGCAAAATGCTTCAAAGTTATTTTAATCTCTTCTATAAATTGAAACAAGTGTTGTTTTGATAGTAAGTTTTGAAGAGCACACAGCCTGAAAAGATTCTTTCAAACAAATCAACTACTAAAACACTCTTTCAAACAAATAAACTATTAAAACAGTCCTTTAAACGCGCGGAGTGTCTCTTCTTCGCACCTTTCAAAAAACAAGAAAAGCCGCCAAAAAACCACTCCCGTTTAGTTATTGCAAGCAGCCCGACAAAAAACGCCTTGTTTGTTAATCACCGCAAACAACACCAAAAAGCAAGCGAAAATAGAACGCAAACACAAAGAGCGCTAAACGCTCCAGACAATCAAAGAAAAGCGGTCTTCCCATACGAGTTGACTTAGACCGCTCGGCACAAACTCCGTGTAGACGCCAACGTCGTCGGTTTATTAACCCAAGTTTGAGGTTAGCTCATGTTTCGGCTCAATTGCTAGATTGTGGCTCGAACACATTGAAATTTTGGAACGTTTTGCCTTTTAGGCGAGACACATTTAAGAGTTTATTCAACAATTAAGGACTTCCAAACTGGTGTGAATTGACGTACGCATTAAAATTGTCTCCGTTGGGGCGCATTGGAATGTTTTTGCCTTCAGCCCACCAAATATTGTTATCCGGGCCTTGCAAAGACAAAGTAACATATCCCATTTGTTGAGGAAACGGAATGCATTCAGTTTGTTCCAGTTGATTAATGTCATAAGTTGTTTTTTGACCATTCAAGTCGACTATCATTTTATACTGTCCTCCGTTTGGTTTGATTGACCTTAAAGAGTTAGTTTAAGTTTGTAATAAATGTCAAAAAACTTACTTAACAATTGAATGAACGACTAAACAGTCCTCGGCATCGTTTTGGTTTGTTGGAGCAGGTCCGTTCACATTTCCTTTTGGATGGAACGCGATACCACCAATAGAACTGATCTTGTGTGACTGCAGGACGGTTTCCAGTTTTGTACCACTGAATGTAATGCTTTGAAAGATCTAACCATCCCGTCGTGCTTCATCGGCTCCGGCCAGTTTACTTGATGATCAGTTCCGTCGATTCCCGTCGGCAAGTCCTTTCCAATTGAACAAAAGTAAGAACTTTCGGTGTAGTCGTTCCATGTAATGACTTTCGACAAAGTCCGGCTTCAAATCAATCAGTTGTTGCCATCTTTCCGGCAAGAGACGTTCTGACGAATAAAGCCAGTATTTGTTGAAACCTTGCCCCCAAACGTGAGTGTAGAACCAAGGAGCCAGTGGAGCCATGTACTGTTTGTTAGTTGCGCGGGCGCTTTGGATAATTTGTTGATCTCCGGTTGTATCGAAATGAGCTCCAGGTCCGGACCCAGCCGATGGCCACGCATTCCATGTCAAAATGCAGTCAGCAACAGGATGTTGTTGGAAGATGTCTGTAAAATTGAGTTGAAATCTTTAATGTTGAAGTTGGTTCTTGCCTTTAGTTGGGTAGTTAGGCCAGCTCGGACAGAAATAGGGATTGAAACCAGTTGAAGATTTCCAATCCTGCCAAAATCCGTCTTGTCCTTCGCCAGCAAATGTAGAAAACATTGGACGTCCATTTACTTTCAAATAATTAGGATGTTGCTGTGCAAAGCTGAAACGTCCCAATTGATTTTTGTCGAACGGCAGAGAAGACATATCAAATGAAATAAACATAAAGAACTTGTTTGATCCGACGTTCTGTGCTGCCTAAATAATTAGATAAATACAGATTTTATTAAAATGCTCCACTCACTTGCAATGCTTTTTTCACACGATCCGGTTGCCAGTCGTCTATTCCAACATTCAGTGCAAATCCATCTATTCCTACGTCCATTGCACGTTTGATTTGAGTTTCAAAGTAGGGCACATCCAACGGATAAGCAAATCCCATCATAAAGTGAGCAAAGACTTGTCGGGCCATTGCAACCTCAACAGAGAACAAGAAAAGCAGTGTAGTGATTAGAAAGCAGTTAGCCATCTAAATTATTTGAACTGAACTGATATGATGTATTTATAGACGAGATTCTTGTAAGTGGGCGCTTTTTATATGGTGATAAGAATAGGCAAAAAGGATGTTTAAAATTTACGCATTTAAATGTTTCAAGGTAAAAAACGTAAACAGTAGGCGTTTTAGATGATAAGAAATGACTAATGTCGAAACGGATCTTGTTTTAAAGAACGTTTAGATGATAAAAAATGACTAATGTCGAAATGGATGTTTAAAATTTACGCATTTAGATCTTCTAAGGCAAAAAACGTAAACAGTAGGCGTTTTAGATGATAAGGATGACTAATGTCGAAACGGATCTTGTTTTTAAAGTAAACACTTTTAAGATTGCTAAGTTTTGTAATTAAAATCATAAAAACAACTCAGCTTTTATAGTATTCAAAACAGTTACTTTAAAGGGCGGAACATAAACAACATTTAATCCGTTCCATTTTTAATCTCAAAAACAACAAACTCTAACGGTACAAATCGAGAATCAAATAACACGGATATATTTTGGTTTTTAATTAGTTGTGCGGTTCATGTTTAAATTCAAAAGTACAATATTGTTAAAGTGTGGCTAATTAGACGAGACTTTTAAAGTTTGAAGTGAAGACATTAGAAGTTGTATCGAGCAAACAAGAATTATTGAAGTGAAGATATTAAAAATGTTCTTTAAATGTTGTCGATTTAAAGTTGTATTCAACAAACGTGCTATAGAGTTGGTAGAGAAATTGTTCCCTTGAGAAAAAATGTTGGTTGATCTAAAACCTGTATCTAATAAACATGCTAATTAGACGATGCTTTATCAAATGCTCTCAAAAATGTTCTCTAGAATCACATTCCAGTTATTTCATCACAAAACATATTCAAAAAGCTTTTAAAGTACACTACGAACTCTTTAAACATAATGATTGTAACAAACATCATCAAATTGAACGAGATGATCTTTTACGTTTAAAAACGAAAGGATAATCTGGATTTCATTTAAACAAAACAATTGTTGTAGTTTAAAAACTTCCTTGTTTCCAGAAACTAAAAATGCCCAAAATGATGTCGGATTTCTTCCATTTCGACGAGGACTCGTGTCATCTATGGAATTACGACGATTTTGGCGTTCAAGGACGAGTAAGTTTTTAAACTAACACATAAAGTTTATATCTCTCCAGATCCGCCAAGTCGCCGAGTTCATGGTAATTTTCATGGTTGTTTACCAAATCGTCGGCGAAAGCATAGACATCAAAAGAATTGGACGTCGGAGATGGTGGCAAGTTTTGGTAAGTTCAATTACGAGATTTGAATGCAAAGCGTTTATTTCTTTAAAGTTGATTAAAACAATCATTTTCTTTCGCGGATCGCTGTTGCAAAGCCGACTTTGTTTTGTCCCAAATCATAAACAGAACAGTATTGTCGTAGCCTGAAAAGTCAAATTAATCATTCCAACAAATTAAACTCACATTGGGGACCCAAAAGCGACATCGATGTACAGGTACATATCATGTGCAATGCCGAAAAGACACTTTCCGTTGTTGAAACCGACCTTAAAAGAAGATTTTACACACCAACTTCGTGAAAGCAACTCACATCGATTATGTAGTAATAAGGATCCAAACTTAATACATTTCCGCCAATGTTAAATGTAACTGGAAGCAACTTATCGACTTGGTCGCAGTCAATTATGTTTATATTAGTGTCCAGATCGTATTGGAAAGGAATCTTTGTTTGGAGACCAACAAATATCTGCCAACTAACAAAAACCAAACTGAGTTCCGTGTCAATCGCGCCAACATATTTTTCTCCTACTCAGCCACTTGTCGTAACCGACGCTTTCAATCTTGAAAGTGAAGTTATTAGAATCAAATTAAACATTTAAAACGACTTACGTAAAAAGTCAACCAAAAATGAGCACTAAGAAGTTCTTGTGAAACGTCAAAAAGAATCAAGTCGTTTTCGCAGTTCTTTGAGTCAAAATCTCCCCATGTGATCAAATCTTGTTGCGGATTTGCATCAAAGTCTCTTTTTGATTTAACGGCTTTGAATTTTGGACCACTAAAGTCGTGAATAGTGTTTAACTGCAAAAACACTTACAAATCCCTGAACACAGTGTACTTCCCAGTGTTTTTGTCTACCAAATTGAAAATAAAATAAGGGTAATAATCTGGCTGGCTTGAATGAATTAGTGCAGGATCCCAACCAAGACTAAAATTGAATAAGTTAAACGACATTTTAGAAGTTTAAAAGAATTAGATTGTTTTTGTTTGAGAAGTTAAAAGACATTCCGAATGTAAGCAATGTTTTCGTTTGAAGAAGTTAAAAGACATGTTTGAAAGTAAGCAATGTTTTTTGAAGAAGTTAAAAGGCATTCTTGAAATTAAGCATTGACTTTAACATGTTTAACACGCTTGCTCAACAATTAAAACAATCAATTTTATGTTTGACACACTTGCTCAACAATTAAAGCTCCTTTTAAACATAAATTTGAGTGCCGTTCTAATTTTCAACTTTTCTTTTAGAATGTCGTTTTATTAGATGTTTTACGGTATCTTGTTTGAAAAACGAACCCGACAACACCACTGACAGGACTTGGAGGGTCAACTGTTTCCAATCCCCACATTGTATAAACACTAGTAAATTGCTGTGTAACCTTTTTTGATTCCTAAAGACCGGATCTTATAAATGTGATTTAAGAAAACTTACAACAACAAGTGTGTCATTGTAATCCAAACCCATCGTGTTCCAAGTTGAATAATCGGGTCCGTAAAGGCCGTCATCTGGAACAGAAGTCGACGACTTACTAAAATGTTTAGTGTTTAAAGTCCAGTTAATTAAAGAAACTCACTATGGTTGATAGGGAGGATTTCCACTTTTGTTTGGATATTTATAGTCCAGAAGCCAAACAAAACGGCTGCTTGATCCAAAAATGATCGGCAATGTCACAGCTTAAATGGATCAGAACTGTTCAAACTTAAAAACATACGCGGCGTTCCAACTTGAATTTGACCACAAAGAGCGTCGACTAAACATTATTAAAGTATAATCGCTTTCTTTTTAAACCTCACCATTTTCACAAGCATACGGACTTTTGCTGCTATCCAGGTGTTCTTTACTCGGAGCAGCAACGACAAGCGGCAAAAGAAGAATTAACACTAACATTTTGTATGCAAACTCTCGGTTAGGTCTTTAAATACACTTTCTCTCCAAAAGCATGATTATCATTTGTCGTGACATTTTAGGTAATCAAATCGATTCTCCCAGCCCACGAGCTTCTTTTTGAGATAAGCGATCATTTGCGTAATTGTACCGAATTTAAATTGTAGAGATCATTTTAGTGATTGAAACAGGAAGCGATTTGCTCCTTTAATCGAATTGCAGTTTAAAGATGTTTCTTAAAACAATAACAATTAAACTAACTCACAAACAAAGACAAAATGGTTTGCTCCTTTAATTAAATAAAAATGAAGCCACCTGATAAGAACAATCAAGATAACCTGCAAAAACTTGATGTTTCTGTTTGTTTTCGAGACAAACACATAATCAAAACTACCGCAAAACCTCTAGTAGACGGGTATGTCCGTCTATTTTTCGATCTCTTCGTTGGGGTGCCCTTCTACTAGAGGTATGTTTGTTTTTTAAGCAAACACTTTTTGTTGATCTCGTTAACGTAGTTTATGACAAAGATTGACTTCACACAATTTGACCTTTAATAAAACAGACTTTTCCGGAGTTTTCTACAAAAAGTGATCACAAAATACAGGAAACGTAGCGTTTGATCTTTTAATTAACGAAATTGGAGCTAATTGATAATCAATTTTGATCAAACGCATTTATTGTCTCGAATCAATTTTAACAACTTTTTAATTCTCGTGAATTGCCGTTGCAAGTCCGATCTAAAAAAGTATTTAAAACCTTAAACATCTAAATAAACCTTACTTGATTTCGTTTCAAGTCGTAAACAGAACAATACTGTCTCAACATCGGTGTTCCAAAAGCAACATCAATTTGATCGTTTATGTCTTGGTCGTATGTGACGGCAAAGACACATTGATTGTCAGTGAATCCGACCTTAAAAATACATGTTAAAGTCCAGATTACACAAATTCACTTACATCGACGATATAGAAATAAGGATCCAAATTAAATTGCTTCATGTTAATTGTGAATTGAACCGGATTTAAAGTATAAGCTCCATCACAGTCGAATTGTATTAAATCCGCCCTTTACATCAAAATCAAATGGAATTTGTCTTGCCAGCTCGCCCAACATTTGCAAAGAAACGTAAACTTGTTCAAGCGCCGTGTCCAAAACACTTGAATACGGTCCAACTTTAATTACCCTGTTATAACGCCAACTGTCTGTCTTTAAATGTTTGAATTAACTAAATTGAAGCATTTAAAAACTAACGTAGAAAGTTAATGGATAAGCAACACTCAAGTTCCGGAACCAAATCAAAGTACACTAAATCATTTTGACAGTGCTCCGAATCAAATCCGTTCCAAGTAATCAAATCTTGTGATACACGACTGCCATTTGAATCAACTGCCCCAATGAAATGCGCCACTAAAGATTAAGAATGAAATCAATCGTTGCTTTTAAACACTTACAAGTCTCGTATAAACAGTGAAGATTTCCATCCAAACCAACAATGTTCGTAACCACCGCATTCGGATCTTCTTTGTTGTTTGCAATTGCTTTCGGATCCCATGCCAATCCAACAATTCCACTAAAATGCAATCCAGACGGGTCCACCACTTTATTCGACCACAATGTATAAGATCCTCCAAACAATTGCGTAAAGTTGTTTGAGTCCTTAAACAAACTTGTGTTTAAAGCATCTTTAAAAAAGAGTACCAATAAAAATTGATCTGTGTATTTATAACCCATTGTGTAGTAAATTCCGGTGTTGCAACTAAATTCTCCGAGTGCATCAGACGCCGTCGAGGATTTGCTGTAAGTAAATGTTTAAATTGCTCTTTAAACTAATTACACTTACTCCGGATTATAAACTGGCTCGTTGAGTTTTGTTTTGTAACTGTTACTAAAAAACCACGAATATTTTGATCCTGTTCCAAAAACAACCGGCATGTTGATCTCTAAAAACATATTTATTAACAAAACTCTTTTAAAAACAAACCAGGTGTTCCAACTAAAACGTTACCACAAACAGAATCAACTAAAAGTTATTTAAACATTAGATTGATTAAAAAACTCACCTCCAACACAAGAATTTGGACCCAATTTGCTGTCAAGTTGATCATATTGTTTACTGTGTGGAAAACACAAAACAAACGGCAAAAAACAAAGAAAAATTAAACACTTTTGCATGTTTGACTGAAGTAATCAAATTGTTGCTTTCATTTAAATAACACGCAATCATTTTGTACTCTAATCCTCCAAGTGTAATTTTCCGCTACGATAAGCAAAGACAATCAAAACAGCACAAGTCGATAAATCAAAAAACTCACGTAAGCACGGCAAACATGCTTCTAATCAATCTACTCCACCCAAAAACAGCAAAACATTTGTGTTGATAAGATTTTTAATTAATTAGGCGACAAAATTTAATTAGCTTCGAAGAGAATGCGGATCTTTTACAGTAAAGGATTTGTTTTGGGCGTTGTGATTGAAGTGTTTTTCTGTTTTGTTGTGAAGTTGTTTTAAAATTTATAGTGACACTAAAACGGTTGACTAAGAAGTTTAGTTGTCAATAAACAAAAAATAGATTGTCAAAAATTGTTCGTGAAAGAACATTTTCGTTTCGCTCTTATTGTTTTTGTTTGTTGATTAGAATGATTTTAAAGAAGGCTTCAAATGTCATGTTTAAACATTTAGCTCTTAGTCGTTTTTGAACTTTTTTGATTAAAACGATTTTAAAGAACGCTTTAAATGTTGTTTAATCAAATATTTACTGCATTTCCTTCTAATAGAAGGAAACTCAAAAGTTATGTTTATCATCACTTAATTGCACGTTAACAAACACAACAAAAAGATTCTTGTCACTCTGTAAACGATATTTGAAAGCACATATATTTAGAAATCGTTTCCGGCCAAAATTCTTTACAAAGTTTCACTCATCACCGTTTTATGCATCATTCCTGTTCGATTTTCATGTTCACTTCCACATTTCCTTATGGTTGACAACACTTTGTCGGTTGCTGCCGTTTTGATGACAACTGTTCATTTTCTCTACTATTGTCGAGCAATCAAATTTGTCGGACCTTTTGTTTTAATGGTCTACACAATCATAACAAGGGACATCATTCGGTTTGTTTGGAAGCAACAAAGAAGTTATAACGTATGTTTAGGTTCTTCATGATCTATTTGATTTTTGTTATGGGCTTTTCGCAGGCGTTCTACATATTGTTTTTGGCATGTGAACGGAAGGACATGGAGATCTTAAACGACGCCAAAGCAGCAGATCCATGTAAGTTTAAGCAAGTTGGTTGCATATTCATTTAAAACTTTTAAGTAAACCCAACTCTCAAACAAACCGAACATCGCGTAAACATCATGTCAAATCCAGTCGAGTCGATTCTCCGTTCTTTTATTGCCACAATTGGCGAATTTACTGTCCTGTACCGCGAATTAAGCAATTGCATCTTGCCGGAACTGGAAATTATGGGAAAGATTCTGTTTCTTGTCTTCGAAATCTTAGGTCAGCATTATGCAGTTTAACTTGCTGATCGCTATGATGACACGGACTTACGAACTGATCTACAAAACACAAAAGGAATGGAAGAGACAGGTAATCTTTAACAGTCCTTTAAAAACTAACACAATTTCAGTGGGCTCAAGTTATTTTAATGCTGGAACTTTCTCTACCTCCGAAAGAACGTTTGATGGCACTGTTAAAGTACTCTCGTCCAATTGGAGCTAACAAGCGCCGACGTGCTTTCGTTGCGACCAGAAAAGTAAACAAAAATGACTAATTGTTGTTATCCCTTTGTCTTTTCAGATTGATCAAATGAATGACGACGAAAAAAGTCTCAAAGTGCACCACGAAACTGAAAAGATCACAGAAAAGAAACAAGTTTTGAAAAGACGTTTAAAGGTTAGATTTTAAAAGTTGATTTAAGTGCTGATTAAATGTTTCTAGTTGATGAACGAGTTCAAAGACTACAACAGAGATCTAAAAAACAATCATGGAAATCCACTACGTCCATTTACTTCATATTTAACTCCCAAGTTTTCTCCTAATTTGAGATGAATTTAAATGTTCTTTATGTGCTTGATTGAACGAGTTGGAACAAAAATTGAAAGCTTTTTTGATTCAGTGATTTGACTTTAAAATTGCGGTTATTTAAAACTATGAAGCTCGAAAAGCGCTTCCGCGTTTAACTAGACTGACCGAAAACATCATTCAAATCATTCAAGCTTTCAAGTTTCGACGAACTCATTCAATCAAACAAACAATTTTGCTTCACTCTTTAATTTGTTTATGTGTGTTTTAAACGGTGACGGTACATTATAATCAACAGTTTAGATTTGTAAACGCATATATTTTTGGAAATAAACGTGCTTGTTGGGGAGATCTGATAAAAGAGTCCAAAATAAACCGTTCTGCTTAATAATTATTCCGTTGAACGTGTAAATTTTATTCTTTTCTCATCAAAAGATGACAAATTTGTTTGTTTAGATAAAGAAGGGCTGTGAGAAAGTGAAAATGACTGCTGTTTATTTTGTTTTGAAATTTTTAGCAGATGCGCGTCGCTAAAAATATCCCTTTCATTGAGATCATCTTTTAAGTGTTGTTAGCGTCAAAGATGAGTTTAGTTTTTGAAACTAATTTTAATCTTTTTGATCGTCTTCACTGAGCTGCTCCATTTTAAACTCGCTCATACTAACCGACATACTTCTTCTTCTTTGATTTCGGTTCAAAAGACAGGCTCTCCACATTTTCCGTTGTTTGACATTGAATGCTAACATTATAAACGCGTCTCATTCAAAAAATGAATGCTCTCAAATTAAAGTGTCTCTTTTAACAAATTGAATGCCTTAATTTAAAATGTCTCTTTTATTAATGACTAAATTCCAGTTCAGGATGTATTTGCCGAAGCCTGACGAGTATACAGAATTTATTGATCTTTCAACTTTAAAATCAAATGAACCAAACAAGTAAAAGGCAACAAATAACATTCACTAAACAAAGCATTTTTAGAAGTCTCACGCCATGCAGATGCAAAACATTTGAAAACTACACAAGTAGTAAAATTCAAGTCGTTTCCGTGCCTATGTTTAAAAACAACACTCTTGGACGTGTCGACTGTAAGTTACAACTTAAAACAATAAACACAACATTTTTAGTCACCCACGACTGCGTAATCATTAATTTCACCTGCAATGCATGCGGAATCAACAATATTCCACTTACTATTGAATCTGGATCAAATAACAACTATATTGAGAGATGGGGCAAGTACAACGCTCCGGCCAATCTTTTCTACTCAAACAAAATAAACATGGACTACGTCGAAATCAAACAAGTCATTAAAGAAAAACAAACCGGCAACATGTTTCGGGTGAACTGCAAAGACTTCGCGTGGAATTTGTATGCCATCTTGTTCAGCCATTCAATGCACAAAACTGGCTACATTCAAGAGTGCTTTATCTACGTTCCCAACACAAACAGCTTGTCTTCATTCCGGATGCTTTTGTTCTTCGTGTCAAATTTGTTATTGCTTCCGTATAGGCACTTTACTTACTGGACTTACTACAAAAACATGCATGTTTTGGTGAACGAAGTCGAAACTGCTCGTGCAATTAAGATCTCCAACAGACAAAAAGAACTCGGAGCAAGTGCTGTTAAACTACAGTGTAAGTTTCTTTAACAGTTAAATTATTTGTTTTTTTGATTGATGAGTTTGATTGACTGATTTTTGAGTGATTTTTTCAATTTGTGGTTTGAGCGCATTCAAGTTTGATGAGTTTTTTGACTAGTTTTTGAAGTTTAAAGCATTTTGTTGTTCAAGACTATGTTTTAAAATAAGTAGAGTTTAGAAGACAAAGATTTCCCTCTAATTTTTAATCGTTGTATACATTTTCTAGGCATTTTGTTGTTCAAGACTATGTTTTAAACTTAAAGTTATGTTTTAAAATAAGTAGATTTTAGAAGACAAAGCATTCCCTCTAATTTTGCATCTTTGTAGTCATTTTATTGTTTAAGACTGCGCTTTAGTGCTTAGCTTGACTTGAAAAATAAAGACTTCCCTCTAATTTTGAGTTCTCAAACTCAAAAATCGCTTGAGCTCTCAAATTTCGACGAACTCATTCAATCAAAGAAATCAAAGAAAAACTTCAAAACAAACTGTTTAGCCGGAATGGCAATTAAGGTGCATGCTTTCAATCCAATCAAACGGAACTTCAAAATAATGGAAATTGTGGACGTAGGTGATCCAAAAATTGACCCGTCTGTTATTTTGTGGCATCTTTATTATGTTTACGACACTTTGCTGGAGAAGCGCAAGGAACGAGAAGGAAATGGAAATCCGTACAGTGAATTAAAGACATCACAGTCGTTTAAATCCGTTGACATCGTTCTTTCAGTTCTTTCTTTCTTTTTGTTCAAATTCTATGTTAGTTTTTTGTTCCTCTTTAAATACGAAGTCAAAAAGAATATTGTGATTGCTTATAACGACAATCCCTTTTCTTTTGCGCACTTATCAAATGTTACTTTTTGTTTACAATCTCTATTCTGGAAACATTTCAAATGAACGTTACAGCGAGATTCTTTTAGACATTCATGTTTATCCCGTCGACGGTTCTTTTTCTTATAGACTTTAACTTATTTGTTGATTATTAAAATGTAGGTAATAAATATGTTTCTGAAGTTGTTGGAGTTATTGTGTTGTTAAAGTTTGAAAGTAATTGAAGTGTTGCGTTGTTAAAGAGAGCTTGAAAACGTTAAAAACGTGATGTGCTTAAAGCATTAAAAGTCTTGGGGGGGGGAGTTGAAGTTATTGTTTATTGCGTTGTTAAAGAGAGCTTGAAACCATTAAAAGTGTTACGCTATCAAAGAGAGGTTGAAAACATTAAAAGTGTTGCTTTCTTTTAATTGGAGTTATTTTATATGTTGTGCGTTTGAGCTTTTAATTAAAGTTTGATTATCAAAGAAGGTTTTGTTTATTGCGCTGTCAAAGAGAGTTTGAAAACATTTAAAGTGTTGCTTTGTTAAAGAGATGTTCACTAAGTGCGTTCTGGGGTGTTATGCGCGGTCAAAAAGATGTTGAAAACATCAGAGGCATTGCTTTTTTTAATTGAAGTCATTGGGGGGAACATCATTAAAAGTGTTGCCTCTTGTGTAAAGAGAGCTTGAAAACACTGTTCTTGCTTTGTTAAGTTTGAGTGTAATTGAAGTTATTGTGCTATTAAAGAAGTAACAAAAACAACATCATTTTCAAAGTTTGTAGAAACTTGACCAGTCAACAATCATCACAAACACTTCAATAATCAAAATTACAAGAACTTTTAATTATCAATTTGCGTGATCATCAAAAATCTATTTAGTATAATTTTTCCACGAAATCCACTTCTTACTTTCACTTGTACCGCACCTTTCACAACCACATAAAATTTAATTTGGGCGCCGGAATGGCCAATTGTTCGCGAGACAGGGGTCACGCAACTCCACAAATGTCAAAACAGAATTGTGGAACCCTTGCGTGTTTGAGACGGTTGCCTAGGCATTTAAAGATTTGATTAATCGGAAGGTTTGCGGACCTGTTGGGGTTGTTGAGTTTTTTCGAAACGTGGAACTAATTTTTGTGGACTCGATACTGTAGAGCTTTAAAACACTTTTAGATGCGTCGCTTTGGTCGTCAAAACGGCAATTCAGCAGTAAGTTTAAACAACCTTTTCAAACCCATCATTTCCTTGCCAAAAACTTCCAACAATTTCAACAAAAACCAATAAAATCCACACTTTAAGGAGAACGGCCACGCTGCGCCTTGTTTCGGACCACAAACTTATCAACAGTCCCAACAAACGGATCGAAATGGTTTGTTTCTAAGTTTCAGGACTCCACTTATTTCCAATGTTTAGAGCAACGAAATGGAAAGCCCGGCGTTGATCAGCCGGTAGGATCAAATTCCACCGATAAACACTATCCAATTTACAACTTAGTCGACATGTAATCAATCTATATAATGATTTTAAAGTACTTTAACTAATTTGTAGGCACGGAGGTGGAGAACTTATTCCGTGGATGCGTTACGCTCTAAACAGTGGAGACTATTCATTGATCGGTAAGACTTTATTGATATTGAAGACACAGTAAATGATAAAAATGAGCGGAGTCGAAACAACAGAAAGAACTTTATTTAAACCACATCAATTTAAAGATCTCAACTGACATCTTCCAACTTTTGGAGAGGTTGAGCTCCCAAGAACTTGTCATGCTCTTCGCCTCCATTCACAACAACGTTCTCCAGACGTTCGCTTCCGTTTTCAGTTGAAAGAACTTCCTCGCTAATTTGTTCGATTAAGAAGAACATGCGATAAACAGTTGTTGCACCAAAAATGAAGACGAAAATACAGAATCCACCAAGAAAGTGTCCGGCAATGTCATACCAAGTTTCTGCTGAGCGCGTAATAAACATGTTGTACACGAATTTGGTTCCGGCAACGCTGCAAGCTGTCAAGAAAACGAACTCCAAGGTCTGAAAGAAGTTTATTTAAAACACGTTCAAATTAATTTAACTCACCAAATGCAATCGAATCAAAAAGAAGCAAAGTTTTTGTTTCTTGACCAACAAATCGAAAAAAATAGCAATTGCAAAAAATTGAATGCCAAAGCAGCCAAACAAAGTCCCATCTAACGAAATAACTTGAAAGCAAGTTGCTGATATCGGACACGACAGTGAAAATTGGAGAGTCTGTCGGGACAAAGATCTAAAAAACAAATAGGTGTTTGAAAAGACTGTGTTGATTTTTTGTTTGGGATTGTTTGTTGTTTGAGTGTGTTGTTTTTGTTTTCTGCAAAGCACCGCTCGTTGTTTGAAAAGACTGTGTTGATTTTTGAAACAAACTTATAATGTTTTTCACTATTATCTTTTTAAAAGCAAGGCTACCTTGATCGGAGAAGTTGAGTATTGATGAATGTTGGTGATGGCGATAGTTGAGGAGTAAGGCTCAATATGGAACGAAGGAATCATAATGATGGAAATCATAAGAAGTAAGCGCTTAATGCCCACAGTACCGTTGTAAACAGCAAACAAAAACAATTTGTCGATCTAAAAAAGTTTTAAGAAATCAAAAGTGAAGTTTTAAAAAGCTTACATAGTCTTGGGACAGAGCCATTTTAAATGGCGATGTTGTTGTAGCAGAAGTGACAAAGATGTTTAAATTGGCAGTGAGAAGGGCCGATCAATTGACTAAAGTCAACGAGCAGTATTTTGAAATCTGTTGGATTAGTCACAATGTCCAGCAATCTGTTGATTTAAACAAAAAGTGCATTGATTTTGCTTTCCCACCGAAATTTTGTGTCTCCGATTAAATGTAAACAGTCATTTAGTTTTTCGTTGCTCTTTATCGTTATTAACAAACCAAAATTGAAATGCTTCTTCAAACAATAAAAAGAAATTGCATAAATGCATTACTTTATTGATTCAAACAATAAAAAGAAATTACATAAACGCACTTTAACGAACTTCAATCACACTAATTAGATTAAATAAGCGCATTTAAAAGAACTTCAATCACAACAAACACATAAACATAAACGCATTTAAAAGATTACACAATCACAATGAACGCACTTTAAAGACTTTATTGATTCAAACCAATTAGATTACACAACTACAATAAAGAAATTCAAGCAATGTCTTCCAACTTTTTGCACAAAGTTTGAGCGTTGTTCTCGTTCACAACAACGTGGTTCAAATCGACATTTTCTTTCTTTTCAATCGAAGCAACTTCTTGTTTGAGTTGAGTCTCCAGCATTTGAATGTAGGCGGCGGATGCGGTGAAAGTAGTGAGGAAGATCAAGAATCCACACAAGTAGTGTCCAATAGCGCCGTACCAAGTACTGGCAGGAAGTGGGAAGAACATGTTGTGTGAGAACTTGGTTCCGGCAACACAGCAGGCCATCAGAAAGAAGAACTCCGAGATCTAAACATTCAATTTGATTGACGTCAAGAGTGCTTTAAACGAACCAAGTGCAAGTACATCGGATAGAGATAATGTTTTGCTTTCTTTTTCAAGCCGTCAGAAAAGAAGTCGGCTGCAACAACTTGGAAAGCAAAATGGCCGACCAAAATCCATCCGAGGACACGACTGGAGAGCAAATAACTGATGTCGCCCATAACAGTAACTGCTGGAGAGTCTGCAGGAACGAAGATCTACAAAAACAATTGGATGTGCCTCGACTGTTTTAAAAGGTTACCTTAAGCGGCAAGCTCGAGTACTGTTGAGTGTTGGTGAACGCAATGACCGAAGAGTAAGTGCCAATTTGGAGCGGAGGAAGCAGACTAATTGCGATCAAAAGAATCAATCGCAAAATTCCAATAGTCAAGTTGTAACCGACAGTCACAGACGTCTTGGCAAGCTAACAAAGTTATAAACATAAGTTACAAACATAACACCTTTAAAAACTTACATATGTGCCGGAGAGATCTTTTTGAACAAGCATGTCGAATCAATGCGGAGAAGAGCAAATGAAACTGGCTGATGAATTAAAAAGGCTGGGACAATCTGACAGATATTTAAAACGTAAACAAAAGGGCGTTAATTTTGCTTTCCCAGAGAAATTCTTGCCTTCCGGACGTGGCTGGTCGATTAAGTGTAAAGAGATAGCAGCGTTTCATTTCGGATCCCATGATTTCTCATCAATTTTTGGTTAGTTTTTGTGTAAAGTGTCTAAAGAGCCGGTCAAGTGACTAAAATAACAAATACAGTAAGTATATTTTTATTCAAACACATTTAACTGCAAAGTTCTCTTTATTCAAATAACAAATTTGCAAAGTTCTCTTTAATCAAATTAAAAACACATTCAATTACAAAGTTCTTTTTACCCAAACAACATCTTCCGAAGTTTGAGCGTTGTTCTCGTTCACAACATAAGGGCTGGAAAATCCCCCTATGAAGCACCATCTCCAGCGGTGTACCAAAGGAGTCTACAGAGATTCTGATTTGACTAGAGTGTTCTCCCGTAAATAAGGAATCGTTTGCACCCAAGCAACGCAACTTTGGGTGGAAACGGGATATAGGCCTAGAAATCGGTGTGGTACTGCTTATTAGTTGTTTGTTGTTTTTGAGACAAAAAAACATTTTGAAAGAAAACAAAAGTGTGTTTGAATTGAGTTGAGTAAATTGATTGTGAGAGCTGATTTCGTTTATTTTTACCGGTTACAGGTTACCGAGAGTCAGAAAACTAGCAATTTGAGAATACGTTGAGGCCGTAGGCCTCGGTGGCTTTTTAATAATGCTTTTTTGACACGAGCGAGTTTGATTGTGTTGGGTTTACTTTTGATGTTTTGATAAAAGTTTCTCTTTTCGATTGATTTAACTTGCACTTTTTTCGAAGCCGGAGGCTTCAACCACACCTCTGCAAAGCCCTAAGTCCAGCGCAGCTGGGCTTTTATTGCGTAATTATTACTCATTTGAAAGAATCAAATTGCAAATACATTAAGCATTACGTCCATTTAGACAATCAATTCATTAATTAAAACAACAGTTAAACTTTCAAATAGCATCTTTATTTCAATAACTCAATCAAATCAAAAAAGAAGACATCTCAAATTAACTCAATCAGATCAAACAAAGACTTCGAGATTCAATTTTTCGTTTTGTTGTTTCAAATTGACATATTTTTTCGGCTCTTCTTTTTCAAACTCGAAAATCACCAATTGCATAACCCAATAATTAATAGAAACCGCCATGAACGTAAAAAAGGTCAAAACCGAGATACACACTGCACAAAGTGATACCAAATACAGATTTCGGCTTGCGTGTGAAGAAGATGTCGTAACTGAACTTTGTTCCAATGGCCGAGAGCACAATCAAAAGACAAGCTTCGAGAAGCTAAACAAGTTTGTTAAATGCTTTTGAAGTTAACAACTTACAATGTGGACGGCGTAGACAACAGCTCCAAGTCTCCAAGTTGAATTGAATGACTTTTTGACACATTGACCGGCAATCATTTGAAGAACACAATGTCCAATAAGAATGTACCAAACAACTGGGTGCTGAATCCATTTCAAATACTTCAAAAACACACCAAAGGCGGAATTGCCAGGAAACATGGATCTAACAAATAAAGTTTATAGTTAAAATGAATGTTTAAACAATTACTTTGTAGCGATAGTGATGAGAAGGATTAGGATCAGCTTCGGGCAACAAGTTGATGACTTCCGGAGGCACAATTTGACGAACAACGATCAGCAAAAGCGTGCGGAAGATGCCCATGCAGACAGTGTAGTTGGCGAAAATGAAGTACGCCTGAAAGTTGGTTGTTTAAATTCAACTTGCAATTAAAAACAACTCACATTTTTGTTGTCTGAGTCCTCTTTGGCGGCGGCCATTTTGGATCAATGCAGTGGGAGCAAATGCAAGACACGGATTGATTTAAAAATAAGTAGCACGGAGAGCAACGCACAGCAGAAATTACAAATGCGGCCCAGTTTATGCAATGAAGTCGACGCCGTGCAATGCACAAAATTTAAACGAGACAAACGTTTTTCGCACGTTCCCAGCGCACTTTTTGCTTTGCAGATGTGGCGGATCAAATGTGAAATTTGTAATAAACAAACATGTTTTGAAATCTATGTGATTTTGTGCGGCGGACTTGTTTATATGAGTAATTTGCATTTTTCTGCTCACTAGAAAAGTATGCGTCATTCACTTTTTTGAAGATTTGTTTTAGCACATAACAAATGTTTAAAAGAACACAATAATCATTCAAATTAATCAGTTTGTTTATGAGAGCAAAAACAACTTATTCATAAAAGTATTCAAATGTTAACAACAAAGCAAAGTGATAACAACTTATTCACAAAAACATTCAAATGTTAACAACAAAGCAAACACAACTTATTCATAAAAGTATTCAAATGTTAACAAAGAACACTTTTTGAAAAGAAAACACAACTTATTCAAATTAACAACTCATTCAAATAAAGCATATTTATAATTAAATGATGCGGATATTTAAAAAAGTGTTTAAGTAAATAAACAACAAAGCAAGCACAACTTATTCATAAAAGCATTCAAATAAACAATAATCTTTAGACGGCTACATGGAAACGAAGGTTAGAGATATGATGTACAACAGTGGAAAAGGAAAGTTGGAATCGGTTGCTGAACTGGTCAAACGCAGAAACAAAGAACGAAATGAACGCTTATCCGCTTTTAACCGCAAGAAAGGAAAAGGCAAAAGTGGTCCGAACATCTTGGATGACTTTAATCAGGAAGCTAATCAAGGAGACTTGAAAAAAGCTTTAAAGTTACTGGACGGCGGAAAAGGTGGCAAAGGAGATGCAAAGTACCGCGAAATCGTTTGGAAACTTGACGAAAGAGGTAAAGAAGTTAACAACTATGTAATAAAACTTTCTTATTAATCAGGTTCGATGGGCGAGAACATTGTTGGGTGTTGTTTAATGCAAGGCGGAGCGATGCACACCAAACTAGCACTTAAAATGTTTGAAATGTATCCGAAATTGACCAACGACATCTTCATCTCCGAAGACTATTACGGTAAATGAATTTTAATGATCTTGTACAAAGTTGTGATTCCAGGACTGTCACCTCTCCATCAAGCAGTTGTTAACGAAGATCCGTGGTTGGTAGCGTACTTGTTGCATCGTGGAGCAGATATCAATCAGAGATGGTGAGCGCTTTTTACAGAATTCAAAAAGTTTTGACTTGAAAGAAAAAACTTTTTTAAACACAACTTTTCTTTCAAGTCAATTTTAAATGCACTTATTTAAGCTACGGATCTTATTTCTGTCCGGATGATCAAATAAGCAGCAGAACCGACTCTTTGGAGCACGAATACGTTGAAGTCAATGTCCACGCAACTAATTACAAAGGGTAATTTAGTTGTTTAACTAACTAATCAAAGTCTATATTTTAGGAAGATGTACTTCGGAGAATATCCACTAGCTTTTGCCGCTTGTACAAATCAAGAAGATTGTTATAGAATCTTGCGTGCCAAGAAAGCCGACCCAAATGCTCAAGACACAAACGGAAACACTGTTTTGCACATGACAGTAATTCACGAGAACTTGGTAATTTGAAACGATGATCCAAACAATCTTTAATTGTTTTTAGGCAATGTTCCGCTTGGCTTTCTCGACCGGTGCACGTCTTCAAATAATGAACAAACAAAGTTTAACTCCACTGACATTAGCAGCAAAATTGGCAAAACGAACGGTAAAGAAGATTGCCTTTAAATAACACCGATCAACCTCTCAATTTAGATGTTCGAACAAATTCTTCAACTCGAAAGCTATGCAATTTGGCAATACGGAGATGCGTCGTCTACTGCTTTTCCACTGGCAAGAATTGACACAATTAATCAAGAAACCGGAGAACTCAATGAAGATTCGGCGTTGTCTTTGATTGTTTACGGAGGTAAGTTATACTTTGAAGTTGTTTATTTAAATGTTGTTTGTTTTAGGAAACAAAAGAGCATTTGGACTTGTTAGATGGATTATTAGAAGAACTGCTGCAAGCTAAATGGAAAGCTTTTGGACGTAAACGGTATGGGCATTTAAAATGATACCGCTGGGCTGTTTAGAAGCATTAACTTGACCGTTTGTTTAAAAGCATTAACTCGAAAGCTCTCACTAAAAAAAAAAGCAATCTTCTTGAACGTTTGTTTAAAGCACTTTATTGATTCGAACAGCTCAAAAGCTTGCCTTTAAAAGCATTAATTTGAACGCTTGCTTTCAAAACACTTTATCAATTCAAACAACTCAAATCATTTTAGTTGGATCTATTCATTTTGCGCATTCTCGATATATTACATCATTTTCTTTACCGCTTTTATGTGCAGACCGTTTTCTTGGACTTCTGTGAGTCATTCAAAATCAAAACACTCTTTTAAAAGACACTTTTTAGAGCGTCATTCTCAAAAACTACGTTTTTAACAACGGATCATTTGCAATGGTTGTGAGTGACGCCGACTTGACTTCTCAATATCAAAGTTTCTTGGGCAACGACTCAAAAAGTGTTCCTGTGATATTCCAGGACTACACAAACAGCAAGTACTTGCAACATGCTGCTTGCCACTTATGGAATTATTCTTTGGACGGCTTCCAGGGACAGGTAAACAACAATATTCAACTGAAAATAAAGGTTGTTTAGGTCCGGATGTACTGTGAATGTATTGTTTTTTGGATGGTGGTTGTTCAAATTATAATGGAAATCCGAGACATTCACAATATTGGGCGTAGAAGATGGTGGCAAGTCTTGGTGAGTTATTTGAATCACAATTTCTCTACTAACTTGATTTCAGAAATCTTTCCCGGCCAAAATTCTTTACAAAGTGTCTCTCTTTTTAACTCTAGCAATTGTTCCGATTCGTTGCATGTGCGGATTGGGAGATACGTGGCTTTTAATAGACAATATGTTCTCTTTACTGTCTGTAATTTTGACCACACTGCATTTCTTGTTTTATTGTCGAGCCGTCAAGTTTGTGGGACCTTTTGTGTTAATGGTGAGTCCTTTCGAGTTTAAAAAGTGTTGTTAGCTTTTGAATCATTTAAAAGCTCTTGCGATTTTGCATTGTTTTTTCAAGTCTCAGGCGTTCAAATAAGTTATTAAACAAACAAAAAATTAAAAACATAATCAATCCACATCAACCTAACATTTTAACAAAAAAGAGCAAAACGGGTTGGACGATGTGGGGATTGATCCCACGACTTCTCGCATGCAAAGCGAGCGCTCTACCACTGAGCTAAACGCCCACGAAGGACGGTGCCTTTAAGATTTTCCTTGCCTTGCCTTGGCGGGAATGTGTGTACATTTCGCTAGCATAATCAAAAGGGTGCGAAAGCTTTTTGCGCTCGCGCCTTTTATTAAAAAGAGTGGTTCTGCTTAGATTAAAAGAATTGAAACAATTGAAAACATTAACTAATTTAAAGGTCTACACAATCATCACTCGAGACATGATCCGTTTCTTCTTGATCTACTTCATTTTCCTCATGGGCTTCTCACAAGGCTTCTACATCATTTTCAAGTCTTGTCACGAAGGAAATATGAAAGTCTTTAATGACTGTGAGTTCTTTTGCAATGAAAGCTATGTAAAAACTTATATTTCAGCTCTTCTCACAAACAACACAATGAAAATGCCTCGAAACATTATGCCCACGCCACAAGAATCATTGATTCGTTTGTTTGTCGTTACAATTGGAGAGTTTACAGTCTTTTATCGTGAAATGAACAATTGCTCCATAAGCGAAAAAGCTATTCTAGGTGAGCAAGTTTTAAACAGGAACAAGTTTATTCAAGATATTCAATTTGTTTAACACATTCAAGAAGTTGTTTAACAGAAAGTTTTGAAATCATTCAAAAGTTATTTATTTAACTCGTTAAAAACAATCGAGATGTTCAATTAAGAAGCAACTTATTTAGCCCATTTAAAACAATCGAGAAGTTGTTTAAGCTTTTGGACCAGTGTACTTGTAATAAGTAAAATGTGCTTGCAGTCCGGGCAAAGCATGAACACGCTTCATGTGCTCGACCAAATACGGAAAATAAGCTTCCATCGCTTCGGGACGATACTTGTGTAGCGTGTAAACTTGATCCGCAATATAGAAATCGACATAAGAAATGCCAGAGCGGCCAAAGAAGCCGGAACCTGATTCGCGAAGCAAGTGTTCAAATTGCGGACCATACTTCTCCAACGCCGGAATGACTTTTTCGTTGAGGAACTCGTTCTGTAAGCTGAAAGTGTCAGTGCGGATAAATTGTTAAGACTTACCGGGTTCTCTTGACTAAAACCGGCCAAAACTGACATCCACGGAGTGGCTGCGTTGTCCCAATCGCGCCACAACTCCAAAACTTGATCTAATTGAGCGGCCTCCATGTCGTCCTTTCCGGCCAAGCCTTTAAAGGTGCTGTTAAAGGACATTTACATTCAAAACATACCTAATTTCTTGGCAACATAACGAAGAATGGCCCAGCTTTGAGAGATTTGATGTTTTCCATCAATCTCCAGAACAGGAAGAGTGTTTATTGGAAAAGCTACAAAATGTTTAGAAGAAACATTGTGTTTATCAACTTACTTGGCTTTTTGTCTTTCCACTCGTTCCAGAAGACAATTTCGTCTTCGAATTTAACTCCTTTATACAAAAACATAAGACGAATAGCTTCAGCTCGTGCACGCAAAGGAAAGTAATGAAGTTTGTAGGTGTGCATTGTCTAAAACATTTAAAGAATGATGTTTATGCAAAAAAGAACCGCAAAGCACAACAACTGCGCGCAAACGTCGCCAAAGCTTTATATGAACCGTTTGATGATTTTGACCGAACAACGTGCCCGCAATGCTTTCTCCGCCTTTGCGCAACCTTTCGGTCCCGCATTTTTGTGTTGCACATTTTGGGCGTTCAGTTGGGGAGATTCGATTCAATTAGTGATTTTGAAGCGTGTACTCTTTTGATCATGCACGTTTTCCAACTACAAACTAGAAATGATGTGAGTGTTTTGTGATTGTTACTTTATTTAAGTTAAATGTTGCTTTTGATTACTTGAGTTAAGAAGATTCCCGATGCATTGATTCATTTTTGATTACTTGAGTTAAGAAGATTCCCGATGCATTGATTCATTTTTGATTGCTTGAGTTAACAAATGTTTTCATAGATAAAACGCACTCGTCGAAAATGCGCTTTTTTCTGCAATCACTTAAACAAAAAAGATTCGTTGATTCAGAATATAAGTTCCGAGCATTTTAAATTTCTCAAGAGGTGTCAAATCGTCTCAGACGAATCATCATTATCAACGGGCACGCACACACATTCGTTTTTGTTGGATGCACGCGAGCCAAACACATAGCCTCTTCACCAAACGGTCTCCTTGTTCACCTAAACGGAGTGCTTTTTGTTCGGCAAGGCAGAAAAGATCTTGTTTAATCATCAAAAACATTCAAATTACAAACAAACGGTTTTCACTTCTGATCGGCGCTTTTATTTAGCAAAGAACACAAACTAAACAAATTCAACGACAAACAAATTAATCGGAACAAAAAGGAAGTAAACTTTCAATTTAGAATGTTTAACATAAGGGTGTTCGAACAAAACTTGTGAATTCAAGTGCCTTTTTAGTTTCATATTGTAAGCATTTTGTTGTTCAAGGTTATGTTTTAAAAAATGAGCACAATTTAGTCAATAGTTTAATTTAATCGCTTCGCTTGAGTTTCTCAAATCCAAAAAACGTTCGAGCTCTCAAATTTGCATTGAACTCATTTAATCAAACACACTCAAAATTTAAATCAGTGAATAGTTTCATTTAATCGTTTAACTCGACTAATCAAACAAACGAGCTCTTAAATTTGCATTGAACTGATTCAATCAAACACATTCAAATCACACGACCCTTTGTTGTCCGATCAATTAAGCAAAATAATTGATTGCTTTTGTTGTTCAAAACGGTGTTAAAAGTTCAAAACAAATTTCAGGAAAAGTGTTGTTTCTTATTTTCGAAATGTTCGTAAGTCTTATGCAGTTTAACTTGCTGATCGCTATGATGACACGGACTTACGAACTGATCTATCGAACTCAAAAGGAATGGAAACGACAAGTAACGTTTAACATTCATAATAAAAACACCTATTTCTTTTTAGTGGGCTCAAGTTATTTTGATGTTGGAACTTTCTCTCCAACCAAAAGAACGTTTAATGGCACTGTTAAAGTACTCTCGTCCAATCGGTACAGATAAACGTCGACGTGCTTTCGTTGTTAGTCGAAAAGTAAGTTGCTTTAGAAGGTATTCAATAAATGTGTTTAATTTTCAGAACGACACATTCACCGAAACAGAGCGTCTTCTCAAAGAACAACAAGAAAGCGAAAAGATGCAGGAAAAGAAGTTGTTGTTAAAGAGAAGGTTGAGAGTGAGTTTTTTAAATGTATCTTTATTTAAATTTAAATGGCTCTCAGGATCTCCACAAAGACGGAACACACAAAACTGGTGGTCAATTACGTCCCACAACATCTGCTGCTTATCTGGCACCAACTCCGAGACCATAATTACTTTATTGAGTCGACATGTATTTACATATTCACTTTTTAGTTTCTTTATTCATTCAAATCAACATGTATTTTGCATATTCAATTGTTAGTCTTTTTATGTTGTAAATAAACAGTAGTTTTAATTAGTTTCCTTGTTCATTCAAATCAACGTGTATTTTGCATATTCAGTTTACAAAGCACACATTCAAATGTTTAATTATTTCAACGATTCTTTTTGTAGTATCAAATCAAGTTAGTTACATATTCAATTGTTAGTCTTTTTATGTTGTAAATAAACAATACTTATTATTAGAGTGCATAAAGCTTCAAGAAGCAGATTTTTAAGAGGCTTCGGTATATCTGCCCAAAATAGATATTCAATAATCAGGCAAATTAACTTAATTCAGCAAACAAAAATAGTCTTTATTTGAACATCGAGATTGTTTTAATATATCCTTATTTAGTTTCTTATTATTGCCTTGTTGTTGCAGCGTTTCTTTAATAAAGAAGAAATCAATTATGTTGTTGTTTAATAGTTCCTATTGTCTGTTAATATTCAACACTTAAAGCAATTAAAAATAAATTTATTTCGTTAGATTCAATTAATCAAGAAGAATTGTTTCAATCAGTCAAAAATATCTTTGGTTGATGTTGTCTTTCAAACGCCTCAATCACATGTCGTCTTTGTCTTCTCATGCAATAAAGGACTGTGAGGATGGCAACCAAAATAATGGCCAAGATTATGGCTAAAAGTGAAAGAGCGCTTGTCCGGTTCAAACATAACTGGCTAGTTGAAGTGTTTTGAAGACAGTGAGCGTTCGAAGCAGCTAAAACAAATATTTAAAAGTCTTTGTTGTTTGACAAACATTATTTGAACAAAAAAGCTTTTAGATATGTTTAGAGTATTTTAGTTGTCTGTTGAAACTCACATTATCTTTTAGATGTTTATGTTAAAAGTCAATTTTAATCACTGTGCATCACGATATGCAAAAGTTAGATGACTTAATTTTACTGTAAGTGCCTTTGGACATCAATTCCAACGACTCAATTTTGCTGTAAGTGTTTTAGGCATTTTATTGTCCTAGTTTATAAATGATGCAGCACACATTTCCAAAACAATTATTTAAGCCACCTCGTTAAATTACTACGCTAAAACATTACATAAATATCAAGAAGTCATCAAACATTACATAAAGATCAAGAAATATCAAACAACTCATAAAAATTGACTTTTTCGTTCAAATAATGTTTGTCAAAGAAACAAACTTTATATCCGCAAATTTAAAGCACAGACCTTTTTGCATTTCATCGCGTTCGTTGTCTTGTCCATCCAGGGGCATTACCATCAATTCGGCGCTCAGATCAGTTTCCATTGCATTGTAAGCATTGCGGCTAGACCGTCTTCCAGATTCAGTTGAATTGTCATCAGAACTGTCGTCAATTGTTGGAAACATAAGTTGAGTTTCATTTAAGAGCAAAGCGTCGTCTTTCAGCAATCGACTAAAAAGTTAAGTTTGCATGTTTGAACTCAAAACATAAACATTACTCGTAACCATCAAATTCTTCTGATTCTGAAGTTGGCCTAGGCGGAGTTGGGGGTCTAAAAACACGATTTCTTGCAATTTGACGGAATATGTCTGCAGGTGATTGACCACTGTGGAGGTTTGGACGTTGAACATAAGTTGGAGGAAGAATTCTTGAAGGTCCAGAATGGAATGGGCGCGGAATTGATGAAGATCCTCCACAAGTTGGAGGCTAGAAAGTTAAATGCTATACAGAATGCGACAAAAAAAGCGTGTTTACCGAAATTCCATCACATCCACCGTCTTGTCTAAAGCACAACTGAACAGTGCCTAAAAACACTCTTTGTTTTAAAAGAGCCTTTCATTTTAACTTACAAGTAAAGAAAAGTTGAATGCGATCAGCATATTTAAAGACTCGTGAATCGACATAAGCGCTTAAACGTCGTTCGTCGTAGTGTAAGTCTCCAAGGAGTAGTTTATCGTTTGCGCACCTTAAATTTGGAGATGTAAGAACATTGTTTAAAATATGGTTACCCTCGTCCATTGACCAATTCAAAACGATTTCCACGACCATCATCTACGTAACTTAGACAAATTGAATTAAAGTGTCTGTTTAGCAAGTTAAAAAACTCACCAACTGTGAATTAAGACTCCATAGACCCAGCCGGCAGCTAAAACCAATTTAAAACTTCATTAATCGAATAAAACTTACACGGATCACATTCCCAAACATGAGTTATCGGATCACCAACATTTGCATAACGCAAAGCAGGTCCACTCAAACCTCCACGACGTAAATTATAGTTGCAACGAGGCAACGGAAATTGCTGTTCAAGCACTTCAGTTGTCATTGGACTAAAAACAATATATACTTTGTGTGCAATTAGTAAAAACTGTACCTAACATCTAGCGAAGTGTCAACTGCTTTAACAGCTTCGACAAAGAAACATCTAACACTGAATGCTCGATCCGAAGCAGTCAAGAACAAAGCATGAAACGAGACAACTAATGTGAACGAAAATGTCACACCGCGAGGGCTCAACTTAAAATGACTCGAGTTTATTGGATCGTTTTTGTTTGTGAAAGAAAACTGTTGTTAACTTTTTTGTTTGTTGACTAGAATGATTTTAAAGAATGTTTGAAATATCATTTTCGCTCTTATTGTTTTTGTTTGTTGATTGAAATGATTTTAAAGAAGGCTTCAAATGTTGTTTAATCAAAAGCATTGCTTACATTCAAAATAACACTCTAATTATTTAAACTTCTATTAGATATTTTAAGTAGTTGTTTGAATACTTCTCACATTAAACAAGCCATATTTTTCAACAAAACAACTAACCGTTCGTTGTCTTCTCATGTTACAGGACCCAAACTTTAAGTGAAATTCAGCCGAATTGTCGTTTGGACGTCGATCCACGTCTTCTGTGTCAATTCCGTCCACATAACTTCGAGTACATTCAGACCTTTCGCTTTCTTCCTTTAAAAGCAATTAAAAGTTATTGATTATTTCAAAAACCGACCTGAACAAAAAGCCTTCCACGAAATGGAGAACGCGTTCGAACCAGAACATGAATTCCATCTGGACCGCAAAAGACTCTCGGTTCTTCTCGAACTCCATTTCTCTTCCGACGCGAGAGTCTAATCAAAAGATTTGAAGGTTAATTGAATAACTTCCGTGCTTACCAGTTTGTTGAAAAGAAAGATAAACAAAACAAGTAGTTGAAAGTAATGTTTTAAATGAAACGATTGCATTTCTTCTAAAAGCTGTTTAAAATCAAAAACAATGAGAAGACTCAACGAATCAAATAACTAAACAATATCCAAACAATAAGTCCTCATAAAATGAACCGCAACCGAGAAGACTCAATTATCCACGTACCGGTTTGCTGGATTACGGATAAAACCGGGCGCGCCTTTAACTGCACACGAAACGGTGAGTCAATAAAAACAATAAAGTATGCAAATTTTGTTGATGTAGTCGCTAATTAACAAACGAGTGGATTAATTAGTGTGCAGGTGAAGACGAGTCGCCATCTAATTTAATTTTATTGCAATAGAGTGGATCTGTCGCGTCAACTGGTCATAAAGCAGTGAAAAGAATAGATAAAATGTGTAAAGTTTGTTTGCTGTTTCAAACTTTGTGCCACAACAACAATCAAAAATCGGATTGTTTCACAAAATGCAAATTTAAACACTTCAATTGGCCGCATGCACTTGATCAAACTTGAGTTGCTTCGAAATTGAAAGAGAGTTGTGTCGTTTTCTCTTGCACTTGAATCACATTTGAAATTGAAAGAGAGATGTGTTTAAGTGTTTAAACTGCTTTTAAACTGAATTTCATTTGATCAATCGAGTAATCTTATAATGTTTTGAATTGAATTGCTTTGAAATTTAAATTTATTCATTTAAACATTAATCTTTCAACTTCAATACAGACTCGACTTTGAAATCGCAAGTTAGGCAAAACTTAAAGTTAAGATCATGAGAGAAAACGTGGCCGCATGGAATCAACGCCACCTTGTTTGATGTAGATGCAGGAGATTCTGAGTGGGGTCTGTTGTTGTCATTCAATCCAGAAGTTGATGGATTGTTTTCAGCAGAAGAACGATTATCAACTAGGCCTAAAAATGATAGAGATTAGAAGTTAATTTAAATAATGTTTAACTTACTTTTTATGGCTTCTGCAAGTTTGTCGTTTTTCTCCTTCATTTCATTGAAATTGCTTTTTATGGTTTCCAAATCTTCTGCAAGCTTCTCAATATTAGCAGAGTTTGAATTAACTCCACTTTTTACAGCCTCCAAATCTTCTGCAAGCTTCTCAATATTAGCAGAGTTTGAATCACATTTGTAGTCATAAAGAATACAGACAACGTTGGTGTGCTTATTTTGGCTTGCTGAGTGAAGAGGTGTCGAACCATTAGAATCTTTGGCGCTAGGATCAACTCCATTCTCAATCAAAAGGCGGACAATTTCGATGTGGCCTTTTTCGCTTGCTGAGTGAAGAGGTGTCGAACCATCATCATCCACGGCATTAGGATCGGCTTTGTTTTCGATTAAAAGACGGACAATGTCAGTGTGGCCTTTTTAGCATGCGAAATGAAGAGGTGTCTCGTTTTTAGAAGTTTTGGCGCTAAGATCGGCTCCGTTATCAATCAAAAGACGAACAATGTCAGTGTGGCCACTAGAACTTGTTTTATGAAGAGGTGTCCAATCACTACGATCTTTGGCGTTAACATCGGCTCCGTTCTCAATTAACTTCCGAACTTTAGTAATGTCACCATCACAGCAAGCAGTGTGTAGATCCATTCTTGAAGATCTAGAAATAAACCATTATAAACTTCAATCTTAAGACAACACAAACCTTTAGAGACAAACGAGGAGCTCAGAAATCGAAATGATAAAGATATTGTGTGTTTGATCGCATTTATACTCTTTTTGTGCGAATATCAATGAAAGCACACAATCTATTGCTTGTGAGTATCCAAAGCTCCTGCAAGACGTGCGAACATCAACGAAGGCACACAATCTATTGCTTGTGAGTATGCGAGTTGACTTTAGGTAATTGCGAAATAAGAGAGACAATCATTTGTTTTCAAAAAGAGTGCACTTAAAACAACTCATTTAAATCGGCATTGTCAAATCAAATCTTTAAAGGCAACTCAGCTTAATCGACATCGCCAAGTCAAAATTCTGTTAAAGCAGTTCATCTTTACTGAAATTATCGAACCAAATCGTTTTTTTGTCAACACTATCTTTCTTGTAGTTGCAATTAAAGTAATCTTACAATATTTTAAACTGCACTTGATCAAACAAGTAATCTTACAATGTTTTAAATTGAATTGCTTTTAAACTGAAAGAGATGTGTTTAAACTGCACTTGACCAAACTTGAATTGATTTGAAAGCAAATAAACTAGTCAATTTATTGATGACTAATCATCACTTCCAATCAATATGATTTTTACAGTCATCAAAACAGCTTCCGACAAGTGAATTCATGAATAATCATCAACAAATCGACTAGCTTGTTTGCTTTATTTTTCAATACATTCAAAATCCGAATCAATTGGAAGATGCAAAATATCTTTGTCGTTTCTGCAATTCTTTTTGCTTGTTTTTTGAACGTTGATGCTCTTGAATCGACGGCGAGTTATCCAACTACAACAACTAAATCGGACGCACGTGTTTGTTACTTGTGTGATGGAACGAACAGACAAGAGTGTGAAAAACAAAACATCAACGAAACAATTGTCTGCCCATATGGACTGGTTTGTTTGGATACTTTAATGTTTAAATCACATCGTTTTAGACTTGCTATGTCCGCTTAACCGGTGAACGACACAAAAAAGTGTTGAAAAAGGTTTGTTCACTTGCTAAAAGAACGTATTAAACATGTCACTTCAGGGCTGCGATTACATTGAAAGCAGTAAGTTGTTTAATTTTAAGGTTCTAGTTGCGTTATTGTTTCAGCGGACGATACCTATTGCTTCAAAGGCTCCGACGGATGGAAATGCTTTTGTAGATGTGAGTTATAAGTGCTGTTTAAACATTTAAAAAAGTTTCAGCTAACCTCTGCAATGTCAATAACTTGTTCAAAAAACAAGGATAAGAACAACATGTTATTTCAAATCATTCTGTGCAGTAAATAATTACGTAGTTCAGAACAAATAAAGTGTACTTAATTGCGTTAGGTTGGGTTAAGTTGTCTTTAAAACCAGAAGCATGAACTGTTTTCGTAATTGCAAACAAAAACAGTGTAAAGTTGTTTGGAGAGAAAAAGCAGTAAACAAAATTGAACGTGTTTGATTGAATGAGTTCGTCGAAATTTGAGATCTCAAACATTTTTTGTTTGATTGAATGAGTTTTATCAATTTTCCGATGAGTCAGTTAATCGATCAAATGAAATAGTTGATTGGGTTTGTAAGCTTTTATACCGTAAAACCTCTAATTTTGGCACATGCGCCAAAAGTTTTCAAACGCTCCGTCGGGGTGAGCCAAAATGAGAGGTTTACAGTACATTTTGTTGTTCAATTTTAATAACGTGCCTTAAAAACTAATAAAGCGCTTTAAACTTCAAAAAGCATTTCAAACTTTCAAGTTTCAACGAACTCATTCAATCAAACAACAATTTCAGTTCACTTTTTTGTTGTTCAATTTTAATAACATGCTTTAAACTTCAAAAAGCATTTGAGCTCTCAAATTGAACTCGTTCAATCAAACAACAATTTCATTTCATCTATATTTTCTGCCCACAAGAATGAAGTTATTTGTAGTTATTTTGCTCTGTTTTTGGACAATCTGTGCAGAACACGGAGGCAAGTGATTTTAAAGATTCGTTAAAGTCAGTCATTTAAGAAGGATCTATAAAAACGATACGCACTGCTTATGACAATTTATCGTCTCGTGCACGTCATTATTATGACGTTAGATTGGGTCCATCACGTACTTTGACTAAAAGCAACGAAGAACTAGTAAAATGGTATGCCACCATTCATTACATGAACTTTCCGGAGATTTATCGACTTTTGGAGACGACTTTTAACGAGTTGATTGATAACTACGAAGGAAACGAAGTTAGTTGCGAGTTTTTAAAGAATGTAAGTTTATTTGTTAATCAAATCGTTTCAAAAACAAAGCAACTGTCAATAGAATAGAAAGCATTGCCGGTGCTGACGTAGTAGATCCTCCAGTGGGTACAAGTTCACACGTAAGCGAGTGATCGAGTTTGTTGTGTTTGCCTTGATAACAACGATCATTGTCACACTGTCCAAAAGGAGAGTTATCATAGTCGTTGCAATTGTTTTCGCCATAGAAGTTAATTCTTCCTTGTGAATAATAATCATTGAAATTGGTGACCTGGGACTTTTAATTAGAAAGATAGTCTTAAAAACAGACCTTAAAACTCAAGTAGGTGATTCCTTTCAAATCAACACAACTTTTGTCGTTGCAAGCAACTTCTCTTTTAGAACCAGTGCAGTTGTAGCCAGTAAACATTTGAAGTCTTGCGGTGTCATCGCTAATTGAAATCGGAATTACAAGACACAAGAAAATAGCAGTTTTAATCATTTTTGGGAATGAATAAGTTCTTGGAAGCATTTGATTGGGGCAATAAAAATCATTTCTTTGTTTGCATAAGGTTTGTTTATTGCATGCATTAAACTTTTGATATCCAAATTGCAACAACAAAGAAAAGCATTTTACGAGTTTTTGTGCTTTTAAATGTTAAGGACGTTAAATCTACAAGCGTTTATTTGTTCAAATTATAAAACTTCTTTTGCAATCAAATTTGATGTAAAAACTCCTAAGAATTAAAGTTTAAACGATTAAACTTCACAACATTTAAACAACGTTTGAAATTAAAACAACACTGCTTTCTAACGATATTAAACACTCAAAATCAACACAAAACTGATTTCTAACTAAACACTCTACTGATTTCAGTACTTCAAACAAATAACAAAAATGTCTGACAACTCAACTCAAAGTTTTGACGGGTTTGTTAAAACTTTACAGCCTGAATGGAACAAGTTGAGTTCGGACGCAAAGAACGAACTTACAACAAAGGTAGGCAATATCGGTGCACTTTTTGGCGAAACTTCGAAGCAACTGGAATGTGAGTTGTTAATTAAGTCAATCTATTAACAAGACGTTTTCAGCTCATAATCTAAAACAAGTACCAAAAGACCGACTAGATGCGTACATTGCTTATTACAAAGACACAACTGCACGCCAAGAACACCGTATACGTGTGGCAGCAAAAATGCACAACAAAGATCCGGATTTGTTTGAATTTGCAAAAGCGCTCTTTGACGACGAAGTTCAAAAGTTTGATGGAAGTGATCGAATTCGAGAGTTTTTAAAACATGTCAGTTTTGTAGTTGAAGTACTTTGTTTAATGTGTTTATTAATTTAGTTCTACAACCGTGTCGACAAAATGACAAGTGATTCTAATGAGGAATTTGATCTGTTTGTAAAAGATGTTAACGCAGAATGGAATCATTTGAATGTAGAGACCAAATTGTTATTCATTTCACATTTTGGCTTCTACGATGATATAATTAAAGTTCAATAAAATATTTTTTTGTCAAAGTGCTTAAAGAGTTGGCAAAACTTAAGAAAGGCGTTTTAAATGATTGCTTGAAAGAGTCTATTTGATGGCTCCATTGAGTACTTGCAAACTAACTATGTCGCACAGAATGGAACGTCGCTCAGCAAGTTGTTTGTTTTTCAAATTATTACAACTCTAACAGATTGCTTCGATGCTGTTGTGATCTTATGGAATTGAAAACGTTTTATGAAGCGAGTTTGATTGACCACTTAAAAGAGTCCTTAATTGAGTACTTGCGTAATGTTCAAGAGGGCACATAATCCAATAAAGCTTCTAAAGCTCTCGAACTGTCAACAATTATTATTGTAAGTTTTAATTCAATACCAGCGAACTCGCGCCTACGGCGCTCCATCGCTTTGTTGATATCAGCCAAGGTCTTCTTTCTATTTAATCAACTTCAATCAAACTCAAAAAGCTAAACAACTCAACAAAAATATTCTTTTAAAGACAAAACATTGATATACGTTTATTTCGACTCAAGTAAAATCCAATAGTAAACAGTTCAGATCTTTGAAATAATCTTAATCAAACATACTGGCAACGTTTCCAATTTCAACTTGTTCGATAAAATTGATCTGGCCAGATCTTGCTTTGGACTAAAACAAAAATAACCGTTGGAGTTTAAAGCACCGTTAAGTGTTGGTTAAAATTCTATAATTTGTTCAAACTCACTTTGATGTATTGGGCCCCAATCCCAGTTGAATCAATGCATTAAGTGTAGTCTCAGAAATTTCAATCAAAATATCGTCTTGATGGCAAATACATTGTAAATTTGACGGCATGTCAATTACGTTTGCACACTCACATCTTAAATTTAAATAAACACTATGGAAACGAAACTCTATTAAGAGCTGACAGCACGCTAATCTTATTCTATTTACCTATCATTAATTGCCGGAAATAGAAACGGTTCAAAAATCCACGAATGTTCTTGAAGAAAATGGCCCATACGTTGATGACTCGCTTGGTCGCTCAAAGTTATTTGTTGATCGCAACTACAAATAAAGATTGACGGATGAGCACTTGCCACGTGAAGTAGATAATCATGTTCTTTCATCGGAATTGATTTGTGATCGCACTTTTTAGTGTGACAATACCATTCAAGCTTTTGGTTTTGTCGCAATAAGCTCTCATGTTCAGCTCTGTGTGTAACGAAATCCATGGGCGTTTGCAATTTGACTTGACAAGTGTTGATCGAAAACGGACATTTAATCGGCTCAACTTGCGTGTAATCAGTGTCTCTGTTAAAAATAATTATAACTTATTCAAAAGCCACGTTAATGACTAAGTTTTAAATGCTAACCTTGAAAACGGTAGTGGTCCAAAGGGTGACGGCAAAACAAAATGCTTGAATGTTTGTTGGAGCAAATCAAAATCTAATGCGGATGGATAATCTTCCTAAAAACGCACATAGTGACATATTTAAACCTCGCTAGAGGTTGTTATTGTCAAATTACCTTGACAGGCAAATAGCGTCCGTTCAGCTTAATTTCCATTTTGGCTTTGTACCAATTGTCACATTCTAGTTGTTTAATTTTGTTCTTGTAGTTGGTATACATGTTTCCATAAAGTTTTCGGCGTGCCTTGTCATAACTTTTCATTGCCACTTTGTACTCCTGAACAACTTCATTTGTCATTCCTTTTGTTTTGTAAAACGGCGCATTTTCTGTTATGTTGTGCTGGTCTGAACAAGTAACAAGTGTAAATATTATAACGCAGAAATAATAAACCTTTGATTCTTTTGCATTTTTGATAATCAATGGACGTTTCCTTCAAAACAGTGACTTCACGTTCGTATTTCATTTTGAAAGCTTGTTCGTCTAAATATTTTAATTTTTCAGGATAATAAAGCTTCGTTAAAAACTGTTGCATGAACTCGATAAATAAATTGACACAAAACCTACATTCATTTAAGCGCTCCTGTGTTACTTTTGTTGATTGAAATTTGTCGGACAGAAAGATACCACAGTTCAAGTTTTCGAATATCAAGTCAGCAATTGCATTCTTCAACGAAAGACCATAAACTCGAAATGATAGCAGTCTTGGCCCAATCAAATGTGAAAAGTACTTTTTGCATACACGGGTGGTCCATGTCCCTGCGCTGATAACCTTTGAAATAGCTTCACTTTCGGTCAAGTTTGAATTCAACAAATATGCATTTTCATACAAAGCCATTGCGTGGCCCTAATTAACAATGTAATTTTGTTTTAAAACCCGGCAAAAGGTTGGAAGATAATGTTTAGAAATTAAGTAACTTTAATTACCTTTCGAAACGAATTAACAGCAAGCAAACAACTAGGTATTCTTGTTTTCTCGGAAAGCCAACTCATGATTTTTTCAGTTCGTTTCAATGGAACGCCAGTCTAAACAGCAATGTCAGCTATGCTTCAAAACAACTACAAACCAAAATAAGATCGTTTTTGATTTCACAGAAGAGCGGCAAATTTCTACATTCAGGTCGTAATTCAACAGATTCAATTTGCAAACATTCGACTAAAGTCTTCGTCGTGTATCCACATAAGCAAATAAAAGCAAGTAAAAGATTTGCGGCTGATAAGTGACAGTATCGTGCATTAGAATATAAAAATATCCGGCGGCTAAATTAACGATAAGCACGCATAATAAAGCTCCGCTAAGAGTTGAGTTTAAAAGCCCGCTAAGGTTTGATAGTTCAAGGATACTTACTTTCCCTCTTTCTTTGTGTTTGTTTTTTCATGACGAACCAAAATAGCGACTCGAAATTCTTTGTGTCTCGTGAATTGAAACGTGATGTCACTCAATTTAAGACCCGCAAATCCATTAATGTCCTGAAGTCGAGCTAAAGTGCTAGTATTCCGCAATCCAGATTCGGGCATAAGCAAGCAAAACACGGCGCCTAAGAATATAGAACTACATTGGGAATCGTTTTCTTAACTTACATTGTAGATCAACAATGTTCTCAATTTTGGTTCGCTTCAAACATTCAACAATATCGATGGCAGAAATCTTCTCTTTGAATAAGTAGTTCTTCGCTCCAAGTGTTCGCAACGCCTTTCTCGTTTCAATGTAAAACTTGGTTCCAAAAAGTTGCTTTTTCGCCATGCCGATGTCAATAACTCCCAAAATTTTAAACTAAATTTCAAAACTTTTACTTTGATTCAAAACCCTGCTAGAGGTTGCAAAGATTCGAAAACAACCCGATAAAAACTAACCGCGATAAACAGACCACATGTATAGCTGACAATAGTTGAAGGTTCTACGTTCTCGGAGCCCTTTAACTTTGCTATCCCTGCCGTAACTTTGTAGCTTTCACAAAAAAATGATGCAAAATCGGAGAACAGATTTGATATTCTTGGAACACGTAAGTCTTGTGGCAATGCTTTCAATTTGTCAACACCGTATCCTTTGTTTTTGCCATAACTACTTTCGAGGAACTCAAAAAACACAGATAGACAATGACTGGCTTTGACAATCTGTAAAATACACATAAGAGCGTGTTTTGAAATCCCATTAAGGATTGTTTTTTAAACTACCGTTGTGGCTGCAAGTGATAGCAAATAACTGTGCTTATTTCTGTCTGTTGAGTCAACCATGCCTAAATAAAGCATACACATTTATCCTGCTTGCAAACTTTTACCATCCAGTGTTTGTTTTGCAAGATCAACAAAATTGTCGCGTGCAATTTTCAAATTTAGAATCTCCGCATCGTCGATGCCTAAAATATCGCATGTTCTTGTGTTTCAAAACCACGTTAATGGCTGTAAATACCTTCATCCAACTTGTCGATAATTCTAGAAACTCTTGATTCAGCGGAACCTTCCAGATGTTTTATGAACAAAGAGTTTAAATGAGTTGTTTGTTGCCTAACTTCATTTCTTCGAACTTGCTGTCCCATGTTTTCAATTGCTTGGTCACCCATTGCCAACATTTGTGTAAACTCTTCAATTGACTCAAATCCGTCTATAAATTAACGTCGGTATTGTTTGTAGAGCCTCGTTAAAGGATGTTTAAGTCTTTTAAATTTTAATATAACTTACGTTGTAACGCAAAGTTTGAAATTTGTAGCTCAATTTCCTGCCCCGCTGATTCGTCAAAGTGTTCATGCGACTCGACTTCACTTAACCGACGCTTTCTCCCATTTTCATCCATCTAAAATGTTATTTGCTTAAAAGCATTTAAATTTCCGTAAAGAAATGTATATTTTGCACAATTGGACAAGTTTAAACAAAGTTACACAACAAGTTGTTTGATTAGATTGGAAAATCAAAATAAAATGCACCATGTGAAAATTAACAAACATCAACACGAAATTTCATGTGTCCTCTTTCTACTGTTTCACTTTGTTATTGCGCCGTTTAAAGTTTTAAATGCGTCAATATTACAACATTTTAATTTCGTTAGTTTAAACATGATTTTGAAGAGTTCTTGCGTGCTACTGTTTACGACTTGTTAAATTTAACTTTCTTAGGTTCTTCAAAGTTGAGAAAAATGTCAAACCAGATGCGTAAGGTATGTAGATGAAGCTTAATCTTTATACTACTTTTAAATAGCGCTTAACGGCTGCTTTGAACACCACTTTCTATTTAAACGTTTAGCCTAGTGACATTGTCATTCCGGTTGGCAGTGTTGAAGCAAAACTTGCAAACTTGCCTTTGCCGGAAGATGGATTTACATGGGTAAACTTCAATGGAACATACAAGCAAATGAATGTTCACGAATTCAATCAGCTCTCTAGCCAGAACGCAAATCCGCATCAAAACCTTGTTGCACGAGTCAATGAGGAGGTAAATCCAAACAACTCTTTGCGGAGTTTTAAAACGTGAAAACGGTCCCTTAATTTAGTTCAAACCGTATCCCGATGAGTTCAAAAAGTTACCGTCACCTCCGACCGGCCACAAATGGAGACTTGAAGAGGATCGCTGGATCCTCATGTCACAGGAACAGTTGCGTTCAGTTCGAAAGAACACCAAGAAGGCGAAGCCTAAACCGTTGCATCGTCAATTGGCATACCGTGCTACATCAAATCCGAGCCGATACATGCCACTTCTGATCAAGCAGTCAATAAAAGATAAAAAGCCAATTGTTCCGAAAACATTGCCTCGTGGATATCGTTCGAATCGCCAGTGATTGGAGTTTAATGTTGAGTTTCGTCTAAATAAAGAATAAGTATGATTTCGGAAGCTAGTTAATTGAAACTTGAGTTTGTTTTGAGCTGTCTCGTTGAATTAGAGCGGATTAGTCTTTATGCATTTAAAAAGCACTTGTGAGCTAGGCAATCTTGAAATTCGAGCTTAAGTTCGTCATAATTGGTTTAAAAGTCTTAAGTTACTCTTATGTGCTGATGTTCTTTAACTTAGGCAGAGTTGATGATAAAATGTGAGTTTCGGCATCTAATTCGCATGACTATAAGCGTTTTCTACATTCAAAACAAAGCCGATGTCAAAGCTCTACATCTAATCTGCAAAAGTTTGAAACTACTCAAGCTATCAATGTGTTCACGTCTCATCAATAAATAACGGATCTACTCAACGTCAAAGCAAAGAACATCAATCAGATAGAAAGAGCAAGACGCAAACCAAACTTCAAAGCAGAAGCAAATTTATTATACAAGCAACGATACAAAAATGACGATAAAGAGTGATGAAAACTTACCTGAACAAATGAGCTGGCTAAGCAATGCTTTGTTCTGCCAATTCAATCCAGAGTGTTCTTCGAACTCGGCCGCTCCCTCGTCCACCCGCTGCCAACGCTATGTGTTCCTAAAATAAAAACCGATTTGTCCGAAGACAAATCAGCAAATTAATCATTAACATTAGACAATATGGAAATTACCTTAACAAAACACAGCATCATTATCCAGCATCGATATCAGCACAAAATGAATCACTAAGCAGACAAGAACGCATAAGCCTGGGCTGGCATCAATCATCAAAGCATTAGAATCAGATCACCCTTCAAAGCGCTCGACGACCTTCTTTAGATGCACAATCTTCTTCAAAGCACTTGACGAACTTCTTGGATGCACAATCTTCTTTTGCTACATTCCATGCTTCTATCGACGCAGTCTCCTCCCGCCGCTAGTCCTCATCCCATCGCAGCTCCTAAAAAAGCCGACTCGCCCGAAGGCAAAGCCAGCGCAACAAACAAATTAACAATAGGGAACAATAAAAATCACCTTAACAACACATATTATAGTATTAGGTTGTTAAGAAAGTCTTAGGACACTTTTGAAAAATTTCATTTTTTTTATTCGAAAGGCACATCCGAGTCAGTCAATTTTGATCGTCGCAATGTGTCACCAAATGTGTAAAATGTCCTAATTCTTTTTCCAGCATATTTCTTACGTGTTAAGCTATTGAATGAGCTATTAATCATATATGATATGGCCTGGAAGATTAATCACACACTTTAAGCACTTGGTCAACTTTTCTTAAAACTTAAACGTTAAAGTATACCTATTACTGGACATAAGACAAATTACACACCAAAATGTGCAGAATCGCAAGAGCTTTCAGATGATCCCAAAAACATGCAATAATATTCAAAAAAACATTTGCTTTTCAAAAGTGTCCTAAGACTTTCTTAACAACCTAGTATTTGGCGCAAAGCAAATCCTTAAACAGTCAAGCAGTGTGATCTGACAACAGTTTCAGCGCAAACAAGGTCCAAATCTGACAAGCACGTTCAAAGTTAGGCTGGCACAAATCATCAAATCATTAGAATCAGTCTGCTCCTCAAAGTGCGCAGAAACCTTCTTTTGCTGTCTTTCCATGCTTCAACTCAGTCGCTTCGCCATCCACCCGCTGCTAGACCGCTGCCAAAGATGCCTGCCCCTAAAATAAAAACCGATTTGTCCAAAGACAAACCAGCAAATTAATCATTAACATTAGACAATATGGAAATTACCTGTTACACCTTCAGTTTCTTCAAAATTTGTTGTTTCTAGTTGAGATCGTAAATTGAAAATGGAAACAAAAATACTAATCTGCTAAATATTTAACAACTGTTTTGAAGCGTGTCAAATAGATTTTAATGCCGTGGCTGCCAGCAAAAGGATTTTATTGCCTCTGTCAAAAAACGCTTTCGCAGAAATTTAAAAGACTCGTTTTTCTCGAGTTGTGTGAGTTTTGTCAAATCGTTTTTGCAAAATTGCTGTGCACTTAATTGTTTAAAGTTCTTGTGTATTTGTTGCTGCAAACCATTTACCCCAATTCTTCCAGGAATTAGCGTTCCTTCGAACACGCTGTAGATTTTTTGCATCTTTTAGCTTATCATGAAGCGCAAATTAACGGATTCAAGTGGCATAGAGCCAAAAATGCCACGACTTGAGAACAAAACTGTGGACTTGGAGTTGCTTTTTTCATCCGATGAATTGGACATCTTGCGATTTGACGTCAACGAGCTTAACAATTTGGAGATGGATCAAACAATTGAAACGGTCGCAGCAAACAGTAAGTTTTAAAATCCACAGTCTTTAAAGAGACTTCAACCACTCTCAGCCTTTATCGAGGCTCCAATGTTCCAATCTTATTTGCTCATATTAGACGGACTGGGCGTGAATGAATACGTTACAATGACACAAATTTGCGTGGACTCTATGGCGCGGTTTGACAACAGTATCAAAACATTTTCGGAATCTGCACACGGTTCAGGTGGAGCGAATTTGTGCAAAATCATCTCAGACTTTGAAATCGGTATGTTTTGAGAAAAGTGTGTTTGCGTGTTCCAACTCTTAATGGAGTCTTTAACTTGAAAATATCTGCAAAATTATAGGCAAGATTGACGAGACGCAAATTGAGTTGGCAGTTGAGTTGAATGAGAAAACATTGGCCGATGCAGTTCGTATGCTTGAAGGTAAAACTTACACAGTGTGTTGCTGCTAACTTTTATTCGTTCCTAGAAGCGAAACAATCATCAAATAGTATCCAGAATAGCTATATCCAGTCTTTGTCTCCAATTACTGTAAGTGCTTCGGTTTCTTAACCATTCTCACTGATATTGCTCGATACAACCGCTCTTAATGGAGCTCTAAACACTTATCTAACAACGTCTTTTTAAGATGTACAACTGTGGCAAATTGCTTTGTCGTTACTTGAGTTTTCTGCAATACCGAAAAGTTGCCGGTCAATCAAACTGTTATGAGCTTGCAGAGTTGAAAAAGCTTGACGGAAGTGTGTTGAATGAATGCTTAAAGAACTTGTTTGGAGAATTCCTTGAATACTTGCAAACCAATCACGATGCACAAAATGGATTGTCTACTAGCAAAGTTTCAAAACGACTCGAACCCTCGACGATAATGGGCTATGGTTACGGCTTGATTCGTGTTGTAAGTCTCGAATTTCGAATTACAGCGAGTTTTAATCAATATGTTCAGTTGAAAGTTTTTGGAATTGTTTCGCCAGATGTCGCTCGGTCAAAGTTGTTGGGAAGTTCATCAATTGTTCAACTGCGCAAAACTTTCAAGTTAATCGAAGAATCATCTCCCATTTTGAAAGAAGCTTTCACTCCTATTGACGCTGTTGAATTTATCCGATCCGCAAAAATCACATCAATTGCCGAACTACAGCGTAAGTAAACAATATTCAACAGCTTTTAACAAAGCTTTAAGAACAAGTCTTATAACTAACCTTAGATGTCACAATGTTATCGCTATCTTGTGAAACTGGCATTCGAATTGGCACACTAATCGCGAGAAACACTAAAAAGAACGGTGAACAAGGCTTGCTATTGAACATGCTCGCGTTTGAATTCATGAGCAAAGATCGATTCATTGTCAAGATTAAACTGCCACACCAGAAGCAAGACAAAGCAAAGACAAACGAGTAAGTTTAAGTTGCCGAACAGCTTTAACAAGGCTTTAAACCATCTATCAGCCTTTAATGAGGCTTTAAGTTCAAAATTAATTAATCCAATTAAGTAATTCTTACGTTTTGGACTCATCGGCTCATTATTGTGGAATCAATGCAGCAAATTTGTTGTTACTCTTCATCGCAACAGTTGGGTATACTGAATTTGGACTCGTTGAATCACTTCAAAGCGGAAACATCAAAATAAAGAATGAATTTATGACTTTTCCGATATTTGCAAAAATCGAGCAGTCAGAGATCAAAGTACTTCCTGTTATCTTAAACTAAAACCTTACTTTTATGTTTAGCCTGGTGAATTTATGGGAGATGATCGTGTGTTTCGCAGTTGGCTTTCTGACAAATCAGGCATTCCACATTCACTAATGAGCAATCGATCCTTACGTCGAGTAAGTATTTAAGCTCCAACCATTGACGTGGTTTTAAAATAGCCGATAATGTCGCGTTTAAGGGAAATGCAACAGCTATCAAAAACAGTGTTATTGCCAACGATCCGACCGCTACGAGTGTTGATGTTCAAGAAATTTTAATTGGTTCTGGTGATTGGGCGAGTAAAAGAAACGCACAGCTCTACGTGGATCAAGCACATGGTCCATTGTTATCAAACTTCGGTATCTACAATTTGCCAGTTGAAGAAGAATCGCGACGACTTTTGATGCGAAGCAATTTATCAAGCTATTTCTTATCGCCGAAGTTTCTGGAAATGAAGTTGGGTCAAAAGGAGCTCAAATTCAGTACGTTTTTAAAGATTTGTTTAACTGCAAATTTCTCAACCTCTGACGGGGTTTGTTGACAAAATCACATATCGTTTTAGTTAAAAATGAACTCGAGAAGCAACGTGAGATTGAGATTAGCAAGCTCGAGGAATCCAATGCCTATCAAACTTGTGAACGAATCAAACGTAAATATTTTGTTATTGAATTGTAATAACATATTGAATTTAAGGCGAAAATCAAAGTTTGCTTACGAAAGCCGGCCAATTCAACAAATTGAGTGACCTAAGCAAACCAGTTCGAACCGAGTATGCTGAGTCAAAGAAAATTTACGACATTGCCGTCAAGAAGGTTGACAACAAATTTATCAGCAAGTTTAAAACGATTGTCGATACTATTGCCAGAAAACGTTGGATGAAAGCAAAGTCCTCGTTGAAAGATGAAGAGCTTCATGTACCTGAAATTGTAAGCTTTTACAATTCAACAGCTCGTAATAGAGTTTTAAAAACTGTTTATGATCGATCTACTTATTGCCTATTTAGCAATCAAACATTAAACTTGATTACTGTTCATTGGCTGACCAGTTGAAAAACGTTGGTGTTTTATCGTCACTAGACGGTTTGTGTGGAATGAAGTAAGTTTAACACTCAATCGTTAACGCGGTTTAATACAGTTCGTAACAAATATTCCCTCTAGCTTTATCTCTGAAATTCCAGCTGAAGGCATTCAGTGCCCAATTTGTGAAGATCTTGTCAAAACATTCAGTGGTTTCAAAAAGCATATACAAGATCAGCACAATGCCGGAACAAGCTTGAAAAAAGCAAAAACTCTGGCATACTCCTGCCGAGTGGATGGATGCAGAGCTGGAAAGAATGTCCAGTACAACACTTTTTGTTCACACAACAGAAAGGCGCATGGCTGGCTTTATCGTTGTCAAACTTGCAACTCAGATGTTTCCCAAGCAGACTCCAAGAAACACCCGACCAATCACGTTTTGTTGAAGCCTTGGGAGTTCGAATCGTTAAAGTGGAACGTTCTTAGCACAAAGTAGGGTTTTAACATATTTATTTATACTTACAACAATCCTTGATGGGATTTAAATACAGTTATTTATTTAAATCTATAGATGTGTTTGCTTTAATCAAGTGGGAAAAAGCGATTTTGATGACAAGTTGATCTGTATCACCGATGATGCTGAAGTGCGAGCAAAGTGTGTAAACGGGCCGTCTTTGGAGGCGATTTACAAGCTTTACAAACTCAAGTACCCAAATTCGTGAGTAGTTTACCATTTTTGCGTTGTAGAGTTTCAACACTTACCGGTGTTTTAAAAATCCAAACGAACAAATCGGTTTAGAACTATGCGCGACTGTTCAAAAGCTTTTATTGTGGCATTTTTGAAGATCAAGGATGATCAATTGCCTGAGTGCATCAAAGAGATGATCGAAATTCTTCCAAACTGAGCTACTACTTGTACAATTCATGTCTGTTTATTGAGTAAAGTTTGATTCAACGTTTGTGGGTGTAATGATTATTTTGGGATTTTTTAAATAAAAGTTTGGAGTATTCTTGGACGCGTTTCTCATTTGAATAATGGAATCATTAAACACATAAGTCCAAGTACTTTCAATTAAGAACACTGAATTAAAACTTACAATAATAATTGTTGACGGTTCGAGAACTTTAGAAGCTTTGTTGAATTCTGTGCCCTCTTGAACATTACACAAGTACTCAATTAAGGACTCTTTTAAGCGGCCAATCAAAGTAGCTTGAAATGAATAGCGTGTTTAATATCGTTAGAAAGCAGTGTTGTATTGATTTCAAACGTTGTTTAAATGTTATTAAGTTTAATCGTTTATAATACAATTTCTTTTGTAGTTAGATAGCAATTTCAATAGATGGAGTTTTAGATTTGTCTTTTAAAATATTGCTAATGGATTTAAGCGTATTTAACTTACACCGTGGAGTTCTTATCGTAAAAATAAGTTTATAGACAATCACAAGGATATTCACAAATAGATCAACAACATAATCCGTTAGATTTGTGTAAATTGAAGACACCCAAACAATCAATAACTAAAATCACGATAGTTTGTAGTCGTTTACGTCTAAGCAATTGATAAAATAACAGGCATCAAAATGAAAGCATGTTATTAACGGCACAAAAGTATTCCTTTGCGGTGATAAGATTGGACGAGTACAGGGTGGCCCAAAAGAAGGCAAAATGTAGATCCAGAACAAGCCTGGACATCGTGTAATGGCAAAAGGTTAATTCGTATACTGAAGGATTCGAACCTTCGCGCGCATAGCGCAATGCCTTAGCAGGGCATCGCCTTAACCACTCGGCCAAGTATACATGATGGTCAGACTGCGAAGGAAGCTTTTAGCGGGGTCGCAACAGTCGACAAGCGTACGCACATTCTATTCTTTTATGCAAAGCAGTTTTGTGTGTGCTTTTTATCTTGCCGTCGCAAAGGTTTTATAAGGAAAGAAATGTTTCTTTGCTTTGTTGCAATTCTTCAAATCACTACTCAAAATCTTTTAAAACACTTTAAAGCACACCTGACTAATCAAAAAATCAAAATGACCTCCAAAACTTCTCAAATAACCCATTTTCACACTTCCGTTACCTCAAACTCTTTTTTAATAATCTCCCTTCTACCTCAACGAAAAAAACAACCCAAAACACAATAGAACTAATCCTTTTTGAATCAACTAACCGCGCGACTCGTACATGAACGACACTTTTGTTGCTCGTCGCCAATGGCCGCTTATTGATGCGCAGCTTTTTCAACGGAATGGCTTTTAAATTGAGTGTAATGAATGCTTTACAACTTTTAATTGGATGCTTATGGATTTATGATATTTGTGACGGAGCTGGAAGTGGACAACTACCTGTTAAAACGGCAACAACGTCGTCGGCATCACAGGTAACGAATCTTTCTTTTGTTGAACAACTCCGTAGTTTAGTGTCCATGTGTGGTGAAACCTGGAACAAAAGATTGCCTCAAGTACGATAGTCGATATCAAGCAACGTCTGTTGAGGAAGCAATAAGCTTTTTTGACGACTTGAGTCTACAAAGTGAATACAAACCGCCTGAGCAAGAAGGAACTGCCTTTTTAGAGGTGAAGTGTTAAAAGATCCTCATTGAAGTACCTTTTCTAGGCTGATTGCACAACTCATCAATGTAAAGTCTGCAAACGTTTATTAAGACAAAAATTGCGTGCCGTTGGTTTGTTCCGAGGTTCGTTTAAACATCAAGTTTTTGAACTCTGTTTATTAAATTAATGTTATCAGATCGATTTAATTATTGAATCATTTAAAGTTGATTGATTTTTCTGAAGAACAGAGGAGCAAGGGCAAAAAAGCACTGCTCTGGCAAGGGTCTCACAGGAAAGAGCGTACACACATTCCTATTCTTTAATGCTAGTCGGCGCCGAAACTCCGCGGTCCAGGTCCTTTCTTTGAATGTATTCCTTCATACTCTCTTGAAAGCACGACTTCCCGTCCGATCAGTCAAGTTAAGCAGGAGCAGGTCCACTCTGTACATTAATGGGGGACCTTATTGGAAAGGTGGATAAGGAATGCCTTTTTGCACTTACAAGTTTTGTTTTAAAGCTCTAACAAAACTTACTTCACTACTTTTTTAATAGGTTGAGGAAAAAGTTTCCTTCGTTGACCGGACTTGTCATTCTTTTTGTTTTTCTGATCATGTATAACAAGCGACGGCGCACGTTTTTATGCATAACTTACGTGACTGTTGGATTCAAAACATTATTAATTCACTAACTTATTACATTCAAATTCATTGCAGGTCTGTTCCAAGAAAGTGGATTTGAGAACTTTATTGATCCTTCGTCAAGTGAAACTCCATCATCGGTTGAATTAACTTGTCATCGATACAGGTTTTCACGGAAAAACTCCGATGCCGTCGACCACCATCAATTAAAACTTGGACACAAAATAAAGAAATCATCCGGGTCGGTTTTATTTAAAAGATTGCTTTAAACAGTGATTAACTTTAAACATCAAAGGCTTTTTTAACACCTCAATTAAAAGAATGCCTTTTTTCAACGCCTCAATTAAACAATTGCTTTAAACATCTCAATAACTTCATTTAACACCTCAATTAAAACAATAACGTTATTTAAAGATCGAGAACTTTTTAAACACTACAAATAAATGTTCTCGATACGGTTTGATGTAGAAAACTAACAACAAATTAAATACTAACGGATAAACATCTGGAATAAGCAACGAAAGCGTAGCTAATGTGTTTGACCATTTAAATTGCATGTATAACGAGAACACGTTTAAAAAGAACGGAATTAAAGAACTCAACATAACTGAAAAGTTAGTCTTTAAAAGAAGTCTTTAAATTCAAACTCACGTAACAAAACGTCAATAATTAGAACAATTAAAAGACGACGATAGAGTAAGTGAGTCAAAGGTTGCATGTATTTTTCGTTGCGTTTTAGAGTCGCATAGGTTTTTAACGTGCACATCAGGCATATTACAGCAACTGTTCCGAAGTTTAGAATCAAAGCTCCAACAATGATCAAAACGTTTGCGCTTTCATTTAACTAAAAGGACTTTTTGTCTCGTTCTTCAAAGAACTTACATTTAAGGCAAGGATAAAAGGTTCGTCTTTAATCAGTTTGTAAACTTTGTCGTCCACACCCTTAAACGCTGCCTTGACGTCATTTGTAAGTATAATCTGAAGATCGGCGGGCAAGAAGATGCAGGAAAATTCAAACAACAAGAAAGTGCAATAACCAAAAAAGTAGATCCGGAAGTCCGAAAGCAGTTTAAACCACCCGTTTCTGACTGTCTGCGCATAACGGTACACGAACATCATCATTGTCGTATAGATAAAACCAGTTGAAAACAAACAAATCAAATTGACTCCGCAAAACATCAGTTCTGGAGATATCTAAAAAGAATGCGTTCTTTTGAGTGGTTGAATATGTTTGTTACGTTAAAGTATTTAAAAGGTCCGCTGATAATACCCGCTGTGTAAGGCATAAGAAAATAAACGTTCAGCATTATAGGAAACAACGCCAAAATTAAACATTGAGTGCAATTGATTATGATGTACCTAAACTTTGGGTTTGCTTTGACTGTTTTGTTTAATAGAGCTTATTGACTTGTTTGACTGTTTTGTTTATTAAACAAAGATCTCAAAAACAGTTTTAAACAGTTTAGATACTTTCTAATCACATTAATTTTTGCTGTTTGCATTAAAAAAGTTAAAACAGCTCTTAAAACGATTTAGAAGGTATATCAAAAAAACAGTTGTCGCGAGAGCAAATGCAAAATTTCTAGCTTTCGCAAAAAAGCTATTCAATTTCGTTTAATAGACACTTTGTGATTTTGTTGAGTTGTGATAATAAACTCTTCTATTAGGGATTGTCCTCTCCGCGTAAAATCATTTGCGCTCCAAATTATCTGTCTGCCGCGACACAGTTACAAAAGTTGCCAAAAAAGTTTGTGCATTCGAGTCAGAAACAGCTTTAAACACTTTAAACAAAGACTCTCAAAAGCAATCAACTACATTTTAAACAAAGACCTCAAAAAAACAACGTTTAACTTACCATTTGTAAGTTCCCATCGGTTCTGGACTTGCTTTTAAAACAACATAGACAACAACGAAATAAGATAACAACTGCAGAGCATACAAAACAATTCTAATCAGTTCGCACAAATAAAACAACTCAAACGATATCAAATTTGTTTCTTTGTATTGAAATTGTTTAACAACAACAACGGTAGAATTCATTTCAACAAAACAAGTATGACTATTTTTTAGAAGTTCCATATTCACCTGTACTTATTTCTCGGGTAATTGTGTTTGGAGGGCGGAAAACAGAAGTTATTAAATTAGTAGTCAAAGAACACATAACAAGGAACTGTTTATTAAACGTTTATGACGTGACCCTTGTGGATAACGTTTCCACGCCATCAGATTGCTTTCTCAAACACATCATTTGTTTTAGGAGTTTAACTAAACAGTCTCGGTAAGGTCGAATGTAAAAGACGAGGACGGTGTTCATTAAAAGTGGATAGATGTCTAAAAAGACCAAAACAATAATGAAGAGTGTCCCGGTATGTTTCCATTGGAGATATTGAGCGGCGGCGCAGATGGACGTTGGCAAAAAGATGAGAATAACAGCTGGAAGTTAAAGAAGTTCTTTTTAAAAGGTGTGACAAGATTACCTAAAACGACGTCGACGATCAAAATAACTAAGAGCTTTTTGTAAAGTATTTGAAGCCTCGAAGAAAGTCGTTGTGTGTTTTGACTCAAAGAAGCGTAAGTTTTGAGTGTGCAAAAAACAGCAATTATTCCGTCCAATACGAACGTAACAAACATAAAGAAAAGTCCGGTCCAGAAATAAGCTTCGTCTCCGGGCTGCAAGTAAACTCGATTCATTAAGTCTTTGGCAAACATCTCAAAAACTTACATCGACTCCGAACACTAAAGGCTCATTTTCTATGAACTTGGAGACCTTGTCGTCGACTCTGTTGAACAACCTTTTAATATCATCTGTGTAAATAACTTTCAATCCAATTGGCATGAAGAACAGAAACGCCATCATGTTGAAAATGATGTAACCAAGAAAATAGAACCGAAAACTGGACATCAACTTCAAATATTTGTTGCCGGTTGTCTGTAAGAAGCGGAAAATGAACATAGTCGCTGTGGTGTAGAAAAAGCCTTAAAAACATTTGTGAAGGCTTTTGTTTTTTGTAACTCACCAACAGAAGTCAAAATAGCAAAAATAGCAGCAGCGAATGTCAACGAAGGCGATATCTAAAATTAAGAAGTTTTACAGTGTGTGGAATGAAATTGTTTTTGACTTCATTGAGCTCAAATGCTTTTTCAATTTTGTAGTTCGGTTGTTTGAGAGCATTCAAGTTAAGCGATTCTTTTTTGATAGCTTTCGTTCGATCAATCAAGTTAAGCACTTAAGTAAAACTATTGACTGACAAGTCCATCTGCGCTGAACTTAGGCTTCGCGGAGATATGACCGATGCTCAAAGAAAAATAATCAAACTCAACTCAAGTTAAGCGATTAAGTGAAACTATCGACTGATTTTTAAAACTCTACAAGGTGGGCCAAAAAAACGTTAACACAAAAAGCAAAAAACTTTCTCATGTTTGAAGTTTTTTGACAAAACACTTTTTGATTGACTTTTTTGTGTTTGAAGCTTTTTGACAAAAGACTTTTTGATTGACTTTTTTGTGTTAACGTTTTTTGGCCCACCCTGTTTTTAAAGTTAAAACACAGTCTTGAACAACAAAGTGTTTCATAATCAAATTTCGATGAAACCCAAAAAAGTATTTAATTTCACACTGTAAAGCAATTACGTTGAAGTACTTGAATGGACCCGTAACAATTAGTGCAATGTAAGGCGTTAATGGATACAGCCCTGCCAGCACGGGCATTAACGCAATAATTAGTCCCTGTGTTGAATTGGCGAGAAGGTACCATTTATAAGTGTTCATTGATCTTTGATTTGCTGCTAAGATGACATAAACGACAGCAATGTAAGAAAGAAATTGCAAACAATACGCAAAAAACTGGACATAGTGACAGAAATGAACAAATCCGATCGGAACCAACTCTATTTCTTTGTATTGGAAGTGTTTGGCGGACGCGGTGTTCATTTCGAAGCAATGGAAGCGTCTTGTTCCAGTTTCTTAGTTGACGCATTCAATAAATTCAATTTCTATGGTAACAATTTTTATTATGCCAACAAATGTGTTTTGAATGCAACTTTCATTTAATTAATTTATGAATGAATGTTTAAAGGTCTCCTTGCTAGTCGGAGTTGTTACGTAAAGAATAAGGACAGTTGAATTTTAAATGTGCAAGCACTTAAAGACACAATCTCGATAGGGTTTGATGTATACAATTAAAATGATGTTTGTTATAAAAGGGTACATGTATGGAAAGAACGCAGAGAAAGTCAGAATTGCAGTTGTTTGCTTTAACTGCATAAACTGGGCGATAAAAGTGCCAATCAACGGAACAACAACTCCAGCACCAACTAAAATAGCTTTAAAGTTTAAAAGAGACGTTGTTTTTAAAGCTTACGAAGAGAAACGTCGATTAACAAAAGTTTTAATAGCTTTTGGTATAACAATAAAGTACTTGGATGCATTGAATGAGAATTTTCCTTTAAAAACCGAACAGTTTTGTATGCGTACAGAGTTATAAACACAACTGCTGCAACAACAAGCAAGTTTAAAAAGATCACACTGATCCAATAATATTGTTTGTCGTCTGTCTAGAAAAGTTGTTTATATTGGTTTAAAAACTTTAACTTACATTGAATCCGAAGACAAGAGGTTCGTCTTTAATCAACGAGTAGATCTTGTTGTCAACGTTTTTAAATGCTGCTTTAATTTCGTTCGGATACAACATTTGTAAATTGATCGGTAACATGCAAAACAATAAATTGCAGATTACATATACAACGTAACCGAAGAAATAAACTCGAAAATCAGATAAAGTCTCCAGATATTTAATATTATTAGTCGTCTGCAAGTAGCGGTAACCAAACATCATCATTGTTGTGTAGAAAAGAGCTAAAACTTTTTTGATTGTTTTGAAATGTTTTAAAGTTTTAAAAGTAGTGTTGCCGCGAGATCGAAAACCTCAACGTAAAATGCTTTTCTCTAAAAGTCGAGATATTTCAAGACATTGAAAGTTTGTGTGACGTTAAGCGCCAAGTTTAATATGTTTGAAATATAACAAAAATATCTTTTCAATATAATTCAAACAGCTCTATTTATCGAACGTTAACAAATAAGAATTGAGATTCATTTAAAAAACATGTCATTCAAACTCGTCAAGAAATTTGATCTCACAACAAAAACTTTTTCTTTTCAATCGCTTAATTGAATTTTTGTTTACCGTGCATGATTGAAAGAACAAAATAAGCAGTGTAGATTGTAACTGTTGGAGATGCCTTAAAATATAGACATGTTTAGTTAGTTGATAAACGAAAAACTAACCTTAAAGTATTTGAGCGGTCCGTTAAAAGCAAAAACAGTGTATGGCATAAATATGTAACCACTAGTTATCAGAGGACAAAGTCCAAAAAAGAGACCTTGCGTTGTGTGTATTAGAAGGTACCTAAATACTTAGTGACAACGTCTTTATCTCACAAAATTTACCACTTGTAAGTGCCCATTGTGGAGGGACTTGCTTTTAAAATGACATAAGCGACAAGGAAATAAGATATTGTTTGTATGAAGTTTATGAAATATTCAAAACCTATAAAAGAATAGAAAACTTCGGGCGAAATCAATTTAGTTTCTTTGTATCGAAACGGTTGAACAGTGTTTAAAGAGTCCATTGGAATGTTGGAATACAGTTTTGCTTTTTGGAAGTTTTGTTCCTTTAAGCACATAAACAGGTGCTTTCTGTCCACTTTATTGCCAAATTAGTCACTAAATGTGGTTTGAAAGGTGTTTTGTGTTTTTGTCACGTACTTGACGAATTTTATAAACCAATCAATTAAATACAATTTATTCAATCACTGCCAATGAATTACCGACGCTGTTTGATCGCTTAACAAACATTTTAACTTTTCTGAAGACTCCAAAAACACATTCTCTGTAAGGTTTAATAAACAATATCAAAATGGCATTCTCCAGAATTAAGTAACTGTCTCTAACAATGAATGTTAAGATTAAAATAACAGTTGCCAGTTGTAATTGCATAAACTGGCCAACAATGGTTAAAATAAGAGGAACTAGCATTCTAATAGATACTATTAAAATGTCGATAACCAGAATTTGAAGTAATTTCCTGTAAAGTGCTTGTGTGTTTGGATGCATGACGTGAGCGTTTTGTTTTAGGTATCCGAATGTTTTAATCGTGCACCAATTTGCAGTTATGATAGCAATTGATAGAGTTGTTCCAATAAAATAAATGCCAATCCAATAGTTTTGTTTGTCGTTCGTCTAAAACATTGTTTAAAGTGTTTTAACAATCAAATGATTTGGCAAATTCACCTGATTCATTTAAAAATTATTTAAAGTGTTTTAACAAAAAAGTTAGTTCAAAAAAGTTAATTTGTTCAATAGCATTTTTTATGTTAAGAGTTGCAGTCAAAAATGTTTTCACAGTTGTTTTAAGCGTTAATGGACCTGTCAGCATGAGTTTTGTAAGTGCTGATCACTCTAATCAAAAATGTTGATCTTTAACAAAATTCAAACAACAAATTGACTTCTAATTTGACAAACCAATAACTTACGTTAAAGCCAAAAACAAGAGGCTCGTTTTCAATGAACTTGTAGATCTTGTTGTCTACGTTCTTAAAGGCTGCTTTAATTTCATCTGGCTGTAGAACTTGCGATTTGACTGGCACGAGAAAGAAGAAATTGACCAATATCATAAACAAAAAGTAGCCGAAGAAGTAAACTCCAAAGTTTGAAAACAACTTTAAATGTCTGTGTTTCGTTGTCTGTAAGTACCGGAAGATGAACATCGTTGTCTTTGTGTAAACAAGACCTGAAAGTGTTTTTTAATCAAAAAATGGTTCAGAGCTCACCAAACGAAGTTAATAGGAGCAAATAACCCGTCCAATACGGAATTGATGGCGGAACCTAAAACAATTTGCATTTTAAGTGTCATAAGTGAGGATCAAACTACATTGAAGTACAAAAAAGGACCATAAATAATGATGGCGGTGTAGGGAGTGAGAGGATAAACCGTAAGAAGAACTAGGAGGAACTTGACAAAGATTCCTTGCGTGGCGTTGATGAGCAAGTACCTAAATAACAGAATGACGAGTACTGTTAGTTAAAGCTCACCATTTGTAAGTTCCCATCGGTTCTGGACTTGCTCTTAAAACGGCGTAGACGACAAAAACGTGCAATAAAACTTCAAACACACAGAGAATGTTTTGAGTCAGTTGAAAAGCATTAAAGAACTCGAAAGAAATCAACTGTGTTTCTTTGTAATGAAATGGCTGGACGTTATTTGAATATTCCATTAGAATGCCACTTTGCTTTTCGGAAGTGTTATCGAGTCCAAAAAAGCGCAGGTGTAAATGTTGTTATTTCCGGGACATACAAAGACACACAAAAAGTCCGTAAGACGAGGGAAGTGTATAATTTAGTTAGTGTTTAGAAACGACAACATAATTCAAGTTTTTTATAAAAAACAGTTACTAATTTATTCAACGAAGGCGTTAAAGTTAGTAGTTGTTGACGACATAGGCACAACTTCCGCCGAGTTTAAGCATCCAATTTTCTTCAACATGGATTTAGTGCATTTCTTGTATGTATAAAATTAAGATTATCAGGAAATGTGCTTGGCCACTTTAATTGAATTAATTGTACAACAATTCCGAAGGAAATAAATTCTCCAACACCCGCTAAAAATGAGTATTTAGTTAGTTTATAAGAATAACTTGTCTGTTACAGCTAAAAAGAAATAAGAAAACAACTGCAAAATTAATTGTTTAATTCTACCTAATTGGCAAGCATCTAAAAACTCTTGTAGAAATGTTTCTTTGTGTTGTTGAAGATTGTTTGTTGAGTCCATTTGAAATATTGAAAGTGAAAGTTGTTCAAATCGTTCAAGGTGTCGAATACGTTTTTTAATAAATTCAGTCTATGCATTTTTGAATTTGATATCTGCTGTCTTAGGATGTTGTTTGAATATTAAAATCAGTTTTTGGAACCGCTTTGAACGAAAAACAAGCGCTTTTTAAACTTGAGTTTATTTATTAAATTAGTTCACTAAAAAGAACAAAACAAAAATTGCTTTTAAAGAACAAATTGAAATTAGTTAGTAGTTTCAGTTGATGCAATTGTTGTTGATGAAGAGGTTGTAGTTTTTAAACAACCAATTTTCCTAAACATGGACTTGGCACATTCCCGATATGGACGAATGTATAGAATTAAGATTATGTTAACAAAAAAGGGATAGATTTCTGCAAACATAACACTAATTGCCATAATTGATCCCGTAAACTTCAACTGAAGGAACTGTCCACAAATAACAGCAAAGAACGGTATCAGCGCTCCGATTCCGGCTAAAAACTTGTTATAATGCATCTTTGTAAGAATAACTTACCCATTAAGACGTCAATAAGTAAAATTGTTAAAAGCTTCCGATAAAGAACTTGAGTGCTTTTGCTTAGAGACTGCGAATTTTGTTTTAAAAAGCTGGAAGTTTTTATTGTGCAGTAAGTTGATATGATTGTAGCGGAAACGAGTGTCAGAATTAAGAAAATTATGCTGATCCAGTAATATTGTTTGCCGTCAGTCTAAAAACACATCAATTACTTACAAAAAACTCCGACTTGCATTGACACCGAGAACAAAAGGTTCACTTGTAACCACGCTGTACATGAGATCATCTACTCCTTTAAACGATTCACGGACTTCTTCGGTAAATAAAGCTACTGAATCGAGAGGAATTATAACAAACACAAGAATAAACAATAAAAATAGAAAGTAACCAAAGAAGTAGATCCACATGTTTGAAAACAATTGCAAGTATTTATTATCTGTTGTCTGTAAGTACCGGAACACAAACAACATAGTTGTTGTGTAGATAAAACCTAGAAAGTACTTAGAGTTCGGAATTTTAAAAACTTGCCTAACGTTAAGCATCCCAATGCCGAAGAAACAAAGAAACAAATTTTAAGCAAAGTTGAAGAGCGAAACATCTCAAAAAGAATGCTTTTAAATTGACTTTTAAGAACTTACATTAAAGTACTCGAAAAAGCCGTGGAAAATAGCGACCGGATACGGCATAAGAACGTAAAAGTTAATCAACACAGGAAACATTCCCAACACAATTCCTTCCGTCGCGTTTATCAATAGATATCTAAGCAATTAATCTAATTAACCTTTTTAAAACAACTTACATTTTGTAAGTTCCCATAGGCTTCGGACTTGCTTTTAAGACGACATAAACAACGAGGAAGTAAGATAATGTTTGAATAACAAATAAGAACTGTCTCACATGTCGACAAACTAGCAAAAGCTCCGATGATGTTAATTGAGTTTCTTTGTATTTAAAAGACTGAATAGCATTTGTTGAGTCCATTTAAAATATTGAAAGTGAAAGTTGTTGGAAGTTTGCAATTTTTATGGCTTGCTCCGTGAATATCAAAACAGTTTTGGGTTATAAAAATAGCAGGTGCTTTTGGATACGTGCTATTTTGCGTGCCAGTCCGATTTTATTGCATTATACGGTCAGAAATCAATCTTTGACTGCAACGGAAGTCAAGAAACAATCTCAAATTAGATTATAACTTAGTTTATTTGTCTTCAATTAAAAACAGCACCGATAACAATTAAAAATTAGGAACTTCTTCGGGCATTATACAGAAAAACGTTTCCATTGGACCGAGACCCTTAATTAGAGTTTCTCCGCGGTTAACAATGTGAAATTGGCTTGGATAATGGCATTCAATAAGATCTTTTGTCTCTTTCGTGATGTGGATTCGACCGGCTAAATCAATAAACAATGTTTTAATGACTTCTTGAAGTTACCTTTTCCACTGGCTTCCATTTTTGCTGCTGTGTTTACTGTATCTCCAAGAACGACATAGCGAGGGTTAATTGTGCCAACAATTCCGGCCACCGCTGGGCCAGAATGAACTCCGACTCTCATTTGAATAACTTGGTCGGGCAAATGAGATAAACGCAACGTTCTAATAGCTCGCTGGAATTCAATAGCCATGCCACAAATTTCTTTTACATGTTCGTGTCCATTAAGTTTTGGAACTCCAGAAACAACATGCAAGCCATCTCCAATAGTTTCAACTTTGTAAACGTCATAATTGCTAATAACCGAATCAGTTAACGTGTAAACATCGTTGAGAAAGTTAATAATCTAAAGAACATCAATTTTAAAGGCATTAAAAGAAACAAAGTTGTTTGAAACACTTAACTTTAAAGACACAAAGTTGTTTGAAACACTTAACATTAAAAGAAACAAAGTTGTTTGAAACACTTAACATTAAAAGAAACAAAGTTGTTTTTAGATGACATTTTTGTAAAACGCTCGTTTTTAACAACTAAATCCCTCTTTTGTTTTCAAACCACTTTTTAAAAAGAAACAAAATTGCTTAAGACACTTAACATTAAAAGAAACAAAGTTGTTTGAAACACTTAACATTAAAAGATTCTTTCAATCTATTTCTAAAAACGCAATTTACCTGGAGCGGAGTTGATTTGCTAGAAAGTACAGTAAAAGAAACAATGTCAGAGAAGAAAACAGTGCAAGATTCAAAAACTTCTGGAGCAACATTTTGTCCAAGCTTTAACATATCTGCCGCTTCTCTAAAAATTAAACAACTTGTTAGCAGTGTTTTAAAGCGTTTACCTCGGCATGATTCGGTATAGCAAAATGTCCGCTTTTTTCTGTTCGCTTTCCAATTCCAAAGTGCGCATTTTAACTTCTTGTTCCAGTTCGTTGGCACTGTTCTCCATCAAAGCAAACATCTAAACCAAATTGTTTATTTCTTAGATGTTAAAACTTACATGGTCCATTAAATTTGTAGACTTTCTTGTTCCGTCTAATTTATTAAACAACAAATCGTGAATTGAATCAATTTTAGGTCTCTCGTTAGGTTGTTCTGACCACATCTTTGTGACAAGTGATAACAAATCTGGATGAATTTCTACATTATTCCCGACTTGCAAAGATGGCCGAGTTGGAGGATAACTTCCATTAGAAACGGCTTGAACTGTGTTTTCAATCACATCAATTGCATCCACATCTTCGATTCCGTAAGCTGGCTTCATTGTAATAATTACAGATGCGATGATTCCAAAGGAGTAAATGTCTCCAGCTTGTGAACCTATTTTACTTTGACGACCTTTTAAATGTTCCGGAGCAACGTATAAAGCGCCTTAAATTAAACAATTACTAACTAAAAGACTTTAATCAACTTGCATTTACTGTTTTGTCTACGAACCATTCGAGACTTAAGTTTTGAGAGGCCATACATTTGAATCTTGACGTCAAACCGATCGCCCACTGTACAACAATATGAATTTAAGTTTCCATGTTGTGTAAAGCTTGACTTATGAATGTAACTGAGACCGTTGCATATTTCTCGCATCATCCCAATAATAACGTGAGAGTCTATTTTAGACGAATGTGTTTTGATCACCTCAATTAGATTTCCACGGTCACAGAAGTTCCACAAAACATAGCAATTCGGTCCAGAAACTGATATTCCCAAAAAGTGATTTAAACTCGGATTGTCTAATTTCCTCATCTAAACAATCAATTTGATACGCTTGACCGTGGCGGCGCTTTTGTTTGAAGCGGTGTGGGCCGCGGGCCCCCCCGGCGGGCGGGGGCAAATCAATGCATTTTGTAATGACTTGAAAAACAACGTTGAGTTCGATCATTCAAAGCGCTTTTTGTTTGAAAGATTGTGTTGATTTTTCTTTGGAAAGTCTTTATTGAAAAGAGATTTCGTTGATGTGTACAAATTGTAACGACTTGAAAAACAACGTTGAGTCCGATCAGTCAAGTTAATTTTGCTTTTTTGTTTGAAAGATTGTGTTGAGTCCGATCATTCAAGTTAATTTTGCTTTTTTGTTTGAAAGGTTGCGTCGAGTTCGATCATTAAAAGCGCTTTTTGTTTGAAGGGTTTGTTGATTTTTTGCTTCACTTTGTTAAACAATCAAGTTGACATTAAAATTTGTAGCAACTTGAAAAACAAACCTTGCAAAATTCTTCTTTATCGGTTGAACTCCAACGTCCATTGTATTCGAACTTGTGTGCCACTACCAATTCATTGCAATAAATAAAATACTCTGTATGTTCGGTTTCCTTTCTTAAAGTGCTAGTTGAATTTCCAGACGTTTGAGTTGCTTCGCTTTGAATCGAAAGTGAAGATTCTTGAATACTATTCTAAATAAAAAGAAGTTAATGTCAAATTTGATTAAAAACAAACCTTTCTGTCCGAAGGCTTTTGTAAGTAACTGAACGGAATTTGCCACAACGCATTCAGTCTTCGTCTTTGCTGCCGTTGAAAACTAAAAACTCAAATTAAACAATAACTAACAAAAAGAACTCGCATGCAAATCAAAATTATCAATCCGCTGATAATTGAAATAAACAAAAACAATGAAGCAACAATTACAGCGACGTAAAAGAGCGGACTCGGTGGACAGTCGTTGTTGAACCCACAAATAGGAATCGATCGTGGTCTTTTGCCTCCACGGACATGCCAAATAGAGTTTTCTTCTTGTTGATAATTAGCAGTGAATGCGGACTAAACAAACAAAGAACGATTAAAGTTGTTGATTAAAGTGTTGATTAAACGTACCCCGGTATCGTTTGCACTAACAAAAGCAATTCCCCAGATAGTTGTTGCGTTGTTTGTATCAAATCCCCATAGAGCATATCTTCCCGAGCGGAAACCTCGAAGTGAAGTGAAATTATTTCCCATAATTGCTAAAAAGAAGACAATTTTAAACTACTTTCAAAACAACTAACAAGGAAATGAAATGATTTCAGAAGTTATTCGTTCCAACACAGCTGTAGCGTTCTTTAATTGAGAAGGACCGTATTTTGTGTAGGTCCAGTTCAAAGCTTGAAGATACATATAAAACGAGTCGCCCAAATAAAATGCCAAAGTAGATGCGTTTACGTTTCTTGGGCAAGTCTTGCAATAAAACGGCCAATTTCGTATATTTCCCAACAATCTCGTCGTTTACTGCCTGCTTCATAGAAGTTTCTTCGGCGTACTTGTCTAACTAAATAAAAAAGTTAAACTTTATAGTCAAGTTTTAACTCACAACTAAAACAGACTTTGCAGCTTCCTTTATGATTGCGAATTTTGAGTCAGTACCGTTCCAAAATGGAGGATCACCTGTAAATTGACTTTTAAACAATTCTTTACAATTTAAACGTTACCAAAAGCGGTTGCTGACGCTCTGATAAACAAATAAACATAATCAGAACCAGTCATATTATTAGAAGCTGCCGCCAACATCATGTTCTGTCTATCCAAACGTGTTTCCAAGCATGCAATAATAACTAAAAATAAGCTTTTAAATTGCGCAACACAAAAAGCAAAAAACTTTTTGATTGACTTTTTTGTGTTTGAAGTTTTTTGATTGACTTTTTTGCTTTTCGACAAAAGACTTTTTTGTGTTTGAAATTTTTTGTTGCACTTTGTTACTTCTGGCTCTTGTGTTCATTGAATTTAAAATGCTTCGAAAGCCGGCAATAGAATTGTTGTTTGCAAATCGAATGTAAGTTGTAATGTTTGCAAGATAAGTTGTTGTCGAGCCCTGAAGATAAATTAGTTATTTATTTACCATTTTAAATTTAAAAGCTTACTTGAAAAGTGTTGGCATAGTCAGTACAAAAAGGAACATATTCTGCGTGTCCATTGATGGCTTCTGTGTATAAGAACCCAACTTGCGTCCAATTGTATTTTTTCAAAACATTCGCTGTTGCAATTAAAAGACTGGAATTATTTGATAAGTTAATAATAAAAATGTTCCAGTTCTTACCCGGTTACAGTTCCCGCAGCTGACACCGAAGTAGGATACTTTTTGCGGTTAAGGAATTCGGAATTCATTGTCGACCACAAGAATATAGGTATTTTGCTGTAAGTTGCCAAGGCTCCAACTGTTTCTGCACTCTCGATACAAGTGGGACCAAACATAGCACTAATATTTTGACGTTTAATCATCCCAGAAGTGTACCCAACTGCCAAAGACTCAGAGCATTGCGTGTAATTCCACGTGAAACTTAAAAGTAAAAACAATGAATTTAACAACTAAAAAGCAATTACGTAATGTTGTATTTGGTTGGATCATAAATTTGATTTTTGATTGCCACATTTAATGCAACGGTCATAGCACCCGCCGAAATTTCAAAACCAACATCTTTGTCTAGAGCGCTGTTGTTTGGAAGCAACATCCCAACTTTCAAACTAGGAATCTGAAAAGAAAGAATTGTTTGACTTGAACGGAAAAGCTTTGAGATGTTAATGTTTAAAGTCAATTTTTATGACATTACATCACGATATGCAAAAAGTTAGTTAGGCATTTTATTGTGCTAGTTTATAAAAGATACAGGACGCATTCTCAAAACAATTATTTAAATTACTACGCTAAAACATTCCCTAACAATCAAAAAGTTTAAAGGGTCGACTAACTTTTTGCATATCGTGATGCAAAATCATAAAAATTTACTTTCGGCGGGCAACTAAAGTAATCTAAACATCTCAAAACTTTTCCGCTCAAATGTTTACCTCTGATTTTGCTTCTTTAATTGTTGTTAAAATGCAAACAAGTAAAAAAGCAAGCATTTTGTAAAGTAGGACCAATTAGAATGTTAACTACCGAATACAGTAGTTCAAAGAGTCCAACAACAACTGAAGACTTAAATAACTTCCTACTTCTTATATAGATATCCTAAATGACCAAAGCTTACGAACGGGCTTTCTTGATACTGTAAAATGATTCGAGAAAGTTAAGTAAAAGGAACAACTGCTGAGATGTTTAGAGATTAAACCCTCGCTTCTTGTCACTAAATCCTAATTGTGCTTTTTGCACTTTCATGCGATGAGCGAGAAGCCTTTCTTCAAAAGTCCAATAGGTGTTGTCCGTCTATGTCGAAATTGCTAATAAGTGAAATCATACAATGCATATCTTTGGGTGGGTGAACAAAAATAGTAATGTTACCGATGTTCTGTGCGTCAGATAGATGGATATGCATAATTCTTAAGGAACGAGGAAGTATTTTAATGTGGATAATCATGTTCTGCGATGCCTTGCGATTTTAACAGGTTTTATTGTCCCGGTAATGTTTAAAAAACGTCTTCTCAAAGCAAATGTTGAACTTCTGGACTTTGCAATACTGTAAACTTAAGAAGAGATTTTTGAAAAATGAATCAAAAGTAGAAAGCGAAAATGTTTGTTGTTTGCTTTTTTGAGTAAAGAAGTTTTTTGTGTTTTTCAAGTAAAGAAGTTTTTTGTTCGCATACTTTTTGCTTTTTTGAGTTGAATGCTTTTTTCATTTCAAAAATCACAATAAACATATTTTTCTTGCAAATAAGTTTATTTAAACAACAAATAAGTTTATTAATCAATTCAAACAGCATCAATCTTGTTGAGTCAATCTTGTTGATGAGCTTTCAACTACAATTATTTGATTAGGTTTGCGTCTTATCTTATTAAACATTTTCAAAAAGTATTCTCTGTAAGGACGAATGTATGCAATTAAGATAACATTGACCAGAAACGGATAAACATCAGGAAAAACAAGTCCCAGTGTTATAATTGTGCTTGACCACTTTAGTTGAATGTAAGGCTGCGCAACAATTCCAGCAACAAATGGGACCATAACTCCAATTCCAGCTAAAAACTAGTTATACTGGTTAGTTTATGTGAACAACTTGCCTATCAAGACGTCAATTAACAGAATAGTTAAAAGTTTCCGATAAAGGACTTGAGTGTTTTGACTTAAAGACTGGACGTTTTGTTTTAAAAAGCTAGACGTTTTTATTGTGCAGTAAGTTGATATTGCAGTGGCTGTAGAAAGAATAAAAACAAGAAACGCGACGCTGATCCAAAAGTACTGTTTGTCATCTGTCTAAAAAGCAAACTCAAAATACCAAAAATTAACAACTTACATTAAATCCGATAACGAGAGGCTCGTTTTCAACGAATTTATATATCTTTTCGTCTACTCCTTTAAACGACTTGCGAATTTCTTCTGTTAACATCATTTGCATGTCCAAAGGAAGAATAACAAGTAAGAAAATAGACAATAAAAATAGAAAGTAGCCGATGAAGATAGATCCACATATTTGAAAACAATCGCAAGTTCTTGTTATCCGTCGTTTGAACAAATCGATACACAAACATGAACGTCGTCGTGTAAATAAATCCTAAAAGGCGTGTTAATTTAAAAGAATCAATCAAATCAAACCCATTGTTAAAGTTGCAATCAAATTGGCGGCATAAACTGTTTTTAAAACCGAGACCTTAAAATGAAATGGAATAACTTAATCTTTAAACTGTCACTGATTACATTGAAGTATTTAAACGGTCCGCCATAAAACACAGCGACGGTATAAGGAGTGAGAACGTAAACTTCTAACAGTAGTGGAAACATTCCAAGAACTATACCTTGCGTCGAATTCATTAGAAGATGCTTAAAAACAATGCGTTAAAGAAGTTAATTGATTAAACAACTTAACATCTGTAAATTTTCATTGACTTCGGACTTGCATTCAAAATAACAATCACAACGGCGAAGTAAGATAAAATTTCTAGACAATTAAAGAAAATTTGAACGTTTCGACAAGCTTCAAACAAGCCCAGTGGAATTAATTCTGTGTCTTTGTAACGAAAAGGTAGAACTGACACAGTTTCCATTTAACAAAGTCCGTATTTGATTTTAATAACCAAACAGCATTTTCAGTCAAAACTTCTTATAAACAAAGTTCCACAACAAATTTATTCTTTGATTTTTCACCTGTAAGTTAATCGTCAAAATAATTCCGTGAAAGGCAGTTTTTGGAAATGTATGTAGTTTAGGTTCGCACATTTTGACAGGTGCTTTTTATAGCGGTTAGTTTTAACAAATGCTTTTCTTGAGTCAATAAAGATGCAAAGTGTTTTTTTGTTAGCGACTTGAAAAATAGTGTTGAGTCAAGTTACGGGGGCACCGGCGGTTGCGGGGGGCGGCGGGCCCCCCGGGGGGGGGGCCGCGCGGGGGGGGCGGGGCGCGGGGGGGGGGGGGGCGGGGGGGGGGGCCGGGGGCCCCCGCAAATGTTTATTTTCGATCTCCAAAAGCAATTTTCACATTTTGATAATCAAACAACAAACAACGATTACGAAGAAAAGCATATGAAATAGTAAAGAACTGATTTGTTCTTGATTTCTTTCCTCGAAAGAAGCAATTGCCTGTCCATCTATCTGTTCCCATGTAGTTTTCGGGTCCAATTGCTAGTGCTCCGCCTCCAACAGTGAATGTGATGTCTCCAGTTGTTTCACACGGCATCTGACCATTTGAATCGATGTTAAAAACGTTTGCAATTTGATCGTAAGCGTCGGCAGACAATTCAAAAACTGAATCAACTAATTCAAACGCAGCGGTTCCCGGGTTGTGATGAAGCAAACTTGCCTGCACTTATTCTGGAAGGGTTTGAATGTGTTCAAATTTATAAGAAAGTTGCAACTTACCTGTCAACTTTAACGTTCCACTGAGGATAACGATTGTCAACAGAACTAACAACATCCACGTGAGTGCCAGTAGCGCAAAGACCAGACTTTGCGCCTATTGTCAACGTTCCATTTGCTTGTTGCTGTTCAATTGGAGTGCTAAACTTTAAAATGCCAACAAAGTTCCGAAAACACTTACTTTTCATATGCAAAAACAACAACGTCTTCTGCGGAACTTGTAAAGATGGAGTTTAAAAACGTGTTCTGAAGAAGTCCTGTTTGATGTGCGAAACTTAAGGAGACGAAATCATCTGGGCAGTAACCTTCACGGTCGATCACGTTGAATTCGATTCGTTGGAGCGTTTGATCCGAATTAGTTGGAGACTTGATTGTCATACTTTCTTGTCCAAGAACGGAATTGTAAACTGTCTTAACTTGCCGGAAGCTTGTGGATGCACTAAAAGTAGTTTTAGAATGTATATTAAATAACAATTACCTCATGTCAAAGCCATTTGGTCCACGAAACGGACCAGAAAGCCACAAACCGATACACTTGCTGTCAAAGGTCACAAACGGAGCAAAAAGTTGATCTAAAAAGTGTTTTTAATCTGGTAAGTTGCTAAAACAAACTTGACGACCCAATTGATATGTTAGTCAACTTAAGAGCATCTGCTTTGCCGGGACGTGTACTTTGTGTAAAAATCCATTCAACTTTTGCCTCCACAACAACTAACAACAAAAGACAAAACAACTTCATTGTTTTAGTTTTAATTAGTCTTCACAACTTTTATATACGCTTTGAATTCACCTAAACAATCATTATCTCAAATTGATAAGTCACACAGTTTCCGTTTTTGTTAGGTAATCCGAACTCATTTTTTGATTAGTCACGAGGTAAGACGAAACGGAAACAGATTTTCAGATTTGAAAAGCAAAAAGAACTTTTTTGTCTGTTTGATTTTTTGTTGATAAGATTTTATTTGTCTTTTTATTTAGTGACTAACGAGAAGTTTTTGCTGATTTGAAGGTCAAAGTTTTGAGGTTGGATTTGTTCTTGTGTCGACTTTAAGTGCTTTAGTTATTGAAACAAATGGGGAAGTGAATATTAGTCCCCTGAATAGACAAAATTCGTGTCGTTTGATTCGGCACATTCAATTGCCTTTTAAACGTTAAAATAGTGAGATCCTTAAACTAATAGGTTTTAAAAGTACAGATAACAACTGCTGTTCGAGCAATTGTTTATTTCAGTAAACAACTGGAGGCGGAAACGAACGGCATGCCAATCAACCAGAAAAAATGATCGTAAACTTTCAACTTGTTCTTTAAACATTTAAATGCTTATTTTCAATTCAAACATTCAATTAAGGCTTTGCATTTGAAGAAGACAAGTTTAGTGGTTCGTTGTTTGGTAAAATTGTTGCAAGTTGACGTTTGTGTAGGCCCAGAGTAGAAAGAACTAAATTCCGAACGGTTCTGTTAACACACAAATAAATGACAGAGGGAAATCCCTAAAAAGATTGCTTTAATTTCAAAACATTAAAATTAATTGACTAACTTGAGAAAGCAAATAGAAAGTTGAGGCAATCATTGTTATAACGGAATCGACGTGGACATACTGGATAAACACGTAAAGTGAACTGGCCATAAAATGTATAACCCCCACACAGATTACTTGAATGTAAATCTGGAAGTGGTCGTCTTTAAAGAATCTTTAAACATCGTTACCATCTTTTCTCGTTTAAATGCATTCTTTATCTCGACTGATGAAGATCGCGTTGCTTTCCAGTACAAAGTAATCAATGTTGCGTAAAGAAACGACTCTATTGAGCACAAAATGATATTGTTTAATGAATGAACTTTGTTGTAGTAAGTTTTTCCAAAATCCGGATAGTAATCGACGTGCGGATCAAACAACTGGAATTAAACAACACTTTAACGTGTTTTAAATTAAAAAACTTACCCATGTCATTTGGACGGAAGAGAAAACAACACTTGGAGTAAACCAAAAAACGTACATCAAATATGTAAATGGAAACGATATCCAAATCCAAAATCTATATCCTCCGAACACTCTTTGTCCAAGTCCGCCTCCATATAATTCACAACATCTGTTAAACCCTAACAGCAACGATGTCATCGTAGAAGAACACCAAGTGCCTGCAAAATAAAGAAGATTTGCTTAATTATTTGATTAAAACTTGCACAATCCCAATTGTCCGAAGAAGTAAATGATGTACGGATTTGAACAGAAAACATATCCTTTGATCGCAAAGATTCCCGTAGCTAGACCACAAGTCTGAAGACCTAGGCAGTGGATGATCCCAAGAAAAATCATTAATCTATAAGTCTCTTGGTTCCTGTATTGACTGCGCAACATTGCATAAACAACTAACGAATAAAGAGACTAAAACGTTTTTAATGTTCACAAAGATTGTTTAAAAAAGTGACTCACAAAGAACACAAAATAACAAAGAAGAACAATTGAACCCAAAACAAGATTCTGTCGTTTTTCAATTGGAATAGAGTTTACATCGTAGAAACTGCAATTGTAAAGGCGTTGATATGTTTGTGGTTCAAAAAAGAACACTTCCATCTTTGTTTCTGGAATTTATTTGATTAAACCTTCGAACAACAATTAAACACGTTTGATTTGAGCTTTAAGATTGAATCAAATGGTGAACTGTTAACTTTGAGTTTTAAAATTGAACAAAGGCGTTTGAGTTTTAAAACGGAGTTCACTCGATAACAAAAAAGCGCAACAATAAAAATTAGAGAGCGCTCGAAAAAACACTTTGTTTCTAAACCTTTTTGATTTTTAAAAATTGTATTTGTTGTGATAATTGAGGAGTTCAATACAAATTTTTACATGTTTATAGACAGAGTGGTCGAGATTTGTATTTGTAGTCGACATGTTCAATACAATTTGAAATAAATCATAAAGGTCTTTAGTTATTTAAAGCAACTAAATTAACTTAAATAAATCAGTCTTCTGCGCTTTAAAAGAACTAATTAAACAAATTAAACGTCTTGTGCCTTCAAACTCCACTTTGGTCTTCAATTTAATCACGGGAAAACTAAAATATGCATTGAAAGCAAAAACATAACATTTTGGAAGCCCGGTAATACTCAGAAAGTCCAATTGCAACGCAGGTGGTTTCTTTTCCGCACTACACAGTTTCAAAGGTGTGTGCAGGTACTGTATTCAAGTTGTGGCATTTTTGATTGCGACGAAGAAAGTTTACTTTTTCGAGAATTTAAACGAACAACGTTAAACATTCATGCGACCAAAACAGTTGAGTAATTTGCAGTGTTTACGTACATGTAGAATTTAAAATGAGATGTTTCGTTAGTTAAATCCGTCACAGTGTTTAAGAAAGATTGGCTGATTAAAAGAATGTTTATTGACTCTCTAAAAGATTTATTAGTTAAACAAGTTTGCAATTCAAAAATGTTTATTGACTCTTTAAAAGAATGTTACAAAACAAGTAAGCAAAGAATTAAACAACTTTACAGTATTTAAGAAGGATTGAAGTCTCAATATTAAAGCAACTTTTCAACTAAGAAGAACTGAGTTGAGGAGTCTTTTCTTGGAGGTAATCAACAATTCTTTGATCAACTTTCTCGTCTCTGGACAAGTCCAATGCAGTTTGTTGCTTGTCATTTTTAATAGACGTGTCAGCTCCATTTTCAACAAGGATCTTCACAATGTCGTATTTGCCGTAGTGAGAAGCAACGTGGAGCAAAGTAAAGCCGTCGTGAGATTTTTGATTAACATTGACTCCTTTATTCAACAAAGATTGAACACACTGACTGTGTCCACTCACAACCGACAAGTGAATTGCAGATATGGACGGAACTTCTGTTTCATTTGTTGAAGATCTTGCAAGTACATTGGGATCTCCGTTGTTTTTAAGTAGCAACGAAAGAATGTCACAACGTCCCCAAAAAGCTGCTTCGTGGAGCGGAGTTTCTTGACTCTTGTCTGTGGCGTTGACCAAACTGGGATCTTTTTTGATGAGCGCCTTAGGCTGAGTCGACATATCCGTTGTCGGCGGCAATGTGCAAAAGAGTTTTATCGTTTTCGTTTCTCCAGTTGGTTCCCACCTTCGCAATCAATTGATCAAAACTTTCTTGACTGAACTTTTCCAACACTTTGAGAACCAAATTGGAAGTAACAACTGTTTCATTTGTGATGACGATCGGTTTTGGTGGATTTTCTGTAAAGGTTAGATTTATGTTAATATTCAAGTTGCTTTACCTCCAACTGCAGCGTTGATTTTCATAAGTATAAAGAGCAGAACGAAACGCACCGACAACATTCTCCTAAACAAATTAATTAAATCTCGAAGTTGATCAAAAAAACAATTCTTCGATTCCAAAAAGTCTCCAGAGTCCAAATAAACAATTGCTTGAACAGCGACTGTTTATTTATATTTCCACGAACGTTTTGGAGCAGCGACTGAATGAATAGAATTACATTTAAACAAAAAACAATCAGCACGGATTCTTTTTTTTAATCATTAATCTTTAAAGACTTTGCAAACAAAAATAGACTCTGTGAAACAAAAAGCGCTTGAAATAATCGAAATCAACGTTGTTTTTTCAAGTCGTTACAAATTTTTTTGTATGAAAGCTCTTTTCAATAAAGACTTTGCAAATAATGCTTAAACTTGTTTGAAGTACACTTTTTCAAAAAAAAGCAAAAATAGAATCTGAAACAAAAAGCACTTTGAATGATTAATTTGACTGATCGAAATCAATGTTGTTTTTTCAAGTCGCTAAATTTTTTCGAACACATCAATGAAAGCTTTACAAACAAAAACAATCAATGCTTTTTGCAAAGAAAACAAAAATCAACACAATCTTTTCAAACAACTGCAGAGTTGATTATACTTTTGAGATCGGATAGTTTAAACTTGTTTAACAAATTACATTATTTTATTAACTTATCAGAATTCAACAAACAACAATAACAATTAATTAAATGCTTGGTGTGGTAGAATTGTAAGTAGAACATTTTATAAAGCGCCGGTAATTAAAACCTATCAAACGGAAAGTAAACCGAAAACAATGAGCGATTTTAATTTTGAGACAAGTTTAACTTTGTCTGCTTTACTGTAACGATTGTTTGGTTTCCCAAAAGATCAGTACCCGAAACAGTTTGCCTTTCTGTTATTTTAACTGCACCCAAAGACATGTCGCTAATTGTTGGCTCGGCAAGATTTGCTCTTCCAATCAATAGTTTTGAAATCCTTAGAAAAGGTTGAAAAACTCTTTCAACTGTGAACATTCTATACGGTCCGACGAAAATAATAGTAAAAACAGCATTCGTTGTTCCATAAATAGTCAACCAAAGCAATCCAACTTGTGCCATTACATTTGCAGCCGGTACTTTTTAACATTATACAAATAAGAGCGGCCAAAACAGGAGCGATTATGAAGATAAACGGAGTCAATAACTGAAATTGTTAAATTGAATCGAATGTATTTCGTTGAATTAAAGTAGTTATTAATTTTAGTAATGAATTTGCATTGTTTTTGTCACGTCTCAGGCGTTAAAATTAATTAATGAACAAACAAAAAGTTAACTTAAAAGAGTGTTTAAAGACATAAAAGATTCAAATAAATTAATGAACAAACAAAAAGTTAACTTAAAAGAGTATTTAAAGTATAAAAGATTCAAATGAATGTTTTTAACAATACTTATAGACTTTTTATATCGCTAGATGCGCAACGGCTCCAAAACGATATTTAAAACATGCAACAAACTTTTAAAAACACAATCAATCCACATCAAAACGTAAAATTATCGAAATAAACGAAAAACTTTTTTCAAGTCGAGAAAGATTTTTCTTTCAACTAAAAACTTACTTGAACGCCGAGCAACAAAGTAAATTGCATGTGTAATCTGTGCGTGTTGGCAGAATAAGCGTTTGCATTTTGTCTCAATCGATAGGTAGTTGCGTGAATTAAAAGAACACTAACAACTTCTCCGATCACTATAATTCCAAAGACCATTGCCATAAATATAAATGTGTAAGTTTGTTGTTGTTTGAGGTTATCAATAAAAACCAAGCAATCCGAAGAGCGCAAGGTTTTAAAAGACTTTAAAAAGTCGAAATAGTAATTGAGTCTGTTTCTTTCGGCAAGCGACATAAAAGAAACCACACCGAATAGAATGGAAAAGATTTGCATTCCAATTAGAATGACAGTTTTCATCTTTTTGGACATGAATATTCTGTGGATTCGGGGGTCTTGTTGTGTAACTGTGAAACGATAAGTCAAACAATAATATTGAGATAACATTAGATTTCCGGCCAGATAGAACACAACAGAAGTCTAAAAAGGATGTTTAAAAATAAGTTGTTTCAACACTTCTTACATTAATTAAACAAGCAGAACACCCAAACATTCTAGTAATTCCGCGACACGCAGCAGCTAAAAAACAATTTTGTATAAAATGTGCTTTAAAGTCCGAACCTATATTTGGAGAAAACGGATATGGTTGAAGAAACAAGCCAAAAGCAACATTAAATAACATGTCCCAAAAAATTGATAAACACAAAAAGAAGCGATATTCTAAACATGTATATAGAAATTAGTTTAAAACAAGTTAAAACCTTTCATCGAAGCTGGAGTCTTTGTGCAGATCAACAAAACAATGTAAACTTGTAACAACAATGTTAAAATAGTAATTGTTCCAAGAATGTATTCAAATGTTGTTTTGTTTTTGTAAACGTCAACGATTTTACTAAACAAATTGTTGTTTGATTTAATTAATGAGTTCGAACACTTTTCAATCTTGTGAGTTGGAGCGCTTTTTTAAACGAAAGCATTTTTTAAAAGCATAGTCTCGAACAATAAAAACCAATCAATTCTTTTTTGAATGTTTAACTCGAATGATTGAATTCACAATCCGAACTCATTCAATCAAAGAAATCGAGTTTGTTTTTGCATAAAGTCAGTTGAATTTTAAATGACTTTCTTATTACGTAGACATTTTATTTTAATAGTTTGAGATCGCAGTCCAAGTGTTTCTACGTAACTACGCACTTTTTCAGACATGACCTTTAACGCTTTCTCGAAACAGGTGTTTAAAGGAAGCAACGTTTAATTAAAGAGTTCGAATCATTTTGATTTAAAATTTGACTTACTCGGAATCAGCGTTGTCAATTATCTTTGGTTTGTTCCCGTCTAAACAACGCTTTAAAGGTTATCATTCTTAACTTGCAAAACTTACTAATTTTCATGCCCTCGAGTGTGCACAAGTCCTCGTCGCAAAAACATCTGTTAAAGAATATGTTCCATTTCCTTATCGAAAAGCACTAAATTGAAAGAAAACAATTGGAATTGAAAAGCATAATAAACATACATCTTTTCTGGGAATTCTCGGCATGCGTGCGCAAGTTCTGGTTATTATATCTAAAACACTTTTAAATCAAGTTAACCAAAGAATAGCGTTCCGCAAAAAAGAGTTCGGTTTGCTTCAAATTTTTCTGAAAGGAGGGGGGCTTTATTTGAAAAACAGAGCGGTCGCTTTTGAGTTTTTTGCTTTTTTGCGGAACGCTATTAAAGAATACTTACCGTACCTTGTGACGTTTACTGGCATTGTGATGACACAATATTTGCATCCACCAACAACGGTTGTTGTCTTTTTGGTTGGAGTAAAACAATGATGTGAATTTGGATCTGATACATTTCCTGAGCAGAAGTAACAATTCATCGCTGAAGATGGTGTTAAATGGTAGAACAGAAAGATAAGTGTGACGATGTTCATTGGAGACGTTAAAACTGCACACAAATCTCTTTGATTTTAAAAGGAGGAGCAGTGTTAAGTTCTATTTAATCGCTATGACAACTGAAGTGCATTCTTTGAATTCATTACCAAGTGGTCTCAGAAACACTTGCAACTAAATTACGTATGCACAAAAACAGATGTTCTGTATTGAAGTTATTTATTGACGTGTATGATTAAAGTTTAAAGCATTCAATTGATATTAATGTCGTCACCAAGTTCTTCCATTTTAAATTCGCTCATGCTGACTGGACTGACCGAACGTTGGTCGTCGTCACTGTCGCTAAGTTCTTCCATTTTGAACTCGCTCATGCTAATCGGGCTGACTTCTCGCATTTCATCTTCACTCAACTGTTCTTCTTTTGGTTTCTTAGATCAACTTGCGCTTCGCTGCTTGTTTTGGACGAACAAATATCTTCTTGTAGCAAGCGCTAAAAATAACATTTAGTAATTAAAGTTTAATTTAAAACTTACTGGCACATTTCACGAGCCACAATCGCTTTTAACTTTTTGCAGTTTGCACATTTTTTGTGCTTGTCTTACATCTGCTTTTAGTTGTTGATGCTTTTCTTTTGAATAGCATGCTCTAAAAATTTGTTTAATATTGCTTAAACAATGTTTAAAGCTTACTTGCACAATCCGTGACCGTAAATAAATTTTGTTTGCTTGCATCTGACACATTGTTTGTGCTTGCTTACATCTTCTTTTCTTGATTGGTCATAACAAGTTCTAAAAACATTTATTAGTTCTTAAGTACTGCTTTAAAAGCTTACATGCACATTCCGTGTTCTATAATAATAGTTGTTTTCTTGCATTTAACGCACTCTTTGTAGTTCTTTGTGTCATTTCTATGTCGATTTGTTGTAGCATTGTCCTATAAACATTACATGTTATTCAAAAGACATTATTTAAAAGCTTACAGACACATTTTATCTGCACAGTGTGGTTTTAGTATCCCACATGCTCGACACATTCGAATGTCAGTCTTTGCACGTTTGTGAGCTTGGCAAGTTGCTAAAAACATATTTAAATTTAAATTAAACATGTGATGTTTATCCTGGCAAATATTCTTAGTTTTGAGAATCTTTACTTGTGCCACAGTCCTGACATTTTTGCTTAGTTTTTGCTTTTTGCAACGAGCGATCACAACACAATCTAAAAATTGAAATATTTATTGTTTAAAAAATCGATTTCGATCTTACCGACAAAGACCGTGAGCCTGAATAAACTTGACTTCTTTGCATTCTTTACATTCTTTGTGAGTATTCACGTTTTCTTTTCGAATCTTTGCGTTCTTAGCATTAAGACAACTTCTAAAAATAATCATTTTGAGATTAATTAAGAATATTCGAACTTACGCGCACATTCCTTCTTTCCCGACTCTTGCGGCTTTTCTACAAGTAACACAGAAAGAATTCGGTTCACGAAAACGTTGATAGCATGCACTAAAACAATCTTTGTAAATAGATTTGTGTTAAATAAGAACATACCTGCACATGTCCTTTGCAGCAATTTTCTTTTGCTTTTTGCATTTGAATGCATTCGGCTTGTTGTCTAAACCAAAGTGATTATTCGATATTCATAGAATATTACAAACCCTTTTTTGAATTTCCTTTTCGGCTTCGGTGCCTGTTCAACTTCGTCTTCAAAAGAATCATCCGAATCGTTTTCCATCTTCACATTGATTTCGACATCATTGTAAACAGCAACTAAAACAAACAGATAGTAGCTAAAATATTCAAATTAACAGAAAAATCAAATAACCACGCAAACAACTCAAAGCAGAACAAGAAATCAAGCGAGCAGCAGAAATTTTGAAAACAAAAAACGCGCTCTCAAAAAAGTCGTCATAAAACACATTCAATTCTTTTCACCTTTTTGACAAACAACGCTTTCAATTCTTTGAATGCTTTCAATCATAGTTATCATTTCATTAACAATATTTACAACAGCACGTTCAATTAACTTCATTGATATCTTTAAATGTTTATTGACGATGATTAAAGTAAAATTACGGATACTGTAAACGTTACAGTACTTTCAAGAAGGTCCAGGTCTGTTGGTCATTATCTACTTGACACGCTCCATTTTAAACTCACTCATGATGACTGAACCGACTTCTCACGCTTGAAATAACTTCAACTTTCACATTTGTTTGCACTGTTCGACAAGCAATCAATTTATTCTCTTCATTTAAAACAACAACAACTAATTCATTTTGTCTGCAAATCCGAGCTGCAAATTTTTAAAGTCCAACATGATGCACGTCTTGCGGAAAAAACGGTATGGCAGCATAAACAAGTCCTCCTCCTCGTTTACGTCACCTTTAAAGATGCACAAGTCTGTTTCCGTGTTTCTATAGATGTAGTCGTCTGGCTCAAGCACTAAACTGAAGTCGCCCATAGTGAAAGTGATGTTTTTAGATTGTCCACATGGAATGACTCCGTTTTGATCAATATCCAATTGACCGGCAAGTTGGTCATAAAAATCCGATGTTAGTATAAAATGTGCGCCCGAAAAATCAATTGCAACGGTTCCAGGATTAACAGCAGCATATTTTCCCAAACTTATACTGAAAGTTTGAAGTTATAAACAGTGTTTTTAATTGCTACTTACCGATTCAAGTCGATGCTCCACTGTGGAAAATGAGAACCCGACTTTGGCGACTCTTTTGCAAATCTCCAGTCCTGGCAATTATCTGGCCGCTCACCTCCCAAAAAAAAAAAAAAAGGGGGGGGGGGGGGGGGGAAGAAAAAAAAAAAAAAAAAAAAAAAAAAAAAAAAAAAAAAAAAAAAAAAAGGAAAAAAAAAAAAAAAAAAATTTTTTTTTTTTTAAAAAAAAAAAAAAAAAGAAGGGGGGGGGGGGGGGAAAAAAAAAATTTTTTTTTTAAAAAAAAAAAAAGGGGGGAGGGGGGGAAAAAAAAAAAAAAAAAAAAAAAAACCCAAAAAAAAAAAAAAAAAAAAAAAAATTTTTTTTTTTTGGGGTTTTTTTCCCCCAGCCCCAAAAAATGCCGCGTTTTTTTTTCCCAAAAAAAGGGCATCAACATTACTAAGTTGCTTGAACGTTGTCGATGCGCTGGTATTGAATCCAGATGAAGAAGCAACGTCCGCGCTAAAGATCCACAAACTTGGACAATTGTTAAAAAACGCAAGCAACGGAGCAAATTGTTGACCTGAACGCTGGATCTTAACAGTGTTAAGTGATATAAACAATTACCTGGAGTTCCAATTAAAAAGTTGCCCAATTGAATTTGAAAGTCGTTTTCGAAAAAGTTCCATTCAACTTTTGCGTTGACTTGAAAAGAAAAGAAAACGAAAATCAAAATTTGTTTTTCATCTTCGATTTGAAATGATGTCGAAAATTTTTTCTTTTTATGTGATTTTTAAAAGGAAACTCAATTTTTGTACAAACAGATAATGTGATTGGTTTGAATCTTTATCACAAATTTGAAGAGGAGATTGAAATGATTCTCTAAAAATTGATTAGACGCGTGTAACCTTATCAAGACAACAACGATATGGTTTAGAGCATGTCTTGGGAAGGGAATCGGAAACTTTATTAAACAAACAAACATTATTTGACTTGTGTCGCTTAAAAGATTTAAAGTATCATTCAAATTCATTTTTATCACGTTAATTGATTGAATTAATTTCAGAGCCAAACCAGCAAAGAATAAAAAGAAGAAGCAACCAAAGAAAGGAAAGGCACAGAAAATTGACGACTCCAGACCAAAAAGAAGTGCTTCAGCAAATTCGACATCCGATGGAATTGGTGAGTCGTTTTTAACTGTGGTTTATTAAAGTTTTAAATGCTTTCAACTTTATTATTACTGTCCCCTTCTTTTTAAAAAACCAAAAATCTCTCCACATTTCTATTGTTATTAATTGCTCCGGCGTTATTCACACTTGCTGCACGCAAATGCGTGACAAACTTTAAACCACTTTCGGAAAACAGATTTTGTACAAGAAAGCAACTTGTAGTCTTTAACGGGATCCAGATTCAAAATGTTAAAGACCAAAGTATTTGTATGTGAAGAAAAACCACATTTGAAGTGAACTATTTGGTTTGGTCGGACTTGTTTGTAAACTATAATTGATCAAACGCGATGTTTTTAATTAAGAAACATTGTTTTCGACCAAGAAACATTTAAAGATTGCTTTTGAAGTGTTTGTAAACAAGTCAATTGATTAAATGTGATGTAGTTTTTAATCAAGAGACATTTAAAGAATACTTTAAGCGAATATGTTTTTGAAGCACTCGTAAACAAAGAGTTCTTTAAACCGAGAAACATTTAAATCTAATATGTCTGTAAACAATAAACATTGGGCTTTGGCCGAAGTGTTTGTAAACAATAAACATTTAAAGAAAGATGTTTTAGTCAACATACATTTAAAGAAGGTGTTTATTGACAACAAAGTACAAAAGTTTCACAAATAGAATTTGTTCTAATCGTACTCTAAAATTTGAATGATTAGTTAAGTTAAGTCAAATTATTCTTACTTTCAATGAAGTCTTTCAAGTCATAGGCATATTCTTTTGCTTCTTTTTGTGTCTTTGCGGATCCAGTTTGTTCCATTTGCTCGAGGACATCTGTAAATGATTTAAATACTTAAAATCAATAGTCACAAATACCTTCACGGTGCTTTTTTAATTCTTCGTCGGAGTCACTTTTGAGGTTGTCAATTGATTCGGTGAACTAAATGTGTTTTATACACTTTAAATCTTTTGAGCAACTTACAAATTTCAAGAACTCGGACGCTTCTTTTGATCCTTTTCCAAAAACGACTTCGTAGTCTTTGAACTTCAACAACATTATCTTGAACAATTCCGGATCTTTTAAGTGCATTTTAACTTCAGCGCGTATCTTTTCTTTGCCAGTTTCTGCGTCTCCATAAAAATCTTCGTAGGCTTTTTGTCTCTCCTCCGGCAATGCATAGAACTTCTTGTCGAATTCAGTTTGTTCGCCTAAACAACTTAATTAGTTAACTAACAGTTGTTTATGTTACCTATAAGTTCGACAATCTTGTGATCACGTTCTCGGACATCGTATTTTGTATCTGGATCCAATTTGAGATACTCTGACTTGACATCTTTAATAAGCTCGTCAAAGCTTTTGTCTGAAGTGTCCGGCATGTTACTGGTGCGTGAGACATACTGAACTTGTTAGATTTAAAAGCAATTTAAATTAAGGAACTTACAAACTTCAAAAACTTCCGTCTCGATTCACTGGCATCTTCGTCGTTCAGATCTTTTGCAACAAGCATTTTAAATAGACTGTCGAGCTCCGGGATCTTTTGTGAGAGTGATTTATAAAGTATAATGCTTTCTTTTTCGGATGAAAGAGAAATTTTGCTTAGGGCCTTCCGTAAAAATCTTTTGCTTCTCCTTTGATAAGTTGTCGAGGACTGTTTTAATTTGGTCTAAACAGTTTGAGTAGTTTGATTTAAAAGAATTTACCTCCTCCTTCTAACTGTGCCGAAGCTGTCCAACAAACTCCAAATATCAAAACAAAAAGTAACACCTTCATTCTTGACAACATTCAATGAAACAAGTCCGAACAATTTATACGCAATTCTTTTCAATCAAACAAAACAACTGAACAACAAAATTACGCTCTTTTTGCACTTAGTTGAACCCCAATTAATTTTAAAAACTGGCTATCGGGCGTTTTCTTCTTTGCACAATTAAGGTGTTCCCCGGGTTTCCTGGAACTGCGTCTTTATTTAGTAAGTTGGGCGTTCGGTTCAAAGGAAATGTAACTTTAAATTGCTTTCACAGAAATAGAACTGTCGAAGTCAATATTTTCATTTTAGTCACCGGAATTAGATACAATTTATCTTGCACTCCAAAAGGATCTGCTGTTGATTCGACAACAAATGGAGGAACACCTGGACTTATAAACTTGTGTTCAAGATGCTGGGCATGGCGTCAACTTCCAGTCAATTACTTTCCTCAATTCGTTAATGAACTTGTCTGCCACGACAGCGATATGGATTGCTTGTCCGGTTATGCAAAATGTGGAGCTGGAACGCATGCAGTTGAGGTGATCCGCAACGATTCAAACAGATTGACTGTAATGACCGTGACGGCGGGATCTTATTGTGAATGTCAAGTTTATGTAAGTGTTTAACGTTGAAGTCATTTTATCAAATTGCAGGCCAACTCCGCGCTCCAAAATCTCGTAGTTGGCACGACACCAAACTGGTCGTTGAACGCCGTGACAGACGGTTGACGAAACATAGACTTGAATGCAAATGACAGTTGTTTACTTTTTGGTTCCGTGTACTTTTGCTCTTTTTTAATTTGAATAAACAAGTTTTTTGATGTGATCTTTAAAATGTGCTTTCAACACTTTTCAAATAACTTTAGTTCTTTAAGTTGAATGTGATCTTTAAAATGTGCTTTGAACACTTTCAATGTTTTCAAACTTTAAACAACATTAGTTCTTTGAGTTAATGTGATCTTTAAAATGTGTTTTCAACACTCTCAACAACATTAGTTCTTTAAGTTAAATAAGTTCGAACAAAAAATGTTCTTTCAACATTAGTTCTTTGCTTTGATGTGATTTCGAACAAACAAGATTAGTTCTTTGAGTTGATGTGATCTTTAAAATGTGCTTTCAACGCTTTTTTCAATTTTGTGGTTTGAGCGCATTCAAGTTAAGTGTTTGAAATTAATAACATACTTTTTGCACACATTTGAATCTTTGTATACATTCTGTTGTTCAATTTTAATAAAATGCTTTAAAATTCAAAAAGCATTTGAGCTTTCGATGTTTGTTCGAACGCATTCAATCAAGCCAAAAACAAGTTTGAACAAACAAAATTATTCCTTTAAATTTACTTTCAACATTTCAACGTGTTTAAACTTTTCCACTTTATCACACGCAATGATGAAGTTCACTGACCGGACACTCAACTCGTTTTACTTGTCAAGCACTCTTAATGAATACAAATTGGCAAAGTTTACCGAATGCGTAAATGCACTCTTTCACTACTTTATCGGCGGAATACAAAGTGACAAAAGGTTTTGCGGCTGGATTTCAACGAAACGGTCCTATTTTATGGCGTGTCTTGTAGGCGTTTTTTGGGCATGCTATAACGGATATAATTTAATAAGTTTGTTGTGAGAATGCACTTTTATTATTAAAGATATTTTAAAAGGTTTGAAGATTTTTGATGCGAAGACTACGAAAGTGACGTTGAGTGTCTTTATCTAATTAATAAGTTCTTTTTGACAATAATTAGAGCCCAGACAGTACTTTAAGATTCAATTCATTTTTTTACAACTTTATAAAGAAGTCAAAGTTGTTTGTTGAAACTTTTATGCACTTTGACATTTAAAAAAGCTTCGGTAGATCGGGAACTCTTCAACATTCCATAAAACACTCATCAAAATGACCCCAACAACAAGTGTCGTCAGAAGAAGTCATTACCATTTCTAATCTTGAATACTATTTTCGTCCAAAGTGTTCGCACAAAGATCCCGAAAAGCGAGACAACTTGCTCGCGTCCAAGAATAGAACCAAAAAGTGTAAAAAGCCACCACACTGGGATAATCCGGCCGTAGTCATATGAGCCACGATTTTCGTTGAACAATGGGGACGGAATCCCAATTTGATAGTTTCTATATTTGTTCCGTGAATGGTTTGCAAGTGTTTGCAACACCAAAGTGCTTTTGGTCATCAAACAATTCAGTTGTCTTTAAAAAGCATTCAAATCAATTTGATTTCACTACTCAAAAACACTTTAAAGAATACAGTAAAATGTCTAATATATTTGTTTTCTGGTACCACAGTATTCGTTTAAATCCTTTCCGGTTGGTTCTAAACCGTAAAAAGGGCTATTTCCAATTCATACGCGCAGAAACGTATACAAACTACAACAAAACATGTCTCAATCAAGCGGACTTGACTTTTGAACATTCAAGGATTTACATTTTTAATCAAACGCGTACCCAAAAATACTTGTACCTCTACGCAAACAACAACTTGCGTACTCTTTGGACTCCCTGGACAATGACAATTAAGTACATGAAAGTGACTTCCAAGTGTTTTCAAGACAAATGTCAAATCCGTAGATTATCAGTGATTATGGACCAATTTTGAGATTATCCGATGTGTACAAGAACTTTGTTCCTCTTGCTAGCGTACTTTGAACAAAATGATTTTTATCTATGTTTTAAAACATAAAAGAAAATGTTGTCAAACAAATTTTGCCTTAATGTTTTTTTTGTCGCATTCTCTAATTTTGAATACTTTTAATAGCTTTGTCGCATTCTCTAATTTTGAATACTTTCTAGAGCTTGTTTTTTACGTTTTTCACAGTGCAGACTGGTTGGATGTTGACGGCGGGGGCCACCTTAGTTACGTAACTTTTGAATGTTGTTAGTTGGTAAATACTTTAAAGCCTGTTATCACATTTAAAAGCAAAGATCTCACAACTTCTGAAGACAATAACAACTTCCAAAGACAATCAGTTCTTTTTAAAAACAAACATCTCAACTTCTAAAGACAATAACAACTTCTAGAGGCAATCATTTCTTAACAAGCACAATTTCTTTAAAGACAATCACAACACTCCAATTTCAAACATTTCAACTACAAAACGGAAAAATTGCATCCTTTTTCATTTTTGTCTTTTTTGTTCGATTGCGTTTTTTAGTCTCGAAAGTAAATTTGGAGTTTTTGGTTACATGTTTGTTTGCGTTCTCGTACCTTTTCTATTTGTTTAATGCTCATTTTTGGCCATTTTGTTTAAAAGGCTAGTGATTAGTGTGGTTTGTTTTTAGACATGAATGTTTGCACAAATTTGAAAAAGATGTTTCAAACATCACGTTGATGTTTATTTTTAACACCAAACAATTGTTACACAAACAAAGGAGAAGTTTGCAGATTTCCATCTCCTTGATGTTTGAGGTCACTTTTTGATTGCTTTTGCGGCTTCTTTGTTCCCTCTGTTATTAGTCCGTTTTGTCATTTCTCCTGGCCGCTTTTGTTCGAGATTTGTTGATGTAATCGTGTGTGGAGATTACCTTCTCGTTTAATTAGCTGACATAGTTGGGATTTAGTTGCGGAGAAGGGTACTAAGTGAATAAGTAATTAATTTTTGGAGAAACAATAGTGAAGAAGAACGTCAATGAACGTGACTTTTAAAATTGGAGACCTTTTACGGTAATTTTAATTAAAGAATCCCCCCTAAATACTGAAAGTTACGCACCAAACAACCAATTTGAGTTGTTTCGCGGAATTAGTCAAATATGTCATTTGTAAAAAAGAAGACGTAAAGCCTCAAAAATGATTAAAACGGAGACCGACAAAGAAGTAGAAAACAACAAAAAGGGCTTCCAACAATTTTCATCTTACACTTTTCCGGTCTTCTTTTGTCAAGGTGTACTGTTATTTAATTAACTTTCTTATTTATGGTTTACTTGTGTATTCAAAAAATGCCAAAGATGAAGTTGAATATTTAAAAATTGCTAAAGATAAAGTTGAATATTTAAAAGTTGCTTCAATTCGAAAACACACATCAAAAAAGTTATTCGCTGCATAAAAATGTTTCAATTCGAAAGCACACATCAAAAAAGTTTTTCGCTTCAATTCGAAAACACAAAAAGTTTTTTGCTTATTGTTTTTTTCTTTTCAAGAATTGTTGAAACAAACTTATAATGTTTTTGTGCACATTATTAAAATGTTAAACGTTGTTTTAACTCCGCAAAGACATTTAAAATTACATTGCAATGACTGATATTACTTACCGTTCCATTTCTTTCAAAGGAGATAATTAACAACCATGACAAGTGACTTTAAAATGTCAATTAGCGGAAGCCTTTTGTTTCTCTGTTCATTTCCCGATCTCCCGCCAACAATTCAACATCTTGAATGTCAAACAATTGTCTAATCCGTCTAATTTTTGTCATACGACTTCACCGCTAATTGATTTGTTTGGTCTGTAAAGGAGGATTCTTGGAAATTTGTGCTGCGGTTGCGTCGAAGAATCCAAACTTTTGTGTGCTTGATGGAGTGGAGACAGATGGAATTAGTAGATAATCCGTGACGGGTATTTTACATTTGTGAGTTGCTGTTTTTGGATGTGTAACAATAGTGTGTGGTTTCCGGAAGAGATGATTAAGCGAAAAGAGATGTTTAAGTGATTAGAGATTATGCTAGACCAAAATAGATCTGCTTCGAAACTGTAGATATTGTAGTTTTTGTTGAATCTAACAGAGCGGAATCGGTGTTTCGGCAAATCATGTATTAAATTTTAAATACTTGACACTAAAAGACACAAAGTTGTTTTTAATTAACAAGAACAACAAACATTAAAAACAGGTCTTGTGAACAAAAAGTCCAATTAAACTTCAACTCCTTCTTTTGAATAAACAATTCCACTTCCAAATTCTCGTATCATACTGTCAAAACATCCAATTATTTGAGAATATTCATGCCACTCCATTATAATTAGTCACAAACATACGAAACTTCCGTTTTTTCACACTCCAACCATTAATAACCAAAAAGCATGTAAAAACACTTGGATTATTTAGAACATGGGTGTGCAAATCGGATCTGCTCGTCAAAAATCCATTTAACTTTGATGCCGGAAAAGTTGTCAAAATGGAATTGTAGTTAAGGACCGAGATTAATCAGGTTTAATGGAGAGGAGAATAAAGAGATTTTGTTTGGTTTGAAGAATTTGGAGGAGGAAACGGTGTCTCATGTAGTCAATGGGGTTTGAGGAAGATGAGTCAGGAGTGGAAACGATACTGTAAAATGTTTACTTGTTAGCAATGCTTTTAAAATAAAAGGGGCTCTTTTCTCAGGGGGAACGAGCTCTTTTTAATTCAGTATGTTTAAAGTAATCGTAAAGAATTCAACTAAGCAAACAACTTCGTTACTTTTAATCTATTCAATCAAGCAAACAACTTTGTTACTTTTAAAATTCAGTGTGTTTGATTTGTTTCATTAACTGATAAATTCATTGTTGCCATATTTAAAACACTTATCGTTTAACAACTTCGTTACTTTTAAATGAAGTCATAAATATTATAAAAGAAGCATTTTAATCTATTCAATCAAGCAAACAACTTTGATGCTACATTTTAAGCACAACGTCCATTACATTTCAAACAACTGAAGCCTAAAAATTCACTAAGCAAGCAACTCATTTTAATCTAAGAATTCAACTAAGCAAACAACTTTGCTGTTTTTAAAGAATTCTTTACTCTTTTGACTTCTGCTGCTTTAAAATTAAAATCTGTCTGACAACACGCAACAACTTTCAAGATCAACACTTTGTTTAGTCAAAAAAAGACCGTTCCGTGACATTTGCGTGCTACTAAAGCGGTTTAGCCATAGTTGACAAAAAGGGAACAAGAAGCTAAAACAGCCACGCCTCCTCTTGTTTGACAGTCAGTGTTTTTTGCTCCGAAGTGATTAGCTACCGAACAAAAGAGATTGTTTGTGAACTAAAAATGTCAGATTTTATTTTTAAATGTTTAATGTTTTTAAAGGTCAAGAAACTGTTTCAAAACGTTCTTTATTGTTTACCTTTTGGGTCGGATTAGAAGGAGGTATTTAAAATTAGTTTTTGGTCCCAATGTGTTTAGGAATTTATATAATCCTCTCATGTTGTTTCAACACTTGAAGGGAAAGGTTTATGAAACACGGATTAGTTTGGTCTTTGAAACCTTTTTAACAAAAAGCTCGTCTTTCTAGTTTAATTTAACAGTTTAGTCTGCTTTGTGATTCAACTTCTCAGAACTTGAACCACTCAATTCGCTTCCTTATTTAATCCATTTTCATTAACACCGCAAGACAAACACCACGCTCCTTTTTGTTTATTTTTTCAAAGAGCAGACGGCTCTTTGGAGTTTCCCTCAAAGCTGAATGCCCTCGAGCTTCATCGGAACACTCGAAGTGGACGAGCACTAAATTTGCGTTAAATTGTTTATCTAAGAAGAAACGCGGACAATTTTTGATGTCTTAGAATGAAAGTAGTCCTTTAAAGTCCCTTTTTGGTATAAGTCACGTTTTTTAAACTTTAATGTTTAAAAGAATTGTCTTGAACAATAAAAATGCAGTGGAATTGTCTTTAAAGTCGTTTTTGTGTTTAATGTTTAAAAGAATTGTGAATTTGAATGCGCTAAAACAAAAATTGAAAAAATCAATCAAAAGACATTTTTTGTTCGAACTCATTCAATCAAACAAACAATTTAATTCCACACTCTGAGATAAAAAAAGATGTTTGAACTTTGTTAGAAGTTCTTTGGGATTAAAGAATTGCGGGGAGTTTAATGTGGGAGAATAAACTAAGAACTACAGGGATTTGAAGAGACGTTTAAAATAGTTTCCTTAAACACGTGATAAACAAAACGAATGCTTTAGTTTAAATTGATGCTTTTGATCCAGACGATCTTTGATTAACTTTTTACGTCTTGGACATTAAATTTCCCGGTTAAACTGCAAAGATTAGTAAGTTTAAGTTCGCAAACCCTTTTGAAATTAACGTACCAAAAAGATTTGTTATAACAATATTTAAATACTAACTTAAAAACTGTCCCAATTCACTGAATCCAGACAACATCCGGTCACCAATCCAAACACTTAATAAAAACTTCACTTCAACCTTCCTGGACCAACTTTTTTGTACTCAACTTGCACTTGAACTTCGAATTCCATTAGATTCAAGCGTCCAGATAATCTCAAATTTATCACCCTCCCGCATGTTTTGGTTTTTAAATTTCGCTCAGTCAAAAACATATGCAACAGGAACGTCTGGCTCCCTTTGATGCCCATTAAGAGATTAGAGGAAGCAGTTGAACAAAAACCGCGTGATTTCAAAAAGTTCACAAAAGTTGTCAAGTCATTAAAGTCTCTGACAAATCTGTTTTTGTGATTTTTGAGGTCTTTGACTATGTTTTCTTTTCTATTTATGGAACGTCTTTTAAGGACTCCGTTGTAAAATTCTCGAAAACTTTGAGGGATCGTTGTTTTTAAACTTAATTGATTCATTAAGAGTTAACTAATTGATTCAAAAATACGTCTATAAACTTAACGGTTTACAAAGTGTTTTACATAACTGATTCATAGAGATGTCTTCGCTCAAATGAAAAAAAAATCTTAGATCTGATTTTAACACTTAATCGATTCATAAGCATAATTTAAACTTAACCGGTTCATAACTAGGTTCTTCAAACCTAATTGATTCATTTTTCGCTCAAAAATGCTTTTAAATTTAATCGATTAACAAAGACGTTTTAAACTTAATTGATTCACAAAGACGTTTTTTAAAAATTAACTTCTAACATCATTTCTTTCAAGTCCGCACAACTCAATTGTTTAAAAAACTAATCACATGTCTTAAAATTTGCACAAATCAAATGTTTTTTGATCTTTACAAATTACCTCCAAATTGTCACTCAATCCAGAAATTACCATAATCCAATGCCGGAAACTGGTGTAACAAAATCTACTCGATTAGGTAATCTCCGAATAATTGAAGACAAGAATCGTCTGGTCTTTTGTTTAAAAGTTACTTGTTGATCACAATAACTTCGGTAATTAACGATGTCCGAGATAATTTGTTAACTATATAATTGGGAGGCTTAACAGCTTTAATTTATTCGAACTCCACGTGTGAAAAAAGTCCAGACCAATTAATTAACTAATCAATTGATGCAATTTTAGTCACTTTTTGAATTAATCAATTGTGTCGACTGTTTTAGTGATTTGTTTAATCGGAAGTCATTTTGCGCTTTCTTCGCGGAAAGCTTTTTTGCAACTTAGCATTCCAAAACAAGACGGGTCTTTAGTAGCGTTCTAACCACATTTATGTGCTAATCTATTACATAACAAACCAAGTCATCAAATTCCTTTCTCCAGAACGGTTTATCCGTCCCGTTTGTACTTTTAAAGATCTGTAAGATTTTAAAGTTAATTTTAACGCTAAGGACGTTTTGAATCTACTTAGTTTAAAAAGTATGTGTGATCTTTCGGTCCAAAACAATTATCAGCAAGTGTCAAATTCCGCGAAACTTGTCTACTCGAAAACAATACACTTACAAATCCGTTAAATGACATTTCAGCACCCCTAATCACTTCACACAAATTCCTTCACGGATTTTTGACCACTCGACACGAGATTATTGACTCATTTTCAGATCTCCCGTGTTGGCATTTACGGCAGGGAGATTAATTAGCCAAGTGTTTGTGTCTTGGTTGCGGTTTTTGTTGGGATGTTACGGTTTTTAACTGCGTCACAAATATTTGTTGTCTTTGGTTTGTTATGGTTTTGGATTAATTAGAAATGGAGGAAAAGTATTTGACTCGTCTGGGTCATCCCGTTGACGTAAATTGAGCTGCTTTGAATTTTTGACCTGTTTTAAATCCGATTGTTTAAGTGTTCGTGACGGATTTAAAGAAATGATGCAATCCTTCAAATTAGTTGTGTCGTCAAAGCAGAGTTCCTAAAACTTACATCAACTTGAGACATTTCTCAAAGTCATTTCTCAAGCTCTCAAAGTCGTTTCTCAAATTAGTTGTCCCGTCAAAGCAGTTCTTAAAACTTAAATCAATTTTGAGTCACCTTTCAAAGTCGTTTCTCAAAGCAATTCGAGTCATCTTTTAAGTTAGTTATTTCTCAAAGTCGTTTTTAACTTGCATCAATTTTGATACCTCTCTCAAAGTAAATTCTTAATCTAAATCAATTTAAATCAACTTTCAAAGTCATTTCTCAAAGTAATTCGAGTCATTTTTAAGTTAGTTATTTCGTCAAAAAATGCCAAACACCCGCACATGTAACCTATTTTATTGAGTGGGTTACCTGTTCCAAAAAGTGATCCATTATTCCGCGTGAAATTCAATTATTGGCGCACAACTTGGTTCATTTTTTGTTGACACGTTGTTTTAAAGGACTATTTTAACAACTAAAACAAATTTGATGTTAGTCATCAACGTTATTTCCGTTAATTGCCGATAAGTCTTCTTCTTTTAATACAAAACCAATTTGTCTAGTTTTGAATCATCCCGGAAAGATATTGCTTTCCGTGGAGATTAGGAATACCGTAATGAACGAAATAGCCCAAAGGACAAAGTTCTTTCTCAAGTCAAAATTTCTTGAGGGGGCGTTTTGGTTTTGTCGTTAGTAATTAGTGCGAAGACTGTTTAAACATCTCAGCACAATTTATATAGTTTACAGACTTTTTACGTTTAATGTGAACAACAAAGGTTTCGAATACGGTCGTCGGCGCGCCTTCTTTGTCAGAAAGGCTTCTCAAATATGTGTCTTAATAATTGTTTTCTGCGACTTCTTTAACACTTAGAGCAAAAGTACAGGTGGATTACCGTATATAAACGGCCATTGATTAAATTTGAGGAATTTGGCGGGGGATTTTTATTATTGTGCGGTTAAGTGCCGAGGATTAGAAATCTTTAAAAGACACGCGATCTTGCATTGTTGCGTCAAGAACATGACGAAGTTTTTGTCTTCGGCACTGTTAAGAAATAAGAGTAGGTTGGAAAAACGCACTTTAAGCGTGCAGTTTGAAACGTATTTCTTTAATTATAAAAGTTGTACTTCTTCTTTGGCAAAAAAACTGTCTGCTTACAAGATCAGACACATTTAACAATGTTTGTACTGCACTTTTCTGTACTAGGTTGTCTCAATCAAGTTTGAAAATGCTAAAAAGTCACACGCTTTGTAGAATCTAAAATTGTTGTCTATTTTATAGGCTATGCGGAGGTCTTTTAGAATTAATTACTTAGAAACTCCTACAAAAAAGAAGACATTTAAATCACGAGGCTTAAACAAAGTTAACGACAATTTTGTTTACTTGAAAAAGATCTAAACGTTTTTTAGTTACTTTCACCAAAAAAGACATTTAAACCACAAGGCTTTTACGTCTTTAACCTAAAGTTTTGTAGCGTTAAGGACAATTTTGTTTACTGAAAATGATCTAAGAATTGTAAGTTATCTTTGTTTACCGAAAACTATCTAAGAATTGTAGATTATCTTTGTTTACTTGAAAAAACTGTTACGCAATTTGAGTTTAAAAGAACATTACTTAACTTGATGTACTTTTAAACCGCGAGTCTTAAACAAAGTTAAGGACAATTTTGTTTAGTGAAAATGATCGCTAGTCAACTTGGTGTACTTTTAAATAACGTTTGAAGTCATCACTCAGTTTGATATCCCTTTTCTAACAAGTACAAACAAAAGAACTAAATGATTCACTCAAATACAAAGTTGCATCAAAAATCTGTTTGTTTGTCTCAAAAATTAGCATAAAATTGGAAGATTTCCAGACACTTGCTTACTAATTGGTCAACCTCCAACAACATTCCCATCTTCATTTAGCAGTTGTTTTTGTACTTTATTGACGTAACTGGACGCCCATAACTTTCGGCATTGTGTTTCAACGGGAATCGTCTGCAACCAATTCTATCTATTCATATTTGTAGGAGGAGGCCCGAAGAGGGCGTGGCCGTAATCGGAGAAGATGGAGAACATTCGTGGCCACGGTTAATTAATGCAGAAAGTACTGCCATAGGTTGCGGCTCGGTTGCAAGTGTTTATTTTTGATGAGCGCGGAAGTTTTCTGAATTTTAAAGTCCCAGAATTTGTTTTTAAGTTCCGGGATTAAAGAACTTGTTTATTCTTAAATGTACCTTCACAACTTTAAATGACAATTCCGAAACGATATCACTTAAATTACACCCTCTCCGTGCCAAACCGAAAAACCCATTAAATTAATAGCTACAAACATTCTATCCATTTTGATCCTTTTTGCACTCGCCATTTGTTTCCAAAAATAGTTCCCACACATCTAATCAAGCTAAAAGCATTTGAGATGTTTTGGGATCTTTGACTTCCATTCAAATCTTTTGACTCTTTGCGCTCTATTCATTCAACGAACTTTGTTCTGCACTTTAAAAGTTACTTCAAAATAGTGCTTGTCGAACAAAAAGTGCTTTGGGTGCTTAACTTGACTGATCGGACGCATGTACGCTTTTCAAGTCGACAAGTCCAACTGCTGATCAAATTCGGGTACGCTTTTCAAGTCGCTACAAATTTGCATTCTATCGTTAACGAAGTTTGTTCTGTGCTTTAAAAGTTGTTTTCTAATTATTGTTTTCGGCAAGTTTATACTCAAAATGATCCATGACCTATTTGAACAATAGAAAATTCACGGAATTCCACCATTGCCTTATAGTTGCGCTCTGAAAATGCAATTAGGCCAACAATCAAATTAAGAGAGTCGTTTATTCGTTCATTTAATGGAAACCATGTGAAAGGGAGAGCGTCAAAGCGAATTAGGCTTTTTTGTTGGTCTTTGACGGGTGGTCTCGTTGAGGCAAATTTTAATGCAATTTGTTTAAGCGGTTATTAGCTTTGTCGGGTGGTTTTGAAAGTCCAGCAATTTGTTGAGTGATTTTGTTGGTTGCGTGAAATAAACGTGTTGATTTTCTTACTGTACTCATTGAACACGATTTTAGTTGGTCAAACCCAAACAACGACAAAAATGGAAGACGAATGCATTTCTACAGAACGTTTTTATTTCTCTATTCTGGAGCTAATTTTTCACTGGCTGCACGGAGTGTTGATTATGGTCGCCTCGTTGGCTGTTTTGAGTTGGTTTTTCTTTTAAGGTCATTTAACATTCTTTTGTGTTTTCAGTAAACGCAATACTTCTTTTAACAATTGCTGTTGGAATTTATGCAAAACGTGTGCCTCCTAAACGCCTCTTATTTGTTGCTAACAGGAGCGTCGTCGATGCAATTGCTGCTGGCATATCATTAGTTTACTTGTACAAAGTGAAAGTTAAATGTGACAAATTCGGTTAGTTTTGTTGTTAGTTTCAAATTTTAACACTCGAATTGCTTAGAACTTGAATGCGAAGCAGTCACATTTGTTCCGGACACATTCATGCAGGTAAATTAGCGTTGTTTAAATGTATAACTTACACAACAAATTTAAGATGATCATCACATTCAATTACTGGATGTTGGCGGGATCTTATTTCGGAATTGGAATGTTGACTTTTTATGCTGTCAGGACGCCTTTGAAGTACAAATTGGCACTGAATGTTTGGAGAGTTGCCAGGTTTATTGCTTTGGGATGGATTGTAATGATCGGATTGTTAGTTATTGTTAATTTCTGGACAGAGTGAGTTTTTCGAACGTTTAAACTGACTTTAATTAAAACGTTTCCAGACAACAAGCAATGTTTGATTCAAATGGCGTTTTGTATTCCTAATGAGAAACAAGTACTACGAAGATTTATCACTCTGGATGGTCGATTTGTGCGCTAAAGTAATTGACACTTCAATGGTATCAACTGGGATGCTTTCGCTCATGTTGCCTATTTTCTCTTATGTCACGACGTTGTTGAGTTACGGATTTGTGTCTTTGGTGTTGTTCCGAAGACGAAACGATCGTCGAAATGTCTCTTCAAAACAACGTGACCACACAGCAATTTGGCGCCTTGGAGTCCATTTGGGAGTCTTTACGTTCTCATTTTGCTTGATGGCCCTAGCATACGCAGCAACGTTTCCAATGGCTGATTCGTGTCTTAATTGGTCGAGTGATCTCATCAACCAACACAATCGGTACCTTCAAGAACGTTCGACAATAAAGTCCAATCCGTTGGTCAAAAGGGAGCAGCCAGCACAAGTGGAATGCAACTTACAACACATCTACGCATTCACACGCTACGTCACATTAACAGCGTTGGCTGCCACGGGATGGTTTACAAGGATGTGTGTTGATCCGATGATTGATTTGGTAAGTACTTTTAAATGCCTGGACATGTGAATAACTTTCTAACTTTCAGCTCTTGGATACTCACATCAGAAGACTCATTTTCCCTAACCGATCACTGGAACGAGCCACAACAATCTTGTTAGAAACTAGATTAAGCGGAGAAGCTCCATCATCTTCGCGCACTCAATAATTTATTATATTTGTTGCTATTTCAAACCATGACGTGTATTTTTATATTGTTTACTTGTTTGTAAATAATTGTGGAATAAACCGGTTACAACTTGCAATCTCAACGTTAAACCTGGTCCCACTTTTAAATAATCGATTTACTTGTTATTAAATGTACAAAACGATTCAAACGTACAAAAACAACAAGTACCAGTAATCAAACAAACAAAAGAACTAAACATCTAATCCTTAACACAAAAACCACAAAGATGCATCAGAATCCTGCCTCGTGTCGTAGCCATTGAATATGTTTTCAAATAGTGTGCATTTTCCACTTGCTTCCGGTTCGTACATGAAGCCAACACATTTAATTGATCGGATCACTTTGCAGTAGTCTCTACATTCCGGCGTCTTCTATAAAAAAGCCTCCAAACTTCTGTTTAATTTGGATGGAAGTTGTGTCAATGTTGTCAGTGGCCAAACGGAAGCCATGTAGACAGTCAGTGTATTCTTTAGTTACTGTCAACACCTTTCTCGTTGTTTTCTTTACATGAAAGTTGACGTCGTCCACTAGAGAATCTGTTGTCATTTCAAGTGGAACTCCTTAATATAATTTGAACTTGTGGCATAAAATGTTTATACCTGTTGTTAGGTCAGGATAATCATTTGGCTCCGTTTGCCTTGCAGAAACGCCAGTTGTTAAGTCCGGATAGTCATTGTTCTCGGTTGTCATTTCCCTAAAAATAAATTGTGCACATTTAATTGATTCTAATTACCATCCAGTGGTTGGCTCCCACTTTTCAGTTGTCTGTGCCCATCCAGTTGTTAAATCATCGTTTTCAGTGGTTTGATCAAGTGGAGGCTGTCCAGTTGTGAGGTCTTAAAAATTAAATTGAGTTGGAAATTGAATCAATTTTAGAATAAGAATTCGTGCTATGTTTTAAAACTAACTTTTGATTTTTAAAATGTTAACAAAATTGAAAAACACATTCACAAAACACAAATCGATTGAAAAGAAAAAAGCAGTCGTTTAAAAAGTCTTCAAATCGAATAACAAACAAAAAAGCAATCAACTTATTTGTAAACACTTTTTTCTTTTCAATCAAATTTTTTTGTGCTAATGATTAAGAACACTTCGAATTCTGACTGATCTAGAAAAGTAGTTTTAAAACGTTCAGTCCTATTATTTGTCTATTTTTTGCACGTTCGTTCGCGTCAACTTAGTTGTAACCTTTGTTAATTGCCAAAGACTTGCCATCCGATCCAGTCGTCGGCTCCCACTTCTCAGTTGTTTGTTGCCATTGTATTTGAGTGGTTCCTTTTGGAGGCAATGCTGGAGGAGCTTCAGTTGTGACGTTGAATGAGATGTCTGTAGTGGCTTGACCAATTTCTTGAGTGACATTAAATTGCAACTCAGTAGTCGCTTCAAATGGCAAAGTTGGCTGATCCGGAGGCTAAATTTAAAGGTTTCAAAGGCACTTTTTACACCAACTACCTCGCTTGTTTCTTTAAAAGCAAATTCAGTTGTTTGCAAGTTCTCAGTTGTGGGAGCACGAGTTACTACAACTTGAATGTCAGTCGTTGGCTTGTGGAACCACAGGCGGAATCGAAGGCTCTGGAGCGTCTGTTGGTTCTTGATTGCCTGGAGGAAGTTCGTAGTCGTCTGCAGTGGTTTGTGGCGATTCGGTTGAAATTGCAATTGGAGGAGGAATTGGAACTTCTGTAGTTTGAACGGGCTTCGGTGGAGGTTGCTGTACTTTTGTTGTCATTGATTCTTCTGTTGTTGCTTGTTTTGTTGTGATGTCCGCGAAGGTCTGTGTTGGCGGAATTGTAATTGGTTCTTCGGTTGATGGCCGCGCGGTCACTTGAATGTCTTTTAAAGTTGATTCGGGTCCTGGCGACGGAACTGAATTGATTTAAGTTAATTGGTTAGGAATGTTTCAACTCACGTGGAGCCTCTGTGGTTGGGAGTTTAGTTGTTGTTGATTCCAAAGGACGTGTTGTAAAGTCTAACAAAGCTGTTGTTGATTCTAGTGGAGTTGTTGTTCTAATTTGAACAGTAGTTGACTTTTCACATTGCATTTTAAAACCATAGTCTCCGCAACAAATACAGCCATCATATAAGTTAGGATCACTAGGATCTGTCCATTTTGGAGTTGTCTTTACGCCCATACACTCGCCTTCCATCAAACCAAATCCATCAAAAGGCTTGTAATAAATTAGAGTCGTCCAAGAATCTGAACAATTTAAAAAATACATTGCGCAACAAAAGTTTGCTGTGTTTTGACTTCAAGAGATCAAATAGTAATTTTTAAAGCATTTCTACAACATTGTTTGTCATCTCCACTTATTTAAATGTAAAAAGAAACTTTTTGTCTCTAAACTTTGCTGGACAAAAAAATCACAACACATCGAAATTTGTCATTCAATGTTTTTGTGGAGCGTATTTGACTTATTTGTGATTGAGATGCAGAAACTATAAACAAAATGCGCCTAAGCTTTTGTTACGCAGTGTATTTACTTGATGAATGAAGATGGACGACGAATCTTGTATCTTGTGCTGACACTGAAATTGAACAGTCCTTTCCGACCTTGCACCTAAAGAGCAATTTTGAATAAAGAATTGGCTAAACTGTAAATTACGACTCTTCGGCGCTTCCGCTTAGCATGTGATAACGATAGCTATCGGTTCCTGCTGATGTGTCGTTAAAGAACTGTTGAGTTAAGTGCATTTTGCCTTCTTTGTATGCAATTTGAATTTGAAGTTCAGCGTTGAAGACTCTACCGGCTGTTTTCGTGTTTTTAAACTTTCCACTCCAGTAGCCAGTCAAAAGTGGACAAGTTAACGGTGCCATTGATGTCGATTCCAGCGGACTTGTTGTTGGAATCGGGAGTTCAGTAGAGGTTGTTGGCAATATAGCTAAATTCGATTATTTTGGATCATTTTGAACTTTGAAACACTTACAAGTTGGTTCTAACGGATTAGTTATTGAAATTTCGGTAGACGTTGTTGGCAGTATGGCTAAATTCGATTATTTTTGATCGTTTTGAACTTTGAAACACTTACAAGTCGATTCCAGCGGACTTGTTGTCGACAAAACAGCTAAATTCGATTAGTTTGTATCGTTTTGGACTTTGAAACACTTACAAGTTGGTTCTAACGGGCTTGTTGTCGACAAAACAGCTAAAAAGAATGCTTCTTAAAACTTACAAATCACAAAAAGCTTACTTGTTGTTGGTTCTAACGGATTAGTTATTGGAAGTTCGGTAGAAGTTGTTGGCAATATAGCTAAAAAGCATGCTTCTTAAAACTTACAAGTCACAAAGATACTTACAAGTTGGTTCTAATGGACTTGTTGTCGACAAAACAGCTAAAAACAATTAATTTAAACGAATTGGCAAATCATAAAAATCTTACTTGTTGTTGATTCTAAAAGACTCGTTGTTGAAAGTTCAGTTGCACTTGAAAGAGTTGATTCAAGAGAAGTAGTCTCTAAAGGACTTGTGCTCAAAGCAGTTGATTCAAGAGAAGTAGTCTCTAAAGGACTCGTTGTTGATTGTTGAGTTGCACTTGAGAGAGTTGATTTAAGAGAAGTTAGTGTCGACGTCTCTAAAGGACTTGTTGTTGATAGTTCAGTTGCACTTGAAAGAGTTGATTCAAGAGAAGTTAATGTAGTTGATTCGGTTGAACTTGTAGTTAATTGTGTGGTTGATTTAGTACTGGTCATCGGCGAAGTTGTCAATTCGGTTGTTGTAGTTAATTGTGTGGTTGCTAAAAGAATTGACATTTGAAAACATTGGTTTTTAACTTACTTGTAACCGGACAGACAAGATCAGGGTCAAGTCCACAACAAGCACATTGCGTGTACAGCGAGGGATCTAAAAGCAATAAAATATAGCAATGTTTTCAAATCAAAATCACCCATTGGATCTAAATCTCCATTTGGACTTCTAGGTTTGTCAATTATCTTGTTTGTGCACTTGTCTCCATCTGCATCTTTAAATGTGAGTCCTTTCCACGGAGTGAAGTAAAGAACAGTCGCCCACGGAAGAGTTGAATGCCAACGATAAGTATTCAAGTTTCGGTTGTCTGGATTTCTGACTATATGAATAACAAGATATTTAGTGTTTGGATAAACCGGAGCTGTACAAGGTGACTCAACGCGTGCATCGCAGAACTTGTTAGTTACAATGAGAGGTTTTGTTTGGTTGCTGAAAATGAACAAGTTAAACAATCTTTTGTTACAATTACCTGACTCCAAGGTGATAATCATACTTAACGGAGCCTGCTGTTTCGTTATTCCAATACTTAGGCGTTAAAACAAACTTTCCATCCTCAATAGCAAGAAAAAAGCGAAACTCGGCTTCAAATGACCAGTCTTTGCTGGAAGAAGTGTGTTGTTATTAGAAAAAGTCATACTGTAAAACCTCTTATTTGCAAAAGTTCCGGAGTAATAAACGGTCATAGCTTGCGGATTTGTACACGTTCCGTTAGGACCTGAAATTTATTAGTTAATCTGTGAAGCTTTAAATTGAAAGAACTCACTGCTTGTTGTCGTTGTTTGTTTGGCTGCTGCAAAGAAGTATATCAATTTGAATAATTTAAAAACTTACTTGACGTTGTCAACTCAGTAGTGCTTGTAGGCTCCGGAAGTTGTAAGTTCAGTAGTGCTTGTAGGCTCCAGAAGTTGTAAGTTCAGTTGTAGTTGTCGACAAAATAGCTAAAGATTTAACGTTTGAACAAATTCAAAAGGTTATAACTTACTAGTTGTTGTCGTTTCACACTGCATTTTAACGTCATATTCGCCGCAACAGATGCATCCTGTATACAATTTAGGATCACTTGGAGCATACCAATCTTTAGTTGGTTTGACACCACTGCATTCGCCTGCTGATAAGCCAAATCCGTCGAAAGGTTTGTAATAGACCATAGTTGTCCAAGAACCTGTAAAATTGAATTACTTTTGATCTGTAAAACTTATTTACTTGATGAGTGGATATGGACTACAAACTTCTCATCTTCAACCGAAACCGGAATTGAACAGTTTGCTGCAATGTTACATCTAAAACACGGCTTTAAACTATATTGTTTTAAATATAACTTACGTTTTGTCGGCAGTTCCGCTCAGCATGTGATAAACGTAAGTGTCGGAACCGGCAATTGTTTGATTAAAGAACTGTGGAACCAAAAACATCTTTCCTTTCTTGTAAAACATTTGAACTTGAAATTCCGCATCAAAAGCTCTGCCTGGATTTTTCAAATTGTTGAATGTTCCACCCCAATAGCCAGTGAGCATTGGACAAGGCAGAGTTGCAGTGGTTGTTGGCATCATGGCTAAAAAGTTGATAATTAAAACAGATCCGGAGTTTAAAACACTTACTAGTTGTTGTCCGATCGCATTGCAATTTAACGTCGTAGTCTCCACAACAAATACAGCCGTCATACAACTTAGGCGCGCTCGGAGCATACCAATTCTTGTCCGGCTTCACACCCATGCATCTGCCTTCCGCTAGATCAAATCCGTGGAATGGTTTGTAATAAATCATAGTTGTCCAGGATTCTGTAAATTATGTAAGTCAATTAACTAATAAAGTCTATTTACTTGATGAATGTAAGTGGACGACGAATCTGTCGTCTTCCGGTGTCACAGGAACCGAACAATTTGATCCAATGCCGCATCTATAATAAACAAATTATAAAGTGTAACAAATTTGATAGGACTTTTTCTTTAATTGAATGAGTTCGCTCAAAATTGATAACTCAAATGCTTTTTTGTTTGAACGAACTTATTCATTAAATCAAACAATAATTTTTATCCAAGTTGTAACTCACGTCTTTTCGGTAGTTCCACTTAACAAATGATATTTGTAAGTATCGGAGCCAGCTAATGTTTCGTTGAAGAACTGAGGCGTCAAAAACATTCGACCATCTTTGTAGAAAATTTGAACTTGAAATTCCGCGTCAAAAACTAGTGATGTGTCTTTTAAATTTTTGAACCTTCCTCCCCAATAGCCAGTGAGTCTTGGACATCCTACAGGTGAGGTTGTTGTCAATTCCGTTGTTGTTGGCGTAACTTGCTCGGTAGTCGCTAAAAAGAAGTTGCCTTTTAAATATTTAAACTAAAACTTACTTGTTTGCAAGCAGTTGAGTGAAAAATTATATTCCGCACAACAGTAACAACCTGTATAAAGTTTCGGATCAGACGGTCGATACCAATTTGGATCTGGCTTTACTGTCATACAACTTCCGTCAGTGTTTGGGTAAATAAAGCCGTGAAAACCGCTGAAGTAAGTAAGTGTCGAATACGAATCTGAAAAGAAATTGTTAAAACCAGAGTTCTCGCGTTCTTTGCCGTTTTTCGGACTTTCTAACTCAGTCAACAAGTTCATTTCATTCAACAATCATTTCAGTCACAAATAGACGCATCCGCATGAATTTTTGAGGTTAGTTGCCGGTCACTTACGGAATTGATCTTTAACAAAAGAAATTAAGAAAAGTTTAAGTCGACGTGGCAAAATGTAAATGACAAACGGACTTCAAATTTGTAGGACAGTGGATAAAAACAGGCCCCGAATGTGCCCTTCAGTTTTCCGGTTAAATTCTATATGACTGACATTCAAAAATCGTTTTCTTAATTTCACAAAGCTTTTTAGATTTGATAACTTCCAAATGACACTTCTTTGTCAATTCAATTCTGTAAGTATTATTGATTTCAATCAGGATTTCTAAAGTTCCGCCATTCGTGGCAGTTGGTTTGTGTGGAAAACAACCGCTGAATTGGAGATTCAATGGGAGGCAATGATTATCACAGTTCGCTGTAATATCAAGAATCCAGACGATTTCACAATTTGTAACAACGAACCTTTTGACTAAAATCTCTCGATTCAATTCAATTCAAATCATTTAGTTGAAAAGCGGCACCCAAAAGAGTGCTAGAACACCAAAAACAACTGAACAGTTTGATCTTCGGTCATTCCCAAGCGGGCACTCTTTTCTCTGCAGTGACTCACTAAAACGTTTCGCAAGCTTTTTCAAATTCTGTAAGTATTATTGATTTCGGTCAAGATTTTCAAAGCTCTTCAACTGGTAGACTTAAAAGTGCAGGTACTGAATGAAAGTGGTCAGTTTAAAGAGCGGTTAAGCTAACTTTTATTGATGTTTGTCACTTAAGTCTATTTGTTTAAACATAAGAAGCAACTCTGAATAGAAAGTCAATCTAGTTGTTTACAATTTAAAAGATGCTTACCGTCCGACACTATCTCTAGAGTAAGTTCGTTCTCTGTAGGTGTTTTCACTTTAATTGAGCAGTCTTCGGATGGCTAAAACTTGTTGTTTCAAACAAAGTTTATTAATTTAAAGACTCACAGCACTTAACAGTTGAGTTGCGTCGCACCTTAAAAGCAATACTTTTTAAAACCTCGTTAACTTTTAATAACTTACAGGACTTGCCCACCACTCGTGCTTGTCAATCTGTATTGAAAAGTACTGGATCCAGAAGCTTTTCCCCAAGTTTGTGGCATCAAGTAAACACGCTTGCCAATTAAAGACATTTTAATTTGAAACTCGGCGTTGAATGAAAGTGACGATTCGTCTTCTTGTTGGAAAGTACCCTCCCAATAGCCTGTCATCGAGTTGCAAGTGACTTCATATTCAGCGGTAGTGGGCTCAAAAGTCGTTAATTCTGTTGTAGATAAAAGAGAGGTTGTTGTAGTTAATTGTGTGGTTGCTAAAAGAAGTTGTTATTCGAAAATAATGTTCTTTTTAAAATCACTTGTTTGCAAACAGTTGAGTGAAAAGTTATATTCCGCACAGCAGTAACATCCATTAATTAATGTCGGATCAGAAGGCTTGTACCAATTTTTGTTTGGTTTAACAGTCATGCACTCGCCGTTAGTTCTCGGATAACGAAAACCATGAAAGCCATTAAAAACGATAAGGGTTGAATAACTATCTAAAATTTAACAAAAACTTTGCTGTTTCGTTTTGACTTATTGAAAAAAAGCTTCGAACAAAAAAGTTTTCAAACACAAAAAGTCTTTTTTACTTTTTGTGTTAACGTTTTTTTGTCGCACGTTGTATTAAAAACCTACTGTCTGACAATATTTCCAAAGTAAATTTAGTTTCGGTAGGTGTCTTCACTTTAATTGAGCAATCTGTTGATGGCTAAAAATGATTACTTTAAGCAAAATCTATACTTTTAAAACTCACAGCACTTAATAGTTTAGTTGCATCGCATCTTAAAATAATACGTTTAAACGTCTTATTAACTCTTAAAACAACTTACAGGACTTGCCCACCGCTTGTAGTGTTCATCCTGAACTGAAACGTTCCCGCACCAGCAACCTTTTTCTTCCAAATTATCGGCATCAAGTAAACACGTTTGCCAATTAAAGACACTTTGATTTCGAATTCAGCATTAAACGTGAGCGACGGATTATTTAGTTGTTGAAAAGTGCCTTCCCAATAACCAGTCATAGAGTCACAAGTGACCAAGTATTCGGCGGTAGTAGGCAATGCTGAAACTTTAAAATGTGTTTATTGAAGAAGTTCAATTTTACTTGTTGTAAAAGCACTGCTCGTCGGCTCGGAATTTGCAAGTTCAGTTCCGCTTGAAACAGTGCTTCCAGTTTGTTCAGAAGCTGTGGTTTCAGTTTGTTCAGAAGCTGTGCTATCAGTTCCACTTGAAGCTGTAGTTTCAGTTTGTTCAGTTACGGTTGAATCGGTTTGTTCAGTTATAGTTGAATCTGTTTGTTCAGAAGCTGTAGTCTGAGAAATAGTGCTGCCAGTTTGTTCAGTTATAGTTGAATCTGTTTGTTCAGAAGCTGTAGTTTCAGTTTGCTCAGTTACGGTTGAATCTGTTCCACTTGAAGCTGTGCTATCCGTTTGTTCAGTTACGGTTGAATCGGTTTGTTCAGAAGCTGTAGTCTGAGAAACAGTGCTGTCAGTTCCACTTGAAACAGTGCTATCTGTTTGTTCAGTTACGGTTGAAGCTGTGCTATCAGATTCAGGTGTAGTCTGAGAAACAGTGCTATCAGTTTGTTCAGAAGCTGTAGTCTGAGAAACAGTGCTCAAAGTTGTGCTGCTCGGTTCACTTGTAGATCTAATAATTTTAATCAACTCAAAAATTAATTAACACGGCAAAAGAATTACATTAAAGTAGTTAAAGCCGTGCTAGTTTTTTCGGAAGTTGTGAGTTCGGTTGTGCTAAAGAAAGTTAAACATTGATGAATCTTATTTTCTAATGTTACGTTCGAGGTGTTGTTGTTCTAAAACAAATAAATTAAATACTTATTTATTTCAATCATAAACTAACGTGCTTGTTGACGTTGACGTCGATCTGCATTTAATTTAAAGATTGAAAACTATATTTAAAACACTAACGTGGAAGTTGAAGTTGATGTGCTTCTCCTAAAAGTAATTCGGTTAAACTGGAACTATTTAATGTAGTTTATCAATTAGAGCTCATTTCAAGTAGTTTTAATATTCAAATCCAAAATACTAACGTTGAAGTTGACGTTGATGTCGATCTGCATTTAATTTAAGGATTAAAAAACTACATTTAAAATACTAACGTTGCTTGTTGATGTGGAAGTTGAAGTGCTCCTAAAACTCCAAATTTAACGGCAAAATATTAAAAATTACGTGGATGTGCTTGTTTTGGGAGTTGTTGTTCTGTAAATGTCATATTAACTTACAGAATAGGTAACATTAAATTAACACTTACGTTGTCGTTGTTGTTGACCTCAAAAGTACAATTTGTTAAATTTCATTTTAAAAAGTATTACGTGGATGTGCTTGTTTTTGGTGTGGTAGTTGTGGTCGTGGGCTCTTCGGTCATCGTTACGGTCATTATGTCTGGAACGTTGAAAGTTTTTAAAAGAACTACATTTTAAACACTACCATAATCAAATTGAGCCGAAACGTCAACTACGTTTTGAGCAATAATGTAAAGGAACACCAGAACGTATAAAGGATTGCGCTTTTTTCGGCGCTGCCTAGTTTGGAGCATCATTGTGCTGAAATTGATAACAAGTATGGTTTTCAAAACAAATTAATATTCTAAAGTACACGTAACATAAACACAAAAAGGGACAAACAAACATATCTGCAACAACTCAAATTAAATTGATCTCCCGGTTCAAACTTGCACAAGAGTCTATCTGCGCAATCGGGGTTTTTCGAATTGCCAGCAAACATCTCTTTTTCATGAAGGGATCAGACCCGTGCGTTCAAAATTCATGTCGCTTTTAGAGTTTGAACAATCAAGTGGGTGCAAAAGCCAGGTAATTTCGAGACAAACAACTTTGATCTCAAAGAACGATTAGAACGATTTAACTTTACAAAAAGAAAGAACTGCAAACAACTTTTTAACTTCAATTCATCTTCTTTTTTGAAGTTCAAAACAACATTTGAGTCTGTTAATGTGATTTATAAAAACGACTACAGTTTTGACATCCAAATCTCTAGATACCTAACGTTCTATATCAAAATTCCCGAACACTTTTGATGATCCAATTGAATGGAGGCTGATCATTATTTTAGGAGATTATCTGCGCGTTAAAAGTTCCTATAATTTCATCCCAATCGAGTGCACGATTCACCTTACCGTTTTGGAAGCTGAACTTCATGTCTATTTTGGGTTCATCGTTGGCAACTAATTGGATTTTTTGTCTGTCTGTGTTCAAATCAGTTATTTTTGGGTATTCACTATTAAGAATTGTGATTGTGATTATTCAAAAGAAACTTAAACTTCTTTGTAGTTTGAAACCGTAAACAAAAAGTGCAGAAAAGTGTTTTTACTTTCAAAACAATCATTAAAATGGAACGCATAACCGGAAGCAACGGATTTGTGTCAGTACAGATCCCACACTGTATATTTAATTGAAATGCATAGTTGTGCATTTAAAACGGCTGCAAGCAATACGGTGTTGTGAACATTAAAAATGATCTTTGTTAAAAACATTTTATTGTGCTTTTTACAGTAATGATTAAAGACGTCGTTGTTACAAGTGCGTTTAGGAGACACACACGTTAAAGGTAAGCACTTTACATTGCGTTTAGTTGTTGCTTTTTACAGTAATAATCAACGGAATACGTTTAAAATGCGAAGCACACAATGATCAACAGAATAGGTTTAAAAGGTAAGCAATCTTTAACATTGCTGCTCTTCTATTCTTTTTAATTTGCTTATTCGTTATTTTAGGTGTTGTTATTTAAAGATAATGACTAAACTACACAACGATTAAACTGTTACTCTTTCATTTCGAATGCCTAATCAAATTAATTATTTAATCGATAACACTCAACGATTAAAATGTTACTCTTTATATACAACCTATTATTCTGAATCGATCAACTTTTAACACTTAAAGGACCGGGGGGGGAGGGGGAGGAGGGAGGGGGCCCAAGAGAGCAGAAAAGCGAGGAGAGGACAAGAAAAAAACCGGGAAGGGAGGGAGGGAAGGGACAGGAGAGGAGAAGGGAGACGACAAGAGGGGGAGGGGAGGGGCGGGGGGCGAGCACAAAGGGGGAGGAGGGGGACAACAGGGGGGCAAGAGCAGAGAGCCACGGCCAACGCGGAGGGGGGGAGAGAGGGGAGCACCAAGGGGAACAAGAAGAGGGGGAGGCAGGGGAGGGGCACGGGGGGGGGGGGGGGGGGGGAGATTCCCTTTCGTGTGGGGGGGGGGGGGGGGGGGGGGGGGGGGCCCCCCCTTTTGGAAAAATTTTTTTTTTGGGGGGGGTTTTTTTTTTTTTTTTTAAGGTTTTTCCCCCCCCTCCCCATATTCGTTCTCAGAGCTCGACTCTTCTTCGAGACCGCGGTGTGGGGGGGGGGGGGGCGTGGTCGACTGCTTGGTCTGTGTCGGGGGAAAAAGTTTAAAAAAAAAAACACACAATCAATTCAACATAAACAGGGTCGGGGGGGGGGGGGGGGGGCGCGGGGGCGGGGGGGGGGGGGCGGGCCGGGGACGTTTAGAATGTTAACAGAAAAGTCAACTTTCAAAGTTGTAAAAAAACCCCAGACCAATTCCGATCTCACTTTTTTGGTTTTAGTTTGGTCATAAAAGTTGTTTAACTGCTTCGCAAAACATTTAATCAATCACCGACTTCGGAAATAAAAGTGCCAGAAATCACTCTCTTCCACACTTTTGTGTAATGCTTCACAGACGCTCCCGAAAATAATCAAAGTTGTTTTTGAGTGTGTGAACTTTTATTTGCAACGAATCTTTGGACGTGTTGTTTTTAACTAAATACATACTTTTCAGTCATTCGAATAATGCGGTTGCTTTTCTTTGTTTTCTTCCTTTTAAACACAACAGTTTTTGCTCAATTTTTGGAACTTGATGGTGAGTGTTTTAAATCCAGAACAAAACTAAAACTTTATTCAGTTCGAGTTTATGCGTGTGACAGACAATGCGACACACTTGCTAGTTGCTGTAACAAAGAAGGCTACGGCGGCAAAGTCGGGTGCAAAAAGGACACCAGAGGACGTTTGGAGGCCTTCTTGCAAAACATTCTGAAACACTTCTTGATTGTAAAGTTCTCTGAATAAATTAAATCAAGCGTTCTCATACATGCGAATAATCACAAAGAGTCTTTTCTGAAAACTTCGCGCACACACGAACAAAATCGTTTTGTTTATTCGTTTAACTTTTGAGTTTTTTAGTTTTGAGAAAAAGTTTCAGTCTGTCTTGTTTAAAGATGTGGCAATCAGATGCTGGAACGAGCAACGATATCGCAAAGATGGTCGCAGATGCCGCTAATTCTTTTATTGAAACCGAGATGTTGCCTGGATTCGTGTACTCGCCTGAACATAACTTATACTATAATTCGCAAACAGGTTACTTTTATGACATGGTAAGGACTTTCAATCTATTCCGTGTTTAATTGAATCAATTTAGAGAACTTCTTTGTATTATCATCCTTCGACTGGTTGGCTTCAATACAATCCGCTTACTGGAAAGTACGATTCTTTAACTCAGCAGGAGAAAGAGCCAAAAGTCAAATGGAAAAGCAAGTCGTTGAAGAAAGAAGCTGAACAAACTCTTGGCAAGGATTACGTTGACAAAGTTGAGGATCAAGACGCAGTCGATGTGTGTGAATCTTTATTTGATTTAATTGATAGAGTCACGTTTTTAAGTGGTGAAAGCTGTCCTAAAAAGTTTGGCGACGTTAGATACTTTGACGACGTTCTTGGGGTTGGTTTTATCTTTTCACGAGCTCATTGAATATCGTTTTAGGAGTATGTCACAACAAGCCGTCCAACTAAACGACGTTCTGCTTCTCCAGATTACAATTTGCACGACGAGCATCTCCGTAGAAAGGCTGAAGGTCTGTTGAGACTTTAACATGCTTTAATTTAATGTTCAATTTAGAAGAATCAAAAGCATTTCCGCCGTGCATCCGTTTAATTGATCAAACAGATTCTAACAAACTCCACATTGTTACAATTGGAGGCGCTTTATTGGGATGGTCTTCAAAATGTGACGTTTGTTTAAAGGAAACCGACGCTTTGGCAGATGTAATTATTAAGAGTGTTAAATAGATAATGTATTCTTGTTTAGGAGCATGCCAGAATTAAGTTCATCGAAGAAGAACAATGCTATCAAATTGAATGTTTGAGAAAGCGCTATTCTGTCTTCTGAATAACTCCAAAGTCACGGTTTGTTTTTGAAGTTTAGTTACTTGATAAATCTTTACTAATTTAGACAAAAGAGCCTGCAAGATTGGAGCATGGAATGAATTTAGTCGTTGGTCCGTACCGATTTGATGTGCACATACATAATGGAAACAATACTTGTGGCGATTGTGAGCCTGGAATATTGAATTCTAAACTTGCGGTGATGAATGAATCTTACAACAGAGCAAAGCTTCAGAAACGACACATGAATCACAAAAGTGAAATGCGAGTACTCAAAGAGCGTATGGGTTTGAATGAAGTAAGCTGTTTCTGTCGAAAGCTTATAATGACGATTGACTGTTTAGATCGATGAACGAGCGACTCCATCTGTGAAATATAACGATCGCGCAAAAGTAAGAAGGAAAGCTCAAGGAAGCGAGCCTAGTGTCTCAACGTCATCAAACATTTATGCAGGATGCAAAGCTGAGCCGGTCAAAGGTAAGAGCAAGTTAATGAATCTATTTTTAATTGCAATTTTTGTTTAGGTGCATCAACAAGCTCCGTAGAACTCTCAACTAAACAAGCAGCTTCTACATCGGTTTCAATCAATGCGGAGAACAAAGGTTTCAAGCTTCTAAAGATGATGGGCTGGTCTGAAGATACAGGACTTGGCAAACAACAGCAAGGAATTGTTAATCCTATCGACGCAATGATCAAAAACGACAAGAAGGGACTTGGTTCAACTGCTAATAAAGAACAACCGCAATTTGTTAGTGAAAAGGAGAAACGACGTCAAGAAACTCTAGCAAAGACAAAACAACGCTTTGATGAGGCAAAGATTCTGTGAAGTTGATTTGTTGTTATTTGATTCGTTTAATAAACTTGTACTTGATTTGATTGTTTATGTCTCCAAACTCTTTCGAAAACAATTTTGATTGATTGCGGAAGATGCTTTACACTTTAAAGGAGACAGTTTCAAATTAGTGCGGTGATTATTTGTTAGTGTGCTTGCTTAAACTTTCTTTTAATGTTCAAATAATAACGTCAAGCCTTTTAGATTATGCGGATTTCTTTTGTTGCTTTCTTCTTTTTGGTCGCTTGTGTCTCGATCTCAAGTGAGTCTTTTTAACTGCTTGTCGTGTCTTCTAAATAACTAATAACTTCAGTGTCGGTCGTCCATATTTCTTCATGTGACAATGCGTGTGCACGAGATAAACAAACTCCAGTGGTTAGAGCAGAATCAGAAATCTGGCAATGCTGCAAAAAGAAGACGTTTACTCGCGGTTACTGCAAAGATCACAAAGGATTTTGTCTTTTGGACAATGAGTGATGATTTTGTGAACAATAAATTCATTTTAAAGAGACGTTTAAGTGTGTTGAGATATTCAAGTAACTTGAAGTTTATTCAATAACAACAAAAACAATCAATAAGTATTCAATAATATTGTTGTTCTTCTCTGCTAATGCGTGCAAAGACAAATCCGGTGAAGTTTTTGCGCGTCCATTTGATAGAAAGTTCATGAGTATAACTGTAGGGTGGAGTTTTTCTTGCTTGCATAATGCCTATTGGAAATTTGTATTCGGGACTAAAATTGGGATTAATTTCAGTTCGATTGGCTTCAGCCAGCTCTGGGTGCAGCTTTACTCTGTCGGACCACTCTTTTATTCCCTGGAATTTAAATATTAAAATAGTAATTTTAGTAGATCCAAACCTCCAGTTCAAAATCCCAAACAAACTTGAATTCCAAACTCCAAAATGACTTCCAGCTTGATTGCTGGCCACTTTGTTGTGAACTCCTCTCTCAATTTCTGGGTTCGTTCCAAAGAATCGATAATCATTTGATGGATCTGCTCCTGCTCGAACTAAAAGCATATAAGCGATATCCACAATTAGATTAATACTAACATGTTTGTATTTGATGTTGCCTTGATGGAGTTTGAAGTGCAAACAAAGATGTCCAAGATTGGAAAAGAACTGCGGCAGCGTGTCGATTGCGCCTAATTCGTTGTTAATAGAATTAACAGTCTCACGAGTAACTAATGTTGAGTAGAAGATTTCGAGTTGTCGGAGTGCGGAATTTGGATGGAAGTCATCAAGTGCTTGCAATGGAATCGGAACTTTGTCGTCGCTCTTGATCAAGTTGCATTTAAGTTCTTTGATCTTGTGCTTCGCCAACAACTTCGACAAATCGCTGACATTAATGTCTCCAAGAACTGTACACGAGTTGAAACTGAGCGGATCCACTTCAAATAGTATGTTCAAGGAGCACTCTAAATTATGAAGCCTTGATGCAAATTCGTCAATGAGGCTTTTTGAGACGTCGTGGTTGAAATCATTTATAAACTTAAAGCTGATCTTGGCTTCTAAATTAAAGAAGTTAAACATTAAAATTAACGTTAAGTTACTTGGACAGAACTCATTGAAAACTAGATGATATCTAGCAATGCGCAAATCAAGATATTCTCGACCATTTGCTGTGCTAAAACAGATAAAAATTAAACAAACAATAATAGATAAAACAACTTACAAGTCCTTGCCATCGGATTTAGCAGAAATAAAACCAAATTGCAGCACCTCACATAAATTCTTCAACTCATCGGGTTTGATTGAAAAACCTTCACAACTGCTTTCAGTATTTTTGTCGTTTGCGTTCTCAATGTATATGAAAACGCTTTCTTTACGACAGACCGTCAATTTCAACTCAAAAACACCGTAAATACGCAAGAAAGAAGAAACTCCTTGGAAATTATCTAAAAACATATTTTGTTTAAATCTGGAATGTAGGAAAACGTTACCGGGAATCTAGCAAAACGGCGAAATCTGAGCGAATTATCTTTTGCGCTGTAACGATTAAAACGCAAGAATAGACTTTTAGCGTGAAGATTCAACTTCGGCTTCTTTGCGGACATGCTTGTGAAGGAAAACGAGGCTAGAAATGATTTGAAAACAACAATAATAGCTAAACAAATCGCCCTTGCATGTGCTGAGTGTGATAAGTTCGCATACACGCGTCAAGCGATGAGCATGAGAATATTTATTTAGTCGAGTCGGCCCCCCAAACTTATACATATAAACGGGGCGCCTTCTTGGTTATCTTCACAATATTGTTGAATAAATTTGTTGATTTGAAATGCATATCGACTTTAAACTTCAAGTTACTTGGATATCTCAACACAACTCTCTTTGCACAACTTCCATTTGAATGGACTTACAAGAGCGGAAACATGGGCTCCGATTTCTTTCCATTGTTTCCAGGAATTTACAGTCCACCTAACTGAAGTTTGAGTTGTTGAAGAAAACAGTACAAATTAATGTTTTGACACATGTTGATGAGAAAAATTAATGATACGTTACTGTTTGTCGGGAGAGACCAATTTGTTGGGAAAATAGAATGCTCAATTGGAAGAAAGGCTGTTTAAAGAGTCTCACGGCCCGGATCTTGCAGAAATTGTTGCTGATGCTTGAATACGGTGCTTTATTAAAACTTGTCTTCCACACCTTCACGTTCATAAACACTTTCTCAAAAAAGCACAAACCAAAACGTCTCAAAGACACGGAGATAGACAAACCACACTTGCATCCATCCTTTCTTTTTGCCGTCGGCTAACGTCAAGCTGGACTTTTTCAATGAGAAGGTTCGAACGCGCCACAAAAATCCCAAGCGACGGGATGTTTGAAAAAATGCTCGCCAAAGACGAAAGGAAAGCGACAAGGCGATAAGCTGGCCAGAAGGGAGGCGCGCGGATTTGGTGGCACACTTTCATTGTGCAACAAATAGGATATTTGCTTTCATGAGATTTTTGGTTCCTTTCTTTTTTGTTAGAATGTTTAAATTGTAATAACTAAAGATTATCAACATGGTTTGAGTTTAAGAAGGCTTCCAGTTCTTTTAAAGCCAATTCAGATGGAAAGAGTGTACAAAAAAGTTTTCGCCGAAACAAAAAGGAAGACGAGTCAACAAGGAGATAGACGCGCGCCAAAAACTAGGTCCCAGTGATTATGAGCCACATGAAAAGCCAAAAGAGAAGGAAGTTGCCGAAAAAGTTTTTGCATATTCTTTGGTGACGATTTGTGGATTTTATTGGTTGTTTTTGTTGTTCTTTTTTAAACATTGAAATAACATTTGACGAACTAGTTTTGTCGTGCTCTTTTAAGATTGAATGTTTGAACACCATTTGATTAGCTTTACTTTAACAGAATCGTTAAAACTAATTAAATGTTATTGTGTTTATTTAAAGATCGAAAGTGATTAAAGAACATTTGATGTTTTAAAACGAACTAGTTTTGTCGTGCTTGTTTAAACAACACTTGACTGTCTTTAATTTAACAAAGTCATTAAAACGAATGAAATGTTATTGTGCTTGTTTAAACGCAATTTGATTAGCTTCACTTTAACAAAGTCATTAAAGAACAGTTACTTTTAAATTCAAGATTGCCACCAAAAATCCTGTCCCAACCGCCTTTGTCCAATTCTCAATTTATCGACCATTGGGGACTTGTTCCCGTTTGAAGTTTTTCCACAAAAATCCGATGCATTCAATCCCCTTTGTTTTTGTTCAGTCGACCGTTTTGCAAAACACTTCTTTTCGACTTGCGCGTTTTTAACAATCAACTAATCGATTCGTTTAAGCAAGATGAACATGACAAATATGAGTTTATAAAAGAATGACTGCGTGGACTTGCTTTTTGTTTGTTTTGCAATTATGGGTATTTGGAGCGACGGCGTTAATCACAAAATACGGGATTCCAATGAATTTGAGGTTTGCAGACTTAAAAGTTATGGACTTTTAACAACTTGTTTCAGCGAACACGATATAGACGAGATGTTAATGATAAGGCAACCAAGAGCATTGCCGGCCGTTCCACGCCAACAACCGACTCAACAACCTGGTGACTGCACAGACGATGCCATTATTTTGGAGAACATTCTTCACGGATATGACAAATTCAAAATTCCAGGTGGAGGTCATGTTAAAGTCAACGTTGAGGTTAGTTATGAAAGTTTATTTACAGATAACAGGGTTTGTTGTCACAATATCACATTTTAAATCTCGTCGTGCATATCAAAAGGTGGAGGGCTATCTATGTCTTCGTCGAAATCACCTCCGAAGTCCATTTCGTTGTCATCCGAATCATCAGAATCATCAGACTCATTGGAATCTGCTAACATGTTAATCACTCGGCGGACACTTATAGCATTTTCTCCGTGCTTTCCGTTGTTTCTATTTGTATGATATGTTTCCGTCTTCCAACAAATGTACGGATCCTGAAAACGCAAACCTTTAATGTAAACATTCTCCTTAAAACCTCACCTCCAGCTTCAAAACAGAATCCCAATCCTCACTTGCTCTCGCGTATTTGATTTCAATTGCAGTTGGGGGCATTTCCTTGTTGACGAACCAAGGAGACAATTTTACGTGATCTCCGCGCTTCAAAAATCCGTAAGATTGCTTGAAACCTATGCAGCCGGGTTGATCAATGATATGAAATGCAATTCGAGCTTCTCCGGTATTGTTTAATTGAAATTCAAATTCTTCTGGATCATTAAAACGATAATGTGCAACAGGACCGAATTTGATTGAGACTCCTGTAAGTGTTTAAGAAGTTTAAAAATAAGCTTTTTGAAGTTGTCTAATTGCTTAAAAAGTTTTAAAAGCTTTTTGAAGTTGTCTAATCGATTAAAACATTGTTTGATGACAAAAGTGCTTGTTGAAGCTGTCTGCTTGATTAAAACATTGTTTGATGACAAACGTGCTTTTTGGAGTCGTTTAACTGTTTAGTTTTTCTATAATATCAATTTGAATCGTTTTCTCTTTTAAAACATTGTTTGATGACAAAAGTGCTTTTTGGAGTTCTATCAATTTGAGTTGTTTAACTGATTAAAACAACAAAACTTATACTCCCAATTCAATATCACTAAAACAACCAACCTTTTGATTTGCCCGATCGATTTGCACTTTTGAACAATCGTTTCAACATGTCTGTTTGAGTTGCTGTATCCAAATCGTTGAATCCGGTCAAGTCTTCAATTGCTTCGATGCTTTCACTCAAAAAGTTGACTATTTTTGTTTTGAACTTCTCCAAGATTGTGTTGATAAGCAATTTGAATGTATTGGAGGCAATTTGAGAGCTTCATATTTTGACACATCTGGATAATGCACTTTTCCTGGAATTTAAACAGTTATTAGCCGTAAAATAGCAAATTACCTTCAAAACACCCGCATCGAAATAATCAGCCAATGTGAACATCTCCACTTTCGCAACCCGTCAAGATAGAATCATTTTCATTGTAGAAGAAATTCAACATCTTGCCAATCAAGTCTGTTTTGTACTGCTCGGCGTCCAATTTGATGACTCCAGTGCGTTTGACATCGTTGTCGTGCTCAAAGTTTGCTCGAAAAACACGAGAATGAAGGCAAAGAATAAACTTGTGTGCCTGAATATATAAAATTGAATCATTAAAACAACTAAAGACTAACCTTAAAACGCTTCTCTCCGACTTGGATTTTGCAATCTGACCAATTCCATCGATTGATATTCACCACGAATCAGATCCATAAGCGTTGCATTCTTTGGGAAAGACATTCTAAATAGGAATGAAGCGAAGAGAGAATTATGTTGTAAAGAAAAAGATAAAATAATGTTTGTGTGAACGAAGTGCGAAAATTGAATTTTGTTGTTCAGAACGTGTTTGTTTTTTGCGAGTACTTAAAATTATAATTCGATGTTTAGATCTGGGTGCAAGAAGTCTCAAAGATAATTGAAATAACAAGTGAATTCGAACTGGACATTTACGTAACGGAGATGTGGGTTGATCCAAACTTGGTCTTCCATCACATGAATCCGTGCAAGTAGTAAGTGTTCTTTTAAGGCATCTCAAACAATTTCAAATTCCAGTAACATCTCAGTTGACGGAGCCAAAGTTCTTGAAAAGATTTGGAATCCATCTTCATGTTTTGTCAACTCAAAAGACGCCCGGATCCATCGCTCGCCGTTCAGTAACATCTTCCTCCAGATCTACTCAAATGGAAGTGTTTGGCACAATTACAGAATAAAACTAACTGGACCGTGCGCCAACACTTTAAGAACATTTCCTATTGACCAGCAGCGATGTAAGTGTTTCGAAGTTTGTTTTATGAGATGCTTTTTGTTTCCAGGTATGTTGTATTACGAGTCTTTCACACACAATTACGGAGAAGTCCAAATGGAATGGTCATCAACTCCAATCACAATTTTGAAACAAAACATAACGCTGCCAGATTATGTTTTGGTCGAGTTCAAAGCTTCTTCAATTCAAAGGGTTTGTTTTTTACTGGGTGGGCCAAAAAAACGTTAACACAAAAGAAAGTCTTTTGTCAAAAAAGTTTCAAACACAAAAAAGTCAATCAAGAAGTTTCAAACACAAACAATTTTTTGTGTTAGCGTTTTTTTGATCCACTCTGTAAGTATTGCTTTTAAATGACAACTTTATAACAAAGCAAATTTTCAAACAGCACAATGTTTATCATTTTTAAAGAAGTCAAAGTTGTTTGTTGAAGCTTTTATATTCTGTATTGAGCGGGGGCTTCCTGACGGCGGGGGGGGGGGGGGCCACCCTAATAATAAGTACTGCTTTTAGCTCTATCCTCCTGGACTTTGGAACGAATTAGGTTGCTGTGTTCACGTTTTCACGTCTCTACGGCTTCTACATTCTCCAAGTATACATTCCAGCGTACATAAGTGTCGTGATGTCGTGGATTTCTTTCTATTTGGGTCCCAAAAACACGCCAAGTCGAACAACAATTGGAGTCAATTCGGTATGGACTTTAAACTAAAACAATTGCAACGTTTAATGCTTTTAGCTTCTTTCTCTCACTTATCAATTCGGCAACGTCGTCAACAATTTACCGAAGACATCCGACGTCAAAGCAATCGACGTGATGATTCCTAACCGCTATGGGCTTTATTTTCGCTTCGTTAATTGAATTGGGAATTGTTGGCTATCTAACAAGACGTGAAGAACAAGAATCTATAAAGTAAGTTGTTCTTTGACACTTATTTTTAAACCGAACTTTTTAGATGTGAATGCTCATGGCTGTGTGTCCAATGTCCACAGTGGACTGGCAATAAAAATAGACAAGGCGTCGTCTATATTGTTCCCAACCGCTTTCTTTATCTTCAACATTTGGTATTGGTTCTTCTTTTTGGGGTGAGCTTTCAAATGACTTCTTTGATCAGTTCTTTGTTTTAGATTCCGAAAAACGTGATTGTTTCAATTTAAAGAAGTTGTCCATAAAAGAAACACGGATCCGCATGTTGTTTAAAATGTTGTGTGCCATTTAATTCGTCCATTTTTCAAAGATACATAATGATCTCGTTAAATGCTTATCATTTTAAGTGTGCTTTATTTGAATAAAAAGATACTTTTAAAGAATCGATTTTGTTTTGTTCAATGAGATGAATGTTTTGAGTTGTTTTGACACATTCCAGCATCAAGTTCATTTGCACACAATCGAACAAACAACTAAATCCGTTTCGCTTTTCAAATTCTTTCACATCGCTTTTTAACACCTCAAACAACTCATTCAAACACATTCAAACAACAAAACTTATTTCAAAACGTTCAAACAAAAAGTTCATTCGCTTTTTAACACAACGAATCAAACAAATTCATTTTGCTTTTCAAATTCTTTCACATCGCTTTTTTGACACAAGCAAAATAATGAATTTTAATGATTTGTTTGGAGGCGAGTATAAGAAATTTAATGTTTCACATAATTAGCATATGTCTCGTATAAAAACATCAAAATTCCACAATTACAAGCCACTTTACAAGATGATCTTCTTTCTTGTTTTTATTTTGTTTCCAACTTGTTCATTGGGATGTCCGGACAACATTGCTGCCGCTTTGAAAGATCAAGAAGCTGTTCAAAAAGTGTCCACTTACATCGAGAATTTGAACAACGCCTTGAAGAACAAACAAGTGAGTCGATTTAACTTGGAGAAGCAATGGGCAAACGTGACCTTCGAAAACGAACATGCAAATCAATTGTTTTGTGAGTTTCGCAAACAAATGAAGGGGTGAGTCGTCGGAGTTTGTAACCAAGTTTAATTATGCTATTTAGTGTGTCCGCGCCAGGTTTTGGCTGGTTTGCATGTGCCGGATGCAAAGGCGTATTCTTTGCTATCAGTCTTTTGGATATTCCAAATGACGGAATTGGCGAAGAATTTGTTAAAAAGTTGAAACCAATTTTTAATGTAAGTTTAAAAACACCGTTCAAAATTGAACAAGTATTTCAGAGCGCTTGCGAAAATTTTAGCTACCTCCCTGGAGTCAGTGACTTTTGTGATGAAATGTCAGTTGTCAAAATTAACATAGGATTGTATGCAGTTGGAGAACAAATCAAAGCAGATGGCGGGCAGGTAAAACCCGGACCAATTTGTGATCGCCTTTCCACTATTTTGAATCCTGGAGATCTTTGTTAATTAATCCATTGTGGACTTTGGAATCCTTTAAATAAACAAGTCTTTAATTATGTTGATGTTTATTGCAAACAAAGAAACAAAGAACTGATAAAAGAAAAACGAGTCTTATCAAATTTGTTCTCGACTCAACTTTTTCTTTCTTTGCATTCGAGTCATTTCTCTTTTTGATTCACATTAATGCAACTGCACGCATTCCACCAATATGAAGGCCATTTTAACGAAGAAACGTTTGATGGACGTTGGGAACTTTTTGACACGTACACAGAAAATGGTAATTTGTGTACTATTCGTTGGACGGATTTGTTTGGAAAGCAATCAACAAAGTAATTTGATTTAAACAACTTGCTTTTAATTATTGTTCAGAGAGTTTGAAATAACAACGTCAACAAGTATTGGAAGTATAGTGCCGTTGACATATGAATTAGCTTTGCTTAGTTGCAATGATTCGTTAAAAAAGTATGTGATTAGTATGATGCAAACTTTAAATTCAATTCAGCACAACAAGGCTTTCGAATTGCTCGATTAGATTGGTCTACTGGGACACGTACAGATTGGAGATTACTTGTTTGTTAATGGAGATTTGGATCAGTATATTCGTATTCGCCAGAACAATGGAGTGGGTAAGTTGTTTTAAATGTATTTTAATACTTCTTTGCTTTCAGAACTTATGTTTTATGACTTGTATCCGGGCCTTCCTAATTTCTTACGTTGCCAAGTCGATGTTGATAACCTTCAAATTAAAAGAATCGGAAATGTTTTTCAACTTTCAATCGACGATTTTTATTGTATTGATTTCAACGATTCGATTATAAGTGGATTATCCAGATGGGCAGAAGAAATTACTCGTTACAGTTTGAAAACTCAAGAATATCTTCAATCAATTGAAGTGAACGGTCTGCCTCAGTCGATTATTAAAAGTGTTTGGTTTAAAGATGCAAGTATTTTTAGAGTAATGTCGAAATTAAAACATATGTTTAGAGTCCAAAATTCTGTGTCTGGACCGATGGTAATTTGTTGCTGTCGAATGTTCAAGAAACTGAAGAGAATCAATATTCTAATATTTATAGTGTTCAACTAGATACCGGAGTAACTACGAAAATAAACTACACTTTTAATGGAATGCTTTCTCGGTTGTCATTTGGATTTGATGGTCAATTTGTATGGACTGCTGGAGCAAAGATCTACCCAAAAAAGCCAACCGCCAAATGCGATGGAATTTGTCGTGATTGTTGTGCAAAGGCATTTGAGTGTTAAACTGTTAGAGCGTTTCGTTTAGAATCTCAACTAAGTAAACTTTAAGTTAACTGTTTTAATGTGTTTTCTTTTCAGTAAGCCCGAATCATTGCTTTATCTTTGCGCTGTCTCGCTTCCACAATCAGCAATTAATTCATTCGCTCAAGCAAGATACTAGACAAACACGACGACATTCCGAATCAATTCTACAAACTTGAAGAGAAATAAAGCTTTAACAATTTTAATGTTTTCAAAAGTTGACACATTTCGTTTATCTGCTTAAAAACATTCCTGGCTTCACATTTATTATTAAAGGCCACCAAACATTATTAATCGAGTAAAGAGGTGAACAGTTTTAAATCGGCACTTAACAGGGAGTTTTTACACAAAAGATGCAAGTAATTAAACAGTGTTTTGTTTAGAATCACAGAGTTTGTGTGAAAATCTAATTAGTAGTGAAAGCTCTAAAATCTTGAAGGAGAAGAATATGTAAGATGCCAAAGAGTAATCTAATGCGTAGTGTTAAAAGACTTTGTGACAATAGTGATCAGAAATGTACAGTTTTTGAAGTTGTTGAGTGAACATTGACTATCAAAACAACAAAGCCAAAATCTCTTGAACAAATCAATTCAAATTACAACAGTAACGCTGCCACTGCTTCGGAATAGCTGTTGTATCTTCGTAGCCAAGACGGAAAGAGTCGAAATCGATTGTCGACTAGGTTACCAACGTCGTATTGTGCTTTCAGCTGCTTTGCCAGTTCGGTGAACACTGCTTCGACATTTAAATTCTCTTTTGACGACACTTCCATGAATTCAACCATTTGATGAGCGCGGCATAAGTTTAGTCCTTCGTCCCATTCGACTGCACGCTGTTCATTTAAGTCTTCTTTTGTGCCTAAAACAACATATTTACCGGACTTTGATCTCCAAAACCTTACCTATTAAGATCTTAGCGACGTTAGGAACTGCAAACTTTGAAACATCTTCAATCCATCGATGCAGAGACTCAAAAGACTGTCTACATGTGATGTCATAACACAAAATGATGCCATTTGCAGATCGGTAGTAGCTTTGAGTGATTGTTCGGAAACGTTCCTGAAAGTGAATGTTATAAATGGTTAAGTATAACAACTTACTTGGCCGCCGGTGTCCCAAATTTGCAATTTTATTCTCTTTCCATCGATGACCAACGTTTTCATTGTAAAATCAACTCCGATTGTTGTTCCTTGCTTCTCAATAAACGTGCCATTCTTGAAACGCTGTACAACACAAGTCTTCCCAACAGCAACGTCTCCAATAAGAACGATTTTAAATAGGTAATCAAACGACTCGTCTGATTCCATTTTTGCAGTTGTTAATAAATTTCCATTAAATATGCTTTAAGTTGAATTGAAGAAGTGAAACAGGCGTTGGTTATGGCAATGAATGTAGTAAGTAGCCGTAGAGGTTGTCAAAATCTGAAAGTTTTGAAGTTAATAACAAACTCGAATTTGACAATGCCGAAGTGTGATTAATATGTTTAACAAATCAAGTATCCAGGGCTTTAAACTGTAAACAACAATCTCTAAGAAGTATTCAAAGCTACAGGATGCAACAAAACTATTAAAAGTCTTTCAAAGTCAACACTAGCAATCAAAAACAGCCAAAATCAAATTAAATACGTCAGAAAGATTAAATCATCTAATTGCCACGTTCCACGCTCGACATCAACTTTCCACAATAACAAATGCTGGCAGCAAGCGCAATAACGGGTGTACTTTAAATTCACCAATAAATTTTGGACGATGTTGGTGGAAAAATGAGAAGACAACGAAGCAAAACATGTCTGTTGCATGCGGCAAGCGGAAAAATGAGAAGCGAAGTGGAAGGCAAGCAAAAACAGAAAATCGATTTTTGACATTCAGCGCGCTTGAAAATAAAAGAAGCGAAGTGATTTGAAGTTTTTGTTGAAGCGAATTGATTCAATTGTTTGTGAATGTTTTAAACGTGTTAGTTGATTTCTTCTTTTCAGCAAGTTTATATATTGTTCGGAGTGGCACGAAGATAAAGCAATCACTCCAGATTCAATTGATAACCGAGAAAGCAGAATTTAATTGAATGAAATGAACACAAGAGACTTACAATACCAAACTGCATTTAGTCAATGTCAAGTATTCCGACGATTCGGAAAATCCATGTCGAATCGCTGATAGGCGCAGCAAAATTTGTCGGTGAATGGAGCTTCCAGATTTTCCAAGACTGCTAATTCAGCAATGTAAAACAGTTAACATAACATATATTTAAAATAACTTACCGATTTTATCATAGAATCAATTTAGTCAAACAAATCGGTGATAGCCCGTAAGGGAAAATGTTGGATGATCACAATAAAGAAAAATGATATCGTAATTAAAATCTTACCGCTTTCAAACAAACCCGTTCAACAGATAATATGTGAATATTGTTTGCCACGGTTTTCAATGTCCATTAAAAGTTGAACAAAAGAACTCAAGATGTTTTTCACCAAAGTGATGCTATAAACTCGCCAAAGTACAACATTCCAACCAATTCTCGTAACCAACTAATAAACCACTTCAATGTAACTGACCTCGCTCTGAACTTTGTAAAACCGTCCATTTTAAACAACCAACACACGATCTGCCCAGTTCTCCAGCCATTTGTTTCTCAAATAATACACTGCCAATCTTTGATTTGTTCAGACGTCTTGGCACTAATTCGTTCAGCGGTTCATATTTACTGCACATTCATCGAGGGAAGTTACAGCGCTCCAACAATCAAAGCTCCAAATTGCCTTTCCATCTAATTAGATGAACGAGAAGTTGTTTCTTTTTCCGGAGGGCTCGGTTGCGTATATAAAGTAAGCAATTACGTGCACTTATGTCAGTGCAGTTTAAAGATGTCGTCTTTAAATTGTATAGCTCTACTGTCCTTTCTTGTTTGTATGCTGTGGCACTTGGCAGCGCTTACAGTGACTGAAGGGAACAATCAACATGAAGGCGCGCAGTGAGTTTTTGAACTATTTAAATTGTTTGAATTTATTTTGTTTAGTTTTGCCGACGAACACAGTCGAGTGAAACGCCAGTTTGGAATGCCATTCGGTGGTGGATTTCCTATGATGGGAGGCGGATTCCCGATGATGGGAGGTGGATTCCCAGGAATGGGAGGCGGATTCCCAGGAATGGGATTCGGTGGAATGCCATTCGGTGGTGGTAAGTTTATTTGTTCAAAACGGACAATGATTTAATGTTCAATTTTAAGGTGGATTCGGCCGCAGAAGATCGTATATGAGAGGTTATCAACGTGGATTCCAACGGGGACGATGGGGTGGCGGTAGAGGCTGGTACGGCTAATACGCACAAATCGTCAACATTTTTATTGTTTTTAACCTATTGTACAGAAAATAAATTAATTACAACCACTGATTGAAACGAACTTACCAGTACTGCAATATCGATTTTTCGGACCAAGATAAGAACGATCAATAAAATTAAGACAATTGATAGGAGTTGATCTAGCAGATTTGTTCTTGTGGTCGTTAAAATGCGCCGAATCACACTTTTCAATATGATTTTGACCAATTCGATGCATCAAACAAATAAATAAGTCAGTTGCTGTTTTCGGAGCATTTAATAGTTGTTATAGTGTATTTCAAACATTTCCATTTCCGTTAAAAACTTTCTCAATAACATGCTAATTGCCCTATTTCCATAATTACGGAGCCTTTCTCACACAACAAATGAAGCCAAGTCGTTAGGGGAGACCGCAAGACGATTAGTCAACGAAAGAGCAGTCCGAACAATTTTTAGACTCACACATTTGCTGTAATCCCCAATAGGACATTAGAAAGGCTTCCGTGTTAAGTGCTCTCATTGGCATTTGTGTGGTCGAGATTAGATTTCCATTTGTAATCTTCACGGAATAGTTGTTTTTTCAGTTTTAAACAAACAACAGTCAGTTTTAACTTTAGCAATTTCTTACACTGCTCATGTCGATGTTTAAAATCTACTTACAACTTATCTTCTCAATCATTCCTTATCCAACAAAGACATCTTTTTACACTTTCTTTTTGTTACAAAGCCAATGATTAAGGCTCGGCGAGCGCTAAACCCGTTCAATCAAAGTTCAGTTCGTGGCGGCCACTCACCAGCAACCAAACATAGGCGGAATTCTATTGTTCTTGCCTCTCTACTCAGTTCACGCACACTGAACACTTTGCAAAATAGGGGACGTCAAAGGTCCACTTCATGCGGACCCCTTTTGCCCGTTCCGCGTCGTCTTTCATTGTGTTGGGCACAAGGGGGCGAACGTTTTAATAGACAGTTTAGTTTCTTTTGTGGTAGTTGAAATGGTCGGCAACGGTTTAAGTTTTTAGTTGTTTTGAAATAAAGAACATGTTGCTTGTTTAAACAGTTTGCTTTAAATGTCCTTTTAAACTTTCCTTTTTTGTTCACAATTCAAACGTTTAAGTTTTGCAGCATTTTCATGCTTTATTTGTTTCGTTTGTTTTATCAGATTGTCCTGACATTTCCAACTATTTGTTTTAACAGCATTCGATTGCTCCTCAACTTTTGTTCATTGAAACATTTTTTGTTCTCGTCTTCACAACACTTTTTGCACGAGATTTGATTACTTAAAACACTTTTTGCATGACTTTCGCAGAAAAACGTTCGTTTTAACATATAGGAGCGATGGGTTGAACTTTACCCTTTTATTTCACTCCCCTATGCGTATTTCTTATCAATTCCAACCAGCAGAGCAAATCGAAGGACAATGGATACTCTTTTCGTTGATAAGACGGCGGAAAAGGAACACTTTACGAAAAGAAAACATTCCATCAACCGAAGTGGCGCCACTTTTCACACCTCCAGCAACTTTTGATTGTTTAATAGCCGGTTGTAAAATTGTAACCGACGATGGCGATTGGTTTTTGTGGACTTTGGGTTAAAGACTTTTCGACTTTAAAGTATTGAAACTAATTTGTTTGTTTAAATTTCTTTTCAACGCTTTCGTTCTTTAAATACTTTAAAGTTCTTTTTAAACATTTTTGTCGCGTACGATCGAAAAAGTACACGTTTCTTTCCCACTTGACTCAACTTAAACAGAGTACACGTTTTTGGTGCGTGTTTTTCACACTGCAGTTGCGCCTCAACAATTGACAGGAATGGACAGGTTAATCGCCATGTTCGAATGAATAAAGAAACGGAGAGGAAAGGATTAAATAGTTGGTTTGGACGGGGTTAATTGAGAAATGTGGTTATTTTGGTTGGAAAAATGACTGGTTGTGTTTTTTATTGCAAAATTGATTGCTATTTTTAAATAATGTTGATTTCTGATGTTTTAGATTAAAGTATTGCTTCTAGTTCTAATGTTTGTTTAGCTTTTGTTTCAATTCTCGCACTTTGATTCTTTTAACTTTGTAAAAAGTAAACTTTGTTTAACAACGACTGTAATTTTATGCTTCGTTAGTTCCGCGTTTCCATTCTATAACTGTCAATTTATTCCAGTTATTTTTATAATGGTCTTTGATGTTCAAAGTTTACGTGCCATCCTTGTTCCGTTAATATACTTTCCAATTTCAGCTAATAAACCACACAAAACAGAATGGTAATTCGCGAGCCTGAGAAGCATGACGACTTCTTTGTGAAGGTGGAAGGGAAATGGCTCCGAATTGATCAGCAATTTCTGAGTTGGCATCCCGGAGGCAATGCATTAGTTGCATACAAGAACAAAGACGCAACAACTGCTTTTCACACCTTTCATGTTGGATCTAAATGGGCTTACAAAATATTAACAGAGCGACAACGAAAAGAACCTGATTTAAATGTAACTTTTAAACATAACGTTTAAACAGAACTTGTTTGATTTAGCCGAATCTTGACACCAAAGATCCAACAATGTCCGAGCTTTATACTGTCAATATGGGCCAATGGAAGATGGAAAAACAACGAGCCGATGATATTGCCAAAGACTTTGATCGTTTACGCCTAAAAGTCCGGCAATTGGGACTTCTGGACGGATCACACTTCTTTTTTATGCGCAAATTTCTTGAATGCTCTGCTTTAATTTTTGGAGCTTTGTGGTTGCAGTCACAAGAATGGTACGTCGTTTCGGCGTTAGTTATGGGATTGGCATGGCAGCAACTCGGATGGTAAGTTGATTTCTATGGGATTGTAACCATAAAGATTTATAGGATGATCCACGAATATTGTCATCATCAACACTTTAAGAACTGGAAGTTTAATGATTACATGTCATATGTGGTTGGGAACTTAATGCAAGGTTTCTCGTCCGGCGGTTGGAAAAATCAACATAATATTCACCATGCAGCAACAAATGTAGTTGGACGAGACGGAGATCTGGATCTAATGCCATTTTTTGCAACCGTCATTTCTGATTTGAAAGTAAGTTTCTTTAAAAACTAACAAAATGTTTAAACTTCAAAAAGCATTAAAGTTTATTAAAATGACTTTTATAGTTAATTGACGCATCTTCGTGGGTGCTCCAATTTCTTCCTTATCAACATCTATACTGGACTTTTACGCTGCCTCTGCTGCGTGTGAGCTGGCTTTTACAGTCTATTCAGTTTGTAATCACAATGGACGCCAACTTTTACGAAGTCCACCGAAAACATGCACGGATCGAACAAGTCACTCTGGCTCTGCACTGGATCCTAGTCATTACTCAACTGTCGTATTTGCCTGACTATCAAACGATTCTAATGTACTTCTTGACTTCGCAGCTCTTCGGCGGATTCTTATTGGCCCACGTCGTCACTTACAATCACTATTCAACCGATAAGTTTTCTTGTAAGTTGATTTCTTTGTAAGTCTTTAATGTTTAAAACATTTAGACAATGCCGAAATTATTGAAAACTATCCGTGTCTACAGTTGTATACTACACGGAACATGCAGCCTGGAATGTTTATTGATTGGTTGTGGGGAGGATTGAACTACCAAATTGAACATCACTTGTTCCCCACAATGCCTCGTAACAATTTAAGCAAAGTAAGCGAATGTTTTGAAGACACTTTTAAACACCTTTAAGGTCGTTCCCCTCGTCCGAGAATTTTGTGACAAACACGAAATTCCATACATGGTTGATGACTATTTGACTGGCTGGCGCTATGAAATCGAACAACTGCGCAACGTCGCCAGAATTGCTTCTAAAATGGTCGACAAAGTGAGAGAACCGCGGAGACGTGCTTTTTGAGTCAACAAAGATATGCATAGTTATATTCTAAATTGCAGAGTTAGTTGAAATCTCTTTTAACGGTTTGATTCAATTTCAACTTACTCCGCAATGTTCACTTTGGCTAGTTTCATTTATACGTGTTATCTTTTCAATTTGTTGTCTAGTCACGTAAATGTGTCTTTTTTGAATAACGGTGTACAGAACACAAATAAATTCAATACTTTTAAACTTTATCTGATAAGAACGACCTTGACCGGATTGTGCGCAAACTTTATTTATTCGTTAGTGCATAAAAGTGATCTTAATGAAGTTGTTATTACTTTGTTTGCTTGTTGTTGTTGTCAATGCAAATGGATCAGGTGATGAAATTAGTAAGCTTTAATAATTGGTTATGTTTGAGGGGTTTCTAAACATTTGAAGAAGTTACTCTTTGAAGTTAAGCTTGAAGTTAAAAGAATTAGAGTGTTTTTTGAAAGTAGTTTAAAGAATTAAAGACATATTTAAAGACATGTTTGAAAGTTAAAAGAATTAAAGACATATTTGAAAGTAAGCAATGTTTTTATTTTAAGTGGATAACATTCTGCTTTATGCATTTTTAAACACTTATAAAACTATAGCACATTTAACACACTTTCTCAATAACTAAACTTCCTTTTTAAACATCGTTCTAATAGAAGACGGTATTTTAGGTTTAGATAAATTTGAAACTACAACTGTGCCTCCCCTACTGTTTCGGATCAACTTCTGAACAAAATAGCCAATTACTGCATGTCCGAACAAGACTATCAACTTCTTTATGGAAACAAATCGAAATATGGAATTGTTCTTCTATTTGCACCGGCACTCATGGATATAACTACCAAACAAATAAGTATACAAGAACTGCGTCGTCATCTCCAGTTAAAACAACGTCCAATCGGGAAACCTTTTAAAGAAGAGTTTTTGGACAAAAGCTTCAACAAGACACGTCAATTCAAATGTCATCGAACGTTTTCAGTTAGAAGCAACTAGATTCAGCAGATTGCGTTTGTCCAGCTATTCAAAAATTCTGGCCGGGAGATATCGAGACAGCAATTGCATTCATGGACAAAACCTTCCCGGAGATTCGTCAGTTCTTTGCAATAAATTTTGAAGACACCAAAAAGTGTTTGAGTAGCGAAAAAGAAATAAGCGAAATTTTTGTTCTACTCAAAAAGCTGCACTTTAAACTTGACGAATCAGTCTTTGCAATGAACAAACAGTCAACAGACGCGTTATATGAACTTGAAGATTCAGTTTGTTATAAAGATTGGAATTAGTGTTGAACAATAAACATCTCTTTAAATATCCTTGAACGCAAAAATTAGAATCGTTTTACGAAATTGTATTTGTTTGAATAATAAACACTTTTGAGCCAACTCTCTCGATCGTCAAAATAATCCAAAAAGCACTCAAGTTGTGTTTTTCAATAGCATTATTATAACGATAGGCGCCCTCGTCGGTCGATTGGTGTAGTTGGTTATCACGTGTCCTTAACACGGACAAGGTCCTGAGTTCGAGTCTCAGATCGATCAGTAACTTTTTGCACAAAGTTGCTTTTTTCTAACAAGGTGCTACGAGTGATCAATCTTTAAAAGCAAGTAAACGTGCTCAATAACGTTTGTGAACTTTTTTAAAACAACTGCTGAAGAAGACAGTGCTCATTGTTTTAAGTTAGTCATTAAAACATTGTCAACTTTCAAGTTCTTTACTTGTTTGTTGTAAGTTATTTTTAATCACATTTCTTTTAAAATCAATTGTGTTCTGTTTGATGTCGGAATGGCTCCAGACACTATTTTTGGAATATTCGAATCAAACGGACAAAGAGAATTACACGCCACAATCGTGTAGATCGAAAGTTGTACTTAACTTCCTCGCTGTACACTTTAAACGGAATTGTACCGGATTAGCACTTGGATTTAATGGACGAACAGGTATGTAGGCAGTTTGTTGTTAAGATTGGAATTTGAAAAGAGGCTAAAGATTTAAACAATCGAATCAACTTTTAGACTTTAAACAAACAGCATGTTAAAGTTGTTAAAGAAGAATTCTGCAATCAATCACACAGAATCGACTTCATTCTGGCTACTTATTGACTAATCTCAGCACTCTCCACTTACAATCTTATTAACATCGAGAAAACTTTAAAAATGTGATTCATTCAATTCTTTAAAGGCGGAATTAACACTACAATTATAGAGCGCCATGCCAACATTTAACAAGTACATTCAAATGTTTCAATTGTAGGCCCGATACAAATGTGACACCTGCCTAATTAGAGGAATCTCATCACATTAAATTGTTTGTTCCGCATTTCTATTTTAGTCGTTGTTTGTTTTAAACAAGCATCTGTTTTGTTTTGTTATCTAATAAACTGTGATCTATGTCATTTTTAAACCTTTTATTTTGCAATCTGAGTGTTCGGCAATATTAATTAATTATTTAAATTGAATCGTTTGCATAAAAGGGTGTAAATCTGTCCAAAACACCCGTCGACATTCAAAATTTAACAAAACGCAATTCATTTACGACGAACGTTTTTATTAAATGTTGAAAGTCGAATTTATGCGGAAGTAATTTTTTGACGACAAGCGTGAAAGTTTTAGTTTTTTGATGCGTTAAATTGAAAGTGCCAACCAGCATTAAACACGTTCTTTCAGTTAAGATGGACGCAGACAACTACGCATATCTTTTATATTTAATGACTGGTGCAACATTTTTGATTCAAGTTTATGTCATTTATTTGATTGTCTACAAAACACCCTCAAGCACGCGACAGTATTGTTACTTTCTTTACTTATTCGTCGTAAGTGTTTATTGTTTGTTTCGTTAACAAGTAAACCTTTTAGGGATTTGACTTCATTTTTACGTTTTTGTTAGATGCTGGAATAGCTCCAGAAACGGTTGACGGTGTAGTTGGAGCCAATATAAAAGCACTTGGAAGATATTTGTCTCCAACCGGTCAAAGAATACTGGTAAGACTTCCTCTTCGTTAAGAGTTTCATTTTAATTTAAAGGTTGGTTCAGCGTTTTATTCGGGAGCTCTGACAATTTTATACCAGGACTACTGTTTGATATACCGATTCACAGTTATTTGGAACAAAACCGTTCATCGTCGTTTTATGTCATGGCCTTCAAAGATTGGCTTAAACATCTTTGGAGTAAGAATTTAAATGTTTTTGACTTTAAAGTTAGTGTTTTTAGCACTTGATTGCACTGTTTCTTGGCTATTTGGGATACATGTCAACAATGGACGAACAGACTCTTTACATTCGCATGAAGATATACTCCAACCGAATTCCAACAAACAAACGGAGGTCATTTCTTTATTTGGTTCGATTTTGAGTCGGTGTGGATGAAAGTGTTTACTTTAGTAATGCTGTTCAGCTTCGTTTTAAGCGAAGCAATCAGTATTGCGCTGGTTATTGTCATTTTTCGCCTGTTGAAGAGAAACTCTGCAAACTTTTCCAGAAACACTTATCGCCTCCACAGACAATTTACACTTCTGTTGGCTGTTCAGTTAGCTTTACCGGCTGTTTTGATTTTATTGCCGGCCGCTTTGGCTCTAGGTCTCACACTTGTTGACTATCTTTTAACTAATTCGACTACTCAAATTGGTTTTGCTATCTTTTCAACGTACGCTTTTATAAACAGTGCGTTTACAATTTTGTTCATAACTCCGTACCGAGAAGACTTTAAATCAAAAATGAGGTTTTTGCATTTGGACAAAGTGTTTTGCTGCTTCTTCAACGGTTTGTTAAGAATAAGTTTTAAAACATCTATGATTGTTTAGGACGCCTTTCAAAGACTCCGGTTTCACAACTACATTCTAATTTTTCAAAAATGGACACAATGAACGTACAAACAAGAAGCGCACAAAACATAAGGCAACCAAACACAACCACCGCACCTGTCGAAACATTTAATTGAAAACTGCTATTTTTGAAATAAACACTTTTTGAATGTAATTTTAACTTCAAACGTCGTTCAGAAATTGTTGTTTGATTTGATTGAATGAGTGAGTCGAACAAGGGGGGGGGAAACCTTTTGAAAACAAAATCAATCAAGCTCTTAAATATGAATGAAAGCTTTTTTTAAACTAATTCAACTTTAAACGTCATAATTTAAAATATCTTTCAAGAACACTTCGAAAAGATCGTTTAAAGTGCTCAATAACGTTTACTTGATTATTCAAATTGCATCATTCGCATAAGAGCTCTTTTCTCAAAACACCTGCTGTTACCATGAATAATAAGCGGACACTGTTCGGTGAACGTCTTTATTAACAATTAGATTTTGAGTTCAAAAGAGAACAAAACGTGTCTGCGGCTCGAGATTGTTTTTTGCACAATCTTTTTTAATTGTTGTTTTCAGTTAAAGAAATGGACCCCGACAAATATGCTTACGTGTTGGAAATAATGACTGCCATAACATTTGTATTTCAAATCTACCTTATCTATTTAATCAACTACAAAACGCCGTCAAGTACAACGCAGTACTGCTACTTCTTATATTTGTTTGTTGTAAACAACTTAATTAGTCTTTACATTTAAAATAGATCTCATTTTAGATTGCGGACTTTACGTTTACTTTTTTGCTGGATGTCGGAATGGCTCCAGACGCAGTTGATGGCATTTTCGGATCGACTATGAAAGCACTTGGCAAGTACTTACCTCCAAATGGCCAGAGAGCGCTGGTAACACTTCTTTTTAAAAGCAACTAACGCTCTTTAAGATCTCGGCAACTGTTTACATGGGCGGAATGGTAATCATGTATCAAGATTACTGCCTGATCTACCGGTTCACTGTGATATTTGGCAGATCTTTACATCGTTATTTCATGTCTCGGACTTCAAAGATCATCTTCAATTTGTTTTGGGTAACTTTAGGTTGGTTTTGAGTTTAAATTGTTGATCTTTTACTTCCAGCACTCAATTGGATTAGGTCTCGGTTTCCTGTGCTATTCTTCAGTAATGGACGAGAAGGTGAGCTTTCTGAGCAGGTGTTAAAACATGATTCAATTAAACATCAACGTCAAATGCTTTTCGTAACAAAAGAAATTCAAGTAACAAACAAAAGTTTTTAGACGCTTTACATTCGAATCAAAGAAGAGGAAGCTGACTTTCAAAGAATAAACGGCGGTCACTTCTTTATTTGGTTTGACTTTAAGTCAAATTGGACATTGGCTTTTGCGTTTATTATGCTGTTCAGTTTCTTGTTGAGCGAATCAATCAGTGTTGGTTGTGTTTGGGTAATTTTGCGTATGTTGAAGAAGAATTCGGCAAGCTATTCCAAAAACACTTATCGTCTTCACAGGCAATTTACAATTCTGTTAGCTGTGCAATTAACATTGCCTGTTTTACTTATTTTGTTGCCAGTTGCAATTGCTTTGGTTCTCGGACTGCTTGGCGTTTCTTTATCAAACTTCAGTACTCAAATTGGATTTGCTATCTTCTCGTCTTATGCTTTTCTAAACAGCATGCTCACGATAATGTTTATTACTCCTTACAGAGAAGACTTCAAAGACAAGATACGTTTGTTGTATCTGGACAGGATTTTTTGTTGCAAAGGTCAGTTAAGTTGAAGAAGTTTTAACATATAAAACGTTTCAGAACGTTTCGCTAACAAAACTCCAGTCTCCCAAGTCTTGTCATACGCCTCAAACGCAGGTTCAATCAATCCGCAAACTCCAAGAAATGCGGAACAACGAAGTCCAAACACGGCGCCAATCGAAGCTTTTAGATAAAAAAACATTGTAATTCAATAACGTGCAATAAATAATATGCATAAAAACGAAGTCAATAGTCAACAAATGAATTTATTTACTGTGCAGACCAAAAACGTTAACAACACAAAAAAAGTCAATCAAAAACGTTAACAACACAAAAAAGTCAATCAAAAACGTTAACAACACAAAAAAGTCAATCAAAAACGTTAACAACACAAAAAGTCTCTTTTGCTTTTTGTTGCACTCTTTATTTGACAATGTCAACTTTAATAACAAACCTTAACTATATAAACTAGTCAACAAATGAATCGAATGAAATTGTCACTAAATCTCTTTTACAAACATCACTTCAATTAACAACCCACTCAAAACTACATCAGTTAATTTGACCAGACTTAGCAACCACTTTTTGGTCAACGTACTCAAGAATTCAAACAAACATCTGCTGCACAAAATTCGTAGACCGCAAAACACTGTGCATCCAAATACTAGACACAAATATGAATGTAGTCGAAATAAATGCACCGGTGTCCACAGTTTTGTGGGTATTTGAGCTCTTGCATTCTGGAATTCTAAATTATATTGAGTTCGGAGATCTAAATTTGTTGTCAACTTTTAAGTATATAAGGCAACTAAGAAACGGCGCGTTTGTACAGCTTCCACAATTTTTTTGGCTCAGTGGTGTTTGCTTTGGTTTCAAAACACTTTTAAAACAACTTAAACACTTTTTAGCAATAATGGACTCCGCAACTTACACTTACGTATTAGATTCGATAACACTCACAACATTTACTCTCCAGTTTTATGTCATTTATTTGGTCGTTCAAAAGACACCTTCAAGTACGCGTCAGTATTGTTACTTTCTCTATTTGTTTGCAGTGAGTTTGCCGAACTTTCTTTTTAAATCAATTCAACTTTTAAGGTCAGTGACTTGACATTTACATTTATTTTGGACATTTTGCTGGCTCCCGGACAAGTAAGTGGCTTGTTTGCATCCAATTTACAAGGATTGGCCAAGTACTTGCCGCCAAATGGCCAGAGACTAATGGTAAGTGTTTCTTCTGACAAGTTCAGCAAGTTATTAAAATTTTTAAAGCTCGGTTGGGTTATTCACTCGGGTACAATGTTGATCTTGGCGCAGGACTACTGTTTAATTTACCGGTTTACTGTAATTTGGAAGAAAACCGTTCATCGTCATTTTATGTCTTTGCCCTCAAAGATCGGCTTCAATTTGTTAGGAGTAAGAATTGAAATGCTTGTCTTTAAATGTTTGCCGTTTCAGCAATGCATTGGATTCTTGTTAGGATACTTAACTTACATCTCCATAATGGACGAAGAGACACATCACCGAAACTTCAAACTAGAGTCTGTCGAGATGCAAGCACTGTTTCCAACCGGTGAATTCTTTATTTGGTTTGATATGGACTCCCCAATTACATTGTTCTTCTTTGCATCTATGCTTTTCGGATTTGCTTTAAGTGAAGTTGTAAGTATCGGACTTGTTGTCATCATTTTGCGGATGTTAAAGAAGAATTCGGCTAGTTTCTCCAAGAATACGTTACCGTCTTCACAGGCAGTTTACACTTTTGTTGGCTGTTCAGGTAAAGAAGCTTTTAAATTTAATAAAGTTGTTTAAAGTCTCTTTAGTTAGCCTTGCCTGCTGTGTTGATTCTATTGCCAGTTGCGTTGACTATGTTGTTGGGCCTTTTTAATATAATTTTCGGTCGACTGGGAACGCAAATTGGATATATAATATTCTCTTCCTATGCTTTTTTAAACAGCACGTTTACAATTCTGTTCATCACGCCATATCGAGAAGACTTTCGAACGAAAATGCGAGTTCTTCAATTAGACGGAGTTTTTTGCTTTTTCTTTAAAGGTTTGTTAACAAAGAGTTTTAAATATTTATAGTTGTTTAGAACGCCTTTCAAATAAGACTCCGGTTTCTAACATATCGTCAACAAATCATTCTAATTTGAGTTTTGCTGCCAGTACAAATGCAAGGCAATCACAAGCACCGATTCGAGCTTTTTAATTAGTTTGTTGTTTGAGCATAATGTTTGATTGTCAATTGTTTTTGGATCCGGATGTAATGAATTCTTTCCACAAATTTATGAAGCATGATAAAAGCTCACAACTCCGGTTGGCTGGCTTATTTTTACACAAAAGCTCTCCACGAATTGAGAACACAACAGCATTCTGAATCTTTTTTCTTTTTCGGCTAATATGATTTTATTTAATGCTTTCCGACAAAAAGCATCAATAAATTGATGATTCATTTGTGATTTCAAAACACATTTATTTAGTCAAACAATAAGTTCACAATCACAAGTTCAAGTTTAAATTCAGTTTTCCATTATGGACACTGTAGACAATTGCACTCTAAACGTTTTGCTTTATTTGATTTAAGTTTATTAAAAAATACTAGCATCTCCGATTGAAGCTGGATTTACGTGAGGGCATTTGTTTGGAATTGAACCTTCAGTAATATGCTCTGCAATACTTTCGCCGGGAACAATCATAAAAGACTGACATGTTGTTTGTTGATTAGTCGTGCAGTTGTGGGTGCTTAAACAAACAAGTCGCTAAAGCAAAAGTTCAAAAACTTGCATTTCCCAGAAAGGGCTTTCAATAGTATCAGCGGTTCCATAAACATAAAAGCGTCCCATGTTGTTAGAGTATAGTTTTCGTTTAAATAAGTATTGTCTCCTAAATGTTTCGAATAACTTTAAACATAAAAATAAGCAACACCATTGTAAAGAACAATGCGCTAAAATTTGATAGTAAGATAAAACTGATTTTAAAAAGCTTACAAATCCTTTTGCCGGTTTATTGTTACACGAGAATTCACTGTTAAAGCAAAAAGTTTTATCGCTTTTGTTCAATCAAAGAAACGAATAGAAAGATAACTGAGAACACAACAAAACTATGCATTCTCACTACTAATGACTACTTGTGGTGGCTGGCGTTTAAGCATTATTTAATTGATTTCCGTCAAAAATTGATGATTCGTTACAAAATTATTGCTTGCAATTCAAATTGAACATATATTGTTGAACAACTGCTTCAAAGATTTTAGAATACTTTTGTAAACTTGGCTATATTATTCAACAAATCAACAAAGTTGTTTTTAAAAACTCGATGCATTTTTTGTTTCTGTCAAAACAATTACTTCCGTCTTGCCAACACAAATTGCCCAATGTTTACAAAACAATCAAGGCGCGAAGGTCAATTATTGCGCATATTGCACGCAGTGTTGAGAAGTGAACGCTCTCATGACTAATCGTCTCCGAACATGTTGTGTAAATATCCGGAAAGGTCCTTAACAATGTGGAAAAGTGCCAATTGTTGACGAGTAAGTAGATCTGCGGCGTCAAGGCCAAAGGGCAAATAGGTCTTTTAAATCAAGCCTCTTGCAATTAAAAACTGTGCAGGTGTTAGAACAATAATCACCCGCTGCTTCCTTCCCGTTGCGCAACAATTATTCAAAAGTACTGTAATCAATCTTTATTGCACTTGTTATAAAAGGAATGAAATTGCACGGGTTTGCAATAGAATAAAACGGAGAATGTTTAAAATTTAAATGAATCAAAAAAGATCTAATTAGTCGTTGTTTGTTGAAAGGTTTGTTTACTAACCAGTTTAAAACTAGATCAAGTATTGTCGGTTAAAGCAGAAACTGAAAAGCTCAATTTGGCAGGCTTTTTGGGCTTTTGTGAATGCCGTGCACTCAGGGCAAATAGATGTTCCAGCATTTTGCGCTTTGTCTCGTCGTCTAGTTGTGGAATCTGACTAGAAAGTAACAACTTTTTAAATTGTGTTTGAAGAAACAAAAACTCACTTTGGTTTCTTTTGATCAACTTTTTCGCTCTCTTCTTTGTTGCTTTCTTCTTCAATTGATTCCGTTTCTAAATCATTTGTGTCATCTTGATCACTTAACGAATCGGCGTCGTCGTTGAGGCTGGAATTGTCAAGACTTTCAGTTTCGTCTAGTTTTGGAAGATCTAAAACATTGATTAGTTAGTATTGTTAAAAACACTCTCTTACCCGACAAAGCGGCATCTGTATCAATTTCTCCATTTGTTTCTCCTTTTAGTGCCTCTTTCAATGCGCACAGCATTTGATTGTTGTCTACCTGATTGAGAGAGTCGACTAAGAATGCACATTGAATTAAACGCATCGGTTGTGCAGGATAAGCAGCTAAATGATGCTGGACTAGATGGAATTGAACCGATGCAATTGCTTGTGGAAGCTTTTCTGGAACACTTTTAAGTTATATTGATTGAGGTTAAAGAAACCGACCTTTTAAAATCAAAATGTTCCTCAACAAAACAAACTCAGTCGAATCAAGTTTTAATTCTTCAAGTTGTTTAATTAGTTGATTGATTCTTTCGCGCATCTCTTCACTTTCCACCTTTTGTATGTCGATTTCATTTAATAAACCATCTTCATTTGCGGCCAAAAAGAACAGACGTCCAAGAGTTTGCGAAACTGATGCTACCTGAAAGTGTGTTTACAGTATTTTCTTCCTTTAACAATTTTGTCTCACGCATCTTTTTTAGTCTTTCTCGCAATTAATAATTTAATTCTCTCAAACATTGCTTCCGAAAAAGTTCATTTTTGTCAGTTTTAACATCAAATTCAATGGTAAGTGCTTTCCGGCGAACATATTGGCACTTGGCCTTTTGGCGCGTGTACGGCAAAACAGTGTCAAGTGTGTGGCATGTTTTCGGCTATTGGTCCTTGAAGCGCCAAATGTTTAATATTTAATCGAGTGCTCATGCCTCTCTTCCACTCGTCGGGACTTTTCGATGTTTTGGCCGGATTTGGTCAAGTATCCACAATATGTTAACCATTTTAATAGAAAGCAACGACTTTTTGTGAAATCAGCAATTTAATAGAAAGACTACTTTGATAGAAACATTTAACATTGACTACTTTGATGACAAACTTCAAAAACAATGGCTACTTTGTGAAATCAGCATTTAACATTGACTATTTTGTGAAATCGACATTTAACAGAAACGTTGACTACTTTGATAACGAACTTCAAAATCAAAGACTGCTTTGATGTCAAACTTCAAAATCAAAGACTTTTTTGTCAAATCAATATTTAACATCACATTTAAATTGCAGTTTTTCAACTTCATCATCTTCATCATATTTAAAGTGCAGTTTTTCAAGTTCATCAATTACAAAATTGGAACATATGTTTGAGGATTTTCGGCCTATTAATTGGAGGAGACACACTCTGAGTGTAAATATCTTTGTGTTTGCGCTTGAGATTTGTTGGCAAAGACGGGATGGACAAGCGCGCGACAATTATAATTGAATGGTCATTGGGATTGAAGGATGGGCGCGCAAAGCTAATCCTGCAATCGGCTTTTTGGTGTGAACGTGTACTGTAGAATTTGAAGTTAAAGATGGTGTAACAATCCGGACTTTCTCATTAAAATCCGTTTTCGTCTTAAATGGCCGAAAGTATCTTGATTGAACTTTCCGGAGATTATCGGTATTGCGCGCAAAAAGTTTCATGCCGACACTTGTGCTTAACTGTCTAATTGGCGGCCTAATCCAATAATCCCCACAATTTGTTGCCGAAACAGGTCGGCGATGCTTTTGTTCAATGCTTCTTACCTGATCTTCTTGTGATAGAGCCGGAAATAGTGTTAAAAACGAACGTGCCCATGTCCAGCAAACGGACCATCGTGGATTCAACACTCGTAGACGCATGAGGTTGTTGAGGGCTTTAACTGAAAAGTGTTTGATATTGATGTCATGAACTTTGTCATTTTTTGAAGGCCAAACGGATCCGCTCATTCAAGTCGAGCACCTCTTTTGCCACTTGCAATTGGTGTCACCTCATTTGTGTACTGCGCGCACTTTAACTCCCCAGAACTATAGTATCCTTTTCGGGAGAGTCGGAGCGCCAAAAAGCCGATCCGACACATTGGATGAAATAGATACGGCGGAAGTTGTTGCTCTCAACGAATGAGTGGATCTGTTTTGTCGGCATGTGTTTTGGATTTAGAAATGTGTAAAGTTTCCAAATCATCTTGACAATTTATTGGGGATTTGAAATAAGAACTAAGCAATCTTATTTGCTAAAACTTACATTAAATTGCATCGGGAACCCTTTCGGAAATCCTCCAGCCATTAAATGGAAGGGCGGTGGAGGTCCAAAAAGTGTCGAAGTTGTTGGATTTGACGGAGAAGCACTTGGACTTGATTGGAACGAACCAAGCTTTCCAAAAAGTGAATTCTTAAACGTGGAACGACGACTGAAACTTGTTTGTTACTTAAAAGGCACACGAACTTTTCATACCTGTTGTTTGGAATTTGCAGTCGTGGAGGAGAACCGTTTGAATTAAAGCTTTGCATGCTGTTCAGAAGAGCCATTTTCTTTAACGTACTCGAACGAGGTCCTCTTTCATGTTGAACAGCTTCGCGGTTCATGCCTTAAATTAACCATTTAAGCCAAGCAATTCTAATAAGTCAAAAAGACTGTTTAAACTAACCAATTTCCAAACATCTTCTCAATCTACACGCCCGGCATTGATTTCGATGTGTTTTGTCAACAACACATTGGCCTTCGTGTTGACCTCCTCGATTCTTGCAAACATATTGACGATTTCGTCGAACCGATCGTTTAAAGAAGCCAGAACATCCGTCACAACTGAATAAATAGAGTTTTTAAACTCTAATCAAAAAACACACCTGTAAATTCCATAATGTTTGCCAGATGAATGATCTTGGCAGACTCGACACGGAACATCCAACAAAATGCGACCTGGAAGTTGGTGTTGTTATTTAAAACGTAGTCAAGGCTTTTAATTTTATCCGCCAACTTATTAAAAGTGCCTCGGGCGCTTTTGACCGATTGGCATCGACTTCAGTGACTAAAAACTTCACTTTCTTCACTTAAAGCTTTTTTAATAAGCGAAGACTTTTGTCGTCAAAGAATCAAAAGCAAATAAACAGAAAGCGATACGGTAAGTCAAAAAAAAGTTAGTGCGGAGGCAGTTCTTTCTTATAATATGTTCAAATTTACCAGATGGCGGGATTGCCATTTTGTTGACAAAAGACCGGACTTTGACTATCTGGAATTTGAAATTAAAACACTTTAAAGGAAATTGTTATTTAAAAACACGTCAAATTGAAAATGACATTTGACCAAAACACTAAATCAATTTCAATAGTCAACACACTCATGAAAGATTATCCCTTCAATTAAAATTGCCTCGCTTCTGTGCACATTTGACGACTAGAAAAACAAGTAAACAGATTTGTTTGAAAGAGAACTTGATTTGTTAAAAGAACCGAAAATGTTTTTTATTTTCAATTGCCTTTCTCACTTTTAGTGTCGATCGTTTGATCATTTGACGACTCTAGCCACAAAATGCGCAAGATTATCCCCGTCAATAACACTCAACAATTTGCGCCAATCACAAAAAGTTTGTCGGCTTTGTGCTTCATGTCGGTTGGTGGCATGCGGATGTGATGAGGATTAAAAGTTGACAAAAACGTTAATGTTTTGGATATCGAGGTCATCGGAAATGAGGTCCGCAAAGTTTTTGACTCGAAAAGTACTGTCAACTTCGAAAGTCTTAAAACCTAACTCAACAAACGATTGTTTTCGTGAATCGAGTCGACTGGTGCGCAGAGGCGGTGATTCCGTGTGCGTAGAACACATAAGTGGATTCGCATTGACAAGATGTGGTGGAAATTGAGACAGCGATCAAAGCATGCGGAGTTAAAAGTGTCGGGATTTGTTGCCACTTGAATGAAACAGCTACGGTGCGAGTAAATAAAACGGGGTGTAAAGAATATTAAAGAGTAAGAGGTTTGGAATGAATTAAACAACTAATAAGATACAGTAACTTAAGGCGCATTTAAAACATTAAACAACTCAAACGCATTTAAAGTATTAAACAACTCGAACGCTTTTAAAGTATCAAAACAAGTCAAAAATCGCTTCACAGCTCAAACGCTTTTAAAGTATTAAACAACTCAAATTTATTTAAACAACTTAAAGCACCTTTAAAACATTGAAATCCCAACAAATCCAGTAAAAAGAAAAGAGGGCGGTCAACCCTACAAGAATCCACTTCGAAGTGGAGACCATAACTCTTTGGCGCCGACAATTTGCCTCGCATGCCCTCGTTGCGGTCGCTCCGTATTGTATGTGTGAATGGAGAGAAGTGGAGCGAGGCAAAAAGCCGGAAAGGCGGTCGCTTCTTGACTATTGGCTGCGAAGTACGGTATGCTTGACGCATTAAGTTGATTTCGTGAACATTAATCATTGTAATGTTTTAAAAGAAACTTTCGAATTTGCATAACAAAGAAACTCCTTTCAAAGCAACTAGTCAGTATAAACATTCGGTGAAGAGCCAACAAATTGTTACTACCAAAAGCACTCGACGCTCGGCATCTACGCGTCCGCAACCGTTAACAAACAGACATCTATATGCAAGTTTGAGTTGTTGAGTGCCGACGGCACACTTAATCTTAACAAACATTGAGTGTCTAAAAGGCTACAAGTGGCTTTGCCGTGGATTTTGATTCGGAGTGGAGATTGTAACTAAATGGTTGAAAACCTTATGTTTTCTGAAGAATTTATTGATGCGATAAGTTGTTAAAAGTGTTCAATGTCATTTTAATTGCACAAAAAACATAAAGAAAGTTAAATTGTGTGTTCAAATGACTTTGCTGTTAGTTTCAAATATAAATCGTTTATCAACTTTACTTTCATCTTTAATTCAAAGAAAGTTAAATTGTGTGTTTTAAAAACCTTAAAATATTTGAGAAGATGCAAGCAACTTTGATTATTAAAAGCGTTCAATGTCATTTCAATTGCACAAAGACATTTTAAACAATCAAAACAAAAACACCGTTTAAAAGCGCTCAATATCATTTCAATTGCACAAAGACATTTTAAAAGCGTTCAATGTTGTTTTTCAATTGCACAAAAGTTGTTAAAACAAGTCAAAACAAAACACTTCTGTTTATTCAATTGCACAAAGACATTTAAAAGGTTGCTATTTAAATCAAGGTTTAACAGTAACTTAAAAAATCCTCCACAGAACCAAACTTTACCGCTCAAAAATCGGCGCAAGCAATTATCCCACGGAGAGTCGTTGAATATCATAACCGGAGCTTTTTGGCGGCGCTGCCATCCGCTTAAGCGGCAATTTGCATGAAATTAGGCGTAACATCCGATTCGTTGTCGTCGGGCCTCCATTTAATATGTTTGTAAGTTGGCCGCTTTTTGGCACATAAGTCCGGACAACAAAAGGTAATCGGAGCTGGCAAAAAGTATTCAAAGTTATTGTTGAAAGGTGTGAACTGTATATTCTGCTCAAAACATCAATTTAAATTCCATTAAATTGCAATCTTGAAATGCTTTTGAAGTTACAACAATTTGAACTCTTCTCAAATAATTGATTGCATAATTGTGTTGGAGATTAAAATCAGATTTAATGTGATAAGAATGTCCCATTTGGAAAGGAAAAAGCGCGCAGTCGCTTGCTTGAATAAAAAGAACGCGTCTTTGTTGATAATGTATTTCAAACAAGCAAATAAGCCCTTGAAAGTTTCTGCTGTTGTTTTATGTCTTTGTCTGATAGCTATAGGAGCGACTTATTTTCTACCTTTTTGGTCTAGTGTTTTAGTTCAATTATCCGATAAAAGTAAGTCAATAGAATTAATAGGAGATTAAAACAATCATTGACATCATTTAAACAAAATGTTTCAGCCACGTTGTTGAGTTTTAAACTTGTCGGAGCTTGCAAGTCCACCGCTTCAATTTGTGGCACGTCTTATTTGAAAGAGTTAAGATTGTACATCTCAGAGTACAGCCCAGATTTTTGCCTGTAAGTTTTAGCTCGTCATTCAACACTTTATTGTTTGCTTAAGTTCGAGCTTCAATCTACAAAACTGCCATGCTACCTGCTTGGACTCTCGTTCATGCACCAAGAAAGTGGCTTCTCGACAACTAGCCGAATCCAGTCAAACCATTGGTGTTGAAAAAACGTTTGAGGATTTTGCCAAGCACTGCGTCGCTCCAAGAGACTTGTCGAATTTGACTGAAGAAGATCTTTGCTCGTAAGTATTTTAATTAGTGTTAAAGTAAAAACGAATGATTTAGTGAATTTATTTGCGTTATCCCATGCGTTATACATGAGATGAATGTCCGGGCTCCACACAATCCATTGGTTTCTGGTGACAAACCCTTTAGTGATGCTATCTGCACAAGCATGGCCACGATGAAACGTCTCATGACAAATGACGAAGATTTCAAAGAAGGCTTTCCGGAGACATGCCAAATTCTCTTCCAAAAGAATTACTGTCCTTAACAATATTGCTTAATATGCTGAATAAACTTCAAATTCAAATCACTTTCATTTAAACATTTCAAACTACGTTTATTATTTGAAATCACCAATTCGGAAACGATTAGCCAACAATTTAACACTGTCAAAACCTCACATCTCCAGCCAAATAACAAACAACTCGCATAAATTATCTTCGCACTACCGAAAACCTCCACGAAAACAAATAACGGGACAATAGATAGAAGCGGTGCAACAACATAACGAAAAGGTCTACAAGTTTAACACACAAATGATGAGATACTTTCATTGGGATGAACACGACAAATTGAATATTGAGACTTAACAATGCGGGGAACTCGTCTGTTTTAATAAGAGGACTTTCTGGCACTCCGAACCAGAAAGCGTTTAAACAATTAGAGGAAGAAGATCATATTCTCTCAAACAACTTGTTATATTCTATTGAAGATTAAATAAAGAAGATTTTTACAAAGAGTTTAGTCATTTCGTGTGTCTCTTCGATTCAACCAACTTTACCGATGCTTTAAGTGCGAGCAGCCTGTTGTTGCTGCTGACGGAATGGACGCTCGCCTCCATTTTGACGATCACGACGGAATCCTCCTTCACGGCGTTCTCCACGTTGCTGATCTCCTTCACGGCGTTGTTCTCCATCACGTCCCTCGCCTCTTGGAGGACCATTTCCACGACGGCGGACTAAAAATATTGAAGATAAGAAGTGATTCACTGTTTTTAAAGTGTCTTTCGATTAAAACAATCAACTTTAAAAGACACAAAGTTGTTCAAAATGCTCGCTTAACATTAAAGAAACAAAGTTGTTCAATGTTGTTTTTAAATAACATTCTCGCTTATCAACTTTATTGTTCACTTACTTAAAGACACAAAGTTGTTCAAACGTGCTCTTGCCGGCCGTCGCTTAACATTGACCAGGCGCGCGGGCCGGCGACACGCCGTCTAATCAAGAATGTCGTTTGAGAGATTTTGTAGTAACTGCAAACTTGCTTTATCAAACAAGATTTAACTAACTGCCAGTTAATCTAACACTTTTAGTCTAACACTTTTAGTCTAACACTTTTGGTCAAACATTTGCGTTCTAAAGAAATCACTTACACGGCCGATCGCCTTCGCGACGCTCTCCATCTTTGTCTCCACGTTTGAAGTTATTGCCATCACGGCGTTCTCCGTCTCGATCTCCACGCTTGAAGTTGTTGCCATCACGTTTGTATCCACCTTCACGTCGATCTCCGCCTTCACGACGTTCTCTTGGTTGTCCAGGCTGGAAATCTGGTTGAGTTTTGATCTTCTTGTCCATGGTCTAAATACATTCAAATCAGAACAGGAACTCGAATTACAATTCCATACCTGCAGCTGCTCAATTGTGGCTGGTGGAGGCTGAGTCGGGGGCGGCAATCCATTGCTTTTGATCTTTCCACTTACTAGCTTGGCCCAGGTGCGTGGACCTGTGTCTTCTGGGATCTGTGCGTGTTGCAAAGGCTCTGGTTCATTGAAATCCACAGCCGGAACTTCTCTCTTCGGTTGCTTAGCATGTTGTTGCTAAAAAGTGTTTTAAACATTGATGAACATTTTGAAAGTAATGCTTACTTGTTGTTGCGGAGCTTCGCGTTCGATCTTGGCCGGTTGTTCTTGAGCGGCGGCGGCTTGATTGATAAACGACTGGATGTTAGAGACCGGGGCTCCATGATGTCCATGCGACTGCTCACGTTCATATCCGCCGTGTGACAATTGCCCGTTGACTGAAGGCTGGGAATGATCAGCGAAAGAGTCAGATTGTTGACGAACACGAGACTCGACTTCCTTGGCGTTCAATTGACCGTTGTAGTGGCTTGGCTCGTTCAAAGACAACTGCTGGATGCCCAAATTCGGATACAAATCGGCCAACCACTCAATCATGTCGCTGTAGATGTAGAACTTGCCCGGGCCTTGCGAAGCCAACACTACGTTCTGGATGAACGCACGACCTTCGCCGGACTTTGGCACAAACTCTCCGCTGACTTGAATGATGATCGAGTCGTTCAACGAGTTCAAACAGATGGTGTTGAACACGCGAACACTCATGTTGTCCAACGGATTCTTTGCAAGCTCCGTCTTGATTGCCTAAAACATTGTGATTGCTTTAAAAGAGTTGTTTGATGTTAAAAGCTGCTTCGATTTAAAAGAGTTGTTTGATGTTAAAAGCTGTTTCAATGTTAAAAGAGTTGATTTGAAGAAAAAAAAAAGGGGGGGGGGGGAAAAAGGGGGGGGGGGGGAAAAAGCCTTTTTAAAAAAAAAAAGGGGGGGGGGGGTTAAAAGGGGGGGGGTAAAAAAAAGGGGGTGGGGGAAAAAGAGGAAATAAAAAGAGGTAAAAGAAAAGAGTTGTTCGATGTTAAAAGAGTCATTTGAAAAGAGTTGATTTGAAGCTATTCTTATTACTCTTAATATCAAAGAAGAGGTTACCTCCAATCCGCTGACAGCTGGCTTTCCAAAACGCTTGACACTCGAGGCATCGGAGAAGAAGTGCAAGACTTGATCGATGTCATGGACCAAAGCGTTGTAGTATTTGGTGAGAAAGTGATGACCGACATCTTAAATTGAACACATTTAAACATTTTTAAAAAATTCAACTTACCAGTCGCGTTCACTTGCTTGTTCATCTTGACGATGTGAGTTGGTTGTCTGGGAGACTGGTTCGGACACAACGAACAAAATCTATAAAAACTTCACATTTATCAAACAAAAAGAACACGCAATTTAATCGAATTATGTCAAAAACATCTGCAAAATAAGCACGAACAGAATCGAGAAGCCGCTTAATTAAAGCTGCATTGGATGTGTGTGGACGTAAACAAGCTACGCAAACAACGAAAAAAGACGGGATCTTTGTGCCGAGAAGGTGACAAGCCAGAAAAGAATTACGAAAAGCAAGGCGAAGATGATTCATTTGCGACAAATATGGCTTGTTTAAACACTTGACCCAAAAAGTTTCTTTAAATAGCAGAATAGTTGTATTTAAGTAAAAATTGGCTGCCTGTTTTAAAATTCAAGTAACTATAGTTTCCGAATTAATTTATGCAAGCAAAAACAACAAAATGCTTCCAATTATTCTCCTAAACGTTTAAAGAATAAAGAGTGTAACTACATTTTACAGACAAGAATATTTGTTGTAAATGCTTCTTCACAAAAGTCAATCTACAAAGATGACTACAATTTAAAGAACAGAATGATGATGATTTTAGATGAAAGTACTATTTTAATAACAGCTTTAAACGCCAGTCTGCAAAGAGCATCCTTAAAAGTCAATCTACAAATTCAATCAATGCTTTTAAAGAACAGAATGATGATGACTTTAGATGAAAGCACTGTTTTAAGAACAGCTTCTAGACAAATTAATTCAAGTCTGGCTAGTTTCACAAAAACACCACTTTAATAACAGCCTTAAAAGTCAGTCTGCAAAGAACAGCCTTAAAAGTCAGCCTGCAAAGAACAGCCTTAAAAGTCAGTCTACAAATTCAATCAATGCTTTTAATGACAGCCTTAAAGTTATAAAGAACAAAGAGTATGACTATAAATTCGAATAGACAAGCAAAAACGACGAGAATATTTGTTGTGAGAACAGCTTTAAACGTCAATCTACAAAGATGACTACAATTTAAATCAATGCTTTTACGGAACAGTCTTAAGAACAAGTTTGATTATTGTAAAGAAATGATGACTTTGGATGAAAACTCCAGTATTCAATTATGAGGGAACGTCAAAAGGCACGCAAAGTGTTCCTCAACACGAGTCCGTCTAATTAACAAGCTCGAGTCTCCGATTCATTTGGCCAGAGGTCGTGTTCGGCGACTCGTCTGAAATTTTCATCACTACCGACCAAAAAGACCCGTTTATGGCAAGCCGAACACAGGAGACCGCTTGCGAAAAAACTCCTTGCCCATGAGAAAAGTTATTCGCGCCAGGACGCCAACTCTTTTTGAATTGGAAGCATTGACGCTCCAATTATGGGGTGGCTTGCGCCCTGCGCATGGATTGCGTGTCTTTTTAATGCGTGCATACAGTTGCCAATTTCTGGCAACATCTTCCGCCTCCACGTTATCGATTTGTCTTTAAATTGACACCAGTCTTTAAACTTCTTAAAGCAACAAACTCTTTCAATCAAAAAAGAGTTTATTGAACTCATTTTGTTTATTCTCAAATTACATTCAATGTTCATAATGCTTGTTGCTTTTAAAAGTTTATAGACATCCGAGTCAACGTTATGTTCGTGAATTCGCCGTTCAGTGACGTGTAAAAAGCCTGGAACAAGTTGTGCGGGTTTTTGAATTTTATTAAACGTGTAATTCCGTTCATTTGCTTCCCCGTTGGAGTTTTTAGACTGTTTGCTCTTAAATTGCAAGAATTTAGGCATAAACACTGATATCGATGTCTAGATGTTGAATAAATTAGCTAAATAGCAATTATTGACATTTATTCTGATTCTCATTTGATTTTTCTCATTCACACGTTTTTCGTTTGATTCGTTCACACGTTTTCTTTTCAGTTCAAAAAAGTTTATCGCTTTTCCAAATTGAATTCTTTGTTTAACAGTTTCTTGTTTTTCGCGCTTCGTTCTTTTCGCTCGTTTGTTTTTCGACTTCTTGCTTTTGGCTCTTCATAAAAAGACCGTAACCGAACTGCAAGCTGCTCGAGGGGTGGCGACGTATTTTTTCGCTTGCGTTCACATAAAAAGCACCCGAATTTTTTTTATTGTACGCGGAGGTTTCAAATTGCTAATTATGTGCCAACATTATGTTTCGGGACAAATTTGAGCGGTTTAGCAGGATTTGCGGAGATTAAGAGATTTGTGTGGACTTATTAGCCGTATTTGCGGTCTTTAGGAGTTAAAGATGTTCTGAGATGTGTTTAGAATAAGAAGATAATCTCTTTGAACCTTATTCGTGTTTCGTGGACTTTATTCAATTTACTCAATTCAAATCTTTAGACAACATGGGAGGAGGAAGCACTGATCCGCGACGCGGCATTGGCTCAAAAAAGAAGTCCTCGCCGCCTTACTTCTCTCACGAATTCATCATTACAAACCATGGCGACATTATGAGCTGCATTTTGATGTTCATCGTCATTGGTTTGATGTTCCAAGTCACATTGCCATTCTCCACAATGCTAATCGTTCCGCAATACAACACTACCTTTGAAAACAACACTGCCGTTGGTGAGTTAACTAATAGAACGAGAGAGGTTTTGAACAATATTTAAGGCATTCAAATTGATTGAGCTAACAAATTGAACGAAAGAGTTGAAAAAAGAACGAGAGAGTTGAAAAAGAACGAGAGAGTTGAACAAGATTTAAGGCATTCAAACATTTTGAACAAGATTTAGGGCATTCAAATTGATTGAGTTAACTAATAGAACGAAAGAGTTAAAAAAAGAACTCGAAGTTTTGAACCAGATTCAGGGCGTTCAAACATCTTGAACAAGGTTTAAGGCATTCAAACATTGATTGAGTTAACTAATAGAACGAAACTCTCTGATAGAACGAGTCGAAAAAAAAGAACTCAACGATTTGAACAAGATTTAAAGTATATCAAACACTTCGAGCTAACAAATAGAATTAGAACTCACTATTTGAACAAGACATTATTAGTTCTTTTGTTTTCAGAAGATCAAGTTCTTTACCGATCCGGTTTACTTGACATTGGTGCTTTGTTCTTTTACACTATTGTTTGGATCACCGTTCATTGCATTATTCAAGGTAAGCCACACTTTAAAACTATCACTGTTCATTATTTTACTTTTAGGAATACATCGTCGACAAGATTCAAAGAAAGATGCACATGAGTCGTTCTCGTTTGACTCGTTTCAGCGAAAGCGCCCAGTTGGCTCCGTTTGCTTTGTACTCTTTGGGACATGCCGTCTACATTTTGCACGAATTAGGTGTTCACAGAGACTTCTCAATGTTGTGGACTGGTTATCCAGACGCTCATCGTTACTTCCCCTTGAATTACAAACTGTTCTTCATCCTCCAGATTGCCTACTGGATTCATCAGTTCCCCGAATTCTATTTCCAAAAGCTGAAACGAGACGAGATTAACGAACGAACTGTTTATTCAGTTTTGTTCTTGGGATTCATTGCTGCTGCTTATTTCACAAAGTAAGTTGCTTTCAGTCATTTATTCAAAAATATCCGTTTCAGCTTCACTCGACTTGCCCTCGTTTTGCTAGCAATTGAGTACACGTCGTTGAGTATCTTGCACATCAGTCGTCTCGTATTCTTTGCAAGCAAGAGCACCACTTCCGCGAGCTACTTCACAGTCTGGAACTTCATCTTCATCGTTGTCCGATTGGCAAGCATGGTCGTTTCTGTCTTTGTTCTCTTCTACGGATTGCGCGCCAAAGAAACGCCTTACATTGACTTCAAAACAGGCAACTTCAACACTCATATCATTAGGTAAACTGAATTTAAAACACTTCTTTAAACGTTCCCTTCCAGACTCAACGCTTTGTTCTTTTTGATTGCAACGCAGCTCTACTTGATTTACAACTTCGCTCGGTTCCACTGTTCTCGATGGTCTGCCAACTCGAAGAGCCAGGAGTCGTCGAAGCGCAAGTCAAAGGCGAAGAAGGAAGTCAAGAAAGAAGAATGAGCATGTGGAACTTGTGCCAAATCACTCCAAACTTCCATTCTTTTGCATTCCGTTTTAATAATTAATTTATTGTCTTCGTCCTGTGTTCGTTGTTATGTGGTTATTAGTCAGTTATTTATTCCTTCCCCGCTGCCTCGTCGTGATATGGCAACAAATTCACTTTTCCCACAAGATGTCGATTTTATGCATGGTAATTTGTGTTTGAATCGGCGTTTTGTATGCAAAGGTTATATGTTAGTTTAATTATTAGTTCTAATAAACTATTCTAGTTATAAAAACAGAATTTGAAGCGTTCTTTAAAATCAATATGAACTGGACTTGTTTTGAAGCGTTCTTTAAAAGAACGATAACAGAATGGCTATCATTAAGGTGATCAAATGATATTATGATTAGCGACCTGAATTTAAGTGATCTTTAAATGATCATTGTGAACTAGACTGAATTTGAAGCGTTCTTTAAAAGTGATCAAATTCACTATTGTTGACTAAACAGAATTTGGAGCGTTCTTTAGATTACGGAAACTGGACTTGTTTTAAAGTGATCAAATGTAGCAATGTTTTGAAAGTTGACAATCTCCCAATGTTTCCTTTCATACTTTATTGATAAATGATAATCACGTTAGTTCATAACATTTGTGAAAGACTTGACTTAGCTTTTCTTCAAAAGTAAACGATTATGTGTGGTTAAAAAGACGTGGGTGACTAACCTTTTTAAACAACAATTACCGTTTTGTTGCCAGACCAAACATAATGACTTAGTTTATTCATTAAAAGGCGCAAATGATATCAACAAGAAACAACTCTTCAAATATCAATAATTTGTATAGCAGTTAACTCCTTCTATCTATCTAACAATGATAAGTAACAATTGCATTCTGGGAATGAATGCGACGGAGAATAGTTGAAAATAGCTGTGTGGAGTGGAGGGATAAAACATCTAATGTTCAGTGGCAATTTTTAGCTCTTCGTTGCACTATTTACACTTTGAAACAAAATTGATGCTGTCGTTTGCAGTGATTAATAACTTATCGGATTTTGTGAGTGTATTTAATTGTTTGGGAGTCTAACACTTTCCAGTCGTCTACAATTAGCTAAATGTTGAATACAGGACCCGTGACCGCGCTCCGGCCAATCGTTTACTTTGCCTCCGTCCTTCTTGCTCTTCTTCTTCCTCCTTCTCGGCAGGTTTTGGCTCTTCAGGCTCCTTTTCGACCTTCTTTTTGCGTTTACGTGGAGGCTTTGCTGGAGGTTCTGGAGTTTCTTCCTTTTGAGGCTCTTCAACAGGAGTTTTGCTTCGTTCGCGAGGTGGAGCTTTTGTTTTTCGTCCACGAGTTGCTGCTCCGCCACGACCGCCTCGAGCAGAAGCTTGAATGATTTGGCGACTTGTAGTTGGAGTGTCGATAAATGATAAAACAGGTGCTGGTGGTTCTTTAAGTCGTTTACGGAACTCGTCGTTTTCGGTTCTAAACAGTTAACTTTTAAGATGGCGTTGTTTTGATTGAAAACAGTTTATTTTAATGATGTTTTGAATAAAAAGAGTTTATTTTAATGAGCAAAACTTTAGAGATCAATTACTTCAACAAAGCAGTCTTCAAATTGAAAAGCATAAACAAAACAGCCTTCAAACATTGTAACAAACTTTTAGAACAAACAAAAAGGTCTTCAAACATTGTAAAACCTTTAAAACTTGATCACTTAAACAATACTTTGTTGCTTTTCATTCTTATCTAGAAGCTTTTTGACAAACACTACTTTTAAAACAAAAAAGTTTTCAAACGTTGTTTCAACTTTAAAACTTGATCAAACAAAAATTACCTCAAAGTCTCCAATTGATGTTTTAAAGTCGCGTTGTCCGTTTTTTGACAGGCGTAATCAATTCGGGCCGTTTGCAACTCATCGTCCTTCTTTTTCAACTTATCACGCATCATGTCCATTCGACGTTTTTGAACCGAGAACTTTGTTCTTTCTGCATTCAATTGGTTCTCTAACTGTTCAACTTGATCTCTCAAATCGGCAATCAAGGTGTCCAATTCTTTTTGTGTCTTCTTGTTGGCCGCGGACGTTGGAGTTGTTGCTGAGTGATTTGAAGAGGGTTTAGATTTGGAGTCAGGACGTCTAAATGTTTTAAATTGAATCAGAAGCATCAAACAATTTACCTAGGCGACGGTTGCTTCTCCTTCTTTAGTCGAGTTTGTTGCACTCATTGTTGTTGAAGCGCGACTCGGTTTTCGTCCTTTTGTGTCCATTTTCAAAGTGTCTTCTTTGTGGTTTGCTTTCGATCCTGACTTGTTTGTCATTGGAGAAACAGTAACGTCTATCTTCTGTTCTGACTCGTCTTCATCTTCGTCGTCTTCGGTTTGCTGGACGTTGATTGTTAAAGGCTTGTCAGTTGAAGTGCCGGAATGCGCGGAATGCTTTTGTGAACTTGTTGATTGTGAAACTGGAGCAAGAAGTTGCTGTGGCAATCTGAATATTTTGAATTTAAGGACAAAGAAGTTTAAAGTACCCGACGCTTGTTTCCAGTTGTCCTAGCCAGTGAGGCACTAATTGACCAGGTGCTCCTTGTAATGTCACGCTTCCAGGGAAGACTTGTGCTCCCAAAGGACCGTGATGTTGATGAAGAGCGGCGCGGATCGCAGCAGTGTTCAAAAATGGAGATGCAACTCCAAAGGCTCCAATTGCTGGTGTGTTTAAAGGAGTTTGGGTTGAAGGAGGAAAGAATAATTGAGCAGTTTGAGAGTCTAAGAAAGCGGGTTGTTGCTGGCCTGGCAGACCGTGGAGGAGTAATTTGGCCGGATTTGCTTGATGAGTACCGGTGTTTAATTGAAGAGGGGCGGTAACTGACGGATTGAGAGCAGTTGATGACTTAAATTTTATAAGTTGTAAACGATGTTGTTAATTCAAAGGAGTACTTACTTTAACAGTGGATAACAACGACTGAACTCCGGATATGCTTCCTTGTTGAGCATTGAATGTGTTGAAGAGAGCGGGATTTAATCGATACAATTCCTGCAACTGTTCAACTCCAAGTGTTGGAGGCAACATCTGAGCCGTTTGAGGAATGCTTTCTGGTGCCTGTCCACCCTTTGAAGAATCTTTTTGATTTGCAGCCATAACACGATCAATGACTCCGGAGACGATTTCGTCTATTTTGCTTTGATTCTTAGCGTTTGTGGATGTGGATGCATGATTTGAAGACATTGTGTTAGACGATGTTGCGGCAGCAATTACCGAGTCTGAAAAACAAAGAAAATTTAATCAAATGATTGAATGACTAAAAACGAACCTCTCTTTGTGTCTTTTTTAGTTGACTTTCTTGGTCGTTTCGGATGTGTTGGATCGGCTGGAACAGCGCCGTTTGACGATGTATTTGCATCCACTGCTTGTCCGTTGTCTATTTGAACAGTTATCGGTTGTGTGACACTTGCGGAGACTATAAGATTCAAAAGAATTAAAAGAATTAAAGAAGTTATTCTTTGTTTCTTTCAACTTTGTGATTCGGTTGTTTTAAATCGTTTTTGTAATCTTTGTGCACATTTTTTTGCATTTGAAGTATTAAAATTACATTCTTTAAAACTACGTTCTCAAACAACTAAACTGTGAAATTGAAAAAGCATTTTAGCAGTTAAGTTGATTCAGCAAACAAGCGCCTCAAACTTAAAGAAGTTCTCAAATTCACGCATTCAATCAAACAACAATTACCTTCTTCTTGTTTCTTCTTTGATTTGGGCTTTTTCTCCATGGATGTTGAGGCAATTGGAGCGTCCGCAATTGTAGAATCGTCGCCAGCATGCTCAGAATCTCCACCGCCTTCATTTCCATTTGATGTTTTCAACAAAATAACAAATTCTTTGCTCATCAAAGGATTTGTATCTTCGTTTTTGTCTCTGTGTGAATTAAACATCTCGCGAACGGTGCGGATCTTTCGACGAAACCTCTGAAACGTTTCTTTTAGAGTTTTTAAACATTGCAATAATTACTTTTAATGCCTGAACATGTTCCGGAGGCTGTGGAGCGTTTTTGTCATATGGAGTGTGATAACCTTTGAGTTTTAAGAAGGCGCCCCAAGCATTGTTCAAACCAAAACGATTGACCAGCTCCAAAGCCATTCCGTTGCTGACTGTTACGGGAGGACCTTCGTAGTCGAAGTCAAAGTTTGGCTGGACGTTTTTAGGACCTTTGCCCAGACCTGGAGAAGTTAACTTTAAAAATATTCAATCAAATTCCGTACCCATTCCACTTCCTCCAGCTTTTTGACTGCTTGTCGACGGAGATGCCAGTTCGTTGTTGTTGTTCATTGTCGGAGAAGTCAGTTCAGCTTTTGATGTCGTTGTTGGTTCTTCATGATCTTCTTTCTCTTGACCGGACTGCGACGGCGCTTCTTCTTCAACAATCTTCAGCTGAGACTCATCTTCGGACTCGTCTTCCTCCTTCTGTGCAGGCTCTTTTTCTTTGTCCGACATTCCTGAGGTTACATCCAAGTTTGGAAGGCAAGTTTGAACCTGGAAGTTAGTTTTATTAAAGTATTGTATACACGTTATTTGAATAAAGCAAACGCATTCAAATCATTCGCGAAATCAAGAAAAGAAAATGAATAGAACTGCCTAGTTCTGTTGACTCATTGGCCGAGGATTGCGGTTGTTCCCATGCATTTTTGAATGTACGTTCTTTGCAATAGTCAAACTAGTCAGAACACTTTTAAAAGTGGACTTTGAATGCAGAGAAAAACAAACCAAACGCAACACGACTGGAAACGTCCACCGAATAATCAATAAGTGTAAAAATGGTCGTAAACGCGAAGAAGCGCATCAACTAATCATTTGCTTCGATTTGCAATAACAAGTGCAAACAAAGTTTAAAGGTTTGATTGTCTTTAAAGATTTAAACACTCTTTTTAAACTAAATAACAACTTCTTCAAACGTGGATGACCCCACCAGCAGTTTTGCTTGTACGCGAAACGATAACAATGATAACAACCATTTTTCGGCTACTCCCCGCCCGTAGTGGTTGCGAATGGACCTATTCGTGCTCCCGCGGAGAAGAGCAAAAAACACCGCGACACCTTAGCAGTGTTTCCATTCAAAAAGCATGGCGCCCTTCATTTAAAAACGTTCATGAGCAATTGTTGGCCACGGCTTGACGGCAATGACGCCAAATATTTTGTTCCTCCTTTAATCTGTGAGTGGGGGAGTAAATTGAATGGAGTCAAAAGAAAGTTTAGAACATCAAAAGTTACAGACACTATAATTTCTTTTTAAATGGACACGACAAAACAAAACGCCTACTAAACGTTGTTTTTAAATAATTACACACCTCTCCCATTCACAAATTTCACAATTATAAGCCTTAAAGATGATTATAGTGCTTCTTTCTGTAATGAGGAAACTTAACGGTTTTGTGCAAAAGATTTGGCTCTGTAGTTGTTAAGAACGTATAATGTGATTCTTTAAACATCAACAGAGAAAAAAGGTTCTTTTGAATGTGTTAGAAAGCAGAGTTGCAACTTTAAGTCAATTTTTGTTGTGCAAAAGAAATTGTAGTTGTTGAGAATGTACAGGGTGGCCCAAAATAAACTGGTTAGTCATATAAGGGCTTTTTTAATAAACTACCTGCTGAACCTCACATTATTTTGTAATGTTTTATACGTAAAACCACGCGGACTTTTTTAATGGTAGTAATCTCCAAAGTTACCTGGATCCCTTAACAAAGAACATGCCAGCTATAGTTGGGGGCACGCGGAGCGTTGTGGCAGCGGTTGCCGCTGCACTTTTTGACTCAATAACTTTCGCATCGCAGCGTCTTAGCCAGTGCCTCTAATACGTGCGTTTTTGCAGTTTTACAGTCACGGGGGGCGGGCCCCCGCCACACGCGCGACGGCCGCCGCCGAGGCGGGTGAGTTGGGCCGGCGGGCCCGCGGCCCGGCCGGGGGCCGGGCCAGGGCCCCCGTATAACGTGATTCTTTAAACATTAAACGGAAGAGTTTTTGAATGTCTAAAAGAACTACAAAACGTTCTAGAATTCAAATCAATTATGAAACCTTTAATGGAAAGACGGATTTTCTTAAAAAAGCACGCACAGAAATAGCAAAAACGTGCCAAATAAGAACAATGAACCTTGAGTTCGCTTACAAATGTCACAAGCATTTTCAAAAAGATTGACGAACAAATTAAAGAAATTGTAGATTAGGAATTGAAGTTATTATCCGAAAAGTGGATTAAAGATGTGTCGGATCAAATAAACCGGAAGGATGAGATTTGTGTATCAAAAAAGTGTAGCTACAGAAATTTGATGTAGAAAATGACCAGTTAAAGTGATGAGTGGTCTTTTAAATGTTGTTTAAAGAAAGTGTTTAACATGAATGATTTCAACAAACACATTCAAATAGTCAAAAAGAACATTTCAAATAATCAAAACATATTCAAACAATCACGAAAGCATTCAATCAAAAGCATTCCAAATAATTGCTACCCTTTTCAAAGGTTCTATCAAAAATCAAAACACGGAAAACTGCCAATTAGACCGAAAATTGACGACAAAGGCGAACATTCGCCGCCACCACAACTCCCCCAAACACGAGAACACATCCAGCGGCCGCGAAAGCAAGGAGCTGCCATGGGCTGGCTCTACCACCATGAAAACTTTTCCTATTGCTGCACTCTCTTCCCTGCTTCTTCTCGTCGCTGCTTAGTTGGGAATTTTGGTGCGCCGGCGACCTACAGCCTGGCGCATTCAGTTGTGCACTGCGAAGCAAAAAGGGCGGAGTCTTTCGGCGGGTGTTCGTCCGCTCTGGCTATTATTAAAAAGTCCATTCGAGCTTTAGGGTCACTGTTTGAATGTGGATGGATGAAGGGGCAACGGAGGTGCACGCAAGAATGACCCATTTGTTTAGCGAAGGATTTTGCTGGGATTAAACGGTTTTCAGTGAGCAAATATGAAAATATGGGAATAGTTAGTTGCTTTAAATCAATTAGTAAACTATGTGAAGATTTTAAACAACACATCAAAAATCACAATTTATAATTAGGTGCAAACCCTAAAAGAGCATTTGAACGACTTAAAAACTCAATGTTGTTTAGCTTTGAATACTTCGAATACTTGAAAGTATTAAAGTCAACGAACATCAAAATAACATCTAGTACTTGAAAGATCTTCCTGAACACTTTTGATGTTCCTGAATGTTTATTAAACTTCAAAACGTCAAAGCTACAAAGCTGCAAAACGATCTTAAAAGTTGACTAAACACACCAGTTAACAGGCTATCTAAAAGCATCTCACTGTTTTAACAAAACTCTGAAAAGCCTACAAATTACAACTCTATCTAATTACCTAAAACTAGAATCAAGAGCAGTTTATCAAATCTAATCAAATTATCAAATCAATCAGCTCATCAAATCAAATTTAAAGGCAAAACCCCAACACTGAATTTCAAAATTCACAAAGCACGCAAATAATCTAGAAACACAAGCAAAGACTCCACAACTTCCTATCAAAACAGGAAATCAATCAACGCTTATCACAACGAAAGCAAAAGAAAAGTCGCATTCTCGTGAAATCAAACAACCTTTTTGCTTCGATGTGAAAATCAATTTTGTGCATTTTGTTACGACGTTTTGTGAAAGCGAAAGGGACAATTAGTTTGCTGCGTATTTATTTGCCGTTTTTAATCCGCCAAAATCTATCCTTGTCAGTGTTGTTGAAGGCCGAAATATGAAGCTCCTAACGCATAATTTTCTGTCATCTCAGTTCTTGCGCAATGTCAAGGAAGGCTATCCGTTAATTTTGAGAGCGACTAAAGTTGAGGTATGCTTTTGAACTACTTGAGAAAACGAGAACAGTCTTGATTTATTTGATGACTTTTAGCGTTTGATAGCGTTGTTACAGTGATTCTAATCTACTTTATTTCAGCAAAAAGACGTTTCATTTAACGAAGAGCAAATCTCAAAGCTGGTTCCGAAGATCAACTATCCCGTTCTGGTTCAAGCAGCTGAAAGTGTGGGCGTCGATGTCAAAGAGTATCCAAAAGATCTTCCATCTGAATGGCAATCAAACACTCCGTTCTTGAAACAGGTAATATTTTGAAGGAGTTTCGGTTTATTCAATTTAATTTCAGGTCTGTGATTTGGCAATGTCCGTTGATGTCGTAGATGGCGAGCTGGAATGTCCTGAAACTGGCCGCAAGTTTATCATCCGTGAAGGCATTCCGAACATGCTGGTGAACGACGACGAAGGACAGCCAATGGAAGACTAAATCTTAGACTTTATCATATCTTTTTGTGATTCGCTTGGTTAAACACATACTTTTGTACTTTTGGGCTATTAGTAGGGTGAGGTGCTGAGTGAAGTTATTGAATGTTGTTTAAGAGCTTCATTTGCTTATTTGATAGCTTCACTTGCTTAATTTAAAACTGTATCTTTCCGGTGTTCAAATTGGATCTTCAAAATATCATTTTATTGTGAATATTTGTTGTTGTTTACTGTCATTTAACGAAGAACCGTTTAATAAAGAGTTTTAATGAATATGTACACCCGATAAAGCGGCTCGACCTTGGTTTGCGATATAAATTAGCATATTTATTGATCTCGGTGTTGACCTTGCACGCTATTTGCTACAAACAGTTGCAGTTATGAATTTTTATTGCTCTTCTTTTTAAATGCGTTGAATATTGTTTTTCAGGTATATTTTTTGAGCGGAATGTTCGTCTACTCTGTGCAACGACAAAGAACTGTTTTAAAGTGATAATTCAACTTTTTAGACTAAACTACAGAAGACGCTGTCAACATTTGGAGATTTGTTTTAAAATTCAAAGAAATGGACGAGATTTCTGACTCGATCTTCGACAAAATTGCTTGCGCACTGCCATTCGCTGGCATCAGTTGTTTATTGAATAAAAATGTTTGTTCTTTGTTCGTTAAATCTTATCAAACAAGCAGAAAAAGAACAACTGAAAACATATCTTATCTCAAACATTCAAGTAGTCAATCTTTTTTTGTTTGTTGCAAATGAAGTTTTATGTTCTTTAAAAGACATTTTGATTGAATTTGTTGTCAAAATGAGAAGTTTGCGCATTAAAAACTCCTCAACATTCAAGTAGTCTTTCTGCTGTTTAAAGTTATTTTGTTTGTTGCAAGTAAACTTTTATGTTCTTTACAAGATATTTTGATTGAATTTGTTGTTAACATTAGAAGTTTGGACATTAAAGATTTTCCATTACTCAACGCCAAGCCAGCCAAGTCAACTGTTGCGCACTCGACACGGCAATCGCACTTAACCTCCGCTTGCCTTTTTGGGCACTTATGTGCACTCGACTAAGTGCCAATCAGTCTGTTTGCATAACCAATTAGTGCGTTTAGCAACCGAGACACTATTTGTTTACGCTTATTAAAGAGATTGGGGCTTAACCGTGGCGGATATGCGCGCGCTTTTTATGCAGACGGATGTCGGTACACTTTGTAAATTAGGGTCCGGAGTTTTTATTTGTTTTTACAAAATGTCCTGGAATTTGTGGATTTTATGGAATTGTTTAACATACCGAAACTTGCTGCTTTGTTTGTGTTTATTCGTCGGAGATTACAAGAATTGCTAATGACGGCACAAGAAAAGCGCGCAATTTACTTGATAAGATAACATGATCAAACAGTTCTTTTAAAAGACTTTACTCGTCTGTTTAGAAAACAATATTGTTTCTGTTCAAATAAGCATTTTCAATTCAAACGATCAAGCTCAAAGCCGAAATCAACAAGGCAGACAAAGAAATGACGGAGAATGTAGCCGAACTTGGTTCATGATTGTGTCGATGTCCGTGTCGCGGAAAGTCATCTTCGGGATGTTCGGAACGGCGTGGAAAGTCATCTTCCCAAACACGAACTTGCTGAGGTTGATTAAGTCCGAAGTGTTGTTGGATTTGCTGGTTAGCAGCGTTGCAATAAGATCCGCGGCAACAACAAAAGCGTTCAATTTCTTAAGAGATTAAATTATGTTGGTTACAGACTCCGAAAAGACTTACGAAGTTCTCTCAAAAGCTCTCCAAAAGGTGCGTTCACGGACCTGCAATCGACGAATGTTTATTGGCAACTCCTTGTTTGAATATTGATCAAAGCAGGTAGCGTCTACTGTTGAGTGTTCACAAGCAAGTGTGACAAAAGCGGCTTAAATGAAGTTTATTAATTGATGTTTATTGTTTAAAAAGAGCTCACGGTGATTGATGTCAGTTAAACATTTGTACTCAGCAATTCCTTGTCCACCTGTGTTCTTGTAGCTGACGACTGCGCATCCTCCGTGACGACAATTGGTTCGGACCGCTTAAATTGTTTAAATAATAGTTTAAATGATAGTTTTTAGTTGCTGTAATTGATTAGTTTAAAGTCCGGTTAAGTCCACTTTTAAGTCAAAAGCGCCTTTGCTGAACAGTCTGCTGGAACAAAAAAAGCGCTGATCAAAGGGGGCCTGTTACGTAACAGAGCGTACACACATTCCTATCTAATGATATTGATCACTGCCGAAAGTCCGCGATCCAGTTCCTTTCTTTGAATGCATTCTTTCATACTCTCTTGAAAGCACGACTTCCCGTCCGATCAGTCAAGTTAAGCAAGAGCAGGTCCACTCTGTACATTAATGGGGGACCTTATTGGAAAGGTGGATAAGGAATGCCTTTTTGGACTTACAAGTTTTGTTTTAAAGCTCTAAACATAACACAACAATTGAACAAAACTTACTTTGTCGATGTGAAGATCCAACGTGGCACACTTCTTGGCCATATGCCAGTTGTAGGAAATAAAGAACGGTGATTGCGAGGAAAATACGTCTCATTTTGCCTCCTAAACAACTTAAATTAAAGGCACCGTACTGCAAATAAAGACCGAAAAGACCTTCAAACTCGACAAACACAATAAAGCTCTTCAAAAACAGCAATTGATTGAAAACAGAACGTCTTTTTATTGAAAAGTTCAAAAGCAAGAACTCTAATTGAACTTTCCTCGAAATTCATCGATTCTTGCGTAATCTTTTGTTTGATTAAAATAAACGTTTTGGAAAAAGAGAATCGAAATTCAAAAACGCTTTGAAAAGAATTGAAATGACTAATCAAAAAGAAAGTTAGAGAATTGTTAACAATAAGTTTTGCCAAACAATAGGTTAAATGTAAAAGATGACTCGACAACATCGACAGCGACGTAAAGTTTTGAATCTGTTAAAATAACATTACGTAAAGTTTGTTAAAAAAAACAAGTCAACAAAAATTTCTTTCGTCAAAATTGTGTGCTCAAAAAATGTTTATTGCCTGTTTCGTTTTTTGTTTATTCATTTACATTTTCGGCTGCGGTCAGTTTCTGCCGCCTGCATTGAATCACGCGCGTTTACAGTTAGGAAAACGGCGATTTTGAATAACAAAAGAAACAGTTGTGTTACATATGTAGATTAGTTTGGCGGACACCGGAGATGAGTCATTTTTGTTGCCGGGAAATTTAATGAAAGTACATAATAAACTGGTGTTTTGTTTGACCATTAATAGTGCTATGTAATTATCCAGCAATGAACGCAAATTACTTGTAAATTTGACATCTTCCCATGCCTTGTGGCCCAGAACTCTATCACACCTCATAACTTTGATGGATCGTCACAACTTTTGAAACGATGTTGTTGAAAGAGATGCCACGCGCAAAGCTAACATTTAAATTCAATTGCTTCAAGAAGTCTCAAGAACGACATGTTTGTTTAAATTTGTTCTGTTGAATTCTTGTGCCCGAGCAATTTGATACGATTTCAATCTTCAATTACTTGTTTGTTTTGAGTTCTTTTTACAGACGAAATTCTTTGTTTTAATTCTTTAAAAGACATGAAGAATCCGACCAATCAATCAAATGAAATCCGCATTCATTACCGAGTTTACTTTCCGGGTGTTAACAAGAACTGCACAAGAGTTCCTACACTTCATCCAAATGCCAATTGTTTATATCCCGGAATGATGGTTGAGGTAGGAATTCAAATAATCTTTTAAACTTGTGTGCTTCGAATTTCAGATGTTGAATTTAATAACGAAAGAAGCCAATTTAAAAATTGTTTTAATGGAACGCGACAAAAACGGAATCGATTTGTCTGTAAGTTATTATGGCAATTTTGAATAAACTTCACTTTTAAGACTCGCAACACGTAAGTTTTAACTTGCAAAATCACGAGTTTGATAATGGTGTTTAAAGACTAGACAGTTTACTTGACGATTCTTATGACTTGGCAGCTGGAACTTGGCAAATGACTAAACTGCGCATGGAAAAATTTGACTTTACCGAGCCGTTATATACAGTTGATTAATATTTGTAAACAATAATGTCGTACTTGTTTTTAGGCAAAAACAGTTTTGTTGCGTCGACAACAAGAGAATCAATTTTCGGACATCTTTAGTTTCTTTCATTCTTATGACACGAAAGTTTGTTTTAATTTGTTTTTTAAACAACAGCCACTTTTTATAGACGTGGCTTGCAATTTTAGTAATTTGGTTTATTCAATTGGCATGTTGCGTGCTGAGTCAACAACTAATCAACTCCAGATCAAAACAACCAAAACAAAACTTCCTAGATGTGAACAATTTGTTTTAAACCTTCTTTTAAACATGATTCTAGACAGCCTGGCAAGTTTTGCGTCTCCAGTTGCTTCAACCGAGAGACACTTTTCAACACCAATTAAATGCTAGTTATCGTCTGTCCATGAGCGTCTTTTCTTTCTTCCAATGTTATCTTTTGTTGACACTATTTTCATCTTTCATTTTGGTTACTTTGTTGAGACCATCTGAATCTTTGGACAACGGAATTGACTTTTTGATTCGGTCAGTGTGGAAGGGAGACTTTCACTTCGCTGGAGTGACAAACACTAACTGGTTGTTTGAGAATATCAATCATTCAAAAGCCTATCCGTACCATCACATCAGACATGCTTTTAAAATCAATCCTTTTCGACTAACAAACAGCAACAAAGAAGCGTTGGAAATGGCTGTTAACGGTGACTTGAATTGATTTAACAATGTGTGTTTATAATCTTTTTCTAGATGGCCGGACAATAATATTTCAACAAACTGATGAACTCGGTTATTATCTGGCACATCAATATTGTGAACTTGTATACTTGGAACAAGGAATGCCAGTTGTGGGCGCCCATTTAATGATGCGCAAAGGACATCCGTTATTAGGACGTCTAAACAAAGCGATAAAGTTAACTCAAATGCAATTGCTCTTTATTCAAAACAAATATGAAAAACTTGTCTACAAATTTGATAACTGTCCGAAAAAGAAACTTTTTAGTCCGTTAAGTAAGTTTTGTACTGAACAATGATGATTAAAAGTTTAAATTTTAGAAATTGCTCCATATTTGGGAGCCTCAACTATTTCGTTGTGCTTGTTGATTGCTGGAATTGCGGCGTTAATTGGAGAATTCGTCTACTTTTATGTTTGGAAGCGTTTACACGTTCAGTGGTCGTGATATTAACTATGTCTTTTATTGACTAACAACAAATAAATAATGAGAACAATGTTTAAGCTAATCGAACCAAATTGTCAAAGCTGTTTGAAACTCGTATTCTTGCAGTCCAGGATTTGTCTAGTTGTTGGAGCCAAGATGGTTGTTGATCGTCATTGTCGTTGTCGATTTGCTCCATCTTGAACCCTTCAATGCTAACTGGAGTTACTTCACGATTAGACTCTTCGTTGTCGGTCCCATCTTGAGTCTCAGTTGGGTACCAGGTGCCCGACTGAGACCGGTTCAACTTTTGGAGTCAAAGTTGATTTAGTCGATCAGACATCTTTGCAAACAAAGAATTGAAATGAAAAAACTAGCAAAAGAGCAAAAAGGTGCACAACCGAAAAAATCATTCATTCGCGGCAAAACGCCAAGTGTTCGGTCCCACGCTTTTTGTCAAGCAACGCTTTGATTTGGTTATTGTTTGTTCACTTCTTAGCATGCTAGCAATTTGATCCGACCGGATGTTGTGTGTCCATTTGCTTGCTTCATTTATAACCACGTTATTTTATGCAAAACTGGCATTTGACTTCTACGTATTTTATTCAAAATGAGGAATCTAAACATCAAACTAACGAAATCCGAATTTATTATCGAACGTGGTTTCCGGAGTTAAACAAAAACTGTACACGGATACCAACATTTCATCCAAGTGTTTATTGTCCCTATCCGGGAATGATGATTGAAGTGAGTTAATGTTTCTACAAGGTACATTAAATTGTTACAGATGATGGACTTGATAACGAAAAAGGCCGGACTGAGAATAATTCAAGTTAAAAGCGAAGAAGACGACAAAGATCATTTGGCAAGTTTATTTTATTTGCAGCTAACTTTCATAACTTTAAGGGATTCAACACGTAAGTTAAATTGTTTTGCACTTTAAAACGCCTTATTTTTAAGTCAAAACCAATTAATAAACAAAGTATACGACGTGGAAGCAACTACTTGGCAAATAACCGAACAAAGACTCAAATTCTTCGACTTCACTGAAAGTCTCTATCCTGTACGCTTTAATTGCTTGTCGAGCTTATAAACTAAATTTCCAGGTAAAAACCACATTAATACGAAGACAACAAACAGAAAGACTTGCAGACATATTCAGCTTCTTTCATTCTTACGACGTCAAAGTGATTAATTTAAACATGTCAAATTTAAACTTAACATTTTTTAGATTTGGTTAATCATTTTTGCAGTCGGCTTTATTCAGTGGATTTGTTGTGTTTTAAGTCAGAAACTAAATGTTGCTGAATTAAAACGACCGAAACAGAGCTTTGTTGACGTAAACATCATTTAAATAGATCAACTTAATTTAAACGTGTTTAGAGCGCTTGGCAAGTTTTAAGACTCCAGTTGCTTCAACCAAGAGACACTTTTCAACACCAATTAAATGCTAGTTATCGTCTGTCCATGAGCGTCTTTTCTTTCTTCCAATGTTATCTTTTGTTGACACTATTTTCATCTTTCATTTTGGTTACTTTGTTGAGACCATCTGAATCTTTGGACAACGGAATTGACTTTTTGATTCGGTCAGTGTGGAAGGGAGACTTTCGTTTCGCTGGAGTCACAAATACTTACTGGCTATTCGATAACATTAACCACTCAAAAGCGTATCCTTACCACCAAATTAGGCATTCTTTAAACATGAATCCGTTCCATTTCACTCACAACACTTACGAAACTATGCAAATGGCAGTTAACGATGGCCGGACTATAATATTTCAGCAAACAGACGAACTTGGATACTATTTAGCGCATCAATACTGCGAACTCATTTATTTGGAAGAAGGAATGCCGGTTGTTGGAGCTCATTTAATGTTATTAAAAGGACATCCGCTGTTGAAGCGACTAAACGAAGCAATAAAACTGAGTCAAATACAACTTCACGCAATTAAAAGAAAATATGAAAAGCTCGTTTACAAATTTGACAAATGTTCTGAACAAAGAAGATACAAACCTTTAAGTAAGTTTTGTACTGAATAATGATGATAGACGTTTGAATTCTAGGAATAGAACCATATTTGGGAGCCTCAACTATTTGTTTGTGCATTTTGTTAATTGGAATATTGACATTATTTGCGGAGTTCGGTTATTTTTATGTTCGAAAACCATTTAAATGTGAGGTGGAATGAATAAACTACTTTATTCATTAATGGATTTCTTTTAAGCCTTTAACTGTGCACAATCTCTTATAAGATTTGCTTGGTCTTGATCCTTTTGGACACTTCAGTTTCTTTCCTTTCTTGTAGATTTTTTGTCCGAATTTGGCTCTGCAATAAACACAGATTACATAATGTTTAAACAACTTACTTTGTCTTGTAAGCACACACAACAAGCTCATCATGATAGTTGAGTTCCCATGTTAGATTTACTGCTTTTAATTGTTCAACCCATGTACCAGTAAAATCTTGAAATACACAATATAATTAAAAACAATAAAATAAATCTTACTTTTACACGTCTGCAGAGCACATCCAATTTCTTTATTCTTTGCCCAAACAAATTGACCAAATTCAGTTCCTAATACCGATTCGAATAAGTAGCCTCCAAGAAATTTTTCGTTATTCAATAACTGGTTGAAAATAGCATCTTTAGAGTTTTCTGTCCATGTCAATGGTTGCTTTTTAAAAAGTACCTCACGAGTATCAAAATCTAAATAAAAAAGTTTAAAACATAAATAAAATGTTAACCTCGAAAAGTTGTTCTGTATTCCTTAAATGTATAAGCCCACTCGGAAAAGCTAGTAGCAATGCGAACATGTAACGGATAAGCTAAAATGATTTGTTTGATCTTTATATTAAAGAAGATACATACACAATCCTTCGCTTGAATCGTAATAGAAAGAACCTGGATAATAAGTATAGCCAAGAGATAAATTGGTGTCACATGTCTTTGCCTTCTCTATTGCCTTCTTTTCTAATTTGAGTGAATAAGTTAGTTTATACATGTTAGATGCAGGTGGAATATCAACTGTGCTCTGATCACTTAAAAATTTAATTGCGAACTTTTTAGATTTTATATGCATACCTATCACGGTTATTCTCATAAAAGCCTCTAGCAATGTATGACCGTTCTTTGTTTGCTATTTTGAGAATGTATTTTCGTTGTTTATTGGTTAGTTCTAAATTAATATTAGTTAGTTATATAATTAAATAAAACTTACTTTTAGAATCCACAAAAATTAACAACAGAGTAAATAAAACAAACTTCATTTTGCTTGTTTGATTGAATAAAATGTTAACAAGTTTGTTGAATTCCGGTTTTAATACTTGTTGCCTAACAAATGTAAATCCGGTCGAAAGCAATCATTTTCGGCTTTTTTGGTTTGGTTACGCCAACGTTTTTATCGTTGTTGTTTTAGCTTGGTAGTTCTTGGAAGTTGTTGAGGAAATTGATATGCAAAAAACAATTGCATTCGACTTTTGTGTTTTCGGATCAAATTAAATACGGTAGTTTGTTAGGACTTTAAAAATTATGCATATTTTAGAGTATTTTTATGTTGACTACAATTAAACAACAACTTGTCAAATCAAATTAGAACATTTATTCAATCAACATAATCGATATTCATTATTTATTTGTGAATTTCTTTTACTCCCTTGATTGTACACAATCCTTTAGAAGATTTGCTCCGTCTGGATCCTTTTGGACACTTCAATTTAATTCCCTTTTTGTAAACATTTTGTCCGAACTTGGCTCTGCAATCAATACAAATTAATTACATCAATCAAACACGTGAGCTCACTTCTTCTTGTAAGCACAAACAATGAACGGGATAAATGGGTAGTTGAATAAAATACTAGAAGGAATATTCAATTCGTTTAGTTTATCACGCCATCGACCAGTAATATCTAAACAATTAATGTATAGCAAGTATAATTTTTAACAAAACACTCACTGCTGCATATATTGATGTGACAACCAATCTGACTCGTCTTTGCCCAAATAGTTTGTCCAAACTCCGTTCCTATTGCATCGTTTACGAAATGAAAAGTTATTTAATTAAAAATTGATTTATAAATATGAAATTACCGTGTTTACTGAAGCATATTTGTCTAGAGAGTATTTGGATGTTTCATTCCATAGCAGTGGCTGTGCCCTGTGTGAGAATTCCTGAGTTTTGGTAACTAAAAGCGGGTAATGTTTTGATTTCCGTTGTCTTGATCTCAAAAATTTAAAAAGAAATGCTTTTAGAAACAAAAAACAGCGAAAATCAAAACTGATATTGAAACGTTCCATTGTTGAAATCTAAAATTTATAAAAAAGTATTGCTCTGTAAAACTTTTAAAAGTTACAAAGATGATCCGTTCTATATATGATGAACATGGTGGACCAGATACCAAAAGCGTTGGCAATAAAGAAATTCAAATTACTCGAAGCTAAAACCATTTAAATAACTTCTGTATCAAACTATCTTGCGAATCGGCCTTCTTTCGGCGACAGGTTTAAAATGTGTAAATCAAAACTTACATGCATAATTGGAATGTAAAGAAGTGTTTCCAATATAGTAAGTGTAACCGAGACCTAAATCCGTATTGCAGGCTTTGGCTTTAGAACGTGCTTTCTTCTCCAACTTCTTCGAATAAGTTAATTTGTACATATTGGATGCACGCGGAATACCAGGATTAGGTAATAGAATGTGGAACTGTGAGCCGAATTAAACAAAAATATGTCCATCTGCTTTAGAATCTATGATTTTGAAACAACTCTTCTTTCAAGTTCAAGATTTCGCGTTGAATGAGCCTAATTTTGTTTAATTTGGCTCACAGTCCCACATTCTGTGATTATAAAAATTGGGCGGATCTTTACCACTAACTGGGCACATAGACAATACATTCTAATCACAATACATTCACTCAATAAATTCGATTTTCTCACAACAACGCTTTGTTGTCCAACCAGTCAAGTTAACTAATAATATTTTGTTACAACCAAACATGATTAATTAATCAACGCCTCAGTCCATTTGTTCGTCTTTATTGATAAGTCGTTCATAGAGTAATCAATTATTCATAATATTTGTATTTTGATTAAAAAAGCACACAAAATTAATTAAAACATAATTTAAATCAATAATAAGCATAAAAAACAACCCATATGTCGCTTAACTTGACTGGTCGGACAACAAAGTGTTGTTGTGAGAAAATCGAATATATTGTGACTGAATGTAGTGTGATTAGGATTTATTATGCCATTCGCTGTAGCAATGCGTGCACGTTCTTGATTTGCAATGGTAAGAAAATATTTTCGTCTCTTGTTACTCGTTTCTAAATTGATTATTAAAAACGTAATTGATTGTTTAAATAAAACTTACTCGATTCAACAACATAAAGCGCAAATAACAAAAATAGTAAAGCAACTTTCATGTTTATTCAATCAACTGAATAAAGCATTGACAAGTTAGCTGCATTCAGGTTTTATAATATCAATTTTGTGTGTGTTGAACAATAATGATGCAAATCTGGTCAAAAAATCATTTTTGACTTGCTCACACCAACGCTCTTTTAGATTAAGTGTTGTGATTCTTGGAAGTTACCGGAGAAATTGATATGCAAAAACAGTCAAAATTTAAGTAAATAAAAACAATTGCATTAAGGCTTTTAAGTGCCGGATTAAGCGTGTCAGGTCTTTGCAAATTGCACGCGCAGTTCAATGCACATTTGTGTGTTTTGAGTTGTTGTACTTTGGAAGTTTCCCAAGAAATTGATATGCAAATCTAGTCAAAAACAATTGCACTCAGCGTTTTTTTTATTGAATTCAATCATTTTTAGAATCTTATCAAAGCAACTGCCATATATCATTTAAAATCCTACCACTTTCTACACCTGAACTCAACACACAACAGTCAATTTAAACATATTCAACGATCAACTCAAATGTAGACATTTAAATTGTGCGGATTAGCAACTTTGATGCACTTGCTATAAAACCCGTCTGACTTTTTACATGGTTGTTGGAATAGTTGGTGGCTCTAATGTGGCGAGAGGTGTTCTTGGGGTTAGTGGCATGTGCCTGGCTGTGTTTGGTGAATGTCGATGCAGACACTTTGTTAATGGTCAATGCTGTAAGTTAAGGATATTAAAGTCTTTTAAAAACATTTAAAGATTCCAGGTCTGGAGACACGGAGACAGAACTCCTCTAGGCACGTATCCAAAAGACCCTAACAGAAAACGCTTTCCTCAGGGCTTTGGGAAACTCACAAAGGTCAGTTTTTATTGATTTATAATGAGTTCTTTACACTTACATTTTAGACCGGCGCCAAACAACACAAAAAGCTTGGAAAGTGGCTGCGCGAACGCTACGTAACAAACTTGCAATTTTTGCCTTCAAAGTTGAAAAGCAAATATGTATGTTTTAAACATATCCTTTACATTCATTCTAAACTTTCTTTTAGGTCTACGCTCAAAGCACAGATTACAGCCGAACACTCAAAAGTGCCAAAAACAACTTCCGCGGAATGTATGGCAAGGTTCCCAAAATCAAAGTTGTTTCCAAGAAATCTGACATCAGTTTGGCTCCTCTCTCCAGTTGCAAACGTGCCATTCAATTTAACAAGTTGATCAAACAAACAGACACTTACAAACAGTATTCTTCCAGTAAAAAGGTATTTAAAACTGTTTGATCTTTGTTAACAACAACTTACAGCCGCTTTTTGATCGATTAAGAAAACTGACCGGAACAAAACAATCATTTTCTGTTATGTCTAAACTGCAAGACACAATCTTTGTCGAGAAGAAGAAAGGAATGTCTATCCCGAAAGCAATAAAAAATTTGTTCCCACAAATCGATGAGGCTGCTACACGTTACCGATCAATGTCTTATGGATACAATATGGGCAATTATTCCGGATACAATTTAGAAATTGAAATTCCGAGGTACCTTTTAAATACTATAAATAAATTGCACGTTTTTAGAGCGCTTGGAGGTTCGTGGCTGCAAAAAGTCATTCAAAGCATGGATCAGAAATTGAAAAACAGCACCGAACTTAAATATCTTGCTTATTCAGCGGTAACCTTTAAAACAAATAGCTTAAAACATCAATTGTTCAGCACGACTCGACACTTTTAAGCATATTGTCTACATTTGGATTCAACTTCTTCAACTACGACAAAGAATCAATTCCACCATACGCTACTGTTCTTCTAGTTGAATTGTGGCAGAACACAACAAGTTACGTTCCTTACGTTCAAGTTTTTTACAAACAAGGAACAAACGTCACCGATTTGAGCGCACAAATCTCCGGATGCAATGTCACAACCAGCGGATGCACTTTTGAACAATTCCGCACTCGAAGTGCACCCTATCTTCCAAATGGAAGCGCCAAATCGGTAAGTATCCTTTACAAAAGAAGTGTTTTCAACAAATTGCTTTCAGTTCTGCAAACAACTTCCATAACCTTGTCTAACAAATAAAGAAATGAATAAATTGTTTTGTTTATGCGCATTTGTTTATCAAGTTTGTGCTATTTAGAAGATTTGGCTTTTTGCTTCCAGTTGGATCCTGCAGCTTTGCCATCTCGTTCTTGAGCGGCCTTAGAGTTTTCGGTGTCCCAACGTTCGGCTCTTTCATCTGCAAACAACTTCCATAACGTTTCTAACAAATGAATAAATTGTTGTTGTTTATGTGTATTCAAAAAGTCAAACGTTATAACAAAACCCAGTTCAAAATTATTTAATCTTTTTGCTCCGTAAAGAAAAAACACTTGACCTAGTTCTTAATTGAGTGTTAATTTAATTGCAGCCGACGCGGACATTTTTTAACAATAACATCTTTATGCGCTTCAAGATAATCATCTAAAAAACGAGCCGTGCGCAAACGCATAAAAGTCAATTTAACTAATCACTTCCTTTCTAATTATTATAATTTCGCTGTTTTAAACATTGTTAACGGCAATGCTCATAAGTGCCGATAAACAATATAAGAACTTATTGTTGTTGCCAGAAATACAAATACCTTCAACTTCAAATGTTAAAAAAACAGACTCGAAAATTCAAAAAATTCAAGGACTGCGAGGAATTTCAATTATTGTTGTTCTTTTGTTTCACATTCGAAGTGATTGGTTTCCAATCGGTTATTTAGGGAGTTGATGTGTGAGTTTTAACTGCAATATTTTTAATTCCGCGCATCTTACTTTCAGATTCTTTGTGATCAGCGGCTATTTGAATGTGTCACATTCTAAACAAAGAAGAACGACTAGGAAGGTCACAAATCATTCAACTTCTATTTCCGGCGCATCAAACGAATTGTTCCGATTTACTTGTTTGTTATTTTTGTTTTTTTGTTGACCGCAAAGTTTTTATGGCTTCATCCGCTGTATTTTAAAAGCTTTGTTGATCAGCCTGTTAAATCGTTGCTTTTTGTTGGCAACCATATTGACGACGTTAATTATTTTACAGCGGTTAGTTTAATTTTAAATGTTTGTTTTAAAACACTTATTGTTTAGAGCAACGTTGACTACAAATTCTTTATTCATTTATGGTCGTTGTCAGTTGAATTGCAATTCTATTTGATTGCACCGTTTTTGATTATGTTTCTGGGTGAACTTTTACAATCTGTACGGCCATTTGTTGTTGGATGGTTGGCGTTTGCTTCGTTTCTATATCAGTTGAATGCAACAAAGAATATCGAACACATGGCATTGTGTTCACGGATTTGGCAGTTTATGTTTGGTTTCTTGGCTTATTACTTGTCTAAAGCTTTCGTTGCCAACCAGAAAACAAATGAAAGTGAAGACTCAATTTCAGTTATCCGTCACAAATTAACAGACTTTTCACTCAATTACGGAGCAACTATATTGTTTATTATTTTAGTTAATATTGATATAACCGGAGTTAAAGCCTATAATCGATTACTTTTACTTTTTTGCACTATTGTTTGTATTTCTTATCCGAATTCGAACATTCTTTTAACTAACAAATTAATTGTTTGGCTCGGAGACATTTCTTATTCAGTCTATTTAATTCATTGGTTCGTTTTTGAAGCATATCGATATTCTTACTTCAAATCCTATCTGTACGGTCAAAAAGCTGACCTTTCAGTTGTGACTCTTTTGATTTCCATGTCAATTGCACTCGGTTACATTGTTGAAAACGGATACAATCAATTAAGCAAGCATCTAAACAACTGGAAGTCGTTGCTTAATTTCATATTTGTTGCGTACATGTTAATCGGTGCTATTTTAATGATTTTGGACTGTCACGGCGTAAAAGCAAATGTAATCGTCATTATTTATCTGTTTAATTTTCAAACAAACTTTTAGGCACTTATTAGACCAAACAACTTCAAAATGCTAAAGAAACAAAAAGTACTTCGACAACACAACTATGAGTTTCTGGCGTGGAGAGTCGTTAACACCGTGGGACAACGACGATGCAATTGGCTTCAACGACGCTCCTTGTCAAGAACAGAATGAATATGTTTAGCTGTCCAACAGAATCTAAAAACTCTTTCTTGCCTACCAGTTTTAACTTCACAAATCTAAATGTAACGAGTACTTGTTACAAACAAGTAAGTTCCTTTTAACAACATTAATTAGAATTACCACTATTTGATTTTAGAGAAACGGAACAAAGAACATCGTTATCATAGGCAACTCCCATGCAAGTTCCCAATTTTATGGAATGGAACGAATCTTTCGAAAAACTTATGCAAACATCACAGTCATAGCAAATCATCAATGCATGTTGTTCGAATTAAACAAGCTTCCGGCAAACAATGACAAAAGTAAAGAAACATAAAAACTATCTTCAGACTAATCTAAACAATTCAGGCGAAATTTAGAAGTTGTGAATTGTATTTGGAGAACTTGTTTAAAATTTTGAGAATGTGGCATCATCGAATTGACATTATTCTCGTTGCACACGCGTGAGTTGATTTTAAAGGCATTCAAATTTTATTTTAAACTTTTTAGATTTTTGACTGAAAACGACTTGCCAGTTTTGGATCATTAAAGAAGACAAACTTTATCAAGAAATGCAAACCTTCTACACGGAACTTTCTAAAATTGCTACAGAAGTTGTTTTTGTACCAATTGGGCACATTGAAACTGGCGTGAATCCTTTGTTGAAAATATTGCGTCGACAGTTGTATGAAAATGAAGATTTGGAGATGTTTCACGTTCCAACTTCAGTTAGTCTTTAAGCTTGAAGCTTTAAAAGATCAATTCTTTGTTTAGTTCCAATTCAATTTGTGGCCTAACTTCAAGAAGCGCTCGAAAGCTATTCAATGTCCAAATTGCATTTTACTTGATTGGGAAAGTCTTTGGTGCGACAAACAAAAAGGCTACTGCGACATTATTGACTTCAAACGAAATTTGACCTACTTTCGGAGATAAAAATCACCACACTGCTTACGGGAGTCTTATTGCCGCCAACTACGTTTTCCAGAAATACACTGCTTGGCAAGACATCTAAAAACCTACCGGTTTCAACAGTTGTTTTGAATTAAAGTTGTTATTGTTTGTTTAGAAGAGTTATTAAATAGTTTCTTTAAACATTTCAATTCTTTGTTATTTGAAGGCAAACAAGAAAATAATTAAGTGAGTTTTATTTCTTCCGTGTTTAATTGTTTTTGCGCGCGTGAGAAAAGCACGGTTGTAATTTGACTTAGAAAACATTTTACGGGTCAGTCATAAAACGCCGATGACGTCAAAGCTGTTCTTTTGTATGTTTATTTAAGTATTGATCCACAAGTTAAACTTGTTTCAACACAATAAAACCTATTTTTTGGGTCAGTTGTGCAAAGTATTTTGAGCAAACAGTTCAACTTTACTACTAAAAGAATGTTTGTTTACAGTGTGAATCTACAGTTTCTTGGAAGTAAAAACTTGGATGTTAAAAACTTACACGTATAGACAGTGAGGGCGGATAAGTTCCTGTTTCGCTACAGACGTCATTAGAGGGTATAAAATTGGCGCATCGTGTTTGGTCTAACAAGTTTCTAACTAATTACTGGTCTGCTACAGTTCTTTTCAAATGTAAGTCTTTAAACAAAAAGTTGTTTTGGAAGTAAAAAGTGAACTCAAAATATTTAATTCGTTTTTATTAATTAATTCACAAACATCTGCCGAATCAAAGTGTGCAAATTTAAAGCATACTGTTGCAGAATGTACGGCATGTGTTTTTATAAGTTGTTTGCTAAATAACACGTAGTTTTTGACTTTTGATTTCGTGGAACAAACTAATTCAAACTCCACAGTACAAATTTGCCAGCTGAATAACTTTTATTTGTGATTTAGTTGAAGTATAAATGTGGTTTACCGTTCGTTTTGCGTCTCTTTTGTGCGTTTTTGGTTATTATAATCGATCAATGTTCCCTTACTCATCAACGTTCATTAAATGGAAACAGACAATTAAGAAAAGTGAGTATTTTAAACGAATTAAACAATCAAACAAACATGATGTTTAGAGAAGATTCTATCAATGGGAAAACAACGAACAGCCAAAAGCCGTCGGAATCACAAATAAACAAGTGCTAACTAACTTGGAACTGGAAAAAGGAGTAAGTTCTATTTAATTAAAACAAACTACTAACTGCTTTTATTGTTTCAGAGCATACGACTTTATTGAACGATCAAAGCATGCAAGTCAACTCAAGAAACAACACGCTTTTCCGGGTTAATGGCACTTTCACTTGTTTATTGCAAAACGGGTTTCGTATAGATTTTTACTTACCTCCAATTGTTTGTATCATAGCCGGCAAAGATAATAAACACTTATTGTTTTATTTGACGAAACGCATATGCAGATGTAATTAACCTTTGCGCGCAGATTTTAATCAATTCTAGACAGCGAGAACATGCGAGCAACCAACATAAAGCGCGCTAATCTTTTAAACCGAAACCAATGTTCACTTGAACTCACAAAACAAAAAACAAAAATTGAACTTGCAAATTCAATTGAAAGAATTGTTTCTGCTTTTAAGTATACTGTAGTTGTTGCTTATTGTCAAATGCATGTGACAGATGATAACTACAGATGTACTGGGTGCATTCTTTTGGTGTGCAACATAAAGTTTAGTGTTAATGAGGTTGTTTCGCGCATTGTTAGATTTAAACTTAGATAAACCTTTTAACATCGTTTAAATTAAACTTAACCAAAAGAGATGAACACCCGAATAAAGAACCGAGCGTAAGTTGTTCATTTAATAGTTAAAACAGCACAATTTTCTTTAATCAGCAACTAGGTCCATATTTGAAAGCAAGAAATGTAAACAATTCAACACAACAAGAACAGCTCATTCAACTACCGGGGTTCGAAACAAAAAGTTACTTGGAAGAGAAAATAAGAAGCACTCCCTACTTGTTGGAAATGATTATTCGAATGTTTTATTATGACTACGTTGCCTTTTTCCCTTGCCTACTGTAAATAAATAATTACGCAGTCTCGTTTTGCAGAAATATCAAAACAATTTCACTGACGTCTGAGAATGTTCCTAAGCAACTGTTGTTAATTTAATACATTTTAATTGATCTTTCGAGCAGCAAATTGCATTACCCAATTCAGTATTCATTATTAAAACTCGCCGGTCCGAAAGAACACGCTGATTTAATTAGCAGAGAAGTGTCCACCTGGTTCCGCTTTTTAAACTTGGATTTGTCGCTAACTGTGCACTTAGTTCGTTGTTTGAAAACATGTTCCGTTCAAATGTAAGTTGTTATTTATTAATTAAGGACTTTTGAATTGCTTTGGCAGCCGAGGCACAAATAATTAATTTTTAATGATGGCAGTGTTCCTGCTTTTAAGTGTCAAACTTCATTCATCTATTCTATCGTTTTTTTAACTTCCTCAGTTTAGATGTCTTCTAATTTCTATTTAAATGCAAACATCTCCAATGCAATAGATTGCCGGAACATCGCTTGAAAACATAACACAATATGTTGTTTGTCCTCTAAGCGTGATCTTCAATTTATTTGCTATGTACATTATTCTCAAGAAGTCAAAAAAGGAACTAGAAGAGTATAAACTTATAATAATTGTCACTTGCGTCGTTGATCTAATTTCTACAGTCTACTGCTTTTTATGTGACTTAGTAAGTGTTTTTAAAGGTGACTTTAATCGTGAATGTTTTAGCACACCGAACCTGATGATGACGTCTTTCCACTTCACGTACTTCTCGGTCCTTTAAATTATTTTGTAAAGTATATTCCTCGAAACGGACAACTTTTCTTTCTTACCATACACAGAGTTTTATGCACCTTAATCAACTACATGTGTGTGGTCCCTTTTATTTACAGATATTTATTAATCTGCCGAAACTGGAAGCTAACAACGAAGTCAATTCTATTCTTGTACTTTCTTTGTTTGATTCCCGCTTCCATGCACTTCTCCTTAAAATTCTATCTTGCTCCAAAATATGCACACCATTCGATGGAAATGATCTCTAACGACACACAAGTTTGCGGAAGAACCGACTTTTTCGTTGATTACCACGCAAAACATGTGCACGGAGATGTGAGTTCTTTAAAAACTGAGTGGAACAAACAAAAAATTTTCTTTGTTTGGTTGACTTTTTTGACAGGAGCAAAAAACTTTTTGATTGACTTTTTTGACAAAAACAAAAAATTGTTTCTTTGTTTACGATTAACGTTTTTTGTTCCACTCAGTGTTTCTTCTAAAAGTGTTTTTTAAGTTTGATGAGTTTCTTAACACAATTTCTGCTGGTTTAAATTCTACTAACTCAATATGTTACGTTGCTGTGGCTGTTCTCGGAATAGCAATTATTCGATTTTTACGTAAACACAGAAATTCCGCACAAAATACTAAACTACAACGACAAATAAACATCGCACTGACTGTTCAGGTATTGATTTGCATATGTTTAAAGCAAAGTTAAGTAATTTTTAGACTGCAATACCGTTTTTGCTCGTGGGAGTTCGTTCTATTAGCAGTAGACTACTTATGACGTTTATTGGAAATCACTCAGCAGCCTTTCGCAATTACTTGGATGTAATGACTTTTTGGATTCCTCTGACAAATCCGATAATTGCAATTTGGTTTATACGTCCATACCGTGAAGCTACATTCATGTTCTTCCGCGGACAAAACTATGTCCAGTCTTTAAAATCTGATCAATGACCAAATAGTCGAATAAACAATTGATTAATAATGATTGAGACTTAATATAAATTAAATTTCTGCATCAAACATGTACAAGCTAACCTATTCAAAGAAGCTGGAGAAGAAGGCTCGCCGTAAAGTTAAAAAATGCGACACCAACCTATCTCTCGGCTATACTTACTACGTTGATGAATACGTGCCCGAAAGTTAGCGTTGTTCAAATTAAAATTGGTTAATTGCTTTTTAGAACTTACTTCACTTGACAAAAAGCGTGGCATTTGTAAGTTTTTGTTTTAACAAGTGCAGATAAAACACTTAATGGAAATCTTCTAGCCACGATGAAAATATATGCAATTACTGGAGGTACTTTTATGTGGTCTGATGCTTTTTGGTATTACAGATCAAATTACACCGGTAATAACTTTATTAGATAACCTTTTGTCATATATGTTTAGGTACTAATCATCTATATCCAGCTCAACTAATGCAACCCCTAACGTGGAATGAGACATCTAAAGACACTAGGGTAAGAACTCCGATCAAATTGTTTAAATAAAGTTTTACAGGGAGTTAAATTGCCAGTAATGGGGTCCGAATTCGGCCAAATTTTGTGGGCAAAAACAAATCAAATTGGTTGTGCCGTACGAATTTGCAGCAGTGAGTGTTTTTGTTAATTGAAATTAATTTTGTTTAAACTTGTTAGATGTCACTGGCATATGGCGTACCAAAGTGGAAGCATATTTAAACAGAACAGTCAAATATAACAAATATGCGTTTGCTGTGTGTGCTTACAAAAAGAAGCAAGTTTATGTGTTTGATTTATATAATTAATTCAATTATTTGCAGATTAGTATACGGAGAACCGATTTATAAAGAAGGAAAGAAATTGAAGTGCCCAAAAGGATCAAGGCCGAGCAAATCTTATAAACGACTGTGCACAATCAAAGGCTTGAAAGAACTCCACAAATAACTTGTTGTTGATTGATTGAATTGAATAAATGAGTTAATTGATTTGTTTTGTCAATTCTGATTCAAAAGCAAAGCACAAAAAAGCACAGTCAAGGGACGAAAAGACATTAACAAATAAAACGTTGTTCGAACACTGTTGACAAACATTTTGTTAAGCAATCACGTTGATCTTCTTCCATGAACAATATGTATCTTTGGAATTGTTCATTAGCAATGTTTGTCAGCTTGTCTGGTCGGCTGGAATAAAAAGACATTATTTAATTAAAATCAATTTTTAAGCAATTACTTTAAAGGAATTCTATAATTAGAATGTTCTTTTGTTGAGTCACTTGACGGATGGCAATTTAACACTAGAACTCCGTCAAATACTTCCATGTCATGAAATAAGAAATAATCAATGCTTGATTTTGATCGAAAGCGAATTAGTCTTCTGGTCTCCACATCTATTTCAGCAAACACGCATTCATATTCGGAATCATCTAATGTCATAATGAATAACTTTTCTCCGCTCCAGGTGAAGTAGCTGTACTAAAACAATCAAAGTTTATAACAACTAATCAAAGAACTCACATCCGTGTCTATAAAGTAAGCAAATTCGCCGTTGTCTGTTTCAATTTCAATTCTTTCCTGAGCTGAAACTTGATTTCCGCCTATTTTCATGTTAAGTATAAACACTGTGTTGTATTCGCCTTCATTTGTGATTAAACAGCGCATGTTGTCGCTTCTCACTTGCAAGCTTCTACGATATTCAACGACACTTTCATCAAAATTAATCTTCATTTTGTTTGGATCAACTTTTTTGCTGTTCCGTGGTTTGACATCCCGCGTTACATGATGTTCAATATGCGATGTTTCACGTTAGGCTTTTTACACGCGGTGAAGTGGCTGTTCCGGTTGCAATTGTTTCTACCAACTCCATCATGGGGCATTTGGCGTTCTGGCTGTCGTTGTTATCACTAACCTGCTGCGGAGTGATTACATTCAAACGACGATGTCAAAATGATCTTTGATTGATCCCACTTACTTCAATTGGTTGCTGACAATAAATGTTTGGTCCGGGTTACAAACCTGTTCTACCGACATGTCAACCTAAGGTGGTTCACTTGCACTGCCAATTGCATAACGTTGTGGAAACGTGGGTGGCTCTTTTGTGGCACTCCATTGTTCGGCCTGCGGCCTCTCATTTTCCGACATCACATCGTCGTTTTAGTTGTTGTTTTGTTATTCTTTGTAGTGTCGGTTACTTCGCATAGCTTTCATTCCATTTGTTTTGTGGCTTGCGTTTCCACAACACGATCGTGCCTTCCGTTGTTCCGCATACCTTGCAATGTGTTTTGTTCGCCTCGCGTCATCTTGTTGAATAAGTTAGGTGAGGCGGGGGTGGGGGCTTTGTGTTGTCAACAGTGGCCACACCTTTCGCGTCTGCGGGTTTTCTTTTCAACACAACATGTTGTTTTCTTTTTCCGCACACGATTTGTTTAACTTTTTCAAACACAACAACGATTTGTTAAATAATCACGTTGATCTTCTTCCATAAACATTAGTTGTTTATTAAATTTATCGGATGCAAGATTCTTTAACTTGTCGGGACGACTCAAAGGAATTCGATGATTGAAATGCAATCTCGTTTGGTTTGTTGTAGCGCAAATTAGCAAAATCCCGTCGTCTACAATCATGTCAGTCACATTGCAAAATCCATAATCAATTTGCAATTTTGGTTGGAAGCGAGTCAGTTTTTCGGTCTCCGTGTCAATTGCCATAAAACTGCATGCCAACATTAAAATAAGGTCTTAACAACACAATAAGCTTTTGATCATTCCAAGCAAAGTTACAGCTCTAAACAATTGTTAAAGTTTAATCACTTTATGAAGACTTACCTGTGTTTGAATAAAGGAACTGTACTCATCGACGGATATGTCAAGTTCAAAGCGCTTTTTGAATAGAGATTGACTTCCGTTTAACTTAACATCAATTATAGCTATTAAATAACCGTTGTCAATGTTTCTAGCTAAAACCAAACCGCGCATCTCGTTGCCTTTTAGTTGGAAGCTTTTATGAAGAGGTTTTACCATAGAGCCAATTTGATCGAAGTCCATGTTTATAGTGGTTGTTTCAAATTTGATCTTTGATCCTTCTAATTTGCATATTTGAACGTGGTCTAATTGATCACCAAACAAACAAAACTTATCGCAACAAAGCTCGTCTTTCACAACACTCTTAATAGTCGTGTGGATACTCTTTTGAACCCAGAAGTTTACATTCTAAGTTGTCCAGTCCTATTAAGTAGACAATCTGCGTTCTAAAAGTTTCAGAATCTGAGTTATCATAATCGGAGCCAGCTGACTTGATGACAAGAAATTGCTTGAAGCCTAAAACATAAATGCTCAAAACGTCTGGAAATATCTTCAAGTTTTCTTTGAAACGAAGTCGACTAAAAACAACAAGTAATTAGAAATCATGCTGTTTAAAACTCACTTCTTTTGTCCAGTCAAGTAATCAATCGAATAGAACGAGAATACTCCTTTTGGATAGGTAATAACGTCAATTGAATGATGTGGAGACAGAAATCTTAAATTGCATTTCCCTGCTGAACACTTTCGTTGTTTAAGTGCACTTTCAGCTCTTTTAATTTCTTCTCGAATCATCAAAACAAGTTGTTTAGCTTCGTTTGTAATTTGAATCCGAATTAGTTTGTCCTTGCTTGTTAGTTGAATCCGAATTACATGTCTCTGTACGTCCATGGTCCATTGACGATTAGCTTTAAACTTTAATCGAATACGTTCAAAAATAGACTCGTCATCATATCCATCACAAATATCGTCTCTAATGAGTTTTAAAAGTTCTTTTTCGTCGATCATCTTGTTAGAAATAGCAAAAGAAAAAGACAAGTTGCAAAAAGTGTTTTGAAATGGAAAGATAACAAAACTTGGCTTGCCGCACCCATCAATAAAAAGCATTCAACAAACATTTATTTCAAAACATCGTTGACAAACAATTTGTTAATTCATCTCGCTCTTTCATAAACATTGCTTAGATGCAATTTGTTTCAACTTGTCGGAATGACTTAAAAGATTACTTTAAAGAAATTCTACAGCAAGTGTGTTGATTTGTTTTGGTACAAATTAATAAAGTAGCTAGTCTAAAACTACACCACAAAATGACTTCTGGTCAAATAATATATTCGGATAAAAAGGAGTCAATCGTTTAGTTTCTGTGTCGATTTCAACAAACAAGTAAATAAATTCGTTTCTCGACGCAACGAATAGTTTTTGTTCATGCCAAGCAAAAAATCTCTCTATAGTGTTTAAAAAGCAAGCAATCTTTATGCAAATAACTTACATCTACGTTTAAAAACTATTGATTTTATTCTGCAACCCAGTTTGAAATATACATTTTATTCAAACAATGAGCAAGTTCAACAACAACTTTTGAATAAATTCTTTGAACTCTATCGGAAATAAGGCATATGCAATCGAAATCAAAAACGACTCCGCATTAGTGTTAGTTTTGTTAAAAGAAGGAAACCTGTACCGGAATTTCAAAAAAGACTGCAAATAATATCTGTTTCGTGCATTGGTATGTACACTATCACAATTAATATGGGATGTATTTGAGGCAATATAAAGGTCGCGTTGAAGAGGGAACTTCCAACAAGTATGTCTAAAACCCTAACTGTACGATGAATGACAAATATGGGAAAAGGAACCAGCATGGAAACAAAAAAGACAAACTGAATATGTTCTTTCTTTGTGCAATTTGTTAGAAAAGAATCTAAAGAACCCGACATAAAAATTCATAATCAAAACAAAAACCGGGCACGTTTGTGAAAGTTTAAAAAGCGGCTTTTGTTGGTAAGTGAAACAATGAGTAAGTGCCGATTACGAAGACTCGTTGACAGTGGCAGAAGTGGACGGACGATCAGCAGCATTTGCTTGATTGGTTTGGCAAGGCAGGCCAGCGGTGCACGGAGAGAAAGGATTTATCTGGAAATAAACGTTAAAACCATTTGATTCTTATTTGAATACCTTGTAGAAAAAGCAGGCATTGCAGACGCGAACTGGTCTTTCGTATCCCAATTCCGGAAGTGGCAACACATTTCTTGAGCACTGATCACAGAAGATTCGTCCACAGTTTCGGCAATGATGACGTCTTCTGATAAGTGTGAAAGATGTTCCGCAAGCAACGCAGTTTTCACACTCGCTGTCTGGAACCCATTCAACTCCAATTATTGTGGGCAGTGAAATTGACTCTCGGACTTCGACGGCTGTCTCTTCAGCTGCACTTTCTGCATTGTTCGTAGCTGCTTTTCCACTGACTTCAAAAACCGGAGTCAACTCAACAGGTTGCAAGACCATTTTCAGGATCTTTCTGATGTCTGACGAGTAATTTGTTTGAAGTTGGTCGGCAACTCCGCAAATGCAGACAAAAAGCCTGTGAATAACGTCGTTTATGTTCTGCTTGGCGCGTGTCTTGCTGAAAACTGTTTTATAAAAGAAATGAATTTAAATGATAACTTACAATTCTTCATTCAAAACCACATTTTGAATGCCGTCGCTTGTTGAATAAACAAGAACTTGGTCTTTCGATGACGAGGCATCAGCAGGTTGCATTAAACTGTCGACACAAGCCATTGCAATGTCTTTCGAAGAAACCATTTCGGAACACGCTGACAAAAGGTCTGTAAACAAATAAGTGTTTTAAAGAGTTGTTAAGTTTAAAGAGCTGTCAAGTTAGTTAGTTGACTTTAAATGTTTGTGAAGTTTAAAGAGTTGTCAAATTAAAAGATGCAAGTTTAAAGAGTTTTCAAGTTCAAATAGTTGTCAAATTTAAAGAGTTGTCAAGCTAAGAGGATATTTGATGTTGTTTAAATTTTTGTTGAAGTTTAAAGAGTTGTCAAGTAGAGGGGGGGGGTGGTTGTTGCTTGGTGTTTACTTTGTTGGTTAGGCTGTTGTTTTTAGAGTTGTCAAATTAAAAGATGCAAGTTTAAATGTTTATTGTTAAAATGCAATTGTAAACATTTAAGAATATTTATAAGAGTATTTAGCATCTGTATCTCCCGTAATTAGAGAAACAGACTCCGACTCTAAAACATGAACATTAGACTCAACTTAAAAGTTCTTTCTTACTTCTTTGCATCAAACAAATAAAAATCATAATTTTTGTCAAAACAAACTTCGAAACGAGCTGAAAATTCAAAAATCAAAAAACACTCGAATCAAATTGTACCGTTTTGATCAAACGCTTCTGTCATTTCGGTAACTTCCATCCACTGTTCTTCGTAGTTTTTGTGTCCGATTCTGATTGGTTTCAAATAAGCCATGTAAATTGTTTCTTTGAATGACCACAACACGCACATTGTTAACCAAATCTTCAAATGTTGGACCGAAAACATAATCTTCGTCAAAGTTGGCGGAAATGTTGTAGTGACCAATTTTTTGATTGACGATTCGACTGAAGTTCATTGATCTGCATCTGCCATAAACTTTTGCGTAACTAGCCTCCGGTAACAAGCATTCTAATTGAGGATACACTGTCAGGACTCCTTCTTTGTTTAAACGAGGAAGGTCCAAACTCAATTCAAGTCCTCCGACACGGAATTCCATTGTTTCGTTCTCGTTCAATCCAAACAGTCTTTTCTTGTCCCATTTAGCAAAAGAGGCGTAAGAATCAACTTGCAACGTTCGGGTGTGAAATGGACCGTCACAGGCAATGAACGAAATAGAATTATATCTACTTGCTGAATGAGTGAGATTGAAAGTGTTTTTGTTTTGAGACCTACATTTTGCTACATTCTCCACTCTTAAAAGAGATCTTTAGTGTGTTTATTGACGTAAAAGGCCTACTTGAAAGGTTCCGAATTGCAAATATCAAAAATAGACAGTAAAATTAAAAGACAAGCGACTCTCATGATAAACCAAAAGTGAATTGAGAGCAAGCAACGAGTCCAATAAACAATAGTCATTTGACTGAAATAAACATTGTGTCAAAGGGAGAAAAATATAGTGAGCCTGACCGGGTTCGAACCGATGACCTTCTGATTACCTTGGACACTCCTCCGAAGTCAGATATGATTCCACTACACCACAGGCCCCACGTCCAGCGCTAGCCGGTTAATGCTCGTTCAATGCCTCAATGGCAGTGCACACATATAAATATTGTTTGACCTTTCATAAGCATTGGCGCGAGAGGCGAGCGGACTCACACGCACTCGGCAAAACAAGCAGTACGGCGTTGCGCACACATTGGACAAAGTTTTCATGCTTTTAAAGCTTTCAAAGAATATTTTTTAACTCAACAACTCTTTAAACACTTCTTTAAATAAAAACTAACCTGTCATGTTTGCAGTTTCAAGTTTGGCACCTCCATCTGGCATACCCGTAATCAAGTATTTCTCAAGTGTTACCCGGTGTTCATCTCCAATCAACAACAAAAGTGCACGAATCAAAATGAGCAAATCATAAAATTGTTTGAACATGTCAGAAATTTGTTCTCGACCCGCGTCCAAATTGAGGGCGTTTCCTTGGAATGAAGTCAGACCCCTAAATATTGAAATTAAAACTAGTCTATTTAGCATGTTTAAAGTGTAGTTGTCCTTTAGTCAGCATTTATTTCATTTTGTGAATAAAGCAGAAGTAAAGACATCTTCTATCTGTGCCCTTTATTTCATCACAAAGACTATTCAAAAGTTTCCGTGACTCAAAGAAAGGCGTTGAGTAGTTTGAAATAAACAAGCGCTTTTAAAAAACCTACCAAACAATGGCAATTCTTGGCAAGGCAATCATAACTGTTGGATCGGCGTCCTGAAATTGAACAACTAGAACTTGATAACAAACATTGATTTTAAAGTATTCTTTTGATTTTAAAAAATGCGCTTTCGAAGAAACTTTGACTTGAATGAATAGAGTTTTTTGAAACATTTGTGTAACCGTTTTTTGGCCACCCAATAGAACTTGATAACAAAAATTGATTTTTAAACATTGTTGTCACTTACGTCTATGTGCTCTTTTGTGAAGTAACCGCAATCCAACGCTCTAAAAGCATTATTTTAATTTGACCACTATAAATATGAAATACTTGTTAAGGCACTCTGAAAAAAGGACGGCAACGTTAAGTTGATAGTCGTATTCAAGTTTTGTTTTCACCGGAACCATTGCGCTCACATAACTAAAAACAACCGTTAAAGTGTTTAAATAGTCTTTAAACTCACTGGAATTCAAATTCTGCAAAAAGTGAATCAAATCTTCGCAGCTGATGTTTGATTTTTTGTGTGTATTGTGTCGGATCTCTTAATGCTTGATCTTTTAAGACTGCACGCATTTTGTCCAAATGTCTTGTAAGTTCACGTGCCATCGGTCTGATTGTTTCTGACTCAACTTCGTGATCAACAATGTTGGATCCGGCTGCCAAGCACTCAGCTCCAAACCACAACTGTCCAGGCAGGTTGTCATGAATGATCTCTTCTGGAAACTTGGCACGATAGTCACGATTGGCACGCTCCGTTTCAGATGGAAATACAATATTGAGCATTTCAGCTGGAAGTGAGAGCAATTACTTTGTCCTGACCAATATAAGCTACCTATTATGTGAAGAACTCTATCTTGTGCTTGTCTCAACTTGTTGACTAGCAAATTACAGCGATCCGGATCACGTCTCCCATCAAATGAGTCCAATTCATTAGCAATTGAATTAAGTTCCTCGTCTGCGTGATAGAATTTGGCTAGTGGAGACCAATCGTCGACGGCCGGTTTATTGAGAAGTTTGCGCAACGCGTACATGTGAAAGATGGCAGCGGCCCGATCCAGTGAAATAAATGTACAACCTGAATGTTTTAAATATTGATTGAAAGAACGAAAAAGAAACACGCACGATATGCAAATGTGTAAAAACAACAACAATATGCAAATAAAGAGCAAAAACAAACTTGCAACTTAAAAGGCAATAAAAAGAGCTAATAAACGAATAAGCGGTACAGCAATAAAGAACACTATTTTCTAGTTGTTGTTAAAAGAACCAAATAAACATTCAACATTAATTTCGACGTAAACAACCGTGTAAATCGCCTAAACGACTGCAGATTGAACTTTCCACCAAAAAACAACCCCTCCTCCCCGTTCATGAACACGAGCCGACGACGCAAACCCTTCAATAAACCTGAATCAATAAACAGGAGGGATCACGTGTGCGCAGAGAATCAGCGCTCTCCGAAAACAATATTCTTGCAGCCAAAAGCAATTTACACTCCTAGTGAAAGTTGTTGTTGCAGAAAATAAAGAATATGTTTTGAGAGAGTGTTTTCAATTTTAAAACGTGCACGGCGAACGTATTAGCGGATTAGGTGACATTTAAAAGGCGCCGGATTAGAGCAAGTTGACGACCTCCGACGTCTAAAACACTAAAGCACTAAACATATTTGGTAAAAAGAAACGATTTTAGTGAGCAATTCGAAGGTTCAAATGAACAAAGTGTTTTGAATTCAGTTTAAGGGGATTATGGTGTTTGAGAGGAAATACGCAAAAGCTCACGAAAACATGTAAATTTGTTGATTTCGTGGAAAAAGGGTTGAAATGGCTTTGAACTTGATCGGTAAAGGGAAATAGAAAGTATTTAAAAGATCACCAACTAAAAGGTGGCAAGAAACTACTCGAAGTCTCTTCAGTGTAAAGTGGTCTTTTAGCGTGCGCCACCTTTTCTAGTTACGAAATCACATGTATAAGTCAATATTAAGCGAGCACGCAATGACGATATTCATTAAACTTTGGTCAGTTGAACAGACCTTTGAAGATTCAACAAAGCTTTTTAAAGCAGTTTAAAGGCAGTTTAAAAGTCTGTTTAATTCACAAACATCTGCGTGCTGTCAATTAAAGAATTACACAACAGCGATAATTTAGCAATTCGATTATTTAAAAGACAGATTCAAAAGCTTAGTTAGTCAAAGTTGATCCGCAAACATCTGCCGGTGTCCATTAAAGTCGGTTTTACGAAAAAATTCAAAATCACAAAGCGAAACGCGCGCTTTTTCTCCACACGAAACACTCCACACACAACCAAAAACACCCGTCATGATCAGTTGGAGTGCACCCCAAAAATTCTACACTTCCCCGCAACAAACAGCCTCTGGCGAGGCGTCGATGGTCCGGTGCTTTTTTGAACAAGGCGGTTGGTGCTAGTCGGAACGCATGAACCGATCGGCCAGGCCAAATGAGGAGACGAATCAACGAGGAACGAGGGAGCAGAAGTGTAACCGCACGAAACAACGGTGATGATGAATGTAACGGGGAAGGACGCGCAAAAGGAACAATGCAAATATTCGCGTGCATGTTGAGAATAATGGATCTAATGCGTGTGTGGAGAAAAGGTATAATTAGGCGGAAACATACAAACTGCATGATTTGAATAAACATTTGAATATAAGTGTTTAAAGGCAAATCAACACTGCTGATGACTAATATAAAAAGCTAAAGCAGCGACCAAAACAAATATCCCCGTAAACAATGTGTCTGTGTGAAACAAGGGAACAAGGAGAAGTATAAAAAGACTTAAAATGACCAAATGACTAAATTTTCTCCTCATACCGAAAATTCTCGCTGTCGTCACCATCGAGAAAAGGCACACCAAATCAATTATGCTTGATTTAGTCGGCGCTCCGAAGACTCGCGCAAATTTCGTATATTGACTGACTGATGCGCTCAATTTGCGTAAAAACTTTTGTGGTAGATCAAGTGGAAAAGACAATAAAGCTTCAATGAAAAGAACAACTTTTTACTATTTCGTATATATTTCTGCAAAAGAACTTATCAGTCAACGCATTCGTGCTTACTTTCTAATCGCCGCAACTAATAACCGCATGCAAACAAACCAAATATACTACAACTTGAAACCGAACGACGCAACACTATCAACACAAGTCGCAAACACTCCTGAATTTTTGTGGTCAGCAGCGCGTGACGTACAACGCTTTTCCTCAGCCAAAAAAGGACTATTCAAAAATGAATCATAATAAAAAGTGGCGCTGCTGATAACAGAAAAGAAACAACATAAGAAAAAGTTGTTTTACGAAATGATTTTAAGAGTTGTTTCACTAAAGCGTTATAAAACGAGTTGTTTAATAAAAGCAAGTTTAAACACGTCTTTCAACTAGTCAAAGAGACAAGTGACAATCATTCCGCGTAATTATAACCTTTAAAGAGAACGCCAAAAACTTTCCAGCCAAACAGACTCGCTATCTACATATTAATGAATGCGCAGGTGAAGAGACAAAGAATACGATAAAAGAGGTCGGAATTTATAGAAAAACGTTCCAGCTAAGTTTAGTTAATTCTTGAGCTTTGAAACACTAAAAACAAGTCAAAACCTGGAAACACCTCGATGCTAAACATCAAATTAGTAAACAACGGAAACAAATTCCCACTAAAAGAGCACTCAGCCGGTCGACTAAAATACAAATTTAATAAAGCGGTGCGTAAACACGCGACAACCAGGAATTCTTGGCTTGGCAACTAAAAATTACTAATCAAACAATTAACAGAATGAGAAATAAACACTTAATGGAAAGGATGTTTACCGGAAACACAACTAAAACGTTAACATGCACGCAAATTAAAGTGTCCAAAAAGTCAACTAAACGATTCGGAAATGTTTAGTGCACAAACTTAACTGTAAATTAGTTTTCAAAAAGAACGTTTTGAAGCGAATCGATTAAAAAAGAAGCTTTGAAGTTAATAATTTTGTTGTTTTCAAAAGCAATGTTTTGAAGTCAACAATCATTTAAAAAACCCGCTGATAGAGCTAGAAAAACGCAAACTGTCCTGACCGGCAATTCAAGAGAATAATGAAGCACGCAAATTAGCAAATTCATCCGGCCATGCCACCGAAATCCGCCGATTAACCCACACACCCGCCACTGACAAAAGAATTTCATCTGAAAACACGTGAACAACCAACGACTAATGAGAGAAAAACTTCCGCTCCACAAAAAGGTGTCTGCGAAGCAAAAAAGCCGCAAAACCGGAGAGTTTTCTTGCAACGATGACTTTCGGCTGCTTGGCGTTTTTCGTCAATGCCTGTGAATGGTCATTTTTCCGATATTGGCTTGCGTGTTTGAAGTAGTCTCCAAACACGAGAATATTCTTCTTTATAATCAAACTCTTTTAGTTAAACAACTCACATTCTATCGAAAGTCTCAATCAATGCGCGCCCCCGTTTTTTGCAGTTAGTTGCTGACCGATAATGTTTACTGATTGGATTAGTTTTTTGGGTCGCGCTCCTTCCATCTAATCGTTTCGCCAATGTTCTTTACTGGATTTGGCCGAATCGTCCAGTTGATTGCGTGCTTGTTGATGTTTGTTGAGGTATTTTTAGCCAACGCGCAATATTATATTGGTCAACGAAGACGTTATATTCGTGAGTAAATGAGGAATGTTTGCGGAGTTGATTAACGTGCTTTTTGTTTAAACAATATTCAAATTACATTCGTTTTTAGAGCTTGTCAAAACGCTGATGCCAATTCCGCAAAAATGATTGGAGGTCTTTTTGTCTACAACCACAAAGGCGAAGTTCTGATTTCACGCATCTATCGCGACGATGTGAATCGTAATGCAGTGGATGCCTTTTCGAGTCAACGTTATTCATGCAAGACAACAAGTCCGCTCTCCAGTCACAAACATTGCTCGAACATCGTTCTTCCACATCAAGTGAATATTCAAAGCTTAAGACGTTACAAAACTATAAACAGAAAGTAACTTTATTCAACAATATGGTCCAAGAGGCAACTTTCAAATTGACGTTACGTTTCTTACGCTTCTTTTTAACTGGCTCTTCAGTCACTTTAACTTTACGCATAACTAAAAACAATAAAACACTCGCATTCTTCCAGCTCCGGATTTGAACGACATAGCAAAAAGGACTTTGTTATTTTCTGTTTATAGTTTTGTAGCACCTTAAGCTGTGAATATTAAATCGAATTATAGACGTGGAAATGTTTGGATGTGCGCAGTTGCTCGAAACAATGTCAACGCTGCAATGGTCTTTGAGTTCTTGAATCGCTTTGCAGACACAATGCAATCATATTTTGGAAAGCTGAACGAAGAAAATGTTAAGAACAACTTTGTTTTGATTTACGAAATCTTAGACGGTTAGTTTTTTGTAGTTTAAATGAAAACTGATCATTTTTTAGAAATTCTCGACTTTGGCTACCCGCAGAACACTGATCCAGGCGTTCTCAAAATGTTTATAACTCAACAAGGAGTTCGAACTGCAGTTGTAAGTTGTTTTAATCTCTACACTTTTAACTTTGGATGTTTTTAGAGCAAAGAAGAACAAGCTCAGATCACTTCTCAAGTCACTGGTCAAATTGGATGGCGTCGCGAAGGAATCAAGTACCGGAGAAATGAACTGTTCTTGGACGTCATTGAATATGTTAACTTATTGATGAGTCAACAAGGTCAAGTACTGTCTGCTCATGTTGCTGGAAAGGTTGCAATGAAGTCTTATTTGAGTGGAATGCCTGAATGCAAGTTTGGAATCAATGACAAGTTGACCATTGAAAGCAAAGGACGTTCTGGTTCTGATGATCCGTCAAAGTAAGTGTTGTATAGGATGAGTACTTTTATAACCGTCTTTTGTTTTTAGATCTCGTGCTGCCGTTGCTATCGACGATTGCCAATTCCATCAATGTGTTAAGCTGACTAAATTTGATACTGAACATGCAATTAGCTTTATTCCGCCGGATGGAGAGTATGAATTGATGCGTTACCGAACTACAAAAGATATCCAACTGCCTTTCCGTGTGATTCCACTGGTTAGAGAAATTTCTCGCAACAAAATGGAAGTGAAAGTTGTTGTTAAGTCAAACTTTAAAGGTTTGTTGTTTTGAAAGAAGAAAAGGCATTCAAGATCTGTTTCAGCTTCGTTGTTGGCTCAAAAGATTGAAGTTCGCATTCCGACACCGCCAAACACAAGTGGTGTTCAGTTAATTTGCATGAAAGGACGTGCCAAATACAAAGCAGGCGAGAATGCAATTGTTTGGAAGTGAGTCACTTTGAACATTCTTTATTTAGTAACTCTTTTGTTTTAGAATTAAACGAATGGGTGGAATGAAAGAGTCTCAAATCTCGGCCGAAATTGATTTGTTGAGCACAGGCGCTGCTGAAAAAAAGAAATGGAACCGGCCGCCAGTATCAATGAACTTTGAAGTGCCTTTTGCTCCATCTGGCCTCAAAGTCCGCTACCTGAAAGTATTCGAGCCGAAATTGAACTACTCCGACCACGATGTCATCAAGTGGGTTCGTTACATTGGACGTTCCGGGTTGTACGAGACTCGTTGCTAATTACTACTGCCTTAAAGTCCGGCGTGTTTTCTATATTCGTGTTCTCCGGTCTCACTTCCAACTGATTTGTCACTTTTACGCAAATGTTCCTAAAAGCTTATCGTCGTTTCTTACTGAGACTTAATTCTAAATGCTCACTGCGCTTGGAGAAGAGTTATTAAGCAATACTTTCGATAAAACTGGCATAATTTCTATTCAACGTTTAAAAACGATAGTCGCAATTCCTTTTAATTTATGTTTGAGAAGCATTTTGCTTATTTGTTAAAAGAAGAAAGAGATTTTTATTGTTTTGTAAGCAAACGCTTGTATCTATTTAATTATGTAATGGTCTGTGAATAATAAAGTATTATTTAAACGAAGTGTACTGCAACTATTGAACAACTTGAACGGACTTTTAAAGCAACTATTCAAAGAACCTTTCAGACTCGCTTTTAAAGTTCACATATTAAACAGATTGAATGAACTTTCAAACGCACTTTTAAAAAAAAAAAAAAAAAAAAAAAAAAATTTTTTTTTTTTAAATTTAAAAAAGTTTTTTAAAAAAAAATTTACCCCCAAAACACTAACAAATTAAAAAAGTAACATTCAAAATCCTTTCAAACGCACTTTTAAAGTCCACGCATTAAACAAAAGATGAATAATCATTTTTTGTCTCTAAACTTTCACAAGCCTTTGAATTTTAACAAAACAAACTTATGTTGGAGGTTCGGATTGCTGTGAAAGTTATCTATTTAAACGGCATCTCTGTTTAGATTTCATATCTGACAAAAATGAAGGTTTTCTTCGTTGCTCTTCTTTTCGTCGTGCTTGTTCAATTCAGTCAAGCAATCAATGTGCCTTCAAACATCCGCAGTCCTTTTATTCGCCCAAAGGCGTTCAACCTTATGTGAGAATACGGCATGTGTTGACAATTCAGATTGTGTTTTGGGATGCACCTGTTTCGTTCCAGAACAAAGATGCGTAAAACGATTGTAAGTTTTTGATTGTTAATTATGCGAAATTGTTTAAAAACACGTTTTAGAACTACTTCAAGCACCCGTTACTCAACTTCAAGCAGCATCTCGGCCAAAACAACTCTTCGAACCACTTATAAGCATCCTCATTAATTAACTACAAAACATGATTGATTGTTTAAACCGAATAAATCAAATTTATTGAATGTTTTGCTCGTTAAATTGATTTTAAACAAACTTTGAGAATGTTTTTAAAGATACACGAATTCTTCTCGTCTGAACAACTAAAACACGCCATTTAATTTTTAATATCAAATTTAAACGAACCCACTGAATTTTTAATATCAAACATCATCACACGAACTTTAAATCTAAAAGGAATATACTGAATTTTCTCTATTTAAGCAGAACGATAATCATCAACTTAACACACTTTAATTGGAACACTTTCGTAAGTTCTTGTTAATGTTTAAGTTATAACTTTCAGGTTCGACAAAAATGAAGTTTGTTGCCTTTATCTTGTTTTTCGTCGTGCTTTTTCAACTTGGCCAAGCAGATGTGGCACGTCCAAACAGTCCGGCTCCTCCTGTTCACTTAACAACTGAGGATTCGGTGGATGAACCATCTGGTCATGATAGATCCGATGAGTGGCTCAGCGAGCACCCCTCACCTAGTGAATATTGCCCATCTAATTATGGTTGCGATGGAGGACATTTTTGTAGTAAAGAGGCAAGACAGATGCGTCCCTATAACAATCGTCCCGACGGTTTTGCGCAATTATTCCGAATGGCTTCAAAGACTGCAATTGTATTGATCAACTTTGCAAAAAATAATGTAAATTTTGGTTGTTAATGAAAATGATTTAAAAGAACGTTTCAGAACTGTCCAAAGCCACGTTACAACAAACTATGTTAAACTGAATAAACACTTTTCATTGCATTTGAATTATTTGAAACATAAAAACAATTTGTTCCACACACACTTGAACGAAAAGAAAGTTCACGTTTAACAGCTTGAGAGATTTGTGTCCCATCAGGACGCGCTCATGAAAAAGTGTCAACTTTAAAGCGCAACAATATTTCCACACCGTCTCATATGTGTTCACTCTTCAAACGCACAGTTAATGAGTGCATTCGGAAGAGTAAACAAGAAAACAAAGAATGTTTTCATTTTTATGTTCAAAACTTTCGTTTAAACTTTCCGAGTTTAATCAAAAAACTCAACTTGGTCGCGCCGATAATCAATATTCAAATCTTTTTGGAGCGTCAATAGAAAAATTGGTTTTTACGCTCGTCCAGCGCATTGATTGTTAATCTCGACTGCTTTCGCAACTGTTTATTTGATTCATCGACTCTTTTTACAACTCAATACTTTTTTCCTCAATTTAGGCGACTGTTTAACGAATCTAAAGATGTCTGCAACACTGAAGAACACCGTTTTTAATTTGATAAACCACAAAGAGGTGACAAATCAAAAGCATCTTTGTCTAACAAAACGAAGCTTTTCAGACAAATGTTCTTGTTACTGCGCTTCTTCTTTTTATTTCAATCTACATTGCTTTGTTGTCAATTTTGGACAGAAACATCGTTGACCCGTTAAGACTTCCACTACCTACACTCCCTTCGACAAATCTCACAAGTTTTAATGAAACAATGATACGTCCAGAGAGGGTAGGACCTCCAGATTTCAGTCCAAACATTTACGGACATGTTGCAAGTCAATCAAGCAATTTGTCATGTGAGTTTGTTTAAACACTGTTTGAAATGATATTTGAAATATTTGATTATACAGAATTGAGGCGTTCCAACAATTAAACTGATATTCGATCAAACAGAATTGAAGCGTTCTTTAAAATAATCAAATGAACTTGTAAACACAATTTGAGGCGTTCTTTAAAATCATTTCAATCAACAAAAATGCCAATTAACAAAATTCTCCTTTGAGTTAATTTGTTTAAACACTATTTGAGCATTCTTAAAATCATTTTAATAAACAAACAAAGACAAAAACATAATTCGAAAAGCTCTTTCAGTCATTTCAATCAACAAACAACAATGTTAATAAACAAAGTTTGAAGTTTCTTTTCACAAACAAAAACAAAACATAATTCGAAAAGCTCTTTCAATCAATAAACAACAATTTAGCTGACAACTTCACGTTCATTATCGAGCCAATAGGCGCACCGCCAAAGCCACAACAAGAAGTCATTAGAGATGTTGTCGATCAGCAGACAACAATTCTTTCTTTATTCTTTTTGTGGGCGATTGCGTTGTTTTTTGGCCGCATTGTTTCTTATTTCTATTTGCCTCCTTTATTGGGCATGCTATTGGCCGGAATTATGATCCGAAACATCGATGTCTTTGCTGCATTCTGGCAAATCGACTCAAATTGGGACCAAGTAACGAAACGTTTAGATTCAGTTTAATCAAATGTATCTTTTAGGTTCTTCGTCAATTTGCATTTATATTAATTTTGATTCGCTGTGGAGTTAATTTGGAGCCAGAACCGTTGCGTCGGTCTTTGGGTATATTCACAAGTCTGGGCTTCTTGTCCACAACGGTCGAGGCAACTGCAATTTGTTTAACCGCTCACTTTTTGTTTCAAATTCCAGTTGTGATTTCGATTCTCTTTGCGTGAGTTCTTTTGAAACAACATAATTATATTGTTTTGAAAGTTTAGATACATTCTGTCTGCCACGTCTCCAGCTGTCACAATTCCAACGATCATTCGTTTGCAAGAAAAAGGTTACGGAACAGATAAAGGCATCCCGACGACAATTTTGGCTTCCGTCTCAATTGACAACATCTACTGCATAACAGCTTTTACAATTGTTGGATCTGTGGTCTTCGGAGTTAATGGCAAGAAGTTAAGTTAGTCTTCAAACATTAAACAACTAATTTTAGAAGACCTTGTCTATCTTGTTGTTCGCATTCCAGTCGAAATTTTAGTTGGAGCACTTGTTGGAATTTTAATTGGCGAGTTCTTCTCATATTCAAAAAGGTCAAAACTGTTCTTTAGGGCTTTTGTTGAGAATCTTTCCGAGAAGCGACGTTGACCAAGTTCATTTTGTTCGTTCTGTCTTTATTTGTTCGTGCTCAGTTGCTGTTTTGTTTGGAACCGATGCAATAGGATGTTATATGGCCGGTCCGGTTTCGGTTCTTTTATTGTGTGTAGTGTCTTCAATGCGATGGAAAGTTGACAATCATCATTCTGTAAGTGTTTAAATGTTTAAACAAACTCAAATTGCTTTTAGACTCGAAAAGAAGAATATTGTTATCGAATTTTGTGGGACGCGCTTCTTCAACCGTTCCTTTTCGCGCTTATCGGATTACTCTTTGATTTCTCGCAGGTTTGTTACGAGAAAGACTTCTACAACATTTGTTTAGATGTCCTGGGAGATCTTGTGGAATGCGTTGGCGATAATCTTTATTGGAGTTTGTGTTCGGTTCATTTTCATCCTGTTCATGACGTTCTTCATGCGTTTTGAAGCAAAAGAAAAGTTGTTTGTGTCTTTATGTTTTGTGCCGAAAGCGACGGTCCAGGTTTGTATTAGAGATTGCACTAAATTCATATCCACATTTCAGGCCGCTCTTGCTCCGCTCATTTTCCAATATCAAACAACGGACAGCACCTCTCAACACATGCAAATGATCTTCCAAACATGTGTTCTTTCCATTTTGATCACTGCTCCGATTGGTCAACTAATAATTGAGTTGTTAGGCAAAGTTTTGTTGAATAAGCACATCGAACTGGCAAAACGCAATCTGGGCAAGTCTTAACAAAGCTTGTTTTAAACATTTTAAACTGTAGATCCGCTTCCATTGCCTACTCTTCCGCCTCCAAGTTACAAAATGGATAAAATGGACTCAGAGCCCAACTTCTTAATCTCTGACGCTGACAACAGATTACGAGTATGTTCAATACAATATGTTTAAATCTTCTTAATTTTTAAGCTCAAAGTAAACGGAAAGCCAACAAAAGAACCGTCGAAGTTTGAAGAAATCAACCAACAAGCTTTTGAGATATTTAAAGAGCAACGAATTGGCAAAAAGCCGAACAAACCGATGGTTATTGATGAAATTACACAAGTTCGCAAGTTGCCAGACGTCAAAGAAGAGAAGCCAACAAAGTTCTAGTCAATTAACATGTTATTGATTAAGTGATTAATAAACTTTATTCATTTGTTACTAGTTACAACCAATAAAAGAATTGTTTTGTACACCTTTTAAACACAGTTATTACAACCAATAAAAGAATACCGGTATTTAAACAGACTGGATGGCAAAAAAGTGGAAATGATTTTAAATGAAATTACGTCATGGTTGGAATCGGGTCACATAAAAGTAGAGTCACTGGTGAAGGCACCGGCTAGTCGGAAGTGTTTGTCTCCAATGCAAGCGTACATTCGTTGAGGCATTCGGCGTGAGTTCTGGCCAGGACGTGGAACAATCCATCGGAAGATGTAATGCTTTCTGAAAAGAAGTGTTACTTATTTGTATCGTGTGTTTTCTTTTCAATTAGGGATTATCACAAAACTCAAATCTTAAATGTGTTTAAGAAGTTTAAAAGCTAGATGAATTGTTGTTTAGTTCAAAAAGCGATCAGAATCGTCCAGAATGGCAAAAAGAGTGTCAGGATCGTCCAGAATGGCAAAACGAGTGTCTGGATCGCCCAGAACTGTCCAGAGTGGCAAAAGATTTGCCCACTATCGGAGCCGAACCGATCGCCTCTTCATCGCAGGTGTCCACCGTACTAGTGAAGCGCTCTACCGCTGAGCTAAGCGGGCCACACTACCAGCAACTAAAGACTATCCGGCTCTTCAGTCCAAACAAACTAGGCGTACACACATATGTGTGCCAGCTCTTTCGCAAACGACTCTTTATTGCAAATGCTTTTTCAGAAAGAGCGGCATTCAATCGTGATTTTTCGTCCAGGTTTATGTGCAAAAAAGAACAGACGTTTTGTGTGCAAAAGCGTTGCTTTAAACTATTTACCTGTGCGGTTGTGGAAGTTTCAATTCATCTGCATCGCTTTTCATTTCAACGTCTTCATCTAGTTGATTCGTTTCGAACTTTGTTGCTTGATTCATCAACTGTCGAATACACATTGCCATGGCTCCATTTGGTGCGTCCAACAAACGTATCGGTCCCTGTTGACGAACAATGTCTAAGTTAAACTGCCGGAGAAGCTTCTGATCCACAACTTGAGCTAGACCGCCGTCATTAACTTCTTTATTCATCATTTCAGTCAACGACTGCAACCAGAAAATGTTGTTTTCAATTGACTCAATTCGTTTACATGTGTCCTAAACATTCAGATTGTTTGTGTTGTGAAAGTTTAAATTACAAAGTAGTCTTCGGAGAACGCTCGTCTCGTTGATCTGGCAATAAATTTACATAATTCTGGAAGTTGATCTTCGACAAGAGGTTCGGCGTCTTTGGCTAAAGAATCGAGTTGTTAAACTGCAGAAAGCTTAAACAAACCTTTGGAAACAAGTAAATAACCAGCAGAATAAAAAGCAGACGGTTGAATCAAATCAATAAGTTCGCGAGCAGACATGTCTTTAAATTGTTGAAGAATCGAATGCGCTTCTTTTGTTTCATTAAAAAGACGAGGCTGCGAAGTGACTGGAATTGGACGAGCATTTTGCCATGTATCTAGCCAAATGTTGTTCGGTTGAAGCATCCGTTCGGATAGAACGACTAAAAAGGAAGGAGTTTAAAAAGCGAACAAAATTCATTTAAACAACCTTTTCCTTCTTCGTCTTTTGACCAATCTCTCGGAGAATGCCAACAAATAAAATCTTCAATTTGGGCGCCTGGATTTGCAGCCTAAAAGTTTAGACGTTAAAATAAATTGGAGATATTCCACCTTAAAAGCCTGCATGTCTGATAACAACACATCTAATTGCTCTTTAACTCTGTCGCTCGACGATTGACTGACTAAATGTTGTGTTCTTTGTTCAATCATGTCGTCTGTCATCGGTCCTTTGTCTTGAGTTTGTGGAACGTAAATGCACTCATCCGGTCTTGCAACTAGATGTTCTCCAAGTGCATTCAAACGTCCTCTCGGAATTTCTGGATCAAGTCTTAGTTGTTGGTCTTTCGAGGCTTGTTCATCTTCAGCGTCAAAGAAAATGTCTGACGACGAAGCTGAAAAATCGAGATGATTGAGATTGAACTTTGTAATACTAACAAGAAGAGCACATTGCTTGTGTTGCATCTTTTGTTTTGCTTAAATGAGCATGTCGTTTTCGCTTCGTTTCAATGCAGAACTGAAGCATTTGGAACTTTTGATGAAGTAGACTGGCAGAAAGATCCGGTGTTGAGTCGATTTCAATACTAAACATCCAATCATTTAAAAGCGTAATCAATATTTAGACGCTTACCCTTCAATGCTATCAGAATTGTCCCACCTCAACGCCAGTCTGTCAACAAAATCAAACCACAGGGTGCACATCTTTACTAAACCGCCTTCGCTGTTCAAGCATTTTGCCAGTACTGTGGATATTCTTAAAGTTAGGGAGTTTAACGGCGCCGTTTTGGACTTTTGTAATTCGACAAGACATCTGCTTTGGAAATCAGTTGGATTGGCAATTGGTTCATCTTTGAACGGATTTTCATATACTTGGCGGACGACGGAGTTGATGAAGTGTTGCTAAACATGAAAAGTGTCTTTAAAGTAAATAAAGTTTGTTACTTGTGTTTCCGATCTCGAAACTCCGCTAATAAATCCGATGTCTGTTGTGTCAGTTGCATGTGATCGAGTGATCATTGAAAGAGCAGATGCCAGCTCCGGTTCTTTCTGTTGAATGCTTGCAAATTGTGTGAGACGGCTTTCAGAAGCAGGCATTTCTTTTGTGTCCAGCAACTCGTCCATAGTGCTGACTAAAGAAGTTTAAATTAACGTTATTTAAACTTTAAAAGAATTACAAAGCATTTTCCGACTTCCATCCAGTTTCATTTCAACAAGCCATCTCGGCGATGTGTACGGATCCAGATCAGAGAAGTTGTCAGTTTCGTTGACAGTCTCGTCGTTTAAACGCGGCCACATTACAGACAAGCATATTTTCCTTAAAAGATTCTATTAGTTTCAAATACAAACTGCATAAAACTTACTTAACTGCAGATTTTGTGTCTCCGAAGTCCAATTCCATTGAAAAGTTGTCAGAATTTAGTTCGCCGTCATTGGAATCTCTGTCAGTTGCTTCTTGAATAGAGTCATTTTGATAAACGTAGTCAAACTGGACAGTTGCTTCAATTGGCGGTTGATCAGAAGCTTCACATGCCTAAAAGACAATAATTACTTGAATAGCAAAAAGATACTTACAACTTTCTCTCTAAACAAATCGACAAGTCCAGAGAAATATCCTAGCTTTTTTAAATAATCTTTTCCATCAATGCCTTCAAACAATGTTTGAGCATTGCGATTCATTACGACTCCGTTGTACAATTTGCGCTTCTCTTCTCCAAATCTCACAAACAAAGGAATTTCGCTGAAAACAAGCATTTTAGTCTGAACTCTTTGATTGAATCGCTACCATCCAGAATTTAAGAGAACAATGTTGAATACAGATAGAATATCTCTCCAAAGATCTTGGTTGTCTACAGTGTGGTTGACGGGATCAAGTAATAAGTGCTCCAGAACTCCGTACTGTGTGAATACATCGTCTTTCCGCCGTAAATCAAACTCTTGTCTTTTCATCTCACAAGCAGCAACCGGCAAATAGGCCATACGTTGTTCATCTTCGTCGTCGGTAACTTCTTGCTCTTCGGTGTTTTCTGGAGTGTCGACAGTTTCGAAGTGATAGAAGAACAATGTGTATTCTTCGTCTTTAAATTTGACCGGCGTTGATTGTTGTTTGAGACACTGAAATTGAAACTATTGTTCGAATGTTTTGAATGGTTTGAATAAGACTAACCTTATCAAATTTCCCTTCGTTTGATGGCCTCCGTCCTTGAATGCCCCAATCGTGAATGATTGCTTCCAGTTGAACAGCAAAACGTTCGTATTCGGTGACAACAGTAAAGTCGTTGATTTCAAAGATCTCTTCGGCCTGTGCATCCAATTGTTCTTCCATTTTTAAATAAGGACTGAAATTGAATTAATTGATTGTGCTTTTAAGTTAAATTAAGACGCGTTGAATTATTTGTTGGTTCAAGCAATAATTACTGATAAGAGTTAAACTTCAAAGCGCTATTTAAAAACGCATTTTAATTGAAAGCGAGTGAGTCTGGCGCTTTTTAAGCACAAAAGGCCAGTCGCTTTATTAGTTTAACGATTTGACGCACAAACTCATTGACAAACAAGAACTTCAAAATTTTGCCTGCTTTATAAACAAACGCAAGAAAGACAGAGTTTTTGTTTCTAAACGAAAATGAGCGAATCAAACTCTGCTGATCTGGCTAGCAATGCTCAAACTGACAATGCTCAATCCAATAGGCAAGATGCCGACTCAATTGGCGACATTCAGTCTATTAATCAAAGCACTGCAACTCTCTTTCCAGAAAATGAGCAAACAAACAACAAGGTAACGTTTTAAAGATTCATTTTTAACTTGAACGCTTTAGGACAAAAACAACGCGACTTCTTTCTACAGTTTGTTAATTTTGAGTTTGAAGAACATATTACTTGCATACACAAGCGCTGCGTTCATATGTTTACAGACTGGAAAGTGGGCACAAGAAAGCATGGCGACCGTTTGCAACGAAACAACATCATACATTGTTTTGAACACAGTGAGTGCTTACTTCTACGGAGTTGTTTCTATCTATTCGTGGCTTTTCTCCATCGGATTTATTATTTACATTTTGCTACTCTTTAGTGTAGGCTTTGTCTTTATGTTAGTGCGCGAAGTACTCAAAGAGTTGAGAACAAAAAACGGTCATAACAGATGTCAATTAAATTTGAAAAAAGACTTAAAGGACATATTTAACATTAAAATAAAGAAATTTGTAAGACATTCTTCAAATCTGACAGAACTAATTGCTCTCTCGATTTCTACTTGGGCCGTTGGATTGTTTGGAGACTATTTTTGCAAAGAGTGTTTAACTATCTACGGATGCAGTAAGGGACTTGAAATGCTGTCTACTGTTCTTGTTTGGTCGAATAACTTGATCGCTAATGCTTCCAGTACTGCCAGCTGTCTAATAATTAACATTGTGATCTTGTACTTCTTTTACATTATACATTTGCACATACCTCGCAACATTAAAAGCATTGAAGACTTTTTCATTATACACACGACATTTTGGGATTTCTTTGGAAAATAAAAGACTCCGAAAATCAACTTAATTGTGTTTTTTGTTCGATGAATAAAGATAATAAAATTCAAATTGTCACGCTAATTCAAATTGACCGAATTTTATCTAAAGACAAGCAAATAGCGTATTTCACTAATCCAAGCGTCTCGACACACAAATTTAATGATAAGAATCACTTCATTGATTTAAACACGCTGTTTTCTTCGTTAGAAAATGACTGAATTGAATGCACGAAATAAATACAGCAGTTTAATCGAACAAGCTAATGAGATCAAATACATCGACGAAGATGCTCAATCTACTCATCAAATGCCTCCCATCCCAGAAACTAATAAAAAGGTAAACATTAACAAAACTTTCCCCTCAATTTATTATGTTTAGGACGAAAACGCATCTGCCTATTTTTATGACTTGTTGTTTTCAAATTTAAAGAACATATTTCTTCTGTATACAAGTGTTGCATTTGCCTGTTTACAGACCGGGAAATGGACCCAAGAAACTATGGCAGCTGTTTGCAATGGGACGACGTCATATGTCTATTTCAACACGGCAAAAGTTTACTTCTACGGCTACTCTTCTATCAACTCATGCGTCTTTTCTGTGGCATTCATTTCTTATTTCCCAGTTGTTTTTGTGCTTTTAATTTTGTTGCGAACATGTGAAATGTTCAAAACTTCGAGGACATTGGACGAGTTTGCTAACATTTCTGTGTCTAAAAACTTCAAAAACATGTTTAGTATAAAACAACTAATTCTCTCAATTTATAAAATCGTGAAAGCGTTTCTTGTTTTCGAAAAAGAAGAGTACTTAAAGCATGTGAAGGAACTGACCAAAACGTTAAAAGAAGTCTTTAACATCAAAATAAAAGTAATAGTAAAGCACCTTTCAATTTTGTCTGAACTAATCGCCCTTGCAGCTTCTACTTGGGCTGTCGGGTCATTTGGAGACTACTTTTGTGATGATTGTCTAACAATTCATACATGTAGCAAGGGGTTCGAAATGTTGTCAACCATTATTGTCTGGACAAGTAATTTAATTGCTGTTGTTTCCACTAAGGCCAGTCATTTCTTCATCAACGTTGCAATTTTCTATACCTGGTATATGCTATTTAGTTACTGGTTCAAACTATTGTTTAAATCATAGAACAATACTGGGTGGGCCAAAAGTTTCAAACACAAAAAAGCTGTTGAAAAAACGTTTCGAAGCTCTTTTTTGAAAGCGAAACTCTCTTTTTCAAATAAAGAACTTTTTTCAACTCTCTTTTTCCGTTACGAAACTCTCATTGAACTCTTTTTCTTTTTTTGCGGAACGCTAATCATAGAACAATAAATGTTACGAAAGGTGATCTATTTAAAAGCAATGACGTTTTAATGTTCTTTTTATATTGTCACGAATCGATTCATTGTTCGCAAAAGCACAAGTGTGATTGATAAAACAATAGATGGCTTTAAAATAATGACGATATTATCTGATAAGTACGACGAATAAACTCCTTTTAAGACTTCTTTCTCGATAGTTACGAAAAGGCATTTTTATTCAAGAATGACTGAGTTCGATGTTGATCTGGACGTTGAAGAGCGGCTTGCTAAGTACAGAAGGATGTTGGAACATCCTGAGGAACTTGAACATATCGATTCAACTGATCAAGCTAACCACAAAAACGATGTTCCAGAAACTAAACAACCCAATAAAAAGGTAAGATTCGCTAAGTTTTTTTATCTATAACTGTGTTCAGAACGACGATATTAATGTTTGCGCTTTGATAGTTGTAATTTCAAAGAATCAGTTGCTTATTTACACTATCGCTGCATTTGTCTGTCTACAAACTGGAAAATGGGCACAAGAAAGCATGGCGACCGTTTGCAACAACAAAACATCGCATATTGTTTTGAATACAGCGGGAGCGCACATTTACGGATACATTTCTCGTCATTCGGGATTCTTTTCGATCGGCTTTATTTTTTCTTTTTCGTTGAGCTGCATTTTGTTTTTGACTATTCTCATTTTAGCGTCGATTTTTCCCAAAAGACTAAAAAGTAACTTCTTATCGGAATCTTTTAAGAACAGCAATGAATCTAAAGTACAGAAGATTGAAAGACATTTGTTGAATCTGCCAAAAACGGTCGGATTTGCAATCTGCACTTACGGTGTCGGGCTATTTGCTGAATACTTTTGCAAAGAATGCTTAGTAACGCATGAATGTAACGATCGTTTTAAGAAATGGTCTACCGATCTTATTTGGCTAAACAAATTAGTTGCTACTTATTCCAACACAGCTAGCTATTTTTTAACTCACGTTATAATTGTTTACTGTTTCTACATAATTTGCTTGTTTCTATCTATTCACATAACAGTTATTAAAAAATTGGCTAAAGAAAAAACATTCAAAAGTATCTTTTTGATTTCTATGCTATCTTTTTCTTTAACGTTTATCGTCTCACAATATGTACTCAGTTTTATTCTTAGAATGATCTGAATAAATTAATGTAAAGAGAATGTTGTTAAAACACGCAAACAATGAATAAAATCCGAAACCCTTTAAGAAACTCAAAAATTACAACATTTTTCTAATCACGCTTAAAACCACGAGAAGAGTTGTCACGAGTGCGCCATTTCTTTTCTCAGCGCCCGCAGCACTAAGGGATGCTTTCGCAAAAGCTTGCGGCCTGCTTACGTTTGCTTGTGTTTGGCGGGCGGAGGAAAAACAAGGGAGGCAAAATTTCCCTCGTGTCTAGCCACTCTCAAAAATTAGGGATTGCGTCCGATTTTAGTTGATTCGTTGATTTACGTGCTGATAAGCTAGGTTTGTGATTGATCTCGTTACAGTTTGTGCTATTTTGTTGTGCAATTTGAATTCAGTTAAAACGCTCTTTTAAACAAAAGCTTTTAAATCAATTAAAATGTCTATCCATCACCACGAAGTCCATTTAATTTCACTGACCACTTACATACACGTTTTCCGTTCCATTTAATTCATTTCGTGATGAATGCAAAAAACCTTCCATTTAATGGACTCGTTTAGTTTCGCTTTTAAATCGAAATCTCTCTGTTTGTTTGTTTTGTGTTGGAGGTTTGAATTCGAACAAAGCCTTTTTGATTGCGCACAAACACAAATTTTGATGTTTTGTGGTTTCGAGTGGACTTTTGATTTTTAACTGAACGGAGGTGGTCTGAAAGTGTTTGAATTTTGCGACGTCTGTGCACAAATTGTAAAAATCTCGCTGCAGTCGTCATTTCTCGATTTTCCCACACCTTTCAATTTAAACACTGCACTGCATTGCACTGAATTGCTTTTAAATGTCTGGACAATCACTTGTCTTTCCTTTTGCATTACTAAAAAGAGATTATAGCCAAAAAATATATACGAGTTTAATAATCATTTGACATTAAACGTTTTTGCAAGAAATGATAACAATTAATTAAATGATCATTTTTTGTTGTTTCAATTAAGCATTCAAATATTAATTTTGTTGTTGCTAGCAAGAACTGCTTTGTAAGCAAATGTTATCGCTGCAGTCTAATTAAATAAGCACCTTTGCCGTCAATTGTTGCCTTCTGTTTAAAGTCTCGTTTTTGCTTATCATTTCGAGTCGACTGCACAAACGGTCAATTAAAGGTTTTGGCGACTTGTCCATCAATTGTTTAAGTATTTGATCGCGTTGTTTCATGCAATTCCGGTGATTATCAGTTTTTTCTCGACGGTATGGTGGCCTAATTTTCATTCTCTTCGTGCTTGCTGTTTTTTAGATTTGTTGCCAACATTGCACTTGTTTTCTATTAATTTTTGGTCAATATGTTAATCAGAGATGTTTTTGATAACAATTAGCGCGTTGTAGGTGGTCTTAGTCAATAACATCTTGTTAAAGAACCTTTTTAGTTGAGAAAAACGGTAACTAGGAAACGTTTCTCCTTTCAAAATCGCCCTTATTTTCCCTATAACTCACGCACGAGCGGTTTTTTCTTGTGTGCCTCGTGCAAAGCAGAAACGAAAAACCTTTTTGTGAGAGAGATTTTTGATGCGTGTAAATTTTGTTCTCTGTTTTTTGAATTTATTTGCAGCACATTTATTGATCTATCAAATGAATTCCCACATTCACTTTCATCCGTAGATAACGTTAGACAACCCGATGGTGTTCTGTCCCATGTTGAGAGTGAGACAGTAGTTTTCCATGATGACGAAGTTGAGAACAACTCCGTCTTTTTCATCCTTGCCGACCTTTTCGATTTGCAATTGACATTGATCGGAGTTCACAATAGGCTTGGCAAGAACTTTTGTTGAGATGTGATAGTTGACGCCTTGAATTTGAAAAACAAGATCGGGTGCAAACCAAGTTTGTTGGCATTTGACTTTTGAGCCTCTAAAGATGAAACAGTTAAACATCTCTATAGATTAATAGAATCTATTACCCGAAATACTTGATCACAGCGTCGTAAACTTCTTCTGACACTAGCAAAGGACGATTACTTGGTTCAAACCGAATAGTCGTTGCGTTGAATGGAATCCAATTGAATGAGATTCTAAAAAAGACCTTTAAAGTCTTCTTTAAACAACTTAATTGTTACTTTGAAGCAGTTACTCGCCACGCATCCTTTGCTTCGTTTTGAATCATTCTTGGCGCTTCACACTCTAGATCCATTTTACCAGCACGCATTGATCCAATGTTCGATGAGTCCGGGGCTCTGACATTGTAAAAGAAGGAGACAATAGAGTCTTCAAATCCCAGTTGTTCCAAAAAGTTGCTTTGTGGATTGAGAGCTAAACAACTTTTAATGTGTAAGGTTTCGGAGTCACTTACGAAAGAATCCATCAATTGGCGCTTCCATCAACTTTCTTAGCGGATCAGTTACAGCGCTTACATCTTCGCGGTTCACAGACAAATCACAAAACTGAACGTTGTTATCCTTGAAGTCATTCTTGCTTAACTGAAAAAGTAAATGCTTTTAAAAGTGTTTAAAGATTGTTTTTAAGTACCGTTAATCCGCTATGAACAAGGCTGCCAGTGCACTAAAACTTGTCTTTTAACATAAAAGATTTTCTGTTTACGTTCTGTTTTGAGCACACATTAGTTGACACGGAGCATTTGATTTTGGTGTTGGCTACTTTCGGTGAGCTTCTAAATAGGTTATTTAAATGTAGTTCCAATATTTAAAGAGGGGATAAGTGTGCACACATTTTGGCGCGTCTTTTCTTTTTGCGCCGTGTTGGACCGAAGCGCAGGAATTGTGTGTGTATACTTTATGCGTGCAATTTCGAGTGAACAGGCTCGCTGTCTCCTCTCCCCGTTTCACGAAGCGGTGTAGCTCAGTGGTTTAGAGCGCCAGGCCCATAACCTGGAGGTCGTTAGATCGAAACTAATCATCGCTAACTTTTTGCAAAGCTTGGAAGTGAAAGAACTCACTCTCGGTCGAACCAGTTCTTTTTGTAAGCATATTCATTTTTGTCAAACATCTCATTTGATGACTGGATGTCCACAACAGTTAGACGATCTACTCGAGTGTCAAGCCCTAAACGGAATTCTCGTGGCTGGCCAGCAATCTTCAGACTTGTAGTCAAATAGTCGCCTAGACATTTAAAGTTATTACAACTGTGCCAATTTAAACGTACCATAAACTCCAAAAGGCAAATAAAGCGGCGAAGCTTGTGCGCCTGGAAGCCACCAACCTGTGGATTTTGCACTCACTTGCAAAGACAAACCAGTCGCCAACACAATTACTAGAAACATTTCTCGAAATTGCTTTTGTTGTCTTCTTTTTGCAAATTGTCTTTTATACAGTTTCTTTGAACATTTTATCAAATTCTGCTAAAGATTAAACAAAAGAGTGATCAATAATGCTTGCCCACGTTTTCTTTCAAATCCGCTTGTTCCTTTTTAGTTGTTTTAAATTATCGTAACACATTTGAAAGACCGAGCAAAATTTAAGTGGGTGTTTTAGATAAGAAACAATCAGTAAACTATGAAATTAACTACAAATCAGTTGATGTTTTTGATTGTTTGAATGTAGCGAAGACTACAACAGAGTTTGCACGAGTGGAAAGATCTATTTACAGATCTTTGTACAGTTTTATTCATTGCGCGGACTTCGTGCGTGCCAATAACGCGTGAGCTGGGGCTATACTTTTTTTGTCGTTTTAAAACGATTTTAACTAACGTCAATCGTTACTCATCAAGTGAATAGATCTTGTAACATTTTGTGGACACAGCAAGCGCTTCCAACTGTCCTTTTCATAACAAATGAATGAGTAATCGTTTGCGTTTTTCCACTCTTTGATTCATTTACGTTTCGGCGCAATATTTTGCAATTTGTTTAGTTTTTGAGCTGTTTGGCTTCTGGTCTTTTTTGTGACGAAATGAGGTTATCTGTTTATGGAAATTTCTTCTCAACCCAATAAAACATCTATTTTGAGTACAGCAAATCGATTTATTTCACCACTTTTAATTTATTCAAAGCAATGCAAATCAATTCAAAGCATCGCGTTGTTGTCACAAATTGTTTGAGAGCAATCGCAATTGCGTGTGTTTTTGAAGTTTAGTTGGCTCTTGTTTGCGGTCAATTTTTAAACAGAAATTATTATTATTTTGCTACTTCCGTTAATTGCTCTAAAAAGCTTTGCACTATTTTGCAAACAAACAAGTGTTAAAAGTGTTAAAATGCGTGAACGATGTTTGCACAAAGTTCAATGTGACCGACTTTTTGCAAAAACTTTTTACATAAACAAACATTGCGTTGAAATTGCAAAGTCGATTTTTTAATTTGTTGAATGCATTCTTTAAATAGCATTTTTGACACTTGTTATTCAATATCTAAGTTATTGCTCCAACTTTACAGCACAACTGCTGATTCTCAATCACCTACCTACTATTAAAATTTCATAACTGTTCCATCTCTCTTCTGCATATCATAACACATTTGTTTACTTGTGACGTAGTCGTTGAAGAGCGGGAGCGAACACAACTTCCCGCTCGTTGGTTTTTTAACAGAGCAGTACGCACCGCTAATATAATAACTGGTTATTGTTTTTAGTTTGCTTTTGATGCAAAGCGACTTGAAATCAAATTGAAGACGTTCACGCCTGAACATTTGCGCGCGTAAAATGCTCTATAATTTCTGGGTGCCACTAGGTGATTAAGTAAAGTTTAATTCAGTCAAAAAGTATAGTCGTGTTTTTGCTAACACTTTCGTGAATTCCATTATTCGCTCCGTGTTTTAAATTACTCGTTGCATTCTTTAAGTTAATTCTTTGTTTTCAGCAACTTTCCACTTAAGTACAAAATCCACTTGAATGGCCCTTTTGCCAGTCCATGCCCCGCCAGCTTGAGCTTCTTCTCCAAGGCTCCATTCAAAAGTCGTCGAATCGCTGACAGCCCTTATAACGATTCAATCAACTGAGTTTCTGCGTGGCGATCCGTTGTGGTGGTGTTAATTTTCGACAAAGTTTGATTGTTTAAATCATAAAGCCGATCCGTTGGGGTCGGCGACAGCCCAACAAGTTTGAAGAAAGGAGCGGCAGGTAGGCTTTTATTGCATTGTTTTACAAAATTGCTTTTTGATATTCCCTAAATTAGTGAAACATGCACAGTATTATCAATTCCACTTTCTCCAAGTTTTAACTATACTAAACTACTCAAATCATAAGTTCTCGTGACCCGTCCGATAACAAGTATCTTAGTTTACTTCCAGTTTAATAAACGAGACTCACAATTTTTGTCTCGATTATTATTTGAAGTTCTCCTTCAAATTGATAAAAGTTTATTTATTCTTTTTTTTGCTTCAAACGTGTTTGTTTACTAATAAAGTGCTCTTTGCTCTTTGACCTTTATAATTAACATACTTTTATAGTTTTGAAAGAATAAAAGACTACTCATTCTCCAATCCGAAAAATCGAAATGTTCCGCTCTCCAATTCGCTCAATTGAATCACACAGAAACGACCGATTGTTGATGAAGCAGTGCACTAGCCGACTGCTGCTATTTCATCGTTAAAGACCAACCAAAAAAGATAATAATGCGCGCCATTTTCGCTGATAACACTCTTTTTCCTTTTCCATTCATAATGCTCTCCGGTGTTTTGCGGGTGTCTGGCGGCGCTGGTCCAATAGCTTTTGTTTTTTGATCGTCGGGGCTTTTGTGGGCGATTGGAACTGATTTTGTGAGGTTTTGTTTGCAGTTGTTTGCACCTCTTGTGAAATCTTTCGTTCTTAATGACGAAAGTTATATTACTTTTAGGCAATTTAATAGTTACAGTGAAAAAAAGACTTTTAAGATTGAAACAACGTGGCTTCGTTCCGAAAATCCCAAAACTAATCGACTCCGCAAAATAATAAATTATAATTGTTGCGGCGCGTGAAGGTCGAAATTGTTTCTGGCGCGTTTGCAAGATTTGTTTTTGCAAAGAAAAACATTATCGTTATCGTTTTAATCGATCTTGTCGACATTATTTGCTCGGTTTCATATTCCCACGTGAACAGCCAAATTCGATGAATATTCTCACAGAGGTCGCGTGTTACACGATTTATTTATTTTCACAAATAAATTCTGCGTTTCTTTCGTTTAATTTTTGTGGGAAACAATTTGGAGTTATTTTGGTTATTCAGCTTGTTTTTCGCTATCATTTAATTTCGTGTGTTTGTTAGTACTTTTAAACATAGCGTCCGTTTATAGATCTCTACTTTTTAAAAGCCACTCGGGTTGTTGGGACGGAGATATTAATTTGAATATTACTGTGCATGATCCGCCTTTGAGGCGGTAATTTTGGAGCTTTTAAACAAAGAATTAGTAAACATGTCCTCAACTAATCGACAAATGAGCCCTTCCAGCTCGGCAGCTTCGCTCCTTGGCGCCTTAATTGAAAGACGCGGGTCTCGTTGTTCGCAGAAGGAGGGTTCAGACGAAGAGCGACAACATTTGTTAGAAGCTGATCATTTGGATCCGTCGACACAGGTAGTTCGGTCACTAACAACTTCAAAACTCTATAAGCACTTTAAAATGCATTCAATTCATTCAATTCATTTGGTTCGTTTAGCAATCAACGAGCCAGTTAATTGACGATCCCGACCCAACTTTACAATTATCTCCGTCAGCTTCACAAGCCAGCTTTTCTTACGGATCTATTGAAGGCATGGCAACAACAAATGGCAATACAAACAATGGACGAGGTTCGTTTTTAAAAGATGCTTTCAACTTTAAAGTAACCTTTCAGGAAGAAACATTTTCCCTGTTCACGTTTCTTTAAGTGAAGGACAGTTACAAAGCTTCCAATCCGACTCACCTAATGAACATCCAGATGAAGAGTTCTCTTCCACATGCTTGGCCAATGCTCATCATGCAGTTATTGAGTTGGAAGTGGACGAGAAGATTGAAATTTGGGCCTTTTCTGTTTGTTGGTGGAAGATGGTGTTGATGTACATTGGAACTGTGTTAACTGCCGGCCTATTCCGTCTTGTTCTCTACTGGTACCCAAGATGGTATGTAAAATGCACCTCCGTCGAGTCAACAATGGCCAATTGCACACACGTTCTTGTATTGTAAGTGCTTTTAAATCTTTCCAGTACTTACAAATTTTACAGGGACGATCACCAAAACATGGCGTTCCGGAAGATTAAAATCACAAAGGCCAAAGAAAACGATCATTTATGCATTCCGTTCCGAGAAAAGCACTTGGCAGTCAAGCAAATCCGCTTCTTCACCTACCGGAAAGTATCATATCTTTGGCATCCAGTTGAGAACCGTTTCTCGACTGTCGATCAACTTGAAGGAAATCCAACTGTTTCTTACATCCACAAATGGTGGCGTGAACAATCTGGACTGGACAGCGAAGAGATTGCAAGACGTTTGGTGTTGTACGGAAAGAACTTGATTGACGTTAAGTTGAAGCCGATCATTGTTTTGTTGTGCAAAGAAGTAATAACTCCATTCTACATCTTCCAAGTCTTCAGTGTTGCTGTTTGGTACTCAGACGATTATGCTTACTACGCGTCTATTATTGTGTTGATGTCCGTTTCTTCAATTTCAATGGACGTCTATCAAATCCGGAGACAAGAGAAGAAACTCCGCAGCATGGTTCATTCAGAAGATATGGTCGAAGTTTTAAGAAACGGAGGCGTTACAGAACAGATTTCAAGTTCAATGGTATTAAAACACTCATTTCAATTGTTAAAAATTGTCGTCTTTTTAGCTCGTTCCTGGAGACATTCTTCTAATTCCTCCACACGGCTGCATTCTTCAGTGTGATTGTGTTCTAATGAACGGCACAGCAATTCTAAACGAATCTATGCTGACTGGAGAGTCCGTACCGGTGACAAAAGTTGCATTGCCCGATTCGGATGGCGAGAAACACGAGTTTACTTACAAAGAACACAACAAACACATAATGTTTTGTGGAACTACTGTTTTGCAAACTCGTTTCTACGGTGGAAAGCCAGTCCAAGCAATTGTTCTTCGTACAGCCTACTCCACATTAAAAGGCCAACTTGTCCGTTCCATCATGTATCCAAAACCTGTAAGTACATTCAACTGAACAAACTTGTTTCAATTAAATTAACTTTCAGGTCGATTTTCGTTTTACTAAAGATTTGTTCCGCTTTGTTGGCTTCTTGTCTGTTATTGCCGCAATGGGCTTCTGCTACACAATTGCGATCATGATTATTCGCCACTCACCAATCAAAAAGATAATTCTGCGCTCACTGGACATCATTACAATTGTTGTTCCACCTGCGTTGCCCGCTGTCATGTCTATTGGAATATTCGCGGCTCAAATGCGTCTTCGTGCCAAACAGATCTTCTGCATCTCGCCGTCCACCATCAACACTTGCGGTGCAATCAATGTGGTCGTTTTTGACAAGACTGGGACACTAACCGAAGACGGACTTGACTTCCACTGTGTCCGCGCTGTCTATCCACGACCAAAGGCCATTGCGTCCTCAACAGCCAAAGAACAGACGCCAGAGAAGAAATACGACTACGAGTTCGGCGACGAGTTGTCAGAATTCCACATGGACGAGTTGCCAAAAGAAGGCGAGCTGGTCAAAGCAGTTGCATCTTGTCACAGTTTGACTCGCATCGACAATGTTTTATGTGGTGATCCTCTAGACTTGATTTTATTCAACAAGACTAACTGGATAATCAACGAATCGCAGCCGGAAGAGAATGTTGAAGAAACGGCACTGTTCGACATGCTTCAGCCAACAGTTGTTCGCTCACCTCCAGCGCACTTTGGTTCCGACTCCGACGTGGAACTTGCAATCATCCGGCAATTCACTTTCAGGTAGTGTGATTAAAAGTCTTTTTTCAAAATGTTTGATTGACTTTTCTTTTCTTGATCAAACTAATTAAAACAATAATTTCAGTTCTTCGCTTCAAAGAATGGCCGTTATTGTTCACAATCCAAATGAATCGGGTCGTCAAATGCACTTGTATGTTAAAGGCGCTCCAGAGATTATCGCTTCTTTGTGTAACAGTGAATCAATTCCGTCCAACTATCAAGACATTGTAAATGGGTATGCTCAACACGGGTACCGTTTGATCGCTGTTGCTTGTCGTCAACTAGACTTGACTTATGCGAAAGCTCAAAAAGTGAAGCGCGAAATCATCGAAAACAACTTAACGATGTTGGGATTAGTTGTTATGGAGAACCGAGTGAAGAAGCAAACAGTTCCCGTCATCACTCAACTCAACAGAGCACACATCCGAACAGTAATGGCAACCGGAGACAACTTGTTGACTGCGATGTCTGTTGCACGCGAATGTGGAATTGTGCGGCCTCATAAACGAGCATTCTTGTTAGAGCATGGCGGATATTTGGCGGACGGACGTGTTCATTTGATTTTGAAGCAGTCAGTTTCGTCTTCCGAAGAATTAGTAAGTGTTTTCAAACTCGTTTAATCAAATGTTGTATTCTTTAGTCCGAATCTGACGAGACATCTTTGAATGTAGACGGAGAGGCTGGACACTTGTTTGATTCAAGCTATCAACTGGCTATAAGTGGATCCACATTTGATGCTGTCTGTCGAGACTATCCGGAACTCATTGATCAACTAGTTTGTGTTTGCGACGTTTATGCAAGAATGTCTCCGGACCAGAAACAAACAGTTGTTAATCGACTGCAAGATGTCGGCTACACTGTTGCAATGTGTGGAGACGGCGCCAACGACTGTGCTGCTTTGAAGAGCGCCCATGCCGGAATTTCGTTATCAGAAGCCGAAGCATCAATTGCTGCTCCGTTCACATCAAAAATTCCAGACATTCGGTGTGTTCCAATGGTCATCCGCGAAGGCAGAGGAGCTCTAGTCACGTCGTTTGGTGTTTTCAAGTACATGGCCGGCTATTCGCTGACTCAGTTCATCACAATCATGCAACTTTATTGGCTGAACACTAACTTGACAGACTTTCAGGTAAGAACACTAAAAACGAGATTAACTTACTCTTCGTTTAGTTTCTTTACATCGATTTGGGTCTAGTCACTTTGATTGCCTTCTTCTTCGGCTACACTCCAGCATGCGACAAACTTTACAAAGTTCCACCTCCGACGCGTCTACTTTCGTTAGCATCTGCCACATCGATTGTTGGCCAGTTAGCAATTGTTGCCAGTTTCCAGTTGTTCACTTTCATTTACACTTCTCAGCAGCCGTGGTTCATTCCGTACATCATTCCAGAGGGCGAAGCAGTCGAAGATCGTCGGTCAATGCAGGGAACGGCCATTTTCTGTGTCTCCACATTCCAGTACATCACTTTGGCTATTATTTACAGCAAAGGACTTCCATATCGCAAACCGTTCTTCAACAACAAACCGATGTGCTTGTCAATCATTATTTTGACTTTGTTGTCGGCATGCATCACAGGTACTTTCGAACAAGTTCGGTCTGTTTAATTGTTTTTGTTGTTTAGTTTTCAATCAACCGTCGTTTGCGATCACGTTGTTGGAATTTGATCCGATTCCGTACATCGAAGACCGGTTCTTTTTGTTGTTGTTGGCTATTTTGAGTGGAATTTGTTCTTACTTGTTCGAGACGTATGTAATTGAACACATGCTATTGGGAGTTCGGGAAAGGTAATTATGAAGTTTGTTTTAACTTAAACTCTTTCCATTTACAGAATCAAGAAACGTAAACAACTTTCAAGTGGCTCCAAAGACGCCTCACGCTATGAACACATCTTGAATGCGATTGGCGGAGAGCCTAACTGGATCCGTCTACAAACCACAGCTGCAATGCGCTCCGAGCCAAACTTGTTGGCTCCTCCAAACTGTAAAATGAATGGAAAGCAAGTAGAAACTCCAAACGGTACCGAGCCTTTGATTTTACGTGTTGAGAAGACTATCGTCGACGAGACAGTCGGCAGTTGATTGATTTCTATACTCAATTACTGTGAGCTTCTTTTGTTGTTATTGTTGTTGCCAAAAACGGTTGCCTTATTAAACTTACTAATTGACCTCTTTCTACACTATTTCAAGACTTTTAAAACATTTATCACGTCCACGTTTACACTTTTGCTCACGAAACGCCTTTCTTAATTTTATTTGATGACACGGGCCTATTACGTAGTTTAAATTTCCATTCAAACGCCCTATATACAAATGCAATGACTCTCCTCGTCTTTTTCAAATCCTGCGTGTGCCTTGACGCATACTGGTCTATTTTTATTTAATTCTTTGTTGATTTTGTGTAATAAACGGTGATGAATTTTGTAGTTGAATTGACTCTATCAAAAAGTAAAATTTGAGTGCTTGCTTTTTTGAATTAGTTTTTTCTAGTTTGCAAAAATGTCTGAAAGTGAATCAAGGTTGTGAATAATCTCATAACTAGTTAATGTCTTTAGTAAAGAAGATAGAAGCACAGATTGTCTTCTAACAACAAAACACTTACCTCACTGGAATTCTTTCCCAAACGTGTTGTTCATTAATCAAGTGAATAACTTGAGTACAATTATGATTTTAAACTACTTAAAATGTTGTTGCAATTGTTGAGATTAGTAAACGCTTTAACAACAAAAGCATGATTACAATTCGTCATTTTTGGTGTTGTTATTGTTGAACTTTGCAAAATTAAATTATTCAAGCAATTCAACTTTTTGTTTGAACGGCTTTGCATTTTTACGTGTTGCTAGTTTTTTGTACATTTGCTTTGGAGTTTGAAAGATCCGCACGTAACACGACCTAAATACTGTTTATTGCTTTACAACATTTAAAACAACTTGCATTAAATACATTCAATGTTATTAAAACACTGACTCAAAAAAGACGGCAGCTATTTAGATTATTGATTTCAACTTTGGAACTCCAAAACAGTATGCTGATACTCGCCGGATTATCGTCAAAAAAGGAAACGCTTCCAAAAACACGTTTTGGTTAAAGTACAATAACTGCTCAAGAGCGCAATGGCCCACGCTTTTAACAACGACACATAAACACATTAAAGTGACGAGTGGATTAGCATCGAGAATTTCGACAAATCACGTCAATATTTTCAACTAAAATAAGCATTTTCTGCACGTTCCAGCCCTCTTTTCTGCAGAAAAGTTTGTATATAAAAGGAGAACCTGATTTAACAGAAGTCAACAAGCTGAAAAGTCTTATTTCAAAACAAAATGATTGGAAAGTTCGGATTCTTCATGTTGTTCTTGACAGTCGTTATTGTGCTCCAAGTATTTGTCGAAGAGGTAAAACTGTTTAGTATAAAATGTTATAAGTTGCTTTTAGACCGAAGCCGCTTCGTCTCCTACTTCGTTGGAAACTGCTTGTGCTGACGGAGGTAACGCCGACTGCAAGGAAACGTGCCAAGAGACCAAGGTAGTCATATTTAATTAATACGTATGACTAAAGAATTTTTAGAGTAAAAAAACCGGTAAATGTTTCTGCTCCGGGACTTGCAGTGGTTCTAAATGTAAGTGCAAGCGTCCTAAATGCAAGTGCTTGCCAAATCAACAAGATGGACCAAACGACGGACCAAATGATCAACAATAAATTAAAAGTTGCCATTTTTGTGAGATTTAACAAACAATAACCACGTTTCCGCTGATTAGTGTTGCTTAGCGTGCTTTAATGTAGAACTGGAAACTAATAAATTCTTGCATCAACTTGATTTATTTGCTGTGTAATAAAAGGATCTAATGAATATGGAAAGCAAGAACAATGCGGTATTCAGAATCCGTTCGAACAGCCAGGCAAGTAGGGAATTAAAATAGCAAGTGTTGTTGAGTACTCGTCAGTGAGTTCATCTTTCATATCAATATTGTCAACAACTCCGAACCAATCGTGTGCCAGCTTTTTGATTATTGTGTCCGATTAATAACTGCTGATTTTCCACTAAAAGTTTGAACTTTAATCAATTAGCAAAATTACTACTGCTGCCACCTTCAAGACTAACGATTAATACTGAAGCTCTATCAACTTTATTTTTCAAAACTTCAAAGTAATCAATTAGTTGATAAAGATATTTAAACAAGCTTTGGAATTCAAGTTGCAAAAAGTAAGTCCTATACGACAGTTAAATCAAGCACATCTTCTGGAAAGTTCATTACATAACATACTTCTTATCTTAACAGGCACGCAATATTTATGCAACTTGTTCACCGCTGACTAATTAAATGAGCCGCCTCGCCGTACAAAGTAGCATATAGACAAAAACAATTGTTTGAGAAATTTCACTACTGTCAAAGTTTAATTTGATTTAATAAATTACATGCAATGTGATTGTTTGCAGTTCAAAACACCCGTGAATACGGCAACTTTTTTGCCAACGCTGTCTCCAATAGTCCAGCATTTAACGCACAAAACCAGGCGATGTCGATCAATTTGTGCGGCTGTCTGAAAAATGAAACCGATCAGTTGCTTCTTATGCTTCAACGCTCTTGATAAGTTCCAAACTAAAATGAAAATAAAAAGAATATCAATAAAAGATTAGTTTACATGCTCTTTGGATTGACTGACTAAAACAATAAAGTTCATAAGCACTTATCGTTCCTATGTTTAAGGTCCTTATAGCTTCATTCAATTGATGTGACACATGGACAAGATCAATATGGCGCCATTTTAAGCAGAGTGATGTTTAAAATTGAGCTTGCCGACTATGTAAACTTTAAAGGTGTAAAGGAAAATCAACTAAACAATTCTTCGAAGTATTTCATTTCAATCAGAGCATCTAAAAACAAAACTTGCGTTGAATTGCTTCAACTTTTAATGCATTTGCTAATTTTATCAATTTAAAATGTCTACATTGTTTTCTCATTAAATTGCTACAAGGAACTAAAAAGTTGATAATTAATGCAATCCATTTAACACATTGCAATAAATTTGCCGCCTTTCCAAGTATTGTCAATGCGCACTTTTAACATTGAGCGCTCAAGTGTCAAAAAGACTCAAACTTATGTGACACAATTTATGCAAAGATCTAATACATAACAAGAAAAACCACATTGATAAAACTTCCCGGTCGTCTAGAAACGTGCTTTACTTGTTTGGCATAATTTATGTAAATTTCAAGATTTAGTAACGATGTTCTGATATTCCAAGTAGAAAAACATGCACTTTTATTATTCAACACTTAATTGTAAAGAATTGATACTATCCACCGCAATATGTAAATTTCGGCACACATAATTACGATTTCCCCCACATTCCGGGTACCACAAACGTGCATTTTATTATCTAACACAATTTTCAACTTCCTGGTTAGTTGAAAACAACGTGTGATCATCAATAATCAACTTTGTCGCTCGTTGTTGAATTCAACACCAAAACACATTGCTTCAAATTTTGTGCAGGAAAACAAGTTGTAAAAGCATTCTTGGAACGTAGAAAAAGCATTAACAGTGTGCAGTTTTACACATAACGACAAAATTGATCAAAAGTCGAAAATCCCACGAATTTATGCAAATCCAGATATTTAGTAACATGTCTGCATCTCAAAATTGAACAAACACATCAAAAGTATTGATAACATTAATTAAAGACAATCTTTCAAAATCAACCTTTCAAAAGCAATCTTTTAAATTATGTAAGAACATTTCGACTTTCGAGTTAAAAGTTACATAAAAACATGCCACTACGAATCAAAAACTAACGGATTAGCATAAGGAACAAGAATTTCCACAAATCACATCAATATTTTCGACAAAAGGGGCGTTTTTGACATTTTAGACGGGCAAAACTTGACTATAAAAAGAAGTGGAATTCGGTTGATAAAGTCAGTAAGCAGTTCTATCCAATCAAAGCTTTAAAGATGATTGGAAAGTTCGGATTCTTTATGCTATTTGTGGCTATAATCATTGTGCTTCAAGTGTTTATTGAAACGGTTGGATCTTTAGATGTTAAGTTGTTTATTAGATCGTTTTAGGCCGACGCCACATCGGTAAAAAGCGCATGTAAAAGTGGAAAAAGCTCAACCTGCAAGTCGGCATGCAAAGCGTCCAAAGTGAGTTGTCTGTAATTAAGAAATAAGATCAAAGAAACTTTAGAATAAGAAGACTAAGAAATGTTATTGCTCCGGAAAATGCAGCGGCACCAAATGCAAGTGCTCAAAGCCTAAATGCTCCTGTAAGTCGAACCCCACTGATCCGGACGACCCAGACTATCCAGATGACGATGATTAGATGTCTATGTTGACAAGAAATAACCACATTCCATTTATTCAATTCTTGTGTAATTCTTACAAATGAATAAATTCTAGTAGTTTTGAATTAGCATTTTAAGTAAATTGACGGACAGCAAAGAAATGTGATTCACGGGAGCGGCGCTTGCTTATTCATGGCCTTTATTGTCTATAACAAAAGTGACTCCTGCCAGCACTATGATTCCTCTCAAACATCCAAGTTAGTTTTTAAAAATTACGTTTGTGCACTTTACTTTTGGACTTTGTGTCTTGTTACAAATTAATAACATTGATTTATTTTAAAGTTATGAAACGTTTGCCAAACCTTTAACAGGCTGCTAACTTGACCTTTAATGGCTTTCGCAAAAAGCACCTCTCTTGGATTCAATACCGCTCAAAACATACTTTACGATCTTTACCTGACAACTTGTATTTTTACTGTTCAAAATCCAAGTGGCAAATGCTATGCTGATACAAGCAACAAAGACGATTTGGTCAGACTCGTCGAGTAGGTTTCAAAAACTCTAATACCGTAAATGACTACTCTTAATTTAGTTATATGATCTGCATTTCCGAGTGCATGAATGGAAAACTCCAAGAACGTTATTCGTTCACCGTCGCCACTTACAAACGTTTCGACAGCATCACATTTGAGACTGCCATGCTGGTAATTGTTTATTGTTGAAGCTGCGATGTCTTATTGAGCTCACTTTAGGAATCAAGACAAATGCTGCTCAAGCACTCCGAGCACGTTTGTACATTGAAAAGTATCTTGATTACGGCTCCAATTGACTATCAACAGAAACTCTCCTACCACTACAGCCCATTTTGGACAAATTTAATTCACAAATTCCCAATGTGCGCTATTTGAACTTGAGTTGATTAAATTTCTGCAAGCATATTTGTTAGCACTTTGATTTACATTAGCATCATTTCTTTTCATTGGTCACGGATTTTCTCGACAATTCAAACTTGGATGAGGATCATATTTGTACATTGTTAATTTCTTGTGTCGAAAGTTTTTGCTTGACTTATAGTTTTGATGCGCACTGAAACGACGTTGCTACTTTTCGCTCTCAGTAAAAGACTATTACTAATTTCTTGTGTCGAAGTTTTGATGCGCAGTTAAACAATATTACTAATTTCTTATTTTGGCACCTAGCTTCAACATCTTTCTAATCAAAAAGTGTAATGTTTACTTATTTTGATGCGCACTGAAACGGTATTACTAATTTGTTGTTCAATCTCGGAGTTGCTGCCTCCTTTCTTCACTACACAAAAAGTATATATAAACTAACCCTATCGTGTCACTTACAAGCTTTGTTCTGCAATAATGAAGTTCCAAGCTTTGTTCTGTATTCTCTTCATTTTGGGAATGGTTCTGGTCGACGTCCAGGCAGGCAGCGTTGTTGGTAAGTAATCTTTAGTTAAATGTAAACAATATCAATCTTAGGAGGATCTAGCACTCCTGCTTTTGGAAGCAGCTTGATTGACGGAGCAAAACGCTTCAAACGTGGTTGTTTACCAGTCAGTTGTGCCATAGACGGGTGTTCTTCTGGAAATTGCCCGCGTTGGTGTGCTATGTGTGGTCGTTAAAATTGTGGCCATCCTCAACTATACTCAATTATCAACAATCTTGTAGTTAAAAGATGCATCTGTAAATTAGAATTGTTGACCAATAAACACTTTCATTCAAACAACTAAAACTTTATTACAACATAACCAAATCAATAACTTATGCATGACGTTTGATGATTACTACCTTCTTCTTCTTCGGACGGCCTCGTTTCTTTATCACTTTAAGCACAGTAATTCCGTCACGAGCTTCTTTCTCTTTTGTCAATACCATCTTGTAGCACTTTCTGAAGTTAGTTTATTAATTAGAAACATTCAATTCAAAGACTTACTGACAAAGTCCTCTTGCAGCCAATTTCTTTCCTTCGCCGCAGTCGTTGCATTTCTTCGAATTCGGCGGTCGTCCAACCTTGTTCTTCTTAAAAGGTCGAGTTCTCGAACAAGAACTAGACAAATTGGCAAAATCTTCATCGCTTTCACTTGTCGAAACTTCTTGATCTCGTTTTGCTTCTTCAGCTTCCTTTTCTTTGCTGTGGACACGTGCATAACATGCTCTTTAAAGAAGTTTGTTTTAAAAAGATCAGACAGTAACGAAAACTAACCCGCACATTCCGCGACTCGGACAATATTTAAACTTTTTACAAACTTTGCATTCTTTGTTTTTAGTCAAATCAGACCTTCTCGCCTTTGACCACGTTCGGCTGTAACAGGGTCTGCAAATGTTATTGTTAGTTTATAATTTGAATCAAAGATTAGATCTTGTTTTGAAACAAGGAACTGCTTTCCCATGCCATTTCAGTCAAAAAACATAACCGCGATATTTTTCGAAACGGAGATGTTTATTAACAAGACCCTCTTTCCAGATTTTTCTCATTGCACACTTTAAAGCGAAGCGATTTGCTTTAAAGGCCGAGGATCAATTTATACAAACGTTTTTCTATGTGAACATCCGCTACTTTCATTTAACACTTTTTGTTTGAATAGATTTTTTGTTTAAAGGTTACTTTTATTACACACTTTTGTTTGAATAGATTTTTTGTCTAAAAGTTACTTACTGGCACATTCCTTGAGCATGAACATATCTGAATTCACCGCATTTTTGACAGTCTTTGTATTTACGCAAGTCCAGTTTGCTTTCTTGTTGGAACTTTCTCGAGTAACAGTTTCTAAAAGTAACTAATATTGCTGTTTGTTGCTTAAACTTTACATACCCGCACATCTCCTGCGCATGTATAAATTTGACTTGTTTGCATTCTTTGCATTCTTTATGCTTTGTCAAATCGTTGACTTTTAATTCATATTTGTTGCGCGAGTAGCAGGAACTAAAAGTGCATTTAAGTGTGGACAAACAACGCTTAACCTACTTGCAAACTCCCTTGACCGGACAAAACTTCAGTTGAGCACACGCTTCGCATTCAGCTCCCGAGCGCATCTTTGCTTTGTTCGATTCGAAGAGCCTTTGCTCATAGCAGGGCCTGAAATTAAGAAGCGGATTTCGAGTTGGAAGGTGGGTTTTTGTTTTGGATGTTCGGGATTTGTAGTTAAAAGATTACATGCAAAATCCGTGTGTGTAGATGCGCGTGAAGACGCAGCACAATTTACATTCTCCTTGCTTGCTCTGACGATTCTCCTTTAAGTGATCATTGTTTTGATGATGTTCACTGAAAAAGAAACAAGATTATTTTGTAGTTAAAACGTAAAACTACAAATTTTAATAACGTTTTTAGTTTGCTTCATTTGCGGTTTTTTGAAGTTGTTGAATCACTATTCTTTATTGAATAGCGACGATATTGTTTATCTCACAGAAATGACGTTTCAACGATTTGTTTTGAGTCATTTTTAAAAAGCTAAATCGACTAGATTCGTTTTAATTCATTTAATGCAAGCCCAGGTCGCAAAATCTTTTAGCGCTCCAGATACTTTTATATTACCCCGAGTAATTGACAGCGTTCCTTGCGTCTTTTGCTGTTTATTCCATTAGCGCCGCATTTTTGCTCCCACGCTTTTTGTCTGTTTCACTTTGTTGCACTTTTAAATCAAATATTTTTAAGGTACGCAAACTTCTGCACATTCAAATGCCAAAAACAATAGACTCCGATTTGTCAAGTGATTCTTCCACGACTAGCGTTCCACATAAACGGTAGCCAATGCTTTAAAACATTATAATTGTTTTTAGATTCTTTTGGAGACGATGTCGAAAGTGTTTTGAAGACTGGAGAAGTGTAAGTTGTTATCGGTTATTTGGGTTTAACTTTAACATTCCAGACCATCCGATACATTAGATACTCAAGATTTTGTTGGTAAGAAGTTATTTAAAACTACCATTTAAAGAATCAACATTTTTGAAGGAGCTGTTACGACAAACACAGAAGAAATCAAGAGAATCGAGACTTTTAATCTATTTCAATGTTTGTAGGTGTTGTTTAATCTAATAAATTATTCTTTGTGTTTAAAAGTTGCAGTCGATTCTAACAACTCAACAGATTCGCTATCCCTAACTAATTAACCTTTATTAATTGTTACTTCGGGTAATTTGCATGTTTCTCATGCACCGAGCCTATTGTTTTAAATATAGAGTTTCTTTTATTCACATTTCTAGAAAGTTCGCAAGCGCTCTCTTTTTTTAAATCAATCGCTTCTTTAAACGCGCTTTATTCTCTCAAAATCATATTTGCCTTTAGCTTCTTTGTCGACTCTATTCAAAAAACAATGGACTCCGACTCTTCGGACGACGATTTAATGGAGCGCTTTGAACATAACAGGTGATCTGCATATTCTAACAACCGTTTAATAACGATGTTAAATTCCAGACCGGTTCGTCGCATCTGCCGAAAATGCTTTGAGAAGAGATACTTGACTTATTTGCGCTTTTGCTGGTAAGTTATAGCATAACCGTAAACGTCAACTAACAGAATAAACTTCCAGGAATTGCTACAAAAACTACCGACGCATTGCAAACGACCGACACATTTAGAAAGTCCAAAAGTGCCTTAGCCATTTACATTTTAGAAACTTGAGATTATTAATGTTTCAATAAATTGAAAAGAGTTTGTGTTTAAAACATACTTTGTGTCAAGTTGTTGCTCTTCTTGATTTATCGATACATCCTTATTTATCTCGTTAACTTTTTGCTGATCGGGCACATTGCTTTCGGAGTTATCATGCTCTGTCTGATTAACTGGAAACTCGTCATCAGAAATGTCTTCGTATTCAATCGAATATTGACAGTTTTTGTCATTTAAACTTGACAATTCCGAAGTTCCGCTTGAATTGACTTGTTGCGGAGTGGAGTTTAGAACTAATTGCTCGTCGGATTGTTGTTGATCTTGGAAGTCTTCAAATGTCGGCAATTGAGTTAAGAACGTTGGCAGAAACTCTTTCGGGTACATCGCTTCTGGGCGTTCAATTGCAGCTGGTTGATTTAATGATGCCATAGTCTGGACGGAGTTCAAAAGCAATCTAGTCATGAGAATGGGCGAAATACTCGAAAGCAAGTTTGGCTGGATGCTTGGAGTGTCGGACAAGTTAAGACTTGTTGGAGTTTGATCACGAACTAAACATACAATAAATATACTTTTCGGAATGTAAGTTTTGTTTACCTGGAGCATCGTCAAACGGACTCAAGTTTGGGAGACTTTGACTGAAAGTTTGTGATAACGTTGAAGGAAAAGCGCTGACTGCGTTGTCCAAATTCAAGTTTCGATTGAAAGAGAAAGCAGAGTTTTGATGTAAGTTGAAGATCGGCGAAGAACTTTGATCTAAAAGTAAAGTTAATGTAATTGTTACGTTAAAAATATTACTCAAGGTGGAATCGCTAGGAACTGAAACGTGACTTAAATCCGGCTGAACAGTGTTTGATTCGCTTCTTTGACTTAAATCTAGAGGCAATTCATCTGCTTCGCTTTGATCCAAATTGCTCGGAACAGAAGTTTGACTCAAGTCCGTAGATTGATTGTCGACTGCATTCTGGACAGGAGGGAACAAAGGTTGTTGATTTTGTAAGTATTGCTGAAGCAGAAAGCGCAAAGTTGCCGGATCTGTCATAGGATTAAACGACATCTTGACTAAAAACTAAGAAGTAACAAAGTGTTTGAAAGAAATTCACGTTTAGTATAGAACAGAAACACTTTAAGGCGCAGAAAAGACAAAAACACTGCCTAATCACGAAAACGCAAAAAGACACCACGCAGAATGCTTAGCAATCAAGACGAACATTTAAGCCGCCACAAAAACCGCAAAGCATCACAATCGAAAAAGAAAAAAGCGCCAAAATTTCAAAATCAAAAACACGCATTAAGATTGTTTGTTCCTCCACACAATCAATCGAGAGAGAAAGAATGACCGCGTGTGCCAAATATTACCGCAAGCCATTATCGAGTTCGCACGAAACTAATCTATCTAATTTCTTGCCTTGTGTGTAAATTTAATAAACGTTTTGAAATAACCTTCATTTAAACAACAAAGGAACAAAGAATTTTATTGTTTTGTCAATAAACTTAATTAACGCCACAAAGTTTATTGAACTTTATTGAACATTTTAAAACAACAATCACAGAGCATTTTATTGTTTAAACACGTTTTGATGACATTGTTTATTGAAGTTATTTGACCTTTTTAATTTTGTTTCTTTGTCGTTACATTACTTATTGAACGTTTTAAAACAACAAAAACAGAGCATTTTATTCTTTAAACACATTTTGATGACATTATTTATTGTTATTTGACCTTTTTGATGACACTGTTTATTGAACATTTTAAAACAACAAGCACAACTCATTTTTGATTAAACAATAAGTTCAGATAAAACTTTATTTGGCAAAAAAGCATTCTTTAAACACGTTTTGATGACATTGCTTATTGAACATTTTAAAACAACAAGCACAACTCATTTTATTCTTTAAACAACAAGTTCTGATTAATTTGCACCAGTGACTTGAAATATTTGTCTTTGTTCAATCGGAAGTGTCGAATTTGTATTTATATTTTGTGGAACAGTAGAAGAATCTAACCGCATTGTTTTGTTTTGACGGCATGGCAAAAACATTCGAATAACTTGCTGACGATACGGACTAAAACGTTTAAATTGGCAATGTCTACACAATCAAAACATACTTTATAAACATCAACGTGCTTACGGAGTTAACTAACGGAAAAAAAGAGACCGACAAAATTACAATTTCTCCGCTGTGACCGTTGTTGATTTTATTGAGTACTTCAAAAATTAACATCAAGATCGGGATGACGACCAGAATCAAAGGCGTGACTGACTAAACTTTACATTCTATTTGCGAATTTGTTTAAAGCAAACCTGGACAAAAAGAGCACGAGAGAACATTCTCTGGAGCCTTAAAGTCTTTGCACTTATACCTTCAGTGTTCAATTTAAGTTGCTTGTAAGCCAGATGCGCAAAGAACAAAAAAGCAAATAAGAAACAAACATCGTGGCGCCAAAAAGTCCCACATTTATAAGTTGCGGTAGATGGTCCTGCAAGATATTTGTTTGCAACGATTTAACTTTTAAATCAAACCGGCGGTGCGACGATCAAATTAGGGATTGGAACTTCTGCATGCCAAAACTGTGCATATTCAATTTTAAGCGGGTTTTCAAACGTGCAGTACGCTTGAGATGAAATATAACCGCTAACAATTGCAAAAACAACACTCAAAATGACATAGAACGGAAGAATAAACAAAACAGACGCTTTGCTGCTAAAAGAGTTTGTTTAAAGTTCTTTTTGTTGCGAACTTACTTTTTTAAAACTGTGTATCTGTAATGATACTGCACTGGCAAAAGTATACAAGACAACATCATCATTGCTGTTTGAACTGCAAGTGATACGCACTGGACATAATTTGAAAAGTTCTGTGCCGGACCATTTGTTGAAAATATCATAGTTCCTTCGCTGATTCGAACTCTCTAAACAACTTTCACGTTTAATCAATTAATTAATAAAACTGACTGCTTGGAACCAGAAAATAACTATCACACAGAACAGATCTGCAAATGCGCACAACAAGATAACTCGGCTGAACGATTTAAATTGCTTTGGCGTTCGGAAGATAACCAAGAATATAGAAAGTAAACAGAGAGCAAGTCCGGCCACAAAAGTAAACCAATTAATGCTTTTTTGAATCAAGTAGAACATTGTTTTTTCGTATACAACACTGTCTGGCACATTTGCATAATAGAACCGATTGAACACATACAAATTTCTAGTGTTTGATTCGTCCATCTGGAAAAGATTAGGCAATTATTGAAACAGATTCGGTAATCTTTAAGTAATAGCGAATCAAACTATAAAATATTGTAGTTTCGTTAATTTTTAACACAATATGGGCGTGTGTGTTCGGCATACTGTCATGCGAACGAAAATAACTAAATGTTACCAAATCCGTGGGAAACTCTTATTTTTATTGGAAACATCAGTTCCGCTAATTTGATGTGTCAGTTTTAACAGTAATGAACAGAACTAATCAAATATAGTCAAATAAACATTACTTTCAAAAGTTGCATTCGAATAGCGTTCAAAGAGCAAAAAACTCTCAAAAGCGAGTTGAAAAATGTTTCGAAGCTCTTTTCTTAACTCTCTTTTTTCCGCGACAAAACTTTTTTGAAAGCGAAACTCTTGTTGAACTCTTTTTTGCGGAACGCTACATTCGAAGCGTGCTTCTTTTTGTCCTACAGAAAGTGTTCTTCTTTAATCGTTAGTTGCTTTTAATGTGTGCATATTATTCGTAATAGTTTATTGATGTGATAAATTAAACATGTGTGACCTCAAAAATGGCTTTAAATCAAAACCCGATAAACAAAGAAGTGGCAATTAACAACAATGAGCAAAGTAATTGCAGAAATGGCAAATATGTACTTTTAAAGTTTGAGCAATTAAATGAACAGTGAAAGCCTTTTAGTTTGAGTAGGATTAAAAGGAATAAATTAATTAGACAGACTGTTTAAAAAGTTGATCAGAACCTTGTTAAACAGTTGAGAGTTGCCAAGATGGCAGAGATGCTTTCCGGAAGGTACAACAAATTGGCGGACGTTTTCTTGATGTTTCCACGCATTTGCGGCGTTCAGACCAATGCTAAAAGTTAGGCAGTTTAAACGTGGCTAACTTTAACTAACTAACCTTGTGTCCATTTCACCTCGAATCAACAACGTCTTCGGTAACACAACTGTAGCGTCTAGTTCTTGAGCATCTGACAAGCCAACTCCAATGACACCGGCCAAATTCTGTTCTGTCATCAAGTTGAGAAATGGAATTAAGAACTGTCCAGCCATACTTGCGCCGACCAAAACGACTCTTTGTTGAGACAAACCGGCAATGTCCAAAAATTTGAGAAGAAAATCAGCTCTTTCTTGACTGTTCTGCAAAGGTTGGCCAGTAGAGCGTCCGTGAGAAGGCAAATCAAATGCGACGGCATGGTATCCGTGAAGAGCAAGTGTCTGGAATGAATTCAATAAATAACAACTAGAAAGACGTCTTTACCTGTAACGTTTTTGTTTCTGACCACGAATAAGAATCATTAATTTGATCGTGAATCAAAACAACAGTCAAAGAATGATCGGTTCTGCTCGGCTCTGCTTGCAGTGTGAAGATTTGATGTGAATTGACTAACAAAAAGTCATCTTTCAACTTCGGTTCTTCTGTGTGAACAATAGGTTTGAGTGGAATGTCTGCTTCAAGATCGGATTGAAGGGTGTGGACTCCCATTTTGATCTAGTTATTTACATGCCTAAAACTACAGTAACTATTTTATTCTTTTCAACCTTTAAAACATCTCAAAAGTATTTAAAACCCACCCTTTCACAACTTGAATATGCTCCGTTCCTCCAAACTTTCCACACTCTATTGATACCTTCTCAATTTCAATTAGTCAAAATAAAGACAGGATGTTTTAAATAAACAAATTAAGAATAAGATAGACTGAATTGAGAAAGCAATATGGCACAAAACGAAAGAAAACGAAAATAAAAGCAAAGTCGTAATCGATCGCGTCAAATTAGACCAATTAATGCGAGCATGTCAACTTTTTGCGTTTATTGATTTTTTGTTTGTGAATGAAATGTTGATTTGCATGGATTTTGGCGGATTTTAAAGTTAGATTGAACTTTTTCGCTTTTAAACTGCATATTTATTTACAATGTTGTGTCAAGAAGAACTGAGGCAGTTTATTCAAGACATGGCTTGTTCTAACTTTTCCGAAGAGACTATTTTTAACTCTATATGTGCTACTTTTGGAATGTGCTGTCAATTTAAAGAGCCGTTTAACTACGAAAAGCTAAAGAACGAAATCAACCAAGCACAAGTTCATTCTGGACACTTAGAAAGACGAATATTACTTGTTATCCGCGAAGAAATTGGAAAAGCACCGGATTTGCCAGAAGAAACAATGAACACACTCTGTGAATCGATGGAAAAGGTGTCAGATTGGTCAGAGCTCGAAAGATCCGCAACAAAGACTTGCTACTTCAAGTTTTTGTCTCCACGGTATGCAATCGATTTAAGTTTCTGGAGTGAAAGGCGTTTTTTGTTCAATCTTCTTGACTTGTTTTTTGGAAAAACAAGGTTCGTTTTTAACATTGAAATGTTTAAACACTTATTATTTTTAGGCAACTTCGTCTTGATGGAAACGTTGACTTGGTTACAAACAATTTTGATATCTGTGAACTCGATTCAGACCATTTTCTAATCAACACTTTAACTCCACGTGCAAACGCGACCTTTGAGGCTTTTAGAATGCGCACTCTTTATTTAATGGAAGTGGACAGAAAAGAGTTGATTTGCAAACTCTTAGATAAACAGAACTTTCCACGCATTGTTGAAAGTGTTGTTAAAGACGGTTCTTGTTTTGGCATTTTCTATTTGATTTATAACAAAATTCGCACAACGTAAGTTGTTTTAATCTTTGATGCTTCAAATGTCACTTTAACTGTTTTAGATTAGGAAATACTTGCAATCTACAAAAGTGCTGCTTCACTGATTCGACTATTACATTTGAAAACACATTAGAACTTAACATTTCTCAACTAGGCAACACAACCGGCTTTTATTGCAAAAGCATTCGGATAAACGGTACTTTTATTCTATTGTTTAAGTTTATGCAGTTGTATTTAGGGAACGAGATGCATGGTCTACTTTGGATCAATAACGAAGAATATCGACACTCATATATGATGACTAGTATAAAATTAGACGAAGACCGGGCTTCCATCACTAACCAATTCGAAGTTGATCTGTTCGGGAAAGACCGAATGTTGTTACCTCCTCCTGTAAGTGATTCTTATAGCATTATCATAAACTTTAATGATTTTTAGAACTTTGTTTGGTGCGGACAAAAGCTACTTGTCATAATGGAAGACTATCAACCTACTAAATACTTAGCAGTGGAAATAGATCTGGAAACTGGAAATCAAATCTCTATTCAACCGAATTTAAACATCGATCACAGTCTTTCTTATATCTCTGACATGGTTGTAAACGACGGTATATTACTAGTTTGTGCTGTAACAAAGCAAAAGCCGTTACATTTTAATCGTCGAATTCCGTTAAATCGTCCCGACAAGCTAGAAAACATCGCCACTGTGGAATTTAACAAGAAAACTATGTTTATGGAAGAAGAACAACGAGAAAGTATGTTGAAATGCTTGCCTCCCGCATTATTCAATTATTAAAAGTTTATTTGTACATATTGTTGAAATAAATAGTTGTCGGAAGAAACATTGCGTTTGTGTGCTTTGAATGGGTGCAGCATGTCGACTTTCTTTATCTTTCCGGGCTCTTTTGATTCGTCACTATTTCAAAACACTTTTTTCACTTCTTTTAATTCCTCGCTATTTCAACTAAGTTTTTCCTTTAAATTTAAGGACTCAACTAAAATGATTGACGAAAGCGAACTCATTCAACTCGTTCAACAAGAAATATTTGACGGATTTAACGAGAGTGACGCTTTTAATCGGTTAGGCTTGAAATTTGAGGAGCGCTATCAAATTAAATGGCCTCGAACGTCATACAACGATTTAAACAAGACCATTCCAGAAGAAATCAGTTCAAATCCTGACTACAAATTGCCAATAAGGACGTGCCAGGTTGTTCGAGACGAAACGAAAAAGGCTCGACGTGTATCAAACCAACGGAGATGTCTAGATGAGTGGTGGTGTAGTTTGATTTTACTGTCGCCACGTTTTGGAATTGACATTAGTTATCGAAATGACGGAACATATTTATTTTACCTTCTCGATTTGTTCTTCGGAAAGATGAGGTTTGTTTTAAACATTGACATGTTTAATTACTGCTTTTAGTGAACTGAAGCTTGATGGCAATGTGACATTGATTGGAGATTACCGTGTTTATGCAATAAGCACAAATCGGGTTTTAATCTTCACGCTAAAAGAAGATTTAAACGCTGGAAGAAGAGAAACAAGTATCATTTATTTGATGGAGATAAATAAAACTACTTCTATTTGCAAAGTTTTGGACACAAAAGAGGTTCCACATAAAATTCTGGCCGTTGTAAAAGATGTCGATCGTTGCAGCAACTTTTATTTAATTTGTCAAGACGACAACAAACAGTGAGTTGTTTACAGGGTGGGCCAAAAAAACGTTAACACAAAAAAGTCAATCAAAAAGTCTGTTGTCAAAACGTTTCAAACACAAAAAAGCTTCAAACATAAAAAGTCTTTTGTCAAAAAGCTTCAAACATAAAAAAGTTTTTTGCTTTTTGTGTTAACGTTTTTTTGGCCCACTCTGTAAACACTATCAAAAACATAGCTTATTTAAGTAATTACTCTTATCGTCTACAAAAGTTGTGTTTGAATGAGTCGTCAATTAATTTGACTGGAGACGTCGTAAACATATCAATTGACACTGTGAATTTCGAGGCTAGATCAAGATTATTTGTTAATAGCGCCCGGATTAAAGGAAATGAAATGCACGGAGTGGTTTTAACTCCCAACATCAATGATCAATATCGAATAACTATGGCAAGCGTGAAGATTGACGAGCAACATAACGTGCTTAAAAAGTGCTTTGAAATTGAGCCACTGGAGGGTTCCAGTAATTTTATAGGCGGCTCTGGTGTAAGTTATTAAGTGCATACAAACTTTAATAACATGTTTAGAGAAAAGACTTCATTTGGAATGGCCAACGACTGTTTATTGTTGAGCACGCAATATACCGGTCTTCTTGTTTGTTTATATTTGTCGACATGAAAACTCAAAAATTGATTCGCTTTCATCCAGAATTGGAGCTTAAGCTTTATGTGTACAGTGATATAGTCTTCGACGATGAATGTTTAGCAGTTTGCTCTGTAGAAAGTAAAACAAATCAACATATTTACACTAGATTGCCGATTGGGTGAGCTTTTAAAAAGTTTGTAATAATTGTTTAACTTGATTTTAGTCGACCAGACAAGCTTACAAATCTTGCATCTAATCAATTGTATAAGCAATCGATGTTCATGGAAGAAGAAGAACGAGAAAATATGTTTAACTGCTTGCCAATAAAGTTGTTTAGTTGAACGTTTTGTTTGCTGTTGAATAAAAGATAAAAATTAACACAACTTGCGTCTTCGTTTTTGATGGGTGCAGCACTCCAATTCCTCTTATCTTTTCTCGCTATTTCAAAACAACATTGGCGACGTGGACACTTTTCTAAATCGTTTGAATATTATTTCTAGCTAAAATGCTTGATGAACAAGAACTTCTACAACTAATTCGAGATGACATTTTCAATGAATATCATGAATGGGAGATTTTTGAGCACATCCGTTTAAAAATTCAAACGACCAGCGGTGTTCAAACATCAAATAGGGAATTGAATGAGATCAAGCAAAAAGAAGTGCGTTCAATGATTAGAGAAGAAAGGAGAAAAGCTCATAGAGTGTTAGAGCAACGACGGTGTGTAGCAAGTAGATGCGGATTGAAGTTTCTATCTCCACAATATTTAATCGATTCAGGTGTTGGAAATTCAAACATAGCATCATTTCATTATTTCAATTGCTTGTCTGGTCAACTAAGGTTTGTTTCATTGCATTTTTAACACGATTGTATTCAATCAATTTCAGCAAACTCCGTTTCAAAAATGATATGAGATTGTTTGAAGCCAATTTGAATATCTATGCTTTAAACGAGAATTACTTTCTTGCTGTCAAAGTAAGTAGTTTAATCCATGCTGGTGACCACAGGTCGCGCACTATTTACTTGATGGAAGTGGACAAAGAACATTTAACATGCAAAGCTTTGGATTCCAAATCCTATTCGTTTAACATTTCGAGTGTTGTAAAAGATGTTAATTGTTGTGACAAGTTTTGTCTGTTTACTAGACCAAATGGCGTCGCCTATTCTGCTCAGAAATTTTATTTAGAGGAATCAGAGTTTAAAATCGACAACAATGTTGTAAATATTGACTTAAGTCAGTTTGGTCATACAACAAGACCATATGCAAGAAGCTTTCAGTTAAACGGTATTGCACTGTTTAAAGAGTTTTTATTAGTTTTTGATTTAGGCGATAAAATGCGTGGTTTGGTTGCGACTACTGGTTTAGGCAAACAACGGTCATTAATTATGGTCAATATAAAAATGAACGGAGGAGACGAGGCTTTAGTTACAAAATGCTTTGATATTGAAATGGGAAAAGAAGAATACCGTTTTTTTGAAAATTTCTGGGTAATTAATTTAAATCCACATAAACTTTTAATTGTGTCTAGGAACATCATTTTGATTGGTACGGCCACAAATTAATTTTTTTAGCAAACATTTGCTTCCAACCTACTGAATATTTCTTTGCTGAAATTGACATGAAGACTGAAAGACTAACTCAATTTCATCCAAATCAACCTATTACTTTATTTTCTATTTGTGATATGATTGCACATGATGGAATTTTGTTAGTTTGTTCCGTGACAAACAAAACAAAGCAACATATTACTTACAGAATTCCTTTGAAGTGAGCTTTTAAAAAGTTTGTAATAATTGTTTATTTTGTTTTAGTCGTCCAGACAAACTGAAAAACATAGCTTCTACACAACTCTACAAACAATCAATGTTTATGGAAGAAAAAGAACGTGAAGTGTTATTGAACTGCTTACCAGAAACACTTTTTAATTAAAATTGTTTTGAAATAAATATTTGTTTAGTCGAATGCTGTTTGTGTTTAAATAGGTGCAGCACTCCAATTCTTCTCGTCTTTTCATTTCGACACTCTTTTGCAATTTGTCTTTTTTCTTCTGCTATTTCTAAATAAAATGGTTGATGAAGAAGAACTTACTCAAATGATTCAAGACGACATTTTCAATGGACACAATGAAAAGGACATTTTTGAGCACATCCGTTTAAAAATGCAAACGTCTCATCAAGTCATATGGCCTCAAACCGTGTATACTGATTTAACCAGCGATGTTCAAAAACAAACTATTTACAATCAACCCGGACAAATACTACAAACGATCCGCAATGCACTGAAAACTGCATATAACGTGCTCGCCTCTCGTCAGTGCTTGGCAAGAAGTTACAAATTAGCATTATTGTCATCGCGTTATATAGTTGATGTCAGTGTTTGGAACGAAAAAGATTTATCAATTTATCTCATTGATTGCTTTCTTGGTCAAAAAAGGTCAGTTTTATTTGACAAAGCGTTTAAACTCAATCGGTTTTAGTAAACTCTGCGGCACTTTTTCATTACCAGTCAACGTCAATTTTGATATATTTGTTTTGAACGACGATCAGCTTCTTCTTGTTACAACAGATTTCATAAAACACGACTTAACTGGAGATTTGGAGGAGATACGCAAAACGATTTATTTGGTGGAGTTAAACAAATCTAATTTAACTTTCAAAGTTTTGCACGCCGCCGTTTTCCACATTTTATTCTATCCATTATAAAAGATGTCAGCTGTTTTAACACATTTTATTTGTTCTATGAAAACAAAACTGACGAGTGAGTTGTTTGCATTTAAAACATTACAAAAACATGTTTGTTTAGAAACAATTATTTGTTGCAGAAATGCAGTTTGAAAGAGTCAAAAATGCAATTTGAAGGAAATATAACAAAAATAGACGCCGATTATTTTGAATCATCAACACCAATGTCGTCCGAAAAAAGTCTACAAATTAAAGACAATGAAATGTGTGGATTGACTGTGATCGACAACGAAATAAAAGAAACTTCATTATTTATGTTGCACATCAAATTTAATGATGCCAAAACTTCAACTAGAACAGTTTATAAAATTGAAGTGCCAGAGAATGTCTCCGTTTCTTTGTACTGCTTAGAGGTGTGTTGTTTACATTATTTTTATATACAAATTCCAGGACTGGAAATGCACTTGGTACGACCAAAAAGTTATTGTTGTGTGTCAAGTTTATTCATCTCCGTATTTGCTTTTTGAAGTTGACACCGAAAACAAAACAGCGTCTTGCTTTGAATTGAAATTACAACTCGGCTATTGTTTTTGCAACGTTCAAGATGCAATTGTAAATAACGGAGTTTTAACAGTTTGTGTGGTAACAAACTACACAAAACAACATGTTAATTACAGACTTCCTTTGAAGTGAGCTTTTAAATTATAATGTTTATGATTGTTATTTGTTTCAGCCGTCCTGACAAGCTTACAAATCTTGCATCCACACAACTTTACAAACAATCGATGTTCATGAAGAAAGAACAAAGTGACTATTTATTTAAAAGTCTGCCATCAACATTGTTTATTTTTGAATAGCTTTCATTCCTTTGATTTCACACAATTGAGTCTTCTTATTTGGTTTTGAGTTCTTCGGACACTTCAATTTGTCGCCTTTCTTGTAAACGTTCTTTCCAAATACAATTCTAAAAACAATTAGAACATTAAACAGGCTATTCAAATTACTTACTTTTTGTTATAAGCACACACGATAAAAGGATACTTTGATCTGTTGAATTCAATCTTTAATTCGTTCAATTTAGTGCGCCATTGACCGGTAACTTCTAAAAACTCATTTAAAACACTTTGTAATAAAAGAATTACCTTTACAATCGTGCACAGCACATCCAATTAAACTCGCCTTTGCCCATGCAATTTGTCCGAATTCGGTTCCCAGTGATTGAAAGTAATCATAAAATTGTTTAAATGTTACTTTTAATGTTTAATAAAAACTTACTGTCGCGTTAGGCAAAGCGTATTTAGAAGTTTCGTTCCATTGGAGTGATTGCGCTTTAAAGATCACTTTGCCAGTTTTTTCGTCTAAACAACTTTGTTTAATAGACAATCTAAAGATTTAAAGATTACCGGTGTAAGTTGTTTGAGCGTCATAAAACATTACAGCCCAATCAAACAAGGCATAATGAACAGGAGTTGTAAATTCAGGCAAAGCTTAAAATGTCGTTGTTTTAGAAGAAAATGTGTAGGTCAAAGATTACCGACTGTGTAGTCAATTGTGGTGTCTTTAACAAAGTAATTATAACCAAGTGGCAGGTCGCTGTTACACTTTTTGGCCTTCTTGAGTGCTTTCTTTTCTAGTCCCAACGAATAACCAAGTTTGTACATGTTAGAAGCAACCGGCATTTCAGATTTGACTCCTCCGGCTTCGTAAATACTTCCCTGAGCGGTTTGGTGCCGGTTTACGTTTGCCTCTTTAAGTATTTGCTTTCGCTTCTTGTTTGTCATTTCTAAATCGACTAGCAAAGTAACATTTAATTGAACAAAACTTACTAAAAGCATCAACTTCTATTAAAATCAACAAGACGACAAATAAAATAGTCTTCATGTTTGACTGAATAAACTGAATGTTGACAAAGCTGTTGCGTCCCGTTTTATATTGTTCTGTTTATTGCAAAGCTGATTGAAAAACAATTGCGACCAACTAAAAAGTTTGCTACTCCGACGCATTTTTGGACCGGATTAAACTTGATGAAGTTTTTGTTGTCGAAAGTGTACTGGAAGGTTATGTAGTCTGGTAGTTTGTGTTTTAAACTACTAGTACCCTGGCTTTTCCGGAGGAATTACAATTAAGTTAGACAAAATGTGATGACAACATTTTGTTAATAACAATTGATTTCTGATGTTGATGTTTGATATTGTGATCAAACAATTAATTAGCGCATTTAATGCATAATGTTTGATTGCGAATAGAGTTTGATTGCGAAATGAGTTGTTTATTACAGAGAAAATCAAGTGCCTCTTATTTCTTAGACATTTCGCAACGAGTCATTTGTGTGTAAAAAGCAAGCAAGATAGGTTGCCTGTTCGCCGCACTACACGCATATGTGTTTTTGTTTACAAGAAGGGCTTTCTGCTGCTTTCAAAATTAAGCTTTCTTTTTTGTGACTCTAATTATTGTATTTCAGAATCAATATGATCGACGAAAAAGAGCTGTTATCACTTATCCGAGATTGTATTTTCAATGGATACAATGAAGAGGACATTTTTGACCGCGTACGTTCGAAACTTCAATCAAATCATCAAATTGGATGGCCTCGAACAGCATATGACGACTTGAATGACAGACCGAAGAATTGTTCATACAATCCCGTCTACGATCAACCCAAACAGATGTTGCAAATGATCCGCGATGAAATGTACAAAGCTCGAAGTGCACTGAAACAACGCCGATGTCCATCAAAACAAGAGTGCAACTTGGCATTTTTCTCTCCACGCTATGCTATTCACGTTGGTCAATATCAAAATCGACTTTTGTTTTATCTCACTGATTTATTTCTGGAACAAACAAGGTTTGTTTTCAACTTTTAACGAATCAAATAATTTGTTTAGACAACTTCATCTTGATGGCACTTTGACATTAAATGGACATACTAATTTAAGCATTTTTGTTTTGGATGATAACCACTTTATTGTCAAAGCAGTATGTCTTGGCGACGATACACCTTGTGTTCTTTATTTAATGGAATTGAACATAAGCAATTTAAGTTACAAACTCTTGGACACAAAAGAGTTTCCATGCGGTTATTTGGACATCGTGAAAGATGTTGACTGTGAAGACAGATTTTGCTTATTTACTCGAAAACTCAATGACATCAATGTTCATTATTTATGGAAATGCCATATAGAAGATTCAAAAATCATAACTGATACAGATAGAATGTTAGTGCATTTGGATTTCGAAGCAGAGCCATTGAACAATAGTTTTCGAATCAAAGGTACTTTTATATCTTATTATTTAACTTTATGCAGTTATATTTAGGGAATGACATGCATGGTATACTTTTGATCAGTAACGGACAACATAGGCACTCATTTATGGTGACTAGTGTAAAGTTAGACGAAGACCGAGCTTCCATCACTAACCAGTTTGAAGTTAAACTGTTTGGCAACGGTGAAATGCTTTTGCTTAGTCCTGTAAGGGATTCTTATAACAATTAATAAACTTTAATGATTTTTAGAACTTTGTTTGGTGTGGACAAAAGCTACTTGTCATAATGGTAGACTACTATCAACCTACTAAATACTTAGCAGTGGAAATTGATTTGGAAACCAAAAGCTACAAATTTGTTGAACTGAAGTTGCATATTGGTCTAGACCACCGCTGTATGTCCGAAATAGTCGAAAAGGATGGAATTTTGCTAGTTTGTTCCACGGCAGAAAAAGCAAAGCGGCACGTTAATTACAGAGTTCCGTTAAGGTAATTTTTTAAAGAGCTTATAATAATTGTTTATTTTGTTTTAGTCGTCCTGACAAACTAAAAGCTATTACTATCACGCAATTCCGCAAACAATCTATGTTCATGGACAAAAAACAACGCAACACTGTTATGAAAAAATTGCCAGCAACATTGTCCTTTTAATTTTAAACGCAACACTATTGTGAAACAGTTACCGACTACTTTGTTCCTTTAATTTTAAACTAATAAACAAATGCAGTTAACAATTTTATTCAAGGTTCAAACAGTTTATTTGTGAATAGCTTTCAAGCGTTTGATTACGCACAAGTGAGTCTTTTTGTTTGCTACCGAACCTTTTGGACACTTCATTTTCTTTCCTTTCTTGTAAAGAGGTCGTCCGAATGCAATTCTAAAAACAAAGAGAGCATTAGTAACATGAATTTAAAAGATTACTTCTTTTTGTAAGCACAAACAACGAAAGGAAACGTGGAAGCGTTGTACTTAAGATTCAATTCATTCATTTTAGTGCTCCACACGCCGGTGACATCTAAAGATTTGTTTAAAACAATGTAACGGGAATATATTTACTGTTGCAAGTGTTCACACCACATCCGATTTGACTAGCTTTTCCGCCAAAGAATTGTCCAAATTCCGTTCCTAGTCCTTCTCGCACCTCATGAAATTGTTTAATGTTAATTATTCACAATGTTCAAAACTTACTGTTTTGTTGTACAAAGCATACTTTGAAGTTTCATTCCACAACAGCGGTTGTCTTTTAAACTGCACTATTCTTGTTTTTGAATCCAAACAAAATTAATTAAGAGCAACAAGCTTAGAAAGTTACCGGTGTAAGTTGTTCTGTAATCAGAAAACATGCTCCACCACATTAACATAGCATTTGGAACCAGAGTCAAAAAGTCCGGTGGAGCTAAACAATTTTAACAGTCTGTTTAAATTCAAGACTTACGATCTTCACCGCGAGGTAAAGGACTTGTGTCCATAACAAAGTAAGTGAAGCCAAGACCCAAATCAGTGTTGCAAGCTTGTGCCAGTTTAAGTGCCTTCTTCTCCAGCTTCTTAGAATAAGTCAACTTGTACATGTTAGCAGCTGGCGGAATCTTCATTTCTACAATATCGCCTGGAATAACATAACCTTTGGCATAATATGAACGGATATCGTTTGCTTCTTTAAGGATCTCTTTTCTTTGTTTAGTAGTCAGTTCTAAAACAGCCAATAAACAGAATGTTATTTATTTGTTTTGAAATGTGTGCTGAATCACTTATAAACTAGTGTAATCATTCGCAACCATGATTCAAAGTCATAAAACTATTATGAGTTCCGCCAGATAGTTCATTAAAGGAGTACTTTAAACATCTCAAATACTGTTTAAAGAACAACTCACTTGACTCAACAAAAGTTATCGCAAATAGAAAAGAAAATAAAACAAACTTCATTTCACTCAACTATGTTAATCAAACTTTTCAATTCTCTTTTATATTGTTTGTTTTCTCTATTTGTCATTCAACGTTGATCGATAATTATTTAAATCTGTTCAAAAAACGTTATAGTTTGACTACACCGACGCATCTCTGGACCGGATTAAATCTGACGAGGTGTTTGTTGTCGAAAGTGTACTGGAACTTGCACGTTTTTATGCTTTGAACAACCAGTACCGATGATTCCTTGAACGGAATTACAATTAAGTTGGACTGTTTGCAAACAACACTTTTCATTTCAAGTCTTTTATTTCATTTTAAAAACAACAATCTATTTAGAGAATTGAGCTTTCGAGTTAATACGGAGAGAAACAATGAGTATTCTGGAGAAAAGACGCGCAGCATGTACAAAGCAGTCCTAATTGACGAAAATAATGAAAGAACGACCTGACTGAATAAAAAGGCCTTTCAAGATGAGTTATCAAATTGTGGTGGTTTGCGATTATTTGCAAATGCGGAAAACAACGGTTGGCTGGGGAAGGTGTTCGAGTTGAAAGAATTCTTTAACAATATGTACGGAACCATTAAAATTTGGGATGACTTTGAGTGGAAAATCAATTAAAAGAACTAACCTGTTTTGAATAAAAATGAACCGTTCGGTGAGCGTAAAACTCTTCAGCAGCTTTGTAAAAACAGTTAAATGGCTTCAAGAAACAACCCAAAAAGTGTGAGTAGAGAAAATGATTGAGTAGTAAAGATTTGAGACTTTAAAGTGTTTAGTGTTGAGTTTAAGAATAGATAGTAATGACTTCGGCTCCGGTTCCGCGAACGAGCAAAATACGGTCCAGTCCTTCAGTTAAGGCTTCAATGAACTCCATGTCTAAAACGAACCATTTAGATTATCATTTAAGTGTGTTCTTACAGTAAGTGTCCATTCCGACTTCTGGCGGTCCGGGAAGATTCACAACAACCAATTGGGCTTCTGAGGAGCGTTCTTTCATCTGTTCATTCAACTTGACAGCAGTGTGCATTTTCCTGATGTTGTACGAAGCGTTTGAGCGTTGTTGATCCAGCGGAGTGTGTGTGGGAGTGCTTTGACCTTCTGATTCGTTGTCATCTTCTTGTGTGGACTGTTTTCGGATCTAGAAAGTGTTATTATTAATATAGTTAAGATTCACTTACTTCAACTGAATTCTCACTGAATCGGACTTTGTTGAGTGGAGCTGCTGGATTTGAAGCAGGAGGAGGTGTTGGTGCATGAGACGGAGATCCACCATGAGACGATTGCATTGATTGTTTACGATCAATTTTGGAGTAACGACGTTCTAGGACAACTTCGTCCAGCGAAGCCGGTGTGTTGTCTGCTCGGCGTTCTTTTGCCTTCAGTTCACGCAAGAACTTCACTCTTTCTTCCATCTTCAATGTCCGTTCGTATGTGTACTCGCTAATTTCTGATTCGGGCATGTCAATAACAAAGACTTGTCCTTCAATGCGCAAGTTGTAGAGAAACTTCTCCAAATCTTCTTTCATTTGAGTTGAATTCTCGTCGTTGTGTGCAATGGTGAACAATCTCAATTTAGTGCTCTTCCATGTCTTGTGTTTGCGTAGAAGGAACGGCAACAGCATCAAAAGACCTCCATCGTGCACTATCCACCAAACATCAACAGTGCCGACAACTCGTTCACTGCTTGCTGGGAACTTTTGAATGTTCTTGGGAACTGAAAATAAAGAAAGTTATTAATTGCAGTCAAGAAAGACGTTGTTATCAATCATTTTTGTTCTTTCTTGAAGTGATTAGTCATTTGAACACAATGCTGTTTCTTTTTCAAAGATGCTTAACAGATAAGAACTTTCTCGTGCATATATAACTAATTAGAATTTGTCACGAGGAAGCTTGTTTGCGATGAAAGTTAATTTGATTGTTTTAAGTTTTCTATTGCTTCTTGTTGACTGCAAAACTTTAAATGGTTTGACAACTTTAGTTACTCGTAACATGTTTTAATGTTGTTTAGATGATTACGTTCCATGTAAAAGCAGAATTGTTTTCGCAATGGACGACACGCAAGGAAACGATTATTACAAAGTATCTCATTTAAATTAGTCTTTAAAACATAAAATTGCAGATAATGAAGAACTTTACAGTTAATGAAGTTCTTTCAACATCGTGGACATTTCTGGAAAGAATCGGCACTACGTTTTACTCCCACGATTCGCTTGACGGTCCACACTCATTTGGTTACTACACTGGAAATTCTTCAACTGAATTAAATCTGTTGCGACAAGATATAATGAATTACAATTCCAGATATGCATACATCGAATTAGATCAAGTTTTACGCGATTTACCGAAGTTTTTTCTGCCCAACAACGATTATCTAACTGTTAGTGTTGCCAGTAAACTGTTTTATAACTTATTTCAGGTCAATTACATTGTCTTCATAAGCGCAATCAGTCAAGATGCTGTGGACGTAGCAAAACAATATGCTTTAGGTTTGGGACTGTATGGTCAGTTAGTTTTTATTGGACTTGGAAACATCGATCCACAAGACACATTACTACGTCAACTTACTCCATACTACATTCAGTGGACTGATCCTACAAACGACCCTGTCTTTAATGGATGGGAACAATTCTTTTGGTCAACAGCTTATGGATGCGGTAAGTTATTCTTGTTTGAAGCTTTTTGACAAAAGCAAAAAATTATGTTTGAAACTTTGTTTGATTGAAGTTTTTTTGACAGAAGCAAAAATTGTATTTGATTGAAGCTTTTTTGTTAGTAAACTTTATTTGTTTGACAGAAGCAAAAACTATGTTTGAAACTTTTTTGGCAAAACACGAAAAGCAAAAAACTTTCTTTGTTTGAAGCTTTGTTTAATAAACAAAACGTTGTTTGACAAGAAGTTTAGATGGAAGCCCTCCTGTGTCTTATTCAAAACCTTGTAACGGCTGAGTTTATGTTTTATTGGACACAAGCTCTTTGTTGACTTCTTCGGAGTTTGCAGTAAACTTTTATAAATAATTTGCATTCATCTCTTTTAATTTAGGACCAACAAACAATTGTGGGACAAAAACTCTTTTCCGGCGACATCTTCAGCAACTATGAACGACTCACAATTGGAAGATATAATGATTCTGGCGCACACGTGGACACTTTTAATGTATTAACAACAGCAAGCGATGTTGAAGCTGCTGTAAACAATGTTACTAAAAGCAACGACGTTTCTGATCTGGAAAAGTTAGCTATTTGAATTAGCTTGTAGACATTTAATGTTTAGAGCTCTTTACTGGATTGCCGACAATGTAAACCAAACTTCTACCGACCCTTTAACAACTTTTATCATTTGTGTCTCTCACGTTCCTAAACACGAGATAGCTGGCGCCACTTTTGCAGCCCAACAAGTTTTGAGTAAAGGAATCCGCTTGATTTTGATAGCACACGGCGGAGACGTGACGAACTCAATTTTAATTCAAATCACCGGAGATCCAATTTTAGTTTTTTATTGGCCAACATCAGCCACCGACTACGGATATTGGTTGAAACAAGCTATGAATTGCCCTCAAAGTTTAACGAATAAACAAGTATCGTGACTGTAATAAACTATTCAACGTGCATGACGAATTCTAATTACATTCTAGACAAAGAACATAGTCTTTAAAGCACACCGACTTGATTACAACTTGCTGCAAAACATATTAACTTCCGGACCATTATCATCTAATTTGATCGAACGGCAACGAATAGACTGATCAACAAGAACCATTTACCCCAAACGCTCCTAGTTTTTAATCTTCATTTTCGAATAAATTGCCTATTTTAATGTTCGACGTGGGCGCGATAAAGGAATAAGATGATAACAATTGTCTCCATTTAAAGTGCGGTGGACTCGTGTGTCGTTGATTCACTTACACCCACAATTGAAATGCAGTTTAAACTAGCTGTGCTTCTTTTGATTCTCGGTGTCGTTGCAGGCAAGAGCTTAAAAGGTAATGTCGAGAAGCCTTCGAAGTTAACGAATGTCGAGAAGCCTTCGAAGTTGACGAATGTCGAGAAGCCTTCGAAGTTGACGAATAAAGCCGGTAAGTTAAAACAAGACTTGATTAAAACACTTTACATGTTGCTTTTAGTGACTACTCAAAATTCGGATCAATTTTTTGTGCCGTGCAAGAGCAGAATTGTCTTCGCGGTTGATGACACAAATGGAAACAACTATTTCAGCGTAATAAACAAAAATAACAACCAAACTTTTAAAGTTCTTTTTAGGCAGCAAAGTCTTTTCTTGTCAATCAAGTTTTTTCGACTCAATGGAACGTTTTGGAACGCTTGGGATTGGTGTTCTTCTCATATGGAGCATTTGACAAGAACGCTCAGTTTGGAACTTATCACGGCAATTCATCAAGTGGTTTGGATACCGTTCGACAAGCTATAACAGGATTTAACACCCGGTATGGAACATTATCACTAACTACTGCTCTGCAAAACTTGGCTTCTTATTACCAACCAAATGACGACTATCCGGATGTCAATTACATTGTCTTTTTGTCTGCAATTGATCAAGATGCGGTAAATGCATCAAAGAAATACGCTGCTCAACTTGGTTATCTTGGTCGTTTGACAATAGTTGGACTTGGAAATATCGATCCAAAAGACACATTGCTGCGCCAACTTACTTCCTATTACATCCAGTGGAAGAACCCGACAACCGATCCTAACTTCAATGGATGGGGAGACTTCTTTTGGTCAACAGCATACGGATGCAGTGAGTTAAACACAAACTATGAGGTTTAAAAGTCTTTAAAGCAATCGAACTTTGAAAATAAACTCTTTTGAAAAGCAATCGAACTTTGAAATGAAAGATTTAATTTGAAAACAAAGTCTTTAATTTGAAAAGCAATCGAAATGTTTAGCAATCAAAAATGTCAATCGAATTTTGAAAACAAAGTCTTTAATTTAAAACGTTCAACAAGCATTTAAGATGTTCAATTTTTGTTGTTTAGCCGGAACAAATGACTACCTTTTAAGACCATGTGACGGACAAATTAACCTGTTGTTAGATACAAGCTCTGCGTTAGCTCAACGAGACTTCAGTGTAAACAATATAAGTAATATTACTTTAACTTAAAAAGCCTTCCAGGACCAAGCCGCTTTTGTTGGACAAAACTTGTTCACGATTGCCAACTTCAACAACTATCAACGTTTGTCGATCGGCAGTTACAATCAATTAAGTGTTAAACTGAAGAGCTTCGACACGTCAAGCAATGCCGGAAGTGTTCAAACATATGTAAACAACATCACTCAATGCAGTCAGTGTGTTGCCAATTTGAGAAAGTAAGTTTAAAGACATGTTTTGAACTTTAACGTCTTTTAGAGCACTTTACTGGATTGATTACCAAGAATACGACAAAGCTAAAAGTCCGCCAATAACTTTTGTCATTTTTGTGTCTCACGTTGCGCCTGAAGAAGTTGATGACGCCAAATTCGCAGCACAGCAAGTTTTGAGTCAAGGAGTTCGTTTGGTTTTAGTTGCTCACGGTGGAGATGTTAAGACGTCTGTTTTGACTCAAATCACTGGCAACTCGAGTTTGGTTTATGATTGGCCAGTAAAAGCGGGAAAATCAACAAATTACGGACAGTGGTTAACTCAGGCTATGAATTGTCCTCAGAATTGATTAAACAAATAATAAACGTTGCAAACAGTCGTTGTAACTTAAGCGCCGTTAATCATCGCTTTAAACAGGTGTTGTCCAGTTTATAGAATAAACTGTCGAGTCTATGTAATTCTAGATCTGAATCACCACAATTCAGTTTGCAGAGGAAATTAGAGAATTGCAAAACATATATAAACCATGAACTCCAGTCATTCAAACAGTGTTTGTCGGAGATGGAGATCAATATCTTCATTGTAAGTTTGGTGCTTCTTTTCGGACACGTTTCGAGTAGTGTTGGTTTTGAAGGGTTTGAAAAAATTAACCGACGCCATCCATATGGTCATTTGTCAGGATCCAATTATAACGTAGGCGCTGAAGCTCCACGTCCCAATGACACTTCTTATTCGCCATGCAAGAGCCAAATCGTGTTCTCAATGGACAATCTGTCTCAGGATCCCTACTTCGAAGTGAGTTCTTCTTTTAAAAGCATTTTACATTGAAATATTTAGAACGTGAACAGTTTCTGGTTGGATCGCGTGTTTGCAACAAAATGGTCTCACTTTGAACGTCTTAGTTTTATGTTTGTTCACGCAATTGGTAATTACCGTCACAATCAACGCACATCATTTGAAAGATTTTATGGAACGGATTTGAAATCAGTCCGATCAAAGATTCTCGAGTTTAAATATGGAAATTATGACAATTACTATGAGTTGACTGCTGTTTTGTTTGAATTAGCCAGAAATGTTCGACCAAGTGACGAATTTCCAGTTGTAAGTACAAGTTTACACAAAAACGTCAAAAAGAAAAACGTTTTCTTTAAAAGTCTTTTTGTTTGACTTTTCGTTTTTGTTGCACTCTTTATTTAATTTTCAGGTCAATTACATCGTTTTTGTCTCTAGAATTGATCAAAGTATTGTTGACGAGTCAAAGAAGTATGCGGCTAATTTGGGATTCAATGGTCGATTGAGTTTAATTGCAGTTGGAGATATTGATTCAAATGGCGCCTTGATGTCTCAACTCACTCCTTACTACACGCAATGGACTAATCCAATAAATGATCCTTTCTTCAACAAATGGGAAGACTTCTTCTGGCAAATAGCTTATGGATGCGGTGAGTCTTTTAAAGATCTTTTTTAATCAATTTCTGTTTAGATAGCGATCCGATGCCATTTGATTACACAATGAAGCCGTGCAGTGGACAAATAAACATTTTGATGGACACAAGTTCTTCTTTGACTTCTGACGAGTTCTACGTAAACTTTTATGGACAGTTTGTGTATTTATTCTTTTCAGATTCAACGCGCTCTTGTTGGAAGAAAGTTTTTGCCGACGACATCTTCAGCAACTATCAACGTCTTTCAATTAGAAACTACACAAGCGTGGACATCAGCACCCAGTCTTTTGAGGTTGAAACAAACGCTGCAAATGTTACTGACTACGTGGATACAATTGAACAATGCGCAAACTGTACTGCCAATTTGAGAAAGCAAGTTCAAAGAAGTGTTTTAAAGTACTAATTTCAAATTTAGGGCTCTTTTTTGGATCTACTCAAAAGCATATGAAGTTGTCAGAAACGAAACAACTACTTATGTCGTTTTTGTCTCCAAAGTGGATCGAAATGAAATCAAAGGCGCTCAATTCGCGGCTCAACAGATTGCAAAGCAAAAAGTCCGGCTTGTTTTGGTTCCGCTTGGAAATATGAACACTACAGTTTTGACTCAAATTGCTGGCAATTCAAAATTGGTCTTCGAAATGCCTTCGGAATCTGTCGAAGTTACTACTCCGCGTAATTCAAACTCGACTCTTGTTGTTAACACGGTTCCATCAAACATTCCGAATTCTATCAATTTTGAGAAGTGGCTTGGCAGCGTTATGAACTGCCCAAAAAACTAATCGCTTTGATGTTCAAATGACTAATCGCTTTGTTCAATAAATTCTTTTGCATGCAGTTAAAAGAAAACCAACCTAAAATGGCGCATTTAGCAGCCGCAATGCATCTGATAATTTCAACAAAACGCCGTGCATCTTCCAACGATCTCGACTCAGTCCAATGATCAGGCCAGATAACAATTGCGCTGTTGTGTTTCAAACCTCCTAAACATTCAAACAATTACTTAACAGCTCTAAAAAACTCACCAAGTCCGGAAGTTTGAATCAAACATGAAACGCCATTGAGGAAGCGATCTGCCATAAGAACATCACAGAAGCCTTTAATTCTGTGACGTCGGAGTTGTTCATTGAGACGTTCTCGTTCCAACTGAAATGTTTTAAATTACATGTTTTGATTCCAAATACTGTTAAACTTTTAAACTCAAACAACTTGAACAATTTAGTCCAAAAGCCTATGTGAAAAGTTTCCAAGGCAACTTGTTCGTTGTTTAAAGCAGAAAGAAAGCTCTTTTGTCAACACAACGTAGGCCACAAAGCACGAAAGCTGTGACTTGCGTCAACTGACCGCTTGATTACAAATAATAGGTGTTCTGACCAGTTTTACAATCATGAGATGTTGTTGTCACAAACTTGACACCAAAGTATAACCGGTACTTTGTGTTTTTCGAGATAAAAAATGGGAGTTGTACTAAAAATTCCGACCAAAAGCCTCCATTTTTTCCGAACCTTCCAGATCGCACTTATCAGAAAACAGTCATTCTGTCATAAGCAATCACAAACCACAACTTTTTCACTCTCTTTTAGTGATTCATGTCAATGAAATCGAGTTGTAAACGTTATGGTTTGTGTTCGAGTTTGTGGTTGAATGTAAAAACCGCAAAGATCCTTAAACCTTTAAGGACCGCCCTTCTTTGTGGTTTGTGTTTTAAGTGCTTGTTGATAAGTATAAAAGCGCGGTATTCTTCCACTTAAAACAACAACTTTAAGTAGTTGAACAGCTATTCTTTTAAAGCCTCCAGTCAACTTTTAAAGCCTCCAGTCAAGATGCTCGAAGACAAGTGCAAAACCTGCGGTGAGTTATTTGAATTTAACAGTTATTTATTATGATTTAAGGCGGTGGAAACTGCAAGTGCGGAAACGAATGTGGACAGCCAAATTGCTGCGCCAAACACGGATGTTGCAAGGAAGGTAAGTATTTTTAGTTTGAAATGACTAATCTGATAACAACTTCTTTTAGGTCAGTGCTCCTGCAAATAAACTGATTCTGAATCAAGTCTACTTCAACTGACTAACAAGGCGTCCTTTTCTTTCCTATCTCTATTGTTCTTTGTGACTAAAATGATATAAAGACGCCAATAAACATGTTGCAATCAAATTGTTTGAATGAGTTCTTTAAAAAAACTTTGAAAGCAACAAAATTCAAAGTCTACTGAAAAGCTTTCATGTGTTGTTTGAAAGAGGTTGCTCAGACTTTTTCGCTCCATTCCGTATAACGATTGACAGCTCAAAACATCATTAGCATTTTTTCACATTAACAACGCGCTTTCGATTTGCTGAAAGCACACGTTTTAAGTCAGTGCAGATTGAATGCACATAAAATAAAGAGAGCTGCAACGCCGGAACACTGTCTATACAGCGTAAACATGTCACTTTGGCCGAGTGGTTAAGGCGCTGCACTCAAGGCACATCCCTTCCGTTAAACGCGGAGTATTGCAGTTTCGTAAGAAGCGTGAGTTCGAGTCTCACAGGTGACAGCATACTTTTTGCTCTTAAACACAAATTTGCCACAACATTTTGTTGTCTCAAAGAGTACTTAAAAACTTAGTTACCTGAACTTGAGCTGCTTGTTTGACGTAGTTGCCTTCCATGCATTCAGCCACCAAAGTCAATCCTTTACCCGCTTTTAATTGGCCAACAAATCCCATCAACTTCTCTTGTTTATCAGCCATAACTTGCGCATTTGAATTGCGAAGCCATAATGCATTCGGATAAAGAACAAGAAGCTGAGGTCTCCAATTACGTGTGTGTTGTTCTTGGCGGTTGTCGACGTTCAGGAGTGCATAACGAGCTGCAGACAACTTGAGGCCTTTCAGCCCGTCTCCCCATTCCTTCTTTGCTCCGGCATATTCAATATACTTGTAAACAGCGATTCCGATAAAGATGGCAATCAGTGCAAACTGCCACGCCGACACAAACATAATGAGGATGCAAAGAATTGCGCCCATGAGAGAAGTAGCCCAGTGATAGTAGCGGAAAGACGGTCTCCATCCAGGTGATTTCATAATTGACTGGAGAGCACAGGAAATGTTAACACCAAAATAACACATAACAAAAAATCTAAAAGCACATTCTTTTAAAAGAACTTCAAACTTATTTAACTTACTGTGTGATCAAAGCTGTTAAGTTCTCAATGACTGCAATCAAAATGCCAATCTCGCAAATAAACAATGCAACAAAGATGGCAATAATTGGTTCGCCACGGCTGTCTAGCTTCTTGAAGCGTGCCAAGAATGGAATAACCTCATCAGAGGCAATGGCTTGAAGAAGACGTGGAGCACTTGTCAGTGATTGCATTCCAGCTCCAACTGTGGACATGAGACATCCAATCAAAATGACAATTGGAATAGGAACAGCCAGTTCAGCTACTATCATTTTACCCGACGCAGACTGGCCGTACTTGTCTCGAATGAACATTTCCTGTAAGTTTATGTGTTCTTTGCTTTGTTTATTTAATTGTTTACCGAAACAGTCATTCCGAAGAAAAGAGTACCGAGAGTGTCTGAAATGTTTGTAATTAATTGAAGTTAATGTAAACTTTTGTTACAAGTCAATGAAGTAGACAGTTGAGCAGCAATTGTACCCAGTGGAATGGCACGAGAGGCATCACGCAAGTTTCCAGATCGATTAGATCCGGCCATAATGCCCGTTACGGAAGGGAAGTAAACTCCAATCAAGACCATAAAAGACGTTGTTGTGTCTTCAAACACCCAAAATGAATTTGATGAAGCAGCTGGTTCTTCTTCTGCATTGCCTCTAGTTAGAATGTCTCCGGCTGTTCTGTATTTCTGCCATAAGTTGTCACGCCAAACACCGCTTGAGAATCCAGGCAGTGCTTTTTGTTCTCCAATCGATTTTTCGCGTGTTCGAAGGATCTGGAATGTTAATGGATGGAAATTGATCGCATAAATTTGTTTTTCTCGTTGTTTAAAAAAGTGGTCATGTCTATAAACGCCGATTCACCGCAGTTTAGTGTTGCATTTGTTTATTTCCTGTAGTGTTTTCTCCTATTGCTTGCTTTTAATTTAATGATTTGTTCGATTTTCAGAGTTAAATGTCGTCAGAAGATATCGCCAAATTTGAATGGAAGATTGAAAATCTAGATAACGTGTTTGATAAAACTGCGTATAGCGATGTTTTTCACCCGCCAGGCGATCCAGCGACCGATTTTTTATTGCTTATTGAACAAAAATACTACCGTCTAAATAAATCTCCGTTTGATTATACTTACAATGCTAAGTTCGGAATTGAATTGCAAAAAATGGGCAGAAAATTAAAAGAATTGGAAATCAAGTTTTGGATTGAAGATTGTGGAAATGAAAAATTTGGCGAGCAAGTTAAGTTTTTCTCAGTTTTTGCTTAATTAAAATTCAATTTAGTTAAAAGATTTACATTTCATTCGAAACGTACACAAACTTATTTTGATTTGAAAGATGAGAGTATCCAACAAGCACTCTCACTTATTAAGACTAATGGTTCGAAAGGTTGGGATTTATGGTGTGTTTTGAATTTTAATCTATTAAAACAAACTAATTGTTTAGCAGTGGTATAACTATGCATTGTGAATTATCTTATTCAAACACAATTGGAAAGAAAATTTCTGTAAAAGATGATGCTTTGATGTTCCGCAACAATTTATGGAATCTTTACAAGGAAGGCCAAGATTTCGACACTACATTCAAAGTTGATGGAGTAGAGTTTAAAGTAAATTGAACTTTATTTAAGCAAGTATTAACTACTGTCTTTAAGGTCCATCGAATTATTTTTACGTCTCAATCGCCTGTCTTTAAACAAATGTTCTTGACAAATTGCGAGGAAGCAAAAACAAAGATCGTGAATATCGAAGACTTTTCCGCTGAAGTGTTTGAAGATTTTGTCTATTGGATGTATTTGGGCAATTTTCAAAAGCTTGATGAAAACGCTGAAGAACTGTTCATATTAGCAGATAAGTATCAAATTGAAAAGTTGCAGGTAAGAACTATATTGTTATAAGCAAATAATTGTTTCTTGTTTAGACTACCTGCTCCGATTATTTGTGCACAACATTGGACGAAGAAAATGCGGCACATTTGTTAATTCATTCAACTTTGCACAACGACGATAACTTGAAAAATTATATTTTGGACGAATTTTCAATTAGACCATCAGTTATCAAGTTGAAGTTGTTCTTATCAAAAGAGTGGAAACAATTTTGCATTAATTATGAGCAAGATGCGGAACAAATTGAACAGTTATTTTGTTCAAAGTGTAAAATCTAATTACTTGATTGCCTTTAAAGTTCACCTAATAACGTTTTCTTTAAACAACTTCTCTATTTCATCATGATGTCAATAAAGCTTTTTTACCTGTTCGAAATAGGGATCGCATTTTGTCCTCAATGTATCGTTTGTGCAGAACAATGGTGTCAATCCTTCAGGTGAGCAGATCGGCGTGTATTGATATTTATCCGAAAAGCCCACCAAATTAACAGGCCTATCTCCAACCATGCAATACATTAAACTGTCCGTTCCATTAAACTTGTAAAACATGCCAATGAACGTGCACAGAATACAAAGAAGGACAATGATCAGAGCGGGCAAGGAGAACTTGTTGACTACTTTAACGCCGGCTAGCACAACCAATCCGATGCAGAATAACAAAATTGATCCGTAGACTCGAAAATTGTGGTACATGTTGTCGAATAGCTTTGCTTGCGGAAAAACGTATACCTAAACAGTTAAATTGGCTCAACTATTCAAACAACAAGCAAAACTTACCAACAAGATTTCAACACCTCCTGTGATGTACATCGCCGCTGCTATTGTATTGCCAAAGAAGAACAAGATTCCTATTGCTCCGCCAATTTCCGGTCCCAAGTTTCTTGAAATCATGTAATAAGGGCCTCCAGCTGATATCGCTCCGTTTGTTGCAATTGCAGAAAGTGACATTGCAGTCAGAAAGGTCTAAACAATTGATTTGATTAAGAAAAGAACGTTAAATTAAAAATTAACTTACCACCGAACAGCACAACAAAACAACACCCAATGCCTCCAAAATACCAGCAACTCCAACAATCCACGCCAAACGAATGAAGAATAAGACTCCAAAGATGTTCTGAATGCACGGAAAATAGACACCCACGACTGTTCCCATTTTGACTGGCTAAAAAGATATGCATTAAACCAACTTCAAATGAATGTTAAAGAAAGAAAAACTACTTGTTGTCAAATCAACTTCAAATGTCATTTTTGTCTGTTGATTAAAATGATCGAAAAATAAGTTTGTTTTCGTTTTTGTGTTTGCTAGTCAAAACAACTTTCAATGTCGTTTAATTAACAGAAAAGAACAAACCTGTTTGGGAGCTCTTTGTGTAGATGCTGTATCTACATCTTCACCTTTCGGTGTTGTTGTTTGATAAAGGGACAGGGATCTAAGCATCTGGCCGATCTTCTGGCCTTGTGTGTTGTACTCTTCCTCATATAAAGCCAAACTGACATCGCTTTTCTCACACAAAGGAATGCGTTCGGCGCCATTGCCCGTTTCTAAAAGCAAATTTGGCCAATTACATTAAGTTAGTATTGGAATTTGAATGTTTAAAGATATTTAAAGATTGTTTACCTCCTTTCCCATGATAATGTGCTGCATTGCCGCCCTCCACGTTGTTGCCTAGTGCGGCCGTAGCATCTTTGGAATCGTTGGCGGACGGCTCCACCGTCCTCGACACCTCAAATCGACTCATCTCTGTTGTGGCATTCGGCTGTTTTGATGATGAAGCAAAAGCAGTGCAAAAACTTAAAAAAGCGAAGGCAACCGGGCTAAACTTGAATCATTTAAAAATGCATTTTGTTTAATCGCGCTTTAAATAAACGTCGAAGTGTTCAGTCGCCAAAGAAACAAAATTAACCTCCAACTTCAAGAAAAGAGTCCCGAGAGCATCAACCGCAAAAGCTTAATACTTCTAATAATAATAATCGCCGCCACAATTATCATTTGGCGGAGAAAGCGGACGCCGTGCCTTTGTTGATCCAAAAAGTAAACATAATGAATTCGAAAGCAGTAGAAGTTTTGAATGTTTTGAAAACATGTGAGAAGAACAATAATTGTGTTGATTCTTTCGAACAAGAAGAAATCGTTCTTTTGAGAAAAGAACTCGTTTCTATTTTCTCGTAAAAGATAATCGAATTCTGTTCAAACTCTTAAACTTAATCCCCGGAGACGCCCAATTTTGGCACCTTGCAAATTGAGAAAAGTTCGAAACGATAAAATGAAGCGAACAAGACCGGAACAATTCAATTGTTCCCAACAAATTGGCACATATTGTTGAAATGAGAAGTGCGAACAGAAATTGAGTTTCAACGAAAATTGATAGAATAAGAAGTGTGGACAAAATTGAGTTTGAACAAGAAATTCAAGAATGTTTTTTGCTTCATCGATTAAAACAGCAAAATGACTGTTAAAGAAGTTGTTTGGTTAGTTAAAACAATAAGATGACTGAAAGTGTATACTACTAACTTGTTCTTTGTATTGAGTGATTAACTTGACTAATCAAACTCAACACTGCTTTTTAAGTCTCTAACAGAAATTAAGTTTGAACAAAAAATGTTCTTTGATTAGTTAAAAGTAACTTGAAAAGCAACATCGCATTCGATCAATCGAGTTAAGCGCTTAAAGTTATTATGAAGAACTTCTTCATAGCAATTTGTTTGAAGGTTTGAACTGTCCTATTAAACAAACGCCCTTGGCTGACCGAACGCAACTCTTTATTAAAAACAATTCAAAAACGCACTCATTGAAAACGCAACATATACTTATCCGGGCAGAAAACAAACTTTGTTGGCTAACCTCTTCTTAGTCTTCTTTAGTCTGTCCAACTTTTTGCTCAAAACTAAAGAAAAACTTGCCGCAAATTGAATCATCCTTTTAGTGAAGAAGAAAGCTTCAACAAATTTTGTCGGATAACCAAATCGTCGCTGTGGAAAGTGCCAAAATGGGTTACCGGGCAGCGGAGTTCTAACGCTCAATACAGAAGGGAGGTAATTTGTCCGAAAAAACAGAACAAAATTGACCTGGAGTGATATTTGAACACAAACATAAACTTTAAAGACAGACTAGAAAATTACTCTCAACTATTTGAAAATAGAAGATTTTCAAGGAAAAGACGCCATGAATTTTATGGCCCATTGAACTCATTCAAATTGAAGGGAGTTGGACGGTAAATCTCGACTCAAACGGCGAAGTTCAATCAAGTGTGTTGGAATTTGCATTAAAGGGTTTGTTAAAGACGTTTTTGGACGTGGTTGAACGTTTAAATAAGAAAATGCAAAAAGCATACAACAACTTTAATCGAGAATTGTGTTATCAATTCAAACGTTCGTGACCTTTCAACTCTCAACTTTGCTCTTTCTACGACAACGAATGTTTTGGTAAAGATTGGCAGCAAAACAGTCTTATCAATTCAAAGCAAAACGTTTTTAATAAATTATGCGAAAGTATTGAGTAAATTGATCTCGTTTGTGCATGCATAATTTAATAAGCAAGTTGAATCGATCAAGTTGAATATATTGAATCATAAACATTTTGAAGCTTCGAGTAAAAACCCCATTGCAATCAGAACCAACTCCGGCAGCCACAACCAAAAACATGGGTTTTGATTTCATTGGGCCGAGAGCAGGGTGGCAAACAACCTGGAATCGGATTACACCTTCACCCATTTTTGAGTATCTTTAACCGAAAATTCACGCCCCTGCATTTTAGTCTCTGCGCGTCCTCTCAAACTAAAAAGAATAAAGAAGACCTTTTTAAACAAGTGAGGTCTTTCTTTTAACCAAATAAGTAATCAACAAATGATCTCGTTGGTTGGTCTGGTCGCGCATGAATACGATGACTATTAAGATTTGGATTCCGCTCACGTCTCATCCCGCAAGTTACAGTGCACAAAACGACGTGAGGACACAACTACGCAACGCAAGAACACGGCGCGCAAAAGTATCAATGTCACGCAGAACAAAGAAAAGAAGAAGCGCCAGAGTTCAAAGCTTTAGAACTTTGAGGTGAAAAGTTGAAGTTATATTAATTAAAGTTCCTTGTCTGCAAAAGAAGATCAAAGATCTGCTTCTTGTTGATTAAAGCAATTTAATAACGAACAAACAAATAAAAAGCAAGACACAAATTGCACAACGCAAGCAATAAACGAAAATGTACAGAAATGTCAAAACCAATTTGGCCAAACCAAACTTCGCGCTAATTAGAGGTCGCTCTTCTCAATAAGGCCAGACAAGTAATTGTGCATTGCGCGCCGTCAAATCCACATGCAATATTTCAAATGAACAAAGTGTAGAGATTCCAGGAATTTGAAGAAGATGTCATCAACAATGGTTTGAAACGAGGAAGTTAATAGAAAGAAGTCTTTAAAGAAAAACTATTTCGACAAGAAACATTCTAATCTTTAGACTTTCAACAAAACAAACAAAACTTTGACCGTGAAAAAATTGGAGGCAAATCGGAGCTGACAAACCTGACGTAATCTCTTGTCGGCGGCCAAAATATTGAAAAAATTTCAATTGTTTGTGCATGCACATCACCCAAAAAACGTTCCCACACTTTGTGTCCATTTGCTTGAATAATGGACAGGTGCATTTTTTGTGAAAAAAACAGAAGGTGTATTGAAGGTGTCTGGAAGATTCATTTAAGGATTATTGAAAATGCATTGAAAATGTATTGGAGGTGGTTTTATAAATAATTAAAGTGACCGTGTTTAAAGAGTAGATGTTAAAACTATTGAAATGGCTGTGTTTAAAAAGTAGATGTTAAAATGATTAAAACTATTCAAATGTTAAAGTGACTGTGTTAAAACTATTCAAATGACTGTGTTTAAAGAGTAGATGTTAAAACGATTGAAATGACTGTGTTTTAAAGATATCAAACTATTCAAATGACTGTGCTTTAAAGAGTAGCCGTTAAAATGACTGTGTTTTAAAGAGTAGTCGTTAAAATGATTAAAACAATATTAAAGTGACTGTGTTAAAACGATTGAAATGACTGTATTTTAAAGATATCAAACTATTCAAACGATTAAAGCGTTTTGTAACAACGTTTCTTGTTAAAACGATATCAAACTATTCAAACGGCTGTTTTAAAGAGTAACCGTTAAAAAGACATCAAATGATTGAAACAACGTTAAAAGGATTAAAAAGTATAATCTTTTCGGAAAGATTAATAAACAAAATAAGACACTTCTCAAGCCAGACTTCCGTTTTCTTTTAAAATGAGCGCAATGTTCAAAGAACATTTGCATAATTTCACTATGATTGACGTAAAATCTTCAAAAACATCACTCAAAATAGAGTGTCCGCCGCTTTGTTGAGGACATAAATAAACAAATTAGCCGTTGGGTTCTGCATCTCCATGTGGCGAAAAGCACGTGTGGCCTGTGCAGTCAAAAAATCTCGTCCGAACAATAGAAAGTTTTTATGTGAGAAAAGAAATGATTGAAGTTATTGTTCTTTTTGTTAAAAAAACACGTCGGATTAGAAACACAAAAATGACTTCTATAATTTCGAGGAGGATTAAAACGTGTGCTTGGAGATTAAGATCAATTATTATAAGCAGCACGGAACGGTATAACTTTTTAAAACCACACAATATTAAAGATACTCAAATCTTCATCAAGTCAAGAAACGTCATCAAAAAAGTTATGAAATTAATAACAAGTAATCATTAAAAAATCGTCACTTTCAATCAAAACGACAACTTGACCTTTTGGATCAAAACAAACAAAAGATCATTATCAATCAAGGAAAGGCCCTCTAAAGTGTTCAAAACAGGCAGAAAAGAAAAAATCCCTGCAAAATTCGCAAAGTTTCGCACAAATTTTTCGTTTCCTCTCCATTTGTGAGGCAGCGACCCCAAAAAAGCCATCGGAAGTCGGAAAGCAAAGAGTGCACGCACATGCTTACCAAGCCGCTTTGCATGGCCACTCCATTCACGAACAAACAAAAGAGTGCCGTTGGTGAACCACGCAAAAAAGAGTCCTCATCTCTTGCGGTGGCGACAACTAAGGCCAGATTCGTGCAAAAAGGCCAGCGGGCAAAAAATCCGCGACTCCTGCAAATCTCTTTCTTCAATCATCGCCCTGATTCGGCTCTTTCTTTGATTGACTTCTTTAAACAGATCTTGAAAGTGTTCTTTTGAGTGACTTCTTAAAAGTAAACAATAGCTATTAAAAGATCTTTACAGAATGGCCAAGCCGGAAAGCCTCCTACAAAACATCACAAACGCAAAGAAGAAGAGTTCGCGAACCCATCGGAGCAAACCACTCTTGGCTCTTCACCGCGACATCCCGCCAATTTGGTTAAGTGCCCATGACTGGATGAGTGGAGTTCTTCGATGATGATGAATAGAGCCTTCGTTGGGGATATTCTCCGAAATTTGTGATCATTATTGCGTGCAAGTTTAACTTAATTAACTATGTGCATGGTAGGACAAAACAATCTAAACAGCAGTCTTTAAAGTTGAGTCAAAAGACTTTTAATCTAAAGTATAGATTCTAAACAACAAACACGAAGAAGCCAATTAAAGTAGAAAAAGTTCAACTCCGTTTTGGGAAACCCTCCAAAACATATTTCATCTGCCTTGATCCCAAGAGACAAATTTAAACAAACAAATGATGTTGTAGGCGACGAAAGAGGCCTCTTTCCTTTCGGACTAATGATTTATGGTTCGGAAGTGATGTCAATTTGAATAACTTTTTGGTTTAAAACTAACAAGTAAACCTTGTTGTCTTCATTAGTGTCTATAACAATGTCCCCAGTCAATCAAAGATTGAAATTCAATAACATCTGGTCACTAAAACCGTAAACTTTTTATTGCTAGTCGTTTGAGAAACAACAAATTAACTTGAAAGATTTTTTGCTTTGTTGATTAAAATGATTTGAAAGAACGCTTCAAATTTTGTTTAGTACATTTGACTAATTGTTAAAAGGTATCGTTTTAAAACTAGTGCTGCTGTGACATCGGTATCAACAACTAAACAAAAAAGAACGCAAGCAAATTAACTCAAAAGAGAATATTAATAACTCAACAAATTAAGTCGAACAAAGAAGACCCGCTCAATTTAATCTCTCAAGCAACAAAAAGTTAATCTCTCTCGCAATTAGTTGAGCACAAAAGTATGCAGAGTAATCAATTTTAATAACCAAGTCTTTAAAACACTGTCCAGACTCAATAAAAATTCAAATTTCCGATACTCGTTAATACAAGGTGAGAGAAATCTAATAAAGCTACCGACACATTAATAACCTTTCCTATTTGATGGAGAGAACATTAAAATGGCCATAAAAACTGGAGACATTTGATGTAATGGCCACAAAGGTCGATGAACGAACGAATGGTATTTTTCGGAAGTCGACAAAAAAGGTTAAAATTGGTTCTATTTTAAGAGTGTTTTGCAGTTTACAAAGTGAAATTAAATTACATTAACACTTTGTTGAACAAAAGAATCTTTAGCAACTTGAATGTCGTTAATGTCATTGATAAAGCTCGCAATCTTCCACAATCTTTGTTTAAAGTCAAAATGTTTTATCCAATAGTAAAACTTACTTATTCTTTTATGCAAAACAAAGAAATTTGAGAACAGGAAGTAAACAAAAATTGAGTGAACCGAAAACATAAAAGATTCTTTAGTTTTTCTATTTATAGACATTTTTAGAAGCAGCAAATAAACTAGCAGGAGCATTTAAAATGCACAGACATGTTTTGTGTGGCATAAAGTGTATCAAACAGAGATGATTAATTAGACGTTCGAATAGAGAAAGCGGGATGCAATTATTGTTACCATTTTAAACAACAACGTTAGTGGTTTCAAAATTCGTAAGAAAAACTTTCCGTTCATAAAGAACCGCAATTTCAAATTCACATAAAATCTCTTCGAAATGGGCCATTGTTTTTTGAAGCAAACGACGTAGAATTTGGTCCCGAATTTAAATTGACTTCTCCACAACCGAGGTTTGAGCTGCAATTTGATTTCACACTCACTTAAGTTCTAAAATCTGACAAAAACAATATACAACGACTTCAAAGAACGCCCCGAAGCCATTCCGTGCAAAAACGCTTAACTGCTTTAATCCCGCGTCAGGACAAAATTTTCATCATCGTCGTTTGTGAAGCGTCGACTCCTTCGCTCTTCTTTCCTCAAACTTCTACACAAACGAGCGCCGTCCAAGCAATATAAACCTTGAGTTAGGAAACAACAAAAGCGTCGGCCTTGTCGCTCAGCGTTTGCCACAAAAAGTTTACGGCGTTTGGATATTAAAATGGAATTTCTTGTCGTGTTGAAGCGAAAGTGTTCGAACAGTTAAATTGAAGTGCAAAGATTGGAACAGTGAATTCAAAACAAAAAAACACTTCATGACGTCTATTTTTGGTAATGCCAAAGCCTCTCTACCTCGTGCCAAAACTAAAGCTTCGGATTTAAAATTCTGACTTGAACCTGTGGCTCTGAGTTGCGAAGTGACTTGGGAAACGGGCCGCCGAAAACGTAACTAACAAAAGAATGGACTTTGTTGTTTGGAAGGTTTGTGAATGGGAGATGTTGACGTAGATTTTGGAAGCGTTGAAAAGATTTTTAAAGCCGTGCATTTAATAAATTGTATAAACTGCGTCATTCTTTAAAGAAGTTGTACTGATTAAGGAAGTTGTAACGATTGCATTAACTAAAAAGCATCCAAGTTGCCAAAAATACGCACAATCAACTAAACAATGAATACACGTGACCGAAACTTTCGAGCATGTTAGACAAACAATTAATTGGCGATGCTTTTTTGGTATCCAAATTGATAAGAAGAAAAGGAATATTTGTGAAAGCAACGAACAGATAAACTTTTTGGCAAAAGAATTTTTAGAACTAAAAAATGCATTCAGGTCCGATTCATTCATTAACATCCGTGTGGAAAGAACGCCAATTTAGCGCCGATGATTTATGACGGCGTGTTTTGGCCAAAATCAAATTGAAAGGGACACAGATGTCATGATTCAAACGTCAAATCACTATTTGATTAGTTGGGACGTGAACAAAGAACTCCAAGGACAGAAATTATTTAAAAAACACAACAAAGAAAAAGTCTTTTTCTTTACAGAGATCACTTTCTCCAAAATCTATGCAAAATCCGCAAGCCAAAAATCTCTCAAAAACGGCTCACGGCAACAAATGGCCAGCAGCAGTTAGCAAGCAAATCCGTCTCAAGCACTGATAGACTTAAACCCAAAAGCGACTCATCTCTTTTCGACGGCGACCACTAATGAACACAAATTGGATGGGGCACTTGTTCGCGACCAAAAAATTGCCGAGCCAACAAATCAGAGGCAATTTGGCCGCTAGGCAACATAACAACCTGTGTCCATGAACAGTTGTCGGCGCGTCTCCGTCCCAAAAAGTGATGAAGCATGTTTTAACTAGTAATTATGATGTAATTAATGAAGGACAAATTGATTTGTTTTGTTTTTTAAATTGAACAACAAAAAATTGCATCATCTAAACCGACTAATTCGAATCACACAAAACTACAAAAAAGAATGTTCTCAGAGAAGCGAAATGCACTCGTTCAACCCGCTATGACTCATTAGATCCGTTTGAATTACACCAGAAATCAAACGCTTTTTGTTGTCTGATCACAAGAGCTCGCTGTGTGGATTGCGTTTTTTGTAAAGCGGAGACCAAATGTGATAGACTTTTCCAGAAAGCGACTGTTTTGTTTGTTTATTTCGTTAGACATATTTTATTGTTTTAATAGAGACTTTTCTGCCAAAAAAGCCAAAAGGAACATTGTTTATGTTCTGCAAATTCTATGTAAATACTGCAAATGTTTATTCTTTCTTAGAAGTCAATACAACACATAAACAGAACACACTTGTTTATTTCAAAGAAAAGAACAAAACATTTTTTGAAAAAAGATATTCAATTCAAAGTGACTGTTCAAATGGAAGAAGTTTTTGTGGAAAGCGTTTGAGAACATATTTTTCGTATTCATCTTTATTCAAAAACATTGCTTTTTTGTTAATTGATTCCAATGCCAAATTAAACAAACTGTTTGGTTTTTGACTGAAAAGAAGAGTTAAACAACATCATTTTAAACAACACCAACCTCAATGGAATACGATAAAACAAACGCTGAGACGATCTAACTGCACACAAAGTTAAAAACTTGTTTTGAATCAACAAATTGAAATGTTCGGCACGATCAAACTCTCTGATTGCATTAACTTCGCCAGTATCCATATTAAAATAAAGAATAAAACGTTGATAGTCGTCGTCACGATGCAATAAATAGCATTTGTTGTCGAGCCAAACAGAACGAGATGAATGCTTCTAAAACTTCTTTGTTAAAAGTATTGCAAACAAAGCTTACAAGAAAAGTCTCAACGTGGCCGATAGTTTCGGTCTGAATTGGAAAGAATTCTTTGCTCTTTTCAATTTGATTTGACTTGATTGAGAATGTCATGAATCCGTAGGGTAGAAACTTCTCCTCGTCTGCCAAACCGTGTTCGTCCAAGTTTTTCGAGCCCAAAGCATAAATTGTATCTCCTTCAAATTTGATTGTGAGATGAAAGACTTTGAAGTTGAATCGCATTTTGTTGCCAAGTTGAAGTTTAGAGTCAATTACACTTCCAGTATAGAACAAATGAGCGCGTTAGTAATCACCAATTATGAGAAACTTGCAATTATCAGCGGAATCAACAATAACCTTTAAGAAATATCCTTCAACTGTTTTCTTGTCTAAGATTTCACATCTAAACTGCTTGACATTCAATTTCAACAAGTAGACGTCGGTAACAATTGTTTGTCCACTCCATCTGTCAGCATTGATGTACAAAAGGTGCTCAGAGTTTATGCGCTCCAACTTTGACTGCTTTCCAAAATCAAGCAATTCGTTGTCTACTTTCAATTCTCTAAATTGAATGCTATTAATTAGATCTGTTAATTGTACCTTTTCTGTTCGTGCCACATATCAAATAGAAACCACGTTGCCGGTTTTGATTTATCAAAGCTCCATTTGACATCCAAAGCATATCGATCAGAAAGCAAACAAACTTTGTAGTGACTAAAATGTAAACAATACTTTTTTTAATTGATTTTGTTGTTTTTCTTTTTGATTCAACAAATCAATTTAATCAATTAAAGAATGTATTGATTACGATTTAGAAAGCATGTATGTGAAGCCGTTGTAGTGTGTTCCGTATTCCAATGCCCGAGCCTCAATTGCACGTTCCGCTTTCTTGAAGTAAAAACAAATTGGACGGATAACATCAAGAACTCTTTGTGGAATCGCGCTGTTCTCAAAATAGTTGATCCACTTTTCAATTTCTTGTTCGTTGTATTTGTTGACGAAGTTAATTGAAGATAGACCGTAAAGCTTGCGATAAACTTCTTCGAATATTTTAGCTCGACTGTATCCGTTTTGTATGTTGTCTTTGACATACTAGGTTGTTAAATAAGTTTTTTCGTTTTTTTAGTTCGACATACTTTTTTCGATATTGCTGGACAATTTTTATACCATCTGAAAGCTGAGGACTAGGCGCACATTTTGATACATAGCTTATGTGACTGTTGAGTTCAAACTATTGTTGGAAATCCAAGTTGCAAACAACTTTAACTAAAGTGCTTAAAACCCATAAGTAACTTTCTGGCCATGTTTTGCATAATTAATAGCTCATTTGATAGCCTAACGCGTAAAAATCATAATAGAAAAAGAATTGGGACATTTTACAGTGACGCATTTTGACTATCAAAGTTGACCGACTCGAATTGCTTCTCGAATCAAAAAAGTTGATTGATCAAAGTTAGTAATGCATCTTTGAGTGGCTATTGACATTCAGTTTCGGATTTTCTCTTAATTGTTTTTGTCACGTCTCAGGCGTTTAGATAAGTTATTAAGATAAACAACAATACAGTTTAAAAGGTTATCTACGGACTCTAAATTGTTGTACCAAAGCAAATGCCTCATTTTACACTTTTAGTTAGCTATTGCAATTTAGGCTTATGCAATGATTATATCGTTAGATGCGCAAGGACTCGGGCTCTAAAATGATATTAAAAACACAGCAAAATTTCAACAAAAAGGCTTTAAAATTCATTCGCTGAAAAAAATGAAAAAACTTTTTTAACAACCTAATATATAAAAATGAGATGCGGCAACTCTGTCAACATAACTGTTGAGTGAAAAATGAAGGCCTTATTTGCCTTGTTGTTTGTGTTGGTTTTAGCGAATGCAAAAAGTAAGTTTATTTAAACAACCAATCTAATCAATCAATTTAGGACTGACTAACAAAGAAAGAAAGGAAATTCTTTATCAAGCAAACAACCAGTGTGCACAACTTGCTATTCCTACCAAATATAAAGATGAAACTCAACAAACTAACACCCCACCCGCAGCCAACATGAATAAGTTGACTTATTCGAAGGAGTTGGAGAAGAAGGCACTCAAAATGGCAAAGACCTGCAACACTAATCTCTCTCTTGGTTACACTTTCTTTGTTAGAGACGTTAACGACGTAAATGATGATGAACGTAAGTTGTTTTAAGCAAATCAACAATAAAAGACTATTTAGCACCGCCAAGTTATTCTACCTTCATCCCCAACGCTGTTTTTCTTTGGGCCACTATGTTTGCTGATTACCAAACAACTTACTTCGGTAAGTTCTTATACTTATATAATTAATTTATGTTGTTTAGACAAATCCGGAGCGGTGACACATCAACAGCAATCACTTTTGTGGAATGAAACTTCTAAGTATTCTTTACCTAATGCAACTGTAAGTTATATAAACAGTTTTAAACAGTTCTTAAAGTAGTTAAACAACTCCAGAAAGCACGTGAAGCTTACGGAACCGAGTTTGGTCAATTTATGTGGGCAAAGGCAAGTCAAATTGGTTGTGCTCAACAATACTGCAGCGGTAAGTTCTTTTCATTGCTTTGGTATATATTTAAAGATGTTTCTAGAAATTACCGGAGCGTGGCGTGACAAACTACTTGAATTAAATATTGCATTCAATTCAACAACTTATCCTTTCGTTGTTTGTGCTTACAAGAAGAAGTAATCTTTTAAATAACTGTTTAACTTGCATTATTTTCAGAGCAGTTTACGGACAACCTCTTTACAAGAAAGGAAAGAAAATGAAGTGCCCAAAAGGTTCAAGAAATAGTAAATACTTTCGATGGTGCAAGATCAAAGGAAAGAAAGCTATCCACAAATAAGATTGTGTTGAATAAACATAGATTGTTTGTAGAATTGTGTGATGGCAAGGTTCTTTAACTTGTCTGGTCGGCTAAATAAAAAGAAAGCATATATGAAACAATTAAATGATCACCTTAACGGAAGTCTATAATAGAGATGTTGTTTCGTTTCTCTCATCCTGCCACAAATTAACAAAATTCCATCATCTACGCAGAAATCTCTACACGAATGATGCTGGAGTGTTATGCTTGAATAAAAAAGATTCGTTGTTTCAGTCTCCGCATTAATTTCCAAAAAAACATATGCATATGCTTTTAACAAAACAATAAGTCTGTGGCCATACCAAGCAAAGCTTTGTCTCTAAATACAACTTAAAAGTTTGTATAATTTATACAAATTACTCACAGCGGATATGGCAGCATCATTATATTTATCGGGGAATTCAAATTCGAAGCATTTTTTAATTGAAACGTGACTTTCGTTCATCTTCACGTTGACCATGACAAGAGGATTATCAGTATTTCGGTTAATAATATGCATTAGACCGCGCATTTCGTCGCCGTTTAATTGAAAACTCTGCTCATACCATGTTACTGCATAGCCGAATTGATCAGAATCCAGTGCCATTATATTTGTTTCAACTTCAATTCTTGAATTGTTTAAACAACACCTTTGCAAACAGTATCTAGTTTCCATATCAACGTTTTCACCGAATAAGCAGAACTTGTCTGGACAGTTAATATCTTTTGCAATGCTTAAAATATCATACAAGAATTTCTTTGCGTCCAAAAGTCTGCATGTTAAATTGTCTTCGTTGATTTCCATCAAATAAAGAGTGTGCAGTTCAATTACATCGGAACTTGGAGCTACTTGTAGGAATGCATTAATTAAAAATTGAGTATCATTTAAAGCGAATATTTCAACAAATACGTCTTTAATCATTGGTAAGTTGTCAATTAGATGGAGTTGTCTAAAAACAGTAAGTGTTTGGAGGCAATATTACTCAAAGCAACCTTTTCTTTAGAGAATTGCACTCAATCAAATAAAGTGAAGATTGTTCTCCATCTTCAACACTAACATCAATTGCAAGGCTTGAAGACAATAAAGTGAAGTAGCATCTTTTTGATGGGCACTGTCTCTGCTCTGCTGAAGTTTGGAATCTTTCCATTCCTTCGCGAACGATATTAGAAACGCGATCTTAAATTAGTTGTAGAAGATCTTGAATGTTTATTTAGAAAAAAGAGTCGTTGCGCCGCACCCAAAAAATACATAAAGGCGCGCCTGACTTCTTATCAGTTTGTTCAGTGCTTAAAATGCAGTGAGATGAATGTTATTTAACGCAAAGAAATGTTTATTGTTTAAAATCAATCAATGTCGAAATTACAGGGTGAAGAAAAATTATTTGATTCTTCTTTCGAAAAAAGAAAAGTGTATTGAGTCAATTTTGTTGAACTCATTCAATAAAAAGAACTCACATGAATTGCAATATCATCATCACTCATTGTTTTGTATGAAGACCATTTAACAAGAAGTTGTGAGCATGTTCTGTGTTTCTTGCCAAATAACTATTAGTTGCATAATAACGATCATAGAATATACTCTTCAATTGTGTGGTTTGTTAAAACAAACTGTTTTTAATAGTTCGGCAGCCACTTTCAAATATTTCCTTTGTTTGAAAACAAATGTTTAAATATTGTAGGTGTCAAGTTGATCAGAAAGAGTATTTTTAATCCTTTGGTTTGAAAAGGATTTGCATGTTTAAACTTATTGGATGCAAACAACGGAACGATTTACAACATGGACGGCAGAGTCCAGCTTTAAACATAGCACGTTTGAATATACTCAACACGCTAGAGAACAGATGCGTGTTTTAACGTGTTTCATTTGATATTTAGAGACAATGAAAGACGATAAATTGTTTTCGGACAATGAAAAACTTCTTTCTAGTGATGAATTCACTCTATATTCATTGCCACAACCGATTCGAGGTAATAGATTCTTTAATTGTGTTTATTTAATGTTTTTAGATGGACTCCGACCAGAGATTCAAGGTCTTAGAGCAATTGCAATTATTGCTGTTTTATTGTTTCATATGTGGAGTGGTTACTTTCCAGTCGGTTATCTCGGAGTTGATTGTTTCTTTGTGATCTCTGGTTAATAGGTTGGTAAGAAAGTTTTTTCCACAAGCACCTAAGTGTTTTAATTTTCCACAAACGTTTATAGTTCTTTTTCTATGTTTTGTAGAACCACTAGGCGCACATTTTAAGTATAAACTGTAAATACATCACCCGTAACCTTTACTCAAAACTCTAAATTTTAAACAAATCTTACTCCAATGCTTAAAAAATACAAGTAACTTTCCAGCCTGAACTACTGCATACTTAGTAGTCTATTTGATGGTTTAACACGTAAAAAACACAACAGAAAAAGATTTAGGACATTTTACACATTTGGTGACGTGTTGCGACTACTGAAGTTGACTGACTCGAAGTGCTTTCTTTCGAATTGAAAAGTTCGCTACTTCAAATTTATTGACCTACCTTGATTAGGTTGCCATCCTTTAATGCCGGACTTTCTGCATTGTTTTTATCACGTTTCTGGCGTTCAAATTACCCAAGAAACATGCAAACACTTACCTTAAAAGAGTATTTAAAGACACTAAAAGGATTAACGATGTACCCAATTTAGTTTATTATTTTGTTTAACCATGGCTACTGATGCAAATACAAGTTATATACCAAAAGGTGCGTCTGGCTAAAATCTTTAAAATTGGCCAAAAAAATGCAACTAACGAATTAAATGGGAAAAAATGGGCCCACGTGGAAAAGACTTTTCCACCAACCTATTATTAGGACTTTATTATTCAAATAATTTCATCCCACTTTAATCATTCTAATTAATTTACAAACAACAAACCTGTAATTAAAATGTGGGACAAATCAATAACTTAGACGACCAACTCTTTTTTCAACAACCGGCTAGCAACAAAGTAACGTTATAACAATAAAGTAACCGCAAATAGCGTTACTATCGTATGAAATCGTCTACGGATTTAGACCTGTTTGTGGAATTGTTGGTTAGTAAACACATTAATGCAAATACTCCAGAAAATCAACGTGGATACTGGGAGCAAAACTAATCACGCAAATCTTTCAAAAAACGTACAACTATCGTAAGCGCTAAAAAACTCAAACTGTTCCGCCTGTTAATCTGTATCGACCAAAAGCCATTACAACATTTAGTTCTGAAGTCGTAAAATTCGATGCTAAGAGACTATTTTGTAAGTGTTTATTTGATGAAGTGAAACGATTACTTTTAGACTTGTGCTCCAACAACTTCAAGTATCGAATTCCATTTAAATGGTCCGATCAATAATGTAAGTTTACACTTTTAAATACTCTAATGCCGAATATGAAGTCAGCAAGACACTGTAAGTTTTTAAAGTGTTGTTTATTGTGTAAAATGGACATTTTAGTCTATTGTCAAATTAAACATTTCAGTTGTTTCGAACTGTACCGTGATACTGCAAAAACTATTAAACAAGTTCCGAAAATCACTGTCATTTTTTATCATAGTAAAAAATCTTGCTTGAAAACAAAATTCTTTTTTGTTGTTGCCACTTTTTGATTGTTCACAGATACTTTTTTACCCTACAGTATGCGATAAAAGTTCCCGGAATGAAAAAATTCATTTGTAAAACACTTATTCTCCGTTGACATTCAGTAACAAATATACCATCCGAAAGCTCTTGGCAAACTGCACAACATTTACTTCAGCAAGTGTTCAAAATGTCCGCCTCGAGCTTTGGTACATGTATCAATTTGTCTTTTCAAATTTTCCAAAATTCTCGCAACCTCTTTGTTTGAAATTTGTCTCCAAGCTCTTACCAGTACACATTTCAATAATTCAAAAGATTTGTGTTTTATAGCGCTAATCCTCCTCTCCAATATTGCCTAAACACTGAAATCAAGGGGACTCAAATCCGGTGATCTGGCATGCCAAATACTTTTGTCAAAATTTCGATTTTCCTTTCAAAACTTTTAAATTTGCTTTTGCTCCATGTGTGCGGATGCCCAATCTTGTTGAAGAATAAAGTCTCGGTTTTTAGTCCAAGGGATAAGTGGTTCAAGGACACGAGCCTGATATGCTGCATCAGTTAAGCTCTCTTTATTTATCAAAAAAAGACCAGCTCCGGGCATCCATTTCCTGAAATTCCGGCCCAAATCACTAATGACTGCGGACACTGGACATGCACACCGATTTTTGCATCCGAAAAAAGACCATTAGAAAGGTCTTACGAAACTGCACCTAACCTGTTGTCTTTTTCAAAATTCGGAGTGACTTGATAGGCTCCACGGTGAAGATCTTTTCGTCTGAAAAAAGCACAAAAAAAGCACCGAGAACAAAAATTTTTTGTTGTTGAACATCTTCTTCAAAATTGGCACTTGCCGGGTCGGTCCTTCTTTGATTTGTCGAAAATTACCTGCCTTGTTGAATACTTGTAAGAGAGACGTCCCAGCTTGGTTTTCACAATGTTTCTAGCAGAACCCTCGTTGATATCCAACTACCTTGTCATTTGTCTCATCGATCGAGTTGAATTAAGCTCCGCTCGCTTTCGGATGCGATCCACCATCTTTGTAGTTGACAAAGTTGTAGGGCTATCACTGTTGAACCGATCTGTATTTGTTCCAAGTTCTTTGAACCTTTGGATAGCATCGTAAACTGTTGATTTTGGAACGTTCAAATGAACGTTCAAAGCTTGGATAATTTTTTGCATAGAACATCCTGTACGATGTAACGTAATAGTACCTTGACGAGTTTCCGTGTTTAAAAACCATATTGTAGAGGAGTGTTAGGCGCACATAATGGGAAAAATAAAAAACATAAATGACCTAAAAACAGCTAACAAAAGCATGTTTTGCAAAAAATTCCGGGAACTTTTATCGCATACTGTATAATTGCTACCGGAAAGACTTTTAAAGAATGCATCGGTTTCTTTTTGATTCCATAATTGCTGCCGGAAAAGAGGCGCATAGAGAACAACTTTTGTGTTATGGTCCTGCTTGCAGTACACGATCAGTTTAACTTCTGTCAACGAAATGTCCATAAATTTGTTTGTTTCGGTTTTCAAGGATTGGCGACTTCAACGACTAGACGTTATAGTTTTTATAAGAGAGTTTTTTCTGACAAATGAATTTCATATGCTTTGTAACGGAGACCAAAGAATCGGCAGCGGTTTGCAAACGGTTCAGCCGAATTAATGGACAACCTTGAAGGTGAATGATTTATTGAGGCGTTCAGGGTGTTCCATCATCGAAAAAGAAAAGATTTGCGCAAGCAAAGAACGACAGCTTCCGGCAAAAAAGTGCTGCTGCAAGTTAAAAAAGAACTGATATCATTTTAGTTATTTAATTATCTTTAATGAATAAAGTTTATTTAATTGTCTTTTTTGAAACATTAAAAAGATCAAAAAGCAAATGACCTTTCGTTTGGGTTCTCCAATACCGAGAAGTTGCATTGGTGTAACACAAACGTTGCTGTAAAACTGGCGACGACGAACTGCTTGTGCAATCTTTAATGATCATCCGATGTGCATTGATCAAGTTGATTCAAAGATTCAAAAATTGCTTCTTAATCAAACAACTGTTTTTGCTGACCACTTCCGTTCAATTACAAGCAAAAATCGCCGAAACTTGCATCAACCAACCCAATTTGTTTAAACAAAACGCCACTCTTCTTTAAATCAATTGAAATTTGAAACGGAAAACGGTCTGAGAATTTGTGTAGACGTTTTTTGTGGTTGTTTCCGATCATAAAAGAACTAATAAAGATTGCTCTCTTTTAAAGTTTGTTGAATCGCTTTTCTTTATACAACAAAATTAATCGAACGTAAAAGCAAAGAAACATTTTGATTGCAAGTTTTATTTCGGACTATAAAAATCGTTTCTTGCTATTTAACTTCTTTACTTCTTTTATGAGCCTTGTGAAAGTAGTTTAATCAAATAATGTTTTGAATTATTTCAAGTTTCAACGTTTCTTTATCGCATTAGCGAGGAGCTTAAAACTTTCCATACTGCAAGAAAAACACCCGAAGATGTAATTTTAAAAAAGTCACACTGCTTGTCCGGAAACATCACACTAGGTGTAATTGTCTAATTGCACCTTTTTTGTCTCCCTTGTCCGTTTTTGGCGCCACGCATCTGTCAACCTTCCAGGAACACCGGTTTTAAACCGTTCGTAAGTTCAAGTAAATAAAGTATGGATGAAAAGAGAGAAGGAGCAATAAAACAATTCGATTCACGGAATTGCATTTTAATTATCTTCATTCAACTTTGCAATTAAACTAATCAACTTTTGATCTCAAATCCTTTGCTTTTCTGAACTTCTCTCCATCCTGAACCGTCAAACACAATTAAGGATCACTTACGTCCACAAAAATCGCTCTGCTTTCGACTTCCGTTCCCTTTCTCTATCACCTTTACCTAAAACCACTCTTTTGAAGTGACCTTGTCCCCTCGCCGTGCAAATCAATTGGCGACTCGTCTTCGTTGATTTACGACCCAAACCTTCTGACGGCTGTAATAACGCTGCTTGGAGGCGGGTGTCCTTACGTTTGTGGAAACTTCAACTATATTACCTTGGACTTCTTGAGAACCGGTTATCTTTTGTGATGAAAGTTTCAAGTGGAAGAGGTCAGACGAGTTAGATCAATTCTTTCGAGTCTTTTGTTAAATAACTTGTACTTTAAACGTGTTCCAAACAATCTTTAATCGTTTTTAAATCTTTATTGCTTAGACATTGAAATCAACACTGAGCGATCTTTAAAAATGTCTCCCCGAAGTGAAGATGTTCAGCCTTCCACTTCCACTCCACAAACTAAGTCATCGATGGAGTCTGACCCAGAACGTCCACTTTACCGACAAAACATCAGAAACCAGCCGCTTTACAACAGCTTCAGACAACCAAACAGTGTCAAAAACTTAAATAGAAAGTATTGTTATGACGGAGAACTTCATGCACCCGGAGAGCATCACTTGTCTAAAATACAAAAATCCGAGTATCACCCGATACACATATTCCGAATTGGCCTCAACAATGATCCCACGTTCTTTGTTCAAAATTCTTGGTCGTCGAGGTAACTTTTAAAAGTGTCTATCAACTTAATCAACAAAAGTGTTTTTAGACAGTCAAGCGAAGACTCTGAAAGCTTAGATGACTTTACTCCGAATTCAAGACTTTTTCCTTCAATGCGCTTGTTGTTAGCTGTTTTGTTGTGTTGCTGTTACATCACGATCTCAATTTCCACGTCAAACATGGCCGTCGCTTTAATTTGTATGATTAAGTGTCCACAACACGGTTATGCAGGCGATTTGGACTGGACGGCTAATCAAGTTTGTTAACGTTAGAGTTACTTTATAAACACAATTTTTAAGGAAGGTCTCGTAATGGCGGCTCAAAATGCCGGTTCACTTTTAATGCTTTTAACTGGACTTTATGCTGACCGGATCAATGGCAAGTGGATGGTCGGAGCAAGTCTTTTTCTGTGCACTTTGGGCAACTTACTTCTTCCTACACTGGCTCATGAGTCTGTTTGGTGGGCTATCGTTGCAAGAGTTGCAATTGGAGCTTCTGATGCCTGTATGTCTCCGGCAGTGTCTTCTTTAATAACTCGTTGGTTTCCGCATTCTGAAAGGGCAATCGCAATAGGGATAATAACTGGAGGGCGTCAAATTGGCACATTGTTTATTCTTCCAACAGCTGGATACTTGTGTACTCGAACGGACATTCAAAGTGGATGGCCATCTATTTTTTACCTGTCTGGTTTGATCTCCGCAATTGTAATTATCTTTTGGTTGCCAATGGGAGCTGACAAGCCCGCCAAACAATATTGCATTTCAAATAGAGAACGTTTGTTTATTGAAAGCAAGTAAGTTGTTTGTTTTGAAGTTACAATGTTCACTTTAATGTTTAGAATTGCTTGTGAACGTCTAGGCAAAAGAATTCATGCACCTCGAGTGCCTTGGTCGGATGTTATTAGATCGGGACCTTTGTGGGCCGGAGTTTTCTCGTTAATATGTCATGAATATCCGTTGGTGATCATGCTGCAGTTTCTTCCAAACTATATGAGAGACGTTTTGGAATTTGAACCGACTCAAAACGGTCTTTTGTCAGGTTAGTTTTTGTTTGAAGCATTTTTTCAATCTATTCTTTTCAGCTCTTCCAATTCTGTTTCTTCTTTTGTCTAAAACTCTTTCGGCATCATTGTTTTCGTGGCTTGCTCATCAAATGAGTGATAAACATCGAACTCGTTTATGCAAACTCTTTAACGGAATCGCCTCTCTCGGATTGGCTATTTCAATCGCGTGTGTTCCTCAATTCGATAAACAAAATGCGTTGTCGGCTGTTGCTTCTTTGTGCATGGCCATGTTGTTTGCGGGTGAGCTCTATTGGGTTAATTGATTGTAATAATTGAAATCTTTTTAGGTCTGCACACTCCAGGAGTTCAAACGGCTTTGTTGCAACTTGCGCCTCCTTTTACTGGTTAGTCTTTGACTATTTTAAATGTACAAAAGTGATATTAAAAACTTTATTCTGACGATGAGGTTAAACAGCATTGTCTAACAAATTAGCTCGAGAACTAGTTGAAACTTCTGTTGCTTGATTATCACTGTAATATTGCTGATCGTTGTAATATTGCTGATCGTTGTAATATTTCTGATCGTTGTAACATGGCGGATTGGCAGCTTGCAAACGAGTATTTCCCGTAACAGTTAAATTTCCATCCTCTTCAAACAGCACGTTTAAATTTCCAGCCAACTGCATGTTCTCATATTCGTTGATTTGTAAATAAACATCTCCGTGCAATTGCTGTCGTTGATTGTTAGGTGCACGGCGCGGGAACATTGTCTTTTTTAGATTTAAATGATAAAGATAGTTTTTAAAGGTTTGCCACAGTCCTCGACCACAAAAATAAACAGCAACATAGCCAAATAAATAACTCAAGAAATAAGACAAACAAGCAAAGAAATTGTTAGCGTGGACAATGTATCTTGCCACCCATTCCAGCCAATTTCCTTTGCAGTTTTCACTGATATGCTTGTGCAGATCGTTGGTGTTGTAATCGAGAAAATCAACCAAGTAGATTGCCAGCGTTGTTCCGATAAATTCAACAATCAAATTTTGAAAGAATTCAATACGTTTCAGCTTTGTTTTTTTGCTGATGGGATCTTTATTAGATTTCTTAAAGTAGTCCCGAAAAGCATGTGCCAAAGAATAGCAATAACAACCTAAATTAGTGTTTACATTATATTATTTGTAAGGTAAATTACATACACAGAGCAATAATCAATGTTGCAGTGCTAATTATGCCCATAAGAATTGAATTAGCGTTGAAGACCATAAATCCAACTATGTTTAAAGTTCTCAGTCTACCTGTTTCATTGCAAGCTGTAGCTACAAGTGTTCCTGCAATAAACTCCGAATGAATTCCCAACCAATTCCAAGTTGCGTACAGAAGAACCAAGACAATCGATGCATAAGCACTGCCACTACTTAGAATCCCAGAAATTATTCCATATGCAGGTTGAGGAATTAATGCCATTCAAAACTTTAAATTAGAAGTTAGACGTTTAGCTGACAAGAATTATGGTCTTTTTGAGAAAAGGCACCTTCATAAAAAATCGAACGATGTGCTTCGCCGTACCTTATCTTAATTATCATTTCGGCAGCAACATATACATTTATTTGTACAATGACTAGTCCACTCCTATTATTAAAAAGGCAAATTAACCGCAAGCAATCATTAAGTAAAAATTCTCAAAGATAAGAAAATTCCTCTTTTGACCAAAGAGAGCAAAAGTTCAATCTAATTAAAAACTTTCTACTTTCAGGAGTCATAACTGGAGTTTCATTCTTCACTGTTGCTTGGTCATCAATCTTCAACAAGATTCTTACAAAATGGATTGTTCAAGAAGGCTACAGAGAAGAATGGGCACTTGTTTTCTACATTTCCGCTCTTATCGCTGCTCTGCCGATTGTTGTCTTTAGTCTTTGGGGATCAGATCAACGTCAATGGTGGGCCAAGCCAACAAACAAGAAGTTCTCCAACAACTCATCTAGCGTCTCGTCAACAACATCGTCAACTGCGGACTTGCACAAAGTTGGAAGGAAATGTTAGATTCTTGACTGTACAAATTAAACCGGTTCACATCATTTATTGTTTAACTTTTAACACAATTGATCTTTCACAACATAATCTCTTCACGTTTATTCAATAAATACAATAAACTCAACTCGATAAGTGTTTAATGAATAAAAGAAGTTCTGTCGTCAAGTCCCAAAATAATTTCTTGTTCAGTTCTGCCGTTTAACGCTCGTTTTTTGCGACGTGTGTTAAAAGAGTTTACAAGAGTCACAACCAAACCAATAAGACAAAACAATACGCCCAAGAAAGCAAACAAAATAGCAAAGAACTCAGAAACAATATGGCAAGTGTTGTTGAACTTTATTAGCCAAAGCGCATCGTCGACGAGCTCTTTAGTGCATTTATATATCCCGTTATTTGATTCCCTCTTTGTTTTCTGAGCAATGTAGTCAATTAAATAGATCACGGCTAAATTTCCTCCAAATTCAGAAATCAAACAAGTAAAGAATTCGTTTCTCAAGTCTTGTGCTTTTTGTATAGTCAAAATCCGTCTTGATCTTCTAAAGAAAATATAGACTTGCTTGGCTGAAGAAACAAGGCAAAAAGCTAGGGAAATTCCAAGTGACGTCACACTAAAATGATAATTATAATGATTGCAGAGCGTTCAAAAAAGTTTCAAACACAAAAATGTCAAAAGTCAAGTTGTTTTTAAATTGAAAGAACACAAAAAGTTTTTTGTTTTCAATTCGAGTCAAAGAAGTTTTTGCTTGACGTTTACTATTTTTTTATCACACTCTGTTATTAACTAACCCGGTAATGCTTAATATTTTTGAACTGAGAACGAAGAAATCGAATACACCTTTGTCAACAAATCCGAACTTCAAATTGCAGTTGATTGAAGCATAATTAATGGCATTCCATTCAGCGTGGATGCTTGTGTAACCAATCATAGCGTACAAAACAGCCAAACTAATTGAAACATAAGATTGATTTTTAGTTAGAAATCCGAGTAGCTTGAAAATTCCGTCCATCTTCCTTTAAACGTTGTGTTTGAAAGTGTTTGGAAGCAAGCGCCAACATCTTATCAACTTATCGCAAAAGCATTTCTGACTCAAAAGAGTTGGCAACTTCGGTGTTTCTGACTCAAGTTATCATTTTTTGTTTCCAAGCGCGTTTAGCAAATAAAGTTTATTCAAAATAATGATCCCGTTTAACGCAAATGTTTAAAGCACTTAACAACAAACAAATAAGTATTAACAATTTCATTCCGACTTGTTGAATTTAGTCGCATCGCCATTTTCTTTGGGGCCTTGAGAGTCCAAATAAACTCCAGCTGGGCAACTAACATTAACAGGCACTTGTGATTTGACATAAACCATTGGTTGAGACGATTCCGAATTTGGTAGATCACTTTCGTTGAAGTTGGAGTCTATTTGAACGGCTTCTTGGCAGTTTATGTAGACAGGAACTTTTGAGACAATTTGGATTGGTATTTGAAGTGAAGGCGAGTTTTCAGAACAAATGCTCTCTTTAATTGTTTGTTTTAAAGACTATTTTAATTGTATAAAGTTTACCTTCTTCATCCATTGATCTGCTGCCACAACTTCTTAAACTCTTCAAAATGCCCATTATACAATAAAAGCTTGAAATATAGACAATTACATATCCGAAAGTGTCGCCAAGAATGGAATAAAAATATCTAATCAACGCTGTGAACTCTGCAACCGATCCCAGCCAGTAATCAGCGCAAAAGATTTGCACTTTTCTAGGCTCTTCACTGGTATCATGTTGGAGGAAGTCTATTAAGAATATTGCAGCAACTGTTCCGACTGTTTCGATGATCATCTCGTAAAAGAAGTCGTCTCGACTCACGCGTTGATTCTTTGAGCCAGATGTGAATTTGGAGTAGATTTTGTTTACTGACTTAAATTGTTTCAATTTTAATAAAGCGGTGTTTAAAAAGTACTTTGTAAAAGTTCCCTATCGTGGCGACTACCATCGCCATGGCGAACAAACCAACCAAGAATGAAGTAGCGCTGAAAAAGACAAAAACATATGTGTACAGGCCATAAAAATGATAATTTGCCACATTAAATGCACTGACATTTGCATTCTCGTGTTTCTGAAATAAAGAAGTCGTTAAAATCAACTACTAAACAACTTCTTTACTTACCGTCTCATTGCAAGCCGCGCTTCCGTGAATGGATGCAATATGTTCAGCGTGAATTGAAAGCCAGTTGCAGAAGGAATATAAAATAGCCAACAAAATGGAGACATAACCTCCACTGTTACTCAAAATAGAGCTAATAACATCAACTGCCGGCTTTATTGCTTCAAGCATTTCGGAGACTTTGTGGAATAACAATAACAAATCTTAACTTAAGTACAAAACTTGTCGAACTTTAGAAATCCAATTCAAATCAACACGAAAACATGAAAACAGTCGGCAATGAACAAACAATAAAAGCACTCAAGTGCATAATAATAATTCCTGCTTGTGGATTATACGCAAAAAACTCCGTTGTTTGTATGCTTATCGATTGTTGACTCGGAAAAAACACGGTTTGCACTCAAAAAAGTCTAGTCAACAAGTTTTTAGCAAATAAAGCAATGTTAGGAGATTAAAATGTTATTAAAATGACTAATTGTTTTGAACTTCAAACTTGTATTATTGTTTATCGAAAACAATGATATTAGTAAGCGTCTGGAATTGAATTTAAAGGTTTTAACATAATCTTTTATGGCAAAAAGGTTAAACAAATAAACAAAGTCTAGCAAAAAAAGTGTCGATGTTTGAAAAAAAGCAATGTTTGAAAAAAGTTGATGTTTGAAAAAAGCAATGTTTGAAAAAAAGCGTCGATGTTTGAAAACATACTGTATGTTTTTTTGCTTCCTTGTTTTTATGTAAGACAAGTTTTCTACTTTAAAAAATCACGTAAGTTTTTTGCAAAACAGACCTGAATTTAAAACAACAAAGAACGAGATCTATTGTTAGATTCTAAGTGATTCAAACAAAGTTCACGCACATTTGAGAACTTCCGTTATTTCAACAGCAAAGATGATTTTCACCTGCTCATTGTCCTACGAATTGTGTGGATGTTTGAAACCACCCCAACTTTAAGAATTACTTTTGTTTTTCATTTCTGAACCTTCCCGTAACTGCGGAGTTTTGTTTTAAATGATATCGATTGTTTTAAATGATAACTATTACATAATTGTCTTTGATGTTTAAGTAAATTGTTAAAACAGGTGTTTTCGCATCAAAGATCTTTTAAATTGCTTTTAAGTGGACGTGATGTTTGTTGTGAGATAAACAAGAAAGTTGCGTTATTTTCAAACTGGCTGTCAACTTCTTAAAATCGTCTTAATTTCAGATAAAATGGACTGTCGAGACATCAAAGAAAACATAAGTCACTACATTATTATGCCTCTAAGTATTTTTTTCAATCTATTTGCGTTGTACATTATCGTGAGACGATCAAAGGAAGAGCTGTCTCCCTACAAGTCAGTATTTGTTATAATGTGCATAATGGACCTTCTAACAACTGGTTGTGTTTTCATTAGTGACATGGTAAGTCATCTCAATAACATCAACAGATCTTTAAAGTTTTGCGTTGATTCGTTTCAATAACTTCAAGAGATCTTTAAACATTGCAATCGTTAAAGTTTCGTGTTGATTAATTTCAATAACTTCAAGAGATCTTTAAAGTTTTGTGTTGATTCGTTTTTGTCTATTATGCAATTTATTCAGATGTTAATAACAGACAATAATTACAAAAACATGGAAGTTATAAAGTGCAATTAGACTAGGACATTAAAGCAGCTGCATAATTACTATTTACATACATGAGTTGGCTAAAAAGCACTGAGTGAGAGAGTTTAAATTAGAACTGGGAAAGAGTATCGTTTTTGTTTGGATGGAATTTAGTGATGCTTGCCGCCGACTCCGTATTCACGGACAATGTGCTCTTGTTGATGTCCAATGACTTGAGCGCCTCCAGTGGTGCTGGTTTGTTGGCGAACATCTTGCTCCAAGTGGTCGTTGTATGGAACTTGCTCGCAGGTGTGAGAGTTGTTAGCTTGAGCTTGGAGTTTAGCTCCGGCTTGCATCTTTTTGTAACCTGGAATGGAGAAGTTTATTTAAATGCAACAGATATGAAAGCACTCACCCGCAGTGGCCAATTTGTTTTGTCCTTCGATCTGCTCGTTCAAGGCGTGCTCAGTTGCTTTGTTGGCTTTCTCGGCCATCTCGGCAGCCTTTGCTTGGAGCTTCTCAGCCTTCTTCACGTCCTTTTCGGTGTGATCCAAGATTTTGTGGCCTTCTTTCGTGAGCTCCTGTGCCTTCTTGTCACACTTCTTTGCGTCCTTTTGCAATTGATAGTCCTCATCTTTGTCTTTTCCGGTGACTTTCTCGTAGATCTGGAAGTGTTGCAATTAAAACTTTAAGTTTCTTTGAAGTCACAAACCTTTTCAATGAATCCCTTCTTCTCATGGCCGTCCTCGCCAATCTCTTTGTCAAAGACTTCAACACGGCCACCTGGATGTTGGTTGATGAGCTGTTGGTTTCCGCTTTGGGCGATGAATTCTTGTTGCTTTTGGATTTCAGGCATGTTGATCAGTTAGATTCGTAGCGTTTAGTAGTATTAGTAAGTAATTCTGTAAACTATCAACTTAAAACTGAACAAGTAGATTTAAAAGCGCAGATTAAACACGAAAAGTTGATAAAGATCTAGTGATCAAAACAATCAGCGTAAAAATTTCGGGGAAACCCCTCCGAATTGATCTCTCTTTTATACTGTGTTGAAAGTGTGCAGTGGAGCAAGGGAAAAGGGGCGGAGTTTGTTTACGTCGGCCCAACTATGTTTTTGTTTACTTGTGCGCGCTCTTTCAACGAGGCTTTCCCCGTCTATTCGAATGGATAAACAGTGTCCGTAGAGTGTGGTGTTTTCTAGAAGCCGGCGAGGCAAAGGGCGAGACAGTGAGTCTAGATGAATCAAAATGGCTCTCCAAACATGGTTGTTTTCGGACGACCGATGTTGTAAACAAAAACAAGTTATTTCGTTTGCAAGTACCGCCCTGTAGAGTACAAGAAAGCAGGCCAATGTTTTCGAAGACAAGATGTTTTTTGGTCGTTAATGTTGCTGCAACAATTGTTCAAAGATTACTAGAACAAACAATTTATGGATTCAAACAAGTTTTGTAAACAATCGACCGAATAGAAAGCTTATTTGAAAAGGTGTAATAAAACAGATGAATCAGAATGACAAATAATAATTGCTTCATGCTTTAAAAATAAAAACAACGCTTATTCACAATGCGTCAAACAACAACAAGTTTGTAAAGTTGAATTTCTTTATTTCAATTCTCTTTTTCGTTTTTATGTTTAGCTTCAAAGAATGAAGAACATTGTTGAAGCTTTAAGTGACTTAAGTGGATTTGTTGGTAAGTCTTTGCAGGCAGATTGACTGGAATCAGAAGCTATCGATTTGAAGATCTGTTGATCGACTGATGTAAACTTTTTAGGCAGGAGGTTGATTAGTGTCAAAGAATGAAGAACATTGTTAAAGCTTTAAGTGGATTTGTTGGTAAGTCTTTGCAAGCAGATTGACTGGAATCAGAAGTTCTTTGCTACGCAAGCCATAATTGAAGTCGGGGAATGTCGGAGAGCTGAATTGTAAGTTAAGCTTTTAGGCAAGAGTTTGATTATTTTTCAATTTACTTTAGTTATTTAGATCTTTTTGCAAATTGCGCTCGAAGGAAGTTGGCAACTCAGACGCTATCGATTTGGAGATCTATTAACTGCCGATTTTGTGTGTTCTAAATCTTCGAATAAATGCGTACCTTTTACTCAGTGTTTGATTGCCTTTCCAACAAGAAGTTTCTTTTCAATCAAGAATAAGCAAGTACAGCAGTTCCAAGATCACTATTTTCAGCACATTGAAATGAATCATGACGTTGTTACTTACATATACGTGGGTCCAGTCAGATATTTAGTGAATTACATTCCTGGAAACGGCTATCATGTTTTATTTGCTATTACTGTTGTTTTCAATGTTTCCATTAACTGTATGTGTGCTATGCCTTTTGTTTGCCGTTACTTGATGGTTTGTCGTGGCTGGAGAATGCCTACGAGGAACGTTGTTTTGGTATATATTCTTCTTATGTCGCCAGTGTGGATAAACTTCCCGATACGAATTTATTTGGCGTCCAAGTACACGAGTTTCTTGATGGAAGCGCTACCAGAAAACCTAAAAATTTGCAACAGAGCGGACTTTTTCGTTGATTACAGAGCATTGCATATAACCGATCCAGTGAGTTGAGTTGTTTGATAACTTTTATCTACCAATCATTTTCAGTATGATCTCCTCCTGAACCGCGTATTCGTCACACTCAATTTCTTCACTATATTTTGTTACATAATTGTTTTTATTCTCGGGTTCTTGATCCGCCGCTTCTTAATCAAGAACAAAGAATTCATGAGGAATCGACATCTTCAGCGACAAATCGATATAGCTTTAATAGTTCAAGTAAATGTTTTAATTATTCTTGTTTTAAAACATCTTTTTTTCAGGCACTCATTCCTTTTGTTATTGGCGGAATTACCTCATTTGTTGGACAAATTTTACTGGCAATAATGGGCCCGTCTTCTGCTTATTATCGAATGCAATGGGCAACAATTAGATTTCTTGTGCCACTGATGAATCCGATTGTTACAATTTGGTTCATACGGCCTTACCGAAAAGCATTTTTGAGATTGAGAAACGGATTCAGTTAAAATTGTTTGCTTTGTTGAAATAAACATTTTAAAGAGTCCTTGAATGTAAAGAAAAAGCAATTACGTTAAATTGTTGCGAAAGATGTGAGAATAGTTAATTTGTTTCATCTTTGCTGCTTCTCAAATGCACGTTTCACCTGTTATGCAGGCGCTTTGTGTTGGCTACTCAAAATGCGACGTACGTGTTAAAAACTTGAAACGGTTGACTATTGTATTGTTAGAATCACCGCAATAAATGGACTGTCGTTCGTTTGTCGAGAACGTTGCCCACTTTTTTGTCAATCCAATGAGTATATTCTTCAACATATTTGCACTTTATATAATTATAAAGAAATCAAAAAATGAACTTGCTTCATATACAACAGTTCTGATAGTTATGTGTGTTTTGGACTTGATGACTAGTGTTTATTGTTTTTTGCTGGACTTAGTAAGGTTTTTAAGAGTCATTAAACATTTTAAATGTTTTTAGCACGTTGAACTTCGTGAAGACGTTCCAGTCACCACAAACGTTGTTTTGGGACTTTTAAAACATGTTGTTGGTGACATGTCTGGCAGTCGTGTACAGTTATTTTTTGCTATGTATGTTACCTTTTACAGTTTACCGACAGTTTTGTGTGCTGTGCCATTTGTTTATCGATATTTGTTGATTTGTCACAACTGGACTTTGAGCAAAAAGGCAATTCTACTTCTTTACTTTATTTTCATGTCGCCGGTTTTTGTTTATTTCGGACTTAAACTCTACCTGGCTCCGAAATACTCGCCTTTCTTGTTGGAAACGTTGCCAGAAAACTATACAGTATGTGACGGATTGTCTATATTTGTTGATTTTAAACCAGTTCACATTAAAAACAGTGTAAGTTGTGACTATATTGTTTAATTACAACTTCACTTTTCAGTTTGATTTTAAATTGTATACAGTTTATTCTTCTATTAACACTGCAATTCTTTTTTGCTACATACTAGTGTTGATTTTAGGATTCTTGATTGTTTATTACTTGCACGCAAACAAAGAACATATCAGAGGTTTAAACATTCAAAGACAAATCAGTATTACATTAGGCATTCAGGTTAGTGTTACAAATTAATAAAAATAAACACATACTTGCTAAGGCATTTATTCCATTTGTAATCTCCGGCATTCCATCACTTACCGGAGGTTTTTTGATGATAATATTAGGTGACCGTGGACGATATACGCTCAACTTTTGGTACACAACTCGTTATTGGATACCCTTGCTCAATCCACTCGTTGCTATATTCTTTATTCAATCTTATAGAGAAGAGTTTTTAACTTTTTTCCGCAGTCAAAATTATGTACATTCATTGAGTTGAACTTGAAATAAATAAATTGATTTGTTTATGTTAATCCGCTTAGTGCTTTCAAGTTTTAATTGTTACGGATTAGTCGACAAACAGAATGCGCTTTCAACATAGCGTTTAAACATCGCTTTGGAGATGTTACAAATTTGTGGAGTAATAGTTATTTTCTTGGTGGCTGGATTTTTGGCACAAGTTCCATCAAAATATGCGTTTATTATCTTTCCAATCAACTCGACTCCCGCAAAGAAATGTAGTTGTTTAAAATCTGTTCGTTTAAAAGCAAACTTTTAGTTATTAATATCACTGTTGACTGCAATAAGCTTATGTTTGCTACTGCAGAAGAAATAAACGTAACTCTTCCAATTTCCGACTGGGGAGCAGAGAAGGCAGTCGAGCTTGACGACGAAGATGAACTGGAATTTACTTACAAAGATTCCGTTTTAAATCAATCGCTTTCGTTGTCTGAACTGAATATTCCAGAAGGTGGTGTTGTTGAATGCAAATTAAAACATGGATGGTATCCTGAATCAATTGAAAATTGCACGTAGGAAAAGTTGGAATCCAATCCGAATGCTTTAAAAGTTGCGGATTATAAAATGAAAATATCAAAAGTTCTTGTTGTCGTGTCGTCTACGCGGCTATATGTTTATAGTATGGCAACATCACCTAGTGGAAAGTCCTATTCAACTGGTTCAAATGTCAAACTACCTACTCAATTTGAAGGAAAACAAGGTAATAACAACTTGACTTTTAATCATTCAACACACTTTTAGACAAACTAGCAACTTGCGTTGACGAAAAACAAAATTTGTATCTGTTTGTGAATAATTTTAATTTGTTCGTTGAATAACTTTAATTTGTTTGTATTAAAAGCTTTAATTGTTACGGATTAATCGACAAAGCAAAATGCGCTTTAAACATCAAACTCTAAACATTGTCAAATAAACAAATTCTCAGAACACGCTGCTTGCCAATAAAATAAACATTGAACGCTTTTTTGCGTTTCGTTTGATGTGAATTTTTGGTGTTTTTAGAGATGCGAAGATCTTTTATGTTGATAGTTTTCTTCTTCACACAAGTATCGAGGTAAGAACATAAAAAGCAGTCAAGACTTCACAAAATTTTAGTTCTCCAATAAATGTGACCAGTGAAGACGAATATAATTTTAAAGCATCTTTACAAAACTAACTTTTAACTTTCAGCTATTACCATCATTCTCGACTGTAGCAATCTTTTATTAAATGGGAAAATGACAATAAATTCAACTGTCCCGATTGTTGACTGGCAACTCGAAGGAGTTCTAAACGTTACTGAAGAAGACGAACTGGAGTTTACTTACAACAACTCAACTATAGATCCGTCACTTTCATTGGCTGAATTGGGAGTTTTAAATGGAAGTGTTGTTGAATGTACTTTGAAAAATGGATCATATCCGAAATTCGTTGGAAACTGCACTTTGAACAATGTGGAATCTAATCCGAATGCTTTAAAGATTGGAGACTATACAAACATGAAGGCGCTAATAAATCGTGTTGTTGTTTCGCCTACACACATCTATATTTATCATTTGAAGTTGTCAAGACGCGGAAACCCCTACTTAACTTCTTCAATTGTCAAATTACCCAATCAATTTGAAGGCAAGCAAGACAAATTGAGTATTTGCGTCGAAAAGCGTCAACAACTGTTTATTTTTGTCTAATAAAAGTTACTTTCATTGTTAACAATTGATATCATAGTCCAAAAACAACGGTCTAAAACAATAAAGACATTTGAAATGCGTGCAAAACAGGTGAATTCCTCTAAACGGCCTTTAGTCAATTCACCTGACTAGCAAGAATCTGTGTATTTCCGGAGATTGAGAGCGTGAACTTTAAATAAACAGTAAGTGAGTGAAGAAGTTCAAAACTTCGAGCGTCAAAATCTCTTTTCCGTTTAAAAGTACCTTTCTCGTAAAGAGATGTCTGCCAACGCAACGATTAGCGTCTTCGACGATCCCGCTTTTTATACTCATCTTACCAGCATAACGTTTCATTGTCCGGCATTGATTTTACACACTGCTTTGATAGTTCAAATCCGAAAGTACAGACTGTTTAATGAACTGTCAACTAATTTGATGTACAACATCGGTTGCTGGTGGTTTCTAATGTTGCTTGGCTTGTTCATGGGTGAACTTTAAACCTTTATAATCTCTAGAACTAACAATTTTAGCTCTTTATACTGCACCTCAACTGGAATCGTCATACAAATCAGGTATTGTTTGCAACACAACTTAACATTTAAAACGTGTTCAGCGTTTATTGTTCTGTACAGCGGAATCAGTTTTTGTGCTTTAAATTTATCGTTGTCTATTTCTGTGTTCTTCATGTCTCTGGATCGCATTATCGCGTTAACGAATCCAATAAAGTAAGTGAACGCAGATCATTCAATGTTTAAAAAGAATGCTTTCAGGCACAAAAACTATTACCGTTCTTTGACATGTTTAACTTTAACTGGAGGTCTTTTTGCATTCTTTTTGGACTATTTTGCTGTTTTCTTGTTTGAACCGCCTCTGCCTGTATACACAGCATGTAAAGGACTTGTTTGCTTGATAACTTCAGAAACGGCACTTGTAATCAACACTTCAAGAAGTTGTTCCGGTGAGCTTTAAAAAGGATTTAAAAATTTAAATGGCTTTAGGCATTTTGAATTTAATTGCATTTCTCGCCTTCCGAATAACACATTTTAAGTTTTGGAATCGCGCACATGTCAACCAAACAACACATGAACAATTTAGAAGAGTAGTTATTAATTAAACGTAGTGAATTTACTTTAACGTTAAGGCGAATTACTGCGTATTGGTTGCATGCTTAACGGAAATGCTGTTCAATGTCACGCCACAGGTGTTAAGTATCATCATGTTGAAGTTGTTTAATAAATCAACGGCTAGTTTGGGACCAATAAACTCCGCTTTGATCGGAATGGAAGGATTAGTCACAAGTAAGTTGCTTTCGTTGTTGTTTTTAAGTATGGTTTCCAGCATTGGTCTATCGCCACTTAATAATACGCCACGTTAATCGATCCACGCCAATTACCGTAACTTCAAATACGTTTTAAGTTCCGTGAATAAATTGTTATTGTTTGTTTTTAGTCAATCCTTAACCAAAACAGTTCCCGAAATCAATATGTAGAGCTTCCAATAAATCAAAAATTGCTCCATTCTCACGCCTAAATTTGGTTCAACAACAATTGCTCGATTGTATGACAACTTCCGGGACCGTTTGAATAAAAGAGTGTGTGAAAGGCGATTAAGAAACAATTGTTTTTGATATTAAAAGCTTTAAAAAGTTGTCTGAAAATGCTTTTGTTCAAATTACTGCAATTTTAAAATTGCAACACTTTCTGCGTGTGGATTTAATTAATAGACCCGGAAAGACAATAATTTGCACTTATTGTTCTCATAACTACAATTTGTCAATCAAACAACATATATTTGTTTCTAATTACATAAATCTCTTTATTCAAACTAACTATTTGCATATTTGGCATGTGAACAATCTGTTCGACTAAAGCACCCGGAAAACAAACTTTTGCACTTGTTATTTTAATAAGACACGTGCTTACGCACTCCACCTTTCGTGGGAACCAAAACGATCGTATCCCTCGGCTGCTGCACTGCGGTGCCGTCGAACACAACAAATCCAATCGGCAACAAAGAACAATGTTAGTTGATGAGAATTTGTGGAGCGTTCACACGGTCGTCGCTTGCTGGTTTTGCTTTCCGACGTCCTAAATTAGATTTGTTAATTTGGTTGCGGAGCTTGTCCATGGCAAGAATTGAGTTTGCGAGTTTGGGTTCCTTTATTGATTAGTAAGCGTTAACTTGCGGAGTCTGACCAATATCGAGCGTTGACTATTGAATACTGTGTTTTTAAAGAACTTTTGATTCGATCTTATTGTTTCTTGCAAGTCTCCGCGCAAATTACACGTTGTCTTCAAAAAGCTAGTAAACTTCTCACATAAAATTGCAGCCAAACAATTGGACCGAATCATATAATCATATTTGAGACCAATCTCCAAAGAACTCAATTGCTTTCTTGTTCACTTGACTGCTGTTTGATTATTGTGAACCAGGAAATGAACATTCTTGTGTCTTTTTAACCGTCAATTTCAACTCTGTCAACATGTTCTATGGATGGTTTGTAACCATTAACGGCGCTTTTTATGTGTTGATTGCGATGTTCACGATTCCTCTTCACACACTTGTAGCTATTGTGAGTTTATTTCAACAAAATCCAGAATAATATTGTTGTTTTAGGCAATCATAAGAACGGGAGCGATAAGAAAAAGAATTATGTTGAGGTTAGTTACTTAAAGATTAAAAACGTCATTTAACTTTATGTTTAGAACGTTGCTGTCACTTGCGTCCGCAGACATTTTCCAACTTTTATTTCACGGAATCGGAGGACTGTTTATCTGCATGGGAATTCCACTAAATGACACGTTCAACGACGCTATGGGATGGGTAATGAAAGGTCTTTGGGGAGTGACGCTCATACAGCACGTCGCATTGGCTTTAAACAGATTGAAAGTTGTGACATCAAAAACTTTGGTGCGCGAAGAAGAGTTTCGCTACTTTGATGTAAGCTTTAAACGTAAATCGTTACAACTCCTAACTATTTTAGACGTCAATTGTTGTTGTTTGGATCTGGGGACTTGCATATACAATTTCTTGCAGTCTCGGTTATCACAACCTCTATTTCGACCAGAAGAACCTCAACTGGGCGTCTCGCGGAGAGGGCTCAACTACAGTCATCAAAGTTTGGTTCTGGTTTCGACTTGTTTCTTTGATTGTTGGAACAGCCGCCTGCATTATCGTCATTGTGTCATTGATTACAAGCAGACGTGCTCTGAGTGAAAGTACCAGACTCGTGACTGGCAGAGACTTTCGGCTGTTCATGCAAACTACCGTTGTATTCATACTTGCAATCACACATGTGGGCACCTGGAATCTATTTCCAAATCCGGATCTCTACTTGTTGTCAGTGTTGAATGTAAGTTTTGGTTTTTGATCTCCACTTCTTCTTGCATGTCAGTAATTTGATTTCCGAGCTATTTGGAGTTGTTGACTAATCTTTAATTCAATTCTTACGCAAGAACTTTAAGAATAGCGTTTATTAAATTAGTTAAAACAAAGCAGTTTTTGCAGTTGCAGATTACTTGAACTCATTTGATCACTTTTGAATTGGTTTCTTTGCCTTCTTGCTCTTGGCTTGGCACAATCCGGTCTTCTTGACCTTCTTGGTTCCCTTCGGGCACTTCTTGCCTGGCTTTCCTTTCTTGTAGATAAGGTCTGTGTCGATTATTCCACTAAAAACATTGTAATTAATAGACATTGATGTTTAAGTCTTACGCAGAGCGATACAAACAGACAAGAGCGCTGATAGTGTTGTCTAAGTGCAGGTTTTAATGGTGTTAAAGTTAAGCAACTTACTATCACAGACAGCGCTGGAACATCCGACTTTAGAGGACTTGGCCCAAATTGCTTGGTTAAAAGCAATTCCATAATAAGGGTCGTATGGAGTTTCATAGTCGAGATCGGAAGCCAAATAAAAAGTAGTGTTAAAGGTCAAATCCGCTTGAGTGCCGTATTTGGCAAATTTATCGCTCCATGCAGTAGTGGCGTTTTTGAGGAGTGTGGCGGTGTCAACATTTCCACTTGCTGCATACAAGGTCAAGCCTCCACCTGGATAGAAGATGCACGCCGAGATGTATTTCAAAGCCTGTGCTTCCAGTGTCTTTGACCAGACCAGTTGGCGCATGTTGGAAGCCTTTGGCAAGTTAGCTCCGGTGGCGTTGTTGAAGACCTTTCCTTTAGCTACTTGTGAACGGAGAGCGTTCTGCTCCTTGAGGAATGCTTTGCGGTCAGCATTAGTCAACTCTAAAACTTAATAGATAAAAAAGACTTATTTAACAATTAGACTCACCAGACTTGATTCTCAGAATAGACAAGTAAACAACCAAGGCCAGGAAAGCACACTTCATTTTTGAATCAATACAATCAAATGTAGTGAAGAACAGAACCTCTGGCTCGGCTTTTATAGATCCGCGTGAACAGTAGAATACAGTTTATATGCAAATAGTTGATCAGGAAAGGCGGGAAGATCCTTGAAAATCAACTTCCACAAACTTTGACATAAGTTTATCTCGAAACTGTTCAAATCATTCCTGGAATTGATTTGATCCAGAAACAATTGTTGATCACGCGAAAGTGGGAAAATGTTAATTTTGGACACTTGCTTACGCAAGGTTTCAATCTTCTCGCAATTTAAGTTCCATAAGCAGTTGACAGTAGAAGTCACAGCGAATTCCATGACCATGGCGCATTCCACGAATCAACCGAATAACTTCCAGTTTTAACAGCTTAGCATAGTTGTCGATATAAAATTTGATCACCGATCGGCGAAAGTTTCGGAGTTAAACTTCCCTATTCCTGGAACTGTTCCGTGAAGGTTGCAAAAAGTACACGCAGTGTGTATTGAACATTTAAAGTAAATCGGATTACATTTGTTACAGATGTACATGATAGCACCGAACTCGATGATTACTCGGAATTTCTGAAGTTTTCAAATTGAAACGAGTTTATTTATTGAACTGTTTTGCTTTCGATTCATTTGATTGTTAAAGTGTTTAAAGAACAATTAGAATGCTTTTTAAATTGAAATAAAGTTTATTAACATTTAAATTCCAATAACCGAACACTTATTAACTCAATTTGCAGATGGAGTGGGTCCTTGTCTGCGCCCTTCTTCCGTACTTGAATTTGGCCATGAGCAGGTAACCTTTGTGCCTAATTCAATTCCATTCACATTTAATTCGTTTAGTGACATACGAAAGTCCCTCTTGAATGTTCTGAAAATTACCGACAAGACGGCAACAGTATCCGCACAAGGAGCTGTGACGGTGTTTAACGTTTCCACATACAAGAAAGCACTCAGCAAGTCGTCGGAGTAAAAGCTGTTCAATTTAATCAATATGGGTATTCAAATAAATGTTTGTTTGATGATTGGTTAGAATATTAGATTGGAAGTTCGAGAATAACGAGAAGATTGGATTATTTTCTGACTGGACAAAAAAGGTTATTTATAAACAGGTTGTTAAGAAACTAAAAGCAACAAAACAATTGAGTTATGCGAATGTCCTTATTTGATCTCTGATTAACCAAAAAGGCTTTTAACTATTTGCTCGGAACAAAAGAGCAGATTAAGTTGAATACTTGCTAGAGTCGCTGTTGCTGTTAATAGGATGCACCTGTGTAGCAAACGACTTCAAACGACGCATGATTAGGAAACGGTAGATGAAAGCTGAAACATTTCGAATTAACACTTAAATAAAGCACTTTTACCATTTGTCATTGCTTCGATTCCCACCAATGCCGTGGTAAAGGGACCAAGTTTTAGAATTGAAATGCCGAGGGCGACAAGACCGACAAAGAACACTTGAGGAAGTACATTAACTAGAAATTCCATCCAACAAGCGACCAAAACTAAGTAATTCGCCTGGAAACGAGTTGTATCAAACTTTTAATCCTTCGCTTCGACTTACTCTTTTAAACTGCTCTCGCGTGTTTTCAGGCATTTCTTCTTTGTTCCAGTGTCGGTAGAGTGTGACATTGAATATTACCGATACAGTCACGACCAAAACGCCTGCAAAGCAAAAAGTAAGCGTTTAAACGAAGAATTGCTATACCCAAAATCAATCGAGTGCTGTTGTTGATTAGCAACACTCTCGCTGAGACTATACAACTTCCCGATTTGCATGCAGTGTATTGAGACGTAGGCCACGGTTCAAAAATTACAAGAGCTGCTGGACATATGAACAAAGAGATCAAACATCCACACAAAGTGCATGAAACAAAAGATCGACGATAAAGTTTGTAACTAAAAGACGAAACTGAATGTTTTAAGTTAAAGAGTCTCTTGTTTACCTCAAAGACCAGATCAAAGCGAAAATTCTGTCAACCGTCATAAAAAAGACTGAGGTACTGAGTGTAAGGTTGGTAGAAATGATAGCGAAAGAGAGACCAGTCACTATGTAATCTGGAATTTGCAGTCAATAACATCAATAACAACTTTTAATTAAACAAAAATTACATGATTTAAATGAAGACTCCAAACGAGGTATCATGTAACTAGCTAAACAAAACATTATAAGGAGGAGTTTCATCAGACAGAACTTACAACAACATATGCCAACGAACAAAAACAACGTCCAACAAACGATGTTGATTAACATGTTAGCAGAAAGCTCAGAAGCTAGTTTGTTCTTTTTTATTTGATACAACAAAGTGGCTTGTGATATGAATGCAGGCCAGTAAGTGACAGCTTCAAATAGATAAACATAAAAAATTGGATCATCCATAGCGTCCATCGTTTGAGTCGAATTAGACCATGTGTTGGATGCAATCGATAAGTTTGAAAACACGTCAGATGAGTTCAAAAACAACTCGGATGAGTTTGAGGACATTTTGAAGTGTATAAAAAATGAAATGAGCAAAAATGATGCACGCTTTCACATTTAAATAACTTGCACGCGCTTTTTTACATTGCAATTAAATTCTAAAATTACTAACGACCTTTTAGACATAAAAAACTATGCACGCGCTTTTTTACATCGCAATTATGTTTATTTAAAGGCTCTACGTAAGTGTAAGTAAGTTACATTCAATGCCCTTTTGCCACTTCCAAAAACTATCCCGACATGTCAATTAAATGGAAACACACAATGATCACTTTTATACCTAAAAACAAGAAAGTGCATCCGAACGTGATTTCCAGCTATTTAGTTGTTTAGTCATTCATAACTTCGAGAACCCGGCTTGAAAAAACAGACGTTGAAAATTTACCGTGCCTTTTCTTGAATTGTTAATGTGGGTTAGAATTAATTTCCAGCTTTAAATGAGGACCACACAGCTTATGTAAATAGTTTGATGTTACAAGATGTCTAAAACAGGTTCCGGGCGGAGATCTTGTTTGAATAAACTATTAACTTTCGGTTTTGATGTTTGTTGTCAAGTCAAGAAAATAAAAGTAAGAAATTGACAATGAAAGTTTTCGGTCGAGGAAAGAAAATTCAATCAAACATTTAATTTTCTTTCAATTCAACAGAACAAGTAACATTTTAGTAACTAGCAAATGTGTGGATATTATTTTCTCCACGGAAGAACATGAAAGCTGCTGTTCTGTAAGGCCGTATGAACCAAATTGTAATCAACGGATTCAGCATTGGAACAAAAAAGGCGATTGTATTCCACATATTTCGATAACGAGCTGCATTTGTTGCTCCCAAATAAGCCAACAGAAATTGACCAAGAAAGGACGTGGTTCCGATGATCAAAAACGGAATTGAGGCCTAAGTGGTGCAAGTTGAATATTTACACTACAGTTTAAACTACCTGAATGGACAGTGTCACATTTATTTGTCGTTGAAGCTTCTGGTTCCGCGTGTAGTCTTTGTTCTTTTTCAAAAAACGAACAATTGCAATTCCACAAATCATTGAAATTAAATAACATGAAACGCTAACAAAGTTCAAGACAACAAATACTTTGTTTAAAACTTGATCGAACTAAAAAACAGTTCATTTAATTGCCAATTTTAACTTACAGTATTCGTGATGTGAAAAGTTCTGTAGTCTACAAAGAAGTCACTTCTTCCACATAAAGTATAATTCTTTGGAACCGATTCCATCAAAAATCCGGTGTATTTTGGAGCCAGATAAGCTCTTATGCAGAGGTTTACAAATGCAGGTAACAAAAAGGCAAAGTACAGAAGTATCACATGCTTTGTTTTTAATTTCCAATCTTTGAAAATCAATAAATATCTGTAAACAAATGGGACGGCGCACATGTAATTAATTAGTACGTAAAAAGTGACATAAATAGTGAATAAAACGTGCCGACCGTTTCCAGGAATATAATCAACCAAATATTTTGCAGGTCCAATTATGAGGTAACTAACAAACGTTTCTTCGACTCGTGCGTGCTAAAAATAAGTCAATAAAATCAATCTCTAAAGACAAACTCACTAAATCGAGCAAGAAAAAGTAGAATGACATTATTAAATCAACAACACAAGTAATTAATAAAACAGACTTGTAAGAAGTTAAATCGCTTTTTGTTTTGTTTGAAATAATGTAAAAAGCAAATGAGTTGAAAAATATACTCAACGGTAGCGCGAAGTAATGTGTTGTAACCTCCATAAAACTTCGACAGTCCATCTCTAAACAACGTTTAAATAAGCAGTTAAGAAGAACAATTTTAAAACAACTAAAGTTTATGTCAAACATTCATTCCCTTTTCTGCATTAAATGTCAAAAAGCGTGAGACAACAGCCTCCAACGCTGTTCTTAACAGGTGCAAACTCTTTTGGTCTTAAAAAAAGATGCTTGGTCTCTTTTTGTTAAAAAAGCATTGTTCTGAATGTTTTAAACATCAGACAGCTTTTGAGATTTAACCAGGAAGTGAAACTTGAATACATAATAAGATTTTGTAGCCTTTAAAGTTATGCAGACGTTTTTTGAAGTGGTCAATTTAACAAGATTGTCGAATGTCAAATTTTATTTAATCTAAAAACACTGCAACAAACTAATCCTATAACAAACATCTAACATTAAAACTAGATTAAATATCTTCCTCTGTTTAATCACTCAACATCTCCTTCGCAAACTTTAAACTACTTCGACAACTTTAGAATACTTATAACATAATGCTCGACTCATCACTTGATTCACTTTGAATTGACTGAAACAAACAATATTGACCGAAATGTTTATAGTTGCTGACTAGTCAACAATCTATTTTTTCCGCTTGCAATTGTCATTTAATTATTAAAATAAACACTAATAACAAAAGACAACAACTAGTTTTCTTCTCAATGTTTTTTGTCAAATTAGCTCAATTTGTTTAAAGTTTACAAAGCGAGTTGATTGAATTCATACTGTTTTTAATTTTAAACTTGCAATGTTTATGTATAAGCGTACCCAACATCACAGATTTACATAATGCATTTTAAGGCATCAAACATTTATAGCGCATTTTCAAACTACATACACATTTTTGAATTCTGTAATCACTTTTTACGAAACGAAATTGATCACTACAACAAACAATTGGCATTATTCAGAAACTCCGCATGCATTGCGGACCATATCAAAGCGATAAAATTCTTGTATAAGGTTCGGAAACACTTCCAGGCTTTGTTCAACTGCTGCGGTGTATTTGTTAAAGAAGTCCACATTTTTCGGGATTCCGTCGACTATGCCAGCACAAAAGGCGCCCAAACGTCCATTTGGTGGAATCCTTAAATTAACACACTTTAAATACACTCAAAAACAAAACTAACTTGTTGCAACTTTCTAAATTGTCTAAAGACGCACAATCTGACATGAATTGAGTGTACAGATTCAATGCTTCTTGTTTCAAGTTGGGATAACTTTTGACGGCTTGTGAGAATAGATTTAGATTGTATAAGTAACGGCGCCAACTAGTTGTTGTCCAATTAACATTGCCGATTACGTTGTAATCAATTAAAGGATCTTCGGGGAACTAAACACAATCAGATGAGGTTAATAAGTAATTTAAACTTACAATGTCTGAATATGCCGAAACAATAAAAGGGCTGGCACCTCCAATTGCTTTTCCGTCTTGGAGGAACTTTTTGAGCATTTGAGTACTCAGCCAGTTAGTGTTCTCGCCGACGCTAAGGACTTGTTATTTAAAACTCAAACAAATTAAATTACTTCATTTCAACGTCTTGATCCAGCCGATCATAATACAGAGAAAGTTGGGTAACCTGATCAATTTTGGACGTGTTCAACGACAACAACGCTTTAACGAGCACATCGGAAGGCCGAATTCGTGCATAACTAAAACCTCTGTAATTGAAAACATAGTTGACGGACGGATCTAATTTGAATCCATTTGATGAGCAAACACTGCTGTCACCGAGCAGCCAAATCAGCTGTGACTTTTGGATGCGTGGATCAAAAACAAAGATAGGCAAGTTCCACTTATCGTTAGGGTTTGAAGAATGTTGATGGAATGTGTACTTGTTGTTCTTGATTGAAATGTCAACGACCGGATAGTGTGGACGAAGGAAAAAATCGTTTAAAACGGTGCGGATAGTCAAAGAACCGCATAAAGCTTTGTTGTTCGTTGCCTAAAAAGCTTTGTTGATTAAATGAATCAAACAAATGTTACTTGTTCAAAAGCGTCAATGAATGAATTTTGATCGACGTTCTTCCAAGCATTTCTTGTCAAATAGATTTGCATTGCTTTGTAAAAAACATCCGACCCAAAAACAGCTTCAAGCATTCTAAAAACAGTCCCGCCAGACTGATAAGTAATTTCGTCAAAATAGCTTTGATTGGCAACAATTGCGTGATTCAGTTCTTTTGCAACTTCCAGTCCTGTTTCTCGATCTTGAATAAACTGAGATTCTGCCACTTCTTTGTCTTCTTCATCCAGATAAAGTTGTGCAGCGCGGTATTGGAAGAATACGGCAACAGATTCTTGTGTGAATTCAACTCCCCAGTGGTCAGTTGTTGCCATGTCTCCAAACCATTGATGTGAGACCGAAAACAATGTCTTTGACTAAGTTTAAAGAATACAAGTACCTCGTGACAAATGTTGCTTAGTTTGCTGAAGTGAGTCGAGCTAGTTGCAAAGTGTGGATCAAGTATGAGGAAACGTGAGTAGATAATTGAACCGAAGTTCTCCATTCCGCCTCCAAGTCCAGCCATTGTGTAAACATCAATATTATCAAGCTTCTCCAACGGAACCTCAATTCCAATAAGCTAAACTTTAAATGTTTACCGAATTCGTTAATTAAACAAACTAACTCTTTCAATAGCATCGACGCACTTGGCCACTTTGTCTGCAGAACCTTGAAGTCCGGGATATAAATGCTTAGCAGCCACCGCCTTGATTGGAACTCCACGTTTTGTCGTTGCTTTTGCTTCTGCAAAGTCTCCAATGGCAAAAGCAAATAAGTAAGTGGACATTGGAGGACTAGTTTTAAACTGGACTTTCTGCCAATATTTGTTATAAACTTGTCCGTCATTTATTTTGGGCATGTTTGAGTAGACCTTTGCTTGTTTCGGGTAGATGAGTGTGAAACTAATACTGGCTTTAAAGAACGGGTCGTCCAGATTCGGGAATAGTTTTCGACTGTTGCTCGGTTCCAAATAAGTTGATATCATTTGTCTAAACATACTTTTGAGATCACAATTACAGGATGGACCAAAAAACGTTAACACAAAAAGCAAAAAACTTTTTTGTGTTTGAAGCTTTTTGACAAAAGACTTTTTGATTGACTTTTTTGTTTGATTGACTTTTTTGTGTTAACGTTTTTTGACCCACCCTGTAAATGTTTAAAGCTTACTTGTAAGTCCCATCTGGCAATGTATAATTATCATAATGCACTCCTGCGTCAGTCTCTTCGTCCTTCCCTTCAATAATCTTGCCAGAGTAAGTGATCTGTAAAGAATAGTTCTTTCCAACTTCAAACGGCAAAGCTGGAATTAACTTTCCTTCTGTAGTTTCTTCATTAACTTTGAAAGCGAGTATCGGAACGATTTTGTTTGTTTGACTCAATTTTAACTCGTAGCTTTTAATTTTGAGTTTTTGAGAGCGGAACGGAAAGTAGTCAGTTTTGTTAGTTATTTGGAAGTGAATAATGACGGTGCCGTCGAAAGTCCAGTCTTTGCGTTGCCCGTCTGGAATTCCATCAAATTCCATATACGTTGCAAGTGTAAGACCGTAGTGGATGACTTTGAGCACGCGTGGAATTCTGTCACTCGATTCCGAACCATCACTTTTGACTTGCCGGTTAGATTTAGTTAATTGTGGACGAAAGTTAGAAGATTTGCGGAAGTGACTTACTAAAAAGTTTTTATTTAATGTTTAAAACTCGAATCACTTACTTCCTTCTATGTTTTCAAACACAGAGTTTGCTACCACACTTGAAAACAACGTTAACAAAACAATCATCGAAGTCATTTCTACCGAATCAAGAACGAAATGGTTAGCGGTCCAGCCGGTTTTTATCACTTTCTGCATGTCAAAGGCAACAAAACGAATGCTCGAATGTCCTTGCATTTAAAGCAGTGATTTCGCTTATGTTTTGGGAGTTTTGTACTTTCAGTTAATCTTTAATGCTTATTAAGTTCAGCTGACCGCATTGTATGTCGTTTGTACTGGTTATAGTCTGTGCTTAAGTGGAATGTTGAGCCTTTTTTTATTGAATTGCATTTGTTTAAACAAAAATTGTTTGATTTTAATTGACTTTAGTGCAAAATGATGTTTATTTCTAAAAGTAATGTTTATTTTATCTGGTCGTTTCAAACATTTCGACATTTTCAATCACTAACAACAAATAACAACTAATGATCGGATGTTAAAGACTGGACGTAGTTTTGTCCACGGAAGAACATAAAGGTTGCTTTTCTGTATGGACGTATGAACCAGATAGTGACAATTGGATTTACCATAGGAACCCAAAATCGGATTGTTGTCCAGACGTTTCGAATAGCCAAGGAACGAGGTCCCATTATAGCCAGCATGATCTGACCGGCTATTGAGGTTATTCCGGAGAGGACAAACGGTATCATCGCCTTAAACACACTATAACAATTGCTCACTAACTAAATCATACCTGCACAATAAGTGCTATGTTGATTTGTCGTTGAAGCTTTAAATTTCGTGCGTAGTCTTTGTTTCTTTTCAAGAAGCGAACAATTGCGATGCCGCAAATTATTGAAATCAAATAACAAGAAAGACTTCCAACATTTAAAGCAACGAAGATCTTATTCAAAGTCAAATCAAACTAAAAATAGTTTTTAATTGTTAAATCCTCTAAAACAAACCTCGTCCGTTATGTGAGTTGCCCAGTAATCAACAAAAAACTCTTCTCCGTCACAAACAATAACAGTGTGGTTTTCGGTCACAACGTCCATCAAAATATGCGTGTATTTGGACCCTAAGTAAATTCTTATCGGCACGTTTATAATTATGGGCAACGTGCAAATAAAGTAAAGAAATAGAATCTTCTTTATCGACCAAATCCAATTTCTGCATACAAGTAAGTAACGGTAAATAAATGGAACGACACAGAGATTTGTAATTAAAGTGTTTGCGACGACGAAGCCAGAAAACAAAACATGGTTACCGTTGCCGGGAATGTAGTCAATTATGTATTCCAAAAATCCGTTGATGACGTAGTACGCAATGTTTTCATTCACTTCGGTGTGCTTAAAAGTGTAAATGTTAATCAATGTTAAAATCAACTTGCCAGATCAATTAAAAGCAAATAACTTGCTATGGACAAATCCATTATGCACATAATGATTAGCAAAGCTCTGTAAGAAGACAGTTCCTTCTTAGACTTGTTTGCAATGATGTATAGAGCAAACATATTGAAAAACACACTTAAAGGCAGAACGCAGTAGTGATTTAAAGCTTCCATGTAGTTTCGGCACATTATTGCGACTAAAAAAGCAGGTGAATCAATGTTATTCTAGTGGGAGGTCACGCTTTGACTATTAAGCAGTTAAAGTGCATGTTTATGTAAAGAAATTGTGACTTAAATAGATGAGTAACGAAGTTGTTTTTGACACCTATGTAATTTCTGATCTAAAAGGTGCACATTTAGTTGCCCAAAAACAAGTTAATTACATGTTGTTTGAAGTGCTTAAAAGATATCAAACAACTAATCTTGCAATACAGGATGGACCAAAAAAACATTAACATAAAAAGCAAAAAAGTCAATCAAAAAGTTTTTTGCTTTTTGTGTTAACGTTTTTGGTCCACTCTGTGTTTAAAGTAACGAACAACTCGGACTTAAAAGATCGCAAACATTCTTCAAATTCATCATTTAAATAGTTCCTTGTTTAACAAAACTGGCCAAATAATACGAGCTTTTTGGAACAAAAAAGTGCCGCAAGCAGCTGAAAGTCTGCGTGTTTCAAAAGCAGCGGCTAAAGAACAAAGTGACATTGATCTTTTTGTAACACAAGTAAGTTTTGAACTCTCAGACCACAACGCAAAAGATTTGAGAACTTCAACAATTAAAAAGACTTTATTCAAATTACAAAATGACACAAGATTTAAAGGCATCTTGGAAGTTATTGCCACACATTGGTTTAAAGACGGTGCAAGAGAACTCCACCGACAACAGTTGAAAGAGCGAGTTGTTTGGCTGTAGTGGCAGAAGGAGGATCGACAGCTGTCAAGGCGAGTTCTTTCTTCTCATCCTAAAAACATATTTTAATGACAAACAGTTTTGAAGAACTTGAAATTTCTTTTCCTTTTCGATCGACTCCGGTGTTGGCTTGTGTTTGTTGCACAAATTGGTGGTGCACATACAAATCTCGTCTTCATCGACATTGTAGCAGCCAGGAACATTGTGGAGTCTTTCTTTCGGAGCTAAAACGTTTGGAATGAAAGAACAATGTGAACTTGCTGTATTAAAAAACTTACGTGCTCCGCCGCATCCCTAAACAAAAAGTGTTTTAATATACTGTATTCAAAACTACCTTCGTAACATATCCGTTTGGATAGGTGATTAAAAAACACCATCCACCAACCGGACACACGCTTACTTTCGGATCTTTGCATGAACTTCCTTCACACAAATAGCAACTGAATGCATTTGCGTAAGTTGTTTGAAAAACAAGCAAGTGAGAAAGAACAACGCAAACGAACAACTTCATTCTTGCGTTTAAACAAGCGAGCAGACGAACAAGCAATCTTTCTATAAATTTGGAGAAATTAATAAATATTGATGAAAGTAGTTTTGAATTCAGCGATTTGTTTTAATGAAACGAGTCCGATGTTTGAAATGCTTGTTTGATGTTAATAGTCATCCCTGATTCGCAAATCAAGAGAGTTGAAAGATGATTAAACGAGTATGACCGGAAACATTAGTGGAGAAGTCCGGAAGTGTTAAAAACATAGGCAGAACTTGTTGATGCAAGAATTTATTGACTTCCAATTAAAGAATTGAACAAGAGAAATGCAATTTTTGACAGCACTTAATCGTCTTCTTGATCGTCATCTGGTCCGTCTTGAGCGTCGTCATCTTTTTCGATTTGGCACTTGCATGTAGGCTTCGAGCACTTACACTTAGAACCATTACAGGCTCCGGTGCAGAAACACTTGTTAGTTTTTTTGCTCTATAAAAAGACGGCGAGTTGAATTTAAAAAGACGGCGAGTTGAATTTAAAGAGATTTGTTTAGTCATACTTATTAATTAAATATGATTACTTTAGTCTCTTGGCACGTTTCCTTGCAGTCGGCGTTACCTCCGTCAGCACAAGCAGTTTCCAACGAAGTGGGAGACGAAGCGGCTTCGGTCTAAAAACAACTAACATAAGTTGATACTAAACAGTTTTACCTCTTCGACAAATACTTGGAGCACAACAACAACTGTCAAGAACAACATGAAGAATCCGAACTTTCCAATCATCTTTCTTCGGTGCAGTTTGTTTATTGATTTCTGTTAAATCAAGTTCTCCTTTTTATAGGCAAATTTCTCATTAAAATATCCTAAACGCCCACTTTATTTGAGTACTTTCTGCGTGATTTAGTGAACTTCCTTTTCGACGCTAATCCACTCGTCATTTTTAACGTGTTTATGCACTCATATTAAAACACGTTTTTGTTAATAAACCTTGCCCTTGAACTGATTTTGTACTTTTTGACACTAATCCTCTAACCAATGGTCTGCTATTTGTTATACTGTTTTGGAGTTTCGAATAATGTTTTTTGATGTTTACGGTGTGTTAAGGTGTCGCAAAATTTAATTTACTTCGAGTCAAAGATCTTTTAGTCTGTTAAACTAATTCGCAGGTGCTTTTTGTTTGAGACACAAGAAATGCGGAGTCATTTGTTGAAAAAGATTGTTTGAATGGAAACAACTCGACCGTTTCAATATCAAAAAGTTTATTTGGTTTCTTTTGAGTTTTTTCAACTTTGTTTTTACGCTCGCTTGTTTGTTAATTGTGTGCAGACAATATGCTTTGCTTTGCTAGTGTTTGCCGTTTTGAAGAGAAGTCCCAAAACAATGAGTGCTTACAAGTGGTTAGTTTAATTTAAAAGCATATACTTGAAATGAAGTTGTCTAGGTACATTCTAATAAACGTGACGCAGAACTTCGTCATCAGTATTATGCCATTTTTGTTTAACATTTATCCGCTTTCACCTTATCCAGTTTTTGTCATATACGGCCCAATTTATAGTTTGAAAGTAAGTTGTTTGGATTTGAACAATTTAAAGAACAACTTTCAGCTGTCTCCCTATACAACTTGGATTTTAGTAAATATAGCATGTTTAATGTCAATTGGTGAGATAAGAAGTTTTCAATCAAGCATAATGAACACTTACAGGATTTGTCTACACAACAGTTGTAATGTTTGTTTTCCGTTATGCTCAAACAATTGGAAGTAAGAAAACTAAATACTTGTCAAATTTCTGGCTATACTTTCTTGGCTACTTCATTTTCGTTCTAATCTTTCTATTCTTTTGCATGCTTCCTTTAAATTCGCAGTTGATGTTTCCGAATCAAATCAAAGCGGCTTTTAAAGAAGTGAACGAAGAAGTTTACAAGTTTATTGAACACGAGCCGCTAGTTTTTGGAGTCAATGTAAGTTTATAACAATGTTTAACGCCTATAGCAGTAACGTTTAGAGCAAAGCTGGAAATTATCACTTTGTAGCAGTAGTGACAATCTTTTTGGGGATGCTTTCTGCGTTTTTAATTGGAGTCTCGTGTTCAGTTGGTACATACCGCTTCTTACAGCTTAAAAAGCAAAGTTTGGACGCAATCACGCACAGTTTGTACAGAAAATTATTGACTATGCTGATTATTGAAGTCTTTTTGGGTTAGTCTTGTCGTAAATGTTTCGGAAGTGATTAAATATTCATTCTTTAGATACGTTAATTGCTGTTGTTCCGTGCGTTATATTCTTTATTGCTAGTTTTATAATGCAACTAGAATGGACGAGCTACATTCTCACCGTTATGTTAATCTTAATTGAAATATTTCCACTTGCAACTCATTTGGTTATACTTTTTTATATTCGTCCTTATCGAGAATTTTTCTTTGAAGTTGTAAAAAGAATTGTGTATTGTGGAAGAACAAAATCGTCTAGCGGACAATGGTCAACAAGAGTCTCTCAGAACAATAATTAATTTCTTGAAATAAACGTATTTAATGCATGAGAAGATCGCACACATAATCGAAAACGAAACCCAGAGCAGGCGCTTACAACGTAAGCCGACAAAAGATTGCTGTGACGACCCAAACGCACTTTGTTTTTTAAACAATTTTTTAAGGTTGGTATTGAAGTCTTATTGACTTTTAATAAATTTTGGACTGTTCTTTCTTTTTGGGAGAGAACTTATTTGATTGTGTTGGATGTGCAAGATCTGACGAGTTTATTTTAATCAAAAAATTGCAATTCGTGAACCGAACGATTTAATTATTGAACATAAAGATAAAGCCTTTCTTTCGCGTCAAAACATGTTGTTAATTGATCTGAACGAATAAATTAAACAATTTAACTTTATTCATTGTTACCTTCTTTTCCAACAAAGAAATCTGGGACGTCATCACTTCGAGCAGCTAAAAAGAAGTTAAATGACATCAATTTCATAATCTCAGTTAAAAACTTACTGTCTCGGTAAGTATGGTTTTTTGACGATAACTGCAAATTAGAGACATACAAATGATTAGGCGTCACAGTAGTATCGGTTTCTAATGTACTTATTTGTCCGTAATCCGCAATTTCTACGGCATAGGGATCCATGTCCATGTCGTTGTATGGGCAATTGCCAGCACGACCTGGATAGTTAGCGTTGTTCATGCTACACTCCAAATCAGAATTGTTACGGACACCCAATTGATCCAACGATTTTGACTGATCCAAGAACAGTCCATTGTATCGATAGTACATCGAGTCTCCGGTGCCGACGAAAAATATTCTTTCAACATTCCAACTAGAAATTGGGACTGTTTTGTCAAAGCGGTACAACTCGTCGAAGATCGGACCATGACAATTAATGACGAGGTAATTATTGTCTGCAAGAAGTTCAGCAACTGGTCGACGTCTAAAGTCTGTTTGAATAACGTGCTTTTAGTAAAACGACTACTTTTTGAACAAAACTCCTGCTTGAACTAAAGGCGCAACTAGCAATAAAAACACAACTGAACGCATTTCTTTAATTGAAAGCTAGATTGGCAAGAACTGAAAAATGATAAGCCTTTAAATAAGAAACAAACACGGACATTTTCTGGCAGACCACAAAACTGATAAACGCCTTTTCTTTTTGATCGCACTCGAAAGTCTAACATCTGGATACTGCAGTCAAGTGAAAGCAATTTGTAGTTTTGTGTTAAAAGGTGAAAAGCTTCTAACGTAAAGTCATCAAAACAGACACGTTTCGTACCGAATTCTGTGCAGTCGTTTAATTAGATATTCAAAATTGATTAAAAACAGTTCTTGAGTGTACATGATGAACTTCCAAAAACGATGACAATTTGATGTAGAATTTATTTAATCGAAACCCTAATTATTGTTGAAACGGATTTGGAAACTATTCAATAAGTTCCGAATGTATTGCAAAACTAGTTGTTTAATGTTCTAATTAAATGCTTGTCTCGGAGTTCTTCTTTGCGGATTTGTCAAGTTTATGTTGTCGAGTGATGAAACATTAGAGACTTGCACCGTGTTGCTTGTTCGAGCTGGAATTTATCTGTAAATTATCTAACTGTTGTTGCAACTAACCTCTAAAGAACCACAGAAAGATGCGGTCTAGATGCAAGATCTTAATCTTTGTTCGGAAGTCTTCTCGATACGGCGTGACAAACAAAATAGTAAAGAAACTGTTCAAAAACGCATAGCAAGAAAAGATTATGTAGCCAATTTGAGTACCCAACAAACCAAACACGTAGCCAAGAAGTCCCATAATTAAAGTTATAACAACCGGAATTAAAATTAAAACAACCGGCAGTGCTAACTAAAAATGGAAGTGTTTCAAAGTTTATTTAAAATCTACCTGAACAGCCAACAAAAGTGTGAATTGCCTGTGCAGTCTATATGTGTTTTTGGTGAAGCTTGTTGAATGTTCTTTTAAAATCCGCATGATAATGATGACCAGAACAATACTCACTCCCTCGCTCAACAAAAAGCCAAAAAACACCGAACCGAAGCAAATTACAGTGTTTCTAGATTTGATATCAAACCAAATAAAGAACTGGTTGGAAGGGGCGTCCAATTGCGTCTCAATAGACTCCAACTTGATGAGTTGTCGATTTGTCTACATAAACATATTGATTCAAAGCAACTTAAAAGCAACTCACTTCTTCGTCCATTATCGAATTGTAAATCAAATAACAAAGTAAACACGCAATGGCGTTCTAAAAAAGCAAACTTTACAGAGTGGAACAAAAAACGTTAACACAAAAAATTGTTTGTGTTTGAAACTTTTCGATTGGCTTTTTTGACAAAAGACTTTTTTGTGTTAGCGTTTTTTTGGCCCACTCAGTAAAACAGCTTGTTTGAAAAGTTTACTCCAGCCAGAAGACATCCTATTTTTGTTGGCAACATCATAAAATAACGATGAGCAGTTTTGTTCCAGATGACAGTAAATCGATAAAGCAAGCAATAATCTTGACACATTATCATCATTGCTCCCAGGTAGACTATAAAACCGACCTATAAAATTGTCTAGTGTTATTTAAAAGATCGAAACATTACCATAAAACGTTGTCCGTTTGGAGACAAATATCTGACTAGTCCTTGCATTTCAGATCCAAACAAACTACCAACTTGCCTTGGAACTAGTCCAATATCCAAAGTAGCAGTGAAAGCAAAGTCAAATATCTTCAAGAAGAATGCTTTTGCACTTTAACGATTTGTTTCAACTTACCGCAAACAGATACAAAAAGTATCTATACTGTCCCATGTTTGAAGGCGTTTTGTAGTTAATTAAATAGACGACATAAATTTGAACTGTTAATGTTACGGCAGTAATTGAATGCAGAACATTTATGTAGTTGTCAGGATCCATGAGTTTCAATTAAATTAAAAGACACTACAAAAAATGTAAACGTTTAATTTGAATGACGACGACTTTTTGTGAACTCTGATTTAGATTTTTGACTTTTAAGTATGTCTGTAGTTTTTGTTAGCTCATGAACTCCACGAAAACAGGTGCTTTCTGCTCGACGAACGACATTTATTATTAAGATGGAGTGTAGAATTTGTAATATCGAGAACGCTTTTTAAGTCAAAGAGTTTAAAGTCATTTAATGCGTAACAAGTTTGTTTGTTTATTGATAATAACGAATTGATCAACCGAGATAAAACAAATTGCCTCTTACTTGAAAACTATATAAACGAATGAGGAAATAACTCTAATCAAACTTGATCATTATGTTTTTAAAACTATTGACACTTGCTTTCTTATTCCAAACAGTGGTTGCATCTTCTTATTGCAAATTTGGAGTTGACGTTTCGCATCACAATGGAGACGTAGATTGGCAGAAAGTTAAAAACGACGGAATTTCATTTGCCCCGGCAAAAGCCACTGAAGGTGGAACGTATCAAGATCCAAAGTTTGTTCAAAACTGGAACGGAATGTTAAACGTGGGCATTCAACCTGTTGCTTATCATTATCTTCGAGGATCTTTGCCCGCCAATCAATATCAAAACATATGGAACGTCTTGTTTAACGGATCAATTAATTTTGACCCAAAATCTGACATTTTAGTAATTGATGTTGAAGAAGATGAAAACGACAAAATGAACCGAGACGTTGTGGCCATTATTCTGTGGAGTTTACTTGATCAATTAACATCTATCATTGACAACATCTACATTTATGCAAATCACAATTACTGGAACAACAAAGTTGCGTGGGAAATGTACGATTTTAGTAAATTTCCGTTGTGGGTGGCTCATTGGACTAATCGAACAGAACCGAAATTGCCTATAACTTGGACAACTCGCGGATGGACTTGGTGGCAGTACACGGATAAAGCGCAAGTTGATGGTATTGATGGAAACGTGCACATAAATATTTGGAAGTGTTGATTTGGCATTAAATATCCATTTATTGAAACAATTTAAACAAACAGTAGTCAACATCCACACCAAATAACTCTAATGCTTCTTGTTCATATAATTTTTGTAAGTGTTAAGTAAATACTCCCCAACAAACATGGCTCCATATGATGTTACGTGATGGTCGTCGCCAAAATACAGAATGTTTCTTTTATCGACCGCTGAACAAAAGTCGTCTTTACACCACAAATTGAACCAGTTCGTTTTTATGCACTTCGAACAATTAACGTTTTCGTATAGTTGTTGAATTTGTGGTAGACGAGATGTAAACGTCTAAAACGTTTGGAGATGCGTTGATTTTAATTTAAAAACTCACCGTTCTTGTATTTCCAATTTGACCGACTGTTTGATTTGCTTTCAACTTGTATAAAATTTGACGCAAAGGATCTCGCGTAAAAAGAACGTTAAATCCTGGCACAAAAACAGCTTCCCGAACAACATCGTTTATTTTTGCATAAAAGTCGTTTACTTCATTTTGCACTTCAATTAATTGAGAATCCGTAAATGTTTGAAATTTGACCCAGCTGAAAACGTTTATATAAGAATTGTGTTGTCGTTTAAACTTACGCAAAGATGCTAATAAAGATGTCAATTTTGTAGTCAAATTGCTCGAACGCTTTTACCCCATTTTCAATAAATTGAGCACATTCTCTTCTGCATTCCTAAACATAATCGATAAATGCGATTAACAAAAACTGTAAAAACTTGCATCACTTAGCTTGTACGATTGATGTTCATAACTGCCAGGAACACAACCACTAGTTGACACTAAAGTAATAGTTTTGGCAATCGGTTTGAATATTTGTGCAATTCCAACAAAGGCTCGAAAAGCGTGCGAGTTGCCAAACACCACAATGTTCTTATCTCCATTGCCCTAAAAATAGGTTAACATATTAAGATGTTTGAAGGGCAAACCTGATCATTGCAAATCATACTAAACGCCGACAGATTTTTAAACGAGGAAGGCAATTTTTTAGTATGGTTGTGGCTAGAATTGAGTCGATATAATTGATACATCTTTAAAAGTTTACCATATAGGCATTCCATAAGAGATCTCCGAATTTAAAGTCATTAATTTGCTGTTTGGAAACGACGATTTTTCATTGTTGCGCGATTCCCAAAGCATCAAAGTGTCTTTGAGTATTTTGCGTTCATTTGCTCTACTCAATGGCTTTTCCTAACAACGAGAGAAGGTTTTAGAAGATCCTTTGAAGACTCACTTCAACTAACTTCATGGCATCTTTGTGCAAAAACATTAAACAAATTCCGGAAAACAAGTAAAGAACAAATAATAACCGGATTAGATGCCACCAGTTTTTAACACTTGCTAATATTTGCTTTGACTTTTCTTCAATCACATAACCAGACAATATTGAAACTGCAATCAAAACGAATCCAATAAAACCGGCCTCATTTTCACTTTCGTATAGATTTGAATCCAAGTAACGATGCATTGTAAAGATAGGCCAATGAATTAAATAGACTGAATAAGAAATGTCTCCTAACTTAACTAACAACTTGTTGCTTAAAATTGAATCGTCTTGTCTTATTGAAATAATTAGAGCAGTTAAGAAGACAACAAAGAAGCGCTGTACTTGATAGTCTATTAAGTCAATAACTGGAAATGTAACAAATACAATGAGCAGACTTGTAGGAACTAGAATAAACATCCTCTTATTACCGGTAAAAGTAATCAACTTAGACGTGTAAACGAAGTGAGCAAAGAAGCCGAACATAAACTGCCAGACTCTTCCATCTAATGTCATGTGTTTAGCGTTTGAAGTTGAAGTTACTTGTCGATAGAATGATGTGGTTGAAATAGTGAATATAAACAATAAAGTAATAAAGAAGTGAATGTTTGTTAATAGACTGATAATTAACATCAAAAGTGGAACAAACAAGTAGAACTGAAGTTCACAACTAAGTGACCAAGTGTGAAGAAAGAATCTGTACTTCGATTTCTAAAACAGACATTGTTGAAACGATAACAACTTTAACTCACATTGTCGAAGTAATTAAACTTGTGAACAAAAGGGAAGTTAGAGTAGAAGAACAAAGGTGATGTTGCTTCAGAGACAATTTGATCGAATTCAAACTCCGATATCAACATGTAACATGCAATTAAAGTGAGAACAATGACGAATATGTATGTAGGAACAATTCTCTTCACACGACGATAGTAGAATAGAATTGAGTCATTTAATGTCAGTTCTTTCTTTCGACTCATCAACATAATCATTAAATAGCCAGAGATCACAAAGAAACAATCAACTCCAAGATAACCGACTGGAAAGTAATTGCTCCACATGTGAAATAAAAGAACAGCAACAATTGCAATTGCTCTAAGTCCTTGAATCTCTGGTCTGAGTCCATCTAAAACAACAAACTACTTAAATGAAACGTTAAAAGCTTGCCTCTTGGTGGATGTGGTATTAAACTTTGAGTAATTTCACCAACACAAAGAAGTTTCTCATTGTCCGGGAACAACTTGTCGCCTTTCATGATCTCTAAATATCAAAAATTTCGTAAGTTGATGTTCGGCTTCGCAGAATAAAAGGAAGCTTTGCACTGAACAAAGAAATAACAAGCACGCCAGTGACAAAGCAGCCAATTAATGAAAACTTACAAACTCGTCTCTTAGCACACACTAAATCTTACAACTTCACAGATGATTGTAATGGCTTTTGGTCAATACGGATTATGCCGGGCGGAACGGTTTCGGTTTTTGGCGTCTACGATTATTGTACGTTTTTTTGATTGGGTGAGAAAGTGCAAATTCTGTTTTTGAAAGATTTGCATGATTAGTTTTCCCAGTATCCACGTTGATTTTCTGGAGTATTTGCATTAATGTTTACTATCCAACAATAAACGATTTCGTACGATAGTAACGGCTGTTTGCAGTTACTTTATTGCTAGCTTGTTGCGTTCCCGAATACTTGGTTTAAATGTGTTTTTGTTTCGATGTTTGTAAGTCGATGAACGCAACTGCGCAGCAGAACCGGCTGCGGGAGATTTTAGACCTCGAAGAATCCAGTAACTTGGCCTCTCACGACCTGCACGCCCACTGCCCAAAAACCGATAGATTGCAGGCGAAAGCTTAGATCACACTGGATTTAAAAAACAATAATAGTGATGAATGAATGTGATCGGGAGCTGTGGATCGGGCCAAACAGCCTCGGTGCTTATGAAGTAAATGAAGGCGTTTCAGTCTCACTCGTGGCTGTATGATTAATTTGAATGTGTGAGAACAAGTGGATTAAATGATTTTCAGACAGTTGTAGTAATCAACGCCTTCTGATTGATTTCAGAAGACGCCACGTGTTCACCTAGAAATCAAGTACTTGCATAAATTTATGACGTTTTTCGTCAAGCTGGTTGTTGAAAGAAAACTGGTCAACTAAATTATTAATTTACCCAATAGTTTGTTGAAGTCTTTGTGAATTTAATTGCAGATCATCATCGTAGGGCTATTTTTACCACAAAGAAAAGGCACTTTGATTACATGGGCGAAATCCATAAAAATCGAACAAAACCCGCCATAACCAAAGTGCCGGCATTATGATCGACTGTTGGCGGAAACAGTTCTGAAGTTGTGAAATAAACATAACTTTTAATACTGAACATATTGCCTTCAAAAGCTAATCGATACAATGTTTCGACTTAAGTTTACTGAAATGTCGTTTAAAACATCTTTATTTCCTATCCAATGGTTATTTATGATTCAAAGTTTCTAGCTGACAAAAGAAACAAAGAATAACTGCAATGGTTTTAAAGGACACGTTGTAAGTACTAAAAAGAACCTATGTGCTAAAAGAACCGATCATAATGCCGGCACTTTGGTTATGGTTCGATTTCCCGGCTTTTATGGTTGCAATAGCCCTACGATGATGATATTGTTTTCTTTATAACTACTAGTGCTGCCGCGACATTGATTTTTTCGGTCGACATTACAAAAGTTATTGTGGAATCTCAAAATTGTTAGTGTTTAGACTTTAATAAAATAACTGTTTGGATTTTGATTAAAAGCGACAAAAGAGAATTCACGTTCTTTAAAATGTAACAACTTCAAAAAGGTATTGTAAGTTATCTTAAAGATGTCGAAAAGTCGTGTCGATGTCGCGGCAGCACTAATAACTAAGAATTTTTATTTACATTAAAATCGACAAGTCTTATTGCCGTAAAACCCTTTTTTCTGAGAGCAACTCCCTACAATCAACTGAACAAAGTGTACAAACGCCGGTTTCAACACCAAGCACAAAATCAAAAAAGCCTCTGTTGTTTTTGGAACAAATTTACATAATCTTTTCACACAAACTGTTTTCATCGTGCACTATCGGAGAACAGTATAGTAGATTGCTTTTTTGAGCAGGCGTGATCAAACAGGAAGCACTTTGCAGATTACAGGGTGCCCGAAAAACATTTTGCCGAAGAAAGAAAAATTTGACAATTCAAGAAGGTTTTCAGATTGACCGGATTTGTTATGTTTTTAATATTGTTACACGTTTTTGCTATAATTTGAGAGCTTGAGACTAGCCACATCGTTTATATGTATAGGTTGCATTATGTTCATTATGGCTATTAAAGCTAACTGACCCAATTGTGTTTTTGAATTGAAAAACAAGCGCCCAATTTTGTGTTCTTTGACAAAATGTCAGAGCAATTTTGGCGCATCCTGTATTTAGTTTAGTAAATAATCCGCCGCTTTGAACGATTCTGGTGTCGGTTGTAGGGCTTAGAGTTCCGCAAAATGTTCAGCTAACATTTTCGACGTTAGTAAGTGCATCAGTTTTCCGAGCTAACATTTTTGAAGTTTAAACAGTTTTAAAGCAAATATCGCATGCACTTGAAGTATTTTAATAATGAAATGAATAGAGCAAACTTATTCAAATTTAAGCATTTGTATGCACAAATGCGTTTGCCATTACACGGAAGACTTTCTCCGCCAAGAAAATGAAAAGTCTGACGAAGGCGCCGATCATCAAATTCGTGACAGCCAAGAAGCCGGATCAGTCTTCTATTACGCAATTATTTGCTTAATGTTTGTTAAATTTACCTTCTCACTACTGTCTGCTGATTATTGGCAATAAACTTTTGCGTATGCCCATTTTTGAACGAAACCTCTTTGTTATCTAATTTTTCGCCCCCTCGATTGGATTATAGAAGTTCTCGATTGTATCAAAAACAATGCAAAAGACGCAGCCTCCCTAACAGTCAATTACAAGTCCATTTTTCTGCACATCATTGAAATGCCACAAGCGACTTTGTTGACTGTCAAACCAAAGAGAACAACCGACTCCTGATAACGAAGTCAAAACAATAAATCTTGAGGTATTTAATGCCGGGACAAAGTTATAGAAGCCAATCGGCAAATTTTTGCATTTTAAATCTAACCAATTTATCTGTTTGGCACTTCTTTCACAATCATATCCAAACCAATCAATCCAAGTGAGCGGGTTCTAGCGATTTTAGATTATCGTCTACAAAGTTACTGACGCAAGTGTTGAATGAATTGGCGCTGGTGCCTTACTTCTTGTCAACCTGCGACACGTTTGCCGGATAGTGCATTAACAACTGTCCGAAATACGGCGTTTGAAACCCCATGGGTTCCTGCATTTTCTCAAATAAACTTGCTGCCTCGATTTCACCTAATTTTTTTATTAGATAACCAGTCTTGATTAGTCCGGTCGTGGATAATAAAGGAGTAGTTTAAAGTGGTTGGGCCTTTTTTAAAGTCGTGGACTTGAGAAGGTTAAACAGCCGAAAAAGTTTCAATCTCCTCATCCACATCTCCCCGGGTTAAACGGCCGAAAAAGGCTCATTTAGCAAGCGGAAATGAACTCCAAAGTGAATGAATTATATAAACAACAAATGATTTATTAACTGAATAATGTCGGTGAGCAATATTGAAACTTCAAAATGTTAGGTCGGTCACTAAATTTGTGTCGACTTGAAAGGCGCACAGGCGTCCAAAAAAGCCGAAAGTCACATAAAGTTTGAATCAAAAATGTGACTTGGCAACATTTATGGTTCAAGAAGTGCATTTTGATCATCCAACTTTTCATACAGGGTGACGCAAAATTATTGTAACACGGCCTTCAAAATATGGCCTGGAAGTTTAACTACACAAGTTAAAGACTTTAATTTGTTTGCAATCTGGATTTTTAACAATTGAATCCAACGAGCACTAGAGTTCCGAGTTCGCAAGCTAAAAACTTGCAAAAGCGAGTTTCTCTTAAACAAACACTTTTTCACAAACTCGTGAGAAACTTGCGAGGTTGCTTGTGAAATAAAGACAGAACTTGTCAATCTGGTTTAAAAAAGTTGGCAAGCTTTTTTCGCAAGTTTTTAGCTTGCGAGCTCGGAGCTCTAAATTTATATACATAACAACTGAAAGTGCAAATTACTAACATTACTTGTATTTCAAATTTCTAACACTATCACAAAAGCACGCTTAATTTCTTCAAATATTTCAAGTCTAAGAACAATTTGCATGAACGTTACATTTCTTCAGCGTCCTGAAATTTCGACAAATTAATTGAACGATGTTTGTGTTAAAATTTAAATTGTTTTTTACAATAGTGTATTTAGTGTACATTGCTTGTCAATGGCTGACAAGAAGACGTTTTGGCCTCCTTTGTTGCAAGTTGAGTCCTCGTGCGAACAAGCGTTATTTTGCAATCAGCATTTTAAAGCCACGCGAAGTTTTAAAGATTCTCATATAGAAATCCTTGAGAGTTTCTCATTCAACGTTTTAATCCGCCGAAGTCGAATGAATGACCCGATAAAACGCGAAGCAGAATCCGTGGGCGAAAAAATAAGAGCCATTTCACTCACGACGAGAACGAATGCAAGGAAGCATTGAAGAAACGTGGTGTTGAAATCATTGAAGGCAAACTTTATGAGTGTCACACGTGTAAAATATGCGGTTTAACGATTGTACACGGATCGTCAAGCTTAGTGAGTCATCTTAAGGTTTGTCATTTAAATTAATCCGATTCCTTCTGATATCTGTTGTTTTAGGTGCATGGAATTGAGTATGACAAACAAGGAAATCTTGTGCCCAATGAATCAGAAAGTGGATCAATATCCGAACAAGGCAGTAACTTAAACGGCGGATTTCCAGCAAACAACGATGGCTCAGATCAACCAAACAGCGAACCTAGTTTGAACGGAACAACAGGAGGTGTGAATTCGGTTGACTGGAAAAGTCACATCTCGAAAGAAATCGATAGACGCTTCCGTGGAATGGATGCCAATCTATCCAAAAAGTATGATGAACTGTCTGCAAAGGTGAACACAATCGTTGAGGATCACAAGAATATTAAGGTAAATAAATACACTAACTAGTCAAATAAACAACACATTTCAGGACAGCTTAAGCAGGTCGGAGATCGTCTAAATTAAACATTAAATAAGCACAGCGTTTTAAAGCTTGCCTCTTGATGATTGTGTTGTTAAACGTTGATTAGACTTGTTGACTAGAGAAGCATTTTCACTGTTAGGCAGAAGTTTATATTTAGATGTTGAAACCAACGAACAATCTTCATGATGCTTTAAGACTTATTTAAAACGCTCAAAACAAACATATAAAAAGACCGATTCTCATGTGTTGATTATAAATAAACTTACTGTATTTAAACGAAACTGAGTTCTGCTATATGAACATAAATTATTCATTTGTTTGCATCCAACAACATTTAATTTAACATGCAAACTCCATCCAAAGCCAGAAATTTCATGTTTAATGTCGTAAAATTGAGTAAAAAAGATTAACAATACTCTTTCCGATCAACTTCACACCTACCATATGCAAACTTGTGTTTTCAAACAAAGAGAAATTTGAAAGTTAAATTTCAGAATTAATAAAGTTGTTTGGTACTTGAACGTGGGCGACCAAACGATTACTATAAAACAATTTGTTTGAACAATGCTTTTATTGTTAACGTTTTTGTTTGTTTTTGTGTTTAATTTGTACTAGAGTGAAGATCTACCGAAGCTATTTGAACGTTGTTGAATGTTTAAATCATTGTTTGACTTCTTTAAAGATGCTCACACAAACTTTTTCACTTTCTACTTTTTGATAAGAGACATTATTTCGGTTAATGTGTTAATTCTAACAAAGTTTAAAAGACTTCAGTAGATCTAGTAAAATTTCTACATTCATGTTTAACAAACTACCTTTTAACTTGTCTATCAAAATACAGAGTGCAACAAAGAAAAAGTCGTTTGTCAAAAAGTTTCAATCAAAGAAAGACAATTTTTGTTTCACACTGTAGTTGTTAAACAAATGTTTAAAGCTTTAACTTCTTATAAACAATATTCATTTACTTGTCAGAAAACAAAACAAACCTCAAGTCATCATCAATTTTGCAAAAACGTGTTTGTTTGATACATTTTCAATACCACTTGTAACAATTCTGTTTCTAAAGCATTGGATCGAAACTTCAACGCTAGGGTTCGGAATACATTTTTGTTGCTCAGTTAACCCCCATTTCCATGCATGAAACCAATCGAGCAATCAATTCAACCACACAGAAACAGAATATTCAACACGAATCGGCAAGTAACGCGTCTAATTTTTTGTTTGCGTAATAAGGGATTAGTTTAAGTTTTGCTCAAAATGTATTCGACTATTTTCATTCAACACATTCGATCACTATTATACGATACATATTGTTTTCGGGTATTGTATTGCCTCACCCTGTAAACTTATTCTGATTTAGACAATTCAAAAGGAGATGACTATTCAATTGCTTATTAAATTGATCGGTGTTATATTTATTGTTGGATGTTCTTTTATTTTGATCCTCGTAGAAAACGACTTTAATAGCTACGAGCCAATCAGAATTCGCCGAAGCCAAGAAAAGGGTAAGTTATTACAATTAAAACATTCACTAAGTTCACTGAATTAATTTTAGTGTCTTCTCGAATCGCAATTGTTTCCGTTGATTACAATGCTAACAAGATTGAAGACTACAATTTAGCTGAAAAGACGCTTTTATGCTATGCCGCAATGAAGAACTACTTTTATATTAAATTGAATCTCAAAGAGCAGTCCGAACTGCTTGATAACTGCCCTGGAAGCGATGTAATTACTCAACTGTCGTTTTAATCATTTAATTCTTTGTTTAGTTGATGTTTCAAAGACACTGTGTGATTGCTAATTTCTTAAAAGATTACGAAGGAATTATCGATTGGGTATTGCTAGTTGATAGCAACATGAAAGTTATCAATCCAAATCACACAATCGAGGAATACTTAGACTCTACAGCTGATTTGATCTTTTATGACAGTCTCTTTAACTACGAAATTGCAACTAATAGTTATTTAGTTAAGAACACAGAATATGCTCGTAACTTCTTGTTGAAATGGTCTTCATACGAATCAAACAACTCTTATAATATTGCACTTTATGTGAGTTTAAACAACAACAAAAAAAGAACAAACCGAAAATTGTTTGATGACAAGAAAAGTCAATCAAACTCTTTTTTCTTACAACAACAAAAAAGAACAGTTTCACTTTTGTTGTTTTTAGAAGTTGTATTTGAATGAGTTTTGTTATAATTGCACTTTTATGGAACAAGAACGCTGTGAACGCATTTCAAACAACACAAAACTATTTTCATCTTGTGTTCGTTCTCTTTTGGGAGATCGACAAGTATTTGAGAGTGTAAATGGACGTTTACTTCTAAGATCAGATGCTATTAAATACTGGACAAGAGATGCTTGGTTAACAAATAATTTGTGGTCTAAAGACGACTTCATTCTGCATGAATGGGAAGAAAGGTTGGTTTTGATCACTATGTTAATGTTAACGATTTGTTTAGTGAGAACAGAGAATTGCTGTACAATAATCAAACAACTCCTTACCTACAAGGAACATTTAATTTAAGTTTGTGTGCAACTCCAGAAACTGCCATTTCTAATTGGAATTACAATCAAGAATTAATAATAACACAAGATGAATTAAAAGAAAGATTAAAAGCAATTGTTAACAACTCTCATTCAAAGCATCTTCGTCGATTAGATGATATTTACCGACTTTATCCGTTAAACTGGACAACTTCAAATTTCTTCTTTTTATATGAATAATAAAGTCTTCTATTGAGCTGTTCGATATTGATTGATTTTAAACATCTAAACAAACACTTTTGTTGTTATCTTTTACAATTGACATACTTATTGGCGAAGAAAGCTTAGAAGTGTGTATTGACAGATCTTGTGAAGGTACAAAACAAGTATTTCTGTGTGAGAAACAATGCATTAACATCAACACTAAATCGAATGCATTATTTTTACTTCAGAGCGACAAAGAAAATAGTGTTACTGTGATTGCTTATTCGGAAGCTTTTTATTGCATTTGTTTTACCGTACAAATGCAGAAATTTTAATAGCCAAGTAACATCTGTTTATTGTGGACATATAAAAATGATTAAAATTGACATTTAACACTTCCAGCCGTCTTCGCTACATTAAACGCTTCTGTCTTGTTTTTTGCTTAATTATAGAAAGCAATAAATTGATATTCAAAATACTGCACAACTTAATAAAATTACCGTTTTTGTCTTCAAACATAATTAAAAAGAACGCTTTCAAAGCTTTCAACGTTTCACAAGGTTCACTCAATTCAACGAACGCTTTCAAAGCTTTCAACGTTTCACAAGGTTCACTCAATTCAACGAATGCTTTCAACATTTCACAGCTTAATAAAAAGAGCAATAAAATTGGCATTAAAACGCTTTCAAAGCTTTCAACTTTCATCAAACACTTTTCTTTGCTGTTCTTTACAATCGTTAGTGGTTCAGTCGCCGAGGAGATGTCGGAAATATATGCTGGCAATGATTGTAATGATCAAAGAAACACGTATACGTGCGAGATGGGCTGTCTCAACGTTGATGCCCAATCCGTGTAAGTGGTATCATTTTTAAAGCATTGTAAACAAATGAACATTTTAGAGATGCTGTTAACGGCGAACTTCATGCCATCGCGTATCCGGAACAAAACTGTAAAGGTGAAGACATGTATTAGATCAAGTTATTTCTCCAACTGAATGTCACAGGTTTACCGGTCCGGCCAAGTCCATTTCTTGTGGAATAAACTAAGCAATCGAAATAAATGATATTAACGTTTATTAAATGAGTCTGTGGAAATGGCCTATCTCAAAGCTTTTCCGTCAGATCAACATTTAGTTGTAATAAGTTTGAAGTTTTAAACAATGATTGAGAACAATAAAAAAACTTCAGAACTGTCATGTTTTAATTGTATCAATTGCAACAGAGTGCTTGAGGGCATTTTAAAACAAATTCGCAATAAATTTAAATTGCAGTGTAGCCGTTGGGCAAATACACTTTTTCTGTTCATTTAATCCTCTTGTCCAGTCGAATTTAAGCAATTGGCATTGATGCAAATCTTATGGAAGTTTTTCAGTTATCGAAACATTTAACACGAGTTGGCAGCAACCAACGCTTGTTTTTATTGCCTTTCAGTATTTACATATTAAGAGATCAACAAAATGTTTGCTCCCAATTTGTATTCTTGTTAAGTTTAACGTAGTCGGTAGTGTTATACAATATGAATTGCTTTAAACACTTTACTGTTTTAGACTTCTATGCAGCACATTTTAAAGATACTTGTTGCTTTGTTCTGCGCTGGATGGTATTTTGGCTGGATTTATTTGAATGTCGAATTTAAAGACTCCACTTTGATAAACAGAAAACCAGAAGGCAATTCCATTTCACTCTACGTAATCTATTTAACTTTCAGATCCTCGAATTGCAATTGTTTCTATTATATATGATGACAGAAACTCCAGTAAATTAGCCGAGAACACGGTATTTTGTTATGCCGCAATGCACAATTATGCTTACATTAAATTAAACCTCAAAGAACAGTCTGGACTGTTAAATAAATGTCCCGGAACAAACGTAACCAGTCTTTAATTACTCTGCTTTAAACAATCTCTGTTTAAATTATATTTCAACAACATTGTGTGATTGCGAATCTGCTAAAAGATCACGAAAACACTATTAACTGGATGTTGCTAATCGACAAGGACATGAGTGTCATTAATCCCAACCATTTGATAGAAGAGTACTTGGATCCAACTGCTGATTTGATATTTTATGACCTTCTGTCTAGCCACGACATCGTAATTAATAGTTATTTAGTTAAAAATACCGAATATGCTCGCAACTTCTTATTAAAATGGTCTTTACATGAATCAAGCACAAACTCCGAAACGTTTCACTCAGTTGCCAATCATAATGTTGCCTTTTATGTGAGTTATTAGCAACAAATACAATTCTGAAAAACTTTTTTGTGTTAGCGTTTTTTCGGTCCACTCAGTACAATTCTAAGTCGTTTTTAGGAAATATATCTAGATGAATTTTGTTTCTACTGCACTTATCCTGAAAGGAAGCGTTGCAAAGAATTGTGGACGTCAAAGAAGTGTGCATTTAAAGTCTATTTCAATTTAAGCAACAAGAGTTTTCAGAACTTGCAACGAAATTAATCTCTACAAAACGTGTTCTCGTGAACTTTTGGGCAAACGAGAGAAATTTGAAAGTGGAGATGGATGCTTGGTTTTACGATCAAATGCAAGCAACGGTTACTGGGCACGCGATGCTAGAATAACTAACAGTTCATGGGCATCTACGGACTTTATTCTTCAAGAATTTAAAAGTGATGTTTGGGAAGGACCGTTTCTGAGTGAAAACTTTACCAAAACATTATGCGCAGATCCGAAAACAGCTTATTCATGTTGGCACTACAACCAATCTTACATTAAAACGGACAATGAAATAAAATGGTACTTTGGAAGATGCTTCTAATAAGTCACATGACAAGTTTCTGAGAAGGTTGTCGAAACTAAATGAACAGTATCCGTTAGAATGAGTAAACTTAATTATTTGTTTGTACATTGTTGTTTTAATAAACATTTATTTATTCTTTGTTAACTCTATAACACTCTTGTACATCAAAATTTGGTTGCTGTATCTGGAAAATAGTTAAATTTCAATGATGCAAATCCTATCTGACCAATTCATAAACATGTTAAATATAAACGCTTCAGAATTTTTATTTAATAGATTTGCACTTTTGATTGTTGAGTTGATTTAAAAGCACTGAACAAAATTGTTGCAAGAGGCATGCTTTTTTACTTCCTGGTCTGCTTCCAAAGTGTTTTCTCGCAAAATTACCATAATCTGGTGTCTATTTTTTGCATTACATTTCAACGATTTTTGGACAGACTTTAATATGTAAGTGAATTGGCGTTTTGATAAGAAGCAGTACACAAATCATTCTAACAGCAATGCGATGAGCATAGCCAACTTGCAGACTCAGTTTGGTCAAATGTCAAATCGTCATCAGTCTAGAAAGCTTTTAAACGCTCCAGTTCTTGATGGCTTCCATTCTAATTTGGCCAAAGCACTCTTTAAACACTAGAAAGCAGACAAATCTCACTTTATTAAAAATACATAATTGCAAACTTCGATTAGCAATGAATTAAGGCAAATAGATAAAAATTTGGCGAGTTGTTTCAACAACACAAGCAGCTAGTTGATCTAAAAACACAGTGTCTATAAAAGTGTAGATCAATCAAATTAGCTTTACCTATCTTTCCTTTGAATTTATCTGGTAAGTTGCCGTCGGAACCTAAAAACAGACATTTATTAAACATTCTAAACAATTTAAACGTGCCAGTTGAATAAGGATTGCCCGAGCTAGAAGTTAATCCTGTATGTTCAATCAGCAACTTCTCAGGTGTCACAATTATGTAAACTGTTTCGGTTTCAATGCTCTTGTGATACACTTCAACTAATTGCGCCTTTGGATTCGATTTCATGTCATCGGTTCCGCATTTCTCAATTGTCAGTTTGTGAGCTCCTTTAAATTGGCAACTCAAATGAGCACCGTCTGGAACTTCCAATTGCTCCAATGTCAAAGAATCGTTTAAAGATTGGCCGTTGTAGCGGATGTCCATTTCTGTTTGTGTACCTTTAGGACCTCCGCCGAACAGTTTGGATAAAGGAAGAGTCTTGTCAAAACTCAACGTTCGATCAACATACGGGCCGTCGCACTTAATAGTTATTTCATTTGCTGGAAGGTAATAATCGTTTAAACGTTGATTAAATGAAATTACCTGGATCTCTTGATCCAAAAACTCCGGATTGCACACTTAAAAACAAGAAAACTGCCACGCCGCAAAACATAATCAACTTTGGAGGTCGAATGGCTTGACCGTCAAATAAATATAGGCAATTTAGTCAACAAACAGCACAAAAGTTGTGCCCATTTTTTGATAAGCAAACATCGTTTAATGCTTTGAGTACTCGTTATTCTTTTATCGCTTTTTGATTGTTTTTGACAAGTTTAACGATGTGCTTAAATTTGATGATATTGTGCGATCAAACATTGACAATGTGTTTAATTGCGGGAGCTGCTTACTAAGCAAGCGAAACTTTGAAGTTTGTTTTTAAAAGCGCCGATGCAGTCGTCGCGTGTATTCTTTTGTTTTTGTTTATTTCAAAGATGTAATGTTGGCGAAGTTCTAACAGACGCGTGCGAATTTTTTTATTACAAGCATGCCAGCGCCCGAATTTCACTCTCATCACATATCATGGAGAAATTCCTTTTTTAAATTGCTAGTTTTTTCTATCATTATCGGATTAGTTTATGCTTGGCTTAGATGGACCATTTTCTATAAAGATTACAAACCAATTGTATTTAATTGGAGTCAAAATGGCAAGTTAATTAATGTGTAACGTTTAATCTTTTTTGTTTTTAGGATCAAAAATTGCCATTCTGTCGGTTATTTACGACAATAAAAATCCTGGTGAATACAAGTTGGCCGAAGATACTGTATTGTGTTATGCAACAATGTACAACTACAGTTACATCAAATTCAATCTGAAAGAGCAGTCCGAACTGTTAGTACAAGTGTCCCGGAAACGATGTAACTTTTAAAAAGGACTTCTTTACTCACTTAACTCTTTGTTTAGTTGATGTTTCAAAGACACTGCGTTATTTCTAACTTCTTAAAAGACAACGAAGATACTGTTGACTGGATACTGTTTATTGATTCTGATATGGGAGTTATTAACCCGAACCACACAATTGAAGAGTACTTGGACCCAAAGCGCTGATTTAATCTTTTATGACCGTCTGTTTAACTACGAAATAACTGCTGGAAGTTACTTGGCAAGAAACACTAATTACACTCGCAACTTCTTATCAAAATGGGCGTCTTACGAGTTTAAACTAAAACCTGGAAGTTTTGAAGCGCGTTCCTCCGACAACGGCGCAATTCACGTAAACCTTCAAATGCTTTAAAGTATGTGACAAATTTGTTTTTAGGAAGTCTATCTAGATGAATTTTGTTCTAATTGCACGGAAAATGAAAGAAGCAGGTGCAGACTTATTTGGAATAACGAAACAGGGTTAGTTTATTACAAAACTTAACAAATGTGTACAATATTTATGTTTAGGAACTGGCGCGATCTTTTCTTATACGAATCTTGCGCTAGGGAACCTCCTTGGAAACAAAGAGGTGTTTGAAAATGGAGACGGACGTCTAATTCAACGTTCAAATGCTATTAAATACTGGGCAAGGGATTCTTGGTTGATTGATCACTACTGGAGCTCTGATGATTTTATCCTGCATGGATGGAAAGAAAGTAGACGTGATGATAGCAATTGGTCGACATGGATCTCGCCGTTCTTAAGTGAAGATTTCGATCAAAGTTTATGCACGGATCCAAAAAATGGTCAACTTAATTGGCTCTACGACAAATCTTTAATGTTGTCACGTAATCAAGCACGAAAGCGATTGAGAACATTTTCTAACAACGTCTACAAAGAGCATTTGAAACGATTAGAGAAAATAGATAAATTGTATCCGCCGAATAGAAATTACTTGTAATTAATAAACTGATTTGAATATTGTGTGTTCAATACATTAAAAGCGACACTCTGTGCCGTTAACACAGCCAGGAAACAAAAGTGAATCAAACTTTATGTAAAATACACGTTTAAACCTACATGGAGCAAGCAAATGCCACGTACACATCAAACAATGGAGAGGATTGTTTTTATACTTGTGCTTTCTGTTAATTTAAAATGTTTTACAGAGTGGACCAGAAAAACGTTAACACAAAAAATTGTTTGTGTTTGAAACTTTTTTGCTTTTTGTGTTAACGTTTTTTTGGTCCACTTTGTAATTCGATCTTGTTTATTCAACTAACAATTTAGATGACGGCGTTGTGGATAAATGAAATGTGTAAAGGGTTATGGTTCTGTACGCCGAGGTTGCAAAAGACGTTTGCAGTTGTGTGTTTTATAGCTTTAATTACATATCTGCACTTTGATGTAAAGAGTGATTTACTTCCAAAGCACAGTCAAGCAAGTGAAAGTGTGAGTTCTTTTTGATGCTTTAAATATATTTAAAATCAATTTAGACAATTGAAATCACAAAAGTCACAAAAGTTGACAACAATTCAGAACCGCCGTTAATTCTTTTCTGGACAATAAAGAGAATGTTAGTTTTGTTTTAAAACTTGTAACAACAGTTTTGTTTGTAGAAAATTTATGAAAGAACTTCTTCGAACCAGTCAACCGTGTCCGTACAAATGCAGATATTCTTATGAACGTGACGATCAAGCACGTGCAATTGCTCGTGTATTCCACATTCGAGACATTGACAAAAAAGACTTGCCTCCTCGAAATTCTAATGCCTATAATGTTTATTTTATGCTGGAGTCGCCGGTTTTCTTCAACTTTCCAAACTCCGGAATGTTTAGACAAAAATTGTTCGATGATTTCTTTAATCTTGTCAATAACATACCGGTCAAATGCCGATGTTTATTATCCTTATGATGCATTTGTGGAGCAGGACGGAAGTGAAAACAAAGATGATGTTTGGACAGAGAAGCAGGTACTTTTTAAACATGTTTGACTAGTCTTTTAAATCTGTTTAGGTGGAAGAACATGTTGCCAGAGAAATCAAAAACTGCACTTGTCGCCGTCACAAATTGTCACTATTCCAGTTCCGGTAGAAACTGTTTATTTGAATGAATTGAAGAAACACTTGAATGTTACTCAAGTTGGACGATGTAATCGAGTCAATTGCAATGGAACTTGTTTAGACAACTTGAGAGGTAAACTTGTTTAGAATGCGATCTTTAATTAACTATGTTTAGAAACGCATTATTTCTACTTGGCATTCGAGAACTCAGTTTGTCCCGAATACACTACTGAAAAGTTTTGGCGCATTAAAAACTTAATTGTTCCGGTTGTTTTGAGCAGAGGAGCTGTAAGTCCGAACATTCCGTCCGATTCGTTTATTGCAGCAAGCGATTTTGAGACACCGAAGAAATTGGCTGATTATTTAATGGAGTTGACAAAGGATAAAGATAAATACAGAACGTAATTTAAAGACTGTTTTCAATAACCTCACATAATTTTAGTTATTTCAACTGGGCAAAACGTTACAGACGCACTGGTTACAATCAAGTTACACAAATGCCAATGTGTCAGCTTTGTAAACTAGTCATTAAAGGCGTCAAACAACGAAAAGTCTACACAAATGACTGGAATGAGAACCAATGCATTCGAAATTACGGCAATCGTTTAATAAACAACAGAGAAGAACTGTTAAAAGATGAGGAAAAAATGAAAAATTTGTTGAAAGAAACGGGAAGAAAAAGACTAGTTGATAGAGTTGAGGAATGATGTTGTTTTTTGGATGGTTGTTTTTTGATTTCAATTATGTCTGTTTATTTTGAGCAAATAAATTATTTTAAAATGCTTTGGATGCACTTTTAGTTCACACAATCGGCTTTATTATTTAAGAAGATGCTGCACGTTGTTTATTAAACGGTACATTTTACCCAAAATACTTTAAAAGTTATCGGTTTGAGGAAGAAACTTTTTAAACCGATACAATTGGGGATTAGTGTTTTTCGTAAGCATCGGTTATTGAATTGCAGATAGATATCATCCAACAACATTTGGTGATTTAATATAGAATTGAAAGCATTTAAAACATGTTGTTTATCAAATTGTGTTGGCTTAATTTTTGACATTAAATTGTTTGATCACAACACCAAACATCAAGATTAAAAACCTATTGCAGTTGTTTTTAACCAGACGTGTAACCAAATATTGTCATCACATTTTGTTCAACTTAATTGTAATTCCGTTCAAGGAATCATCGGTACTGGTTGTTCAAAGCATAACAAGGCATAAAAACATGCAAATTCCAGTACACTTTCGACAACAAAAACATTGTCAAGTTTAATCCGGTCCAGAGATGCGTCGGTGTAGTCAAACTATAATGTTTTAACCGAATTTGCATCACTCACAACAAAAACACAACAATATAAAAATGAGATGCGGCAACCCTGTTAACATAACATTCACTCTGTTCAGTGAAAAATGAAGGCTTTATTTGTCTTGTTGTTTGTGTTAGTTTTAGCGAATGCAAAAAGTAAGTTCTATTTAACTAATCAATTCAACTTTGTTGTTAATTTAGAACTGACTAACAAGGAACGAAAGGAGATTCTCTATCAAGCAAACAACCAACGTGCACAACTCGCTATTCCTACCAAGTATAAAGATGAAAATGAACAAACTAACACTCCCCCTGCAGCCAACATGTACAAGTTAACTTATTCGAAGAAGTTGGAGAAGAAGGCACTTAAAATGGCAAAAACTTGCAACACCAATTTGTCGCTTGGCTATACTTTCTTTGTAAGGGACATTAACGATGTGGATGACGATGAACGTAGGTTGCAGGATATTTATCAATCTATCAATTTATTATGTTATAGCGCCGCCAAGTTATTCTACTTTCATCCCCAACGCTGTTTTTCTTTGGGCCACAATGTTTGCCGAGTACCAAACAACTTACTTCGGTAACTACTTACATTTCTGATTTATATGTTGAATTTACGTCGTTTAGACAAATCTGGAGCAGTGACACACCAACAACAACCGTTAGTGTGGAATGAAACATCGAAATACTCTTTACCTAATGCAACTGTAAGTTCTGCCAAAAGTATTTAACATTAAACAACTTCAGAAAGCACGTGAAGCTTATGGAACTGAATTCGGACAATTTATGTGGGCAAAGGCGAGTCAAATCGGTTGTGCTCAACAATACTGCAGCGGTAAACATTATTCTACAGAGTGGACCAAACAAACGTTAACATAAAAAAGTCTTTTGTCAAAAAGTCAATCAAACAAAGAAATGTTTTGATTTTTTGTTCACTCAGTACACTTTATTTTTAGCAATTACCGGTCGGTGGCGCGATAAATTACTTGAATTAAATATTGCTTTCAATTCAACGACGTATCCTTTCGTTGTATGCGCATACAAAAAGAAGTAAGTCATTTGGACAAATCATATGACTAAATTGGCATTGCTTCCAGAGCAGTTTACGGACAAAATGTCTACAAGAAAGGAAAGAAGATGAAGTGCCCGAAAGGCACAAAAGGCAAACAAGCAATACCGATGGTGCAAAATCAAAGGAAAGAAAGCTATCCACAAATAAGATATTGAATATTGAATAAACGTGTTAATCTGCATTAATTGTAATAGATTTTTAAAGGTTCGAAAAAACACTGTAACAGTTCATATAAACTTTGATTGAATTCATTATTCCAATCAAACAACTGTTAGCACACTTCCTACTCTATCAAACAAAGACAGCACAAGTTTGCTTTAATGATTTATTAACAATAATTTCCAACTATAACAACTTTGATATGGACACAAGTTCCAATCTAATGCCCCCAATGTTCACTTATGCTGTGCGTAGTTGCCTCCATTCATCTGAGATCCCTGATAAGGCATAGAAGTTGGAACATCTGGCTGAGCTCCCGGCTGTCGGTACATCATCGGATTGTAAGGAACGTGCATTGCCTGAAATTGACCACCTTGCTGCGGCATATGTCCAAAGTGCTGAGGATAACCAGAAACAGAAACTTGCGGCATCTGCCCAAGCTGTTGAGTGTGTTGCTGACGAGGATAACCCTGAGGACCAAAGTGCTGCTGGGAATGAGCCTGACCAGTTCCTTGCTGTGGTTGTGAAGGCTGATGACCCAAACTCTAAAAACATATAATTCAACAACTAAAACGACGTAAGCAGAACTTGCCTGACTCGCAAATTGACCTGAAAGCTGACCCATAGCTTGAGCGTAGTAAGGCTTTGGACGCAACGAATGGCTACTATCATAGGTGACTGGCTGACTGCCGTACTGGCTCTGCTGACCCTGCTGGTGATTTTGAGCAACACGAGCCTGCTGATTAGGAACAAATTCAGGGGCATTGACATAGTTCGAACGTACATGAGCGCTCTTCCAAAACAACGGATTATACAAGGCATTCATGAAATGATGCACGTTTCCAAGCATTTCAATCCTCATCTAAACAACAAATAAATAACTTTTCGAATACGGTCAAATGTCTTACTCTCTCCCAAATCCTTTCTATTACCGGAGGTCCGCTGCTCAAAAGCTGCCAATCAACACTCAATTTGCCAGGTAACTCAACTTTGATCATATTCGAATCCAATGACATTTCAACAACACTGCCCTCAATGCCAATGACATTTCGCAACTGGCACAAACCCTCAGTCGGCATTGCAATGTTTGACGGTTCAACAAACGGCTTGTTAGGATTGTCGTAAACATAGCCCTCAAAACCTTTTGCAGCATAGGCATTGAACTCTCTGAAATAGAAATATTTAAAAAGCGTTTTGTGGCTATAAAATTACTCATTGTAGTCCTTCTCCGACAAACTAGTAGCTTGGTGCGCATTCTTGTTAGCTTCCAACGGCACACGTCCAGAATAGTCGTCCATTCGAGCAGCTCGTTCCAACATAACTCCGGATCCTTGATTGATGGCGTCCTTGGAAGCCAATGTCTCGTTAGTGTGGTCACGATCCTGTTGAGCAGAAATAGCCGATCTAAAACAAAACCGTCAATGATAGATGTATGTAATAGATAACTTACTTCTCCACATTCATAGATGCCTGTTTCAACGCAGTCAAAGGCGCAGTCTTCTTTTCTCGCTGGCCACGAATAAGCTTGACTTGGGAAGTAGGCTGAGGTTGCTGAATTGGTTTTCCCATTTCACTGAAGTTTCTGCGATGAGTGCTGAACTAAACTTAAAAAGATAAATAACAGATGCCGACTTAAAAGAATTTAAAAAGACGATTGATTGAATGAGCTCAAATAATGAATGTCGATTAGAGTTTTTCAAACTCTGCGAAAAAGCCATGCGAAAGTCAGGAAGTCGAATTGAAGCACCGGTGAGTTTCGCATGAAATTTAAGGTTTCCAAAGTATTAACGAGGGAATTTCCCGGACTTTAGATTGAGAACTTCCCTCGTGAGTATTTTATGTTTCTAGATCAATCGAAAGCTCTGAATTTAGGCTACTTATTGGGCTTTACTTATAGAAGTTCTTCTTCGTTGATCATTTTAGTTGAAAATAATAAGAACTAAGAATGAAAAGATGAAATAAGTTGGCGCGCTACACCCATTTAAACATACAAAACACATTCAAAGCACGCAAGACTTTTTGTTTAACACGCCTTATTTCAATCAATAAACAGTTCCAATCTAATTGTAATTCCAAATGCAAGTGCACAAAATCGAATGCTTTTTAAACAACAAAAACGTTATCAAGCTTAATCTAGACTATAAACGCGTTGGTGTAATCAAACTAGACTGTTGAATGTGATTGTTTTTAACCGAGTCTGCATAATCATTGTTCTACACACAAATTATAAAAATGAAATGCATCAAACTCGTCAACGTGTCTTTTCAACTAAAACAATGAAAGCTTTATTTTTGTGTTTGTTGTTTTTGTTTGGCGTTGAATCGAGTAAGTTCTGTTTAATTGATTAAACAAATTGAGTTTGGTTTAGAAATGAATTACAAGAAACGAAGCGAGGCCCTTTACATAGCCAATGATCAACGGCAACAAATCGCCGAAGGAGTCAAGCTCCAATATAAAAATCAGTTATTTGATGTCTCTCCTGCATCAAACATGTACAAATTGACTTACTCTTTTAAACTGGAGAAAAAAGCAATCGCCAAAGTTAAAACTTGCAACACCGATCTTCCGCTTGGCTACACATATTACATTCGAGATGTTTCCGTAGATCGTCCCAACGATCGTAATTTTTTTTATTTAAATGTTACTAAATAATGATGTTTCTAGCTCCTCCAAGTTATTCTACCGATATTCCCAATGCTATGTTTGAATGGTTTGAAATGTTTTATGACACCCAAACAACTTACACCGGTAATCTTTAAATTGTCTATTAAACAAAGTTGTTTAGATGAGAAGACTGGCAAGGTAATCTTTCAAAAGCAACCGTTAGTGTGGAATGAAACTTCTAAGTACACTTTACCAAACGCAACAGTAAGTTTTATTAAACGTTAAAAGTAATATTTAAACAATTTTATTACTCACGCAAAGGATTAGGAACTGAATTCGGACAGTTTTTCTATGCCAAAGCAAGTCAAATAGGCTGCGCTCAACAAAACTGCAAAGGTAAATATCGTCTTACTTGTTCTGTTTTAAATAAGTTTTTAGAAGTCACTGGAAGATGGCGCAATAAACTCAATGAACTGAACATTACCTTCAGTAACTCAAACTACCCGTTTGTTGTCTGTGCTTATGACAAGAAGTGAGTCTTTTAAATAGATAACGTGGTTAATATTCTCTTTTAGACTCACATTTGGAAAGTCTGTTTACAAGAAAGGAAAAAAGCTTAAATGTCCAAAAGGATCCAAACCAAACAAAAAGCATCATGTGTGCGACGTTAAAGGACGAAAAAGAATGCACAAATAAGATTTAATTAAACAATGTTGCCGGCAACTGTTTCAATAATCTTTCACGTTGTTCCATAAACATTGTTTGTTTGTAGAATTGAATGGTAGCGATGGTTTTCAACTTGTCGGGACGACTAAAATAAAAACAGTCAAACAACATAATTAAAAAATTACCTTAACGGAACTCTATAATTAACGTGCTGATTCGCCGACCGTTCTGTTACTGCACAAACTAATAGAACTCCGTCACCTAGATAGAAATCACAGATAGAATAAAAGCTGTGATCAATTAATATGTTCGGATAAAAATGAGTCATCATTTGGGTGTTCATGTCAATTTCTGCAAACAGATAGGCAGTAGGGCTTCCCATCTGAGATGTGACAATTAGTTTTTGGCCATACCAAACAAAGTCTTGCGCCTGAACACAATTAAAAATTTATGTAAGTGTTCGATCATTTACATTTATGTAAGGAAAAGAACTGTATTCTCCGCCTCTTATTTTGATTTCAAAACACTTTTCAACTAACGTTTGATGTTTGTTTATTTGTATTTTGATCATAAACAATAAATGATGATTGTTTGCAGTGTCTATTAAAACCAACCCGCTCATTTCATTACCTGAACAAAGAAATACTTTAATGTGACTATTAAAAAACTACCGTTTAGTTGAAAGCTTTTCGGATAAGGTTTTATCATATAGCCAAATTGGTCCAAATCTATTTTCAACGTATCTGTTTCGTCTTTAATTTTTGAATCTTCCAAATAACATATTTGAACAAAGTATTCGATATCCATGCCACTATATTCGCTTAATAGACAAAACCTATCACAGCAAAAACATGTCTTTTGCGATGCTTAAAATATTGTACGGAAATTCACTTGAATCCAAAAGCTTGCACTCCAAACTGTTCTTGTCCACTTCCATCAAACAAAGTTTGCGCAAATCACGTCTCACGGACTTTGAATATCTACTATACAAATCGCTTGCTTTAATGCCAATAAATTGATCAGCATTCAATGCAACAATATCAAAATAATGTTGAAACAATGTTAAACGGTCATTGAAGCGGAGCCGTCTGGAAACGGTAAGTAGTTAGATATAATATCATTAAAAACAAACTTTGTTCGCCCAAGAAATAAATCACATAAATAGAATGCCGGATATTTTATATTCTCGTCATCAACATCGATTGCATAGCGTGGAGACAGAAAACTTAACTTGCATCTGTTTGTTGGACATCTTCGAGAAATCAACGTATTGGAAGCTCTTTTCAGTTCTTCGCGAATCAGTTGCAGTACCTTTTTTAGTTGACTGTTTGAAGGGATGTGAGTTTGATTAACGTTGTTTAAATTGTCATATGGTTCCCACGGCCATTTAATTTCACGGATAGCTTGAAGTTTTGAACAAATACAATCATAGACAGTTCTTTCGTCGAATCCGTTGTAAATGTTGTTTTGAATTAGTTGTTGAAGTTCTTTTTTGTCGATCATTGAGATAGTTAGAAATAAAAGAGTCCAAAGCAAAAAAGCGATTATTAAATGCGTTTATGACAAGCAAAAGAAACTAGTGCGCCAAAAACAAACAAAACCTATTCATATTTATCAGTATTTCGAAACAGCGACATTGACTATAGCGTTCCGCAAAAAAAGAGTTTTGTCACGGAAAAAGAAAGTTCAAAAAAGAAATGTGATCGAAACATTTTTTCAACAGCTTTTGAGAGTTTTTTGCTCTTTTTTTGCGGAACGCTAATTGACTAAGCAAACAATTTCATTAAATTCGATCAGTTTTATTCGTGTAATTATTGCAACTGCTTAAATCAAAAAAGGACTCTAATAGTTCCTGTGACTCACTAGTCGTTTAATTCCCATGGCTGATCAAATTTATACTTACTGCAACGTATCACTTCATTCACATAATAGACATTCTTTTTACATGTTAATGTTTATTAACAAAGTAAACAATGCAGTTTGAAACAACAAACAAAAAGCACCTTTTAAATAGAAACAAGCGGAATCTTTGTACGATCTTGTTCATGAACTTGTTTAGTTTCTTTATCAAGAGCCAATCGTCTCCATTTTGCAGGGAAGAAATGAGACTCGACAAACCTGGAAATAGTCATAAATAAACAACTTATTTGTTTAACTTACTGATCAGCAAAGTCTTTTCGATGAGGTCTAAACATTCGTGCATTATAGAAAACGTTTCTTTGAAGGTCGTCATCGAGTAGAAATGCTGTCCACCATCCGTAAGTTGATCCGGATGCAGTCATAATGTAGTAGTTGCAGTATCTAGATACTTTTCATTACGTTTTAAAGTAAGTTTTCTATGTACCGCGACGCCAAATTCATGTACTCCAAACGTTTCAACTTATCCGGCATGTAAATTGAAGTTTCTTTGTTTGTTGACTAAACTTTAAAAATGGCTTTTTAAACAAAGTTTGTATAATGTTTACCCGAAATTCTTTCTCTACTTTTCTTACAAACTTCATGTCGTCACTAAACAACACAACAGAAACATTTTCTTTGTTTGCTTCGTTTTTAGCTATCCCAACAACAAGGCGCAATGCCGGAACAGTAAAGTCTAATTGAGAAGCAATTAATGGATGGTTTTTATCCGTAATGAAGTCATTTCGACGCATATGAGCGCAAACTTTGATGTCTGTGTGTGGAGACGACGATCCAAACAACTTATGTGCATATTTGTCAACGGCATCCGAAATGTTGGGATTAAATTTAAGCAATTCCCTTATTTGTGGCCGGTAGTTTTCAAAGAATGCAATTTGTTGCAAGTAATTTGCTTTTAAATTAACAACTGGAGCGTCTTTGAAGGTCTCCAATCTAAGAAATTAATAATTAAAGCAAGACTTAGAAGTACTTACTTTTCCATAACTTCTTTACTTGGGGGATTTTTGTTGTTGAATGGAATCGACGTTGCTGGAGCGTCCCAACATTTTACCTTCATTGGATAGTCAATTAAATTCGGAAACGTCGATGCAAGTTCCTTTTTATACACTGCAGAACACTTTCCCTGCAAACAAGGATGTCTGTTAGTTTGTTTTCCGATTCCATAAAGTGACGCAGAACGAAAACTAAAAGTGTTTGAATTTTAATATCTAGTATTAAAACTTACAGCATATTCGAAACTCCGCCACACCAATCAACTTGCATGTACAACTGTTTAACGCTTCCTTCCTTGTCCGCAAAGTTGTATAACGTCGACACGTCACTTTTAAATTGAATGTCTAAACACAAGGTTACTTGTTTGAATAACAAAATGGACTTACCGATTTTTTTGCGAATCCATATAAACAGGAAAACACCAATTAAAAGGCACAGAATAAAGCAATTTTTCCGGTTTATTGTGTAGTTTTTCATTAAGAAAGTGATTCTAAAAAGTTTAACAACTTAAAAGAACTTTGTGATAGCTTTAAAGCACTTTGCACACAACAAAAATTAATCAATTCGGCGCCAAACAAATTGTATTGTATAATCTCTGATTTGCATCTGTTGCAGTCTGCGTGGAAGTGTGGAAACGAATCGACAAAAGCAATCAAAACAAACCGCCACATTAAAAAAATTTATTAACTCAATCAAACAAAGAAATTGTTCTAAATAATGATCCGGAACTTTAGTTGTCACGTGATCGTTGTAAGTGTCAAGTAAGTATTCTCCAACAAACATCGCTCCATATGCCGTCACATGGTGAGTGTCCGAGAAGTACAGAATATTTCTTTTGTCGACTGCAGAACAGAAATCATTTATCGAACACCAAAGCTCCAACCAATTCATTTTTATGCACTTTGAACATTTAAGTCCATTATATACATGTTGAACAATTGGCAAGAATAAAGAGAGCTTCTGAAATAAAAAGTAGTTTTAAAAATTGAGTGGGTCAAAAAGTTTCAAACATTGACAAAATTTCAAATTTGTCAAAAAGTCTTTTTTTGGTCCACTTTGTAAAAAATACGCACTTCTTTTGTGTCTCCAATTTCTCCAATCTCTTTGTCTGCTTTTAATTTGTTTTGTATTTCTCGTAACGGATGTTTTGTAAAAAGCAAATTGATTAATGGCACAAACATAACTTCTCCGGCTATTTCATTCAACTTTACATAAAAGTCAGTCACATCCACTTTTAATTTGGCGGCATCGCTTTCCGAATACTCTTTATGCCTGTCCCAACTAAAGTTTATAGTGTTTATGGCAAAAGCAGTGCTTTAAAAGCATACCCAAACATTGTAATAATGATATCAATCTTTTAATCAAATTGTTGAAGCACTTTAACTCCGTTTTCTATAAATTGAGCACACGCTACTTTGTTCTTCTAAATTTAACGGTATTATAAACTTCTTTTACTTACAACCTCTTCTTCCACGTTATTTTGCAACTCTTTCGATCCTGGAACACAAGAAGACGTCGAGATTAAAGTAATTCGTCTGGAAATCTGGTTTAAACTGATGTGCAATTCCAATAAATGAAATAGATGCGTGAGAGTTGCCAAAAACAACGATGTCTTTGGTGCCGTGACCCTGAAAAGGAGATATTAAAGTTTTATGTGAATTGTTAAAACCGTTTCGTGACAAATCCTCGAAAATCTTGAAACATCTTTAAACGAAGATGGCAATCGACGAGTTCTGTTGTGACTAGAATTGAATCGATATAGTTTTGATCATGCAAATTTGTTTACCATGTTTCTTCGTGATAAGAAATTTCAGAGTTTAACGCTATTGTTAGATCCTTTGGGAAGAATGTGGTGTCTTTGTATGTTCTCCAAAGCATCAAAGTGTCTTCGAGTATTTTGCGTTCATTTGCTCTGCTCAATGGCTTTTCCTAACAACGAGAGAAGGTTTTAGAAGATGTTTTGAAGACTCACTTCAACTAACTTCATGGCATCTTTGTGTAAAAACACTAAACAAACTCCGGAAAGCAAGTAAAGAATAAAAAGTAGTTTAGTTAAATGCCACCAGTTTTTAACACTTGCTAATATTTGCTTTGACTTTTCTTCAATTAAATAACCAAGAAGAACAGAACCTCCAATCAAAAAGATGCCGACTAAATTGGCATCTTTTCCTAAATATCTGTGCATTGTAAAGATTGGCCAATGAATAAGATAGACCGAATAAGAAATGTCTCCCAATGTTACAAACAACTTGTTGCTTAAAATTGAATCGTCCTGTCTTGCAGAAATAATTAGAGCAGTGAGAAAAACAACCAAGAAGCTTTGTAGTTGATATTCAATTAAGTCAATAACTGGGAATGTAACAAGTAAGACGAGTAAACTTGTGGGAATTAGAACAAACATCCGCTTCATATTAGTTAAGTTCAACAGCTTTGACTGATAAACAAAGTGAGCAAAGAAACCAAACATAAACTGCCAAACTCTTCCGTCCAGTGTCATATGTTTAGCGTTTGAAGTCGAAGTGACTTGTCTATAGAACGAAGTGATTGACAACGCAGCGAATAAAAAGAGAAGTGTAATAAGGAAGTGAACGTTCGACAAGATCCCGATAATTAACATCAAAAGAGGAACAAACAAGTAGAACTGGAGTTCACAACTAAGTAACCAAGTGTGGAGAAAGAACCTGTACTTTGATTTTGTGTCGAAGTAATTAAACTTGTGAACAAAAGGGAAGTTAGAGTAGAAGAATAGTGACGACGTTGCTTCAGAGACTATTTGATCGAACTCAAACTCCGATATCAAAATGTAACATGCAATTAAAGTAAGAACAACAACAAACAAATAAGTAGGAACAATTCTTTTAATCCTTCGGTAGTAGAATAGAGTTGAATCGTTTAATGTCAGTTCTTTCTTTCGACTCATCAACATAATCATTAAATAGCCAGAGATCACAAAGAAACAATCAACTCCTAGATAACCGACTGGAAAGTAATTGCTCCACATATGAAATAAAAGAACAACAATGATTGCAATTGCTCTAAGTCCTTGAATCTCAGGACGCATTCCATCTAAAAAATTCTAATAACGTTAAAATCATCAACAAACCTCTTGGTGGATGTGTTGTTAAAGTTGAGATGTTTTTATTGTTAAAGATAAGTCTTTCATTTACTGAGTTGTTAGGTAACAATTGATATCTGTTCTTAAAAGTCCATTCTTCGATATTCATGGCAGCTAAAATATAAAAACAATTCAATTACACTCGAACAACATAAACATTACAAAGCATATGCAAAGTTCAATTAGTTTAAACCGCAAATAAAAAATCAACAACAATTCATTTTGTGTAGGTTTGAAACTTCAAAACGTTGCAGATCCCGCTAAAAATCCAAGCGTGCTTAACTGTTCCGTTTAGACTTGTTAGATTAGCATATTAAATAGAGCGAATTTTTTTGTGATACGTGGGAAAAAGTGATTTCTTTTTGTTTTTAGAATAATTTTCGTTGTTTGAGGTCATTAAAGCTTGAATTGTTTTTTGTAACGCTTTTATGAGTTGTGAATACATTTTTTGTTCTGTACAAAAAATTGCAAGAATTTGTTTGCACACATTTAGCGCGCTTTGTGTTCGCATTGTTTGACCAATTTTGTTCCTCAAAGAACGCGTTTATTATAATTTTTACGAATGTTTAAACTAAATTTGCAGGCCATGCCAAAAATTAGCTTAAACTCGCTACCTGCACGGCTTTTTGCTTTTGTACTGTTTGGATTGATTCTAAAGATTTTATGGATCAATGAGTTTTTTAATGGCTTCATGGAAAACTATTCTGTTATCAACTCGACATATTCGATTGTTAATTCAAAACATGTTAGTTTGAATTTAACTTTTACTGTTGTGAATTCAACTCATGAGCCGCTTTCGGATTCAAATAAAAAGGAGGCAATTGATGAGTCTTGTTTGTGTTATGGCGAGAATGTGAGTCACTTTCAGACATCTTAACACAATTTAAAGCAATTTCTAGTTCTGTTACAAAGGACTAGATGAGAATGGAGCGTATATAAACGGTCAATCATTTAATTGTTCTTTGTACGAAGGCCTCGAGGAACGCGGATTATTAGATAAAAATGCAGCCGAAACAAAAAATGACTTTGATAACTTTAACGAAAGCTCATGGAATCCCACTTTCGTTACGCCTATCTCGAGTGACCATTTTACAGAAGGCCGAAAGCTCATAAATTCAATTAGTAGTTTCTATCCAGACTCGAAAATTGTCATTTACGACATCGGAATAAAAGAAAAGGAAGTGAGTTATTTAAAAAGTCACAACCAATCGACAAACTTTACTTCCAGATCAAAGAATTAAAAACTTGGTGCAATGTTATATACCGAAAGCTTGACTTCGATCTTTATCCACCACACATGCGAAGACTTTCATCTTATGCCTTTAAAATGGCCAATATTGCAAGTTTTATAGAAATCATTGAGATGTTTAAAAGTTATCTCAAAAATTTTAGGAAGCATTTCAAGAATTCAAAACATTCTTCTTTGTCGATACGACTATTCGTTTCACTGGCAAGAACTTGCATATCTTCTTACAGGGAGTTAAGAACAAAGATCTCTTACCTTTCTCAATTCACACAACTACCGGTCACAGTGTTTATGCAGTAACAGATCCAAGTGAGTTTTGAAGACTTGAAACTTAAAAATTGAACATATTAGGAATGTATGATTACTTGCCACTGCCGAAAGTGATTACTTACATTCTTGAAATTCAAAGCGGCTTTCAATTTGTTACCGACTCTCCTTACACAAGACACGTTTTAAAATGGTAAATGGCTTTTAAGTAACTCCACAACAATTAAAAATTAAGGTGGTATTTATGCGCCATGACAGAAAAGTTGCATAGCGCCTACAAGTTCAACTTCTCGATGCAAGCTCAAAGAGTATCGTGATTTCAGATACACTTACATGAAGTTAGTTTTAACTAAACACATAAAGTATTAATTAAGCTTTCAGATGTCACCGGTTTGATCAAGCGTTTTATAACATCCTCGCGCTTAATTACTTGTTTGGAGAAACTGCTGGAGCTCTCGAATTCAAGTATGTCAAAAAGAACTGGACAAAAATAGATCGTGATTTGGTTTTTCAAGTCGAGAAAGCGCGTGCCAAACATATGCAAAAGTACTTTAGAACAGTAAGAGTTAATCGTCTTGACAAAATGAAAAGTCATCTCGCACTTAAATGCAAAAACGAGACATCAAATTAATTGAGTTGTTTGATATTGTTGTTTGTACTTATATTGTTTCTTTTGAAAATAAATGATTGTTTTAAAGCTTGACTAATATCATTTCCGCAACGCAGAGTGTCCCTAAACGTTTGTGTTGTCCCGCTAAACATACAATTGCATTTAACTGTTCCGTTAACTTCAATAGATTAGCATGTTAAACAGAAAACAAAAACGAAGTTGATGTTGTGAATAGAAAAATTGATTTCTTTTTGTTTTCGAACTGCTTTTTTGGAATACTTTTTTAAAATTGCAAACAATGCCAATAACTAGTTCGAGTTCATTACCTACATGGAGTTTAAAAAGGCTTTCCATCCTTGTGCTTTTTGGTTTGTTGTTGAAGGTATTATGGAGCGGTGACTTCTTCGGCGTTTTTGTGGACAACTATTCAATTGCTAATTATACTTACACAAACAACAAAGTGGCAGTTAACGATTATTGTTTGTGTTATGGCGAGAATGTGAGTTATTTTCAAACATCTCATTTTAATTCAGTGTTGCAGTTCTGTTATAAGGGACTAGACGAAAACGGAGCGTACACAAACGGTCGTCCATTCAATTGTTCCTTGTATGAAGGTCTTGAAGAGCGTGGACTATTGGACAAGGACGCAGCGAAAGCTAAGAATGATTTTGAACAGTTTAGATAAAGACTCGTGGAATCCTACTTTTGTTGCACCCATTTCAAGCGGTCATTTCGCAGAAGGACGATTACTTGTTAAATCTATTACAACTTTTTATCCGGACTCGAAAATAGTTATTTACGACATTGGAATAACAGAAGAACATGTAAGTTTTAAATGGATGCACTCGTTTAATAAAAGCAATTTCAGATTGAAGAAATAAAAACCTGGTGCAATGTGCTGTACCGAAAATTTAAATTTGGCCAGTATCCACCACACGTGCGCAGACTCTCCTCCTATGCCTTTAAAATGATTAACGTTGTAAGTTTTGTAAAATCATTGTGGAGCTAGAAGTTATATCAAAAATTGCAGGAAGCATTTCAAGAGTTTAAGACATTCTTCTACATTGACACAAGTATTCGATTTACCGGCAAAAACTTACACATATTCCTTCAAGGTGTCAAGAACAAAGACCTCTTACCCTTCTCAATTCACACAGATCCAAAACATAGTGTTTATGCGTCAACAGATCCTAGTAAGTTTTTTGAATTTAAAATGTAAAAATTGAACATTAGGGATGTACGAATACTTGCCGCTACCTAAAATCATTGGCTATATGTTTGAGTTCCAAAGTGGCTTCCAATTTGTTACCGACTCTCCATACACAAGATATATCTTTAAATGGTAGATCATTTTTAGTCGGCGTTATAACCAAAATTAAAATTAAGGTGGTACTTGTGTGCAATGACAGAAAATTGTGTGGCACCGGTAGGAGCAATTTCACATTGCAAGCCCAAAGAATATCGCGAGACTAGATACACTTACATGAAGTTAGTTTGTTAAAATAAGATTTGAGGTGTCCAGAAAAATTGTCTGTTTTTGTGAAGTTGACATTTTGATTTCAATTCCATTTTTGTTTTTTCATTTTTATGTTTAGTGTCAAAGAATGAAGAACATTGTTGAAGCTTTTAAGTGGATTTGCTGGTAAGTCTTTGCAGGCAGATTGACTGGAATCAGAAGCTCTTTGCTGGTAAGTCTTTGCAGGCAGATTGACTGGAATCAGAAGTTCTTTGCTGCGCTTTTTAGGCAGATTGACTGGAATCAGAAGTTCTTTGTTGCGCAAGCCATCATTGAAGTCAGAAGTTCTTTGTTACGCAAATCATCATTGGAGTCAGGGAATGTCGGACAGCCGAATTGTAAGTTAAGCTTTGTAGGCAAGGTTTTGAGTAGTTGTCAACATTACTTTTATTATTTAGGTCTTTCTGTAAATCACACTCGAAGGAACTTGGCGACTCAGAAGCTATCAATTTGAAGATCTATTAACTGCTGATTTTGTGTATTCTAAATCTTTGAATAAATGCGTACCTTCTCGTTCATTTTTAGCAGGAAGTTTTTCTGGACAGTCTAATTGTTGAATCATAATTTAAACTTTTAGATGTCACCGTTTTGACCAGGCATTCTATAACATTGCTGAACTCACTTATTTGTTTGGAGAAACTCGCGGAGCTCTTGAATTTAACTACATCGACAGAAACTGGACAAACATAGACCTTGATTTGGTTTTAAAAGTAGAAGACACACGTAACAGAACTATGCAAAAGTATTTCAACACGATACGCATTGATCGTTTTAGCAGAATGCGCAATCGACTGGTACTTAAATGTAAAAACGAGCAATCAAAGTATTTTGTTAATATTGTTTGTACTTATATGATTTTCTTTGAAATAAATCAACTTTAATGGCAGGCTTTAGCATACAGTGTGACACTTACAGAATTAGGGATTAACTAACAAGTCAATTACACAAACATCTTTAAAACAGCCGTTTTTATTCAAAATAGTTCATAACAATTAACCTTTTAATTCCTTGCTTTTATCATAACGAATATCGGGTGCAAAAACTGGACACTTTCCTTTATTTTCGTCATATAGCATGTCCATTCTTTTTCTGAATCGACGAACAACTCGAGGCAACTCCTTTCGTGTGAAGTCGGCAACAATCTTTTTAAATCTAGCAAGTTCTTTTCTTTTCACACCGCGATGCACGGAGAAAAGACCATTCATGATGGAAAAGGTAATGTTAGCTCGACAAATTTCATGGCCCATTGCTGTATTGTCTCGATTACGATGCAAAAAGCCCTCATCGTGCAGGGGAAATGTTTTGTCGTTTCGTGAAACATATTGCGGTTCCCACTGATGGCGAAAATATGTAAGCTCCTGTAAGTTTTACAATAAGCACTTACTACAAATCCGGAACAAACCTTTTGAATGTCAATGTCTCTTTTACCGTCATCCTCCCATTTTAACCACTCATTGAGGTGCGGAATTGCATGACCAACTGGAAACACCAACTGATGAAAAACAAATGCCTTTTTACGTTCAATAAGAGCTTTCAGATCTGCAATTCAACAGTCATTAGACATCAAACTTTGTAAAACAACGTACTTTTAACTAATCGAGGAGTCGGTTCAGACCAATCTGATTCAAATCGACGATGGACTAAAACTGTATTTTTGTTTTCTTTCAACAGCAACTGGTTGGCCAATTTTTGTGCTCTGTGTGCATAACCTTCAGAAAACAGATTTTCAATGTCAGTGGAGACAAACAATGGAGTTTGAAGGCCTGCAATTGTGATGTTTTTTAAAGTTTAACATTTCAATGAACTCACCTAATCTCGCAACATTTCTCACCACATTTATAGGATAGATTTTTTGTGAAGCACACAACCGCTTCATGTCATTTAACTGAAATCATTCAAAGTTACTTTCTAACACATTTTAAGCCATTTTTAAAACTGACCATCCAATCCGCATATTCTAAATCATCAGCAAATCCGGTTATTGGTTTAGAGTATTCAAGTTTCGGGCACTCATTCAATGGCGAATAAAACAACACTTGCAACCAAACTCTTTTATTCATTTGCTTTATGGCCTTTAAGCGTTCCAGCGTCTCCATAATGTGCTGAATTGCAAATTTATGATCTTCTTTCTGATCCGGCTTTTCATCAAATGGAATAATTAAAGCAAGCGAAATTAGTCCGTCCCACGTTTTCAGCTAAACTTTTTGATTAATCAAACAGTCACAACTTGCTTACCTGATCTTCTAAAATGTGCAAAAGATCCGGAGTTGAATGAATCGCCATTCCAATTGGTATTTCTTCTGGCCTTTTTATTCTGCCAATGTTCCGGTAAAGGTTCCCACAAATTGTCAAACACACAAAGTCCAGGAGCGTATCTTGAATTTAAAAATATACTTTATTCAATGAAAAAACAAACCTCCTCGTTGTCAAAACAACTTTCTCTGTTTTCTCGTCTCTCCTTCCAAACTTTTTATAAAAACTGCGCAGCAAATCGTTGTTACATTTTCTATCATAAATGTCCTGACTGTAGTCTAATGTCTCAAAGTTCCTAATTGGAACAACTTTTATCCTCACAAACGAGAACCAGTCAAGAAGTGTGAAAAGAAAAAGCCAAACAAGAAAGGATTGAAAGAATAAACAAAACGAACGATTTTTGTAATTTGCTGTCAAATCTCATTGAATAGTGAAAAGTTTTGAAAACTATTGCTGATTCAAGTTGGGACATTCAGTAGAGAGTTGTAGTTTAAAAGTGTGACATGAATACAACAAGGTCCTGAAATGTTGTCGGTAAAACTTTTTATCCCTATTTGTTTAGTTCTTGGACCAAACATCATAAAGTTAATTTATTACAAAGCGTTAATTCTCTAATTATGCAGAAAGTTTTTATTGTTTTATGATTGCCATAAAAGGCAAGCAAACGTTTTAAACAAGTTAAAACTCACCAATAAACGATGTCCACTAAAGAGCGACTCTGTTCATTGAATATTTTGTATTGTGCTTACATTTTGATATGCAATCTGCTTACCGGTGTGTTTTTTCTAAACTCCGAGTGGAACGTGTAATGTTTAAAACGTACGTGGATTATCATTTGGCGGTGAAATTTTATACTGAATACACTTAGAGATCAAAATGGTAATTCTTTGATGCTAAAACTCAGTCCAACAGCAATAGTCATGCTTAAAAGTCTCTCGAACACATTTGTTTAATAGATAATTCAAAAACTTTAAGAATGTTAACGTAATTGAAATCTTTGAAGTCAAATAATTTAGTTTTCATTACGTATTCAAATTGTTTTAAAGATCAAAAATGTTGCAAGTACTCAACAAAATTGACAAAGATCGCTTTGCAGAAAAAGCTCCTGAAATTTGGCGTTTCTTTTGTTGGCCATTCTTTTCGCTTTTTCGACCTTTTTTGATTTTTCTTTTAAAGATGCGTTCCCTTCGTCCACTTACAATCCGGACGTTGACTACGTCAGCAAGATGCCGAGCTTCACAGTTGCCAGATTTTGTACCAAAGCAAGCACCACCATCAGTCATTCTTAAAGACGAGAGTTTGCCGATTGAAAAGAGATCTCTAAGCAGAGGATTGTCGTTGAACAGATTCGAAAAGGTTTGTGACTTTTGCTCAAGTCTCTTAATTGCCGAATAATCAAATTTCAGGACTTTATGATTTATCCCGAGTACACTGAAGTCAAAGATTTGGAAAATATTAAAGAATATGTGGAAAGACTTGGACATCGCTTGGATATAGCTCGTGAGTAGCTCCGATTGTTTCAAACTCTATTGTTGCCTTTTAGTTGATAAAACTGCAAAAAATGCGGAATCGCCGTTGAAAGTCTTGAATGAGATGGAAGTGTTTGCTACATTTGTTCATCGAGCTTTCGGTGGAATGTCTTTTTGTCACAAGGATTCTTTATTATTGGCCGAAACGTTAGCAAGTCGTGATCTCTCAATCTTTTTGAATGTTGACCGAGTCCATATGGCAACGCGAATTTTGGAGATGTACGGAACTGTGGCGCAACGTGAAAAGTATTTGCCGAAAATTGCAGCTGGACAATGTAAACCGGCAATGTGCTTTATGGACGACACGTAAGCTCTTAACACTATTGTATAGTTTAACTTTTTGACGTTTAGAACTGATGGCGCGAAAGAGGTTGAAGTCACATCGTTTCAAGGCTATAATGGACTGTTGGAAGGCAAAAAGGTCAACGTGATTAATGCAGAAGGTGCAGATGTTTTCTTTGTCGTGGCTAAGAATCGAATGCAGTCAGAGGTAATTAGACTTTGAACACTTGCAACTGTTAACTAATTATTATTGCTTTCAGGGAGATCGTTTTTGCTACATTTTGGAAAAGTCAGACCAGATCGTTGTATCAGAGCCAAAGAAAACACAAGGACTTCAAGGAACTAAATGTGAGCAAGATGTTTTCATGTATTTCACTCACCTTTTTATTTAGTTTCGGATGTTGAATTCAAATCCGTTGTTGTTGGACCAGAAAACGTTGTTGGCGATGTTGCAATGGCACCTGATATTGTTAGCGACTATTTGACTACTAACCGAACTTTCCACGCATCGGCTGTTGTTGGCTTTTTGAAGAAGCTTTGCGGTAACTCTTATCTTTTTCGTTGACTGATTATTTAAATTTGATGTTTTAGAAGAGCTTTCTCAATTTGCTAATCAGAATTTGATCGGCTTTAAGAAAATGTCAGAAACGCCAGCAGTTCAATCAACAATGAGTGACTTGTCAATGAGCATTTTTATCTTGGAAACGATTGCTTACTATTTGGGTGGACTAGATGATGAGAACTTGTTTTTGTTGAACGATATTGAACATTCAATCATTCAGGTAAGCGAGCTTTTATTGGTTGTTTCAATTTAAACTGTGTTTGCTTTTAGCGAATTGCAAATCGAACTCTTCGTCAAGGAATTCTTACAATTTCTGAGATCGCTGGATTTGCTGCTGTTGAATCTCAGTTTGATTATGACAAAAAGATCCGTGACGCAGTGACTTTAATGTCTTTGAGTGTAAGTGCCTTTCTTCCATTTAATTTACTTATTTGCTTATTTAGTTGCCAGATTTGACATTGGTTCGTTCAATTTCACTTCCAATTGTTGACTCGTATGTTCACAACTCAGGCAAAGATTTGAAGCTTTCAACAAGCATGAATATGAAATCTTTCTTTACTGAGAAGCTCTTTTTGTCAAACTTCAAAAATCCTATGGCTATTCATTTTATTGCTGAACATGCGCATCCATCTCTAGAGGTAAGAAAGCCACATGCTTGTAATTCTTATTAATTTGCATACATTTAGGCACCTTGCCGTGAACTTGAGGAGAATACTTGGCGCCTTAATCACACATTGGAGAAGATTTGCAAATCTTATGGCCGTCAAATTAAAGAGGACTATTACATGCTGAATGGATTGGCTAAAATTATTGAGAACAACTTGGCAATGCTTTCGTTGATTGCTCGCACTTCCCGTTCATACTCAATTGGTCTCAAGAATTCTGATTTGGAGCTTGGGTGGGCACTTCTTTACTGCAGAAAGGTTAACAAAGAAAGTGCTGAAAAGATGACTGCACTTCTACAGTGTAAGTCAATTTCTATTGTTTTGCTGTTAATTTGTTGATTTCAGATTTCGAGATAGTCAAATTGAATCCGAGCGCTACCGCACTTGGAAAAGCTGTTATGGACGCCGGCGGTTATCCGATTGAAAACCCACTAAGCAAGAACTGGTAGTTGAATACAATTAGGATGTTTTTGTTGTTCCGCTCCTGTTATCATTGTTATATAGGTCTTAAGAATAAAGTTATTTGTTCTCAGCAAATTGTTTGATTACTGCAATTTAATTCCAGCAAGCCGTGCCGACTCGAACATTTAACTCAACTTGCTGTACTTCACAAATTAAGAAGTTATGATCAAACAGTTTTTGAAAGTCGAAACGAGCACATTTATAACATCATTAAAGGCATCTTTTAATTTGAATAAACTTTCCTTTTTAACAAATAACATCGCCATTTTATTGCCTTAAAACAAAATGCCAAGTGAAAGCTTTCGCTTCTTCTCTCTTTCCATTTAGTTTCGCTCATCTCTCTCGCCACGTCGTTTGACAATCACGAAAGTTGTTGGATTCCTTGTTTTTATGTTTATGGAGTGGTTCCGCGTGTTTACTGGCTTTTTTGGTCAGGAATTAGTTTGAGTTGTAAACAAAGTTTGGATAGTTTTAGAAAGCGAAGTTAAAATGAAAAGAGTTGGAGTTTAAAATCGTTTCTTGTTTTTAGAAAATGACTAATTTAAAGAAACATTAAAACACTATTGAACACTACTTTAAAGACTTGACTTTACAAGTTCTAAAACGTTTAGTTTTAAATTCAATTCTTTCCAGATGTCACGCCGATTTGGGTTTTTGAGGCCGATATGTTTGGCACTTGCGCTCTTAATTTGTGTTGCCGGCGATGAACACGACCACTTATACAAAGACAACGAAGAAATTGTGTTATGGTTTAATTCCATCGGACCGTACAGCAACAGGTTACATTGTTTCCAACTTACAAATATTTATAGTTCAATTTAGACAAGAAACCTACTCATATTTCTCACTTCCACTCTGCAAAGGCAGCAAGAAAGAAATTGAGCATTATCATGAAACGTTAGGCGAAGCTTTGTTGGGCGTTGAACTCGAGTACTCCGGAATTGACATTCGATTCAAAAGTTCGTAACTTTCAATCACTCTTCTGTTAAATTTTCTTTTCAGCACAACAAGAAAAAACCGAATATTGTCGTCGAACATTGACTTCTGCGGATGTAGATGCCTTAACTTTTGCGGTTCAACACAACTACTGGTATCAAATGTACATGGACGATCTTCCCCTATGGGGTAAATTAAATTTAGGAACCTATTAATAGCATTAGCAGTGTTAACTTTCTAAACTTACAGCTCTTCTCGGAGAAGTTGATCCAAACACAGGCGCTGTCACTGTTTACACGCACAAACGCTTTGAAATCGGCTACAACGAAGACAAAATTGTGGACGTAAGCGTTGTTGTTGAGGTTAAAAAGCCCTTGGAAGCCAACCAGCAACTGGAGTTCACTTATGAAGTTATTTGGAAGCCTTCAACTGTTACTTTTGACAAACGTTTCGAAAAGTACCTGGATCCGAACTTCTTCCAACACAGAATTCATTGGTTCTCCATTTTCAACTCGTTTATGATGGTTATCTTCTTGGTCGGATTGGTTTGGATGATCTTGTTGCGCACTTTGAGCAAAGATTATGCACGTTATCATCGTGAATTGGACTTGGAAGCAGATGAGGAGATCAACGATGATTATGGTAACAATCAAATTGAAAGTCAATGACACTTATTCGTTGTTTTCAGGCTGGAAACAAGTTCACGGCGACGTATTCCGTCCTCCCCAATATCCGTTAATGTTCTGTTCATTGATCGGTACTGGATACCATTTGTTGGCGGTGTTGTTTGTCACAATTGGAATCTCCATTTTGGCTGAATTCTACACAGAGTAAGTGTTTTAAAGAGTCTTTTCTTATAACAAAGCTTTTTAGACGCGGATCGTTGTTGAGTGCTGTCATTTTTATCTACGCAATTTGCGCTCCAATCAACGGATTCTTCGGAGGTTCCATGTACAGTCGAGTTGGCGGACAGCGGTGGATCAAGCAAATGACAGTCGGAGCCTTCTTGTTTCCCGGATTTTTGGCATGGATTGCGTTAACAATCAACATTATTGCCATCTATTATCACACTTCAAGAGCTATTCCGTTCACTTCAATGGTGAGATTGCACATTTAAAGATTCTGTTTATTCTTTGTTGTTTTAGTTGTCTATTTTCTGCATCTGTGCCTTCGTAATTCTGCCACTAAACTTTGTTGGAACTCTACTTGGACGGAACATTAAAGGTCAAGCTGACATTCCGTGCCGCATCAACGTTGTTCCACGACCAATTCCAGACAAAAAGTGGTACTTGGAGCCGTCCATCATCTCCATCATTGCGGGTTTCCTTCCCTTTGGCAGCGTGTTCATTGAAATGTGAGTTGTTTGAAGCAGTTTGAAAGTAATGTTTAATTTTAGGTACTTCATTTTCACTTCATTCTGGGGTTACAAGGTCTATTATGTTTATGGATTTATGCTTCTGGTTGCTCTAATTTTGATGGTTGTCACTGCTTGCGTTACAATTGTTTCGACCTACTTCTTGTTGAATGCCGAAGATTACCGTTGGCGATGGAGCAGTTTCACGTAAGCTTTTGCTGACTAACTTACTGAATAATTAAATGCTGTTTTAGGGCTGGCGGATCAATTTCTGTCTACGTTTACATGTACTCCATCTATTACTACTTCTTTAAAACAAAGTAAGTCAATTTGTATCAGATGTACGCTATCTGGAGTGTTTTCAGGATGTATGGCTTGTTCCAGACTAGTTTCTACTTTGGATACATGGCAATCTTCTCCGTTTCGCTGGGCATTCTTTGCGGAACGGTTGGCTACGCATTCAGCGCCTCATTTGTTCACAAGATCTACTCGCGCATCAAACTCGACTAATCCGGGCCTTTCTTTAATTGTTAGTGTATTTTAACTTCACCCATCCACTTAATGCTTCAGCCGTCAAATGCCTTTTATTTATTCTGTAGCTGCTGTCTGTTTCGTCAACAATTCCATGAATTTTCGGTTTTTGGGTTTTCGCCGGAGACGGACTTTGGATATTGCTGTTAATTTTTGCAAGTTCACCGTTCTCTTCCTGCCAACAAGTGTCAATTTTAAATGTAGATTGTTCTTTCTACGAAGTTCTAACCATTTGTATAGTTATTTATTGTGTCAAATGTAGACTTAGTTTATTGATATTTAATGCCCGGCTAAACAGGTTCATTTTTCTTTTGTGTCTTTGTTTGCTTTAATTTGAAAGCAACTTTTTGTTTGTTGTGGGACTAATAAATTTAAAACGATTATGTTTAAAGAACTGACAATTTAAAAATCATATAAATGACTGGAGATGTTCTTCAACGAAGGCGGATTTCACGTTTTTTAAATCATGGCAATTCAAATTGCTCGATTCTGATCATTTTTCACGTCTTTAAAAAACATTTATTTAATGCACATCACTTATAATTTCAATCAAACAACTGGTGTATAAATAATAAATCTGTATAGCAAAAAAGGCGGTGATATTTGAGGAACAAACAGGAGATTAGATGCTTGATTAGAAACGAAACAATATGAAAGTTATTGGAGTTAAAAAACGAACAAAGATGCTTTAAAACGCTTTTGGCACACAATTTAAACAAACTTTACACATTCTCGCAATTTTAAAACATCTAGTCAAAACGTACGCTGTTTTAATCACATGAAAGAGATCAAAGATCTTTGTGGATTTTGTAGACTAGTTGAATTGGTTCGTCCGGCGAGTGATCACGCCATCTGGTCTTTTGGATAAATAAAATGGAATAGTCACGTCCCATGAGTTCGTTGTTGCAGAAAATGTCCTGAAACGGGAGATGTTTAATTTAAAGGTGTAATGAAGACAATTTACATAATCGTTGTAGTGCGAAATGTCTCCATGTTTTAGGCAAAATGCAAGAGTGCGTTTGAGAGTGTTGATTGTTGCAAATACCGAAACTTTAATGTACGGCCTCTGAATTGGATCTGATGAATCGTCTTCTGGGATCAAATGTATTAGAGCGGCTTCGTCTTTTCGATGATGTGCTTGTTGAGTGTCTGTTTCTGTACAACATTGCTTGTTGATGTCGCCATTCAATTCGGGCGGAGATGCTTCTTCTAAACAGTAAAGTAAACAACAGAATCAACCTAAAACCTCACCTCCATTCATTTCAATCTTGTCTACTTGCATTTTTGCTCCACAAACACCGTTTCTTGCTGTTCCTCCATTTCGACCGTTGGCCAAGCCTCCACGACCTGGCTTCATTCTTTTTTGGCGCTTTGTTCGTTTCTCTTCATCGTCTGATTCAGATTCTTCTCCGGTTGGAAGTCCCATGTTCCTTCTTTCTTCAATAAACTCGTATCGACGTCGTTGTTCTTCTGACTGGAGGCCAGGCACAAGTTTGTAGACGATTTCTTGAAGTGTCCGATCAAATGAGACGTAATGAGTGGGGTGAGATTGATGAATAAGTGTGTGGCAAGTTGGGCAGTCCGTGTGGTCTAAAAGGATTTATGTTTGAAGCTGCTTAAACAAAGAAAGCTTGCCTTCGAAGTACTTTATGAGACAACTTTTACAGAACGTATGCAGACAATCCATCACCGTTACAGCATCAATAAAGTATCCGTCACAGAGGGAGCATGTTATGTATGGATTTAAAGCACTTAACGCTATCCTGTACTGATTTGATTGGTTGTCGCCAGAAGATCCGGCTTCTTGTCCATTGTTGTTATTGGATTTTTGATCTTCTTCGCCTTGTGTCTTTTGGCGTTTAGGTCCGCGTTTAGTGTTTGTTGATTTTTGAGAGCCCGATGAGTTGGACATTGAGGTTGAATGGAGGGGACTGTAATTAAAGATTGAAATGCTAAATCGTTAAGGCAAACAAAGAGAAGATATAAACCGGTCAACAAAACCGTCTAAGCAAATTAAAAGTCAACTTCAACAACCAGTTTATTCAAGAGGCTAACAATAACAACCATGATGTAAAATATACACATAAATATAAGAAATGAGCGATCCCGTTGATTATTGAGCTCCAATTGGTGGCAGGTTCGATTTATTGGAAAGGAAAGCAAGAGCGCCTTTGTGGCATCTGTTTGCATAATGGCCTTTCTCTCCACACTGAAACAGTTAAAGTCAGATTCTAAAACAACTTTTAAGCAACTTACTTTGTAACAAGTAACATCTGCAACGTTTCTTCGCTCAAAGTCACCCGTATTTGAAACAAAGTTGCGCGCTCTGTTTGTCGATTCATAGTGATGATGTTGTGGGGGAAGACCGCCGGCTGGCAACGTCGGACACTGTGAGGCTTTGTGTCCACGTTCGTGACAGTTGTGGCAGATAATGGAGGAGTTGACTCGAGGAGCAGAAGACGCCAATTTTGGATCAAATGTCGGAATAGCGAAAGATGGATGTGTGAACTTGCACTCTTTGCCGTCAGGACAGAAGCCACACAAGTAATTGGGGCAAAGAACACGTCGACGATGACGATGTTTGCAGTAGTTACCGTGTCTGCAAAAACCTCGATCATACCAGGGGCAATCTTTAAGTTTTGAGTCGGGATCGATGTGTCGGAACGTACATTCTTTGTTTGAACACGCTTCTGAAATCAAACGATTTTGATCAAAATGTTAGCAATGTTAAAAACTCACTGTATTTTGAGAAGAAGAAGCATTCCGGCATTTTACTGAGATCATATTCATGTAGAAACTCGCACCCATCGCCTTTCTTGCACAATCCTCTCAACCAATGCTTGCATACAACTTGCTTGTCTCCGGCCATGTGTCTCAAAGGACACAAATCACCGAGTAGGCATTGTCCTTTGGCGTAGCGATCACAAACTGATTTACCACTCTTGTCCATGCCGGAAAAAGGAGCTTCACGATTGCCTCGCTGCTCCATTAGCATCTCTTCAACGTCGGTCAGGTTGTAGACACATCGACTTACTCTGTAGTCCATCGTCAGATCATCCAAAAAGTTGGACGCCATCTTGACCGGGTTTTTGAACTGGAAATTGAAAGGATAGATAAAAATGTTTATTTCACGTTTAGTTTCAAACAAATAAATATAAAGTCTCTACAGCCTAAACAATCAAAGAAACGGAACGCTAAAAAGACTGAATTTATCGAAAAATGAAGTTTAAGAATTTACTCATAGCTACAAGAAATGCTTAAAAGAAATACTCACAAACAAACTAGCGAATCTCTTAAATTCGCACAACAACATAGTTAAAGTCTATTCACAGGAGAATATTTAAAAGCTCAACAAAAACGTCAAACAAAGTTTAAACTTTTGAAAGAATAAACATTTCTCAATCTCGTCAATCTAACAAACAAAAAAAAAATCTCATTCACGCTCTTTAATGTTCTTTATTCCACAAATTTATCCACAAAAAGAACTCAATCAAACAAAAAGAGTGCAAACTCTCAGTGAAAACAAAACGCCAAACGTTCTGAAAGCTTTCTTCACAAGTCTTTTTTCGTTGCTTGGCTTTATTAGCAATTTTTTGAATTTAAATGAAATTCTCGAAATCAATTAGCAATTCTTTATGTGTGCTTTGCGAATTGAGCGCATTTTGTTATTTAGAAAGCTTTTTAAAGTTAGTGTTTCGATAAAGTTAGTTTTGGAAGTAGTTTTAATTGACGAGTTATGTTTATTTAGGCGTTAACTCAATTTACAAGCTCCATTAACATTTACATGTTTCAGCCTAAAATGGACCCATTTCGTGATTACAATAAACTTCCTGATAAATATGCCGACAAAACAGAAGAAGTAAAAGAAAGCATACTTGAAAGACACCTAGCAGACACTCAAATAAAACCACTTTTGGATTTAAATACTGCACGAGCGGTTTGGGAAGAACAATTAAATCGTAAAGTGCGATGTGCAGAAATATCAGGACCAAACTTCGAATGGGTTGACTATATTAGTGGTTTGCTTTTAAACACATTGTTTTGAATTGAAATTTATGCTTTTTAGCTAAACGACACAGTTCTTATGCTTCAATTGATCAATTAAAACCTATTATGTTGTGCGAAATGCAGAAATCGAAAGTTTACAAGGGACGATATCTTCTCTGTTCTCCGATTCTTGATCCGGATCCGGTTGTCTCTTTACAAACATTAGTTGCTGACACAGACGGTAATTTTTACCAAAGTTGCTTTTGAAACATTTCTTTTTAGGCGACATCGCAGTGGCTTTTAATTTACTACACTAGTTATGATTTTGTGGAATATGGCTGGAATAAATTTTCAACATTCCTGGTTATAAAAGAACCAAGAGCAGAATGGAATGGCAGTTTCTTGAATGTTGTTATTGATTCACCGACAAATTTGATTTCTATCAACAGAGAAAGCAAAGAACACATTGAAAGATTCGGTCTTCGTAGATGGTAAGTAGCACTTTAGAAGTTCAAATGTTAATTATTTAAATTTCAGGCTTAAGCAAAATCAGTTTCCGAAAGAAAAGCTTAAAGATATGGGCAACGACTTTCTTTGCAAAAAAGAAGTACGTGGAAGCAACAACCGTTTACAATATGGGACTGCAGAATTTTCCGGACAATCCAGTGCTGTATTTAAATAAGGCTTCGTCTTTGCTCCGTTCTGGCTACTTTTACGATGCTTATGAAGCGGCAGCAAAGGGAAAAGCAAAAGGAGGAGACCGAAAGAAAGCATTCTTCAGGTAAGAACATTTCCATAATTTGAAGTAGCTTTTGATTATTTTTAGAATGGGTTTGGCTGCTTATGGACTTCGTGACTGGCAACTTGCAATCAATCAGTTCAATCAAGTTCTACTCGAGTTTCCAGACTGTGAAGACACTATTGCAGAATTGAAGAGAGCGGAAGCACGTTTGAAAGAAAGCCAGACTGGTAAATTCGACTTCAAATCAATGTTGTTGCAAGTACAAGACGGGAAACGAGAAATCGATGTTGCTGACTACACGGGGCCAATTGAAGTTGTTGATATTGAAGGAAAAGGTCATTTTTACTTGTTTCTTTATTTGCCTTAGTAATAGATGTTAATCAAAGTTCTTTTTAGGTCGAGGAGTTATTCTCACTGAAGACATTAAAAGAGGGAACTCTACTTGCTGTTTGTAAAGCATTTTCTACTGGCTACATGCGTGATATTAAGAGACAAGTTTTGATAGTTGACCTGATCCGTAATCGACAATTTGGCGCTGCTCAGAAACTCCACATTACTCGAACATGTGAACGACTGCAACAAAATCCGCACAGAACGAGTGAATTCTACAAATTGTACTCTGGAGACATAGACCGAAATGTGGAAGTTCCAGACGGTAATGATTTTGAAGTTCTTTTTATCGTTTTTAACTTGTTTGATTTTTAGGAATAGTAGACATTGAGCGAGTAGAGCAAATATGTTTTTACAATTCATTCAACAGTGCACAATTGGAATTGAACGACGAGAAGAAGACACTTGGCGGCTTGGCTATCGAGTATTCAATGTTGTTCCTACTACCTGCCTACATCAATCATTCTTGTGCAGCTTCTGCTCATCGAGTCTTTTACGGCGACGTTATTGCAATTTATGCCTTGGAAGATATGAAAGAAGGCGAAGAAGTTACTTTAGCTTACACATCTCCGTTAGACGAGTATTCTATACGTCAAAAGATACTCAAAGATACTTACGGATTTGAATGCAAGTGCGAACTTTGTGAATTAGACTCAAAAGATGACAAATGTGCTGAACGTGCCGAAATCTTCAAATCATTTAGCACTTTTGCGGACAAAACTAACAACTACGCAGAAGCAATTGAAGTCGGCAAGAAGCAACTGGAAAAGGTTGAAGTTTAAACATGCTTTTAATAATGTTAGTTTATTTCAGATGCGTGAACTCTCCGCTCATCGTTCAAAATTTAAATTAGATTTAGCTCAATTACTTTTTCGCATGTCTTGTTTATGCACCAAAGCCAAAAATTACACTGACACCAAATTCTATCCTTAGGGAATTTTCAAAATCGATTGAAACCCGGTTTGCAGAAGTATTAGATGGTGTCTCAGCAATTCTCAACCTTTCATTGGTTCTGGAAGGCGACACAAAAGGGAGGACGGAAGTAGCAATACGCGGAGCTTTTGAACTTAGTTTGTGCACGGATAGTGGTCATTTTGTAGAATCTTATCCGTTAGCCAAGATTTTAACCAAAAGTCCCTTATTTACGGAAACATTTAAAAACTTGAAGAAAGAATAGTGTGAAAATTGTTGTACATAATTGACAGTTTGTGCCTTATTTGCTTTAGTTGTTCAATGCCTTAATTACTTTATTTGCTTTAACTACTTTAGATACCTCATAATAATTACTCGAGTTTGCATATCACATTGTATCGGTTGTGCCTTTAACTTTGCAGTTACTTTAACTCAAAAGACCTCAAACATTTTGCATTGGTTCTTAAGCTTTATTCTTGCAATTACTTTGAACGAATCTAGTCATCAAAGCTATTTTGTTTGTAATTAATTTGTTAAATAAACAATACCTATAAACTGTAACTGTTGCTGATGTTATTTGCATAAATTACAGTTAAAACTCTCAGAAAACAAAAGCACTGCAAGCTTCCGCTGAATGCTTGCGTCAACAGGCACCAAAAAAGTTCATTTTACAGTTTCAAGTGTTCAGAACAGCGACTATGTAAAAGAATGTCAAATATTCAAGTTAGTGTGCTTTGAACGAGAATAGAAGAGATTATGCAGTCTGGAAGAAACTAGTGTTTATGACCAAAACAGATAGAAAATGTACACGATTTTCAACTATTTGATCCGAAAACTAATCTAAGCGTACATTGTAGACCAAATTTTTGACCGGATGCCTACACATTTAGTGAACAGAAAAGGAATTTGTTTTACATATTATGTAAATGCAATCTTTGTCAAAAAGGCGGTGTTTCGAAGTTTAACTAATTTCAACTGTGTAGAAAAGAGTATATAAGCAATGAAGTTTTACGTTTCAAATCATCAAGTTGTTCATTCAACAAACTCCATTCAGTACAAACATGTTCGGAAAATTCGGTTTCTTTTTGTTGTTTGTTGCCGTATTGGCTTTGATGGTTCAAACTTCGGTTGCGGACTTAAGATTTTCATCATTATTTAAAAGCCCATTTAACCTTTTTAGAATTCCAACAGCAACTCCAAAGAGGTTTGCAAAAAGAGAGACTGTAAGGAAGATTGTCGTGACAAGAAGGCAAGTTTTTACATTTAAACACTAACAAAACAGGTTGTTTAGGTCAAAGGAAAGAAGAATAGATATTATTGTACTGGTACTTGCAAAAAGAACAAATGCAAATGCAGCAAGCCGACTTGCAAACCCAGCAATTCTGATTCCAACGAAGATGATGACTGATTTGTTTCCGAATTCGGCTACATCACTAAATCATTGTTAAATAGACACAAATTACGCGTATTTTGTAAATCAGTTTGAATTGTCTGTGTTAAAAGAATAAAAGCAGCCTTGAATGTGTTTGTCGAAGTTTAATTTCATCAACTAATTGAAAAACTTCAATTACAAAATCTAAAAACAAAACGCCACAAAAGCTTTTGCAGACTTTCCTCGCGTATTTTTCTGCCCCGTTTCCAAGCGAACCGTCAATTTTCTTTTTGCTTACTCCTCCAATCAATAGCCGAGCATGTGAGAAGAACTGTTTGCACATTTCACCTGTTTGCGGCGTTTTGGGGCTCCAATTGCTTGAATGGTTCACGTTTCCCTTTGATTTGGGACGTTTGAGTGGCTGGGGTAATTTTGAAATCAGATGACGTGCTGCAAATTTGAGTTGCCTTTTGGCTAGTTCTTTAAATAAAAGTTTTGATGGCTTTAGTAGTTTTGTTTGAAGTTGAACAAATTAGCAATAATAAACATTTGCTTAATGATAAGATTACGAAATTGAATGACTAATTTGCTAAAGTGTCTATATTCTCAAGAATATAACGGAGTTCTTAGTGAACGACTAATATTATAAATTTCAAAATGTGTCTGCTTTTTTGTTTCTTTTCAAAAAACTAACTTTCTACAATCATTTTATTCACGCCAATGTTTTTGCAGTTTTTCTAAACATTTCACCTTTATTTACACTGCTTTTTATGCGGGTGAATCAGCAGGGGACGCCAATTACAGCCAACAGTTGGGTTATCGATCAATTTCGGCTCTTGAAATCGTTCGTATTGGAGGGCTTGTTTCTTATCACTTTTTTCCGCTCTCCTTGCCTGTTTTTGCGTAAATGGTTGACATGGTGGCAGTTTTTAATACGAAAATGGGTAACGTGACATGCGACGAGATAGATATTTTATTCTTGTTTTGTAAAATCAAACCTTTTAGATTTTATGCTCACATCAAAATGAGCTCTCAACAAGGAGCAAAGAAGCCAAATTCTGTGTCACAGTCGTTGGAAGACGATGACAATTGCAGTGAATTTAGTGTCATAAGCGTTTACGACGACCAGGTTAGTAGTAGTTTAAAAGTATTCTGTGCATTCTTGTACTTGCAGGACGATGATGACGGAGAATCTACACATCCAGACAGCTTTTCGCCGACCGGAAATCGTGTTGCTTATCGTGACCCGTCTGTCAACGGCTCCGAGTTTCCAGACAACTTGAGCAGCATTTCTCAGCATCTGGACATCAAAAATAACGGAGACGGCGTCCATGTCGATCAGCCTGAAATGTCTTCACCTTTGTCTGCTCAATGGAATCCACTTACATTGTCCGGTTATGTTCCGACAAGCTCAGTTGCCGAATTGGTAGACAAAGTTTTGAATGAGTACACTCAAAACCACGAGCTTTTGAAGTCAATCAGTTCTTCAATCATGGAGTTGAAGAAGACAGGCAAAAGCGAAAGTGGAAAAGAAGAAAGCGAAAAGCAAGAAAGTGTGAGTTGATTTATAAAGAAATTTGAAAAGTGCTTCTCGAAACATTCAAAATGTTATGCGCAAACATGAAAGGCTTTAATTTACGTTTAAATCCGGCTGCTTCACGTTGGCATGGCGCAAACGTTTTGGTCGGCAGTGATGTCTTAAAGCTCAACAGAAGCAAAAAACGCAATGTGCTACAAACTACTTCTTCTATCCTGAGCCGATCAATTTTTTATTCTTTTTTGCAAACAATGTTTTTTATATTTAAATCCCCAAAAGATGCATTCAAAACGATCTTTTTTCTCAAAAATTGCAAGGGTTTTGCTCTGCAAGCACATTGCGTGTTTATGCATACCAGCGTGGTGCAGTTGGTTTTTCGGCTGGCGATGATGCGTATAAAGCTCAACAGGAACGAACGCAAATGATGTGTTAGAAATTTTCTTCAAACCTGAGCCAGCCGCAAAAAGCTTAAAAACATACTTTTAAACAATTCATTTTGTACAAGTTCTAATTACTCCCCATGTGATTTGAACTGAAATGACGCATCTTTATTTTTAGGTCCAGTCGTCTGCTCAACAACAAGAAGTCGAAAGCCTCCGAGAAGAATTGGCAAAAGCAAACAGCAAAATTGCCGAACTGGAGACAGAAAAGCATTCAACTGAACAACAATTCAAATCGGCTGCTAAAGATGCCGAACACTACATTTTGCAATTGGAGTCACAACTCAGCAATCAATGTCAGTTGAGCAAGTCTTTGAGAGGTAAGAAACTTTAAAGAAGTTTATTTGAACAAACAATTTAAACAAATTAAAGAAGTTTATTTGTTACAAGAAGTTAAATAATTTAAAGAAGATTCGTTACAATCATTTAAAGACAATCATTTGATTATTTTTGAATCGGCTTTCCTTTCTTGCCTTTGCCTTTGCACAATCCGCTTTTCTTGGCCTTCTTGGTTCCCTTCGGGCATTTCTTGCCCGGTTTTCCGGTTTTGTAGATCTTTTCCAAATCAATCAGACCGCTGAAAACATTTCAATTAGCAGACATTATTGTTTAAGAGCTTACGGAGCGCGATACATGCAAACAAGTGGAGAAACAGTACCGTCTAAATACACACATTTTAATAAAAAGGATATGCAATATAAACTTACTGAGACAAACAGCGCTGGCACATCCGACCTTACCAGATTTTGCCCAAATTGACTGAACAAAAGCAACGGCGTAGTACCGATCATAGACGGTTTCGGGTATAGCGTCACTTGCAAAGACATGACTGGTGTTGTAGGTTAAATCCGCCTGAGTGCCATATCTAGCAAACGTGTTTGTCCAGACCGTCGTGGCGTTTTTAAGAAGAGCTGCTGTTTCGGCAGTCCCTTCTGTTACATACATAGTCATACCGGCATTTTGAGTATAGAAGCATCCGGCGATATACTTTGCAGCTTTTGCTTCCAATTTCTTCGACCAAACCAATTGGCGCATGTTAGATGCTTTTGGAAGGTTTCCACCAGATCCGTTGTTAGCAATTTTGCCTTTGGCGACCTTTGATCGGATAGCATTCTGTTCTTTAAGGAATGCCTTGCGATCAGCATTAGTCAGTGCTGGAATTTGATTAATAAGAAAAGAAGTTGTGTAAAGTTTCTACTTACCTGATTGGATTTCCATGACTGCCAAATAAAAAGCCAAAGCTAAGAAGACGTACTTCATTTTTGAATCGGTAGAATCAAATGTAATGAAGAACAAAATGTTCCGGCTCGGTTTTTATAGATCCATACAAACAATAGAATACAGCTGACATGCAAATAATTGATCGAAAATCTGTGGTCCAAAAAAGCAACTTCCGTTATGAATTGTTTTGTTTCACCACTCATGTTAAAAATGTTGATCTCACAAACAAAGGAATGTTAGTATGAGATGTTTAGACTTTAATGTTGTTAAGCCTCCGCGATTCAACTTCCGCAAAAACAATCACATAAATAGTTAAAAGTATATAATCCACCACGCATTCTGCAAATTCCGGTTTTGGCGCTTAAAATGAGTGCAGAAATGAGTGTAGCAAACTTAAACAGTTGACTAAACATGCTTAACTTCCAACATTAACTTTCAGAGGAACTCGATGAACGCATGGACGAATTGCGCGCTTCACGGTTTGAACTTTCAACTCAACGCACAATTGTCTCGGCATTGCAAGCTGAAAACGCCTACAATTCGGAACAAGTCGAAGAAGTCCGCAATGCATACAACGAAAAAGTTCGTCATATGGAAAAGGTGTTCAATTCGTATCATGAACGCGGCGAGGTGAATTTTATTTAAATGTTTTTGTTAAACGGTCTATCTTTATTCTATCCTTTCATCATAAGTTAGAACATGTAAATAATATAAACAAAAATCATTCTATTTGTTTGTCAATTCTTTTGCAATAAAGTGTTAAAAACGTTGTGAACTTTTTGATGCAGTTTAGTTTTCAGTTAACAGAATAGTCTTTTCCGCTTCTTTTAACATTTTGCTTTCAAATCTCCACTAACCACCTCTCACTTTTCAGAGTCGTCAAGCCGAAACACAAACTGACAGTTCAACTCAATCGACTCGCAGTGTTGCAAAGCCATCGCCGACCGTCTCTTCAATTTCTTGCATGTCGTTGGCCAAAAGCAACTATGGCTTGACTTGTCCGTTGTGCCACTGTGATTGCCCAACTCCAGGTTACTATAATTATCACATGGGCACCCACGCTGGCCTCCACCAATGTCAATCTTGCAATTTTTATTTTGACTCGGAAGCAGATTTGAAAGCCCACCAAGTTGAAATGCATCAGGTACGGAATTAAAAGACTAATTATGTATAACAAACATAAGCTTTCAGCCAAAACAATCCATGTCTCAAGCTGATCTTCATATCGCCAGACTCGAAAGCGCTCCTTCAAGCCCAAGGAGTTATTCCAACCAAAGAACACGAAATTGCCGACTTGATTTCTTTTGCTGATTGCACAAAGCGCAATAGCGACTGTCCAACTCCAATTTCTGACTTCTCTGCTTCGATTATTTTGGACGCCCCACTCGAAGACGTCTCCGATGCTGAAGAAGCCATGTCCGACGATGGATTTCACACACCAGAAGTCGAACTTGACCTCAAAATGAATGGAAACTTTGAAGTGGACATTGTTGCTGCTTATTTGGAGAACAAAGACGGAACAATGACCAACGTCAAAGTGAAAAGAACCAATTCCACCTGGTCACGAATGACAGAATCTGAAGAGCCCGAAGAGCCGGACATGTCTGTTTTGGACTTTGACAGCTTGGATAAAAAAGAAGAAAAAGCAGTTGTCGAGCAAAACGAAACTCAAAGGTGACTTGTTCTACAGAAATTGACTTTTAACGTTCTTTCCATTTTAGTCAACTTTCTGGATGGTCTTCTCAAGCTGTGTCCAACTGCTCGGAAGTCCCGTCTGTACAAACCAGTGAATACATTATTGGCAAGGTATTCGGAGTTGGCCCAGACAGTCGTCCAGCTTCTGTTATCTCCACTTCCATGTCATCTGTTCATTCTTCTCAAATTGGAGCATCGGCAAGTCAAACTGGAGCACTCGAGCCGAAGAAATCCGTCAATAAGGTTGAAAAGACTGAAAAGGTACGACTTTTAAATGTATTTAGTTTATAAACGTCATTCAGGAAACAAAGCCATACTTTTGGAGTTCTGTTGACAAGTCAAAAGATTTGATTGTTTCTTGCGATCTCCTTCGCGTTCAATACCAAGGTAAGCTTTTCCATGCCTAAGTTTAATAAGCTTTTAATTTTAGGAAAAGATCCTCGTCAAGATGCGGCTGCTATTCGCTCTCAAATGCCTATTGCTCCAGATTGCAAGCTCTTCTACTTTGAAATGACCATAGTTGAGCAAGGAAAAACCGGGTTTGTTTATTGAGAACATTGTTTGAATAATAAAGTTTGAATTGTTTAGATACATTGGACTTGGTTTGTGTGACAAGAAAATGCGATTGAATCGTTTGCCTGGATGGGAACCTAACACGTATGGATATCATGGCGACGATGGATGCTTCTTCTTGGCAGCTGGAAAAGGAAGTTTGTATGGTCCGAAATATTCAACTGGAGATGTTGTTGGTTGTGGAATCAATTTGCAGACACGTTCACTCTTCTTCACCAAAAATGGTCGCAATTTGGGCATTGCAGTGCGCAACGTTTCATTGAACGTGCCATTGTATCCAGTTGTTGGCTTGCAATCACAAGGATCAGTTATTGACACCAACTTTGGACAAGTTCCATTCAAATATGACTTGAGCAAGCATGTTGATGTAAGTTTTTGGAATTTGAATACTTCTCAATAATATTTAATCCTTTAGTATCAACCTGCCAAAGAAAAGCCGCGTATTGTTGTTCCAGCTCAGCCATTGCCATTCAGCCAGCAACCAATTCAACATCAAATCTTTCTTTGTGACTGCTTGTGTGCTTTCCCGACAAAAGGCGCTTTGATCACTCACAAAGTTGATTGTGAAGGTAAGAATTTGATGGAGTCTTTCAATAATATCTTTTACTTTTCTAGAGTCAAAAGCTGCAAACAGTCAAAAGGTTGAAGAAAAGCCTCAACAACAACAGTCTTCAAGTAATATTTGTTTAGTCTGTAGCAGTTTATTTATGTTTACTTTCTTTAGCCGCTACTCAAGAACCGACTCAAGAGCAAACTAGCAACAGTGAAGAAGACGAGCAGTTGAGAACCAGAGCCTTGGAATACTGCGTCAAGTTGGAGAACATCACTTCGTGGGAAGGAGCGCAAAAGAATCATAGTCGAAATGAGAAAGGAGCCCAAACTGTTTGCTATGTTTATGTCAGTAATGCCGCGCAACACGGTAAGGTTTATTGAGATTTTTTAATTCAACTCGACTTTTTAGCGCCTGCCCAGAACAAGCGTTAGCACCACCTCTTCCGGACACAAAAAGTATTTGTACATGTTTAAACCATAAACATCTCTTTCTTTCCATCTGTAAATATCAATTCCCATATAGCAAGGTAATTTATAGCAATTCTATTCCAATCATTCTTGTTGCATCGCTACGTGTAGTTTAGACAAATCTGTGGGTTCTTTCCCGTGATCTTTATGCAAGCTGTTTAACTTAATTGATCGTTGTACATATTCTTCCAATTGGTGAACAAAATGTAATTGTTACGTTTTTTATTTATGAAATAAAGTTTTTTAAGGGATTCGAAGAGTTTGAAAACAAAGAAAGAAACAAACAATTTAGTTTAAAGGTCTCTAATGTTCATTCTATTTAAGAGATCTTTGTTTGACCAGTGCTTTACAAGAAAGAAAGACTTTCCGCCATATCGTTTGTAAGGACAGAAGTATTCAAATCCAAAAAATGGAGGAATTTCATTTAAACAGAACGGAAACGTTGCAACCATTTCTCCGTCAGCGTTCAATTGGGTAAACATTGTCATAACAACTAAACATGAAGGACAATTATCAATGCGTGGAAGTTTAAACAAAGCTTCGCCTTCTTCATAACACGGAGGACTATCATCCAGAAGCTGAATTGAATAACTTTCAACAGGAATAGCACATCCCCGACAAGTCATGTTCTGGAATCGTTTTAATTGTTAGTAAAAACAAACATTTTAATACGTTGTACTCCGGCACTTCGTATCTGGGTTTGGCGACCGAGTAGGACAGAATCGATGGAATTAGCATCACAAATATGGTTGCAACGTTTTGAACGGTCATTTGCGAAAAAGAGCAAGCAACAAGTCATGCGCAAAGATTGATATCGTTGAGGTCAAGGTTTTTATCGCTATCAAAAAGTTAATTGTGTTTGTTTTACAGTATTTTTGTTACTGTTAAACAACAAAAATTGCGCCAAAACATTTGACACATGCAGTCTTTTGTTCTTGTGCATTCGGTTCTTTTTTTCAAAAGCATCAATGCCGTTGCAGTCAGAGCCAAGGATGGAAGACAATCCCAAATATTTCAACTTCGTTCGCAATGGACTTTTCAACGGATTCAGTGTTCAACGGCTTTTTGAGAGAGCAGTCATGAAATTTCGTTTGACTCAAATACCACCTTCTTTGCAAATACTTGCTTTCAACAAAAAAGGCAACATAAACGGCGAAGCGTTCGGCAAAATTCCTGAAGATGCGGAGAATTTCTTGAGACTAATTCGGCTAAAATGCAAGCCGTTTCGATATACTCTGGAAGTCCGTGAATGTCCATCTTCTGATTGCCAATGGATATTCATGTCTCATCGTTATGCCGTCGACGTTGGAAAAGGTAGAGACGACAAGTCACTTACAGTTCATGTATATGATTGTTTGTATCTGCGAAAACGGTAACGATTGTTTTAAACTATTCAGAGTTCAATTGTGTCTGTTTCTAGGAAGATCCGTTTTAATCTAATATTCTTGGACCCAACAAATGTGACACCTCTCCGTGTATTCAAATTAACCGACAACCAGCTTCTTATTGTCGTGTTACGTCGCTCGTATTACGCTGTTCATCTTTTTGAGCTGGATTTTGACACAATGTCCGGAAAATGTCAAAAAGAGATAACGTTGCGAGGAACGTTTTCAAATTGCATTGTTGATTCAACAAACCGAAACAGATTCTTCTTGCTTTCCAAGATTGACGGAATACTCTTTGTTCGACAAGCTTATACACAAGGTGGAACAGTTTATTTTGAGTACGGATTAACGGAGATCAACCTTAAATCAGTGTTTGGAAACAATGCAACTGCTAGACCATATTTTAAATTGGAAGGTCAGTTTAGTTTTTGTTATCTTTAAATACTACTCTGATCTTTTAGGTAATCAACTTCGAGCAATTGTTATACGAAACAAATCCTCCAAAACGAAAATGCATTCAATTACACTTGTCATCAACAAAAATGAAGTCGATCTAATTGAAAAGTTTAGTTTCAATTCGAATTACTTAACAAAATTGAAACAGAAGAACAACATTTGGGTTTGTTTAAATAATAAACTCTAATTACCTACTGTTTTAGGAAATGCAATCTGTTTGGTCTGGCCAAAAATGCTTTATGCTTTGTAGAACCAAAAGCCGCAACGTGTCAATTTTTGTAGTCGATGTACAAAACAGGATCATCACAGGAATAGAAAGTACGAATTGCTTTTTAAAATACTTAAACGTCTTTGAATGTTTAGACGAGTACTGGAAACAATGTCGATTGAATTACGGACAAGTTACAAACTTCTTCATTGAAGATGGCGCCTTATCCGTTGGATATCATAACACGCAAACTTTGCAGCACATCAGCCACAAGATTCCACTACAGTAAGTCAAAAAAGTATTGAATATGATATTAATTAATCTTGTTTAGACATCCGGACACGCTTAAAAACATCTGCTTTGGAGTGTTTTGCAAAAAAGCAGTTTTTATGGACGACAAACCTCGAAAGCTTCTAATCGAAAAGTTGCCAATTGATTGTCGGCCGTTTTGTAACATTTAATAAGCATTTCAAGTCAAAACGGGCAAAAAAACGTTAACACAAAAAAGCTTACTCAAAAGTCGCCCAACAATTGGGCGTCGATTAATAAACATTGTTTGTTGATGTGTTTAATAGTTTTCTTTTCAAATCACTTTTAAAGCTTTCAACAAGGTCAAAACGAAAGCCTTTTTGGGTGCGCCGCGATATGATCACCTTTTTCTCCGCCAACGTTCTTCCCACAATCTATCATAAATCGACACTTCGGGAACTGTTATGTAATTTGATCCGGACGAGCGGTGCATTTTTCGCCAAAATGCTTTTGATTTCAAAATATTAGCTTTACGAAATTAATCTAATTAAAACGATTTTAAAACTTATTTCTGTCATTGCAACGACGTTTCAAAAGGTTCCAATGCTTGTTTTAAACACATTCTGTTGCGAATATTTTGAAATTTCGACACGACGGGTGGGCTCACTTCTCCTTATTGCAAAAATTCGGCTAGTTTCCAAAAGAATTAACTTGCGTACTCGCAGTCCGCAATGCAATTTGTACATTTAATTGAAAACCCAAGTGGACTTTTGTTTTCTTGCGATTGCTTTAAAAGATCTTTGTTTATACATTCAAATCAGTTCCAGAACAACATTAGTCATTTTAAAAATGAGCGCGTGACTATCCGCAGAAATTGCCATACAAACAATTTGCATTTTATGTGCTTCTGTCCAATGAGAACACAAAAATAGACGCTTCCTCTCCAAATGACCGGCGTTCCAGCCACCTTGCTCTATCTATTTTCAGTTTCGGTTGAGAAATATTGTTTATCGCCTTTCGTTTTTTGCGTTTTATGCTTATCAAAAATGATTGAGAGTTTTTTGAGTTTTCAAAACAAAGATTGTTCGCAAAAGTTTGAATAACTTGTGTGAATAAATTGCGTGAGTCATCAAATGAGAGGGGATATTTAAAAACGCACTGATTGTACTAATATTTAACGCTTTTTAGATGATGAAGAAAAACGGTACCAATTGTGATTGTTCATCGAACAGAATGCAGAATGGAAATGCTTACCAACCAGTTCCAATTCGACCCATAGACAACGAGCATGTTAGTGAATTTAAAAATGTTCTAACTAAACATTTTAACTGTTTTAGCAAGCAACTGCGCCGCCATACATCAGTGACTATTCTCAAGATATTCCGCCTCCATCAAATCCCAATTACGCCGAAAATACTTATGCATACGTGGTAACTATTTGAATTGTCCAATTTAATGTTTTTAATGTTTAGAGCTATGCAGTTTCGACTATTGACGGCGTTCCAAAGAAGAAGAACCGTTTGATGTTTTATTTGTGTCTAATTGAATTGTTCTTGGCGGCTTTCGTTTTTGCTGGAGGCATTTGGTGCGTTTCGGTCAAGCATACTTATTGTTCCTTTTACTCTGCAATTTGGTCAGCTATTGTTCTTTTGATTAATGCAGTTGTCGGCATCGTTACTTCTCGACTTGATCGCTCAAACTGGTACATTGCACATCTGATTTGGTCAATTCTGTCAGTTGCTGTTTGCATTTTTGGAGGTATTGTTAGCATGCAGTGAGTTTAATGTTAAAAGCTTTCAATCCTTTTATGCTTTTAGAACTTGGCTCACACTTGGAGACAAAAACGTGATTCAACCGAATTACGGTTATGACAACTTGTGCATAATCGACACGTTCAGTAAGTTTAACACTTAAACACAAAATCTAGTTATTTAAACTTTAGACAGACACCGAATTGACCTTGCAGCACTTCGTCCAAAATATCCTTTTGAAAGTTGTCTTTGGGCGTTGCGAGTCGGTCTTTCAGTTAGTGTTGTTCAATTTTGCGTTACGGCTGTGTTGTTTTCAATGGAATCAGCATCTGTCGTTTTGTGTCTCTACCGTGTGTGCAACAAATAACCTTATTAATTGTTCCACGAGATTGTTTGTAAATACCTTTTAATTGATTTGTTGATGTTTGAATACAAGAATAAACTTTAAACAACTGCATATTTGAATAACGTTTATTGGCAGAAAAGTAACTCAACACAGAAATTAGATTAGATTAGTAAATTGCTTGAGTCTTGAGAGTAGACATCTAAAACTTTGATGTTTTAACTTAACAACCATTTAACTGATTACCTTTACTCTTGTTGAATGCGAAGGATCCCGGCGCTTCCGTAGAGTTCATCCAATCGGCACATGAATTTGTAAGGAACCTCTTTCATGCCATCGAGACAAAAGTCGGTAGCAGCAAGTGCAATCCCGTTCACCAATTTAAAATTGGGACTCGAGAACTTGACTGGCAACGGACAGTCATCGCTGGACGGCCATTGAAATACTTGTTCACCGGCCACAAAGCACAACTGTCCTTCTTTTGGAATAAAGACGGTACTGCTCTGTTTCGGATGAGCGCACGGTTGGCATTCAAACTCCGAAACTTTTGGTAGATCAAAGCCAAAGGAGACGGCGGCCAAAGCAATAATCAAAAGTCCGTAACGAAACATGATGGTTGAATTGACTTGTTGGAGTTAGGAAAGTGGTCTAAAAGATTAAAAGTTTATATATCTCAAGCAAACGATGCCAAAAAGAGAGCTAAAAATGAAACAACTACGCTTTGCCGATCTTTAAATACAAGCAAACACAACTGTACCGCCTAACCTTTAAAGATCAAAGTGCATTCTTTTATTTGGCGCAACACTTTCCTTCTAGTCATAAACATCCTAATCTTTATTCATCTGGCAAAAGATCCCCACTGTTTACTTGCAACGATCTTTGTGATCGATTGAAAACTACTAATCGCATAAAGTGATCTTTGATTACAACGATCAAACAAACTTTGTTTTGTTTAAATTTTAAGATTACTTGACGAATTGATTGAAGTCGTGGAGACGAGTAGCCGATGGCCTTTGAAGGGAATGGCAAACATTTGTGTAATTAACGGAGATCTTCTAATTGACCTTTAGTTGATTGATATGATTAGCGATCAAGATAAAAGCTTTATGAGTGCTTTTTGTCAGACGAATAAAATTAGTTGAATTGTTCAAATTATTTCAAAGTTTAAAACGCTTAAATATCACAACAATAGTGCAGCACGCTATTTAAATACCTTTTGCAACACAAAAAATAACAATTAAATGAATTCAAATGTCTCAATTTTGAGTAATCAAATGACATTCACAAAATAACTTTCAAATTCGTTTGCAGTGTGTTTATTCTTGTCAAATAATCAAAGCATCAACCGGAAAAGATTATTTGAAGTTTATTTTTTCAAGTTGGGCATGCTGGCATAGACCGAGCTTTCAATCTTGCACGAGTTGATGCCACGGATGAACTTCACGAATCTAAAATGTTTATAGAATTTAAAGTTAAGAACATACTTTCAATACCCTTTGTCTCCCCTAAAACAAGTAGGATGATAAGTTATTAAAACAAGTAACAAATTACCATGTTTCATCCCAACTGTTAGCAATTAACCAGTACTTCTTTCCTTTTTCTTCACCCCAGCCTGAAAGCAATAATGTTATTTAATGCTAAATTGTTGATTTACCGAGAATTTTTATAGCATGTCCACCATTGTTCGTTGTAGCATCATCTTTTGGCTAAAATGATTAATTATGAAATTTAATGCTTATACACTTACTTTATAAACACCGTGACTGTATGAAACAAAGTCGCTGTAAACTGAAAAGCAGATTTAATCTTTTGATAGAATTTAAGTTGACTTACCTGTAAATCCAGCTGTTACGGGTCCGTTTTTCATAATTTCCTTCATGATGTTCTTCTCGCCTTTGACTTGATAAGGCTTTTTGCCGAAATGAAGATCTTTTTTGAACGGAATTGGATAACCTTTCTGGCACTTGCTTTTGCATTTCGGTTCTGACATTTAAACTATCCGGATACGGATAAGGCCAGCAACCACCGTGATTTTTATAACTGCCACCAGTCACAATTCCTTTATTTTGATAAAACGTATACGGATCCTCCAAGCTGTCAATGCCTTGGCAACTAAAAGAATCAACTTTATTTCGTACAGGACTTTATTTAAAATTACCCATCCTCCTGGTTAAAGCAACTAGTCACATGAATAGCAGACAAGTTTACCCGAATCTTTCCTTGCGAATGAATGCAAATTCGGTCAGCCATTGCCTCTGTTGAACCAAAAGCCCAGCAAGAACCTAAATTTATGCAGTTAATTTAAAAGCGTAAAAGTTAATGCATACCACAAACACCTTGATCACTAATTGCTCCAATAGACCGACAGTTTTTCCACTTTTTGCGTGCATCGAAAGATTTGGGCAAGTCTTCCAGCTCTTCTTCCGAATATGTCATTGCTTCCATGTTATTTGATGGAGTAAAACGGCACATGGACTGAGAGAAGGCGTGTCGAACTTGATCCGTAAATGTGTGGTTTTCGGAAGGCCTAAAAAGTATAAGCAATTACAAACCATTTAAATGATCCGCCAACCTTCCATGACAAACCGGCTTCATTGATTTTTCTAGCCATCCGAGCAGTCTCCGACTCATCCTCGTCAAGTGAGCGGCCAGCACAGTGGCCAACAAGAAGGGCGACGAACAACACTTGAAGAAACATGTCTAATGATAAACTCATCATATTTGATCCGGCTTTTATACAAAAGTTTTGCATTTAAGACATCACACAAACAGCACGCGCTCTATTGTTTAAATTCTGGTCCATCTAGCATTTACTTATTTTATTGTTCAATTTCTCGAATCATCGAAATCTATTGTCTTTTCCTCAAATCAATTTCAAAACATTGGAATTTGCTTACAATTCTTTATTGTTCAAATTCTAAACAATTCGCATGCAACATTTCCAAGTGTTCAAATAACAAAATTTTATTGTGCAACTCATTCGAAATGCCAAATTTATTGAAAAACATTTACAGCACCAATTTGATAAGTTAGAAGCAAATTCACTAGATATGTTAGCTTAACAACATAATTTATGACATTCACATATTTGTACATGCAACCGGTAATTGCTAACAACTAAACAAAATGCGTATCGACGCAACGGAGCCAGTAAGCCTCGCTTGGAATTTCATCAACATGACATTTCAAATTCAACATTGAAGCACCAGTTGGAAGTAAAGTCACTCGACTACCGTAATTGTGACAAACTGCATGAGGTTCCTGCAAATCAACCCAGCTGATGACAATTGCAGTTTCAACTTTTGGTTCTTCTAGAATGTACAACGGGAACTGTTCGTCCAAGATTTCAAACTCTAGGTCGCTTTCCTAAACAATTAATGCTGAACAAACAAAAATGCAAAAGCTAACCTGATCAACGCCTCCTTCCGTGAAAGATTAAACGGTTGCTAGGAGTCTTTGTCGAATGAAATTCCTTAATGTAACCCAAAGCTTTTCTTCAATTTTGGAACGTTGACAATAGCCCATTCCGCAGCAACAGCGCATCCAGATAAACGATCTAAACAGAAATTTAGAACTCAATAGGCTGATTCTAAAAGTTACCGTGAAAGAATATGTCATTATAGGAAGAATATTGTCCAGCAAACGGACTGAGAAGCTTACCGGTGTGATCTGTCTTGCGCATATAACTTTTGACCATTAAAGTGCATCCAGGATAGATTTTCTTGCCAACATTGTCGTTTCGCGTGCCAAATTGCATGGTTAACGGCTAAAATAGACATTAATAAATCTAAGTTACTAATCTAAAAATTACCTTATTTCCCAACTTGCCAACATCTTTAACCATTCCAACTGCTGTCAATCCATTGCAAAATCCAATAAAGTATTCAGTCGGTTCCATAGTGTGAATGACCTGATCTGTTTCCACCATAAAGTTGTATGGTCGATTGCGAGGCAAAAATGACATTTTAAGCTTCAACGTGTACTCGCTTGGATGTGTTGCTTTTGTGATGTTCCAATCGAGTTCAGTCATTTTGGCTGCAATAACTAAAAGCAAATTATAAATGTCGAAAATTCTTCAAAACGCAACATAAAAGCATTTATCTCACAAACTAAAGCATTAATCTGTCAATAAAAAAGCACGCGTTTAGCAGGGAACACAGCCAAATGAGAAATCACGGTTCGCGAATAAAACGTTTCAAATTGAAAAGAACAGATTGGACACAGAAATAAACAACAGCGGTGTGGTGAGAAAGCAAAAATGCAAAAGCGCTGCGTTTTTTTGAGGCGCAATCAAAACAAAGCTTTTCTTATAAATAAACATCAGCGGTTGGCGTCCTTCTTTTTCAACAATGAACGGCTTGTAATGCATAGTTATGAGAAAAGTGTTGAAATATCATTACTTGAATAGCAGCAAAACTTATATAATTGAAAACATTTTGCAAATTACATACTTCTAAGCCACAATTGAGCTCTTTCAAAACAGCTGTTTATTTGGACATCTTTTTATAGTTAATTTAATATTTGTGCACTTGGATGTTAACTGAAAGGCTAAAGTCTAAGTGAAAGTGCGGTATTTACGCAAAACATCTGTTAAAACAAGTTATTCTGCATATCATAACCTAGATGGGCGGCAAATACGTAATTTACTTTCTATAAGTTTCTTTGCTTACATTTTGTGACCCAAAATCTGTTTCATTAACTGTCTAAAATGGTCATCTCGTCGTCGCTTCCGTTCAACACAACTACTGACTGTCCTCAAAGAGCAGATAGATATTTTGATATTGGTGCCGTTATTGCTTCGTTAATGCTCAACTGGCTTTTTCTGTCCCTAATTAGCAATCACACAAGTTTGGCGATAAGACCCTACAAAAGATTGCTTCTTGTTTGTTCCGGCTTTGACATAACAGCAACTATCTTCAGCGGACTCGTCTTTATGGTAATCTTTTAAAAGTTAAAATCACGTCTATGTTAATTTCCAGACAATCAATGTTGTAAAGACACGGTCAATTACTTGCAATCTTTGATGGTCCCCTTCCATATTTGTTGTACGTATTCAACATTCGCTCCAATCCAATTCTTGTGGTCTTGTTTTTTATTAGAGAAGTTCTTAGTATGTGCTTATGCGGTTACGGGCCATTGCCGTTCTTCTATAGATACTTGCTTATTTGCAAGTAAGTACTTTCAAGTTAATCAATACACTAATCAAACAACTTTTAGAAATAGAAATTTAAGCAATCGGCAACTTCTACTTTCTGTTACTATAATCATTCTTATGGCAATTTTGGCATCGGTACCAATCATCTGTATAACAACTTATTGCACGCAAGAAACGACCTGTTTGGCAATTACTGGGAGCAGCCAAAATTTGAATGTTTATACGTGGCTCTTGATTACGGAATTGAATTTGAAGAAAACGATAAAGTAAGCTTTTTAGATTTTTATAAAGTTTGACATTTCGTTTAGGTGCTTGAGTTCTTTTACAATTTAAGCAGGCTTGGTTATATACTTATGGTTATTTTTGTTTGTTCTTACATCTTATCTGCCTACTTTGCTGTCGCAATTATTAGGTTTTTACGTTCTAAAGAGTTTTTGCCAGAAACAATGAGAAACAACAAACAAATCAACTGGACTTTGTTTATTCAAGTAAGTGTTTAAACAAACTTATGAACAAGTTAATGTTTTAAGGGAGTGACTCCAATTCTTATGAATGGAATTCCGTACGCCGGCATTGCAATATTTCGTTTTACTGGCTGTGACTGTGGAGAATTGATTATTCACTGGATGGTAAATACAATTTAAAGATTTGTTATATTGATGTAACTTTTAGAGTCGTGGATCAATTTTGGTGCCTTGCATTAATCCGTTAATGACGATGCTTTTGCTGTCTTGTTACCGACGTGTAATCTTCGAAAAAATAGGTGGCTACCAAACTGTAGAACAACGCTCTATCACTCATTAAAGCATTTCTTACAATAAAGTTTATTCATATAGTTGAGACAATAAGTTAATCGGTAAGTGCTGTTAAGTTCCTAATGAAGAGAGAGATCTAATTACAAGTATGAAGTTCTTTTAAACACTCGTAGATTTATTACATTATGACCGGAAAATAAAATTAAGAGCGGATTGGCAACTTAGAATCCTATAAGTTAGACAAATTTCGTGTCAACAGCTGCTAACCAGTAATCTCCTTCCTGTGCGTCGAAAACATTGTCCAGCCTTGTGAGGAATTTCTTTGCATTCGCTGGAAGCAATGTACGTTCACCATCACGGGTTTTGCAATATGAATGTGGTTCGTCCATACAGATCCAGGTGATGACGACGGCGCTTTCGAGTTCAACGTTATTCTTGATGTACATTGCCCATTTGTCGTCGACAACAGTAACTTCGAGTTTGTTTTCTTGGTCCAAAACTAATCCGTGCAGTTTGAAGCGTTGTTTTTCAGCTGGAATTGATTCGCATTTGAGGACATATCCGAGGGCGCGTTCTCTTTTTGATTTGCGTGAAATGGACCATTCAACAGCTTGGGTTCGGGCAGACAGGCGATCTGAAAACAAATTGATATAAAAAGATTTAAACTTTCCAACTTACCGTTAAAGAACAATACGTTATAATCAGGATTTTTTCTATGGAAAGGCTTTATCTCTAACTCATGTCCTTGAGCCATTCGAGCGTAGCTTTTGACAGTCAAAGTGCATCCGAGATAAATTTCGAGTCCGATCCTGATCAGTTCTTGTTCCGAACTGCATGGTCACGGGCTGAAAAGAAAGTTATAGTGGTTATAAGTTGATTGAATTAAGTCTTACCTCGTCGTTCAAGTTCTCCAGGTCTTTCGCCACACCGATTGCAGTCAAGCCGTTGCAATAACCAATTAGATATTCAGTTGGTTTCATTTCATAAACTTGAGGATCTGTCTGGACAAAGAAGTTCATTGGAAGTGCGCGTGGATGAAATTTGTTGCGAAGTGGACGCAAGTGCTCATTGCGATCTGCCAGCTTTGTTATGCGCCATTCAATGTTGTCTGCCATGATTGAAACTGAAAACGGTGAGAGCGAGTAAATAATGAAATGTTAATTAAACAGAATGCTCATTTAAATCGAACGTGCGAGAATCCTCATACAGACTTGTGAGTAAATCACACAAACACATCAATTAGTTCTCACAACAAAGTATTAAACCGCCTTTTTTTGAAAACAGTTCAAATTCAAATCAATACAAACAATAAAAGTCTTTATTAATCTCAACAAACAACTATTTAATTAACGTAAAGCGAGAGTATCGAAAGTTTAAAGTGATCAAACGAGAAAGATAACAAAGAAAACTCAACAATCAATATAGAATTTATTTAACAAAAAGATTTAACCGTTTCTGGACGCCTTGAAACTTGTGTCCACCCATCCAAGCCAATACTGACCGCTGTCAATTTCTTCGGCGTATTTTAAATTCAATTTTGTGGAAGAACCACTTGGAAAGACTGTGCCGTTTACAATGTTGTTTTTGCAAATTGCATGTGGCTCATCAATATCAATCCATGTGATGACGATAGCAGATTCAACTTCAACTTGCTTTCGGATGTATGTTGGCCATTGATCGTTGACGACCTTGACTCTTAAGTTGCTTTCTTGATCGCATACTTCTCCAGTAAAATGGACATGGTTGTCTTTGCGCTTGACTGCCTAAAAACATAAGATGTGACGATGAACGGAATTTAAATTGCAAGTTTACCTCAAAGTCAAGAACGTAACCGAGAGCACGTACAAGTTTTGGCTTGTGAATAATAGTCCACTCGACGGCAAGAGTGTTGGCAAACAAGCGATCTAAACTTGGAATTAGTTAGCTTTCAAAGAACAATCAATACCGTTAAAGAACATATCCGGATAAGAAGCATTGCGGTCAACAAACTTCTCCAATTGTTGAGTTATTGGGTCAATTTTACGGGCGTAACTTTTGACGAGCAAAGTGCATCCAACATAAATTTCTCGACCAACTTGCTCTTCTCGTGTTCCAAATTGCATGGTTAACGGCTGGAATGCGTTCTACGTGCTTGGCAACTCCAATCGCAGTCAATTCATTGTAATATCCGATCAAGTACTCTGTTGGCTCCATTTTATGGACTTCTCCGTCTGTTTGTACAAAAAAGTTGTATGGGAATGTGCGAGGATAGAAGGTTAATTTGTAATTGTCCTTTTCATTTTTCTTGAGTTGTCTTGTCGGCGGATCCGTGTAGCACCAATCTGGCTTTTCGTCCTTCATGTCTAAAAACGAGAAATGCGAAAGTAACGAGGATCTAGCGTTGAATAAACAAATGAGAAATGAAACGATGAGAACTTTTCGTAATTTCTCATCTTTTATGTGAAAGGACATTTAATTAAACAAATCAAACATTCAAATCAAAGAAATACTTTGTCATCAAAAACGTCTAGACATTATAAAAATCAATTGACTGTACAAAACAGTTAAAAGAAATCGATTTCTGTTTTGCCGGCCAAAATGTCATTTAAACGAAAAACACTCACCGCATGCTGCACGCAAATGTTTCTCGGTTGCGTCGTTTTCCAAAAACTCTTTCCAACATTTTCACGCGATTAAATTTAATTGTTGGTTGCTGGAGTTTTTATGCACAAGGTGGACATCGTCTAGTCAACCGGAGTGGCCAAGAAAATGGAGCATTAAAGAGCAGGATAATCGATTAGAGAGCGTGGAAAAAGCCAGTATTTTATTTATCATCTCTGTTCAGTCTTTGATTCTTCGTCGTTTGAATGCTAGAAATTACGCTTCGTTCTTGCTTGTCTGAATTTAATGCATCGTAAGTTTAACGACTCGATTCTTTAAAACATAAGTTTTCAGCAAGTTCATCGTTTATTTTTCACTGTTAACGTTCTCCGTTTTATTGGCTTTAAAGCACGACGGTTATTTGAACGTCAGCTACTTGCTGATATTTATACCACTATGGACGGCAAACGTTATTGTTTTGCTGGGATTTCTAATTGGATTTGTTGGATTTTGCATGAGTCCGACGGCAAGGTTTGTTCTTAAAAGTAATCACAAACATATTGGTTTATTTCAGAGCCGATCCCGGTTCACGAGTCGACTTTATTTGCATGTGCTTGTGTGTCCTTGAACATCTTGCCTTGCTGGGTTTCGAGTTTTTGTGCTGCTACAAATTGGAGTTTGTGCCTGATGACTTACAACAAGAATTTTCGTGGTGTTTTGTGTTCACACCTCTGTTTGCCGAGTCTTTGCTGGCAATGGTTGTTTCTGTTTATTGCATTCGACACGAAAAGACATTTGAGGTAACTTTTAAACAAATCAACTCTTTTTAAAAGTTTGTTTTCAGTTCGAAATGTTCTTTGCTCTCAACGTCGTTCAATTCGTTTTTATCTCGTTTAAGTTAGACAACGCTCTTCACTGGAATTGGGCAATAGTTTTTGTACCGACGTGGATTCTTCTGTTGCTCCTTGTCCTTTGCTCCACATATTCTCTAATTTTAGCTATTATTTGGTCTCCGGCATTTACTGACTGGACTCAGCAAAGAAGAACACAAATCTACAACGCTATTTGCCGATTGATTCTGTCTCTGCCGTTAGTCTGCTTCTTTGGCTTGTTTACAAGCAAGTTAGATGCGCTAAAATGGCCACACGACAAAGCCGGAAAGGTAGACTTTACATTAAGAAACAAAGCTTATTTTACTTCCAGGTTCCATACATCGTCGTCGGCGTTCCTTTATACATCGCTCTTATACTTCTTATAATTATGGCTTTTGGCAATCGCAGCGGAAACACTTGGTGGTTTGCCATGCGCAAGCCGTTTTGCAACTTCGTCTTCGACGCATTTCCATTTCTTCGTGAATACGCTAACATTTCATATCGACTCGGAGTCAACGAAAGACACGTTGAAAGGCCGGCAAGAGGTATTGGATGTGAAGAGCCGTTGTTTGCTTCATCTGGACCACCACGAACAGTATCGGCAATGCGGATAGCAAATCAGTTGTGGTCAATCGAAACTCCCGATTAACTTCTTGCGTTTACAGTCTTTTTAAACTTGACGAGCTTATTTCATTTATTCTGGTTGTTTCTTGCATCTAATCAATCTTGCAGCTAATATAATTAGGCTTCAGCTAATGTTTGTGTTGTTAGTATTTCCTAAACAAAAAATCAAGCGGGGAATTGACTCTATTCTCAAAATGTATTAATCCTGTTGATCTTGTTATTTGTTTAAGCAGTCTTTAAATGCTAAACCGTTTAAACTTTGCCAACTTTACTGTACAAAACTCGTGATTCCACTCAAACGTTGCTACCTTTAGACAATCTGATTGTTTGTAAAAATAGAACTTACTTGTAAATAAAGTAGTCGAATTGATTGTTTTGACACGTGAAAAAGCGTTTCAATCGCTTCGTTTCTTTTGATGAGCTTTTTTGCTTTCTCACGTTTATGTTTTAGATTGATTTCTACACTGTGAATGAGATCATTTTATAGCGTGCTCGGAGTTGAAGAATCTGTGAACAGCGAAGATCTCAAAACTGCCTATCATCAATTGCTGCGCTCAACACATCCAGACAAAGTTAAAGACGCTGAGAAAGGACTTGTGAATTTAGTTCAATTGGCATACCAGACTTTAAAGTGAGCGTTTTAAAAATGTTGTAGTTACTAATTTGTTATTTCACAGGAATCGTCAAACTCGTCTTGCATACGACAATTGGCTAAGAGAACAACGGTTGCGTGAAACAACTCAGCGGGTCGATCAAACTGTTAAGTTGTCATCCGCACAACCAGATCAAGAAGTTGAAGAGGATTGTCGTTGCGGAGCCACGTTTATTGTTTCTACCGAAGAACTTGACCGAGTTTTAGACTACGCTTTGTTTGAGTGCGAAAATTGTTCTTTGTGTTTGAAAGTAAGTCTAATTGTTTGATTAGTTGTTTTAACGAGCCTTTTTTAGATAGTCAAGAATGAACACTAACAACAATAAAATCTTGCTTTTGGGTGATTCTGGAGTTGGAAAATCAACACTTGTGAACACTTTATGTGGAACTCCAGATGCAAGACCCGAAAGCACCGTTGGAGTTACAATAAAGGTTTTGGCTCATCAATTTGCTGCCGGAACGCCTCAAGAATCCAGTGAAATTGTTGAATTGTGGGACGTTGGCGGAAGTAAATTACTTTTAATTGTTATTTAGATTCAAACAGCTTTTTTAGGCATCATGCACAGAGAAACTGCCGCTCGTGTGTTCACGGAAAACGTTTCCGGCCTCATTCTTGTCCACGATTTGTCAAACAACCGTTCCGAACAATCTCTAATTCAATGGATCAATTTACTCGAAGAACATTCAAAAGACACATCAAGTCCGCAACGATGCAACGAATTTACAAAGTTAAATGATGCTGATCATATTTGCAACTTGCCTACGTTAGTTGTCGGATCGTATGCAGATTTAGCACCTCAACGAGTCAAAGATCAATTTATGCCAAGATTAAGACAAGTTCGTCATTACGAGTCTATTTCACTGGATTGCCGGAAAGAAATCTTGCCTGGATCTACAAATCGTCTGCACATTTCACGCTTCTTCGACGCTGTCTGCTTAACAAAAGCCCGTCACTCGGATCCAATGTCTAATCAAAGACGACGCAGATTTTTGTGAACATAAATGGGAATTAATTTATTGCTCAATGTGATAAGTACTTAACATAAATTATGATGTACGCAAACCTTGTTATTAATAGTTGTTGTGCTTGAAGAAGTTTAATAAACTTTTAAAGAAAGCTTTGTTTGATGAGACGAACAAAACGAAGTCAAAGTTTATTATTACATGTTCAAGATCTGTGACATCAATCCATTATATCCACAATTAGATGTCCAAGAGTTTTTCACAAGAATATGAACACGTTTGCGCAAGACCATGTCACGGACCTTTCGATACCCAATTACCATCAAAGCGTGACAACCATTTGACTTTTCATTGCTCCGTGGATCAAAGTGTGAACGTGAACTTTCAAGATCAATTAGATTTGTGCCAGGAGTGACCTTCCACGATCCAAAAACTTGTTGGCAACTGCTTAAAATCATGAAAAATGATTAAAATCTAATAACAACGTTAATTACCACCCATTTATCGGTTTCGTCTGCGCTTTCAGTCATCTCTTTCAAATTGATTCAAAAAATGGAAAAATAAAACTTATTTGCGTAACTAATTCAAGGCGTGTTGATTGTTTATTTTGTAAATAATATTAACATCTTTATTGATCAATTGTTATTTAGAACAAGTACACAACACCATTAAGATTTGGTTGGACATGGTGTCTTCTTTTGCCAGGGACTCTTAGGGCAATTTGTTGCTGGATCGGGATTGTACTCACCGCAACATGCACAAAATTGATACAAGTTTTGATTTGGAAAGTCGCTAGTTGTTTCCTGATAGTTTGTACATTGACCAGCCGCTTGTTTAAGAACAAAAGTGTTGAGAAAAGACGGAAAACGAAGCACAGATTGTCCAAACCACTCATCTAAATATTTATATTTAAAAAGCAAATACACGGTTCTTACTGTTGTGCCCCCAAATTTTGATATAAAAGTCTGCTGCTTTAGCCGGTAAATCAACATAGCAAGGCTGATTAAAATAACATCTAAACAGTTGTACAATAACAACAGTGCTTGTTTATAAAAACTGACCGATACACATTCCCCGAAAGATAAATGAAAAATAGTGTTTCTGTGCTGTTCAAATAGTCATTGTTCCAATTTTGAATTTGAAAAAAGATATCACCGTTGGATACTTGCATTCTAATTTGAAATTGCACGTTTACTTGTAAACTCGCGTTGTTTTGACGTTGAAGTGTTCCATTAAAATAGGCTGTTACTGTGTTGCACGAAATGTCAACTAAATTAGCTGCTTTGACTAAAAATGAAGTTAAACTAACTTAATTCAAGAGTTCGATTGTTCGACACATTTTGATGGTTCACAATCGAATCATTTTTGTCGTTGCGAGGTTTAGCTAATGTGAAGTTGACTGCAAAGCCAAGAATCAACAACAAAGTAAACCAAACTGGCTTCATCATTTTAAGATGAAAAGTATTGCCTTATTCTGTCGTCGATTCAACGTTGTTTATATGCAGTTTTTCTGTACATGTTATCAGTTTTATCAATCAATTAAATAAACGTTGACCTCGCTAACTCAAAGCTTTTACGTTATTCTCGTTATCATAAATGGGGATTGAATGAAGCGAAATGACGCATATTTCGGCAAAACTAACGTTTTTAATGTTTACGTAAAGCGGAGCTTGATTCTGTTATCTGTTTCCTTGAAAGAACAAAAGTTTAAAGAGTCGTTTATTTCAAACTAATACAAATTACTTCTAGACATCCTTGACACTCGTGACATTAAAATCTTGTTTTTAGGCATCTTTTTGCCAAAGTATGTCCAGTCTCTAATTAAATCCGCTGCACACTTTCTATAAGGTTTTATGTACATAATGGTTAAAGTGTTTACTAAAAAGGGATAAATTTCCAATATTGGCAGCAACGAAGCAATCACGGAGCTTAACCACTCATATTGCATGAAGATAACGAAAATTGCAAACGATGCCGGAATGAACATGACGACGAAGTCTAAAATTGAATTTAAATAGTGCTTTTCTGTCAAATTACTCACTCAAAGTTGCGTCCAAACACAGAATAAACAGAAGCCGGCGATATAAAGCTTGTGTGTTTGAGTGCAAGTTCCGTTTGTTGTTTTTTAGTGGCTGATATGCTCCAATCACACACCAAATATTGACAATAAAAGCAACAGTGAGTAACAAAAGAAGCGATCCAATGAAAATCCAGTAATACTGCTCAGCGTTTGTCTAAACATTTGATAAGCTTGTAAAGATTGTGAAGTAAGTCAAATTAAACTCACATTGATTCCAAAAACTAGAGGTTCGTCTACAATTAAATTATAGATCTTGTCGTCTACACCTTTAAAGGATGCTTTGACCTGTGCCGGAAATAAGACTTGCAAGTTCATAGGTATGTTAAAAAGAACGAAAATGACGACGAGGTTGATTGCGTAACCGGCAAAGTAATAATAAAGATTTGACAAAGCTTTCACGTACTTGCCGACGGTCTGAGCATAGCGGAAGACGTACATCGCCGTTGTTGTATAAACAATTGCTGAATTCAACAGACGTTTAAAACGCAACTTTAAAACTTACACAGCACCATCAAAACCAATACGTTCATTAAAATTAAGACTACAAACGGCGAAGCCTTAAAACGTTATGATTAAAATTGATAACATTTTAAAACTAACATTGAGTTTGTGAACTGCTCCGTAGACAACGAGAACTGAATAAGGTGTAAGCAAGTAGAAATCGAATATAAGTGGCAAGAAGCCAAGTAAAAAATCCTGAGTAGACCCCATCAGGATGTACCATTTGTAAGCTCCCATTGACTGCGGACTTCGTTTTAAAAGTACATAAACTAACAAAATGTAACTAATTGTTTGCAAGCAATTAAAAACAATTCGAATGTATTGACAGAGTTGAAAGAACTCGAAAGAAACTAATTGCGTCTTTTTAAACTGAAACGGCTGAAGTGTAGTTGTTTCCATAGTAGAAAACAAGAAATTTAAAGAACAAATGAAAGTTGAAAAGTTGTTACAACCGACGTGCAGTTTCGAGAACTTAAAGCGAACAAAGATTAATAATTAATTCGACAGGACGGCAGGTGTTTTGCACATTTCATAATTGCAAGCATGTCAATTGAAGTGGAAAGTGCAAGGAAGTGTAATTTAATTCTGGTTTAAAACAAACAAGTCTGCCAACAAACTGTATTGTTTGTTGACTTTTTGAACTTTGGACGTCAAAGCTTTAAAAGATTCTTTTTATTCAACTAGCATTGCTTCGAGATGCTCTTGTTTCTTCAACTTTTGCATTACATAACAATTTTCCAGTAAACAAATAAAACACATTTCTGATCAGCTCTAGAAAACATTCCCGGTAAGGCCGAATAAACGCAATCGTTATCACACTAACAAAAAACGGATAAAGTTCAGGCAGTGGAGTAATGATTGCAACTACAATTCCTAACCAATCTGATTGATTAAGAAAACCAAACACAATGAATATTGCCGGAATAAGGACTACAAAGACATCTAAAAGTTGTTTTCAACTTTACTCGTTTAAAAAAAAGAACTCACTTAATGCGACTTCAACAATCAATATGAATAATAACTTCTTGTAGAGAATTTGAGTGTTTGAATGAAATTTGCGTTTGTTGCTTTTTAACGATTGATATGAACCAAATGAACACAAAATTGCAATTGTAAAGAAAAGCAATAACAATATACACGCAGTAACACTAAAACTCCAATAATATTGTTCAGCATCGGTCTAAAAATGATTTAAAACAGTCTACTTCAAAATAAACTTGCATTGATTCCAAAAACTAGCGGTTCGTTTAAAATCAAATTGTAAATCTTGTCGTCTACTCCTTTGAATGATGCTTTAACTTGTGCCGGAAATAAAACTTGTAAGTTTATTGGCACGATAGCAAATATTACAATAATAAGATTGTAAACAGCGTAACCGGCAAAGTAACAATAAAAGTTAGATAGCAAGGGCATATGCTTTGCTGCCGGTTGTTTGAGCATAGCGAAAATAGTTCTAGTTGATTTCGCCCCCTCGTTGAATTCGCCTCCAGCGACAATTTGGCCCCCCAAATTTAAAATTTGACCTGGACATTTCGAGACCTTCGATCTCTCCATTGTCCAGAAAGTCATTTCAACAACGTATTGGCGGAAACCGATTATCAGTAATGGCTGGGGGTCTCCACTCCGGTTTCATTGTTTTTAGAGTTGTTTTTATGGAAGTTTCGAGAGAATGATGATAGTTGTTGATAGAATTATTCATTTTACCTTCCCAATTTATAAATTGTAGACGCAAGAGAATCCGATCATTCAAGTTAAACATTAAACACAAAACTTTTAAAAAAGCGCTTTTAGTGCTTAACTTGACTGATCAAACGCCCTCATAAGTTGGAGGGTCAAATCAATGTGGGGCGAATTTGACGAGGGGGCGAAATCGATAATCACCGAAAAATAAACATCATTGCTGTTGTGTAAGCAAAGCCTAAATTTAAATAACATTTAAAAACAGTGTTTAAAGTTGCTTACATGTTACAAATGAAAACATAAAACTTAATCCTCCCATAACAATAAACGGAGAAACATTAAAGTCTCGAACGAATCCGTGGAAAACAAATGCAGTGTAAGGCATCAAAGGATAAATCTGAACAGCAAGTGGCAAAAGACCAAGTAGAAACGTGTGAGTCGCATTGATTAGGATGTACCACTTGTACGGCTCCCATCGATGCTGGACTTCTTTTTAGCACCACATAAACTAATAAGAAGTATCCAATCATTTGGAGAACATTGAAAAGAATTCGAAAGTGTTGTGAGACTAAAAACAACTCGAAAGAAACTAATTGAGTCTTTTTGAATTTAAACGGCTGAAGTGTAGTTGTTTCCATTAAAGTGACTTTGAATAATAAAAAAGTAAGTGTCTACTTGTGTACTTGGCCAACGTTTTAAAGGGTCGGAGAGCAAAGGTGTTCATATTTAATTTAATAAAACTCGGTAGCCAGGTGCATTCTCTGTCACAAAACAACCAAACGTTTAGTTTGTACTTGACGTTTATCAATGAATTTGCGATTCAATCAATTTATTCATTACAATTAATCACTTGTTTCATTAAAGTTTTTTGTTGTCACTTTTCTTTGGACACCACGAAGATTTTTCATAGTTTTCAAGCAAACCACAATCACATGCCTGAAAATAACACGTTTAAAGAAGAGAGCCTTTTACTTACCGTTTTCCCTTTGTTTAACATTCTTTTGCAGAGTTTCTTGCACGGACCATCTTCACGCATCTTTTGGTACATGCTAGCACAAGTAACATGAACACACTCGTCAGTGTATTTGTGCTCGACTTCTTCACAATCGATTGTTGCCTTGCCGTCTCTTTGATTCTAATAGGCTTTAAATAAATCCTTAGAAGCATTTTAAACACTTACGCGCTTTTTGGCACTTTTTGCATTAACAAAAACAATCAAAGCGATCAATAAAATTGTACGGAAAGCAACCATTTTAATTAGTTGATTGAATTGAAAAACATCACTTCTTTTTATATCAATTCTTTCAACTGATCTGTTCAAACAACCAAAACTTTGTAGCTAATTTTTGAACACTGTTGCCCACACATTGTTTGCAATGCACATCATACCTTCTGTGCTCGAACAAATTGCTCATTTATATCATTAAAGTTAAAACAGATGTTTAAACAATTCAAATGTGCCTGTTGATTCGTTGTTGCCTGTATTTTGAACAAAGACGTATTTCATTTCCATTTTGATTGTGGGTGTTTCTTTAAAAGCTACGGTAGAAGTTAAAAATATCAACAGTTCTTGAATCGAAATTGCGTAAAGGCAAACAGTAATGCATTAGTTTTTGAATCGAATTGCGCAAAAACAAACAATCCCTCAAAAAAACGACAAAGCACATTCGAATCATTTGATGAAAGAGATGCTTATCGTGCGCATAACTCATATACAAAAGTGTGAATTTCTATTTTGATCACTTTCGCGCACACCCAAACAGTCAAAACAGCAGGTGAGCCGCCGACACGAGTGGACTTTTTAAAAGTTGCCTCAAACTTTCATCTTTTCAACTTAAACTTTCACTCTTTTAAGCAATGGTCCGCAATAAATGCTTATCAAGTAAGTGCAATTAACTAAACAATTAGATACTTATTATTAACTTTAAGGTGTCTTCAATTTCTATTCTCAAAATCTGCTTCTCACATTGACTATTTTCGCTGTTGTTGGTGGTTTAAGTCTCGGAGTTGTGTTAAAACAGTTGGAATTAAGTGAAGAAGCCAGTCAGCTTATTAACTTCCCCGGAGAGATCTTCTTACGCATTTTAAAGATGATGATATTGCCTTTAATCTTCTCGTCACTGATTGCAGGTTTGATTTAACTTTAAAACTTGCTTAACTGAATAATTTATAGCAATTGCCCAAATGGACACAAAATCCGCCGCTCAGATGGGACTCTTGACATTAGGGTACTACGCACTAACAACCACGTTGGCCATAATTGTATACCAACAACTTAAACATTACTTAAAGCTTCATTTCAGACAGGAATTTCACTTGTTTTGCTGATCCAACCCGGAACTGTCAACTGCCCCGACGAACACCTCAACTGTTATTGTCCAGCGAGCTCCAATCTCACCGCTGGACACATTCATGGACGTCATTCGGAATCTATTTCCCGAAAACGTCATTCAAGCCACATTTCAAAGAACTCAAACAACTTATCAAATTCAAACAACGCTGTCAAACAACGAGAATGTGGAAGCAATTGTCAAAAAACAAGTTGATTATGTCGACGGAATGAACATTTTGGGCGTCATATTGTTTTGCATTTGCTTCGGAGTTGTGATTTCTAGTTTGGGCGAAAAGGCCAAGGCGGTTGTTGATTTGTTTGTTGTTCTGGAGGCAGCAATTATGAAGTTGATTGAAATCTTTATGTGGTTTGCTCCGGTTGGAATTGTCAGTCTGATCGCCGGAAACATGGCTGAATTGAATGATTTGAGCAGTGCATTTAAACTGCTCATTAAATACATGTGCACAATCTTCCTTGGCCTCGGAGTGCATTGTTTTGTTACAATACCTGTGCTGTATGTGGTTTTGACTAGAAAAAATCCGATAAAACTGGCCAAGGGAATGACACAAGCAGTCGTGACAACATTTGGAACCTCTTCCGGGGAAGTCAATCAATAATACAGAGTGGACCAAAAAAACGTTAACACAAAAAAGTCAATCAAAAGTTTCAAACACAAACAATTTTTTGTGTTCTACGTTTTTTGGCCCACTCTGTACTTGTTTAAACTAATATTGAAGCTTTTTAGAGGTGCCACACTTCCGATTTCATTTCAATGTATGGAAGAAAAGTTGAAAGTTGATCGTCGAGTTACGCGATTCGTTCTGCCATCTAGGTTCGACAATTAATATGGTTTGTTTAAATTAAACTGATCAAATTGGATTTTGTTTTTAGGACGGGAATGCCTTGTATGAAGCGGTTGCTGTCGTTTTTATAGCTCAACTCAATGGAATTCATTTGGGTATTGCAGAAGTAATCACTGTGAGGTATAAACATCAAAACGTTTTAAATTGCTTTCAAATGTCTGCGGTTTCAACGTTACGGATTTAGCTTGATAGCAACAATTGCATCTTTGGGACTTAATTCGGTCCCAGCCGGACTAGTCAGTATTTTGTTGATCTTGAATACAATTGGACTGCCAACAAAAGACGTTGCAATGTTACTTACAATTGATTGGTTAATGTAAGTTGTTTGGACTTTTAAAACTAAACAAACTTAAATGTTTAGTGACCGAATCCGTTCAGCACTTAACGTTTTGGGAGATGGATTTGCTGCATCCGTTGTTGCACATCATTTGCGTAGTCAATTAAAAGCAATAGACAAACAGCACGACTTCCACCAAGAAGTTAGGGAAGAAATAGGTAATTAAGTTCTTACAACAAGTATTGACATTTAAATTCAGAGCAACTTAAATGTCCGACAACCGATCATCACAGATCATCAACGAACACCAATCAATAGAACACGTTCATTCTCATTTGACGTTGCATTTTACAAGAATCAATCTACTTCTAATTTCTCCAGGGATACCGACTCCACAACTTTGCCAATCACACAATTGTAAACATTGTTTTGCAGAAACGGGCAATAAAAATGAATACAGTGTGTTGCAACACCCTCGAGTAAATAATGTTAATCTAAAATTATGTAAAGTTTTCGACTGGACACATTTGATTAGTCATACAAACAATATGTTGACTGCAGAATAGATGAGCGCAATCGATCAAAAACAATCAATTTTGATGGAGTTTGTGAATATATTCTTTTTGCTTTTATTAGTTTACATCTTTGATCCGTACCTTGTTAAATTAATAAACAAATTGAACATGTCAAGTGAATGTGAGCGTATTTGTCACGTTTTCATTGGTCTTTTTTGCCTATTCATTAATTCTTGGTATTTGTATTCATTGCTACAAACGTTTGATGGCCTTGAGACGACGATAGATGTGAAAGTACAAAGAATCATTATTTGTTTCTTTATTGAACTTAAAAGTTGACAACTCGATTTGTTAAACAAAGAAGAAAAGAACAACAGTCAAAATGACAGGAAAGAAAACAGTTTTGCCGTGAGCTCCGTTGCAGAGATCAGAATCATTGCAGGGAGTAGTGAAGTTAGCGCCAATCATTTCCTCGAATTGTTCTCCACTCATCAAATACATTTTTTTGAGCAATGGATATCCAGAGAACAAAAGCATGCCAGCTAGAAACTTTAATCTTTAAACACAAAGTTTTAAATATAACTTACCGATTTGCATGGCTGACTTCTCTTTCAAGTCGCGTGGAACGCATCCCAAACAACATATATTTAAAAAAGAACTTTTAACATAACAAGTTACCTTAACCACAGATTGTCCGTTCACTTTGGCGTTGATGCAAACATCTCCATCTTGCTTGCATATCTCGACTTCTGGACGTCGGCATTCGGCTCTTGAAGCGCACAAATAACAGTGAAGTGAGAAGGCACTTTGAGCAAGTCCGGCCAAACAAATGATGGCGAGCAAAGTGGAAACTTTCATATTTGAAGTAAAATTGAGATAGGTGTTTAACGAAGACAAATGAATCGACTCAACAAATGAAAGTGATGACAGCGCAAAGAATTTGTTTATTTGAGATAAATGGGCCGGACTTTGTTTCAACATCAATTTTATTAGTTGTTTGTTGAGCCATATGCAGATTCAGTGCGCGCTTTTGGCGGCACTCATTGTTTATTGCGGAAGAGTAATCGAGTAGCGCAAATTAGTCATCGTTGTTTAGTTTGGTTTGATAAGATAAATGAGATTAACAACTTCTGCAGCACAATTAATTTATTGCGATAAAATACCAGTCTATTCATTACTTCAACACAATCAAATAAGTTCTTCCAAAAAGAAAGAACAGTCCAAAATTTATTAAAAGTCAATAAGACTTCAACACCAACCTTAAAAAATTGTTTAAAAAACAAAGTGCATTGAAGTCGTCACAGCAATCTTTTGCCGGCTTATGTTCTAAGCGCCTGTTCTGGGTTGCGTTTTGACAGCGTGTGCGATCTTCTCATATTGTTTGCATGTATCTGCGCACATCAACTCCAGAACGAAGATGCTTATTTCAATCAATTAAGTATTGTCTAAAAAGACTCGAGTTTATTATTTTTAAATCACCTCAGTGTGATTGTTCTTGTTTGTCAATTAACGAGTCAAAAATTTGGATGATATTTGAGTATTCTCTTTTTTAATTACCTGCTCAGTTAAATGATCCGCAAACACGTAAAAAGTGTTAAAATAGTCTACACCCACACTTTTAGCAGCAAAACGTTCTTTAAAGCGTTGTGTGAGATCAACTTTAATTGTAGTTTCCAGTTTCAATTCTTTTATTTGCTTGGCTCAGCATTTCCAAGCAGACACTCTGCTTGTGTGTAGTTTCAAATGTTGTCTAGAGAGTGGGTGAACACAAACGTATAAAATTGCGTAAAAAGTAGCATTCTATTTTAGTTGTTTTCGACAAACGTGATTTTTTGTTAGTTGTTTAATTAAAAGTGTTAATATTATTTTTTAAAGTTGAGTTGACTCATGAAATTGATCTTCAAGATAAAAGCAGTCGTTTTGAGCAGACTTTTTTCTTATCACAACATGAGTCATCAAAAATGCATTAGTTTTCGAGTTCTATTTAAGCTTTTAATGATTAAAACAAGTTTAGTTTGATTACAAGTATGGTCGTTTCAAAAGCTCTTGCCGTTTCTGAAGATATTCAATTGGAAAAGGAACTTTCAAACACCGGATATACAATTGGTTGGATCTTGAACACAATCAGCGAAAAGAATCCAAAATTCTTGGACGCTTTGGGCATAAACAAAATCAACAACATAAGTGCAATTGACATCAGCGATGGAAAAGGATTCTTGTCAAGAGTCTTTCGTGTTGTTGTCGAGTTTTCGAATTCAACAAGTTACTCTTTTGTTATGAAAATTCCAACAAATGATTGTTTAAACGACGCTCTCAAGCACATGAATTTGGATGATGTAAGTAAACAATATCAAGAGTTTAAATAAATCAATTTTTAGGAGTCGTTTGAAAGATTCAAGAAATCTTTGGAATCCGCTCATAACACCGAATGTGACGCTTATAAATTGATTGAGAACGTCAAAGACTTCCCAAAAGTTGAGATCTATTATATTGAACACCGAAGTGAAAGCCAGCCAGGTGTTATTGTAATGGAAGATTTGACAGGCAAGGCCAAAACACTTGGATTGTTTCGCTCTTTAACAGTTCAGCAATGTTTAAACGCCGCAAAGAATTTCGGAACACTTCAAGCTCAAATGAACTCGGTTGATAACTGGCGTGGCAAATACTTAAACAGCATGCACACGGATGAAACAAGTCAACAAGAAATGCCGAAGTCTTTGCAAAAACTAAGCGAGCAACGACCAAGCTTGAAAGATGCAATTGAACGCTTGTTGAGTGTTGATTACGTTTCTTTAACAACTTATGGTCTAAAAACTCTTCCTCTCAAGTACAGTAAGTTTTAAGGTAACTTTTGATTAAAACAAAAACGGTTTAGATGCTACTGTGTTTTGTCAAGGAGATGCCTGGTAAATCTTTTAAGTATATGTTTAAAGTGTTTCTATTTAGGGGAAACAACATAATGTTTAAAACGACTGATGATAATTCCGTTTCGGACACATTTGCTGCAATCATAGACTGGCAGATCATATCTGAAGCTTCTCCATTCTTAGATTTGGCACGCTTCATAGCAATTTGCACCGACGCTGAGATTCGACGTGAATGTGAACGCAAAGCAGTTGATTTACTTTATGACACTTACTGTGAAGAATATGCAAAAACTGGAAAGAAGGTTGAATATACTCGTGAACAGGTACAAAAAAGATCTTCTTTTAACAAACAAACAAATTCTGTTTAAGGCGCATGAACTCTATGATTATGCTTTTATCAATCAAGCGCACGGTGTATTAGGAATGGCTTCTTTTGTTTCTGCTTTCAACATGGAGAAAGTTCCTGATGCTGTTTACAAAGCCCAAATTGAGAAGCTGTTTTTACGTGCAGAACTTGCTCTCGAAGATGCATTTAAATTGATAGAAAAACACAATATCTTTGAACGTTTTGCAAAAAAGCAATAGTTTTTAATTGTTTTAATATGTAAAGAAGCAATAAACTTTTTGTTTCGAAAGAGTGTGTTCTTTTTTCTGCTGTGTTCGCTTACTTATCAACAATAATTTCCGGGCGCACCTACTTTTTGCTTGCCAGTGGAAAGAATCGTTTGTGCAGAGACATTTTTATTTTTGATGTTTTAGAATGATAAATTCAGGCCATCCATACAAAATTGCCCGAATCGATGACAGCCAATTAGAAAGCCACGATGACTCACAACAAGACGAAAAAGACTCACAATCCGAGTCGAAAGGAGCACCAAAGCTGGCATTCAAAAAGTTGAGAATCATGAGCGAAACGCCCGAAGGTATCGAAGAGTATTAAAAGTTCTAATCAATTCTTTTAAGTCGGCGCTCAATTTGAACAAAAACTTCAACTAATCCGCACTGTTTTTGACCAATATCTAAAAACCGAGAAAGAACAGCAAGCAACCGAAGAGATCAACGCAAAATTAGGAATTGGATCTGTTTCTCGTTTTCAAATAGCCTTCTTCTTTTCCAACTTCCGTTCACATCACTTGGAGATCTTTAAAGATCAAATAAAGCGTCACGAAAGTATTGAAGATAACGACTACTCGGATCAAGTGTTTAACCGCGTTCTCCACACTAATTTATTTACATACAAGGAACATTCTATTCAAACACCAATGCTAACAGTTGACGGACGTATTGCTGTTTTCCACCCGAAGCTCCGAATGCAATGTAATTGATTTGTTTGGGCAAAACGGTAGTTGAATCAACTTTATTCTTTGACTTTCAGTTCTTTGGTTGATGCGAATGTTGCTGGCGTCACAAATTTTGTCATGCTGGATCAAAAATACATTCTTTCAATCTATCACACAAGGAACTATGTTTCTTGTTTGGCTGGTTTGGTGGCACTGGGGTTGCATGCACGCGATCAGGGGGAGATTGTCGTAACTTTTTTCTTTCATTGTTTTTGGTTGTTGTGCCGGTGTTGTCGTATTTGATGACGGTTTTATGGAAGGACGTGTTGGCGACAACAATTACTTGGATTGGTTAGTCACGCCTTGGTGTGCAACTGGGCAAACAAATTGCTGGTACGAGCAACTTTTGGTCGGCCTGCGGCGTTGAATTGTTTGGGGCTTGCAATTGGTTGCGTCGGTCCTGTGGCGTATAATTACGCCAGTGGTTGGTTTGCTGTTTGTTGTTGTTTGACTGTGGTGGTTGCAGCGTTGTATGCGTTGTATCACGTGGACTTTCTCTATCACTATTGTTTCGCACGCATGAGGACGCACACACTGTTCCACGTAGTTTTTATTATCTTTGCTTTTCTCGTATCCAAAGCGTTGTTTGTTGCAATGGTGTTCAATCATGCGTACGGGACGACCGCTTGACACCATTCCTCGTTCCGTTGGTGTTGGTTGGCATTTAAATAACACTATGTTTTCAGTCAACCTGACTCGTTGTTAAATATGACTTGGCTCACAATACAAAACTACTCGAGATTGTTCAAACTCAACTATCTTTATCAAGCCAAACTTCCTGACTTCTTTGAATTTGCACCAAGAGTGCCAAACGAAACTTGATTGTTTACTAGGTGGACCAAAAAAACGTTAACAAAAAAAGCAAACGTGTTTGTCAAGCACAAAAAAGTCAATCAAAGAGTTTCAAGCAAAGACAATTTTTCGTGTTAACGTTTTTTTGGCCCACTTTTTAATTGATTGAATAAATTAGTTTCTATTGTTTGTTAATTACAGTCAAAGTACCTTTTAGAAAAGGTTCCTCAGCTTGTGTAATTTCTATCACTAAATGTGTCGTATCAGCACGAGAGGAAGCTCGTCACTGGAACCATAGGTTATTTTGTGTTAAGCGATAGTCCAACCACTACGCCACAAATTCCTCGACAAAAGTGATTTTTCTATATTCAGGAACAATTTATTTAGTTTATTTTAAGACACACCCCCTCAAAAAGTAAGAAACCTATGACTGAAGCCCTATAATCCATTTGGACGCAGTTGATACATACAACAACGGACTTTGGTTGAAGAAAAGTGGGTGGCGTAACCGAAACGTCTTGCTCCGATTCAAATTCCACAAAGAAACTTAGAAAAACAAGTGAGTTAAGTATTTCGAAACACTTCAATTCAAAACTCAGCATTCTTAATCGAAAAGCAGTTACGAAATTCATATTCTTAAAATAGAATGATTCTGACAGTGCTTTACACTAAAATCTGTAGTTAATTGTTTGGGTCTCCAGATACTGTTCAATTGTTCGTTTCAATGTCGTTTCAACAAAATTAAAGAGCTTTGCTTTTTGAATTCATTTTTTGAGCATCGAATTCATTTCACATTATTTTCAATTACGTTTTCATTCCAACAATCAAAACATGGAAACTTGAAGAGCTTTGCTTTTTGAATGTTTAACTTTTTGTTCGTTCAATTTTTTAACACTTTTAACAAAAAAGAGCTTTAATCGACATTTGTTCATTCCAACAATTCCAATAAACTTAAAGAGCTTTGCTTTTTTGAATTCATTTGTTTAAGTCTTCAGATATTATTTAATCGTTTGAGTGTCCAATTTAATTGTTCATTTCAATGTCGTTTCAACAACTCCAATAAACTTAAACAGCTTTGCTTTTTTGAATTCATTTGTTCGTTCAATGCGTTTTGTTTAAAGGGTCCATTAGAAAAAGGTTCCTCAGCTTGTGTAATATTTGATCACTAGTGTGTCGGTCAGACTAGAGGAAAGCTCGTCACTGGAACCATAGGTTATTTGTGTTGGCTTCTGTAGCGATGTTCCAACCACTACGCCACACTACCTCAATAAAAATGGTTTTTCATGGATTCGGGAACAGTTTACTTGGTTTATCCTTTATTTGAAGACACACCCTCCTTGGTAAGTGACTAAACAGATGACTAGAACTTCCATAATCCATCTTGGGCGGAGTTGATACAAGAAACAACGGAATTTGGTGAGTTTAACGTTGTTTGCACGTGAGCAAATCGCGCAAAGTTAGTGTTTAAGTGAGAGGGAATGGGCGGTGAAAGCAATCGTTAAAACTATGCTATTTCAACTTCACGTCATAGGGAAAACTCAAAAAAAACAAGTGGAACAGGCATTTCGCAACACCCCGATCCAAAACTCAACATTTTTAGCCCAAGGAAACGGTTACGAAATCCACACACAAAAACAGAACGCCCGCCCTCCAGCAAGAAACACAATTGTCCATTCCATCAAACAAAGATTTCACAACACTTGTTAAAATCAAAAAGTATAACAAACACTTTCAACTTTTTTGTTTGTTGCTTTTTGTTTGTTGCTTTCAACTTTTTTGTTCTTTGAAGCTTCAAATTCAATTTTGTTGTTTAAGTTTTCAATTCAATTCAAAAACTGTAACAAACAAGCAATTTAAGCGTTACGAAATAACAGTCTTCGCTAAATTAAAGCACACACCGATATCATTGCAAAAAACATGTGCACTCGGCGAAACAACAAGTAAAAGCGCAAAAAGACTAGAGAAATACTACACAAATAAAGGAGCGCGCCAAACAACAAAAAATCGAGGGTTTCCCATGGAAGTGACCAAAACGTGTTTTGAATAACTTTTCAATCGGCGACATTAGCGTCGGTTTATTAACCCAAGTTTGAGGTTAGCTCATGTTTCGGCTCGACTGTCAAGTTGTGGCTCGAACACAGACAAATTTTGGAACGTTTTGCCTTTTAGGCGAGACACATATTCATTAATGTAAAGAAACGACGTGTCAAAATTCTTTAAACCATAAAATCCCAAATTGTTTGTTGTTTTCAATGCTTTAGATCTTCTTCGTCGTTGTTTAAACAATTCTTATGCTATTTGACTGCTCACAATATTTGAATCAAACAATTGAAGTTGTCGAGTTTCTTTAAACAAATAATCAATTCGCTTCAAAGGGTCGCAACTCTTTTGGCAATAGTTTTTGTAGAATCTATCCGAATGCATTTTAAGTTCTGAAATTAGCATCTCCACAGAAAGAACAAATCATCTTTGATAAATTCAATCGAACAAAACAATCTGACAAAGCAGTTTATTCAATTATCAATAAGAGTCTCCCAGAACAACATTTAATTTCTTGAAATAAACGTGTTTAACGCATGCGAAAATCACACACTGTCAAAACTGCAACCCAGAGCAGGCGCTTACAACATAAGCCTGGCAAAAGATTGCTGTGACGAGCTGTCAACACTTCAATTTGTTTTTAAACATTTTTAAGGTTGGTATTGAAGTCTCATTGACTTTTAATAAATTTTGGACTGTTCTTTCTTTCCGGGAGAACTTATTTGACTGTGTTGAAGTAATTGAACAAGTTAAAGAAGATTCTGTTTATTTGTTTGTGAACTTTTGATAAGCTTTGAACAAATGCTCTCCAACAAGCAGTGCTCCGTAAGTCGTACAATGATGTTGGTCTAGAAAATACGAGATATATCTTTTGTCGGTTGATGAACAGAAATCATCGTTGCAAAACAAGTCCGTCCACTCAACCTTTATACACTTCGGACAGTCAAACGTTTTTCCAAACAGCTCGAATTTTTGGCAGGAAAGAAAGAACCGTCTAAACAACCGTCAAATTAACGTTTCAACAAAAACGCTCACTTCTTTTGTATCTCCAACTTTTCCAGTTACTGCCTTCTTTGATTTCAATTTGTCTTGAACTTCGCGCAGTAAATGTCTGGAGAACAGCAAGTTTAGTGACGGCAAAAACACAGCTTCTTGCGCTACTTCATTTAGATCATTAAAGAATGTTTGAATTTGATTTTGCATATCAACGAATTGACTTTGCGGCACTTCTTGGAATATGTACCACCTAAAAGCGTGTACTTAAATTGTCAAACAATAGTGATTACCCATATCCAAACAACGGAATTATAATGTCGATCTTTTCGTTATATTGTTGAAGAAACTTCAATATGTTTATTGTGAACTTTTCACATTTCGCTTTGATTTCCTAAACGTTGTTATCGTTTTTGTTAATCAATATGATTTCTTTACCTTAGGAACACTAAAATGTTGGTGTTTTTTGGTTCCGATCACACAACGTGCTGTTAAAATTAGAGTTATTTGTCTGGCAATTGGTTTAAAGTTGTGTACAACTCCAACGAAGTCCAACTTTGCGTGTGAATTGCCAAACACAACAACGTTCTTTGTTCCGTCGCCCTGAAATAACTTTTAGATAGTCTTTATATTCCCAAACAAACCTTTTCATGACAAATCTTTTCAAAAGCGGACAGATCTTTTAACGAAGAAACCGGTACATGTGATTTGTCTTCACATCTGTCTCCGATGTAAGCAATTTGTCGATTAAGTTCAACTGTTTCTTTTTTTGAAAAAGGCAGTTTCGTTGTGACGACTTTCCCACAACATTAAAGTGTCTTGCATTTGCTTTTTCTTGAAGTTGCTTGTCTGGTGTTTCTTCCTAAATATTTGTTGATCAGTTTGTTGATTGATTAATTACTTTCAACAGAGGTGAAGCATTTAGATGTAGAAGTGTCACAAAAATTCCAGCTACGAAGTAAAGAGCAAATAACAATTTAAGTAGTTGACGCCAATCATTAAAATACAGTAGAAATCGTTTAAATTCAGTTTCAATTAAATAGCCAAAATATAATGAAACTCCAATCAAAAAGGCGCCGACTAAATTTGTTTGATTAAAAGATTATTGTAAAAAGCTTGCCGATAAAGCCAGGTTCGTCTACATCAAATAAATGTGGTGTTAAATAGCGTTGCATTGTAAACACGGGCCAATGAACAAGATAGACTGAATAAGAGATGTCTCCCAATGTTACAAACAACTTGTTGCTTAGCAAAGTATCATCACTTTGATTAATTGAGATAATTAGAGCGGTTAAGAAAACAACAAACAAGCGCTGTACTTGATAATCAATTAAGTCAATAACTGGAAATGTAACAAATATAATGAGCAAACTTGTAGGAACTACAATAAACATCCTCTTCTTACTAGTCAAGTCAATTAACTTCGACGTGTAAACAAAGTGAGCAAAGAAGCCGAACATAAATTGCCAGACTCTTCCGTCTAGTGTCATGTGTTTAGCATTTGAAGTTGAAGTGACTTGTCTATAGAAAGACACAATAGACAACATTAGAATAAACAATAAAGTAATAAAGAAGTGAATGTTTGTTAATAGACTGATAATTAACATCAACAGAGGAACAAATAAATAGAATTGAAGTTCACAACTAAGTGACCAAGTGTGAAGAAAGAATTTGTACTTCGATTTCTAAAACAGACATCATTAAATTGTGTTCGTTAAATGTTGACTCACATTGTCGAAGTAGTTGAACTTGTGAACAAAAGGGAAGTTAGAGTAGAAGAACAATGAAGACGTTGCTTCAGAGACAATTTGATCGAATTCAAACTCCGATATTAAAGTGTAACATGCAATTAAAGTGAGAACAACAACAAACAAATAAGTAGGAACAATTCTCTTCACACGACGGTAGTAGAATAGAGTTGAGTCAGTAAATGTCAATTCTTTCTTTCGACTCATCAACATAATCATTAAATAGCCAGAGATCACAAAGAAACAATCAACTCCTAGATAACTGACTGGAAAGTAATTGCTCCACATATGAAATAAAAGAACGGCAACAATTGCAATTGCTCTAAGTCCTTGAATCTCCGGTCTGAGGCCATCATTACCTGTTTTTGTCTTTTCTAATATAGATGGATTCATTTTATTAGAATTATAAATTAAAACGTTAATAAACTGATGCCGATCATTTCAAACACGGCTTTACATTGTGCGGCTTCGTTGATCAACTGGGATTATCCAAACATTTCAATGCACACAAAAAGAGTTTACCGCATAGTTTTAAACACAGAAACTGTTTTCACACTTGTTTATTTACAAAAAGACATCAAAATAAATAAGCACAATTAAATGAACATTGCGCATACAAAAGTTGTTTATCCCTGTAGTTCTTTTTTGATTTTTCTCACAATCTTGCGACATTTCTCCGCTCCATCTTCTGCAAATCTTGCCTCTTGAATGATCAAACGTGTGGGAACAAGGCGGAAGTTGTAAGGCTTTTTGAATGAATTGGCAGGTGTAAGAGAAGGCATTATCACATGAAATTTGTTCTTGAATCAAACCAGAACGGCATTCTTCTTCTTCGCTTAAATAATTTTTAGTTAGGAAATTTGTTATTAAAAACTTACGCTGCCGCCAAACTCAGTCCACTAAGAAGTTCATCAACCCGTTTCCAGTGATTTGAATCATGTTTTGAGAAGCAATCCTCCAAACGTGCAGCCAACAAATCAGACAAAACTGTGTCCTTTCCGTTGCGTAACAAGTTTTGTGGGAATTTCAAACGGAATTCATTAGCCATAAAGCGTGAGTCACGTTTGCAAACTGAAATCAAGAAATTAGTTATCAAACATTTCAATGCAAGCTTTTGTGAATTTTATTGGTCAATTAGAACGCGATAAGGTTATTTAAGAAATAACGTCTTTTTATGCAATAAACTTGTGTTTTGAAACATCAAAATGGGTGCGTTTGAACTTGTGCCTATTTCCAAATGTTAACAAATAAACTTTTTCTTTTTGTGTTGTGAAATCATTTTGATTATCAATTGTTTTGTACCTGTTTGTAAATAAACTTTTTCTTTTTGTGTTGTGAAATCACTTTGATTATCAATTGTTTTGTAACTTTTGCATCATATTGGGCGAACTTTAATTTGAGTTGAGTAGCCAGATTTATTTATTTTACATTCGTTTTCAACTACAGAGTGACGCAAAAACGGTATCAATTTTTAAAATCTTTTTTCAGTTGAAACAAAATGGACTGTGTGAAAAAAGAAGGAAGTTTTTGTGAATTGAAATTTGTTGATCAACGCTATTCGTTGGAGTTGAAAGATGGATTTGAAAACAAGCCATGTGAAGTTTATTTATACGATTGTTTGAATGCACAGAAGAAGTAAGTGTTTATTAACATAATAACTTAAGTTAAAAGAAAAGATTATTAGCACTTTTCTCTGTTCATGTCCACATCTCCATCTAATACCACTAACAGTTTCTTTGTCTGAGTACTGCCACCAAGTCCATCCACGAGTTTTCCAGGTTTCAGGCAGGAGAGGGATTGTCTTGTTTAGTCCAATGAGCCACCCACAAAGGGAATTTGCTGAAGTCGTGCTTCTTCCACGCAACATGGTCGTTCCAGTAGTTGGGACTTGCATAAATATAGATTTTTGTTATTTGAGAACTCAGCTTGTCGAGCAAACTCCACAAATTGTCAGCCATCACTGTCTTTATCCACTTCTTTGTTGTTTCCTTCTTCCACATCAACAGCCAAAATGTGATTGTTGCGATCAAAGTTGATTTCTTCACTAAACAAAACATTCACTATGTTTTGATATTGTTCTTCTGGGGTTGAAGAAGATCCGCGGAAGTAATGATAGGCAGCAGGTTGAATGCCTACATTTAACATTCCATTCCAGTTTTGAGTAAATTTGGGATCTCGGTAAGTTCCACCTTCGGTAGCTTTTGCAATGGCAAATGAAATTCCGTCGTCTTTGACTTGCTGCCAGTTAATGTCTCCGTTGTAATGCGAAACGTCTATTCCTTTCTTGCAATCGGAAGACATAGTTGTCTGGAATAGAAAGACGACTGTCACCAACACAGAAAAGAACATCGCAGTGTAGAATAGAAATAGCCCACTACTCGAAAAGTTCCGTCCAATTCTGTTCCTTGCCACTTTTATGTGCTTTAATTTAGGGTGGTACGCTGGCTCGCTTTTCAATAAACAAATAGGCAGGTGCTAAATGAAAGAGGAGAACGATGACTGGTTTTTATTTAAAAATCAATCTGGTCGTGTTTGTCGAATAAATGAGCCAAAAAACAAGATTGTGTTTGTTTTGAATCTGGTGAGAAAAATTAGTCATCTTTATCGGATAAGATAGTCAAAAAAACGGGCCAAGCACGTTATCGAACAAACTAGTCAAAAAAGCTAGTCAAAAAAACTAATCAAAAAACAAATTTTCAGAAAACTCGACATTGAAGGCGAAATAACAACAAATGATGTCGGTTCTGATTATTTTCTGTTTGTACTCAATTCAAATTACTTCATTGTTCACAACAAAACTGGTACAGACAAAACTCTTGACAGTTCAGTCATTCATTTAATGGAACTTGACATTCAAAATCTGGAATGTAAAGTTGTGGAAAGTCACGAAGTGTACGGACTTTATGTGGAATGGTTTAAAGATGTGAATGATCCGGCTTGTTATGTTTGTTTTGTTATTGGCGGAGGAGCGGGACGTTCAATGGAAAGAGTTCATTTTATTGATGGACATTTGGAATTCGATGAACAAGTTTTGTATTTTGATCACGATGTTTCAACAGTTCATTTAATGAATTGCGGTATAATTCCAGCTAGTAAACTTGAAGGTGAACTCTTTTGACAATCTAATAAAAACAAGTCTTTAGGCAATTCAATTTGTTCATTAGTTTACGAACAGCCAAAACAAGATGAACAAAACGAACAATATCCGTCAATTTTAATTTACAACTTGGAACTTGTTGACGACTGGGTAAAATGCAGCAAGTTGTTTAAAATTCCTCTACAAACACATATAACACGCAACGAATTGTTTGTTAGTTTTCAATCAAACATTTAAAAGCTATTCAAAAGTGTTTCAGAACGGTCAACATTTGTGGATAAACAACATTTGTTACTGTTTGCATTCAAATGGCGAAGTTCTTGTAATATCAAAGTTTGATTTGGACAATCGAACTGCAACAAAACTGGACTGGTCAGTTAGTGGATGTCAAGAAGTGGCTTTGCACCACAATGACGATGTTTTAATTGTTTGTGTCTTAAACAACAAAACAAAACTTCACAAATGGCATCAAATTGATTTGAAATGAATCTTTTCAACGCTCTTAAAAGATGTTTGGAATAAAACTTACTTGAAGTGTCGTAGTTTTCACGGAACCACAGATCAATTCGTTCAGCTCCGGCTCTTGAAACTTGAATGTCCGGCTGATCAATTTGTGATTGTTGAACGCCTTTTACGTTCGTTGGAACTTGAACAAATTGAGTTGGCTGTTGAAATCCTTGTTGCTGATTGTATGGAAATTGTCCCTGGATATTGACGACAGGTTGAGCAATTTGTGGCTGAGCAATTTGAGGTCCCTGAACAAACTGTTGTTGTTGAGTGGGCTGTGCTGGCTGGACGAGTCGAGGTCCTTGGCTGAATTGATGTTGTTGAGTTGGTTGAGGCTGTTGAGGGAATGGAGCAAAAGGCTGTTGAGGTGCAGGTTGTTGAGGAAACGTGGCAGGGAACTAGAAACAACAACTAATAAAGTCTCTTTCAAATACAACTTACTTGAGTTTGTCCAGGCTGCACAGCTCCAGGTTGACCGATTCCAGGAACCAACGACGGAACAAATGTTGCCAACGTAAACGGATTGAATGGAGGCTGGGTTACCGGTGCTTGAGGTGGAGTGAAGCTTTGAATGGGCGCTAAAGTCCGCAATGGCACAAGTGTTTGACTTCCAGGTTGAGTTTGACTGAAAAGAGATTGTCTTTAAAGTTAAACAAACATTTCAAATAGACTTTTATTTCTTTAACAAAACAAGCAAAAAAGTGAGAACAAAAATTTCTAGCGAATTAACAAAATTGTTTATGGCCGAATTTTTTGGAGTCGCCCTATAAGAACTTTATTTGAAATGTTTGTTTGCATTTTTATGAAAACTATCAAAATACCTTGTTTGAGAATCCGGACCGTTGTCGACGTTGTGGAATTCACTTTCAGAGTTTGGAACAGCTTTCACTGGCTTTGTGACATGATGTTTTCGATTGGGTTTGTGTAATCGCTCTCCACGTCCATCTCTTTGTGCGCTTATTTGAACTGGATCTTCAGCAGGTAGATCCGGACTTAAATCAAATTTTGTGGCAGCAAATGAGCGTTGTTGTTGAGCAGAAACGATAGTTGAAACAATTGAAAGTGCTACTATAAATTTTTGAAGAGACGACATCCTAAAACATAAAGAGTGTTTAAAAGTATCTGAAATGAAAGTTGCATAACACCAACTAATCAAATAACGTCAACGAAGAAGATCTTCACGGGTGATCAAAGCTTTGAAACTCGCCAGCACAAATAGGATGATGAGTAATCTCGTTAGAAACGGGAACGCGCATAATAAAAGTCAGTAAACAACGTGAAAGGACTTCTTTGAATTTAGCAATTTGGATAAAACATTCTCACAAAGATGTGAATTCAAATAACAACTTCGCCGCCGAAACAAAATTAACCCAAAAACTAAAAAACACTAAAATTTCCTCAAAATCTCCAGGGCGCTTCCGAAATCTCCTCAACAAACACAACTGGTCATTGGGGGTGCTTTGATGTCGTGATCTACTCGGCGCGCTTCCACAACTAATACTGAACGGCGTCTTCGGTTTTCGGAGAAGATACTGGTTTAGGCGCAATGTGTCTCCAGGCGTTTTCTCCCTCTTTTGCATGCAAAAATTTAGACAGCACTGCTGGATTTAAAAAAAGATGAATTGTTGAAAGTGAAACGACGGAAACAGTTTTGATCGGATTTAGAAACTGGAACAATTAAAATAGTCTTGAATTCAAAAATAAACAAAATGTTTCTTGTTTCAAGTGCAAATTTGACCTTATTTGTTTGTCGGCTTGTTTTATGCGCAAAGATAATCTTTTTTCTTTCATGCTTTTTGGCGGATATTTTTTGAGTGCAATCTTTGCGGTAAAATGTGTTCTTTTGAGACAACAATCAAACTCTTAAGTTTACTGAAGTATTTGATCCAGTCATAGACGAAATCTAGAGTGCTCCAAAGCGATCTTGTTTTAAACTTTCTGTTTCTTTATTTATGTTTACCTATGCATGAACGCGTTGGCGCGTCGTCTTAGCCGAACATATGTGCAAAGTATTGGGGATTATCCTCCGTTAGCGCTTCTTTTCCACACTCACGAACAAAGGCGGCATTCTTTTGGGCAAAGGTCGCGCTCCGGTCATGGATCCATTTGTTTTTTGATTGATTGAAGAAAGAGTAACTTTGAACATTTAAAAGATTAGAAGATTAAACATTTAAATAGCCTTTTACTGTTGTCTTGGATGTCCAAGTGTTTGAACACGTCGAGGTCAAGGTTTTACAATTGCTTTTATGTTTGTTCTGAGCGAAACAAATCCGTTCAATTCTTTTACATGCGCAAACATATCGACAAGGATAGTTTTGTTTGTTCTCTTTACATGCAAAACAATATTCAAAACATTTAAGCAGCTCAATCAATCAAACTTCTCATTCTCTGCAAATATTTACTCTCCGATTAAACAAGGCCAATTAAGGCAAACGAGACAGGCGTTTTTTAGCCGCCGACAAACAGGACGAGGCGGTTTGGATCAAAGCCGTTGCCAATTTTCTCGGTCTTGCCGCAATGATAGTGTGGCGCCTTCTAATCAGCAAGCTATTTTTGGACCCTGCGTTCGGCTTCCACTGTTTGCAGTTGATTAGAACGTTTTTGATGAAGAAAGCGGAGAAATTGGCTTTCGCGTCTAAGAAGCTTATCGATTGAAAGCCAAATGGAACTGTAAGTTTTGACTGTAGAGAAATTGATTGACAGTTTTGACTGAGAAAGTGAAATCCAATAAGTTTATTTAAACAACAATTAAATTACACACGCAAAGCACAAAAATGTACATTAAGAACTGATTATGATTGTCTGCAGAAAAAACACCGTATTTGAAAGTTATGGCAACATAATAAATGCAATTTGAATGGGTTGAGAGAATAAATTAGCCTAGACGATTCAACTAGCAAGAAAAGAAATTAAATGCACACCGTAAATGATAATCTCTTGTTTGTTAGAAAGTGTCATTGTATTCGAGACTATTGACGAAGAGCGGGAACCATTCGAAGTGATCGATGTTGAGGTTCTTGTTTGCGGTTCTTGGCGCGTCTGAAACAAAATTTGAATAAACTGGACAAAGCGAACATGTTTGATTCCAAGTAGAACCGCTCTCCAATTATATCATAAAATGTTTTGGACTGACCCCTCAATTATAGTGTCATAAAATATCTGGAGGTTGCGGATTAAAAAGGTTGGTTGTAAAAGCTAAGGATTAGAGGACTGCTGTTTTTGATTGTAAAAGCAGTGAAGGTTTTTTATATTCAATTTGCTTAAACAATCATTCTTTAAACAATATTTTGATTCAAATAGCCAAAATTTCCAACAACTTTTACAACCACGCGACCAGATGTCCAGCAAAAGTTCTTTCTAACTACACTATCCAAATTTGGTCGCGGAACGGAGCCATAAATCAGAATCGGCGGTTTTTGTTTTTGTTGCGCTTTCACCGAATATGGTCGCGTGTGTGTGAAAGAACAGCTCGGCTTAAATGACCAAGGGACCAAAACAGATGCGCGTGTAGAATACGGTAAAGGAAAGCGTGCACCTTTTGATTCAATTCTTAAGTCGGTTGTTTAAATCAGTTCTTGAGTCTCTTTTTGATTCAGTAGTTTAAATAAAGAAATGCGAATAACTTTTTTGATTCAGTAGTTTAAACAAAGAAATGTTTGCAATTTCTTTTTTCTTTTTCGTTCAAGAATAACTTTTTTTGCAAGTTCTTTTTCTCTCGAGAAAATGACCTCATTTTTGTGGCAATTAATCAATTTACACAACCGAGTCAGTTTACTTTTTGCGACTGACCGCACCGAACACTACAGATTACTCAACAGACAAATTATCAAAAAAGGAATGCCGCCGCCTTGCCGAGAAGATCATAATCTCATTGGCAAGCGTGAGGTCAATTGTTTTTTGCGCACGATCACTTTAAATGTTTGTACAGTAAAGTTGTTTAACAATTTTAAAGTTAACTTACCGATTTTGAAACCAAATCTTGACTTGTCGTTCCGTTAATTGCAATTCTCCTGCTAAGACGGCTTTTCGTTCTGTAGTCACAAAGTGATTTGATCTGAACTCTTTTTCTAACTCCAGACGTTGTCGATCAGTGTAGACAGTTCGGTATTTGTCTATTGTTCGGACTCTGACGTCTAAACACTTACATTTAAAACTTTGATTTAACACTTTGCTTACTGTTTGTTCCCGGACCAATTTTATGGGGCGGATGAGGCGCTCTTTGGGAGAGAGTAGGCGGATTGGAAGATGATTTGATTGTTGATGACTTAGAAAGCTTTTCAACGCTAAAAAAGTTACTTACAGACTCAAATCAATTAAAAACGCTTACCTTCCACCATATTTCCATTGCTGAACCATCGAAGAAGCCATTTGTTGATGCTGTTGCTGCATTAGCGTGTCCATCGCTGTCATTGATGCACCGTTTGTGGTTGTTGATGGATAAGGATAATAGTTGTGATATCCCATTCCCATAAAAGAAGTCGACGGATACGAATCAGCAGAAACTCCCATTGCAGAAAGATAATTATCCTGGAATTGAACAAATCAATCAATTTGATTAAAAAGAACTTACCGGAATGAAAGAATTATAAAAGTTCGGTCCTTGAACGCTTCCAACTGATTGCGTGTTTGCTGCAGCACTAGAGTTGAATTCAAAAGGCGACCCATCTGTTGAAGACGATCCCAACGTTTGTTCTATGAGGTCTCCATTTGTGTTTGTACTGTACTTTAAATCAAGAGGTGAAATTGCAGATGTCGGACGATTCGTTGCACCGTTTGCGGCTGCTTGATAGTAATAAGGATTTGTGGCAGCGTTGAAGTCAGTGAACAGAGATGGTGGACCGCCTGCTTGCTGAGATGCAGCGCTAGGTGGCAAAAATGGAAGAAACTGAGCAGCAGCGGCCTGAAAACAGTTTAAACAGTTAAAGTCATGTTAATGAATTTGTTTGATTTACTTGTTCGGCTGTGAAGTTTCCGTTGTTGATGTAGGGCCAATTTGGAAACAAGTTCGTTTGCTGTCCATTTGAAAGGTTGTTATTTTGATGAGCAGGCGTTGTTGGTGTTGTTTGTTGGAGGACCGGAATGGCCTCCAGATTCTCGACTAGTCATCATTACTTGAGGTGTAATTTTGAAGATACCCGTCTGAAAGTTAGAAATTTCTTTGCAACTCGATGTAATGGCGTAAAAGCTTCCGTTCATTTACAATTAACACCTAATTAATCAAAACACATACGGCAATAACCATAAAAAGCAATTAAATTTCCCGCAACTCGTAAAGTTGATCAACTAAATAAACACATAATAAAAAGTCATAAACAACTAAAATAAACAAAGAAGTTGTAAACGTTCTTTGTTTTAACGATTTAAAAGATTTCAATTTAGTTTAAAATCTCTAAATCTTCACCCAAAACACCCTAAACTTGAAAATTTACAATCCGCAGCAAAGATTTACAACTTCCACAACACGAGCAATGAGGATGGCAAACGGTTAAGACCTGGAATGAAAGTCTCCACCCACGAAAGGACACGGCAAAGGTTAAAGTTTGCAAGCGTGTAATTGGCCCTCCACGCCGGACTGTAAGCGATAGGGCGGTGCGCTCGGAGATTGGCTGCTGCACTTGACTTTTGTGTTCAAAGTGGTCGGCGAAATAGGACTTTTTAAATTTTAAAGTGAGTTTGATAGATTTGAAACAATTTAAAGAGCGCGACAAAAAAACAAAAAAAGTTTTTTTGATTGACTTCTTTGACAAAAGCAATTTTTTGTTTGACTGACTTTTTTGTTCGTGTTAACATTTCTTTGAAAGAATCATTTTAACAAATGTTTTTAACAGCTCTAATAAACTTCAGACTAAAAAGATATTAAACGTCTATTTTAAATATCAATTTAAAAACTGATATAAAGTCACTTCAATTAAACTCAACAACTTTTTAAAGCTTCCAAAATCACTGACTATCCGCTCTAAAAAACCAAACATACCCTAAAACAATCACGGAAGGGCCCTAAAAAAGTGTGAAAAGCTTGCCACCGACACGACAAACACTGACGAAAACACCTTCCATATCAGCATCCACCGCTACTACACCTCATGAACATTAAACCAAATTAATTTGGCGCCTCCGTTCGCGGACACCTCAACAACCGATGAAAAGAAGCCGCCACTGTTGATAAGGCCTCAATATTAAATTTGCATTGCGGATTCTCTTGTCTAGTCGTCGGAATTCGATTTAGATGGTTTGGCAATGAAGTGGGTGGATCAGATGAGTCAATAAGTCAAGGTGTTTTTTGTTCTAACCAAAAACTGTTCAAAAAATAAAAGAAGAAAAAAGGTTCTAGTGAGAATCGAACTCACACGGCTGGATTCAAAGTCCAGAATCATAACCATTAGATCATAGAACCGACGTGGCCCGACACTTCTCAAAAACGGATACAACACAACAAACGCTTTTAAACAAGATATCAATCAAGTTTTTCGTTTTTGTTATCAACTTTTGTGAAGCAACTTTTAAAACCCTTAAATACTTACAGTATCTTCAACAAAGCCTTGTTTTAATTACCGCGTTTTATGCGCAAAACCTCATCAAAACAAAAAGCGCACATTATCGGTGTTTTTCAAAAAATTCCACTATTCGATGTCTATAATTATGAAGCAATTGTTTTTGATGAGAAAAATCGAGGATGCGCGCCGAAATGTCTAGTTTATCCTCTAAATAAAATAGAATTTACATTATGTTTAACATTAAAGACCATAGAAACAACGCACTTTAATCTCAACGCCGAGTTTTTTCACAAGAACACACAAAAAGATAAGAAGAAAAAGACTGCAAAAAATGTGAAAACATTTTCGTTCTTGTTTCTTGGAATCAATTTTCTTTGCAAGCTTTTGCGGCTTTTCTTTTTGAATTTGTTGCAGATGGCGTTCTTTTAAAAAGACTTTACGGTATGCAGGTGTTTTAAAACATTTTTATTGCTGCCATAAGCAATCACACCGCTGATAACCGTTCTGCGCTGTTAAACAAGTGGTTGTTGATTGAGAAATTAAATAGCTTTTAAAAAGTATATAAAGTTTTGACCTTATTGAAAAGTTCACTTCTTTTGTTGTCTTCACGGGTCAATTAACTTGCTTAATGTTTACAAAAGTGCCGAAAATTCAAGCGCGCAAGTGATGGAATGCCTGTCAAGTATTGGCCGATAGACAAAATAACGCGTAACCTTATGTTCTGTGGATAAATCAATTTACAGCTTTAAAGCTCATAAAATAAACATAAAATCATTTAAACATTTAGATCAAAAAGGAGAAAACAATGCGGATTGTTAAGCAAGCAATCATTTCAATGGCATCCCGATGTTCTCATGCACAATTAACGGCATGACTGCTGGCTAATAAAAGGAACGGGCAATCATTGAGGCATTGTTACGCAACTGGAAAGAGTGCGCTAAGGAATAATCCAAAAGTTAGTTATAGTTTATTGAAATGATTAACCAAACAATTACTATATTCTTTGTAGTTTCAAAGTGTTGATGTCATTTTATTTAATTTTAACGTATGCTTCAAATTGATTTCTCAATCGTTGTAGTATGAATAATTCGTTTCTTTGTCGCATTCTTTACCTCAAGCAATTTACACAAGGACCGCTGTTCATGCGCATCTCAATGATTGTAAATCAGCCAAATCGAATAAGCACACCTAAAAGAAGGCCGCCTTTCCGCATGTTCTCACAGACAATTAGCACACGTCAACGCCTACAAGAAACGCATGCCTTGGTTACCTCAAGTAATTGGCTCTCTCTGTACTAAAAGAGCTTTTAAGATATTTACAGTAACTTATAGCATAAATCCATAAAAGACGGCTTTTTTGCAACACAAAGCCGACGAGAATGACCCATAAACATTCGGGAACGGCAATAAACACCTTACGCGCCAATTTCTTTAGCCCTCGCATAAATGGCCAAAAGAAACTTAATCCGTTCCGCGCTTTTATTAAAGATTGCACAATAAGGTGGATGGGTGTCAAAAAAGTTGCCGCTTATTCGTTGGAAATGAAAGTGTTTTAAACATTAACGTGTTTAATCGAAGTTATTCAACTTTAATGTTTGACTGAAATGAAAATGTTTTGAAAGTCTAATCGAAGTTATTCAAGTTCTTTTTCTTTTTTGTGGCATAAAAACTTTTTTCGATCGGCTCTTTCAATCAAAGAGGAGTATTGTTTATGCGCTCTCGCCGGCCGTTTATGGCAATGCTCTGGATTTTTGTTTGTTTTGATGAGCGCAAAGGCGCCGAACAGTTTTATTGGATCGGGTGTCGGTACAGATCAAGAATTACAAAGGATTAGCGAAACAAAAAGAAGGTTAAAAGGTGAGAAATGAAAATTGGTCAAGGAAGAAAGTCTGAACTTTAAAGTTGGTGTAGTTTGCCATTGTTAAATGCATCCCGCCACGAAGTCTTTGAAGTGGCTGGCGTTTTGTTTGTGCCCGCTTTATGATGACAAAAATGTGCATTTGGTGATCTTATTAAATGATTGTTATTATATTTACTTTTCAAATTCCGCGTTACTTTAAAGTCTTACCATATTGATTGTTTCAGAAAGTTCCTGTCAACCTTAACTTTAAAAATGGTCGAAAAGGAGAAGAAGACAGCCGAAGACGAAAAGAAGAAGGAAAAGTCAGTTGAAAAAGATCAAAAGAAGGAGAAAGAAAAGGACACACTTCCAATTGAAACAGATCAGACAGCCGAAAAGGACAAAGCTTTTGTTAGTTTTTAATCTAGTCGTTTTAAAACTTCATTCAATCTCGATAAACTTCTTCAATTTGCAGGAACTGAACGCCGACGACGAGTTCGAAGAATTTCCCATCTATGAAGCATCTTTAAATGCTGACTTGCCCGTTGACGAGCCCAAAGACTTGAACGTTTGGGAGGATAACTGGGAAGACGAGACAGTGGAAGAAGATTTCGCTTTGCGGTTGAGCAAAGAAACTGGAAACAAAGAAATCTTAAAGTTCCATGTTTAATTTGACCGTCTTTCCTCGTTATTTATTTTTGTGATTGGTTAATGAAATAAAAGGACCCATGTTTAGACAGTTCCTTGAAGATTGCTTTGAAACTTAATTTATGCAAGATAATAACAATTAATGTGTTCTTTTAAATTTAATAGGTTGAAAGATTAACATCATTTATTGTCATTGTTTATTAATCAACATCGATTCTCCACAAATCAGCAAGTGTAAATCCTGGGCTTTAACTGTTCAATTGCAACCCCCAATTCCTCCGAAAACGTAATTGGTCGATGGTTGTTTTTGCCACTTGTGTCGGAGAAATAGGCCTAAAAGTGTGTGCTTTCAAAGTTATTCATTTCTTTTAAAAGTCAAACCGCAAAAGCATCAACTCGAGTTGGTCCTGTTTCAAGTACAATGTCATCGGCGTTTGAGTCTTCATCCGGTGATTGTTGATCGTCACTATCGAGTCTTTGTCGCATTCTTTCCTGTAAATATTTAAAGATGTTCATTAACTAAAGAATCTACTTACTTCATAGGATGTTCTGTCCTTTGAAAACTGAACACCAAAAATTGGACTGCTCAAATAAGCCGAATGAAATGATTGAATTTCTTTACTTGTCGAGTCCAATCGCTCTTCTGGATCAATTCGAAAGCCAAGAATGTACTCGCCAGACTAAAGATGTCACGTTTTAGATTTGAGTTACTTTTGTTACCTGAATGGAAGTTTCCATCACAAGAGCTGGTCCAAATTTGGAGTCACGGATTCGACAGTTTTTTAATTGCAAGTAAGGAATGCTCACATTATAAAGCGGATTCATAGATGCGTACCAAACAACTCGAATGTTTGTGATTAAAAGAACGCCGAGATTGCCCTGAAAGTAAACGAAGTTGATTTGCTTTTAAAACAAGTTGATATTACTTGGTCACTACTCAAATTCCACGCGCCTTCAATTCTATTTGTTTGATGCTCCAAAGGCAAAATCCGCAACTTCCCATCCTCATCAACAAGAGCGCCGCGCATCTTTAATTCACGATACAATTTGGTGGTCTCAAAAGCACGATGAATGCCGATAACAGTTGTAAACAATTTGGTCTGAAAAAGTTTGTTAAATAAACGAGTTGACATTTAAAAGTTACGTGATTCGGATTTGCACAAGTGAAGACGAATTCAAATCGAGTTGTTGCATTTCTGGCCATTAAATAAAGAGACTCTGCGTGACCTCGAATTTTCTGAAACAAGCTTTAAATTGTAGATTCTTTGTAACTAAACTTACCGATTTTAAAACTCTAGTTGTTACTCCGTGAACTGAATTGTAGCCAATAGATAAATTGATTCGGGGCATCGAGTTTGCATGCCAAATTAAACGGATGTTTGTAATGCGCAAAACACCCCTGTCTCCATTGTTTCCCTTCGTGTCTTCTACATTATCAATCCGTTCAACAAGGTATTCGCCAGGTATTAAACGAAGAGATCTGGAAACTAACGCATTTTAAAAGAGAACACTTTAATTAACCTCGAATCCACATCAAACAAAATGTCTCGATCCTGCCAAATCCCGTCTGACATTGCTGCTGTGTCTCTGCGCCGACTGAGCATTTTGGTAGTGTAATAAATATAATTACTTCAGTAGATTTAATAAACAAATGTCGAGAAGCGTCGACAGAAATGTGCGAGAAAAGCGAAAAACTATTGACTACTTTTTAGCGTTTCCATGACAACTCAAGTGTGTTTTCTTTTTTCTTGTTTGAGTTGTTTGAAACGTTTAATGCAGTTTGTCTGAAGTTGTTCTTTTTAAACACGTCAATAAAGTATTTATTTACAAACACAATAATTACGAAGATGCTGTTCTGGAATGCAACGAGCTTGCTTTTCATATGAATTTAAACGAGCAAACTGTGTATTTACAACCGACATTGTTTGATTCGAATGTAACTAAAAGAGTTAAACTTTACTTTCAAATACACTTAAAACAGTTAAAACAAACCCTCACAAATCCTTGATAAAGCGCATCTCCAGGTAAAGTTTGAAACTTAACTTTAAGCATTCGAGTGTTTGAGTTCTTTCTGTTTTAACTCTTCTAATTGAATAGGATAAGTTGTTGAGATCTTGTGGCTTTGACAAAGTTCATTATATTCGGAGATCTTAATGTTTAAATTAATGAAGTTTAAAAGTTTACTAACCTTTAATTTATAGTTAATAAAATCTATTAGCGTTTGAGCTGCTTGAAGTTCCAACTGTTTATCATTTAATTGTTGAGTTTCTTGTAAGCAAATGCAATAATGACTAGGAATTCCCATGTTTTCACAAATACGAGGTTGTGTCATTTGATGAAAGATGCTAGAACCGATAAAAGTTCGGTTGTTAACTGGAGACATTGGTTGATTAAAATCGGTTGTTTCGTTCCATGTGTGAGAAAACTGAAAGCATTGTTTTTGTTTAAAAGACACTTTAAACTTACTTTTGCTATTTGAAATGCCGAAGCGTGCAAATCGAAATGAGAAACTAGTTGTTGAGAGTTTTGTTTTAATTGCCTCATCAAACTTGAGCTTGTTTCGAAAACGTTCCGGCACACTTACATACAAGAAAGGATTAAAGTCTTCAATTTCTCCAATTGTTGGAATTATTCGGACTAAACATTTTAATTAAACATTAACTTGTAAAAGGAAACCTTTCCCAGAACGAGCGCCGTGGTCGCCTTGAAAGAAAATAAAAGGCGTTTTTTGCCTTTTCGTGAAGTTTTTCGAAATAGTCAGCAAAATAATCATCTTCATAAAATAACTGAGTGTCGTCGTTATGCGTAAGCAATCTAAACATTGTTTAAAGTGAATTTGATTTAATTTTAAAGACTCACACTGGCCAAACAATAGAAAACTTCGGTTGTTGTTTGTAAGAACTAGCAAATTGCATTAAATGCTCAAAAACATAGTTGTGTGTTTGTTTACATTGTCTTAAAAGCATTTGAAATTGAACTAACAGATTCGGATAGCTTTTCTCAAGTCTGTCTTTGTCGGTTGCTAAACAGACATGACTTTTTAGAACACTAAAGAAACTACTTACGAAAGAAGCCTGTTCCAAGGCGTTGCCAGAAAGGACGCACGTAATGATCGAATTGTTTATGTTTAAATCCAATACACTGTGCCCAATCTAAAGTAAAGTTTTGTTTAAACGTTATTCGTGTAACGGTTACTTGTGACGCCTAAGACCCAGTCTTCAGACGAGTGAGTAACATATCCGGATTGTTTAAAATCGAAACCAATGAAGTTTTTGTCATCAAGTGGAATGTCGCACCAAGGATCTTTGTTATCTAAACGCTTTTAGTGTACAGATTAATCAAGTATTCTAATTACAATCATATACTTCGCCAAAGAACATTCCGTATGCGTTCGTTCTTGAATTTATATTGACCTAAAAGACATTTACGTTAAACAAACGAACTCAACTTCAAACTATGCCTTGTTTAAATATGGAAACTTGACAGCTTGATATTTCTCCTCCAAAACTTTAATCGTTTTTGGCAAAGCTCGTTGAAGCATTGACATCGAAACAGTGTCAACAACGATCCAATAAAAATCAGGTTGATTGGAGTTGTTTTTGAGAGTCTGTCTAAAAAGATTTTTCAAAAGTGCAATACACTAAAAGTCTCACGTCTCCACAATTTGAGTATGAACAAACCAATAAACGCGTATAAACCAGAAACGCCAACAGCCAATTTCAATAATGTCACATCCGGGCACATTGCCTTCTTTAGTGTCTAGTCGTTTCCAAGCATCAATTTTTGTTTCATAGTCATTTATTGCGTGATGACAACTGAAATGAAACAATTTAACTGCAAAGAACTTTAAAACAAACCGATAATAGAAAATTAGGCATAAACAAGGAAAAGTAAAACAATTCAGACTTTACACGCAAACGACCGTTCTTCAACGATGTTAACGGTTCATAAGCAGGAGAGCACTTTTTAATTCTTGATTTTGGCTCTTTCATTTGCTTCCGAATAGTTGGATCCCATGGATTCAGTTTCGGCAAAACACATGAAGACTCGTTATTCGTTTCATTATAAACACGTTGTTGGATTTGATTATTGCTTTCCTCGAAATCTAAAAGCTTTTGTTGTTAACATGATGGTAGTAAAACGTTACCTGGCCTCAATATTAAACTGTCCTGATAACTAGAGTAAATAAGTAAATAGGAATAGTATCCAACGGAAAACAAATATAACCAAACTAATTTAGTGTAAGTAGGCTTAAAAATAAACAAGAATCTCGACAAAAATTTATTCATTTCGTTTTTAAAAAGATGTTTACATAAAAATAGCCTTTTTGGCTGAAGAAACCGATCACATTTAGCGGCAGATTGTTTCAAAGAAATAAATAATAATGCTCCAAACGCAAATATTTGCAAGTCAACAACGTAAAGGCGATGAGTAATTGAAAGGAGTGCGACTAACGTGGAAATACGTCCTTATCAGTTTTGGAAGACGGCTGCTTGCGTTTAATGGTGTGGATGGACGGAAAACGTCCTTATTTAAAGAAGGTAAACTGTTTATTCAAATAAATGTTTAAAATTACAACGATTTAACACTTTGGCTTTTTGCACTTGCAAGTCAATCCCAATGTGGACCATTCACAAGAACCGGTGCAATAATGTTTGCCAGTATCTGTGTCCTTCATTTTCTGGCACTTCTTTCGGAAATTCTCACCGCCGTTCCAGTCAATACAAGTTGCACGTTTACTGCGTAATCGATATCCATGACTTATCTCACCAATTTCGTCTCCAAGTTGTTTGTTTTGTTGTGGATTTGCAAGTATTTCAGGTGATTTCTCAGCAGAGTTGCTATATGGAGGCTAAAAGTGTTAACAGTTAATTAATAACTTAATTTAAACATACTTCTTGTCCAAAAGCTTTATAAATCATTACAGTCGAAAAAACAATTTATACGCAGCGCGAAGCGCTGCGTCACTTTGGTTTTCAAAATGTCTGTTTGTTTGTTTGTAACGAGCCATGCATGGCCTAGTGTGGGCATCCGATCAGCCAAGTTAGGCGACAAAATTTATCGAAGCAATTCATAAACCAGGCTTATGGGTTGCCATTTTTGTTAGAAACACTCAAAGTGAAAAATACATTGTTTTTGTTCAGTGAAAAACTGCATGCGTCTGATCAGTCAAGTTAAGAGTTCAACACATTCTTTGTGAATAATTAAGCTTTTACAATAAGTTTGGACTTTTTGGATGAATTTATGTGCACTGTGCATGATGTTTTTGTTAGAATTAATAACTCTATCAACAACCATCCATAACTCTCGAAGCTTCTATTAAACAACTCTAAACACAATGAAACCGGAGCTCGACCCCCAGCCTTACTGGACATCGGTTTCCGCCTATATTTCACTTAATATGACTTTCTGGACCCTGCAGGAACCGAAGGTTCCGAAAGTGTTCAGGTCAAATCTTAATTGACTTATCAAGTTACACTAATCTTATCAAACCATTCAAAACTCTGCATTTTTTAATGGAAACGTTCGAATATGTAAAAGTTGAAAAGAAGCAAAACGGTGCAGCGCTTGCGCTGCGTAGGAAAATAAAACCCTGCCTTGAACATTAAAAGTAAACTACGGAAAATAACATTTTCCATAAAGATCGGGAAACATCATCGTAGGACTACTTAACCATAAAGAAAGGCACTTTGGTTACATAGGCGAAATCCATAAAGGCTGGGAGATCAAACAGACCCCGCCATAACCAGGCCGGCATTTGTCGCTTTAACCATATATCTTATCGACTGCTTTAGCTTCACGGTCATATTGACCTTCAGTGTCGTTTCTTGCGCTGCGCTTTTCTAAACATGTCAATAAAGGGCGTTAACAGCTGCATGTGTTGCATGTACACTTTCTTTCACAATACATTCAAGCTGTCAACGTTGAGTTAGTTGTTTTTCACAACTTCAAAGCTGTCCGCACCTAGCCGGCACTTGGTTATGGCGGGGTGTGCCCCAGCCTTTATGGCGCCTTGACCGGCCCAGGTGGCCCGGTGTAAATAGACAAATTTCATTTTCGCAAAAAGCTTTTTGAAAATTGAATTGATTCAACACGTCGCCTGTTTTTATACTCGAGCCTTTCAATCAAAAACAAACAGATTAAAAAGCTCGAAGCGATCGAACATTACTTTTGCTTGTTTATAGTGCAAATCTCTATTTGGAAACAACTTTTAAAAAGCAAGGATTTAAATATTGTTGTTAAAAGTCTTTATTTAAAGAAATCACTCAATTACATACAAATCAAGTCACAAAATTTACATTCAGTGGATCCATTTTACTGTTCAATTTAGTTGTTGTAAGGCTGTTGAAGTGGTTGTGGGAATTCCGGATTATGTTCAAGACCGCCTGGACCGAATTGATCTTTGCTTTTAAGTGGATCCTTTTCAACGCTTTCAATGCTTTCTGGACTTTCAGGTGAATTGACTGACGGATTTCCCGGCTGAAATGTAAAACATGTATTTGATGATCTTTTTAAACTAACCGATTGTCCCATCACTTCGCTTAAGATCAAAGCCGCAATGACAAAGAAAGCCAACAAGTAGACGAATTTTCCGTTCATTTTCAAATAGAATATGACTTGGTTGTGACTAGAAAACAACTCCGCTTTTATACTCGAAAGTCCAGCCACAATTCCAGTCAACAAAAACAAAGTCCACGGCTCAAAAATCAAATTACCACTTAATTGATTTGCAAAGCCTTGTTTTTTGCACAAAAGTGACTCATTAACTTGTTATACAGACCAAAAACGTTACTGTTTTCGAATTGATCTCGATTTGCATTCAAAAACGATGTGCAAAAGGTTGTCAGCGTCGAGGCTTTCGATGACGCGAGTGTTAATTTAAATGAACAGACATAACAAACATAAACAAAAACAATTGCAAAATTGAGAGAGATTATAAACATTAGTCATTGATGTCTTTCGAACAAAAACAATCAATTTTGTTGTTTTAATTAATTTTGATGTAAAACATTTTTTCTGTTTGTTCACTTTTTGGTAGTGAGTTCAATTCGGTTGGTAATTTGATCCAACCGTATATTCTGTGCCCGTTTGTTTGTTTTGTGTATAAATCTCATTGTTTATTTGCAAGATTGGAGTTCCGGTCTTTTCACATTGTTTTCGGTTATTTTAACTTAAAACAATGAAATTGCTACACAATCAAACTAACGAAATCCGGATTTATTATCGAACGTGGTTTCCATTTTTGAACAGAAATTGCACACGAGTGCCGACGTTTCATCCCAATGCTTATTGTCTTTATCCTGGAATGATGATTGAAGTGAGTTAATAAGAGTTTACAGATGCATTAAACTGTTTTTGTAGATGCTCAATTTAATAACAAAAAAGGCGGGATTGAAAATAGTTAACGTTAGAAGCAAAAAAGATGACAATGATCATTTGGTAACGTTATTTACTTTATTTACAGCTAATTGTTATGATTTTAAGGGCTACAATACGTGAGTTTAAACTGGTTCAGCACTTTACTGAGTGGGCCAAAAAAATGTTAACACAAAAAGCAAAAAAGTCAATCAAAAAGTTTCAAACACAAACAATTTTTTGTGTTAGCGTTTTTTTGGTCCACTCTGTAAAACGCCTTATTTTTAAGCATAAATCAACTGATAGACAACGTTTATGACATAGAAGCAACTACGTGGCAAATAACTGATGAACGGTTAAAGTTATTCGACTTCACAGAAAGCCTCTATCTTGTAAAGTTTGAACTGCTCATAATGGAGTCTTATAAACTAAATTTCAGGTTAAAACTGCACTTATTCATAAACAAAAGACTGAAAAGCTTGCGGACATATTCGGGTTCTTTCATTCTTATGACATCAAAGTGATTAATTTCAACATATCAAATTTAAACTTAACATTGTTTAGATTTGGTTAATCATTTTTGCAGTCGGCTTTATTCAATGGATGTGCTGCGTGTTGAGTCAGAAACTAAACCTTGCTGAATTAAAACGACCAAAACAAAACTTCATTGACGTAAACAACATTTAAATAAGATCTTTTTTTAAACAACATCGTGTTTAGGCTGCTTGGCAAGTTTTAAGACTCCAATTATTGCAGCCATGCAATAGAATTCAACATCAAATGAATGCTGGTTATCGATCTGTCAATGAGCATATTTTCTTTCTTTCAATGTTATGTTTTGTTAACACTATTTTCTTCTTTCATTTTGGTCAACTTACTAAGAAGTCCGCCGCCTTCGGTCAACGCTTTTGATTTTTTAATTGAATCAGTCGGTAGAGGAGAATATAAAGTAAGTAGATTTGAATGTTTCTATAATTGTTCTTGTTTAGTTTGCAGGTCCGTTTAACACAAATTGGCTGTTTGAAAACATCAACAATTCCAAATCTTACCCGTACCATCAAATACGACACGCCCTCAAAATCAATCCATTTCACTTTACTCGCAATGTTCGAGAGACTATGCAACTGGCCATCAACGGTAACTTCAATGAACATCTTTAAAAGATTAGACAAGTTTAGACGGAAACACCGTGTTCTTTCAACAAACAGACGATCTTGGGCTATTACTTAATGCGCGAATATTGTGAACTTGCTTCTTTGGAACAAGGAATGCCAGTTGTTGGAGCCCACTTAATGCTGATAAAAGGACATCCGCTATTGAAGCGATTAAACGAAGCAATAAAATCAAGCGAGTCACAAATACATATCATTCAGAAGAAATATGAAAAACTTGTCCTACAAATTTGAAAGTTGTTCGAGACAACAAAAATTTAAGCCTTTGAGTGAGTTTTTGTAGTGAAAGATGATCTTAGTAGTTTTAAACTTTAGAAATTGCTCCATATTTGGGAGCCTCAACTATTTCGATGTGCTTGTTGGTTGTTGGAATTGCGGCGTTAATTGGAGAGTTCATCTACTTTTATGCTTGGAAGCATTTACATGTTCAGTGGTCGTGATAATTGTATCTTTTATTGACTAACAAATAAATAATGTAACGAGAACAATGTTTAAGCTAATCTAGCCAAATTGTTAAAGCTGTTTGAAACTCGTGTTCTTGCAATCCATGACTTGTCTAGTTGTTGGAGCCAAGATGGTTGTTGATCGTCATTGTCGTTGTCGAGTTGCTCCATCTTGAACTCTTCAATACTGATTGGAGTTACTTTACGGTTAGACTCTTCGTTGTCTGAGATTGGCTCGGCTTTTGGAATCAGAGTTGATTTAGTTGACTTGCGTTTTGCCATTTGTCTTGGAGTAACAAAAATTTTCGCGTAGCAGTTTCTAAAATGATTGTTTGAATTAACGAGCACTTTCTTAAAACTTACTTGCACATTTCTCGACAAAAAATCGGTTTTACTTGTTTACATTCTACACACTCTTTGTGCTTACTTGTGTCAGCTTTCAATTTTTGAACTTTGTCTTTTTTATAACAGGCTCTAAAACGTTTTCACATTAGCTGTAATAATTTGCTAAAACTTACCTGCACATTCCGCGACATTCAATGAATTTTGTTTCTCCGCACTTGACGCACTTCTTGTGCTTGCTCATATCCGATTTTAGCCGTCGAGCTTTGTGCCATTGTTTGGCTCATGACCAAAAGGTAGTCTAAAGTGTTTTTAAAACATTCAAATGAAAGACACTACAGAGTGGACCAAAAAAACTCTAACACAAAAATTCTTTGTGTTTGAAACTCTTTGATTGACTTTTTTGTGTTAGCGTTTTTTGGTCCACTCAGTAAATAACACTCACATATCATAAACTATAAAGGCAACTTTTTTTAATGCAAAGACAAAGTTGCTTGATTAAAATGTGTTAACACAAGTGAGTTACAGCAAATGACATATCTTCGAACACTTCCATTCTGCCGTTTGACGATTCAGTCTGCAATGTTTATTCTTTATAAAATTGATTGAGCACATTATATTCACCACAAATCGATCCGTTGCTGTTATGACGCACATTTTGATACATAAATTGCGTGACTGTTGGATTCAAACTATTCTTGAAAATCCAGGTTGCAAGTCGTAGGAGATGGTCAGCGTCTTGGACTGATTCATGATTTGCGCTAGGGCCTACTCATTTAACTCGCACGCTATCGTCGCGACATTCCGCAACTCTCTTTCTTACTTTCATTGTTTGTACCCATCAGCAACAACCACTTTGCAACTTGCAAGAAACGGATGCTAACATTACATATGCCACAAACATGATGGGCAGGATCTTTGACGAAGCTAGAGCCATGTAAGTAAAATGTTGATGTTGCTATCAAATAACCAATACAAATTTAGTCCATCTGGCCTTTATCATAGTATGTGCGTGAATTATGGACAAATCCAGAATGGCAACGTTGAACTAGTGGATGGACTCATTCCATCAGACGAACAGCTCACGGCCCACTTTGTTTGCTACGATCGGTACGTCTATTGCGCAGTTAATTAAACACCAAGCATGCCTTTTAGAAAAACGCCACAACGGAAATTATTTGTTGGCTCCAGGCTTACCATCAAGGACCGTGTAAAAGGCAAACATTGTGTCGATGACTCCATTGAGGAGAGAGATTACGGACGTTACAGACAACTCTGAATATAAGAATTGCATTATTCACTTTAAAAACACGCGCATAAACGCTAACATTCACATAGATAAACTAAAGTCGACTAAAACCTTAAAACTTCAAATGATAAGGTAAGCGCGTAAATAATCGTTTTGGATCTGCAGGCTGCGGATAACTCCTGTGCGATTTGCTCACACATTGACGGAAGTGTGTGTATTCATTTTGAGAATTAAAAGCAACGATTGTTAGCGATCTGCAAAATTAAAAATCAGTGCTTGCTGCATCAAAAAGCTAACAAATTGAAAGTGGAGGGGGTGACTGACACTGACAGGCAAATTTTAACACAGCAGACTAAAATTACTAAGTTCGTGTTTGTGCAACTTTTTCTTTTTAAAGTTTAGCGCTTTTCTTGTTTTTAAAAATCATTCAAACATTTATTTTAGGAACAAATAACAACTAAACAACAAATGCTACAACAAATTAAAAACATGCATTATCGTCATTGATTCGTTATTTATTCACATGCACACGTGGCATTTCGGCAATTGCAGCTTAAAATTGTGGTTGACCATTCACATGCTCCGTCACAAAAACAGTTCTTTGATTCGGTGTCCTGTAATCGTTTTTGAAATAACTTGACAATCTATAATACTTACTCGTTTGCTACGGCACTCACTTAAACAATGCTCAGCGTTGTTCCAGCTAAAACAACTTGAACGCTTGTTGCGTCGTGCACGGTTACTTTCAGATAGTTCATTTTTGTTGGAGTTTTGTTGATCTGGAGTTTCTACACTTTCCAAGCTCTCCGGACTTTCAGGAGGAGTTGTCTGGAATGTTGTTGGCAGAAGGCTAAAACAGTTTACGTTATCAAAAGCAACTTCAAATAACTAACCTCCTTGTCCAAACACCTCACAGATCACGCCAATTGCAAAGAAAGCAGCCAAAAAGTAGAAAAACTTTCCGTTTGCCATTTCAATCAATAGAAATAAACAATGTCTATGATTTCAAATCAAAACTCGTTTGCTTTTATACCAAAAACAACCCTTTCAATCAAACATCAACTGACAATGTTGGGATTAAAAGTTGATCAACTAGAAATTACTCCGCTCCCGCACACTTTCTCCACTCACTTAAAATGCAAATCTTTTACGTTTTCTGCTCTAAACTGAATCACTTCAACCTTCAAAAGTCATGCTGCCTATCATACTTGGTTTGAAAATGATCAAGTTTTGCGTTAGATGCAATCGATGTTTTGAATATTTGTTGTTGTGAATCAAGTCTGTCAAATTTTGCACAACAACATAAATATTATTGCGAGAAAGTTCAAATCGCAACACATTTTAACATCTAGATGACTCACAAAACATGTCATTCCTGTGCAGACTGTTTCCGATCTACGTTATTTGTAAATCAGCATAATTTATGCAGCAACGATGATCAACAACAAATCACAATGTTTTATTTACTGATCGGCAACAATTTAAGAACACTTATTTCAATCACATTATGCGTAAATTGAAGTTATCTTTTCCGTTTAAACATTGATGTAAAATCCCATTTTGCCTAATTCAACATCGATTATTCCGGCAGCGTCGACATAGCCGTATGGTATGTTTTTGGCTTCAAGGATTTGGCTGAAGAATTGGCAAATGTCTGCAAAGTTTGGACGATCTGCTGGGTTTAAAAGCCAACAACTAAGCATCAAATCGTGACTAAAGTGGTTAAGTTTTAAAATGTTGTTAATTCAAACTTGCATTTCATCTAAACAGTGTTCAGTCTTCTGCATTCGTTGACCCGATTCCAAAAAGGGAAGAATACTGTCGTTAGTTAAATTAGAATATGGAACGGAGCCAAAACTAAACAATTCGTGCAGTAAAATGCCAAACGACCAGCTAAAATGATATTGTCAGAATTGATTGATATTTTAAACACTTACACATCTGACTTTACAGAATACTCTTTTGCGTTCAAACATTCAAGTGCAAGCCACCGCAAAGGAACTCTCCCACCTCGACTTACATAAATTTCATTGTTTTCAAGTGTTCTACAAAGTCCGAAGTCTCCTATCTAAAACAACTCTTTTAAATGATTGTTGACTTAAAAGAACTTGCTTTGCAGACAAGATGTTGATCTAACAAGATGTTGCGTGCTGCGATGTCTCTAAAACTTAATGAATGTTTTAAAAGCAAAGTTAAACAACAGAACCTGTGAATGTAGCCAAGACTTGTAAAATAGTTCTAAACAGGTAAGTTGCAAGTTTAAACTAAAGTCGGACTCACCAAACCGTCCGCTATTTGCCATGAGAATTTTAAAAACTGTTTTATTTGCAAATCAATTTTTTCTGTGTCGTTCTGAAAAGAAAAAATGTTTTTGTTAAAACAAAGAAAGTTTACTTGTTCTATTTGCTTGTTCTGTTTAATTACATAGTCTAACAAGTTTCCATTTACACAATACTGTAAAACAAGTAGCGGATTTTTAGAGTCATAAACATAACCGAGAAGACAGGTCTTAAAAGTTTAAACTGGATTTGAACGTAATGGAACTTGCTTACCAAATGTGGGTGATATTTAAGAGATTTCATAAAATCGAGTTCCTAAGATCAGTTTATTACTTAAGAAGCAATTTTGTAAAGTTGGTTACTTTTTGAAAGTCTTCTCTTGCCAGGTCATTTGCATCTTTTGGAAGCATTTTGATGGCAACTTCGCAGTCGTGGAATTGTGTCAGTGCAATTACATTCTTATAAACATGTCGAATTCCAGCGTCGCCTATCAACTGTCCAAGATATATTTCACCAAAGGCTCCTTTGCCTAGTACTTTTTCGTAGTAAATTAACAAGTTTTGACTGTCGATTTCCCACAAGTCTGTCGAGGCTCTAAAATATTTAAAAGCATCCGATATTGTTAATTAAGTTTATACCTTTGTGCGTGACGAGTTCCGATTCTTTTTAAAAGATTGCCCATTAATGCGTAAATTGTGTTCTTTCGTCGTTTGTTTCTGTATTTGTGGTGGCACCAAACAAGAAGACATATAACAACAATGAATGTAATGATAGAAAGCGGAATTCCAATATACAAGCCAACTGAAATGTGATTTTAATTAAACACTTCTTTGAACTTTTGAATTGTTTACGTTTTTGTGAACTTTTTGACAGAGGTGCTGACGGATTTTGCGTAGATGGCTTTTTTGACAGAGATGCTGACGGATTTGGCGTAGATGGCTTTTTTGTAGGTCCGGGTTTGATTATAAGTGTGCTGCTTTTCGATTTAGTATTAGTATCAAAGTACGTTGTGGCTTTTTGAGTTGATTGTGTGCTTGGCGATGAAGTTTGTGTGGGAGATTGATTAGCTAAATTGTTGCCGAGTTTAAAAGAAACTTCAAAGATTAAAAATTACTGAACACTTTTAACGAGTTGATAATCCAATAAGAATCGTTAAAAACACGATAATTGTCACGCACAAAGTTCCTGCAAGTTAATTGATCGTAAAAGTCGCAATCTTCCACCCATTCACTACTTGGAAAGTCGCCACAAAATCTAATTGTAATTGTTATCTGGAATTTAATGACACAATTTGTTTAAGAAACTTCAAAAGCTTGCTTGTTGGTGACAAAACTTTTCGTCGATTTTGCAATTTCCAAAAAACTTTGCCGTCGGAGTGCCCCAACTTTCTGGATTTGGATTAAGTCCTCCGTATTTTAAGTCTTCTGGGATTTTTAAACGTGGGAAGTGCCAGATGCTGATATACTCGGATGTTATTTCTGTGGCATAAACTCCGCCGTTCGCTAAACTTATAAAATGCTTAAAACTCCTTTAAACTCTAACCTTTGTTAAATCCTTCTCCATAGTTGTCATTTCCGTCAGCCAAAATTTGACAGCCTCTGTTAATTTTTTGTCCCGGTGCTTTTATATAGCAGTTAGATTTGAGAAGCTTTCCAGTATATTCGGTACTTGAATTAGTAATTTGACAACCTTCGTCTGTATTCAACGACATCGTGTTGTTTTTATTTGTGTTGACTCCTAAAATGGATAAAATTGATTTTAACGCAATCCCCAATTTAAAACAAGTTCCACCTTCTATGATATTGATTTGACCGCATCCTGGCCAATTCTCAACTGCTCCCCACAAAATAAACATAGGCCATGTCGAGCAAATACTTGCAGGAGCATGTGCTAAACAATAAAGAACTTTAAAGTTATGCCAACAAGCAATCACCTATGTCAACTACAAAAAGTCCGTCTTTATAGTCTTTTACTGATTGAAGTAAAACGGTTTTTCGACCAGGTCTCCCATCTTCAACTTTATTCTTCGAATCAACGCCGATATAAACAGAACCGTCAAACGACTCTTTAAATAATCCTTGTTCAACTGCATCGTTTCTAGTTAAATATTCAACATAAGCGCCAAAAGGGTCTTTGATTGCTTGAAAGTTGAATTTGTCTAAATCTTTATTTAAAGCACTACATGATTCTAACATACCGGCAAATTTCCCCTTTTCCATGTAATTGTCCAAAAGAACATATTTTGATTGTACAATTAGGAATGTAAAAGCAGAATTCAACAACAACGCAAAAGATAGCATTTAAAAGCAATAAAGACGTAAGAAGTCTGCCGAGAAAATGGTCGTGAATTAAGCGGATTAATAAACGCCTCGGCTACTGATTTCTGATAAGAAAATATTATTTTTAGTTTGACAGACATTCTGCTTTTATCAAAAACTCTAACAAACAATATTTTAAACATTAAGATTTGTTTTTTAAAACTCGTTTTTCCGCCAATTCACAACAGCGATAAATTAGGGAATAATTAAGAAGTCTTATTTTGAGTTCAAACAACAAACATTATTCAAATGTGCATTCCCCAATTGCAGAAATAGTTGAAACATCAAATATCGCTCTTCACTGCTTTCCCTGTAAACAACTTCATGAACCTACATTTTCTTGTTAATTCACTGATCAAACCACATTATAGTATTCTTACCGTAAACACGCATGAGAAAACGTTTGCTTCCGCTAAATATTGCAAAAATCCCGTGGATTGCTTGGTCTCCACGTCATGACATCAAAAATCTCACGGAGTACAATTGTTTCTGCACAGTCCATTCTTGCAAACAACAGTCAAAATTGTATTTGGCACACTTTGGCCGTAAACATTCTGATAAACAAACATAAACTTGTATTTTGGCGTCGTTCTCAGTATTCAGTGGCTTAATTGATGTCTAAAATCTTCATTGGTTTCACAATACAGTTTCCGTGTGCATTCAAAAATGGAGAGTGATCCGTTTATTTTTGCTGGTCTACTGCTTAATGTGTTGGGCTTGCTATTAAACTTGTTTTTAATTCTTATTGCTGTACTTGCACAAAAAAGCAAACATTTATCAAATTACTCACAAATCGTTCTAATCAACTGCATAATAGACGTAATCTTTTCAATTGAACAGGTTTTTTCGCAACATGTAAGTTGTTTGAATGAGTCAGCTTTTTAAAGAAGTCCATTTTAGCGCTTGATCATTTCTGACGGGATTATGTTTATTTTTCCAAATGGCCCAGAACGTCATCTTCTTGGAACTTCGTGGATATCACTCTCGTTTTGTTTGCACACATTTTCACCACTGCAAACAATCACAACATTGCCGACTTTGTTTTATTACCGATACAAAATTGTTTCAAAGTGAGTTTGCAAATCCATTCAGAAAGTGTTTAAGCCCGCTTAAAAATGTTTTTAGAATTCCTCAAACTATTACTCTCATTAAATGCATGTGCTTATCCACAATAGCTACTTTAATTATGACCTCAATTGCCGGATTTGGAATTTATCAAGCAAATTATGCACCAAATCCAGAATATTTAATGATTTTGACAGCAAAAGGACTGAATGTCAATTTAGATGACTTTTATGTGTTCGATGTGGCAAGCTTTGATTTTGAAAAGCATTTAAGTGGCATCTTTTTAGAGATACTCCGGAGTCCTTGTTTTTACGTTGCTGGCCGGAGTTATTTTCACATTCTGTTTTGTTTTGGTGCTTTTAATCATAAAGAAAACTTGGGATTATTTGAAGCGCTTCACGTCCGACTCTCAAACAGCACATTCTAAAAACTTACAAAATCAATTCGGTCGTTATTTGGTGGCTCAGGCTAGATTGACATATTTTAACGCCCAATCAATAAACTTTTAGACAATAACTGGAGCTTTATTTGCAATCGGACCTGTCAGTTTTTTAAATGCGTGCATCTTTCTCAAGTTCTACATTAACTGGCCATTCTTTATGATCCCGTCCGCTTTTCTCCCCGTCTTAAATGCCTTGTTAACAATGTTGATGGTTGGAAGTTACAGAAAGATTGTGCAACGGATGTTTATTGTTTGCTTCAAATGCAAGCGTAATCGAAATGTAACTACTGTTAATACAATCAGCATAAAAAGCAGTTCTTGACTAATAAATCTTTATTGAAACAACAAGTCTGTTGAACTTTAAAGTGCCGTGAACGTTTTGATTTCAACTATTCTGAATTCAAATGTTGTTCAAAAAGATCAATGTTCAAGTTGCCTTTTGAATTATGAAAGAAGTGCATCATTTTTAACGACGAAACTAGACATAAAATTGCTTTTAAACTCAAATCGTCTAATGTCGGCCGAACACGTCGACTTCTAAAAACAAGCAATCAATTTGGCCATTAGATTACATGCATATCTTAACGCGAACAACACGATTGGATTTGCAGTTCAAAGGACTACTCAATTTAAGTGCTCCGGCGGCCAGCACGGAAGCGCACAACACTTATTGCTGTCCTGCGAGCACTTTGAACGTGTTTGATTCGTCTGAAGTTATGATTTTTGCAGACTGTAGAAACTTTGAGTTCTTTCAATGTGTTGTTTTGTCGTCAAGAACTCAGTTTAAGCGCAATTAGATTAGTTGTTGCATCAAAAGCTTGACGAATCAAATCAGTGTTACTTTTGGTTATTGTGTTCATTTTTATCCGATTCAAATCGGTCGCCTATGTAAACAATGTGGAAATTTGTTTATTGTGCGCTTATTGTTTGGGCAGACGCGTGTATTGTCTAGTTTTTGATGAATTTTACACATTGTTCTTTTCAATCATACACTCGAGTTTGAGCGAATTCAATCTTACTTATCGACTTTAACTTAGCAAATCAACAAATTTCAGAGACATGACTTCTCCAGCAGCGTCACTTAACGCCATTTCTGACATTCTGGAGCAAACTGTTTGCTGTTTGAAACCGGCCGAGACTTACAACACTCCCATCCAAGAGTACGAGCATGGCTTTGATGATCGTCGACGTCTGTCATACGTAAGCGTTAAAGTTCAAAGTGATGCGTTGGACCAAGGTGGAGAGCCGACAAGAGACGCTGGATTGTGGATCCGTTACGCATGTAAGTGCTTTGGAGTTGTTTTGCGCACTAAGTTCCGCTTTTAAGCTGTTCGTCCAGGCGACATTTTGTGCCATGTCATTCCAATCAAGTTGGGCGGTCCGGGCTACGGCCACAACGTGTTCCCGTTGAACGAAAAGGTCGGTTATTTCGATATTTAAACGTCACCTTTAATTGAACTCTATTTCCAGATCGACATAAACGAGTGGAACAACGCTCAAGACGCGGTCTACAACTATTTAAAGGAGAGCGAAGATCGGTACGCGTACTTGCAGTATGGATTTGTGTTCGACGACAAGGTTGACAAGCGAAAAATGTTCCATCCCGTCAAGGTTTACTATCACTTCGCTTTGCATGACAAAAACGGATCGGTTGCTCAAGAATTGGGCGGCATGTTGGACAACTGGAAACCGGTCTTTGTAAAACGTAAAATTTAGATTGTGTGTGGACTTTAACGAATAAACTTTATTTACGTTGATTATCACATTCAAACATCATTCAAAGACATTTCAATAAGCACTCGAAATCTTTACAGTTTTGACAGTTCTGTTTCTGTTTTTGCAGTCAGTGTTGACAAGTCATATTTTGGCGGATAGCAAACAGTTGGCGCTGGAACGGGATGGCAGAGATAATGACTAAAAAGTGTGAAAATTGCAAAAGAACATAAGAATGTTTGGTTACTTTGCTCCGGGCATTCCGGTCTGCGGCCAATAAGTTGGACCTGTTTGAAATCCAGCCGTTAATGGTCCAAGAGGTCGAAAGTGATCGTAAGCATGTGGAGATGAATGTAAAAGTGGAGCTGTAGCAGCAGTCGATGACGGATATGCAGATAAATTGACTAGTGGATTGGAATCTGGTAGTTTCGGTAGCTGTGATCGAAGAAGAAGATTTGGAGAGTATCCTAAATATTTAATTGCTAAACTGTGTGATTTAAACCAAAAGTCAAACACAACATGAGAACGCTTTTTTGGGACTATGTTTATTTAGAACGTAAATTTGAACCCGACAGTTTAGTAGTGAAAGTATTCAATTACACGTAAACGAACAAACAAAACACACTCAAAATTTTGTACACGACCGTATTTGTTCCAAGAATGAATCAAACTCGACTGCGTGTTGCTTTCTTTAAAGGATATCCTATGGTTGATTGGTACTGCAATGAGCAGCCTACACTGTTTGCAAGTAAAAGTTGTCCAACGCCTGGTCTGGCCGTTGAGGTAGTTTTAGTGTTTGTTTTAAATGCTAGCTTTTTAGATTATTCAACTAATAGCTGATTATTTGAATATGACTGTTGAAGTAGCAGTTGTTCGAGAACGTTTGAATGCAGATGATTGGAATGGATTAAAAAACGGATCGATTGATTTGTTTTCAGCAACAGACGAAAAAACCTATCAACGTTCTCAAGACTTTGATTTCACAGTTCCTTTATATGAGGCAAGTTTAAAGAATTGTTTTCAAACAACAATTGCCATTTTTAGACATCTTCAATAATTGCTGTGAAACGAGCAGACAAATCAATGTCAGACTTGTTTGACTTCTTTAAAATATTCAGCGTTGATCTGTGGATTTTGATCGGGTGCATATTCTTGTGCTTTATCCTCATCGGATTGTTTATAAAGTTAGTGGAATATCGTTTGGGACTGCGTCGTCAATTAAAAACAACCAATGTAAGTTTATAATTGGATATAACAAATTAGAGAGTTTCAGTTTATGTGGCGCTTTTTGCGCTTCCAGTTGATACAATGGGAAGAAGGATTTGTTGACTTCAGAACACGATCAGGTACTTAAATAATTGTCTATGTTAATCAACTTAATTTAGACAAAATTCTAATGATTGTCTTTGCTCTTGCACAGGTGAGATTACTTTTAAAAGTAATGTCCAAAAAGACTTTAGTGCTCAATTGTAATCTCTCTCTTCCAAAGTTCTATTCTCACTTCAATTGTTCGTCTACGGCCTCGAGAACCGTTTAGTCTTGATCAATTACCTTCTTTGTTGGAAAGGAAACGCTATTCTATTGTGACTACTAATTTACACAGTTGGTGAGAAGTTTTTAGAGTCTGTTAATGTGTATAACGTTTGAAATTAGGTATTTTGAAGCAATGAACACAACTAATCACTCTCCGTTTTATGAGCTGCGTCATGCCATTCAACAAAATCCGATTATTGAAAAGAAAACAAAAACAGAGGCGCTTGATTCAATTGCAGACGGAGACAAACTAGTTATAATGCAAGAAGATGAAAACATTTACTTTTCTATTCGGCATTATTGTCACTATGTTTACATGAAAGTGAGCTTATTAAATTAAAATGCGGTGTTTAAACGTTTTTAGAGTCCATTTCCGTCTAGCGACAAAAGATTTATGATGCAGAAAGGCCATCCTCTCCTTCCACAAATAAACCAGGCAATCTTAGTGCAGAAAATGAAGATCCTGCGTATTTACCGTAAATATACAATTTACCGAACACGTTCTCAATGTAATTGGCAACCAATGGAGCCGTCTGCGTTGTGTAAGTACAACATTGTTTAAAGTTGTTTTGAATTAATGTTTTAGCGTTGGTGCCTTATTTCGGAGTTCTCATCCTGTTCATTACAGGCACTTTGTTGTCGTTTGTTGTTTTTAGTTTTGAGATGTTTAAAAAGCGTTTGACAAGTAAATAAAGTTGTTGTTTGAACTCACCGCAATTTGGAACATTGTACAAACTGGTTGTCGGATCTTGCCCACCTGTCATTAATTGATTCCCCAATAAGTTTGTTGGAGAGGACAGATCAGTTGTAGAGGGAGTTTGTGTTAATGCAGCAGCAGCCACGTTTTGGCATGCGGTCATCAAGCCGTTGAAGTTAAAACGATATGCGTAGCGCTGCAATTGATGTTGTTTGTTTAACATATAAGTTGAACTTACTTTTCCGTGTACTTTGCACATGATGTTCTTGTCGTAATAGTAGCGCAATGCTCGAGACAGTTTGTCATAATTCATGTTCGGCTTGCTATAACGACTGCAATTGGTGTTATTTGAACGCAAAAGTTGTTTTGGAAGATTTGACTTGTGAAAGAGTTTCAAAAGTTACCTTTTTCTTTCGCCCCAACGTTTTGCAACCTCATCAGGATCCAACAATTTGAATTCTCCACGTGAGCCTTCCCAAGCAATGCAATGAGAGTTTTCAGCTTCATCAGCGAGAAGTTCCAACAGAAATTGCCATAACTGAACTTGACCACTGCCTTGAAAAGAAATGAAGTTAAATAGTTGCTTGAACAAGTTGTTTTTACCTTGTGGAGGCAATTTAGTCAAAAAAGGCGATGAATTGAAGATTGTCTAAAAAGATTGTTAATTATTAAGTTAGAACGAAAATAAAAGCATCCTTTGTCAAAAAGTGCAAAGCAGTCGAGAAGAATGTTTGTGTTTACGCCTGAAAAAAGCGCGCTTGCTTTGATTTTTAAATTCGTTTCTCGCTTTTCTGATGCGTTCTTTTTTGAGCTTATTCTTTATTCTTTCTTCTTTAGTTTGGCGCAAAGATGTCTGAAAGCGAATCGGACGGTGCTTTTGAAGATCGAATTTATGCGAAGCTATCAAAGCCGAAGAGAAAACGGAAGGCTTATCCCAGGTTTGTAAATTCTTTATGATCATTCAATATTTTAATTTAGAAAGCAAGGAGAGTGTGTTGAATGCAAGCGACAAAAGAAGATACAAGCAAAGAATATGTGCCGGTATGTTATTGCTTTGATTACTAATTTGTAATAACCTATTAGTTTAGATCCTGCTATCAACTTTCTCTCAAACAACGGCCCGAATATTCCGAGCCGAATTGTTATTGTGTCGAATGCCAAAAAATGACAAGGCTTTATGCAAATGCAATGTGTGGGTAAGTTATCAAGTTGTAATTAAGATTTATGTTTTGCATTTAGAAATTGTTACACTTCAAAAGTTGCAAAAGCAAGAAGAGCAAATGTGGAAAAACACCGAGAATGCAAACAATGCAAAGAAGACAAAATTTATCAAAGCTCACGATCTTTGCAGGTAAATTAAAACTAAATGTATTACAGCTAATATTTTTGTTTCAGTGCCTGTTATAGGCGTTCAATGCCGAAAACGAAACAGAAATGCGAAGACTGTGGACAAACAAAGATTCTTCCAAACAAAAACACTTGCTGGTAAGTATAAAACATTCGTTTCTTTTAAAATTGCTTTTAGCTTCGCCAGAGCACAAAAGAGCAACAAAACTGACATACGCATGTGCAAAGCGTGTGGAGAGATGCGACCGCATGCTGCAAATCAAATGTGCCAGTAAGCTTTAACATTTTTAAATAATTTATGAATTACTACAACATTTAGGCAATGCTACAACAAATCAAGAAACGATTTGAGCAAGCACAAGAAGTGCGCAAAATGCGAAAAAATGAAACCTATTTATGGACATGGAATGTGCCAGTAAGATTTAAATTAATGTTGAGGCAAAAATAACTAATAATGTTTTTAGAAATTGCTGCTTCCAAACAAAAAAGAAGATACAAACAATCATAAAGAATGTGCATCGCTTGTGAACAATTGAAACTAATTAAGTGTCGAGAAATGTGCAAGGTAAGCTTTTTAAACTTTAAAAGCAATAATTGATGTTTTAGTGCTTGTTATCAAAAAATATTTGTTCATCCAAAGCGCAAAATGGCTAGAAAGAGCAAAGAAAGTCAACTTTTGGTTCCAAAAAGTTGAATTGAGTTCCGGAGACGAAGAGGAGATTTCAACCCAATCAACATGAAAATTGAAGTTGAGTTCCGGAGATGAAGACGAAGATGGGACTTTCAACTCAATCAACATGAAAAAAGAAGTCAAAATGGAACAACTTGACGATCAACAACCTGGCCCTTCATGGAAGTAATTTAACGTTGTCAATAAAGAACTTATAAACTCTATTTGATGTTGTCAATAAAGAATTAAAAACAAACCCGCTCTTAACGAATCTGAAGCCGAAGATCCTTGAGTTCCACTTAACTCCAGCAATCGGTTGTCTGTATTTGCAATGGAAACAACTGGAGGCAGCAACGTTGCATTTGGATCGTAGTGCAAATTTTGATAGTTAACGAAGGCGTCATTTGTTGAATTCAGTTGAGATATATGAGGAGGCCACGCCGATGAAGCTTGTGTTGAAATAGACGCTGAAAACTTAAATGATTATCTTCAGTTTAAAAACATCTCCAGCAAATCAAATTTAACAAATCCAAGGCACTATCTCAAAAGTCAAAAAGGAAGTGGCTTCAGCAGTGTGGCCGGATGCTCTAACCAACAATCACTAGTTGCCGGATTTCCTGACCCATTGTCGAGCATCCGGACCTGATGTGATTGTCAGTTGTAGAGTCCGGAAGGGGTTAGGCCCGGAAATCCGTTTCAATAGGTGCGCGATTTCCGCAACCCTCTTGAACACTGCTTGAGGCCGGATGCGCCTTCTATTTTGAAGAGTATAAAAGTGGAGTCGATAAGGCTGGATTTAGTTAGTTTATACTTTAAACTTACACTGTTCCAAATCGTGAGACATTTTCTGTTAACCTAAAAACAAAGTCTATAAATTAACAACTACTGTTATTTAAAAGATCTCCAAACAAAGCACTCGACAAAAAAGCATTTCTTTCAATTAACAAACGCTGTTATTAAAAACAACTTTCATCTTAAACATCACTTTAGGACCCCAAAATTCAAAAACATCGCCTCATTAACTCAGGTACTGTAATCGGCGCCGTCGGCACCCCACTGGCAAATCCCGTAGAGCGGAAACGCGCTTATTCGTCAAGAAGCCCAAATGGATTTCAGCATAACCTTTTCGTGGCTTTTAATTTGCGTCCAAGCATTAAGAGAAATGTTTTGTAAGCGGACGGAAAGGTTGTCAAGGAGACAAGCGTCGGTTAAAAGTGACTTTTAAATGTTACAAGCTTTTAAGATATCAAAGAATTATTGTTTAAGATGTTTAACAAGTTTATTCAACAAAGTCCAGCAACTTTAGCGAAGGAATAAAACAATGAGTGTTCATTTTGTAACAAATTCGATGGCGTGTCGTATTCAACAACGTTTCCTAAATTTCAGTCTAAGTAACAAATCAGAGTGGAACAAAAAACGTTAACACAAAAAGCAAAAAATTGTTTATGTTTGAAGCTTTTTGACAAAAGACTTTTTTATGTTTGAAACTTTTGATTGACTTTTTTGTGTTAACGTTTTTTCGGTCCAAGCAAGATTTACCAGTTTGCATAACAAGAATTTTATCGTAGTCCATCACTGTATTTAACCTATGAGCAATTGTAAGAACAGTGCAATTACTGAAGTTGTCACGGATTGTTTGTTGAATTAGCTGGTCAGTTTCTGGATCAACAGCTAGAATTAAAAATATATTTAAAAGCATTGTGTAAGTCTTACATGATGTCGCCTCATCTAAAACTAAAACTTTGCTTGTACGCAGAAGTGAACGAGCCAAACAAATTAGTTGACGTTGTCCGAGACTATAAAACAACACATCTTATTAGCTAGAAGAAGTTATTTAAACCTCAAGTTATTGCCGCCATCTGCTATTTCATAATCTAAGGCCTTCAGTCAACGAACTAACAAAATTAGAAAGATGTGCTTTGTTTAGTGCACTAAGAAGTTGATTGTCTTCAAACTCTTCAAAGGGATCCAAGTTTAATCTCAAAGAGCCACAAAACAAGACCGGTTCTTGTGGAATGATTGTCAAGATGCGGCGCAGATTTGGTCCCAAATGTTTAATGTTAACGTTCCCAACTTTAATTGTGCCTTCAAATGGCTCGACAAGACGGAAAAGCAATGACGTCAAAGAAGTCTTTCCTAAAGTTTAAAGCATTAATTTAAAAGCATTTCAAGACTTACCAGCTCCTGTTCTTCCAATGATGCCAACACGTTGTCCGGCTTCGACTTTAAAGCTAACTTTATGAATAACTGGAGTGTCTTGTTCTCTGTATCGCAAAGAAACTCCACTAAACTCAACACTTGAATCAATTGGGTGTGCTCGGATCTTGTCCGTCCAAATAGGTTCGTTTTCTAGCACTATGTACTCTTTAATTCTTTCAACACAGACCAATTCTGTTTCGCAGTCTCTATATTTGTTAGCTGTCTCGCCAAACAAGCCTCCAATCTGGAAAGTTAGATTAAACAATAACAACGTTTATGTTAAAAACTTACTGTCGCCGAACTATTAACAATCATTCCCAACAAACCAAGTGTTATCCAACCACTGTTCGAAAACCAAATTGCAACTAGCAGAATAATAAGGATTGTAACGTTTGCAAACAAGTCCATTCTATTCTGGATCCAACAGTTCGCGACTATTTCGACTAAATTGCTTTCAGTTGTTTTGTCTAGTTTGTGTGCAAATTGATTGCGAAAGCGTTGAATGGCATTGAAAACTCGAATTGAACTCGCTCCAGTATACGCATCTTGAACAGAAGAACAAACTGCAGACATGGAGTTGCTTGAAATGCGTTTTTTTTTTTTTGTTTCCCCAAAAAAAAAAAAAAAAACCTCTTTTTCAAAAGGCGGAAATAGAGCTGGAGTGCTTTATTTGCACAAAAGAGAGTTTTGTCGGAAAGTAGCGCTGATCGAAACGCTTTTTCCGCTTTGAGGTTGCGAACACTATTTAAACATGCAAAACTTACACTAACAAAGACGCAAACAATGACTAAAGGAAAAGTGATTGGAATCATTGCAGGCATTGCCGCGAATATGCTCATGAACTGTATAATAGATTCGGCCACAATTTTCAATAAATACCGGTAAAGCTGACAAATTGACGTGTCCAGCAATTCGATGTCCATGGAGAAACGATTGATAATCCGACCAAGCGGAGTTTTGTCAAAAAATGACATCGGAGCACACAAAATTGAATTCATCAACTGTTTGTGGAATGAAGAACTTGCATTGTAACAACCAATAACCACGAAGAAGAACGAAGCAATTGTAAAAAGAACTAAAAATGTTTTTGGGAGTTAAAACGTTTTCTTTTTTACCCGTTCCGGATCCATAAAGTCCATAAATAATTAAGTTGTGCATGGACTTCCTCTTTAGTCATATTTATTGCATTTTGGCTCCATTTTGCCATGTACAAGTTGGAAAGTGTAGACGTTGCAGTAGAACCGACAAACAAGCACAAAGCAAACAATACAAATATGATGACTCCGAATTCTTTAACAAAGTCCGTGTACATCCCGTAAGAAATCCGGCCTTAAAATTAAAAATAAATACATCTGTATTCAAAGTCTCACCGGTGCGCAAACTTTCGGCTTCAATAAACAAGTCAGGTTCTAAACGTGCTTGTTTGATAACCTCTACCGATTCATCTTTTTGTTCGGTTTCAACAGTTGAAGATGCTTTTAAAGAGTGTGTTGAAGATGCAGTTGAAGACGAATTTAATCTGCTGTATTCACTATACGGTCCACAAAAAGTGATCTTTCCATCTAGAACAATCAAATAAAAAGAGTCTTAAACATTCAAAGTGCGTTCAAACCTTTCAAGCAAACAATCAAATCAAAATGATTCAAGTATGTTGTCGAATTAACAGCAACAATCCTCGTCTTTCCTTCAAGCATTCCACCGGGTGCAATCACATTTGTAAAGATTTGTCGACCAACGTGTGAGTCCACAGCCGATAAAACATCGTCCAAAATGTATAAATCGGCTTGTTGGTAAACAGCTCTTGCCAAGACTACTCTGGATTTCTGTCCTCCCGACAAGTTTATGCCTTTCTCGCCAATTTCTGTTAAATCTCCGCCAGGCAACAATTCTATGTCATCTCGGAGAGCACAAGCATCCAAAGTCCGTTCATACAGGCTTTCGTTGTAATCAGACTCAAAAAGAACGTTCTCCCTTAAAGTCATGTTTTGGATCCACGCTTGTTGCGACACGTAAGCAATGCGAGATGACCTCAACTTAACATCACCAAATATCGGCGGAAGCTCTTCAGCAATTCCAGACAATAGTGTAGATTTTCCACTAGCTACTTGTCCAATCACCGCCAACAAGTTGTCCGGGGCGAACATTTAAAGTAACATCAGACAAGTTTAAGTTAATTGGAGATGAAAGCCACGAAAACGACGCATTTGATATTTCAACTGGAACTTAGTTGTTTGGTGCAAGTCTTTAAACAATAAATAACTACCAACAAACTCGTCTCCTTCGTTGAACGGCAAAAGTTTTCGTTCTTCACGTTCTTCCTCATTCAAAAACTTGTTTACACGACGTAAACTGATCATTGTTGTAACAACATTTGCCAGCAATTGTGGAATCCTGTAAATTGAGTAGCGAATCATGTCGAATAAGAAAATAGTGACAAATGCAGATTTCGGAGTTAGATGGTTTCCATCAACAATTGCATAACCGTAGAACGTGACCAGAATTGCCTAAACGTTTTGTTAAAAACAGTGTAGTCAAAAATTACAATAAAAGGAGCGATGTCGTAGGACATTCGAATAAAGGTGCGGATGAGTTCAATTTTGACAATCTCCATAACCTCCAATTGCCTAATTTTACCGACTATTTTCTGCATTGACGATTCCCAGCCATACAATTTGAGTATTTTTATTCCATTTAACAAATCGTTGATTAACTTCAAACGTTCATCTTTGTGCTTCATTTGAACTGTCTAAAAACAAAACTTTAAAAGTCTTTTAAAAACGTTTGTACCGTAAAGCGAGCAGTCCACCTAGTTAACAACAAACTTGTGATTTGAAAGAATATTAAAATCCCCAATCCGTAGGCCATATTGTGAAAGCCGACTTGAAAGTTGAGCAGTATCATCGAAATTGTTATCTGAAACGAAAAATCTTTTCTTTGTTTAAACAATTTAAACTCACGGTGCTTGGACAATAAACAAATTCGTTGATCCACGCCCAGAACTTTTTACTGTGACCAACGTCAACGTTTATGTAGTTGATAATAACTCCAGTCGCGGTGTTTGTTTGAGCAGAAGGAGATAAACGCAACATCTAACAAATAGAAATTACAACAACAAAACTTGACTTTGTTTACTTTGTTGAAAATTAAAGATGCCATTGCAGTGCGGATTTTGTAGAATGCCAAGTTCCCGTGTAAGTTCAGCTGCATTATGGCCAAATTCTTTGCTAGATCGTTTACGACTAGAGCAACTGCTGGAAATATGGCTAGCCAATTTGGATAATTGCCAGTAGCAAACTCCAAAATTGATCTAAACGGTGTTGCAAAAAAGTTTTGATTTAGAAGACTTACGACAAAAGAACGTAATAAAGATATCGAGCAACAATAGTGACAAGCGTGTTTAACAACGCCTTTAACTGATGAGTCCAAGAACACTTGATTAACAACCACGTTAAATCCCAAGTTGAGCTGTTTGAACCGCTGTAAGTAGACGTAATCTTTTGAATATCCGCGGCTTTGTCGCTAAAGATTGAAGAACGTTAGTTTAAACAATGCTTTTGAATGTTGATTGCCTTTGTTCTAATTGCCAAAAGTCGTCAGATGAAACTCTTTCTTTAAAACTTTTGCGCAACAACGGTCCGGCATACATTTGGAAAGCATGTTGTGCAGTTGAACTTGTTTCAAACGGACATTGAGGCTAAAAGTTGTTCTTGTTCAAAGTGCAATCAATCTTTTTTAAGTTGTAATCACTCAACCTGTTCGTTTAATTGCTGATATCCATTTTCTTGTTGATCGTTGTCCGGCCAGTAAAATAAGATGACTTGAGTAAAAGAGCAACTAATTTCTGCTAATCCGAGCAACAACAAAATGACATTAACGGCATTTAATGATGTCTAAACATTATTATGCAATCTTTTAAAATCACATATGTTTTAAAGCTTACAGACACATCAGCAAATAAATAAAAATTGACTGGAGCAAGAGATAAAAGCTCCAGAAGCCATCCCAAATGTAGAATTCCATTTGTAACATATCCAAATTTGAGTGATAAACAATGAGTCAAAAGTGATAGAGTCTAGAAAAGATATTTTTACAATCTAATAAAAGAAAACTCACACAAAACAACAAATTTAACAACCCATAAATTTGTTGTTCTTTGAATGTTGCAGTTTTAAAGACCAAAACAATAAACAACGAGACAATTGAACAAACAACAGTTGTGATTGAAGATATCTGAAGCATTTAAAAGATTTGTTTAATCAATTAACTTCTAAGGATTACCAATTTTAATCTCGTTAGACTTGACCACAAATTTAATGACTTATTGGTGTAAAAATAGGCCGGTACACTTGTGGACAACAAAGCTATTGTGACAAGAAACATTGGCATTAATGGAAGAACGGCAAACGTCATGCATGTTGTAAAAAGATCTGCCAAAGTTGAATTGGCATTTAACGGAGACTTAACATGTACTTTTTATAGGAATAAAAAAGACACTTACAACAACCGGAGCTTCACACCACAAAAATCTAGACATTATTAGAGCAAACAAATCGAATAAACAATGCAACAGCAATCGCTGTTTCGAAATAACAAGCCAAAAGCAAACCTGTGCTTTTATCACTGGAACTTTTAAGAGAACAAAAAGCACCCTTATCGCTCGCTTATTACAGCGCACCACGGCTATTAGCAGAAGCAAAAATGACGAGAAGCGATTGTGAAATTCGGACCAATCGAACTTTTGAACCGCTTGTTTAAATGTGAACTTTTGTACTGTTTGCAGAAATTTAAATTAGTTATAACAAGTTGTTGAATCAAATTTATTCAGAGGATAATATTTTAAAGCACTATATTATGGCAGAGCTAGAATTATGGCAACGATAAAATTATGAAGTTTTGGACATTGCACCAGCAATTTTGTCAAAGATCAAATCAGAAATCTCATCCGCAAGTTGCTCATTTGACAGTTTCAATTTAAGCAGTTCTTTCGATTTCAAAATAGATCTCCAGTTATTGTCATCATTTTCATTCATGATGTAGCCCAACAAATGATCTAAACACTCATAGCAGTTGTAAAATAGTCTTTATTTGTTTAAAACTATTACCTTTAAACTCTTTGTCGTTGTGTGTGCTCGCTAAGATAAAGAGTGACAAAACATTGTTTTTTGTTATGTTCTTGCGCATAATCAATGAGCATTCAGACTAAAAACACATAGATAAACAGTTGAAGAGTTTAAAGACTAACCTTTAGCTTTTCAATCAAATATTTGTCTGCAAACACAAATAGATCCTCCACATATTCAATTGATGTAGAGTTCCAGGTAGCCTTTGTAGACATATTGGATGAAACTTTCGAATACTTCAGGTTTGATGTCTAAAAAGTATTGAAGTTCAAAGTTTATTAAAAGCATTTTACCTTCGATTTTGAACGACGTTTGTGCGAGACTCTTCCAATCCGGAATTAAACATCTGCATAAATGTGTCAGACAAATTGGTCAACAATTGCTTCTTGATCTTGAAGTTTTTAGTTCCAATCTGAACAGTGCATTCATCTGCAGCGTCGCCCTAAAAATTACATTGATTGATATGTTAGCTTAAAGCAAAATTACCTGTTGATAGAAAAGCCACATGTTGTCACAAAAACTTGTGTCTAACTCAATTGGCTTAAAGTCCGGCTGTTTGATTGATCGTTGAATGTTGCTAACAAATAAAAACTGTGTCGTTTTTGGCAAATTCAGAAGGCGGATACAATTCTTCATGTTCGACAAAATATGGTATTCCACGACCAGGTGTTAGATTCACTCGATGAGAATGTATACTCAATTGCTAAAATGCAAATATATGTTTAAAGTATAAATTAACGAATAACTTACTTTGTTGATGTTCGAAGTTTGGTTTCCGTCCACGTTTTCAATCCAGAAATTCCATGACAATTTAACAGATTTTTCACCATCCAAAGATTGCTGGAATTAAACAAAGATATGATGGGCTGGAAGAATCCGAATACTTGGGACAAAAATTTAAATGAAATTTCAAACGGCTTTTGAAGAATGTAAAATCTTCACTAAACAAACTCTTTTTCGGGTCATCTCGCGCTGCAACAACTGAAAAATTTTCAATTCTCCAGCGAACTTCCGTAGTGTAAGCAGTACATTTATATTTTACAGTCGTCATTTTGGAGCCTGAAACATAACAGCGATTAAAACACTTAAAACGCAAGACGCATTAAATGGCGTTGAAGCAGCGATCAATGTTTGTCGGAGCGCAAATTGCCAATTGATTTTTCTGCATAAATTATGTGCGCGCAAGAATGAGCAAAGAATGCCAACAACAAGCAATGTTTATTTACAAGTTTATTCAAACAAAAATTAACAAATAAGTTCGACAAAAAACATTGATTGACATTTTTTGTCGCATCTTTTATGTGATCAATAAGAAGAATAAGTTTCCTCGAGAGCAATCTAAAATGAACATTAATCATTTAATCAGATCTAAAAGTAAACTCACTTCATCGCTGTCCATTTCCGAGTACAAAGGAACCACTTTTCCTATATATTTAGTGCAATTAAAGCGATTGATGTCGAATTTTGTGCCGTATTTCCTTTTTGCATTGTTGTAGCGTATCTGGACGTGTTTGTTGTTTAAAAACGACACCAGGTATAGGTTACCTGCGGCAATATCTCATATGCTGTCTTGTTTAAGCGATGAATGCCTCTGTCATAGTGTGTACGGTCAAATAGCTTTTCACTCCAGCAAACAATTGCTCCGAAGTCGTATTTGGGCATCATTTTGTTGGCGAAAAAGAAGTTGTTTTGCACAAAGTTTGTTCGCACATCTTCGAGACCAAACACGCAAAGTTCGTTTCTCCAGATTCCACTGTCACATTGTGTTTCATTTCTTGACCACAAATCAAGTCTAAACTGTTCTTACACTTAAAACATTCAAAAACAACTCGCCTGCTCATTCCAAAAGTTGTTCCAACATCTTCAACGCACTTTTGAGTAAATCCGCCAGGAAGTTGAATGTTGTCATTGTTGTTCAACGAAGTAAACAAGATGTCATCGGCCATTGTTGCCCACTTCTTGTTTATTAGTTTGATTGTTGATTCCAGATTCAACTTTTCAACTATAAAATCAACTGCCTTGCGTGACATGATACTTTGGACCGTTCCGTGAGATATAGTTAATCTTGGTGCATGTCCGTTGACTGTGAGTTTGTTGCGTTTAACTATATAACATTTGATCATTAAAAGAAAAAGAAGAGAGACTAGTGTTCCGCAAAAAAGAGCAAAAAACTCTCAAAAGCAAGTTGAAAAAACGTTTCGAAGCTCTTTTTTGCGGAACGCTAAGAGAGACACAAAACTTACAATCTTTGAACAAATGAAGTTTTCTGAAGCTCCACTTGACGTCTTCTTTTTCTTCTTCTGCCATTCTTTTGCTGTATTGTGCCGTCACATCGTTTGTTCCTTTGTACCATTTAAGAATCTGAACCATTTCTTGATTCGTTTTCAACGGAATATCATGATTTTGAAGCATCATGACATACTTCCAATGTCTATTTTTCGTTAATAACCATTTAAGGCATTCAAGATGATGAGCGTTTGTGTTGTGTCTAAAAGCAAATAGGAACATGATATTTAATTTAAAAGTACCCTTTACTGTCCATATTCGCCTTAAAGTCAGTTATGTGCACATTTGGAAAGCATTTAGCTAAATCTTCCATCCTCTTCCGAAACAGCGGATCTGCTTTTCCGTCTATAGAGTAGCAATAAATATTCTGAGGCGCATAGTTTATTGCCAACATCATTTCAAGAAAGTGATAATCCTAAACAAACTAAAGATTATTCAAAACATCGATCAACTAAAACAAACTCGATAAACATTCCTTGCAAAGGCAATTGGAAACTTCAGTTCATCCATACTTAAAGGTATCCTGTCAAAGTGGTTCCTTGCCGAAATTGAAGCGCAATCAGTTGGTAAATCTTGCGGCTCTTCCGGATCTCTGTACTTGATTCTGTGCTTCTTTGCCAAATAAAAGCGTTCAAATTCCGGATCGAAAAACTTGTAACATGGAAGATCTTTTGTGACATTAGGTCTGATGAAATGCAGCAATTTAATTGGTTCGTGTGTTTTTGTCACAAAGATAGTATCAAACGGGTTGTTGTAATCTAAAGACAGAATGCTTTAAGTAATTGAAATGTGTCAACTCACCAAAAACAGTTGCAAGTAGATAAAGAAAAGACAACAAAATGAGAGTGCATCCGGTGAACTGCTTGATAAAACGCTTCATGATAACACACCAAACCGGTAAGTTTGACAAACGTCGCATTCGAATAAACATTCTAAAAACAAAGCAGCAGATTAACCAGCAAACACCACATAATTTTGCGTAAGTCCGATTAAAACTACAATTTCTAAACAACTTTGACTAAAAGAAGAACTCCATAATAATCTTCGTCACTCACGCTTGTTAAAAAACGAGTGCAATCGTAACGATTCGGCAATCGACTCTCTTTCAATTTATTCAATAGACGGACGGCGTTTTTTGTTCACATCATATAGTCGAAAGATCGGTAAGCGGCAGTACTTGTCCATTTCCTCTGATTCGTTGTTACTATGAATTAGAACGTGTGCGTTTCGGTGCTTTGTTCGAGGAGTTAGGCATTATTCGGATTAGCATAAATTTGTGGTTATTAAACGGTTTTTTGGCTAAAGGCAGTTGTATTTATTTGCGTGGTTGGAAACTGGCGTGGAATTGAAGTTTTAAAAACAAGGAACTAATATAACTAAAAACAATTTATTCACAATAACAAAAATAAAACAATCAATAAATGCGAAAAGTCTTTTTCAATTTTCAACTTTTTCAATTTTCAATGATCTGAAATGATTTTTTGAGATCTTTTTTTAAACAATCAAACTTACTTCAATACCCGAAGCCAATATGTTAGTACCTATATAGTCGTTTGCATATTTTCCGCAATTAAAAAGGCTCATGTTGAAAGCAGATCCATACTCTTTTCTTGCGTTATTCAAACGGACCTAAACAGTTGTTTATTATCATTTAAAGTCTTCAAAACTACTTGTGGCAACTTCGCATAAGAATTTTTGTTCAATCGGTGAATTCCTCTGTCGTTGTGAGTCCGGTTAAAGAGCGCCTCGTTCCAACAAACAATTGCACCGAATTCATTATCGGGATACATTTTGTTGATGTTAAAGAACGGATTGTTTACAAACTTCGAAAGCAAGTCTTCCAACCCGAAAATGCAGGCGTCGTGCCTCCAAATTTGACTTCCACAATGCGGTTTTCTTCGGATCCACACGCCGAATCTAAAACAATTGGGTAAACTTTATAAGGTTTTAACTTACCTAGTCAATCCGATAACAGTTCCAATTTGTCTATAACATTTCTGAGTAAAGCCGCCAGGTAAACGAATGTTGTCGTTGCTGTTAAGCGAAGAGATTAAAAATTCGTCAACTGTTGTCGTCGGAAACGAATTAAGTTGCTCCATTGTTCTGACTCAAGTCCATTTTGTCGTGAATAAAGTCGACTGCCTCTCTGGATAGAGTTGTTTGAACCATACTACGAGACAAGTCCAGCACTGGCTTGTTTCCGTCAACGGTGAGATTGTTTCGAGCGGCTAAATTGGAATAAATTAATAGTTTCTAAACATCCCGTTAAGCTTACGGTCTTTAAACAATCGAAGAGATTGGAAGTCCCACGGAAGATGTTTCCATTGATTCCGTTCTTGTGTCGTTACATCGTTTGTGCCGTTCATCCATTTGAATATCTGGACCATTTCTTGATTTGTTTTCAGAGAAACATCGTGATTTTGAAGCATCATGACGTATTTCCACTTCTTGCTCTTGTCTGACAACATTTTTAAACACGCCATGTGATGATAATTTGTGTTGTGTCTAAACAACAATAAGACTGCACAATCAATTTAAAAACTCAACCCGTTACTGTCCATATACATGCCGAAATCGGTTATAAGAATATTCGGAAAGCATTTAGCTAGTTGATGTAGTCGCTTACGAAATAAAGGCTTTGCGCTGCCGTCAATTGAATAACAATAAAAGTTTTGAGGCGCGTAAGTTGTAGATAAAATGATTTCAAGAAATCTGTAGTCCTGAAACAAACAACAAACTGATCCTACAGTGAGTTAAAATCGTAACCCTGAAAACGTTTCTTGCATATGCAATTGGAAAGTCCGCTTCTTCTTTAGACATCGACACATTGTAGAAGTTGTTCCTTGCCAAAATAGAATCACAATCCATGGGTAAACCTTGCTCTCCCGGATCTTGATATTTGACTCGAAACTTTCTTGCCAGTTTTGCACGATCAATTTTTGGATCAAAAAAGTCGGCACACGGAATGTGTCCCGGTGTGATTGGGTCGCAAATATCGTGTCTCTTTTGGAAATCCTATTGAAAAAACTGTGTAAAGTGAAGACGGATCGTAATGTCCTAACAAAGCTGTCATAATAAATAAAAGAATAAAGATTATAGCAGCAAATCCGGCAAACAAATGGTGCAATATGTTTTTGTTGTTCAACATTCTAAACACATTTAAAAGCAACCAAAACAATAATTAAAATTACCTTTATATAATTAACCAACGCGGCAACTCTTTGCTTTTCTGTCTCCAGCAATCCAACATTCATTTGATGCGTTGTAAAAACAAAGCTTTCGCCGACTCAGCCAAGAGAAACTGTTTAAAAAGTCAACATGGGCGATTATGAATTTGCATTTTTCTCTTTCAGCTTTGTAAACAAAGCTTTTTGTGCGAAGTGTGTGTTCTTGTTTAGTTACTACTACTATTGAATGATACGTTTATTTACAATTACATAACAACCAAGATCACATTTCTTCTCTTAACGGCTGAATGAGGTTCTGAAACTCGAAGATGTAATCATTACATTAATTTAGCGGTTACCAAAATGCCCGAATTTGAATATTCAGTTCCCGATGTGGTCTTTTTTGTATTTCGAACAATCAAAACGGTTAACATCAAATTTGTCTCGATATTTTCTTTTTGCTTTGTTGTAACGAACCTGAACAATTAAGTTACATTTAAAGTCTTCAAAACTTACTTGTGGCAACTTGACATACAATGTTTTGTTCAACCGATGAATTCCACGATCAAAGTGAGTTCGATTAAAAAGCATTTCGCTCCAGCAAACAACAGCTCCAAAGTCGTGTTCGGGTAACATTTTATTTGCAAAAAGATATTCATTCTCCACGAAATTAAAGCGCAAGTCAGCCAATCCCAATATGCAAAGGTCATGTCGCCAAGCATTGCTGTTGCATTCAAGTTCATTTGCGGACCAGACATTGAATCTAAAACAATTGAATAGAAGTTACAACGTAGAAAGTTGTCACCTTGTCATTCCGATCACCGTTCCAGCCGTTGGAGCACATTTTTGAGTAAAACCTCCGGGCAATTGAATGTTGTCATTACTGTTTATGGAACTAAACAACGCCTCGTCGGACATTGTTCCAGGTTTAGAATTAAATTGATCAACGGTTCGCTGCAAGTCCAGCGTGTCAAATATAAAATCAATTGATTTGCGTGACATTGTAACCTGCACTAGACCTCTTGTAATTGGCAATATTGGTGCATTTCCATTGACTGTAAGTTTGTTTCGAGAAGCTAAAAGACTCCTTGATAACTTTTAAATCATCTAAACTTGCAATCTTTAAAGATTCGAAGTGTCTCAAAATCCCATTTAAGCGCCGGCCAACCTTTATCGACCCACATTCGTCTGATCTGTGTTGTTACGTCGTTTGTGCCGTTCATCCATTTAAGAATTTGTACTAACTCTTGATTTGTTTTCAAAGGAACGTCGTGATTCTAAACACTCAAATGTTTAAAGCTTTTATGTTGTTTTTAAACTTGTAAAAGCGAGACATATTTCCAGTTTTTATCTTTAGTTGCCAACCATTTAAGACATTCAATATGATGAGCGTTTGTGTTGTGTCTAGAAACAAGTTAAATACAAGTTAATTTAAAAAGTACCCGAAACTGTCCATTTTAGCTTTAAAGTCAGTTACGTGCACATTTGGAAAGCATTTAGTCAAACTATTCATCCTTTTTCGAAACAATGAATTTGCATTGCCGTCAATTGAATAACAGTAATAATTTTGTGGTGCATAAGTTGTAGACAAGACAACTTCTTGAAACAAGTAGTCCTGAAACAAAGAACAAATTTAACCTTCAAACAGTTTAAGCAATTGAAAACTAACTTTAAAAACATTCCGTGCAATTGCTATTGGAAATTCTTCCTCTTCTTTGCTCATTGGGTTCATATGAAAGTTGTTCCTTGCTAAAATCGACGAGCAATCCATTGGTAAATCTTGCAGATCTTTTGCTTCATTGTAAGTCACTTGAAATTTTGACGCCAAATAAACAGGGTCATATTCTGGATTATAGAATTTATGGCACGGAATATGTGAAGTTATGTCGGGACGTTTAAAATGCAAGTGTTGTTTGAAAAACTTTGTTGAAAATGTCTTTAAGAAAGGTCTTCGGTAGCCTAAAATTGAAATTTGAAAAGTGTTTAAAGTCATTCAAAGCATACCTAACAAAACTAATATAATGCACAGAATAGTAAAATTTATAATAACAAATCCGATAAGAAAGCTCTTTAATCGCCATCCAATTGTGAATTTAACAGACACATTCGGCAAAAGCACCAAACTAATTAACATTCTAAAATTGCAAGCAAATAAGATTAAACAGCACTGCAAAAGTTTTGTGTTTTGTTTTTGTCAATTGCTTCGTCGATTTCGTTTGAGTGGAAGATTAGTCTGTTTGTGCTGTCAGTGCTCATACATTTGCATTTATATTTCTAAACGTGGGAAGTAAACACTGAACAGCTTAAAAATAACTATGAAAGCGTTGGAAGTTTTCATTTTATGGGCTTTTTAGATTGAGAGAGTTTTGAGCATCGCAAACATTCACTCAAAAAGCAAACACTCAAAAGTTATAGCCACTTAATTATCAAAGCAGTCGTCCCTAACTATAACGAACGCAATAAATTGCGCCAGCCCAACCGCATAAGTTAGTGCTCCCTTCCGGTTGGTTGCTTTTTCCTTTAAAAACGGGAGCTATAGCTTTTTAGTTGGTAGAAAAGCGAGCTATAGCTTTGGAAAACACTGTTTTGTTCAAAAGGAAGGCAAAAAAGGGATTGTTGAAAGAGTGCAGAACATGTGCTTTTTGGTTATAACTCGCTGGTACACAAGTTTTAAAAAAGAGATATAGCTCATTCAAATGCAGTGTTTAAAAAGACATTAGGGATTAGGTAAATTTTGTTTACGTAAAAGAGAACAATGATTTGCTTTGACAACTAAATCGAAATCAACCAAACATATTGTTTATTCCCGGCCGCTTTGACAAATAACAATTAAATTATTCTTGAAATGGTAAAGATCACAGTGCGCGTATATCCACAGAACAATAAACATCATAAAAAACTACAAAGAGGGAAAGTGCAAATCGGGTTCATGCAATTGGCGTCTATTTTGGTTTGTCCACTTTATCAATAATTGAGGTCTTGCTTTCCGAAAATAAATATTGTTGTGGGATGAAAGAAGGAGGGAGCGAAATGATGAATAAATGAGGCTAAGGAGACCCGTTTTGTTTATAAATTGTTGAATTTGAATTGAGTTGAAAAGTTTGAAAGTAAATGACTATTCCGGTTTGACCAACGTGAGGAGACTTGCTGGAAGTTGATCAACTAATCAACATAATCAACGTAATCAAGATAAACATGCTAATCAAACACCAACAATCTCGACAACGTTAAAGAGTTAAATTATTGACTTGGTGGAGTGTTGTCTACATCAATGACCTCATCGTCTTCATTGTCTCTGTTCTTTGCTGTGTCACTGCCGATCTCGTCTTGTTTATGATTGTTGTTGTTTTGAAGAAGTTTTCCGTCGCTCTCTGTTGTTTGTGATGTTAACGTTGAAAGATCGTCTGTTGTGCGAGCGGATGGAAGGTCGAGATCGTCTGAAGCAACTTTTGAATAAAACTGTACTCGACTGATTGATTACCTTTGATTGTTCGCATCTTCTGTTCAACATCACGTTGCTGGAGATGCCTTAATTGGACGGCGGCTGTGGACAACAAGTTAAGGGGATTTACTGACGCAGCAGTTCCACCGCCTTGACCAAACAACGTGGCTAACATGTCATCATGCGTTGCATTGGAGGAGGGAAAGGGCGGAGCTGAGTAAGGGGAATCGCGAGCCGATTCTGTTCTTTGATGATAACCCATGTGTTCTCCGGCCATCGAGGCAGTTTCTGAAGAGAATTATAGTTAGGTACTGCTTTAATATTAAAAAGCTCACCAGACAAGCACATTGTTGATTGAGCCGTTGTTTGGGCAAACAAATCAGCTGCCAAACTCATTAAATGTTCATGTTGGAAGGCATTCATTGCTTCGTGTCCGGGCTGCTAAACAATTTGAGTTTGGTAATCAATTTAAATGCTTCAAGACTCACTTGAAAAGCGTCTGCCATCAATGCGGCAGGACTTTCAGATCCAGCAGCTGAATGCTTTAGAGAAGAACGCGAAGTTGCATTTGATCTTTGCGGTCTTCTTTTGTAGAACTCCGAATCGTCTACAGTCCAAACAGCGCCTTTAACGTTCTGTTCCACACGAGTGAAGCATTTGTGTAAAGAGAGATTGTGACGGACCGCATTCTAAACATTCATTAGTTAATAAAACATTAACTAAGTGATATTTCTCACCTTCCATGTTGCTGCATTTCGACGGAAGTAAGCAAATGTCTCGGTAAACCATTGATATATTTCATTCAACGTCAACTGACAGTCCTTTGACTCCATTATTGCTTGTCTAATTAAAGATGCATAAGTGTATGGCGGCCGGACTTCGTTCTTCTGATAATAGTCACGATTTTTGGCTATGTCCGCAGCAATTGGAACAATTGCAGATTTGTCTATTATTCGGCGACGTGCTCCAGATGTTCCGCCTAAAAGTTGATCGTTTAAAACAGTCTTTAACTTAATTTGACTTACCTTGCAGAGAAGGAGAAGCGGCTTCTGATCCAATTAAACCTTCATCAAGTAGCTGTAAGTGATGCGGAGACGGCGAAGAAGAAGCACGTGGACTTTGAGATTCACGTCCTTGTTCTGTTTTTGGTATCCTGCCAGTTGTTGACGACGAAGAAGATGGAGCGGAATGCAAAGGCGCTGTTGTTGCTGTACATACGGAAATTGGTTGATTTGCTGACACAGAACCGAAAACGGATGTATTTGATGAGGCCAAATTGGAAATAGAAGTGCTAATTTGACGCTGTGCTTGAAAGAGTGACGAAGTTGATCCGAGTTGATGTGAATGTTTCTGAAAACATTAATTAGTCTTTAACTTCAAATTCATTTAAAACATACTCTTTCAAGTTCCACCAATGCCTCCAAGCTGGAGATTCTTGTTCGGTGAAGGCAATTCCAATTTCTGTGATGCTATTTGAGCAGACTGGAGAATGTTGGCTTGCGCTTCGGCCGCAGTTATTTGTGCTTGATTGGCAGCGTGTCTCATCTGTAAGTGATGAAGCATTGCTTGAAACTTCTGACGTTCTTTTTGTACTCTTTGTTCTAAAGAGTCGATGAGCTCAATTTGTACACGACATTGGTGAATAGAATGCTCGTCGGAGTTGTGTGCTGCTGCTAAGTGTTGAAGAAAAGAAATAAATGACTCGCATTGCTGAAATCAATGTTTATTTACACTTTCTATAGCATTTAAATTACCTGATTGCATTGTGGCCACGCACAAATTCCGTGTTGATACAACGGGTGTTGTTGTTGAGTGTAGACGCCTTGTAGTGCACCCAAACCCGTTCCGCCTCCAGCCAACAACGAAGCTTGTAACGTGGACGCTCCAGTGCTGCCCAAAAGACTTTGTAGATCAAGTAAGGGATTGGCGGTCAACGACAGATTGCCATTTGGAGCAACATTGGCGGCCGGAGTCGAACCCGCTCTGCCTACGCTGGCTTGTGTGGTGGCAGCGAAGCCACCTGAATTGTTTCCGCCGAACAACAACGATTGCCACATTCGAGCAGCGTCGGCAGTTGGAGATAGTTGCTGTTGTGTAAGAGCGGACGGAAGACTAGGTTGCTGGGCAGCAAATTGCTGAGCCACTCGTTCTTGGAGTGCCAGCATCAAGAGATTTTCTAACTGAAACAGAAGTTGTTATTAAACAAGTTAGTAACGATATTAAATGTTTAAAAGGGCTCGCAACTATTCAACTAATTGTCTCTATTCATTTCGACAAGAAAACAAAGTTTGAAAGCATTCAAGTTTGTTGCTCATCGAAAAAGCATTTGTTTACAAGTTTTGCTAAACGCAATTGAGTGATGAATCATGAGAGAAAAGAAACGTTTGTTTACGGATGTTTGTTCAAAAGAGAGAGTGCAATTAGTGATAAACAAAAAAGGGTTGTTGGAAGAACGTTGCTGGCTAATCAGTATTGTCTTAAATCAACAAGGCTTTTAAAACAACAAAAAACTCCGAGACTCTCCACCCCTCCACATTTAATAAATTCCACGCGTCACTTCCGCTCCTCCTCGCGACTACTGTTATTTAGCCAAAACACTAACCAAATCAATTAGCCGGCACGCAATCTTCAGAGACGCGAACACGTGTTCCTCGAAAAGGTAAATAATGAGCCGGTGGAATAGTTCGGAAAACTAGGTTATTGGCCGTCTAGCCGCACGGTCATCACAAACGAGGCAACGCGCAATGAGGTAAGCAATTAATAAATATTTAAAGATGAGATTGGTTGACTGATTTATGAGCGAGCTCGAAAGGGCAGCCGGAATTTAATTTCTTCTTTAATGATGTTTTTAAACTGAATTAAACTGAAAGTAATGTTTAAAGATGTTCTGTTTAAATAATCCCTCAAATCCCGAAGTCCAAAAAACCACCGAGATCAATTGAATGGTGTAATTCCTTCAACAAAACATCCCCCGTCTTATATATCACCAAATTCCAACGACATCCTCCGACTCTCCGATCCTAATGTTTCATCAACAACAAAATCCCCAAACACGTAAACATTGCATGGCGGAACAGGTAGTTCTGGAGTTCTGAGGACGATTTCCCAACCGCCGACGGTACATGAAGCCTGCGTGCCAACTAATCGTTCCCCCTACTTCTTCAACCAAAACAAATGATTAATGGTCGTTTGGTCCGGAGAAATGAATGTTTATTGAATTTCGCGATGTGGATTAGTTGCTGCTTGGTGTTTACGTACGGGATGTTTGTTCTAATGAGAATTGTTGTCCTCAGTGATAATTAGACGTTATTCTGAGTACATGCTTTTAAACAGTTACAAAGCATTTCTTCCTTTTTTTAGTTAAATTGATTATTATGTACAATTTCCACAGTATACTCCGGAAGACCAACAAAAAAGTCGATTACGTCGCCGGCAAGTCCAATTCGCACTAAACGGCCGAAAGGCAATTAGGCCGAAAAGATTACCTCGACAGTGTGTTGAGCCCGCGTAAGATAATCTCCACTAGGGAGCTGACAACAAAAACAACCCTGGCTTTTCGGCACGCAAAACAATGGGATTAATGCCGTTTATTAAATTTTTGTTGAATTGACTCTTGAGGACAATAAGTGATGAGTGCGATGTAGACGGTAGAGGTTATCCTCAAAAGGAAGTAATAAGGGAAAACAAAGTTCAGACTGACTTGTTAAGCTGGAATTATGTCATTCGCGATGGGATTAGACATGCGGATTAGTAACAAAGTTTTAAAACTATTTCAAACTTTAGTTTTAAACAACTATTTAAATGATTGTGTTCAAGCTTTAAGATGAGCTATTTAAATGATCATATTCAAACTTTTAAACAACGATGTTTAAAGAAACTATTGCAACTGAAACAAAGAAGAATTTAAACAATGAGGCCAAAACAAAGCACCGACAGCTGACCATAAACAAACTGACCACAACCAAATGCACTCGCCAGCCCAGCCACCAACACCAAAACAAACTCCCAAACAACAAGTAAATAAACATTTGTGGGCCTGCTCAACCATCTGGTCGCGCATTGTTTACGCGCGCTGCTGCTGCTGCGTAAATTATTTGTCGGAGCATTGCACTTGGTCGCCTGCGCAAGTCAACAACAAACAAGAATGGGGAGCGCAAGAGCCGCCATGTTTACATGGGATTTAAATGGAGCACGAATGAAATGTGTAAGGAGAGCGGAGGAAAAAGAGGTTAAGAAATGTGAAATGCTTTAAAGATGCGAAAGAACAACAAATTGTTAGAAGAATTTAAATGCCTTCAAAGCGTTATTAGAAGAAATTGAATTTAAAGATCCGAAAGAGCAATAAATAAACATTTAAGAGACACGTCAGCTACTCCGGCGCAGAAACGACTCATTGCCCTATGTTCTGTGCGAAAGAACGACCTGTGACCGCAACACCGTAAACATTGCAAATGAATATTAATGTTGTTTTGTTGTTTCATTCGTTCCGAATGGGGTGGTGTGACGTTTCGGCGCAAACAGGGAAGTGCTTCATGTTCCGACTGTTTAAATGTGTTTTGGACTGAACAACTTGAAAAAGATCTTTAAAAGCAAATAAGCGTTTAAAACAATCGTTTCGAATGCATGTGATTTGGCGCTCGCATCTTTGCAATCTTTTGGCGGAAGGTGTGTTTTTTTGTAATGTTTTGGAAGTGATTTTTGGCGCTGATTTTAGAAGGAAATGTCTGGTCATCTCGCGTTGTAATGTTTCTATAAGCAAGTAAGTTCATTTTATAATCATAAAATACATGCGACAACAATCGAGCCAACTAAATTGAACAATTTAAACGCACGCAGAATACAAATGGCCAAAAATGAACTAGTAAATTGGTTCGGATGTATATGAAAACGAAACGCTAATGTAGCCAAAGAACAAATAGAATCGAACCTGTCAAGGTTTAATTTAAATTATTCAAAACAATCGACTCCGATAGTAATTAAAGATTCCCAAAACAAACACCAAAAATAACCTTTCTCGAGCAGTCAAGAAACATTTGCCAAAAAAGGGCAACAAATTCCATAATTAACTTTTCATTTGCTTCCCCGCCAATTTGAGAGCCCAAATTAGCCAAGAAATTTGAAATTCCACGGGACATTCATCCTCCACCAAAAATACCCATTTCAATTGATTAATAAATATGGGAATTTCGAATGAAAGAAAATTGGAAGCAGGTGAAACGAGGAGTACGGTGTAGTTTTTAAATGTTAAACGAGTAATTGGACTTCTTAGTGTTGAAATTCGATGCGCTTTGTTTTTTAGTTCAATTAACACTTCTTTTAAATTTAGTTTGAGAGCTTTTTGAGGTGATTTTAAATTTGAGAGCTTTTACAATATTCGATTAAACTTCTTCAAACGCACTCTTTTAAAAGCGTTCACTCAAGCTTTCAGACCAAAAAAGTACTCTTTTATCACTCAAACACTCATCGCTCAAACTTTCAAGTCAATTAACACTTCTTATTCAAAAACACCTATTCAAAAGGCACTCATTTAAACATGTACTCTTTTATCACTCAAACATTCATTGATTAAAGAAGCAATTCAAAAAAGTACTCTTTTAAAGAAATTCCTCGCTGTCAATTAACAAACGACACTAATAAGCTCGCGCTCATTAACAAAAACAAACAAAAACACGCTCATTTTCCGCAATGAAAAGACGCACAGAAGCTGGATGCTAATTGGGAAAGGACGCCGAGAACTTTTCAATGATTACCATATCCAATTTTTTGATGTTTGTTGTTGTGGCGTCAAATAACAAGCAGCGAAGCGGAAGTTGAGGAATTAGAGAGAGATTTGCTTTTGGGGAATATGATGAGATAGACGAATAGAAGAGTTGCGTGAGTGGTTCAAATTGTTAACGGTGTCACGGAACTTCTAGAGCACACAAACACATATTTACTGTATCCACTAAGATTTGTTTGACACCAATTCATTTAAAAACACTTTCCATACTTACAGATTGCCAAATCTTCCAAAAGCCGTTTTTAACCGTTTTAAAGCTCATTACATAAGAAATGTTCCGTTACCATATTCCCCGTAATCTTAAGCGAACATTCGGCTACAAACAAGCACTGGTTTCACAACCAAACACCTATTCGAAGGAAATCAAAACAACAAGAAGAGAAAAAACAACACGAACACACACGATAATTAGCTAAATCCACGCACGGGCGGCACACGAGAGAAACGTAAACTCAGGAAACCAATAAAAACACATGCGTATTAGCGTTAGTCGACAAGAAACAGAACTTTGATCCGAAGAAGTGGATAGGCGAAAACATTCGGATTAGTCAGTATTGTTTCTTGGCTACTGTGCATTAATCGATTAACTACTATTTAATTCTAAGTTGCGACTTCAAACACGAAAAAGTCTTTTTTCAAAAAAGTCAAATCGAAAAACAAAAAAGTTTCAAACACAAAAAACTCTTTTGTCAAAAAGCTCCAAACATAAAGAATTTTTGTGTCGCACTCTGTATTTAAAAGAAATAGGGAAACCTACCGTGGATTCACTTTATCGACTTCATCCTTTTTGTTTAGTCAACGATTTCCTGTCAAAACAATCTAATTGTCCGATTTCTTTGAATAATCCGGCATAATCTTCGAACCCCAAACAAACGAGCATCAAAGGAGTGCCAAATAATTACCAAATGCGTGTTTATTATTGAGAGGAATTCCCGGATGTGTAATTGTTAGAATTGAATCAACACAAACAAAAATCAACTTTACACTCAATAGCAAAAAGACGATTATTTTCAAGCCAGAAAGAAAAGTTCAACAAAGACATTAAAAATCAGTGCTTATCATTTTCTGCAACAAATGCTGGTGATACGAGGAACCTAGACGGCGTCTACAGCCAAATAAAATGCGAGCAAATCAGCTGACCTTTTAATATACAAAAAGGCAACAAGAGTGAGAAGGAGCCAAATATAAAAACTAATAGTCTGGAGTCAATCCGCGTTGCACTCACTAGTCGGCTCATCCATCCTGTTAAAAACTCTCCCAGTAGACAACAATAAGCTCGCGACTTTAACTAAAATAGCCATTAATCGATTGCAATTAACCAATTAATCAATTTTGACACACTTAAACTTCCACAAATACGTCCCGGAAGCCGATTAATAAGGTCAGTTGCAAAAGTTTCATTTAATAATCATCAAAACTGACTCAGACCGCTTTTAATCAAGAAGATAGGGAATAATCAAGAAAGTTCCGCCATTAAACACTTCCAAAAAGCAATCAGCTGACTCAAATCCCCTCCCAAGCACACCACAAAGCGCTTGGCTAGACTACGATCCCGTCTAAAATCTCACCGTTTTCATTATCAGCTTTCACATAATGCGAAGTCTGACAACAACGACCAACCAACAAGATCCTCTTTAATCAACCGGCCACAAAAACAAATTAAAATCCTCGGGAGCTCATGTGCTGTCGACGTCGAAGAGTTTCGATAGCAAACTGCACAAACGGGATTAGAATTTTCAAAAAACGGTGTCTTGTGGTCTTGATACACAATGTCCTTCACAATGTTCTTAATACACAACGTTGCCAGTCAACTTAAAAGTTCAAAAGAAGCCAGCGTGACTTGAAACTTGCGTAAAAAAGCCGACAAACGAAAATAAAGCGCTGACAGATTTAGAAAATTAGAGATTAAAATAGCTCGAGGATTAAAATATTCAAGAAATGCGCTGAGATTAAGTTTCCAAAAATAACTAGGCTTTAAAAGAGAATACTGTAGAGAACTTAAAACATTCAATCAAATGATTAATTATGTAATTGTATCCGACAACTCCAATTCTATATGTCTGTCGCCTATTTTTGTACAGAGACGGACAAAAACGGATTTTAGAAAACTTTGAAGCTACTCTTTTAAACTACTTTCTTGCAGACGCTAATCGCTTTCTGCAAACAGTTTGTATTCAAAAGAGAATCAATTGAAACGATTTTAAAAGAACAAAAAAGTTTGCTCGCATGGAAGTCGCGACTTAATTACGCAACATGCGTGTGTTTGGCACGAGTGTTTTTCGCAAAAATGTTTGTTTTTGCTTTTGTTAAGAGTGTTATGGGAATTTTTGAATAAAATATGCAAGAAGCTGCCCGAAGTCTCCAGGGAGCTTGTTTTGTTTGTGGGTTTTGTTGAGTGCATGTGGGTGCACTTATGCTTTTAAACAAGAAATCAATTGTTGTTTTAAAAATCAATGTTGTTTTAAACAATCAAGCGATTTGAATAATCGAGTCAAGGCTATTTAACTAAAGATCACACAACGGAGACATAGAACAAGCATAAACATCACATCACACAAATGCTCACGAATCAACTATACTGAGAATAGATTAGCCAGTAATGCCAGTAATTTTGACTTATAAATGACACGAAGTGCGTTACAAGGGCATTCCGGGTAAAAACATCGTGTAAAAACATTATAGAATTACAAGATTGTGTAAGTGGTCATTTAGTGTAATTACGGAAATTGTTCGACCTTTCCCGTCAAAAAACAATATAATTCATACACAAAGTCCAGATTTCAAAACACCCCGAAAAGGCAGTTCTGAAAAGACCGAAAAAGCACCCGTCACCTAAGTACAGTACCTTCATTCAAGTCTAAGATACAAGTCACTTAAAACAATTACGCAATTCATTTCAATAATGTCCAGACATCTTGCCGCAAAAAGTGCAACATTGTGCTCGAAAGTTGATGCACTCACAAAACGTCGCCACGCCCCACAAAATGCAAAACACTGGAGGCATTCAGGGAACAACAAACGGCCAAAACACGACAAAACATCCAGTCATGTGCTCCACCCAGGCGTTGCTGAACGCTGGCGGTTAGGCGAGCCGGTGAGCAACCACAAAAAACGGGACAGCAAAAAACAAACACGCACAATGTTTGGTGATCAATAAACAGTTTTGAGTCGAGAGACGGCCTCGGAAAGAGTAAAAGTGCAGCAAACCTGGAATTGGTTTATTCAAACCTCCAGTCTGGACATTAAACACTTTTTAAACCAAGTAAATACGGCTTTAAACGATTGAAACAAAGATCCCTATCATTCAAAAATAGCTAGCAAACATTGTGCAACATGTTCAAACAAAACTCTTCCGAGTGCATATGACTTCAAAATTGAAAAATGTAAATTGCACGCAAACAAGAGTTTAGAGATCAACAAACACTCTTCTAATAACATTTAAATGTTCGAAGTGTTGAAAACAGTCAGCGTTGTTTAAAAATTGACAAGGATCAAAGCAATAAAAATGTGAATTGCACGCAAGCACTCTTTTAAAGAGTGTTATCGAAATATTAAAATATTCATTGTGTCCCCTCAACGTTTTTAATAGTCTGCTCAATCCAATTCAGCGAAGTGGGTGTTTATTTGTTGGTTGTTTGTTAGTTTTGTGAGGCAGTCCGTGCTCACACGCCGGAGCACTATTAAAAATACACATTTAATTGAACGAATGTACCCGTTTTCATTGGTTATCAGTTGCTGAGCCAGATAATGGACGCAGAAAAACAACAGTGCACGCGAACGGTGTGCTCGGGACAGTTGTATTGTGGGAGTTTGTTTTCCATAAAATCCGGGGGAACAGGCTATGGGAGCTGTGAATCGGTTAAAAGGTCGAAAGTTTTTACATTCGGAATTTAAAAAGTGGGACGGAATGCTTTGCAAATTCCACGTAGAAATGTTGCGAAAACATTTTAAAATGATGTTTTTTGTTTCATTACAATTTGTATCATTCAAGATTAAACACCAAAGCACTTCTTATTGACTACAAAACCTTTTAACTATTTTGTGGCACATGAATCATTCACCTGCTAACAACACATTTGGACAATTGGTTGCCAAAAACAATAATAATTGTGTTTGTGCCGCGTCGACCATTCATCGAAGCGTTTAATCCCCTGACATCAATTGAATTTACTCATTTGTTCGTGAGTGCAAATTGTGTTTGTTGATTTTAGCGGAAAAGTGTTAATGATGTTAGCAAGCGAATAGAGAAGAACGGAAGTATTTTTTGTTGATTTTTGGTGCGAACAGAGTGAGTCAGAAAAGAGGAAATAATAATGCAATTAGAATAATAATTACGAGCTTTTAAAACGTAAAGAGCGTTCAAAGAAGAGTTAAACTAACTTGTTGCGTTCCAGCTGTTGTTGCGCTAGTTGACGCCGTGCTTTGAGTAATTCCGCTTGATGTTAAAGGCTCTGTTCGGCTTCCAGGTGACACCAAACTGTCCATTTTTGTAGATGTGCCTTGGACGAGTTGTTGGAGCAGTAATTGGGCGGCCTTCTGCGTGTCCAATGGCTGTTGTTGACTGGATGTTTGAGATTGCCGGCCATTCAATGTAGTTGCTCGAGTTGTGGTTAGGGAATCTGAAGAGCTTTACAAGTTAATACTTCGGTAAGTTAGATCCGGATACCTTCAATTTTAGACTGTTTTTGACGTGCCGGAGCGTCCGACGTCGAGGCGGCCGATTGAGTTGAAGTAGGCCTCTCCACGCCGGCACCAGTGGATGACTCCTGTCTACCCGCGCTAATTGTGCCTGCTTGGCTGCTGAGCAGGGGGGACGGATAATGATGTTGATGGGGGCGTTGAACTTGAATCTTTGAAACTTCTTAATAAACCGGAAGTCTAACAAGTTTAGTTGAATCAAATGAGCAATTGACTCGGCGATTGGCTCGGCGATTGGCTAAACATAACAATCAAAAGTAGTTTTAAAGTCGAATGAATATCGAGTACAACAAATACTTGACTAAACAATAGTTTGTCGAAAAATCAGTCATTTAAGCGTTCTTTAAGTTTTAGTTGTTTAGTTTAACAGAATTCTCAAATTGTTGTTTCAATTATTGTTTTAAAGCTGATTAAAACAACAGAATACTCATTCGGTAAACAAAGAAGTAAACAACAACTAATCATTAAAAGTGCCCACCTTTCAATCTAAGCCGCCAAAATCAACCGAAAAAACAAGCAGACAGTCCAAGCGCAGAGGTCAGACAAAATGAGTGCACGTTCCCACACACACAAGCACAATGATTTGATTGAGGAGTGGCGTCCAAGTTGCGCAATCTTTCCAGTGCAACGGCGCCGAGTTGTACGCGCGAGCTTGTTTGTTGTTGTTTGTCCGAGGTGGCAGCCGTTCGATTTGGGCACAAAAGCAAGCGCCTATGATTTGCCAATCTTTGTCACAAACAAGCCAACGTTCATTTGTTGGTGGACGAAATAGATGAAGACGGCACTTCAAAACAAAGCTGAAATCGTTTGTTTAATAAATGTTTAAAGTACTCGAAAAAAGTGATTTCACAACTCGCAATTGCAATAAACCCGAAAAGCCAATTAAAGTCATCATACATGAGAACAAAAATCCTCAAACCCGCTTTCAAAACACCAACAAAAACAAACAACGTTGCGCTTTGCTCTAAACAAAACAAGCGAAAGGTGCGGCACGGTACCAACAAGACACTAAACGCCTAGGCGCGCGACTCAACGACGATAGCATCTTTAAAGGTCCGGCATTTTGATCTGCAACGAAGGGCACATTCTTGCAGGATGAGTAAATTTGTTTAAATTCAAAAACAGTTGACATGAATGAAGATGAACTCAAAATCAAACAATTTAGTTGCCAAACAAAAAGCTCACTTTTGAAATCCTCATCCAAATACGCAAAAAATAAACAAACATGGCCAGTGGAGACAGACAGCGCGAATAAACAAAGGAAGCGATCCGGAAGCACACACCGCAAGCAAACCTCAGCAACCAGCATTTTAAACAACAAATACGACCAGGCGCCACATGATAATTTGAAACTAAATAAATCAAAAAATATAAGTATCCGTGTTTCAATTTAGCAACGTACTGCCAATCAATTGCGCTAACCGAGCGCTTAACAGAGAAAGTCTGTTATGTTTAAACAAATCAAAAATGTTTTTGGCAAAAAAAGGCTTGGGTTCTTGGAATTCCTCTCGACGGCGTGCCGTTACACAATTGCGCTACCCAAGCGCCAGGCAATCGCTACTTTATTGAGTGCTTGTGCTTTTTCGTTCAGAACCAGAAAATCAGTTTGACTGTTTTTGCTTTGCAAGCGGCGAAATCAAAAGCTTAATGATAAACAACAACAAAAATTAAATAGAACTTCTAATCAAAACCTCAACAATCAAATACAAACTACACAACAAACCAAAACCCTTCGAGCACATCAAACACCCAGGACATTGACCTTCAGCACAAAACGTGCTCACTTTTTCCATTCAAAACAACATGTAATCATTTGGGGAACAGAAACCTTTAGTCAACTCAATAATTATGAGCGGAAACACGCAAAGTAACAAGAATTAATCAGAACTCACGCGTCCCACGCTTTTCTCTGCCAACTAATAAATATTTAGAAACTCGTGAAGAAAACAAAACTCACAAAGATCGTCAAAACTCACAAAAACTAAAACAACATCAAAAATCAATCAAAACTCGACAAATCAAAGAGGTGTTTGACTACAAAACAAAATCTAATTAAACCTCGAAATTCCCTTTGTCGGATGCTAAAAACCAACAAATAAACAAGTTGCTCGTGCAAAACACCAAAGAATAAACAAGCGGAAAATGGGGCGAAAGAGAAGCTGGCCGATGGCCCTCCGCGTGCTCCTTACTTCAAGCCTTCGGCGAAGCTCCATGTTGTCAACAACATAAAGGGGAGTGGCTGTTTGAGAAAACAAAAACAACAAGCGAATGCGTCAGCCCTGCTTCGTTTCCCGTGCAAATTGCCCGCTCTCTCCATCTCTCCATTCATTCCCATTCACAACAAACAGTAAACAACAAGTGGACCTTTGCGCTGAAGGCATGTTAGAATGAAGTTGAGTTAGGTTTTTGGACCGGGAGTGAGGTTTCAGGTTAAAACTTGACTTTGAGTACTATTTGCATATGTTTCGAACTAATCGTTTTCAAATACGTTTCAAGTATTGGTTTTGTTTCTGTCAATAAACGATTTTCTTGAACTGCCCGAAATAACTCAACTTAATTAGAACAAATTGTATTCAAACAGAAACTGTGAAACTACAAAATCTTTAAAGTCTTTATCAAATGATCTTTTGAACTTCTATCAATTTAGCCAATCAATCATTTTTTGCAAAACAAAGATCCATCCGCCAAAAAACCGTGCAAATCCAACCACAAAAAACTTCCAAAACAAACAGCTTTACCGAGACGGATTTGGCGCCCCGAAAAAATGACTAACAAACATTCTCGGCGCAAGTGCCGTGGAACGGAAAACAAATTGACCCGAAAAGGGAGAAATTAGAGGATTTCGCAAAAACAATGCCTGTGGATTCAAGCGAATGGAATGCTTCTGGATTGTGAAGTTTGGCGCGTTGATGAGAGAATTAAGTCTAAACAAGCCCTAAACTCATACAACCTATTAAATCAAAAAACAACTTGCAAGCAAACTGCTCAAACAGAATGTAGAAAAGAGTAAACAAAACAAATCATATGATGCACGCGCTTCTCCGTTTTGATTAAACAGTGAATCAAAATGCGGAATGTTTAAAAAGAGAAAAATGTTGCTTTTGAGAAATAACGACTCTTTCAATAAACAAAGCCAATCAAAAAACGCTAAAAGATAAACAAAATTTCTCAATTGCATGTGCAATCCCTATTTCGGCCCTCGTTGCTTGACTTGCACAGAAAATCATCGATCACACTGGCGCGTCGCCGACTGATTTTTGATGTTTTGGGCTTTTGGCGACGGCGCAGAGCAAGCTGATTTTCAAAAGTGACAATTCCTGCAATTTGTTGTAACTTTCTCGATTATTGGAATACAAAATAAAGATCAAAGTATAAGCATTAAAAGGTGTTTAACTCCACTCGTAAAACTCGCATAAAAATCGAATCAAATTTGATCCCAGACCGCACAGACAAAAGAGTTGCTCTTTTGAGCTCGTCTACGTGCTCTACGTGCTTTTCACGCAAACAACTGTTTTGCATTAATCGCAACTTTTAGAGCTTCTATAACTTTTAAACTGTAAACAAACTTCACTAACATCTCACAAAGATTGCACAAATTAAAGTTACACAAACAAACAAACAAAACAAAACAGTAACTTTCAAAGAAACAAAAAGTTACACAAACAAACAAAACAACAACGACCAGACAAACTTACAAAGTGAATATGATGATATCAAAAATTAGGGTACTTTTTAGAAACTCATCTAGAATCTCGACACGAAAACCCGCACCCTAACGCCGGCAACACAACATAATGTTTACTTCGGATTTTTCTCTAAAAACACCGCGACGAAAAAAGCTGGCGGCCGGAACAGAGAGGCGCTTTGCTTTTTCAAAAACGTAAACAACTTGGGCTCTGCGATGGACCAAAACAAACGTTTTATCGGGCTCGTTTTTTAGTTCGTCGCCGTTCCTGGCTCCCCCGAAACAACGATCACGCTCCATTCGTTTGCGTTGTTTTTTGGCTCTCGAATTGTGGCGAGCGAAGGGAGTGTTCAAAAAATGATTGAAAGCTTTTGAAGCTTTGATATTTGAATAGTATTCAAATCGTGTAAGTAATGTTTAATTTAATTTATGTTCATTACACTTTTAAACTCTAAAAGAGACAGACACTTCCCGGTCGGTCACTTGACTTTTTAGGTGGAAGTGTTTCACGTTCGCTTGAAAAGTTTACAAACAAAAAGGCGTCTTTATTTGTTCAGTGAATTCTGTGAATTTTATTCAACGACAAAGTTTTAACTCTTGGATAGTTTTTGAATAGCATTTAAATATTCTAACAACTAAATTGCAATCAATTAGAAACTTATTACCCCACCCCCTTGCTCATTAACTTTCCGTCTATTGGTTAATTTGTTCGGTGGGAGGCCTCTTAATTAACAACACAAATGGGTGCAATAAAACGACGAAATCAATAACAAGTTCTTCTCTCCGTTGTATCTCAAAAAGTGGACGGAGAAGTGATATTATGGAAGAGAAGACAAACGGAGAACTTAAATGGCATACTGTCATTAAACAAAAGTTAAAGAGTTAGACACTGTAATTTAAACGTTTCAACTATTTAAAGAACGCAGAGATGTCAACAAATAAATAAAAAGTCGGATACTGTAGTTTTCCCAAGAAAAACATGTTTACTGATGCGATTAGACTGGAATAAACAATAGATGAATAGAGAAAAACAAAAACGGTAGATCAAATTAATTTGTGTTGTTTGAAAAGCTTTTTCGCTTTTAAATGTTTCGATTTGAAAAGTCGAGACTCATCTCAAAAGCTAATTTTTATTTGAAGAATGTTTATGACCTTAAAGCGCAATAACAACAAGCCTAATTTGCTGATCCGAATCAAGATCTTTGTCGACAAGGTTTAAAATGGCAACTCATAGGAAATGCTAACTAGCAAACGCGTCGACGGCCATAAACAAACAGAACGCCACACTTGCTTGCACACAATGCACGAAGACGAAAACAACAAACTGCAAGTGGTGGATGGTTGAGAGCGCCAGCGTTGTGTGAATGTAAACAACGCAGCGGCAGCCAAGAAAACAAAACAACGCCTTTGCGGCGTCGACGGTCAAAGGTCTTGCAAGTACAAGGATGGATGCGCAATTTCCCAAAAAACCATTGCAATCAACGACTGAAACATTCATAACAACTTGCATGTTCACAAGATCCAGTCTTCTACGTTCAACTGCACAACAGATGTAAATAAAACGCTGTAGACGTGCTGATAAGAAGTTAAGTTCTTGGTTGATAACAATAAGAACACCGAAGCTTCAAGCATTCATACATACTTTATTGTTTTAAAACATCATTTTAAACATTCGTTTCTATTTTTGCGTTTTTCGACAAACAATTTTCACACTCAAAAATTCCATAAACACTGACGATAGCCCAACGGCTACAATTAAACTCCGCATTTTTGAGTGAACAACCTCTAAATGGCGCACACATTCCATGCGGCGACATTTGAAAGACAAAAACACCTGCCTGCAAATGCGTAGACTTTTTATTCATAAAAACAAGAAAACAGTTCTCTTTTAATGAATGCATTCGGTGTTTCTGACAAATACTGTAAAGATTCAAAAAGAAAATGTAATCGGTGTTCTTGTTAGGCAAACAAATTTAAAATTTAAAAACGTGATTTGAGTGAAGTTTGTTGTTTGAGGCTATTTTCGTAAGTTTTGAATAAATTAAAATTGAACATCTAAAATAGATTGTTTACATTTAACTACAAAGTGAAACGAAATTATAATTAACAAGATCTGAGTCTGTTTTAAGTGTGCTGAAAGACACAGTTTAAGCAAAACGTTCGTCATGCGTCAAATTACGTTAGTCGAACAAGCAAACAGCATTTGAGTTCTTCAAAAAAGTGTTTACAGACAAAAAAGCTTTTGAGTTGTTTACGTGATTAAAAGAATTTTGAGTTGTTTCGAAAATGTTTTTTGTTTGATTTCTTCAACAAATACAATTTGATTGTTTGAACAGTTTTCGTATTCACTGATAATTGTAGTCAATGAAGCCAGTGGAGTTAGTGTTGTTTGATATTTGTAATTTGTATGTTGATACAGTAGCCTGTTGTTTTCTGTTGATTGTTGGATGTATTTTCACGGAATCGTTTGTGGTGTTTGTGACGTTTGCGACGTTTGCGGTTTGTGGATTTGTTGAACAGTCTGTTGGATACATTTTTAAAGCCGAGATTGTGTTCTTTGACGCAATTGGGGATTGATAAACAAGTGTATTCTTTTAAATTGAGCATTCAAGGATGACGTGAAATAACACTTTTAAAGTTTAAAAAGCCTCGTACAGCTTAATAATGTCAGACGGCCGAGTACTCTAAAATTACGGACTTTTTTGAAACCACAGCGCAAATAAACTCTGTTAAATAACGCGTGCAGAAACCGTAAAATTTGACTAACATTATGTGCGATAACCAAACAACTATATAAAGTTAATAAAAATTTCACCGGACATTGGAAACGTTAAAGTGACTTCCATACGCATGCTACAACAATGAGGATTACTTCTTTCTACTTACTAATTGTATTGATTGGCTTGTTTTGTGAACAAGTTTTCGGGTGGGTTTAATGTTAAATGTTTCAAACTATTCAATCTGTTTAGTTTGTGGCGGTACTACGACGGAAACATCTATGCAATTCGAGCACCAGTAATTTTTAGGAAAAGAAGAAACAGTAAGTGTTTTATGCAATTTGTAACTGTTCTCAAAAAGCTTTAGCTCCACGAAATGCATTGTTACGTCTTGGAAAACGTTCAGGTCCCACAACTCCACTTGAAAGTTTTGACTATCCAGATCTAATTAACAATTGAATTTTGCTTTGTCTGTAAAAATTGTGTTTAGAAAATAAAATAACAAACAAAGTGTTGCAATAATTGATCGGTTTGAACAGAAAAGAACGCCTTCGCTTTAAACAATTTATTCAATTGGCGATTGATTGAAGTGAAAGTTGCTTTCTGCTTTGTTTTTTCGAGCACCTTAATAATCTTTTTATATTTAGAGAATGATCAAACTTTGTGGTTTCTTTGCACTCTTGATTGGCTTTGTATTGGCAGATCCTGGCGGACTTTATTCAAACACTTCAATTGTTGAGCTCGATGCCGAAAGTTTCGAAGCATGGAAAGCGTCAACTAACCGAAGTCATGCAAGTGTTGTTCAGTTCTATTCTTCCAAGTCTGCTTTGTCGAAAAGTTATGTTCCCGTTTACTTGGAAGCTGCAAATTTTGCAAACAATTGGACCGGTTTTGTCAAGTTTTTCGCTGTTGATTGTCGCTACAACAATGTAACTTTGAACTTGTGCAAGAAGTACGGCTACAAACATGCTCCGTTGATCAAGGTAAATTTGCTTATTGCTTTTTAAATTAAAACAATTTTCAGTACTTCTCTGTTAACTCGACAGCAATTACTTTGGGAAAAACAATTACTACTTTCCTGAATGCAACCGATGTTGTGCAAGAAGTTGTTGCTCAGCTGGTCAAAGATTTTGCGGATGGAAAATGCCACAAGTGTTTACTTTTACTGACTCTATACGACAAGTAAAAGCTTTGCTAAACTTCAAAAATTTTAATGTTTTGTTTAGATTCGCGACTTTGCATGATCTTTGGAACAAAATGCACAAAAAGTGTTTTAAAAATCAATTTGTTCTGATCCCAATCAATGATAAATTAGATCTGATAGGCTTTGAGGTAACTTAAAACTTAAATGCTTTTATATCATCTAGTTTTAGAGACTTGTCCAACTCAATCGCACTTTTGAAGACATGCCGTTAAGACCTTTTGTTATTTATATTCCAAAATCTCATCCGCTCATCAAAAACGCTCCAATATGAAGTTAAAAGCTGGGAGATTCTAATGTTGACAGCCGTAGACGACAGCTTTACTTTGAATTGGAAGCAATACTCCAACTACAAGTTGATTGGACAAATTCCGATTAGCCCGGCTGTTAACATAAAAACAGAAGGTACCAACGAATGCAGGTAATCTTTTAAACATTTAGACAAAAAGACATTGAAAGTTATTGTTTTAGATTGTCGTATCCTTCTTACGAAAAAACAAACTTTGAAAACAGTGAGTTTGACAAAAACTGTTTTTAATTAACTAAACTTTTTAGTCATTGACAAACTCGAAGATCCGAGAGCACAACATGTGTTTGAATCTGCACGCATTGGGTAACTTTTTATACATCCAACTTACTAAACTGTTAATTTACTAAATTTAGTGCATTCCTTGTCCAGCACTACTACTACTAACCTTGGAATTCATATGTATTCTTTGAATGCTTTTACAAGATTAAATGAAATAAATCAAGTTTGTCAGTCACAATCAATTTTTATGTCAATATGCACGTTCGAAAAATGCAAATCGCATAACAAATTTCTAATCATAAAGTAATCCGCTACTTTGTTCTAAAGTACATTCATCATTGGACGTTATGGCTCCTATTAATTTGATCAAATTATCTTTTGCTATTCAAATGACGACACAACTTAATTCGAAACAAGATTGTTGCACTTTTAAGCTGAAAGCGGTTAAGTATTTTTTATATGATCATGCAAAAGAGAGGGGAAGTAACCATTGTTTTTTGAAACGATTAAACAAGCTTTTGTTGCGGTTCACGTGAATTGTGTCAGCGTTTAGTAGTTTTTGAACATTTCGATTGAACTTCATTTGCGCTTATTTAGTTGCGCTTATTTGATTGTTTCGGAATGTTTAAATCGGGATGTTTTTCTACTTTGTTTGCTAATTCGTCTGCTGGATATACTAGATTGCCTCAAGAATCTAACACGACAGAAAATAAACGATCTAATTTAGTTATTATATTCACTGTTATCACTTGTGTTTGTTTATTTCTTGCTGCAGCGTTGTTTATGTTAGGTTATTACGAAGTTCCAACCTTTGCACAGAAGTTATTCAAAAAAGAAGTTTACTTTAAACGACCCAATGCCACAAAACACATTCCATGCCATAAATTTTTCGAGCCTGAAGTCAATTATTCTGAATTAGCAAAAACATTTCGAGTTACCTATAAAGATCCCAACAACGAGGCCGAACTGCCAACTGATTGCGACTCAATTATGAAAAGAAACAATTTCTACATGGAAGGCAAAGAAGAAAAAGACTTTCCTCTAGCATATGCAAGAAACGTTTACGAGGTTTGCTAAAAACAAATCAATTCTTTAAAAACTATTTTGTTTCAGGACTATCGATTCTTAGAAATGTTGCTTTCAACAACTTACACTCCTCAAAACTATTATTGCTACTCAGTTGATGGAAAAGCATCTGCATTGTTCCACAAGCGAATAAATGATCTGGCAAAATGCTTTCCAAACGTTTACGTAACTAATTTGACCTTAACAATGGACAGTAAAGGGTATTTACTTTTGAAACATTCAACTAAACTGCAGAGTGTTCGAGAAAGAAAAGCCAAAAAGTTGTTTGTTTCGATCAAAAAGTAGAAAGCGAAAAAGTTGTTTGTTTCGATTTGAAAGAAAGTTTGTTGCTTGATTTTTTGCATTTTAGACACAACACAAACGCTCATCACATGAAGTGTCTTGAATGGCTAATGAAAGATAACAAGAACTGGAAATATGTTGTGTTGCTGCAGGTTTGAATCTTTAAATACACATTTAAAACGACTATTTAGAATTATGACGTTCCTTTGAAGACAAATCAAGAAATGGTTCAAATATTCAAATGGTACAATGGAACTAACGACGTTTCAACTCAACAACGTCCTCAATGGGGAATTGGAAAGTTTTCATTTGAAGCACTCCGGCTATTCAAGAACTGTAAGCTTTAAACGATTTAAAAGTTATCGAATACTCTTTTTTAGCTTCTCGAAACAAACTTGTCGTCGACGGCAACAAACCTGAAATGCCTACTTATCGAAGTTTAGTGCAAGTTTCTATGTCTCGTCAATCTATAGATTTTATATTTGACAATTTGGATTTGACTCAGGCCATTAACAACTTTTAACGCCGGTACATGGACAACAAACGACGAACACATCTTTAGCTCTCTGAACAGCAATGACAATATTCAATTGCCTGGTGGGTTTACTCAAAAGTGCACCAAAACTGGCAGGAACTGTGGCTGGATTAACTAGGTAACTAGAAAGTTGTCTAACGTTTTTCAATCACTTGCAACAACCTAATATTTAGATACAACATATGGTCATCGAGTAGAAAGTTGTGTGATGGTCAACGTTGGCGACACGACATTTGCATATTTGGTCTGGAAGCTTTGCAGCCAAAACTTTCAAACAATTCGTTTTTCTTTGCAAACAAAATGATACCAAATGTAGATTTCGGAGCAATTGTTTGTTGGAATGAAATGCTATTCAACCGGACTCATCACGACAGAGGCATTCATAGATTGAATAAAAGCGACTATGTTAATTTACCTCACGTAAGTACTTTATTTTGATGATTTAAAACAAGATTTTCAGGTTCGATTCAATCATGCAAAACAAAAATATGGCGCTTCTTTTAATATTACTCGTTTCAACTGTGCAAAATATGTCAAAGATCACATTGGAACCAACATTTTGGCAGCCGGAAACAAGGTAAACTGTGTTTCACTTATACTGAGTTTAATTTTAAATTTAGATTGTTCCTTGATCGACCGATTAAATAAACTTCATGTCTGTAGCAATTGAATAAACAAGATATTAAAAATTGACGCAGTTGGTTTTTCTTTTGCTTTTAACTTCTTTAACAGAACTTTTTGTGAAATGTTGAATGCGTTTTAAGAAAGCTTTTTAGTTCGATCAGTCAAATTAAACATTTTAACAGAACTTTTTGTGAAATGTTGAAAGCGTTTTAAGAAAGCTTCCGGCCAGTCAAGTTTGAACAAACTTGTCAACAGAACTTATATACATTTAAACTTGGTTTGTTACTTACCAGCATCGTTTCTATCGAAAAAACGCGACCGCAACCAAATTTCCATAATCTCTTTCGGTTAGCCTACACTTTCAAAGAATACAAATGCAAATTTGCCGATCAAGCACTAAAGTAAAGCGCTTGTAATGTGAATTTCGACGAAAAACCACCTAATCCGTCATTTCGTGTTAAGTCGAATTAATTCAACGCTGGAATACATTTAATACAAAAAATCTGTCACATCATTTATGATGTATTCAAACACCTCCATTGTCTCTTTTGATATGATTGTGTGAAGAGACGGAAATAAAAGTTGTTTTTTGGAATGATTTGAATAGGCTTTGTTGAAATGAGTTTCGTCTATGCTTTTTTCGAACAATCATTTCAGTTGTTTTAGAATGTTGTTTCGAGCAAAAAGACTGCCTAATTTGTTTGCTAGTTTACCTGTTAGAAGTCGTTTGCCTAAATTATTTGCTGGACATCTAATTCGAAATCGATTACCCAGGTTATTTACCGGATTCAACGTTGCAGTTTTTGTTTGCCTGGTTATTATAGTGGAATTGTTTATATTAGGCTAGTTTAAGTGTTCTTTAAAGTTAAACAATTCCAATTTAGTTTTAGGATATCGTGACTCTCCAACATTTACGTTAAAGTTCCACAAAAGGCCAGTGCACTTTAAACGACCTAATGTCACTCAACACATTCCTTGTCACAAATTCTTCCAATCACAGCTTGAACACGGTTATTTGGCAAAGAAGTTCCGAATCAATTACACCGATCCTGCAAATGAAAAAGACTTTCCAACTGACTGCGCATCAATTTTTGCAAGAAACAACTTTTACATGAAACCGATGAGCAAAGAAGAAAATGAATTTCCTCTAGCGTACGCAAGAAATGTTAACAAAGTAATCTTTACAGTCTTTACAGTAAATTCGTTTGTTTCAGGACTATCACTTTATTGAGATGCTTCTTTCAACAACGTATGCTCCTCAAAATCTTTATTGTTATTCCATAGACGGCAAAGCAGACAAACTATTTCGTAAAAGAATGCACGACTTGGCAAAGTGTTTTCCAAATATTTACATAACCAACTTTAACGCGACAATGGACAAACTAGGGTATATTTGATGTTAAAAGAATCACTTTATTGATGTTTACTGACGTTTTTCAGCCACAACACAAATGCTCATCACATGTCGTGTCTCGAGTGGCTAAATGACAAAAAGAAACAGTGGAAATACGTTATGATTTTACAAACCCATGATCTCCCTCTAAAAACTAACCAAGAAATGATTCAAATTCTTAAATGGTACAACGGAACAAATGACGTGACAACACAAGTCAGAAAGATATGGTCAGTTCCTGTGCCAAATTTTGTTTAAAAAACATGTTTAGCATGTGGTACGAATGCTTTCCGTGGGATAAGCATGACTGGAACTTCACAAAACTCCAAATCTTTAAAGATTGTAAGCTTTAATCAAAAACTTCATTTTAAACATTGTTTCAGCTGCTCGAAACAATTTGGTTGTCAACGGGCACAAACCAGAACTAACAATTACTCGCAGTTTAATCCAAAACGCCATGTCTCGAAAAGCAATTGAGTTCATGTTTGACACGCTGAACTTGACTACCACAATTGAGCAATTGAATTCAAATCCGGGCACAATGACTGACGAAATTTTGTTCTCTTCTTTAAACAGCAACGACAACATTCAATTACCTGGCGGGTTTACAACACAGTGTGATTCCAATGTGGGAAATGTTGTTGGAATGAGCCGATTCAACATTTGGAGCCGGAACAAACAAATGTGCAGAAGTCAACTGTGGCGACACGAACTTTGCATATTCGGGTTGGAAGATTTGAGTCCCAACTTGGCAAACAATCCCTACTTCTTCGCTAATAAAATAACTCCTGAATACGACTTTGGAGCAATTGTCTGCTGGAACGAGATGTTATTCAACCGGACTTATTTTGACAGAGGCTTTCACAGACTGAACAAAAAGTCTTACACCAAATTGCCACAAGTCCGCTACAACAAAGCAAAGCACAAATATGGAGACGATTTTGATTTTGAGAACTTTGATTGCGAGAAATATGAAGACGATTACATCGGAACTGAATATTCGCCAAATGGCATTTTGGTAACTGCTAAATTAATGTAATGATTATACTTTGAGTTTCAGAACCTTATGTAACTGCCAAATACACTGCTTGACACAACTTATGCATTTAATTGAATTTAGGTGTTTATACCGATGCAAATAAATATTTTTATCGAAGCTGTTGATTTTCACATTCAAATGCCAAAATTAGACGTTGACAAAAACATTATTTGAAAGTAATCAATTCTTTATTGAACAAAGAAAAAAGCAAACTAACTTGAAGCAATCAAAAAAGCAAGAAGTTGTTTTGTTAAACAAAGAAAAAAAGCAAACTAACTTGAAGCAATCAAAAAAGCAAGAAGTTATTTTTGTTAGATTCTAAAAACTCAAACATTTTGTTTGTTGCATTAAATTCAAGCTATTTATTGATTTGATAGCATTCAACAGCATAATTGCATATGATTTTAAACTTTACATAACACTTGTTTCATTATTGACTGATTCATTAAACTTTAAAACATTGTTTGTTGTACTAAAACAACAAAAAACAGAGTGAAAGCGTTTTTTTATCTCCACAACGATTTTAATCGTAAAGTTTATTTGTCTGAAGGCACATTTTATACAATTAATAAATACAGGGTGGGCCAAAAAAACGGTTACAAAAATTTTTGAAAAAGTTTCATTAAGATTCAACAAACGCACATGCGTCCGATCAGTCAAGTTAAGCGCTCAACTTCCATATGCGTGTAAAAGTGTTTTAATTTTAGAGGGTTTCTACGTGTTTTAATGCCATTTTGGAGCCCTATTCCTGCGCATCTAACGAAATCAAAAGTGCATAAGTCTCGGTTACAAAGCTTAACTAAAAGTCTATAACAAGACACTCTCTTAAATAACGCATTTGTGTGTCCATTGATACGGTTCCAGCCTGTATTGATGTTTACTTAATAATTCATTTGAACGCTCGAAACGTGATAAAAACGATACAACAAAAATCCGAAACCGAATGACAATAACTAATTAAGGATACACTAACAACCGTGACCAAGCAACATTTATGATTCGAAAAGCACACTCGAGTTAGAGTTAATCAACTTTTAATGATACAACTTTTCATAAATTGATTTAAATGTCCCAAGTCTTTCTGTGCCGTGTTTTTCACGTTTCGACCTATTAAATAAGCTATTGGTCGTACAGCAATTACCTGGACGTTTAAATACACAATTTAAAAACACTTTTACACACATAGGAATTGAGCGCTTAACTTGACTGATCGGACGCATGTGCGTTTTTCAAGTCGCTACAAATTTCTATAAAAGTGTTAAGTAAACTTTTGAAAAAATTTTTTAACCGTTTTTTTGGCCCACCCTGTAATTGCTTGCAATAAACAAAATCAGATGACTAAAGTTAGAATACATTCTTTTCTTATCTTCGTCATGTCCACTACCGACCATTTAAAAGTTTCAACATTCGAGTCAACGGTCCGCTCCAAAAATGACTCATTGGCCATTTCATGAGCGACGAAGAAGAAGTTCACGGTGAGTCGTCAGAGCAAAAAATGCAAAATTTGCCTTGTCACCTACGCAGTGAAGCATTTTTAGAATGGGTGCGTCCCACTTTGGCAACCTAATGCAGTGACTCAGTTGACCGATAGTCATTGTCTGAGTTTTTGCATGGTTTGGGTGCGTGATTCTATTAAATTGATTTAACATTTCAATCAATTTAAAACTTCCATCTTCTTCATTTAATTTTTGGTCAATAAACATGCAAGCAATGCGTTTGAAAACGATGACTAATATCTTAAACGTCGCTCTTTACTTTCATTTTAGCGGTCTATTTTGTTTGCATGAGTATGTTTTTTGTACAAAAAAGAAACTTTGATTTGTGAAATAAAAACTAGTCGAGAACTTTGTTTTGAAAGACAAAAAGTTGCGAAAAAAACGTCTTTAGTCAATGTTTACTTTTTCTTTTGTCCGTTCATTGCGATCTCGTCTAATTGAATTGAACAGGTTTTAAATTACATGTTTTTCGAGTTTAATCTGTTTTGAAAGTTGTTTTTGTTGATTTGAATGAGTTTGTTTTTAAAGGTGCATTTAATGCGCATTGTTTTTTAAGTTTAAAAGAGTCTTCATATTCACTCATGCACTTAAACTTTTTACCTTTCTCGCCGCTTTTCGATTTTTTGCGCCCGACAACCGAAGCCGACTGTCCCGAATGATTCATCCATGTTTGCTCTCCGCGGGCCGTGAAGCTGCGGCCATTCAAATCGCAAAGGTATTCGCTGCTCTGTTTGCGCTCATTTATGGATGCCTTCTTGCGTGCTTGGCGTCCATATCAGTTGTTGGATGAAGAAAGCAAAAGATGTTTAAAGTGAAATGGGTTTGAAAGTTTTGGGAATAGGTTTTTGGGTCAATGTTTATTTTATAACTTAATTAGATTGTGAGTGTTAGTTACTGTAACTTTTAAACTGGCGTTTACGTTTTCAAACCGTTAATCGTTTGCCTTGACGCTGATGCGCGTAAACTTTTTGGCTAAACAAACAATTTGAGTGTGAAAAGACGACTTTAATTTGTTTTTGTATAGTGTTTAAACAGTTCTTTTGTTTAAAACTCCATGTTCACAACTTGCCCAGCAAAATGCACAGGGTTGTAAACGCGTAGATTAACCACAAATGTCCATGAGTAAACAGTGTGAAAAGATAGGTGATTGGAGGATGCGAGCAAACTTGGGCATGCTTTCTTATCAGTTTTTATGCGTTTGACTTCAGCCAAATGCTTGCTCGATGTTTTAAGTTGTTTACACTTAAAGCTTGCGCTTAAGTCGAGAGCGTGCAATTTAACTTGCTTCTAAAAGTTTTAAGTCAATTGAAATACTTAAATATAAAAAGAACTCATCTTTTTAACGTCTTATTGATACGATTTTTGTCGATCTAGTTGTTTGCCAATCGGCCATTTAGGGTCGCTTCGTGTTCAATACCCCTTCTCGACTTTTTATGGCCGGTCCAATCATTCCGCAATTTGCTCGAAAAGGTTTGCGGGACGAAGGGAGATAAGAAGATGGAGGTCGCAAATGGTCTTTCGCTTTAGTTGTTTGTTCTGGCAAAGATTGTAGAGTTTTTTGAATGTAAAACATGCTTTTCGCGAGTTGCGTGTGCCTTTAAACTTAAAGTAATAACTTTTTAGATTGTTCTCAAAAATGGCGCGTCGATCTCTTCTAATCTGCCTTCTTTTTCTATTCCACTCAATCAGTGCACAGTCAGTTGACTATTTTGATCATGGAAGCGCAAATCCGGCCATGAACCCTTCTCAGCAACAACTTCAACAATATCCGAACAACAACCAGTTTCCAAACAATAACAACAACAACAATCAATACCAACACATCAGTCAACGACAAACAGATCAGCAAAATCAACTTGGACAATTTGGACAGCAAGTCGGCCAACAGGTAAGTATCATTTAAGCATTGTCCTCAAACCCGGAAAAGTCCATTTGGCCGTGAAAAACATCGAAATTTAGGTGGGCCAATTTGTTGAGGATGTAAAAAAATTAAATCCATGGCCTGCAATTAAAAATTACACGGTATGTGAGAGTGTGTAGTCTAGAAACTTTGTCTGTCCCTTCTGTCATTTTTAAACAACTGATATAGTTGATGTTTTTAGAACCAGATGTCAGGAAACAGTCAATACGACGGTCAGAATCAGCCACTTGTCAACGGAGGACCAAACTCATTTCCGCATCCAAATCAGCAATATCCAGTAAGTACTTCGAAGTATTTTAATTGTTTAACTTCTAATTCTTTTTAGAACAACACAGGATCAAATAATGATTTCTCAATCGACGTTCAAGTTCAGCTTCGTTCTTATTTGAATGCAAACTCAATGTTAGATGCCTCGCGTACTTGTTTGTGTAACACTGGCGATTGCTTGATGACAACTCCACAGCAAATGGGTTCAAAGTGCTTGTTCTCTTTCATGATCATCGTTTCATCAGCAGATAGCTCCGTTCAGTATCGCGCTACTGAGTTTTTGGCTTTGAACAGTTATGGTCAAATTGATTCCAATAGCACAAACAAGTTCACCGAGGTGCAATCATTTACTTTGAACAATCAGCCGACAGCTATTGATATCTTTGTTCACAACCTTGGACCAGTCATAAATGCGTACTCAAAGAAGTTGGAGAATTCAAACACTGTCTACCACGTTGATACATTTGTCTATCCGCTCAATTCGACGTCTGCAATCAATTCACGTTCATCAACTCAAATGCAACAAGCTTCATTGGTTGGCAACTTGTTGGGAACGCAGTAAGCTTTTCTAGTTATTGAATTTTAATGATTAATTGTGTTCACAGATTGTCTCTTTCTTACTCAGTTTCGTGCAGAGGAAATTTGATTGGAGCTGGATGTGATCTTTCTTGCAATTCTTCAGCAGTCAACTCGAATACAGCAGTTTGTATAAACAGACGTACCGGTTTCTACAGCGTTTGCAGATGGCAGTCAAGCAAAACTCAAGTAAGTCTTTTACAGTGTTTTAATTGTCATCTAAGTGTTGTTATTAATTTTAGGTGACTGATTGCAAAAACTGTCCGTGGGGGATCAAAGACAACGCTTATTGCATGGACGAAAGTGGCGGAATTTTGGAAGCTCATCACGCTGGAGTTGTAAGCGAAGGTTTTCGAACAGCTACAATCATTTTGGCTATTCTGTGCGGTGTTTTCTTGTTGCTGATTGTTTTGGTCATTGTTGTTTGTTGTATGAGAAAGCCGAAACAATCAAGGTAGACTCTTTACTGTTTAAATTTATTCACGGCTTCAATTTTAGATCATCACTTCGAGGACAGCACAATTACGAATCTGAATTGCTAACTCAAAGAAACGGAGACGATATTCGACCACTGAATTCATCTGCGCCAAATCCAAACACTACTTTCTCAACAACTGCATCGACTCCGCAACCAGCACCTCGTAATCAGCCTCCTTTGTTGAGTGCTCGACCGTCCAAATCTCTCTTAAGATCCCCTCATTTATATACTATGCCACCAGCTGCGCATTTAACTGGTGGAGCCAATTCATTAAACTCGTCCTTCAGCTCAACCGTTCCTCCCGTTCCCCCTTCAGTATCAGCGGATGTCTAAATAGTTTGATGCTATTCGTTTTTAAGAACTGCCATCTCTAACAACTCTTCTAAGCAATTTGTAAACTGCCACTTCTAACAATTCTATTAAATTGCAATTAGTTTCTTTTGTTGTCCAAAATAGTCGTTAGTCTACTTAAACATCTCTCCTCTTTTAAGCACTTAAACTTTGCTCACTTTGCTTTGACTCGTTGATCAATTGGCAAGAAACACTTCAAATTGTTGTAGAGCCAATTAATCGTTGAGTCAAATTCGGCGGAAGGAATGGTTATCAACTGACGAGACTTCTGTGTCTCTTCACTTAAGATCTCTTTTATAAGTATTTCTAATTTGATATGGTATTGTTGCTAAAGTTGTTCAGTTATTTATAAGTTTTAATAAAAGCTACGTCATGTTAATAAACACGCCTATGGACTTCTGTACTTTCCGCCCTTTTAATTAGATTTTTAATTGACTTGTCACTTAAAAAGCTCCTTATCAGTTTATATAAAAGCTTTTGTGACATTCGAAAAACACACAAAGTTTGATCAGAATGAAATTTTCTTCTTTATTCGATTCTTTTCTACTCGTTTGCTTTAATCGATGCGGTTATCGAGTGGCCATTTTATAATAAAAACTCCAAAGAATTTGGAATACAACTGCAACTGTCTATAGGCACTCCAGGGTAAATAATATAAAGCTTCGGATGTAATTCTCTTGCACCTTCCAGCACAATTAATTAATGTAAGTATGAACATGTGGATGTCTCAAATGTTCGACTTGGATGTGTTTGAATTTGACGGAGTTTCAAACGGCTTCAATCCAAAGTAAACTTGTTTTTAATTAGCAAACAAGTAAACAACTTCGAAATGTTCAGTACTTCGTCGACATTCAAAAAGACTGGCGCCTTTAAGGATCACTGGAGTGTTAGCGGAATTTCAGGTCTTGACAATTTCGAGGTAGTTTTAATGTCTTATAATCAAATTAAACAGTCGTTTTAGTTCAAATCATCAAGCGGAGCGATTCAAAAAGCAAAGCAACTTCCGTTTAACGTTCTGTATAGAGACAGTTATCCGTCGTCACTTTCAATCTTCTCATTGTATCACTCAAATCCACGTGTCAGCAATACTTTCTTGGACGCAGTTCTTGCCACACAGCCTGAAAAAACAGTCACTCTAGTTTATGACAGGTTTTTAAATGCTAGAAGAATTGTTTAAGAAACGAGTTTTTAGTATTCCAGCTGAACGCCATCCGTTTTCTGGAACTTTAATTATCGGTGGACAATCCAGTATGTGCGACACAAATTGGAACATGATTAATGATTACATGGGCTTTAAAACCGGGTGAGTCTCAACAGCATTTCAACAATAGTTTTGTTAGTTTTTAGTTATCCGGAATGGCAAATGATTATAAAAAAGTAAACAAAACAAATTGAAGAGTTTTAATCTATAAAATTTAGAATCTCCGTTGGCCGTTTTGTTTCACGTAATTCTGGAACACTCTTGATTAACATCGACACGCCATTCTTTTCTATCCCAAAGAAAGTTTACGACAGTGTTGTTCGTGAATTGGGTGTAACTTCCAGCGGTTATTTGGTTCCATGTAATTCAACAAAAAGCATCGTTTATGAACTTGACGGATTTGAGTTGTATTTAACTCCAGATGTTTACGTGGGAGAAGTTAAGCATAAAAACACAAATAGGTGTGGATTTTATGGAGTTCCACAAAATAGTGGTTCAGGTACAACTAAAGTGTTTAAATTGTTTAAAAGCTATTTTTAGATAACTATAAACTGCCAAGTCGCCTCTTCGGCCAATATTGTTTGAAACTTGATTACGAGAAAAATCAAATTGGCTTTGCAAAGAAATTGAAATGAATCAGAATTGTTTAAAGCAAAACAAGTTTGTACAAAAATAACTTTATTAGAAATACCGTTTAAATAAATTGTTATTTCTGAATCGGTTTTCCTTTTTTGCCCGTTCCTTTGCATAGCCCACTTTTCTTTGATTTCTTAGTTCCCTTTGGGCATTTCTTGCCAGGCTTTCCTTTTTTGTAGATAGGTTGCAAGTCAAGAAGGCCACTGAAAACGTTATAGTCATTAATTAAATGATGGCAAAAGCTTACGGAGGGCGGTAAAAACAGACTAGGGGACTGATAGTGCCGTCTAAACAAATATATTTTAGTAAGTGGTATATTAACATTTAACAACTTACTTCCACAAACAGCACTTGAACATCCAAGTTTACCGGATTTGGCCCAAATTGACTGGACGAAAGCGACGGCGTAGAAGCGGTCATAAGAAATTTCAGGTGCATCTCCAGGTTCGTCATCGGGTTCAGGTACATCTTCGCGTGTATCGAAGTAATTGCTGTTGTAGCGCAAATTCGGCTGGGTGCCAAATTCAGCAAAAGCCTCGCTCCAAGCAAACGTGGCATTTTTAAGCAAATCAGCTGTCTCTGCAGTTCCTTCGCCTACGTACAAAGTTAAGCCGGCATTTTGAGTAAACTTGCATCCCGCTGCATACTTAGCAGCCTTTTTTCTCCAGTTTCTTCGACCAGACCAATTTGCGCATGTTGGATGCCTTTGGTAAATTGCTGCCGGAACCGTTATTAAAAATCTTGCCTTTGGCGACCTTCGACCTGATGGCGTTTTGTTCTCTAAGAAACGCTTTGCGGTCAGCTTTGGTCAGCGCTGAAGTTTAACATTATTTGTTTAGTTATCAATTTGACTCACCCGATTTGATTCCCAAGAACGCCAAGTAAAAAGTCAAAGCCAAAAAGACATACTTCATTTTTGAATCAAATGTAGTGAGGAATCAACTTCCTGGTCCGGCTTTTATAAACTCGTGCAAACAACAGAATTCATGTGGCATGCAAATAGTTGTCTGAATCTCCACGAATTGCGTTACCACCCGTGTTAAAATGTTGATCCCATAAACAAAAGGAATAAATTTATTTCCACATAAAAAGTAATCCTTTGCAGTTCAACTTTCACATAAACACTCGACAACAAATCAAAAAGTTCCGGTTTTTGCGACTTAACATGCAAAGTGTTGAGAATTAAACAAGTTTTGAATATTTTATGTTACTTTTCGCTAAAGCATGTTTGAAAGTTTTGAGCAAACAGTCTAACTTCTGGGAATCATGTCAGAAAAACAACATCATTTATTTAACATAATTGTTTATTCAAGCGAATTTTCCTTGTTGACTTTGTTGTATTGATCGATGAAAGCTTTGTATTTTTGAACCAAAGGATCAGGGTGGAGTTTTTGGTCAACATCTACCACGTTGTATTCTTCTCCAATCTCTGTGGTGGAAACAGATTCCCCGTCATAACGTTTGAGTAAGTCGGGATGTTCCAACAAGTAAACAAGTGCACGTCCAGGATAATAAATTGAGTGGCCGTGCTCCATCATTGCGTCATAAAACGGCTAAACAGTTTAGAAGGATTGTTTTGAACGGCTTTTAAGAACTTACATCTTTCGGATTCGACAGAATTTTCTGTTCAACAACTTCAGTTTTGACCCAGCCCGGCATCAAAGCGATTGAATGAACTCCGGTTCCTTTTAGGTCATGATAAAAGTCGCTGGACATTCGAGACAACTAAAACTTTGCTTCAACTTTTAAATAAGAAGTTGTTAATATTCACGCCAACTGTGGTTATTCCTGCCAGTGGTCCGAAAAAGGTATTGGCAATTCCAGCTGAAGAAATGTTGACAATTACACCGCTTTTGCGCTTGACCATCATTCTCGCGGCGTATGCCGAACAAACAAAATGGTTCCGTAGAGCCACGTTATTGACGATGTCGTAAGATTCCTGTGGTTCTTCTTTATACTCCCAGAACTTCTTTGCAACGTTTTCGTGATACCACTAAAGTCATTTAAGTGACAAAACAAACTTTGAAAACCATTACATAAGATGCTGAAACAACGTTATTGACCAGGATGTCAAGTTGACCATTTTGCTCTTTTTCGATTTGTTCAAATAATTTCTTGACTTCTTGCGGATCTGAATGGTCGCAATAAACAGCTATCGCTTTACCTCCACGCTTGGCAATTTCATTGACAACTTCTTCCAATGAGCTGAGTTTATGCTTAACCGACTCAGAACTATTGTTAGGGCGACCAGTCACATAAACAGTGGCGCCAGCAGCTCCGAGCTAAAAACTAAGATTTTATAAGTTTTTAATCTAAAATGTACCTCGACGGATATTCCATGACCGACTCCGCGTGATGCCCCAGTAACAAGCGCAATCTTGCCTTTCAACGAAGCGGACATATCAAGTTTTTGTTGTTTTCACTGCAACTCGTTTCCTTAAATATTGCTATCATGTTGCCGATTAAACTCGCAAACAAAACATATCAGTTGCTTTGCAATCTTTTTTCTTGCAATCAAAACAGAATTAACGAATGTTTTTCGTTCAAAATAGCTTTATGAATTTTTTGAAAGCACAACAAATTTTGGTGTAATTGTTATGATTGTGTTGTGCTTTGAACGCACAAAATTGTTTTGACTTTTAACTTTACGTAGATTTCTTCAACTTGTCAAAAGCGCAACTGTTAAATGCAATTGGTCGATTTAAAGAGCATGTAAGACAGCTTTTGTTAATGCATTTTTTATTTTAAGTTTAGTTTGGTGCTCATCAAGCACAGCGATCTGGACAGACTACATAGACAGGAGGCGGGGGGGCCGATCGAAATATTAAAACTACATTAACATTGTTTAAATGGCATTTTCTTTGTTGACTTTGTTGTACTCGTCGATAAACTTCTTGTATTTGCGGATCAAGTAATCTGCGGTGGAATTTTCCGTCAACATCTACCACTTTGTATTCATCTCCAATTTCTGTAGTTGAGATGGCGTCTCCGTTGTGTTTTTCGAGCAATTCTGGGTGTTGAAGCAGATAGACAAGTGCGCGGCCAGTGTAGTAAACAGATTGACCTTTTTCACCGAAGTGTTTGTTCATTGGCTAAACACTTGATTTTAAAAGCGGATATTTAAAAGTTGCTTACATCATCTGGATTTGTTTTAATGTGATCAAGAATAATTTCGGTGTTGATCCAGCCAGGCATCAAAGCAATTGAGTGGACGCCAGTTCCTTTCAAATCGTGAGCCATATCGCTGGACATTCGAGCAAGCTAAAAACATTGGAAGTGTCAGTGATTTTAAATATTAAAAACGTACGCCAACTGTGCTCAGTCCATACAACACTCCCATCATGGAATTGACAAGTCCGGCAGATGAGATATTGATAATCAAACCGCTCTTACGTTTGACCATCATTTTCGCAGCATAAGACGAGCACACAAAGTGATTGCGGAGGCCTACATTATTCACAATGTCATAAGCATCTTGCGGACTTTCATTGTATTCCCAGAACTTCTTCTCAGCGTTTTCAAAAACCCACTAAACATTTTGAAACAATTAAATTGATATTGTTTTTAAAGAAACTCACATAAGTTGATGACAAGACATTATTGACCAGCAAATCTAATCTTCCGTTCTGTTCACGATCAATTCTTTCAAATAAACGCTTCACATCTTTTGGATTCGAATGATCACAATGGACAGCAATTCCTTTTCCGCCACGTTTTGTCACCTCATTTGCAACTTCTTCCAATGATGAAACTTTGTTCTTGCTGGACTCAGAGTTGGCTGGAAGACGTCCGGTCACATAGATAGTGTACCCAGCAGATCCCAATTCCAGCGCAGTCCCTTTCCCAATTCCTCTTGAAGCACCGGTAACAATAGCGACCTTTGGAGCAGACATCTTTTAACTTACAAGTTAGTGTTGATTGTTCTTCAAAGTCCGCTCCGTTTATATAGAAAACTGATTACAATTGCGGCCACAAAGCAAAAACTCTGCTATAACAAGTTTTATTCTCTCTTCCGTTTATCCGACTACTTAATGTTTTGGAGTCTTTTTTGTTGTGTTGTTTGATACATGTGAACGGCAACGTGGTTTAATTGCTCGCTTCAATGTTTACAGGCGTATGATAGGGTTTGATCATCGAACTGTTCCCGTTCAATGATGATTTTTCGCTCTTCGTTGACCACTTTATGTTTTGTGTCAAGGCGAAATGTTTTGAACTCAATTATGAAGTGTTTCTTTGTAATCATTTAAAATTGAATAAACATTTATTTCAAATAAATTATGAGATCAACACGATTGGCAATATGAAAGACCCATAAAGTCATAAAAGTTTAGAAGTATTATATCCTACACGTAAAATCAGTATTTACAAAACTTATTTGCCGATAGTTTTTCGTGCCATCAACTTTTTGTCTACCTTTGGCTTCACAACTTCTTTCAGTTTCTTCTTTTTCTCCAGCAATTCAGGTGGCAATTGTCCCAGTTCATTGATCAAGTCGTTGACGAAACCTTTTGCCAGTACGTTTTCAATTTCAAATTGCTTCACAAGACGAGCAGGTGGTTGAAAGCTTGAAAGCGGTTCCCATGTAATGTCTTCCGGATCTTCATAACCGAGCCTAAATCATTTTAAAAACACTACGAACACATTGTAAACACATACCACTTTGTTTTGTACATCGGCTTTCCCTTCACCATCGTTTTGTCGAGAATCTTCTCAACCGTGAACACTTCTTTGCCCGCCATTTTAATGAAAGAATAAATAAAAGCGAGAAACGAAAAGAAAGCGCAAACAAATGTTTAATTCTCTCGCGTCAACATTGTTTTCTTTATTGATTTTTGTCTTTTTTGCGTGATTTTGACTACATCGTTTATTCAAATAAGTAAATTACAAATAAAGCAATTAAAGTTTTGTACATTTTAAACAAACAATCATTTTAATATGAAGAAGATTCGTCGCTAAAACAAACAGCAGCTATTTAAAAGCGTTTTCATTGTTTTTACCTGTCGTCACTTTTTGGAATCTTATTGCAAACTTCCAATATGCAGCAATACTGTCCATACTTCTTGCCTCGACTGTTTGTATGTTCTATAGAGCCTTCTTTGCTGCATTCACGTTCGAAGTCGCAAGAACTAAAAAGCAATCAAATGAGATGTGAAAGATATTCAAAAAGTGTCTTTAAAACTCACGCATCAATATCGTTTCTGTTTGGAAGATCGTAACGAAGCCTTACAAAAACTGACACCCGGACTGCATTGAACAATATGTATACTGTCTCCGTTAGTAGAGCCTGGAAATGAGTTGTTTAATTAGATCAAAGTTATATCAACTCACCCACATAACAATGAAGTGAGTGCACAAAAACAACGTTCAGAGCAACTAAACAGTATACAAACTTCATCTTTGACAAATTGCACTCAAAGGACTCGTCGTCATTTTAAACGATCTTCTTCAACCTCCACAAATACTATTGGTCGATCAGTTGTGACGACACTACTGCGATGTGAGCAAATAAACACACATTTCAGAGCAGACTTTAAGAGCAAGTTTTAAGCTCATTATAGTCTGTGTTTGGACTTAAGGCGGAAAAGATAAGTCTAGGCGACGTTTTGGGAATCAATAAAATTTGTGCAAACGCCCTCAAATCACATTCTGCGCATTAAACGGGCAAAGTCCAAGCGCAAAAATTCTCTAATGTTTGGCGTTCAACTTAAGAGTGCGCAAAAAACGAGGAACTCAACTTGCAAGCTTTGAAGTACTGTAATTACTTTGTTGTCACTTTCTGTTGCAATTTAATGTTTATTATTAGTTTCCTGCATTTCTACTTGCTCTCCAACAAAAAACTTAGTTAATTTGCCGGAGATGCCGGTTATGCTCACTCAGTGAAGCATAACCTCCATTTTCATTCATTTGAGCTCATCCCGTCGCGCCATAATTGCGATTGCGTGAGTTGTATGGCGGATGGCATTGAATGGTCGAAAGGGATTACCTGTTTTTTAGCGAGTGGACACTGTGCCTGGTGGCGTAATTTGCCTCCGATCCGGTTCTCGACTTTCACAACTATGATACAGCAATGTTTTTGTTTACTTGCTTATTGAAGTTGTTTGATCGAATTAAAGAAATGCTTTGTGTTGATTTTGCTTGAATAAAGTTTGTTAGACAATTTTGTACAATCAACAACATTTGATTTGAGTATCCGAACAAACAACAACATTCAATCCCATTCAACTTACAAGCCAAATTTGACTCATCATCCACAACAAACAACACCTCTTCATTCACTCCATTGAAAGTTAATGTATTCGGTTGAGCGGAACACCGGAACAGGTTCTCACCGACGGCCATGCGCGCGACAACTCATCGGCGTCAAGTTAACAGTTACCGGTGGGATCTGTCGCTTAGCTGTTTGCTTCCGCGCGGATTGACTTTTTATTGAATGCCGATGATGAGTTTCAATGAGCGGGAGTCAGTAAGTTTTCGGCTGTTTGTTTGGCGCAAAACGGAGCAGAGTTAGAATAGTTGTATAGTTTTTATGAATAGACGTGTCGCGAGTTATGAAATTTGTTACTCTTTTTTGACAAGTCATTTTGCATGTTTTAAACATATCTTTCTAAACTTTAAATCAAACAGAAGTCATTTTTCATGTTTTAAGAAGCGATTTTTGTAAACTTTAAATCAAACATTTCTGTTGTTTCTCGATGTTTCCATGGATCACGCAAGCAACCGGCATAATTTAATTGTTGGTCGAGAGGGTGTGGCTTTTTACACGCTTGCATTGGTCACTCTTTTTTGTTATTCAAATCCGGTTCCACTGCACACTTAATGCCCAATTGCTTGAATTGAGAGTGTTGCTAGATTGGGTAATCGTTTTTGATTTAGACTGTCGAGCTTTGAATACATTTGATTTTATTAAACAACAAACCGGATTTTAGGTTGTGCACGTTATAGTTCAAGGCTTTTGATTTGCATATCTTTTTGTATGTGGTCACTCTTTAAAGCTTACGTGTTGATTTCAAAATCCACTTTACTTTCACTTCTGCATTGTATCTAAACGACGGCTCATCTTTTCTGTACTGTTGCGTGTTCATTTTTCGTTGGTCGGGTATCCAAAGTGACCGCAAGTGAATGGAGGTCCGGTTGTTATACAGTTGGCGACGGGGGATTTTGTTGTTTTTGTTTTGAAATGGACAGTCACAAATGGTATTGTATAGTCTGGGCTTTTTAGTGTTTTGTTAAGATCGCTTTTAAAGTCCAAACTATTTTGCGTTCTTTGAGTGACCTTTTTGTTATTATCTTATCAACTCATCTTTTTTGCAAGTAGAACAAACATTCTTAAAAGCGCGTTTTGCGTGTTCTCTTTAATCAAAAAACACTTACTGTACTTTTTAGATCTCTAATTTTGCCAATCGTCTTTAAACGCCAATCTACAATGCGCTTATCGTGGGCGACGTTCGCCACAAGCCGAAATCTGTGGTCATCTCACCTAGTGGGCCTTCTCTTCATTTTCGGTCTTTTGATTGGCACAGAAGGATGTGCACCGCCTGGATTTGTTAGCAGCCAAGATCCAAGTAAGTTAAATGTATATCAACTTCTACAAGACTGTTTTAGACTACGTAAATGCTCGCTGTTCCGACTTGATTCTTTATCCAGTTAATGCCGTCGACCAATCCGATCAATACAGGCAACTTCCATTCAACTTTGCTACCCAATTTAATTGATCTTTTCAGATTCGACTACAGTGACGTCAGTTTCGGAAACACTCACTCACAAGGCGCTACTGTTGCTATTACCTGCACTGCAAATGGCCAGCCCGCAACAGTGGAAGGCTACGATCAGGTAGAGTTTAATTTATACAAAGCAAATGCTACTTATCCTGTTTTAGCAACGCGGATCAATTACTGCCTCGCCTAGTTTAATTGCAAGTTGCACAAATGTCGGCGGCTCTCAATATACTTGGACAATTTTGGGCAGAATTCTTCAGTTCGTGGATTGTCGTTATTAAGGCGGAATATTGTAACAATCTTTTTACGCAAAAATTGACTCAATTTAACAAATCTTTCAATTTTCGATTAAACTCTCTAAACTGCCTAGTTTCGGTCTTTTTGTTCACAGAAACCTCCAATAATGTACAAAATGCAATATTCTTGAGTAGTTAGTTAGTTACTCCAGTCCAATTGATTGTTAATAATAATCTCGCTTCTTTTGTGTCTTTAATAATATTTTCTAGTCGTTTAAGTAGTGTTTGTAAGCAAACTATCTTTTTGGTGAATAAAGTTTCTTGGTCAATTAAAGAATTTATTTTGAGTCACAACAACTTTCAAGCAATTGATTATTTGCCAGGACGCCAAAGAGCAATTGGAACATCTTTTATGCTATATGGATCATGCACACGGCAACGATGACATGTGCAGGTTCCTAAATGTAATTTGTAACTAGTTTACAATAATTATTCAAATCTAACCGCCGTAACAAGCAGCTCCGCATGAACAACGTGGCCATCCGCATAAGAAATCACCGGTAATTTTATTACAAGTCCAACGTTTTTGACGTTCGTGTAGAGTTTGATCATCTTTTTCCAGTGAAGCTAAAACTTGAAATAAAACAGTCAGTGTTGATTAAACCTTACCTTCTCTGTTGACTCCTGTCATTTCGTAAAATGCTTGCTTGTCCATTGGAACTGCTGAAGTCAAAACAACAACAAACGAAAGAGCCAAAAAGGTTAGCCAAATTGAACAATTCATACTTTGAGGCTTCTTTGAATTCACTTACTGCTTAAACAAACTTCTTTTATATTCGAGTCTTCGCTTTAAATTGCAAATGTTGAAGCCGGTGGGGGGGGCGGTGGGGTTTAGGTAATTATTGCGCAAGCGTTTCAATCGATTAAAACGAAGGTCATGTTCCTTGTCATCTTCATTTCAAAACAAGTATAATTTATTTGTCAAATTCAAAATCATTCGTTAACACAAAAAGCAACTGCACATCCGTTAAATTCATCGGCCAAAACAGCTCCACAACGATCCTTGTCCACCGAAACAACAAAAGCTCCTCGTCGGCAGCCACTTTTTTGCATTTCTTCACTGCACACGCTTAATTTGTGTTTTGGTTGTTGGCCGTACTGTTCAAAAATGCGGTTTTGAAGTTCTTGTAGCAAGTTTGTCGAATAAGCTACTGGCTGGAAATGATTGGAATTGCAAATTACATTCTAAACAACTTGTATTATCAAACCTGATCAAGTTTGGCTGCAACAAACAAAGCCAAGCACTCTTTTTGTTCCAGCAAAGTAGTTTCCAAGCGCGTGTAATCAAAATAGTCGTCTAATTCAATTTCTTGGTTTAGAGCTTTTCGGTCCAGAACATGTTCAGGTGGAAGCTAAACATTATTCTCAGGTTTATATTTAAAGTCCTTGACAACTAATACCTCGCCATTTTCCTCAAACTTGAAACGCTGATCAACAAAGTTCAGAAAACGTTTCTCCAAAACTGCTCGTTTGTGAAATTCAATAATCTTCTGAAACGACTTCTTTGAATCGAGAAATCAAAAAGATTCAATTACCAAACTTGGCTGGAACAGTTCTGGCTTTCCGTACAATTTCAAGTAGAAGAACTTGTTCCGGCGCATCAAAATATTGTCCGGGTCCAGCAATAAAGCATTTGCAACTGATTGACTCACAAGAACGCCACGGTCAACTAAATGTTTTCTTGACATTTAAGCATTTAAAACAACGAACCATTAAACTCGCAGATGTGTTGATACTCAAAGAACGATGCCATAAACTTGGGAATTCGACGACCGTTCACAATTGAAAGTTGATCGGCGCATTGGACTTTGCAGCGAAGAACCGAGGAGTAAATACCTGGAAACAATGGAATGCTTAAATTTGAAGCAAGTTTAAAGTTATACTTGTAATTACTACACTGATTTCTGGATTATCTCCATCGTAAGCAGACCAATCCAAAGAATCTTCACATTGACTTCGACAAGATTCTTCTTCTAAAGTTGAAATGACTAAATTTTGTTTTATCGCATCCCCAATAGGTAATCAAATTCAATTGAAGTCAAAATCAATTTTGCACATCGCTTACCTTTCAAGAATGCATCCATTCCTTGATTGAACTCTTCAATGCATAATTTGAAGTTTTGATCATTGTACGCTTGAACTGCTTTCATGTAATGTGTCTAGAAACAGATGTTTACGCTTAAATACAATTTTAAAGGTTTACTTCGTACGGGCGTTGCAACAAATCAATCAGCATTTCATGTTTGAAGCCTTTTTGGTCCATGTAGAAATGAATATTTTCAAGGGACAACTTGTCATCTGGATGCGCAACCAAATAAGTGTAAGCAGATTTGACAGCGTTTTCCAAGTCGTTCAGCTTAAAACGAAATTTGTCTTGCCTAAAATAATATTGAATGCTTTTAAGACACACCTTCCAGTAACATAATTGCATGTAAAAATGAGGTTTTCGCTGCATGAAATCTTCATAGGCGTGATAATTGGACAGAGGTGGTCGTTGATTTGTGAACTTGTCTTGACGGCATCTAAAAAATGCAATCGAACAAAAAGAATTTGATGTTTTGAAACAAAAAGTGCAATCGAACACGAACCTCAACAAACACAAAGCTCGCTGTGCTCCAGAAAACATTAATGACAACTCATTTATTTCAGTTGGCCCTTCAATTCGCATTCCACATTTTTGACGGCACCACAACATCTCATCTCTAAACTTATTATTTCAATTTTAAATAAGCAGCATCGAACCTATAATAATTGAAATCTTCGTAAGCTCGGCGCATAAATCCCACACAATCTTGCCAGTTCTCACTTGTATACTCTGATTTTCCATATCTAAAAGTTAATTGATTTATTTTAAATGCATGAATCTTTAATTTGTTTATTTCCCAATCAAGTTTTGAATGCTTTCTGATCAAATATGCAATTACCGGATTGTTTACGTGCCCCAGAACTTGCTTCCTCCACAAAAAAAACAAGGCAAAAAGAATGTTTACACGAAGTTAGCATGTTAAGTGATTTTCTGTTTATAACGAACGGAATTTGCCCACTTCAATTAATAAATTGATCATCGTAAAGGGGAGTGCTTTTAATTTAAACGGAAATAGCCACATCAGGTGATTAAGGTTTTAAATATGTTCCGTGTATGAAAAATTGTTTTGATCGAAAAGGAAGGGAAGATGCGGTTTTAGATAAGAGTCCAAAACGTTTTTATTGCATTTGGTTTATGGTGTTGTTTGGTAGCGAAGTGACTTTTAAACCTTTTTAAACAAGATCGTCGCGCAGTTTTATTTAAACATTTAAACACAGTTTTTAGACAACATGCTTTCCAAAAACATCATGTTTGCCCTGTTTGTGACTTTTTTCATCTGCTCAACAATGCTTGTTTCAAGTGAAGAAGCAAAGAAACGCCGTTGCGGTATGCAGTTGATAGAGGATTTGGAGCGTTTGTGCGCTACTGAAGTAGGATTAACTCTTCCAACAGAACAAGAACCGGGATGTAAGTGTTTGTGGATCTTTTTATTTAAAAAAAGAGGCTTTTAGTTTTTACCGACGCTTGTTGCCGCAAAGGATGCACAGACACGTTCATTAAAAACACCTGCATCAAAGAAAACAACGAACTAGCTGAACAGAAAGCATAACTTCTAAGTGCAAAAGTCTCTTCAGATGTTTGTAACGAACTGTAACTATGAAATAAACACGTGTCTTTAATGCTAATCAATTGACTTTGTCCATCATTTAATCTTCAAACAATTGAAACCTACTTGTAAAGAGCTTCAAACGTAAGCGCCGGTTCTTCGGGTGTTGCATGTATTGACGAAAAAGTTGATATTAACAGGAAAATCCAGAAATGTAAACGAAGTCCTGGCATTCTTAACTAAAAGGGTCGAATAAATTAATCAATAACAAAGATCCTTTAAAGTCTTTAAAAATTCTCTTCGTTCTTCCTAACATTAAACGCAAGCAAAGAGTCTCAAAGCAGTTGGCATTCGTTTCTGCAACGAATTGCTTTGGAAGAACACGGCGTTGCGAGAAGACATTTGGCGCCGATCGCTTCGGCCGGTCATCTTTTGTTGTAGGGAAAGGCCAAAGCAAATGGCCGCCAGACCGCGCCGTTGAGTGTTTATAATAAAGAAATAAGTTTGACGGAACCCGTTTATTGTCATTAAAATATCACAAAGTATGGTCGAGTAAATTGCTAATGGAATTTAGTTTATAAAAGTGAGTTGGAACGTCGTCTCTTCTTTTTAAAAGTTGTTGAATGTTTAAAGGAACTGTTTGAGGCATAGAAGCGGCAGCCAAAAAGAACAGCGATTCAGATTGACTAAAATCATGTTTATATTTCAAAAGTCACAAACTATTTCTAACCTCAGAGGAATTCTAAATGTCCGGTAAACTCGGAGATTGCTTGGCTTTGAATCCATTACGTTATGACCAATGAGCATGGGAGCCTTTTTAGTCAACCACTGACTTGCACAAATATAAAGATGTCCGCTTGATCCCAATGACATTTGGCAAATATAACCATCAAAGTTGTGAGACAGTTGTGTTGTATTGCCTGTTTCCGTGTCGACAACATAAATAATTGACTTTGCATTCCGGTCATTGGACTTTCGTAAAATAAGACGGCCATCGCTTGTCCAAGCACTTGTTTCAACTGTCTAAATAATGATTTTAAACAGTTCGTTACTTTTAAAAGAACTTGCATTTCTTAAATACGCATAAGAACTGAACAAAGACGACGGCAAACCATTAACTGCTACTTCCATCAAGTTAAATCGTGTAAGTAGATTGAAGCGCGTAATTATGTTCAACGAATCAGACAAACCGCTTATGACATTGTTGTTCAAGTTCATGCAATTAAACTTGTCTTTTGGTAGCCGAATACGCTCTCCGACTTGCTCCACTTTAAGTTCTTTAACATCTAACCGGCAATGAAGACAATCCAACGGCTCTGCTGTTTCATTGTAGAGAAGAAAGTCTAGATGTTCATTTGAAACGCCAGAACTGTCGGTTATTGGGCAAAATGGAATGTCCGTAAAGAAAGGATGATCACTGACTGTTGCTTGTTTAGTTGACCAATCCAGACTAGCAATCCGGATGCCTTCTCCGTCATCATTTGGACTCGTCACATGACAGAAAGAGAAAGTCCAACGTTAACGGAACAATGTGCCAAACTTTCACAGGCGACTTCAATGTAAATTCACTAAAAACGTTTCAATGATGTAAAAAAAGGCAAGTTTAAAACATACACTGTCGAATACTTTCCAAATAAATCTATCCACCTTATTCCAGTTAAACATTTGTCGTTCTCTTTAAATTCGTAGTCAATTTTTTCCCATTGCCAACGTCCATCAAAACATTCACGATAGAAATGACTTTCATAGCGATGGAACTCATGGACTTGCATTTAAATAATTGTCATTTGACTTGAAAGGATATGAGTTAAATTAGTTAAGCTAGAGAGAAAAAACATCAAGCAAAAAGCACAAGCAAGTCGCGTCAAGAAAAAGCAACTCAAAGTGCCATTTTTTGACAAGCTTTTTTGATTCAATCAAACTTTCTCTTAAAGAACTTTAGAAAACACTTACATAATCCTAAAACCAAGACGGAGTTGATTGATGTTTTTAGACGAGAAAAAGAACACTCCTGTATTGTTAACAAGGTTTTGTGGTCCGTACAGTTCTGTTGATGCTTTGTGATTGTAAAACTTTGAACTGCAATTGATTAAACAGTGTGTTTTAACAGTGTGCTTTATTCGTTTGCACGGCTGTTCGTGAAACATTAAAGACTTTTGGCAATGACTTCGAGAGAACGAAAAATTAAGATCATTTGAAGAACCCTTGAGCTTATAAATTCTTGCGAAAACAAGCAATTGTGTGTTTTTGTTAGCCATTGGAGTTGTTTGAGCAATTGAACTTTGAATTCTTTTTACTCCCACAAACAGTGTTTATCTCTTTTTATAAAGTCGCATTAATCAGTAGTCAGGTAAAAATTGAACAGTTGTTTGAATCATTTCGAACAAAACAACACTTGTTTTCAGTTGAATTTAATGACTACAATTTAAATATAGAAACGTTAATCCAGTTTTTGTTGCTTTCAAAGCAAACAAAGATTGAATGGCTGGTTTTAGTTACAACAACAAGGCTTTTGATGTTTGAACTTCATGCAAACACGAGTAATTTGATCTGAATTGTTCGGATTTGTTTTTATCGAGAAGTTCAGAATTCAATAGCACAATCTTGTATAATTTAAATAAACTGTGCTTTGCTATTTGCAGAAACTTTAAAACACATCAAAGAATTAGTTTATTGCAGCAATCAAACATTACAATATTGAGCATATGCAACGAATACAATTGAGATTTAGAGGGAAGTTATATAAATTGACATTAAAGAAATTGCACAATTAACTGTTGATCTTGTTCTGATTAAATGGCGATTTAAGTCGGCTTGTAGGCAGTTCGATCATTCGTCTGTTGATTGTTCGGATTCTTGACGACTTGACTCAATGAGTTGGCTCCCCACTTGTCAGGGTGTTCTCCCCATCCTCTTTTCTGGCGTGGCTTGTAGGCAGTTCGATCATCCGTCTGTTGATTGTTTGAATTCTTGACGACTTGACTTTCCGAATTAACCTATAATAATTTTGTGATTTATAATTGTGAACGAAATCAACTTACGCCCCACTGTTTATTGGAAGCACACAGTTTTAGAAGCCAGACTCATTTTAAAACAGCAAGATACAGCGCAAGATGGGTGCATTTTTATGTATTGGTCTGGCTTCTAAAACTGTATCTTACCTTTTCATTTCGATTTCCCCACGCAGCAACAATTCCAATCAAGAGTCCAAAAAAGAGCAACAAAGAAAGACGCATCTTTTCGGTTGAGCAAAACAATCAAATGATCTAGATTTTTGAGCAAGTAAAAACTGGCAGCAATTGATCCCGCCCTTTTGCCGTAAATAAACGAGTCCATCGATTTTATCGCAGATCACTCACAAATCATTTCTGCAGATCAAAGAACAGCAAAGATAAGGTGAACACATACTGCGTGTAAATGACCTCGAGTCTATGTTGTAAATAAATGCTGTCAATCGCGCAAACAATGTGCATTCAAAGTAAATTATCGACAGCTCTTTGATATTTACAATGTTTAAAAACATCTGCGTTAAGCAGATTGCATCGGTTTAAATTTAGAATTATTGTTAGTATCAAATGTTATGCAAACAATGACGGTAATTCAATACAAATGCGTTCAGATGTTTTCTATTTAAATTCTTTTAAACGACAATCGCTGTTTAAATTCCTTTTGTTGCTTAGATGGCTAATCAGACACTTACTATTTTGGGTGAAATGATTTATCCGATGATTAATAAGTGTTTTAAAGGAAAAAGCACACGATTATCGTCTTCATGCCTGATGCCTGGCTTTTTTATTGAAGTAATGTTTTTTAGAAGTAAAGGTGTTTAATAACTTTTACTTTGCAGTTTATTAACTTGCTGGCTGGTTCTTTAAAAATGCGTACAAATTTCATTGATGAAGACGATTTTTTTTCAAAAGTAATTGAAAACAAAACTAATTACGGTTTGTTATTCTAAAGTTAAAAACTTAATAAAAAATTTAGAGCTTTTTGTTGACTCTATAAAAAGTGGACTTGTAGACATTATTTTATTCTTTGTTTCGAATGCCACCGCAGTTGAATATGGCTGTGAAGCAACCACACCGATCTTCGAGGTAAATACTCAATTACAGTGCAAATCAATGAAAGCTTTAGAGTGAAACGTTTTACATAGCTGCACGACAGAAATCAATGGACAAAGTCTTTAGTTTCTTCACAGTCTACAAATTGGACACTTGGTTGTCTATACTTGGCATATTCTTTCTTTTCTTATCAATGTTCATTCTCATCCGTTGGATTATGATGAGTCGTGAAAAGAAGACGTTTTCTGAGTTCAAAGAAGCGAGTTTTGTTTGAAATTAGCATAAACCTTTAAAGCTTTTTAGTTAACTTGGAAAGTGGCTCGTTTTGAATTGATGCAGTACGACAACATTCAAAACAATTTATTGTCATGTAAGGTTTAATACTAAACATTTTAAAAGCACAGGTTTAGTCAACTTTGTGATTTTGCTCTTTGGTTTGCTTAATTGCGGGATACTTATTCAACTATTCAACGGTTTAATAACAAGTCAAGTTGTTAAGCCTTTAAATTCCATTCCTTTCAAAAGCAATGAAGTGTTTGGTGCAATAAAGCGTGGAAAATATTCGATATTGTTGCCGCATAAACACCAATGGTTCTATGAAGTAGACTTGTCGTTAAAGCTTTGAAACGCTGTTTATCTTTTAGGATATTATGCATTCAACTAGAACGCCATTTTTTGAACTTAGATCGGCGCTCCAAGACAACCCTATATTATTTGCAAGTGAGTTCGTTGATGAGTCTAATTATATGGAATACATGTTGTCGAAAGTTCAAGAAGGTGGCTATCTTAATGATTCAGTCAATTGAATGGATCAAATTATTAGAACACAACGGCTATTGTGATTTTGTTTATGTAAATGTGAGCTTTCTAAACAAAAACATCAAACAATTCAAACAAACTCCAGACCGAATTTCCACCGCAGCCAAAAAGTCTATTTATGAGAAAAGGACATCCGCTACTTCCAGCGATCAACAAAGTCATAAGCCAAGAACGAATAAACATCAATCGACTGTACAACAAATATTACAAATACGGGCCGGAACAATGCAAAAAAGCCGATGACAGTCCGAAACCACTAGGTAAAGTTTTAAATATCATCATATTTTAATAATGTAAACGTACTTTAGGAATTACCCCATTTTACGGCGGTTGCTTATTGTTTGGAATTGGAGCGTTGAACCAGTTTTGTGTTTTTCTGCATTGAATACATTTTGTGGTGGCGCAGACGCCGTAGTAAAATGTAGCTTTTAAAAGAATAAAGACTATTTAAAAGATTCGCAACAAACAGATTCCACAAAAATTGAATTGCTACTGTGCTTTGCGAAGCAGCTCGACTCTTTTTGGTCACAACAAATATTTGTTTTTAAGGCGTTCGAGATTCCACTTTCGACCACAAAACACTGCAAACATCCGTGACTAAATCCGAGTAGCTTTTAATCGATATTCAAAACAATCAAAAGGTTCACAGTGAAAATGAAACAAATATGTGTGGGCATCGAATTAGGAAATGAGTCCAAAAGTGGTCGCCATCTGCGCAAACACCAACAAATAATTGAAAGGCGTAAATTAGTATAAAATGACGGTAGTTTTGCATTAGAAGTAAAAACTGTTCGTCTGGACTATTTTGTTTAACAGTTAAAAATGAAGTCTTTTCAAACACTATTTTTGTCTACTATTTTGTTCATTGTTGCCGTCGCTGCTGATCATTCAAAAGTCCATCGCCGTAATGGTCTTGCTGTAAAGGTTACAGATAACAAGTCCGGTTTGTCGGCAGAACAAATCAACAAGATGGTCGACGTTTTCTTTAAAGTTTATCCAAAAATGTTGCAAGAATTCCAACCAAAAGCAACCAAAGAAGTGGAGTTCCAATTTGATCCAAAACATCAAGCACCTGGAGCCACATCCGGCAGCAAAATAACTTACAGTGCCGAGTATTTCAAAAAGAATCCAAAAGACATAGACGTTGTGACACATGAAGCATTTCACGTAATTCAATTCAGTAAGCTCCTTGTTGTTTGTTTAAGATGTTAATAAAAATCTTTTTAAGACAAGAATGGAAAAACTGGAAATGACAACACTCCACATTGGATGATCGAGGCAATGGCTGATTACGCACGTGATCGTTATGGCGTTGCTAACAAAGAAGCAGACTGGAAACTACAAGATTATAATCCAAATTTGAAGTACACAGACGGGTATCGAAACGGCTTTTTGAAGTTCGTTGAAAGCAAGAAAAAAGGTAAAAATTAAAAACTGATTTGATTAAACTTTACTTTTTATAGGATCGATGAAGAAACTCTTTGATGAAATCTATGCAATGAAATATTCCGATGCATCCTGGCAGAAGTTGACAGGCAAAACAGTTGAACAGTGGTGGACAGATTTCAGCAAAGCTGGAAAAGGTAATCAAAATGGTCACGGACGAGGTAATGGAACAATAAATGGACATGGAAAAGGTAATCAAAATGGCAATGGACTGAATGGAAGAGGTAACGGAACAATAAATGGACTGAACGGTCACGGACGAGGTAACGGAACAATAAATGGCAATGGACTGAATGGACATGGAAAAGGTAATCAAAACGGACATGGAAAAGGTAACGGAACAATAAATGGACTGAATGGAACAACTAAAAAATGTCCCAAGAACCAAAAAGGAAAGCAAGCAAAAAAGCATTAAACTTGTCTGTAAACATGAAATCAAAAGAATAAACAAATTTATTTGATGTTACTTATTCTATTCTTTCAATTGCATTCCAATTAGTCCAAATGTTTAGAAGAGTGACTGATCACTTTTTGTGTGTTGAGACAACAGTTGTGGACAAAAAGGCGATTAATCAAAATTTTTGTTGTTGATTGCATGGAGGGGGCGTTTATGTATTGGATTTGTCACGTTTTTAAAGTTCAAATCTATGTTGACCGTTAAACAAACAAAGCTGCAAACAAACTTCAAAGAACATTCGCCACTTCAGAACGCCTATTCAATCATTTCTTTGCAAGATGTCTAAAACTCCACATCATTCGGAATTCATTTAAACAAAAATTTATGATAAATCACCGTCCTCTCAGGACAACTGTTCGGCTATTCTTTGTTATTAATCAATTTTCAAGAAGTTTTGCCGTGTGGATTTTTTGCATTTGCTTCCGGCACCTCTCGAAGGCGCCGAAATGTCAAAATATGAAGTAGACAATCATTTTTGAAGCGGATACTGGGAGTTCGACGAAAATTGATCAAAACGATTGAGGTGATCGAAGATCAAAACTTATAAACAATCCAAACAACGTTACTTCAAATTAAAAAGATTATCAAAATAATCTTCTAGTTTGTATTTGAATGCTATAAACTTTTCATTTGTTTAATCCAAAAAACATTGCCATTAAATTGAGCTCTCTTTGTTGACCATTTTGATTTACGATCAATAAAACAAAGCAGAGAGACAAAGTCAATTAGCATTTCGGCGCATTAATTGGCCTTTTCACAAACGTTTGTTCTCAATAGCCAGACGGACTTTTTGCCTTGATTTTTCTCTCTTTTTCGGAATTTCTCCACTTGATTGATGGTTTTTGAGAGGTGGGTGACCGCTTTTGCATTGAGGTGGGTCTTTGCGGCAATTGCCCAGTTTCGTTTGTTTTTGAGACGAAGTTGGGGGTTGAAATTAAAAAGAGAGTAAATAGAGCGTTTTTGAGGTTTTAATTGCACATTTGAATACTTTCCTCACTTATTTGTAAACGTTGTGTACTTCTCGTAGCTGTAGACAAAGGTTCTAGCCGTTGTTGAAGATTTTTCCGATTTTTACTTGTCTTTCTTGAAAGTTTTGGACATCGACTGTGTTTATTGTCTTTTGAAGGGTTTAGACTTGTGTCCTCAAATGAACACTTATAACACTTATAAATGCAACGGCGCGACAGAATTTGAAGAATTTGCTTATTGTTATGTGTGGTTTTTGGATCGTTGAGTGTGCGTGCAGAGACATACTGAAACGAATTTTACAGAATGAGATTGAAAGTCAATTCTTATTGAGTCATTTTAATTGCGATTTTATATTTATCATTCGTGTTCGACAAGTTATGTATAAAATACATACGCAAAACAGACATGTTTTGACGTGGAAACTTGAGAACACAAAAAGTTTCTTGTTTGAAAATTGTTAGTCGTTTTGATTTTTCTGTTTTGAAATAGCGCTTTTGCGTATGCGGCAGGAGGAAAATGACCAAAGATTGATTTTTGCAGATATTAAAAGATCCTGAACAAAGTTTTAACAGAGTTTGAATGTGTTTTGAATATTTCTTAACCAAACACCAAAAAATCAATTCAAGATCACGTTCGAACAAAAGAAGTTTTTCTCCAGATTTATCGTGTCAATTAACGAGTGCCAAAACTTGGCACCTTTTCTCAATTGTCTAAAAGCTTTTGGTGATTTATCGTCGGGACGAGTGGACACAAAGAAAATCCGAAAAAGAAGTGATAGTGGGGCGGACAAATTGCCTTTTTGTGTGATTAATCTTGAATGATTTGATTGGCTGGCGGAAGTCGGGAATCTCGAGAATGCCGTTTTTTGTTCTTGTTTGACTTTTTGGTTAGTTGATAATTCTAATTCAGACAACTAAAAACCAAACTCCACTCAACTTTTATTTATTCTGTTTGTTTAGCATTTTTGATTTTCGCTCTTTCCCGCTCAACAGCAACAATCGCCTAATCTCATGGAAATTTACATTTCCCTTCCGAATCAATTCTCCCACTCAACGGGCCAACTTTTAACCTCATTCCTCGAGCCTTCCTCGACAAAAATTCCGCCTAAGAACAACAACTCAATCTCCGTAAAATTCCAATTGTCGAGTCTTGTCCAACAATCGGCAAAAAAGTGTTCTTGGCACAAAAGCTGTCTTGCAAAATTTCTTTCAGTTAATGAAACATTTTTGCGAGATTTTTCGATACCGCGTGTCTTTTATCCTCTTGCTCTTTAAACATCTTTAAATAAACGTTTATCACTTTTTAAAAGCATTCAACAAAATTAGTCTCGTCTTGCAATTAAAGAGTTGTTGTTTCGAAACGATTTGTTGCATTTTATTCTTTAAACTCATTTTTGCGCTTTTCGTCGCTTGCCATTTTTTGCCAAATCAAATGAAACATTTTTGGCGCGGTAAGTGCCAGCACATGAAGACAATGCGATTTTGGCGTGAAGTTTTTCGGCAAAACTCGAAGCGTTTTAGGCAATTTGCGGGTATTCATTTGAATGAAGAGGAACTTATAAAATGAATTGTTAAGATTTTTGGGATTTTTGAGAGTGTTCAAGTGTTTTTGCGGGATAAGGCTTTATTGGAAATGTTTGGAGCATTTAGTGGACTTTTAAGTTAGGATAGTTTGATTTTGTCGCGTGTAATCTTCGTTTTCTTTGCAAATTTAACACTTGTTTAGACTTTCTTTTTTGTTTGTCTCCACTTGCTGTCGATAAAACGGATCGCCAACTACTAACAGACGAATCTCAACCCAAGGCCAATTACTCATCAACAATGGGGGCTGGTGAAGCCGCCGTGATGATCGCGAAGGCGAGTCATAAAGACGAGGTAGGACGTGACGAAACTCCACCAAGAGATAAATGGTATGCTTTTAACTGGTTACAAGTTTGTTAAATGTTGTTTTCAGGAGCTCATGGGCCGATTTTATCATGTCTTGTGTTGGCTATGCCATCGGTCTCGGAAATGTAAGATTTTCTCTTTAAAACATTGCAACGTCTTTGTTTTCAGGTGTGGAGGTTTCCTTATCTTTGCGGTTTGCACGGAGGAGGTGCTTTCTTAATTCCATACGTGATTTCCTTGTTAACATGCGCAGCACCTATGTTTATTTTGGAAACATCATGGGGACAGTTGGTTTCGGAAGGAGGATTAGGTAGATTACATTATTCAACTGTTTGTTTGTTTAACTGTTTGAATGAACTTTCAGGAATGTTCAAAATCTGCCCGATCTTCAAAGGTGTCGGAATTGCTGCCGCTGTTATGGCGTTTTGGCTCAATATATACTACATTGTTGTGTTAGCATGGGCAATGGCTTATTGGTTCCAGTCTCTACGTCTAGACGTTAACGTTCCGTGGCGTGATTGTTCAAACCCGTAAGTGTTTAAAAGCAAACGAATAAAATAAACTGTTTAGGTGGAACACAAACCGATGCCGAAGTGAATACGATCCACTTCAATGTGACACTAACCGTACAATTGCCGAGTTCTTTAACGTCAAAGTCCTGACCGCCGATCATTTGAATGAGTACAAGAAACGGTTCTTTATTGGACCAAAAGTTAACTTTACTGTTTGCACAGAAGCAGGCAAGATTTAAATGCAATTAGATGTTTGTTTATTGTCGATATTGTAGATTTGAGTGTTCAGTCACCTGTTCGCGAGTTCTGGGATCGTCGAATTTTGGGAATTTCAAGCGGCGTTCACGACTTGGGAGCTATGCGCTGGGACTTGGCGATGTACTTACTCATTGTCTGGATTATCTGCTACTTCTGCATCTTTAAAGGCGTAAAATGGACTGGAAAAGTTGTCTATTTGACTGCATCATTTCCGTACATCATGTTGTTTTGCTTGCTCATCCGCGGTTTGACTCTTCCAGGAGCAAGTGTCGGTCTAGAGTTCTATTTGAAACCAAACTTCTCCAAACTATTTGAAGCAAGAGTGTGGATGGACGCATTGACACAAGTGTTCTTCTCTTATGGACTGGGCTTGGGAGCGTTAGTGGCACTTGGTTCATACAACAGTTACAACAATAACGTCTACAAGTAGGCTTTTGCAACAAGAAACACTTTTAAACTTGAAAGCATTTCAGGCAAGCAATGACGGTTTGCTGCGTAAACAGTGGAACATCGGTGTTTGCTGGCTTTGTCATCTTTTCTTTCATTGGTTTCATGGCTACTCAAGTTGATTCTCAATTTCGCAACCTTTTAAACATCAAAATCTTTAGCAAGGAAAAACTGTTCAAGAAGTAGCACAATCCGGCCCTGGTCTTCTATTTCTAGCCTATCCATCCGGTATCCTCCAGCTTCCATACACAAATATTTGGTCACTGCTTTTCTTCTCAATGGTCCTCTTTTTGGGAGTTGACTCACAAGTGAGTTCTTTCTTTATCGATTCAAACAATTTAATAAACTTTCAGTTCTGTACAATGGAAGGCTTCTTCACAGCCATTATTGACGAGTTTCCACAATTGTTGCGCGGTCGGAAATATGGACGAGAGATCTTCGTTGCCATTGTTTGCATCATTTCCTACCTGTTTGGATTGTCGACTGTTTGTGAGGTGAGTTTTGTTAAACAGTTTATTCAATTACAATGTCGTTACAATAGTTTTATTATCCCCGATAGTAAGGTGAACGATAAGCAGCGCCATTTGGTCCGATTGCTCCTGCGTGCACATTTCCTAAATTAAAAGACACAATTAACCACCGCATTCACGAAAGTTAAAATCTGTACCATATCCGGGTCCATTTCGAACCCAGGCAACTGGCGCAGGATATAACGGAGCAATAAACAAGAGAATTGTCATGAAGAAGCGGATGAATTGGAAAAGCATTTTGACTACTGTAGACTCTGAGAGCAGCAAAAATTAGAACTGAAAGATGAAAAGGAACTCTTTTAAAAGCAATTCGTTTGTGTCGAATCGCCGCCTTGCGTTCCCAATCGAACCAATTCTCCGCCTTTTATGTTACAAATCGGTGGAAATTTCCGTAAGAATCAAACGGATTTACTTGTTTTAAAGTTAGAATTGTAGTAATGACCTAGAGGAACTTTGATCATTCCGATAGAACTCGAACGTTTGAACAAATTGATTTATTCCATTAAATATTTGCAACAATTAATGTTAGCAGCAATTGTTTAACCATAGTATGGATATCGATAAGGACTGTAAATTGGAGAGCGGTAAAAAGATCCGTATGGCCCTATGTGACCGGCGTGAACGTTTCCATAACCAGGGCCATTTCTAGAAGTGGTTTGAGTGGAGAGGGAATAAAAAGAGTCTTCCTTACCTAACCCATGTCACGGGAGCCGGACACAATGGCGCAATAAACACAACAATTGTCACAAAAAGACGGATCAAGTTGAACAACATCTTCTTAGACTGCAATTTCATAAGATTAACAGTAGTAATAAAAGAACACGAATGACAACAAAATTAATTTTGGCTTGAAATTAATTTGGACGTAATTAAAAACATAAGCCAATTCTCGCACTCGTGTGGATTTAAAATTCCGGTTGCCTTATTAAACTGAATTATTAATCCGTTTCGTGTTGAAAACCCCGCATTTCCGCTCCCAATTTGGCTTCAACTACTTACAAAACGCCTTTACGTGAAAATTTAAATACAAGAGAATGCAACCGCAAACAAACAACTTATGACTTGCTTTTTGGTCTTCAACTCGTTAGGTTTAAATGCAATTGACTTTCCAAGAACCCCGTTGCTTACTTCAAATCAATCAAGTCAGTAAGTCGAATGCGGTTCCGCCCTTTTTTGACCATCAAACACTTGAACTTCCTGATTGACAGAATACAATAAACAACACAAACGCACTTTTAAATCAAGAATGAACAAAGTAAACAATCTTTATCATTCGACTTGCTTGATCTTTGTTTTGCAAAAGAAACATTTTCAATTCAAAGGGAAGGGGTTTTTCAATTCGATTCTTCTTTCGAAGCACATCAATTTAAAGAACCTTCTACGCAAATTGTGCCGTTTTTGCACCTGGAAGTGCATTGATGTGACAGTGTTCGTGCGCGCTTAATTTGGGTGCGCTAAAAGTTCGCCAAATGATTGATTTGCCTTTTGATTTCTGATTTCTTGCAGTAAAGTTTATGGGGACGTTAAAATTCGTGATCTTGGGTTTCTAATGATTAAATTGTGGCATCTATACAGGAAATAAACAAACAAATTTGAGATTTAAAATTGCATACAATTCCAGGGTGGATTCTATGTTTTCCAACTATTTGACTTCTACGCTGCATCTGGATGGGCTCTTATTTGGCTTCTGTTCTTTGAATGCATTACTATTTCCTGGTGTGTTGGTGAGTTGTTTAAAACTGTTTTTGTCCAATTTGTTCGGTTTGCAAGGTTTTAAAGTCCATCGTTTTAGGCATTGACCGCTGGTATGATCACATGAAATCAATGATTGGTTACTATCCGGCTCCGTGGTGGAAGCTTTGCTGGGTGTTTGTCACGCCGACTGTTTGCATCGTAAGTTATTTAGATCCGATAAGCTTTTAAATAATATCCACTCCAGGTCACCTTCATTTTCGGCTTGATCAAATATCAACCAGTGCGTTTGGCCGCTTACAACTACGACTATCCAGTTTGGGGACACATTTTCGGATGGTTCCTTTCGTTGTCTTCAATGTTATGCATTCCCGTCTACGCAATTTACATCTGGGTTGTCACAGAAGGCACATTTTCGGAGGTGAGTTCTTTAAACAACTGTAAAAGATATTCTTGACGTTCCAGAAATTCGAGAAACTCTGCCGACCAAAAATCAACTTTGTGCCAAAAACCCAACAGAACGGAGATGAACAAATTGACGGCCACGCTCTTTATGAATTTTCATAGACATGAAGAAATCGATTTAATTCAAGGATATATTTTTAATTTGGATGATGTTGATGTGTCTTTTAAACGTTAAAACTAGTTTTAAACATCTCTAAATAAGTTTAAATGCTCGTCAAACTCATCCAGAACTTGTTCTTCAAACCACTCATCAAATATTTTTATTCTCCAATTTCTGTGTGTAACTAATCCGTTTTTACGTTTTGTGTAAAGGTGTCTCAAAGTATACTTACTTTTAATCTATAAAACAGTTTGAAACACCTTCACATAACTCAAAAAGATTCAACTGATCTCTTCCGTATTGTTTTCTCGATTTCGGTGCTTTTTCTTTCTTGCATTTTAAAACTCTATGTAATTTACATTTGAATTGTTTGTCTTTCACACAAAAAGGCAATAATAAACTTTAAAGCACAAATTAAATGCAACTTGTATTCTTCATTCTTTATTGTAATCAATTAAGCAGACAGAATAAATGTTTATAAAGAGATAACTTATTTATGATGTTACTCAAAAGTGTGTTCATGAATAATCCCTAATTTCAAATTTGATATGTAGTTACAAAATATCAAAAACACATTTTAATAAACGTTACAACTAACTTTATTGCCTATCATTTAAGAAGGTGAATTTTCCACTAATAGCGCAGACTCAATTCAAAAAAGTGACGCGTTAAACGAATGCGCGCAATACAGAACGGAGTGGAGATTAGCCAGACTGACAAAAATTTGTCCAGCGGCTGGACAAGCAAGAATGAAAGTGGCCAAGTGATTGAACGAGAAGAGAAAGTTTTCATTTGTTTGTTTGAGCGATAGTGTATAGCGAGATTTTTGTTGTGCGCTAAACGTTTTAATTAAATGATTATAACTTACCCATTAAAATGACTCAAACCGAATGGACTTTGTAATCACTTGCCGCTTGGTGGTGATCATTCAAGCAAGTCCGTTCAAGTTGCGCGTCTCATTCGACATATTTTCTTTGTGCGTTTCATGTGTTTTTCGATTAATAACCCCAAAAGTTCCCAAAAAATGATGCAGAAAGGATAACCAGTTTAATTGAGTGAATGCATTCTGATTGAAAGAAGATATGCGTGATTAGTTTAATTTTCGATCATAGATGGAGAGTTCCGAACTTATAGTTTCTGCCATTTTTATTTGATGAAGTATGGTTTCTTTGCATCGTTCCATTCTCAGACTTTTTAATTAAACGTGAACGCACGAGAAAGATTATCCTCGTCTTATTCATTTTGCTTGCCTTTATTTTTGGTTCTTTAATTGGTTGTGATGACGCTTTTAATACTTGATTGTGTTTGTTCAAATTAGGAAACTGCAACAAAAATTTAACTGAGAATTCAAACAAAAAACTGCAAAAAGTGCTTGCTCCCAAGAGGGCTCGAACCTCTGACCGCCAGCTTATTAGACTGGTGCTCTACCGACTGAGCTATAGGAGCTTACATGTCCGGCTGCGCCGGTTTAAACTACAAAGTCCGCGACGGAAAAAGAGTTCGAAAATATCACTAGAAATCGAGAGATCGGGAGAGTGTTTCTCTCCGTAAAAGCCAGTCTTAGAATATGGCATGTGCGTGCGCTAACAGCGGCGATGGAGTGTGTGCAACGGCGCTAAGCAGGGTTTTATTCCCTTCAAGTCAGTGAGTGAAATCATTTCAAAACAAAGTTGATCAATCAAATTGCAAAAGTCTGTTAAATTGAAAATTGAATTGTTTTCATTTCAGAACAAATCGGATCAATAACGTTTAGTCAGTTAATCCAACAACTTTAAACAAACAAGTTGATTGCAAATAACATTTAAACATCGGTTGTTTAGCTTGCCACAATTATTGTCTCTTAAATATCAAGTTGACCACACAGATAGTTCTTACAATTTTTAACCTTTAAACTCCATTTATTTTGTTTACCAGACTAATCTCTCAAAGCTTTCGCATCTATTTCTGAACACTAATTCTACGAACGATTCTGCGAACAACTCTGTGAACAGTTGCAAATCTCCTCTGCACACGTGTTTTTTGCATCCTTTCGTTTCCATGGTTTTCTCCTATCAGCTTGAACGCTTTAAACGAAGTGGATTTTGGGTCCAGTTTGTGCGGAGAGTTTATTTATCATCGTTTTCGGCTCCGTTTTGTAGTATGTGCGTTAGGCTTTATATTTTCAGCGGGATAGGCAAGTGATGTGGCGAGTTATGAAAGTTTGAGTAAGTTTTGTCAATCACTATGTATTTTCAAACAACAACACTTCAAAGATCCTTTTCGATTTTGTTTACTGTTCTCCAAATTAGCTTCCAAAATGTCCCAAAATATCTGCACCTGCTCCAACTTCCAAGTGTAATGTTCCGGCATCAAAACATCCCCCAAAAACGTGTAAAAATGATGATAAGAAGGGGAACTTCTCGACAAGCAGTCACGCGTCTTATGATGGTAACTTCTCGTCACAATGTAGGGAAAAGTTGACAAGGAATTTCTGATCGAGATGTCGGTACTGTATTGTAATCAAAACGTGTTATTCAGAAAAGCGATAAGGCTGAAAGCATTGCGGACACGTGGAATTTAATTAACAGACAAAGTAAATGAATAGAATTGTTGTTTAAGTTTAAACCATGTTTGAACAACATAAAGCACAATTTCAACTACCTACAAACCTTTCATAAACTACACTGACTACAAACAATGATTTGCAAAAACAAATTCACAAATTGATTGCTCACATGAAAATCAAACAAAAAGACTCAATCAATCACTTTTGTGCTTTCTTGTGAAGTGTCAAGACGATTTTGTCCAATCTTTATGATATTTAACAGTCAGATTTGTATTTTAGTTTCTGATCGGTTTTGAGATATAAATACTTGTTTTGACATCTGAGTGTTTAATAGTGTGATTAAACGTTACGGAGAGATTAAAATACGTTTAGTATCGTTATAAATTCTGCATTTAAGTAACAGACACAGTTTGACAGTTTCTGTCTAAACTCTTTACGACGATCGATTCGGATCATTAAAAATTAACCGTCTGCCGGAACTTCGTCGTTGCTTTTTTATGACCCAATCATTTTAAAAGTTTCTTCGTCGCGCTCGACGAGTACATTCAGTTTTTTGTCTTGATTCATTGATTGATTGTGCGTTTCCGTACCATGGCGCCGTTTCTATCATTAAAATGACTTCTTGTTCATTTTTACTTTACGTGAATTTTGTTTCTAAACAGTGTGATTAACGTGATTAAAATTGCATTCAATAGTCATTTCATAACACTGTTTAGAAACAAAATCAATCTAGTGCGTGATTAACATTTTTCAAATTTCTCAACTCAAAAATTGCTTGCGTAAAGAAAAGAACAGTTTGTCTTTTCGCTTTATTGCCACTGCAATCAAACACCAGAAATTAAAGGTAATCGGTTCTCATGAGTTGGCGACTGATAAGAGAAAAGGTAATTGGTTGCGTGTCAGACTTTTTTGTTTCGAAGGTTATGGCGCTTTTTTGGGTTAATTTTAGGTTAAACACTCTTTTGATTCAATATGATTTATTCTATAAAGTATCGACAGCGTTTTGTAACGTGCTTAAAGGTTTAGTTATCACATTGGTTGTCGTCGCATTGCTAAACAGTAATGATTACAACACAACCAGACTATTTTAAAACGACTTACGTCAGAATAGGAGCAATCTTGTTGGTAATCATTGTTGCCCTGACAATATTCTTCCTAAAATTAAAACTTAATTAGACGTTTTAAACATAAAGATCTACGTTTTGACAGTTATTCTGGTCTTCACACGACTGCTAAAGTACAAAGTATCTTTACATGTCTGTGAAATTAAAGCCTACCGAGTTCCAATTTCCACCATCACATTGATTTGGATCCATTGCGGTTAACAAAGAATGCTCGCAAGTTGCTGTTTTTGACTGCTCGTCAACGCTTTTATAACAACATTTTATGTCGAGTCCACCCAATTTCTCTTTCATGTTACACATCATTTTCTTGGAATAGTCAAAAAACTAGTTGTTTGCACTTCGAAACAAAAAAGAATTTCTTTACAGCATATCTTTGTTACGTAATAATTTTTGTTATCCATTGAGCTCATTTTTCTGCTCGCCCGTCGATGTTATCACTCAATCGAGCAAAAAGCGTTCTTCGTGTGGCCGGCTTGTTAGCGGCGTGTCTCTGGTTATGTAAATTGGCTTGGCGGGCGCAAGAACAGCGTTCTTTTCCGTTTTCTCTATTGTTCGCGGTTTAAGTGGAGGGGATTTAGTGTTCTTTGTTGAGTTTAAGTGGTTTGGAGAAATTTTGAATACTTTAACGGCAGTGTCTAAACTCGTCATTTTTTGGACAGAACAGCGATGTTTAAGTTTTTAGAGTTTTTGAACTGCATAAACAAATTGCCGGATTGCCCTTTTACCTTTTTGGTCTTTTCTCATCTCCGTATTAATCTTTTGAGTTCTTCATCCCTTCTCTCATTTCAAATTCCTTCTCAGATGCCCTCTCTCTAATTCCGCTCCATTTTTAATTGATAACCAGTTGAGTGCATTGCATTTTTGATCATGCGAGGCTAATCCGCCGTTCTGTTTTCTTTTCTATTTTTCCTTGAAACAAAACACTCAAACCTTTGACTCGAGTTGCTTAAAGCTTGAAGTTCTACAGTACCGTTAGAATTGATCAAAGTTTCACACTTTTTCTTGTCGACTTCTAGGAATTGTTCCTTTAGCTGACATTTCGCGTCTAAATTGAATTTTCTTTTCACTCCTCTCGGATTTATGCATTCGAGCGTTCATGTTGGCGCAAAGATGTTGTCATTCTTGGTTATTTTAAGTCGAAGATAAACTTGAGGGTGTTCGCTCGTGAAGTGTTTTGACTAAAACGATATTTGAAGAGTTTAAAGTGATATCAATCATTTCAACACTTCAAGCTTTGTTAGTTGTTTAAAATATTATGCACTCACTTTATTTGATTAGCTTTTTGCTCTCAAATGTGCAAACATTATTCAGCAGCATTGGTTCCGTTGATTAGATCTCTTTAAATTATTGAATATTGATTCATCAGACGACGAAATTCAACAACAAATTCATATTGAACCGAGTTTTTCAAATATGTTGTTTTGATCATTGAATAACCTTTTAAAGCGTTCAAAACACCCTAATTAATCATCAAAATGTGCGTCACAGCGCGTTTCCCTCCACGTTTTAGGCCAGTTCTCAAAAAAGCCTCAGTGATTTCGAAACCCACTTTCCTCATTCGGTTATTTTCGGTTGCCAAGTTCCCTTTTGCCTTGCAATTCGGAAAGCTTTTTTCCTCTGCTGCCACTTTTTTGCGTGAAGCGATGGGAATTTTTGGATAGAGTCGTCGTTTTTAGGCCAAAGGTTTGCGTTCTCTGTTGCTGTTAAACTGGGAAGGAAAGGAGTGGCATTTGTTGTGGGGTGATCGTTTGCCTGAATGTTTCTCAGTGTGGCCTATTTTTAGACCGAATGGATTTGCTGGGAATGAGATTTGACGAAGATTTTGGTGAAATGTCTGGACTTTCTGATTGATATTCGAACCGTTTTAAAGTTTTTATAAGTTTAATTTTGCACAAAAGTTTGAGCGGACTTTGATTGATATTTGAATAGCATAGTTAGCTGGCTAGAAACTATTTCACACACAAAATCATTGCACTCTTTTTGTTCAAGATTTTGTTATTTACACGTGCTCACAATCTATTTCAGAAACAAAAATGGCTTCCGTTCCATTTGGTTCCTTCCGCTGCCATTCCATTTCCAATCAAAATGAACTTTGTTCAAGTTTTTTGTCTAAACTTGCGACCAAAAAAACAATGCAATTGGATCCATTTATCTTTTTGTGCTGGTTTTTACGCGTGCCGAACGGCTTTTTATTGGGTTTGAGGGCAAAAAAGGACTTTGCGTTATTTATTGCGTTTTTTGTGAATAGCGGAAGTTCATTTCAAAAAAGGGTATAAAAGTCTTTGAATTGTCTAGAATGTTTATTAAACGCGTCTTCTAATGTTTTTAGGTCACTTTAGTTTGTATTTTGTCACAAAAATCGAGTTTAAAAACATCTTCACTCTTTCCGATCAAGATTCAAACCTCTTTCTTTAGCACACAAACTATAAACAAATATTTGAGAACGTGTTTGTTAGGAAATCTCATTTTGCTCTCTCATTTCAAGCACACAACAAAAAGTGTCAACATTTTTTGTTTTCAAGAAGATTCTTCTTTTCATTAAAGATAAACATATTTTGTTATTCTGAATTTATTAAACGTTCAACCGAGATCAACTAAGAATTTCCTTGTTCTGAATTCAATTTAGCGCGTTCTTTTTCACTTTTTTGCCTGTCCCGAGAGATTTTGCTCAATTTTGTCAACGAAGAGAGAATTCAATTTTTGGTCCATGTGTTAATTTACTGTCCTTAATTTGGGAACAGCTGAGTGAAAAACAGACTAAAGATCGCCTTTGCTGGGAACTTTGTCTGGCTTTTGAATATTGGATTCGGAAAAGATACAGTAGTTTGTTTTGTGACTCATTTGTTATAAAGATTGTGTTCTTGTTTAAACTTTAAAGTTCTACAACATCTCCTCCCGCTAATCGATTACATTTTTTCAAAGTCTCCGGTACCAAAAAATGCTTCCTAATCAATTTGTCAACTTGCGTGCTTGTTTTCAATTAAAAAACTCACTTGCATGCTCATTTCATTTGACCAAACTGTTTCATTCAAATCCTCCATTTTTGTGCTCAACCGAGCATGGCATCCAATTTCAACCGAATTTGTTTAAACGTGAACTTTGGTTTGGCCTCCACATTTCCATTTTTAGAGGTGTTCGGTCGCAAATTATGGTAGTTTGCAGGGTGGAGCTTTTTGTATGTTCGTTTCTATTCTAACACTTTTAAGTTTTGACAGATCTTTTTTCTCAAACAATCGAAATTTTGTAGTCTTTGGGGGCGGAGTGTCTTCGAGATAGTTTGATATTTAGTGTGTAGCTACAATTGTTTGATTAGCGTGTTCGTCAAACATTAAGATAAGAAGTGAGAAGCGGTGTATTTATTAGAAGGTTAATTGGCTTTTTAACCGGTGGCGTTTAGTTTTAAAGTTGTGTAGTCTTTACACTTCAAACGTGGTTTTGGCGTGCTTTTAATTGCTTTGTTTGCCTACTTAAACGAGAATAGTTATGACTATGTGACAATTATTTCCGTGAACACCTGTATCCGTTTGTGAATAATTAGTTCCCGTCCACTTTATCGTATGACATAATTTCAAAACTTGCCTAATTTCAGGTGTGCACTGTGTGAGAACAAAGAATTCCCACGACGACGCATTAATTATTTGGCTGCCCAGACCGTTTTAAACTTGCAAATTCGTTTTGACCGACTGACTCAGTTAATTGTCCGGAAGTGACATCTACTTAACACTACTGTACTTATTCAAACTACTTAAGCCGGATTTCGTCAACTTCTCCGGCTTCTTCTCACCTTCTGAGCATTCCATTCCGTTACATATCTTCTAGTCTAAATGAACTCAACCATTGAACAGTCACAAACATCCCAATCCACCTTGTTTGCTTCTATGAACTCTGCTTGCAAGTGTCCGCGAGGAGGCTGTTGTTGTTCCGAATAAGTTAATTGCTGCTTAATTTATTTTCTACTTTAATTGGAGCTTAAATTCACTAACTGATCTGATATCATTAAAATGCTGCAAGTCGATACAAACGTGATTGTTATCGGCAATGGCCCTGCTGGAGTTGCGCTGTCTACATTCCTTTCTGGTTGGCATCCATTCTATAATGCATCTCAACCGCATCCAGATGAGTTGATTCACGAACGCCTGAGTGGAACGTCTTCATTGTTGTTGGATTCGGTTAGTTTTTAAAGTTTAAGTTGCAATTACCGTCTCTTTATTTACAGGTTCTTGATCACTGGTCCGACGAGTATGAACAACGTAATCCAAACGTTGGCTTCTATTCTGATCTCTTTGATCGTTTGATGCGTCCCGAACCAGTTGATTCCTATGCTGCTCGTGCACAAAAGTGTCTCGACTACAAACACTCACCAACTTTCTCAATCCCACACATGGTCTTGGGCGACACACAAGTTGGAGGATCGTGGAACAACTACGATGACAATGTAACTTTGAACTTATTCAATCATGTAATCATTAAACGAACTTTTAGATGGAGACGGTCAGTTTGTCGAATTGGATGGACTTGCCTGTCTATTCTTTGGCTGATTGGCTTGGAGGACAACCGTTATTGGCACGCCTGCCAGCCGGCATTATTCGTGAATACATGCACGCGTATGTTAAACATTTGGACTTGACAGACAACTTCAAAGAGTACACAACTGTCACCAACATCACTGTAAGTTTTAAACATTTAAACGTTGTTTAAACACTTTGAACATTGTAGAAGTTCTGTTGCGATCTCACTCAAATGATCTACTGGCGTGTTCAAGGTCATTACTCTAACGGTTTGCCATTCGAATTCACCTGCAAACGAGTTGTGTTGGCATGTGGACGCAAAAGACACAGAACATTGGAAGTCGAAGGCGAACTTCAAGCTCCAAATCTTGTTTACAATGTCCGTGCAATGAAACAGTTGTTGAGCGAGCAAAAAGACCAGGCAAAGTTGGATCCGTTGAATGCTAAACGACCTGTAATTGTTGTGGGAGATGGAATCTCAGCTGCCGATGCGATTACTCATTGTTTGGCAGAAGGCATTCAAGTACTTCATGTTTTTAGAAGAACAGAAAAGCAACTAAAGAGTGAGTTTTAAAGTTGATTAACTTTTGATTTCACTCAATTTTAGGCACTATGTTGTCTCGTCTTTCTTCAACTGTTTATCCCGAATATTCAAAAATATTCGATTTGATGTTGGAAAGAAACGAGCATCCGTGGTAAGTCATTAACAACAACCTAATCATTTAACAACTTCATTTTAAGTTACCGTCGAGCTGCTTCCACTTCTGTCACCGCTCTTCATCCCGACTCAACAGCAACAATCAGTCATGCAACACCAAACAATAAACGAGAAGAAGAACAAGTTGCTTACAGGTGCATGGTTATTTGTGTCGGTTTGCAGACAGAATTGACCATGTTGGAAGACAAACACGAATTTGATGCAAATTATCAGTCAAGATTAGATGCCTCGTTGTACGCAATTGGATCCGTAGTCGGCGACCACTTTATTCGATACCTTATTGGAGGCGCTTTCCGTGTTGCCCAACAACTTATTCGCCAAGAACTTATGAGTGGCTATTGTTACCTCCAATTACAACAAGCAGTCGCTAACAAAACTCCAATTCAATGTCTCGACTGTCATTTGCAAGAACTAAAAAGTTTGGACAACTCTGTAGATCCAACAGTGACCGACAACTCAATTGTGGACGCAAACAACAACGGAAAGTTGGAAATTGTTCAAAAAAGGCCACGAAGATGCTTCTTCCCAAAGATCTTCTGCAGATTGTTGAGTTAAAGTGTTTTTTGTTCTTTGTTTAAGGTAGTTTTATTGCAATTGTTGATTTTTTGTTTCTCGCAAAACGTGTTCTCTCTAAATTCCAGTATTGTTTGCTATGATCTATTTGTATTTAAGAGCTTGTACTGCAATTTCAAATAAGTCGTTTTTATTCATTCTGCTTTGTTGTCAAAACGTGTTTTCTACTCAATATTAGATGTTCTTGTGCAAATACGGATTCAATTCTATTCTTGTCCTTGTTTCCAATCGAATAGTCGCGTGTGTTTACATATTTATTGAATTTTGACGTGCAAGTTTGCTGAAATAGTTCTGTTTAAAAGATGTTGTTTAGCCAATTTGCATCCAAAAAGTGCTATTTGCTTGTAGAAGTCACAAAACGAGTTCCATTTTCGATCACGGTTGTTCATTCTTTGATTAGATGTTTGTTATTTACTCACAAATGTTGTTTATTAAGCATTCCCGATCGTTTCAATAAAAAATGATTCCGGAACTTATTTGAATTGAACAATATGTATTTAAAATTAAAGAGTTTATTCGTGTTTCATCAGACTTTGAAGAGCTGGATATTTTGCAATTATCTTAAAGGCATCATCGAGCAGTGCTTTCAATTTAATTCCTTTTTTTCCCTTTTTTTGGGATGGGGTTTTTTTTTGGGGTTTTTTAAGGGTTATATAGGAAAGATAAATCTCAATCAAGCCATGTTTTTGTCCATTTTTAAATTTTTTTAATTATTTTTTTTTTTGCAATTTTTTGACTTCGTTGAATGTTTGTAAATAGTTTAATTAATTGAATAAATGTTATGAATGCAATGTTGTAGAAGGGCATTAACCTTTATCATCACTGATGTCATAAGCGTCCATCTAAAAAAGCGGCACTTGTTGTGATGAATCTAAACAATGTTTAAAGTCAGTATGCAGAAGAAACTATTTCCCGAACATCAATAAAGGGATCCCAAAGCTTGCAAACACAATTTGATTAAACTTTTCGTCAACAACCTTCTAAATACCGATTTCACTTGCATGCTGTTCAGTTGCATATTTTCCCAAAGCAAACCCGTCCATTCTCTCTATTATTTTAATCTTCTCGGTCAACTCTAAAACTGGGGAAAACAATTTTATCGTCTGTTCATACAAACCCTCTTCCATAGCACGTATTCAACTGTTAAATTTTAGTGTTTAGTCAACAGAAGTCTTTTTGAAAATCCGCTACATGTTTAGCCATTGAGAACAATGTTGGATCCACGTAAAGATTCTAAGTGTTTTCCATCCTTAATCGTTCTCTTATCAGCCCTTTTTGAAAGAAGTGCAAGTTTCTATAGCTTCGGTTTTGGAAATACTTTTTCAAAAATTTTTTTTTAAAACAGTTAATTAAGTTTTTAAGTTAATTTGTTGTGCATTTGACGAACATATTCTTCATTTGCTTCTATTTCGGTCTACAATTAAAATAAGTTATTTTAAATTAGCATATTCAAAAACTTGCCTCTGAGAATTCAACTGACATTTTCTCCACCCCCTTGGAATCTTTCGCGAACGGTTTCTGATTGGACTTGACTGTTCAAATAATGGTTCTTGAAGACATGTGAGAGAACCTTGTCACTGATGTCATAAGCGTCCATCTAAAAACATGATGCCAATAAGGAAGTGTAAACTGTAAAAGGTCAAATAAGCTTTACGTAAATTTATTGATGCAAAAGCATTTCAAAATGTGTGATTTAAAAATCTTCAATTTAACATCATTTCATAAGAGAATGAGTGCGTAGGCGATGAAATAAACAGCAGAACAATTTACATCCGATAAATGTAATGCACTTTAATTGAGCTTTTAATTGACTTGTTGTTCAGATTGTACAACGAAAAGCCTGCACCAAACGGAGATGATTTTAAAACAATGTGTTGATAGTCATTAATTATGTAACCGATTCAATAAACTTACTCAACGAGTTACATTGTTCGCATTAAAAATTGAAACAATCACAACAAATTACATGCAACTTTCAAAAGCAACCAAAAACATTTTTCGTTATTTGTCTTTTTGTATTGCACAATCTTTTAAGTCATTTGTTACTTAATCAGAGCAACTTTACGATCTGCTTGACCTTATTGCATCTACAATGGACGCTGATTTTCGACATTCTGTTTTTGGTCATATTTTCCGCCGTTACTTGAAGAAGAGTGTTGAACAGAATGAGATCCGACAGATATTTTTCTGGGTGCAGTTCAAGCGAATTATGTCACGTTTGGCGGTAATTCGAAGCTCTATGACATTGTTAATTAAGAAGTGTTTAGTTTTTGTCTGAGGCCTCGGCCGAAGCTATGCAGGCCTACATTCACGGCACGTTCGTTGTACCAGCTTTTAATGGCGCTGATAATGTTTACATCAATGTTTCAATTCCGTTGTGGCACATCAGCAAACGCCTGTCTAGTCAGCCAGATCTTCCGTACATCATTCTTTACTTTGAAATTCCATCAATCAAGATCCTTTTTGATGTTGTCAAGCCTACTGGAGTTGAGCTTGCACTTGCAATTTGGTCAGAAGCCGCCAAAATGGGCATTGAAGTTGTGTAAATGTAAAGATTTGGATTGTAGTCAACAGTTTGTTTAAGTTTATTAGTTTAGTCGAACGTGTAATGTATATTCAACCAGCGTTTGATTTTGCAACCGAAGCTCAGAAGAATGAAGCATTGGACCTCAAGAAACGCGCAAACTTTCTTACCGAAGTTCCTATATTTTGACAATTTCCATCGTTACTTGAAAGAGGTTGATTTCCCCCATGCACGAACTGTTCGTTTTCACACTGGAAAGCCGATCAATGTGAACTTTTTGAAGTGTAAGTTATTAGAAGTCTGCTTATTGCTAATTGTTGTTTGTTTAGGCTGGAAAAAGTCAAACTGGAACATAAAAGTGGCAGCTTTTGGTCTACCTCCGGAGGATTTGAACGCTTTCAAGGAGTTGGAGTCTCGTCGAGTTTTCAGTTGTTGCTTGTCCAAGAGTTCTAAACAGAGTTCGATCATTTCTAAAACGTTGACCGATTTCCAAATACCGTTCGACAAAAAGGAGGGTGGAACTGACAAGAAGCACTTTGAAGTTATCTGCAAGAGCTTGGAGGTATTAAAAGATGCATTTCCGTCGTTGGTCAACATAACTGGTACGATCTACAACCTTGTCGACTATCGTGTAAGTTTTTAGACAGTCTTTATTGAACTCTATAGTTGTTTTTAGCATCTCATGAGCTTTGTTCAAACATCATTTTTCAACTATGTTGGGTTTTTCACTGCTGCGATTGACGACACGATCCGCCCGGAATGGTGTCAGCGCCTTCGCTTGGTCATCTCAGTTGTTTTGCCTATTGAGAAGTACGCTGAAATTTCTTATGAGCCTTTTGTCAAAGAATTGAAACGTCAAGTTCAGCGCTGTCGCAAGAATATGCTTCATTTGAATTACATTTATGATCCTGTTCCGGGTATTGAAACATTTGATCACTATCCGACTCGTTGTTGCCTTGCCGTTGTTCAAGTTGGAACCGCACATGCTGACTTCCAGTTCTCATTCAAAGTCGCAAGAGGTCCGAATTCTTGATAACTGTTCAAGTTCACAATTCAATTTAATATTCTTTTACTGTTTAATTGTTGAGAGTGCGTCTGTACGAAGTATGAAATGAATAAATTAATAACTCGCCTTCAAATTGGCTTTACGTGTAGAGAACGTTTATAGAGATTTCGTTATTACACGTGTTTAATTTGGTTACAAAGGCTTGCACGAACTTGCACTCAAATCGTTATAAACAAATCACTGCTTGTCTTTTTTGTTTATAAGTACTGGAATTTGGCGACTCTTTTGCAAACGTTAACGATTAGTACAATTTTTATAGACGAAACTAGTTATCGTTTTGACTTAATCATGCCTTCGTTTATTTCATTTGAAATGCCGGGTTATTTGTTTTACGACGAAAATTACTACAAGACACTGCGCGGAAAAGTTTATGTTTGTGTAAGTTTAAAAGCATCATTTCTTTTGCTGTTGATTGTGATAAAAATGCTATTTTAGAAGGTTGCATTTGTTTGGTCAATTATTGAAATCTTGATTGGAACGTTGTTATTAGTTGGCGTTTCTGTTCTTCAAAAAAGCTTGGCTATTCTTTTATTTGGCGCCCTTTGTTCGATCTTTGGATTGCTGCTTCTCCTTGCAAATTGGTACAAGCTCTGGTGGTTGCATCTGCCCGAAGTGATTGCGCAAGTAAGCAGTTAAAGATCTATTTATAAATAAGATTGCTCTGAAATTGCAGTTAGTCTACATCATTTGGCGGCCGCACTCTTGCATTTGTTTATGGACTCAGCGATTTGGATTATCTGCGCCGCCAATTAAGTGTTAAAACAAACGAAGATGCTGCTCAAAAACGCACCGAAACTGTTTTGTTCTTTTTGTTAACTGCTTTGATTTATCTTTTCTTAACTGCCTTGTTTTCTTATTTGTTTGGAATTGTTGTCCGCTCTGCTCAATATTTATATGTTACCTGTAAAATTCAAGAAGAAATCCGCATTCCAGAAAAGAAGCGCGAATGTGTTTAATGCTCTTTAAATAATTTCAATTGATATGTCAAATAAACTCCGCAAAGTCTTTGGTGATTCATTGATATGCGTTCTCAAAGATTTTCAGCAAAAGTCACAACAACCGTGCAGATTGTTTATCGGCAGAAGAGATTACAACAAACGAATGTGGAAATTCTGGCCGCATCGGTGTCATTCGGTGATCGTGTGAATAAGCGAGTGTTTTTGTCTGTTTGTTTCAATTTAAAGAATTCAATTTTGAATGTTCATTTTTATGCGCGTTTCCTTATTCACTTTTAAACATCAATTTGCTTAATTCCAGACAACTTACTCTTCAAATCATCTTCAATTATGAGCCGCTTCATCTCATTACAGCCTCCAAAGAACTTTGGACAGCGAATACTACACGGTTCTTTGCAGACGAATTCACGTTGAGGTAACAAATGCGTACTTTAAACGTTCTTAACGACTCAACTTTTAGAAATTCGCAATCGGCTGGAGTGTTTTGAAAGTTGCAATTGGCATTTTGGGCGTCTTCTTTTCGATGTTCCCTCAACTCAACTTGGCATTTGTTGTCCCAGAATTTGTTATCACCGTTGTTTGTGGAGTGCTGTTTTTGTTCGGCTGCGTCAAGATTATTTGGTTGCTTTACTTCCCTGAAATCATTTGGCAGGTAACTAAATTTATAACAACTGTAAAGTTTAGTCAAACTTATTGTTTCCAGATCTTTGTCACTTGTACTCTCGGCTTTTTTACCGGCTACCAATTAGTTCTCGGCTTCTTTTATTCCGCTTGTGACGAAGAAACCTTGATGAAAGCAACAGCCGACAATCGCCTCACATTTGTTTTGGAGTACCTTGCCTCCGGACTTGGACTCCTTCTCTTGACCGGTCTTTCCATCTACTTCACTGTTGCTCTTTTCCGTGCATGCCAGTTCGCCCGATTCTACGCAAATGGCCAAGCTGCTACAAAAAGCAGAATCATTTCTGAGTTCAAGAAAGGACAAGAAGTCTAAGTTGATTGTTTTGATACATTGAATTAGTTGAATAAAAAGAATTTATTATTCCAATTCAAATTAAAACAACAATCACGAGCGTGCAATGTTTGTTAGTTTGTTGCTAAGCAGTTTGATAACATTATTTTTCATGACGTCCTCAATGACTGCGACAACGATTTGATCATCAGACGTTTCGGCGGCCATGTTCGGAGAAAAACCTGGAGCTCTAAAATTAGAGCTGGACAATACAGATTTGCGGAAACATGAGAATTTCACAAAAAGCGCCTTGATTAAGTGGGAACACTGAACAGCCAACATAACTTAGTTTTCATATTTTGAGTGAGTTTTGAACATTTCAATTCCATGCACAGTCTTCATTGCTCTCATTCGCGCATGCCAATTCAAACGAACTGAAGTGAAGAAAGAAGTGTTCTTTTAATTGAATAAAAAGTTCTTTGTTTCAAAGTGTTCTTGAGTAACGTTTTTGAACATTACAATTTGTTTATTTGACTTTTCCGCAAATTCCTTGCTGATTCATTCAGCCCATTTCACGGACATGTTCATCGGAGATCACAGCAACTGTACGGATTGTTTATCGGCAAGCAAGATCACAAGGCAAGCAGATGCAGAAATCCTGGCCGTTTTCGGTGTCACTTTGTGATTGCAGAAAGGGGTGGATGTTTTCGTCTGTTTTCGTGTATGGAGTGCATAAAAAGTGAACGCAATGGGCTTCTTCAAATTTAGTCGTTTCATTTTTGAATTTGGAGAGAGAATACAGTATTCTTGACTTGTTCGGAGTTTAAACATTACATGTTTCTTAATCTATTTTGAATTAACTTGCTCGATTTAAGAAAGTTACTATCAACTCGCCTTCAATCATCTTCACCATGAGCCGCTTCGTTTCGGTGAATCCTCCAAAGAACTTGGACAACGAATACTACTCGGTTTTTTGCGGAAAACTTCACGTGGAGGTAACAAATGTGCACTTTAAATGTTCTTAACAATTCGGATTTCAGAAGTTCGCATTCGGATGGGCAATTTTTGAAATAGTGATGAGCATTGCCAGCTTGTTCTCCTTGTTTCTTCCTCAATTTCACTTTATGAACTCCGTTGTCCCAGGATTTGTTGTCTGCATCATCTGCAGCGGTCTTCTTTTGATTGGTTGCTTGAAATCAAAGTGGTGGTTGTACGTTCCGGAGATCATTTATCAAGTAAATTGCTATCTTAAATTATATAAAGTTTAAACAATGTGTTTAGATTATCCGCATCCTTTCGCTCATCTTCGTTATCGGCTATTCTCTCATCCTTGGCTTCATCGCCACATTCTCTGACGAAGAAACTTTGAAGCGTGACGTGGAGATCACCCCTGATCAACGTGCTATCTTTGCTACTACTCACTTTGTCACCGGAGTCGTTTTGTTCATCTTCACTGGCTTGTTCATCTACGCTGTTGGTGCTCTCGTCCGCGCATGCCAGTTCGCTCATCTCGACGCAAAGGCCAAGACTGTCCCAAACAACATTGTTGAGTTCAAGAAAGAACAAATCGTCTAAATGATCTTATCTTATTTGTAATAACAACAGATGTAATTGTTTCATCAATCTTTATAACTGAATAAACAGATTCTTTAAAAGCGTTGTTTAATTTGAATCTTTTCTTTTGTAATCGGACAAATCAAAAGCATCGCCTAAAACGTCAGTTAATACACCAAAAACCCTGCATTGTGTTCCCATGAAATTAAAGAAAATTGCACTTATCCGTTTGTTTAAACATCATTCAATTCATTCAATAACAATTTCTTTGTTACACTTTTCGATTTCAACAAAATTGTTCTTCTCAAATCATTTGAATCTTTTGTTTTGCGATTGGCGTGTTTTAATTTCATTTTGTTTTAGCCAAATCCAGCAATTAACTTAATCATGACCCTCGTTTCGTCTAATCCGCCAACGGCTGACTTGACTAATGAATACTACAAGTGCTTTTTCGGAAAAGTTTCCGTCCACGTAAGTTTAAACGGATGTTTTGTTTAAAAAAGACATTTAACTTATAGAAAGCTGCCTTTTGTTTGGGCAATCGTGCAATTGTTTGTCGGAATCTTTGTCATTTCGATCTCCGGCATGATTGAACAACCTGTCTTACGGATGGTTCGGAATTGTTCATGCGGTTGCGGCATTGTTGTTTGGAATTGGAAACTTGTCAAAGAAGTGGTATCTTTACGCTGTCGAGTTGACAGTTTTGGTGAGTTCCTATTATTAAAGTTTCTATAAATTGCGCATTTTAGGCAATCACTTTGGTTGCCTTGATTGTTGTTGCCGTCAAATTTCTTTTCATCGGATCTTGGTTTGCTTTCTGACAAACTGATAATTTGCACAAACATGTTGACGTTTTGGAAGATGATCATGCTTTTCATTACCGCGCTCATTTTGCCTGGACATTCTTGTCTCTCGGACTTTTGCACTCAGCTTATGCCGTCGCTTCAGGCTACATGATCAAAGTTATCACTCGAGATTTGCAGTTCGTTATTATGCATCAAAACTTTGAATATTGTGCTTAACTTCTTTTAAACGTTCAAATCATATTTGATGTCTCAAAGTGCTGAATAAACAATTTTGAAATCACTCAAAAGATCGTTCGTTTTTAGTCAAAAGAGACTAAACAGACTAAATGACTCATTTAACGCACACGTTCCCACAAAATCTAAATAAATCATCGGTTTTGCTGTTAGATTGCCGTCAAATTGGTGGGACACAATTTCCCGTAAATCGTTACAACAAAAAAGCAGCAGATGCGCGTAAACAGCCAGCACGGCCATCTCATCCGACATTTCTCGTTTACACATTTTGCTTGTGAGAAGAGCGAAATCGAGCTGTTTATTTGAAATTCCTTGTTTGCTTCGCGTTTACTGTATTTGTTGATCATTCAAATAAGCAAGACGTGTTCATTTTAAAGACTAAATCCGATCATTTGCAGTCGATTACTTCACGATGAACTCGATCAGCCAAATGGCCCAGCCAGTCATTTCAATGCAAGCTCCAAGTGACCTTAAAAGTAATTACTACAAGTGCTTTCGCGGAAGACTCGAAGTTCATGTAAGTTTTTAAACACAACAATTACTTTTAAACATAACATTTTTAGCAATTCACCTTGGGCTGGTCTGTTGTCCAGATCATCATTGGCCTCACGTTCATTTTGGGCGCCACTGAGTTCGAGAAGTATCGCTACATCTTCTACGGCGCTGTCACAGTTGGTCTCAGCTTGATGTTGGGAATTGGAAACATCAAGAAGATTTGGTACTTGTACTTGCCGGAAATGGCCTCAAAAGTAAGTTGTTTAAACAACTCACAAAGTTCTATTGTTTATTCAATTGTTTAGGTCCTCGCCTTCTTCTTCTGCATCATGATGGCTATTCGCTACGTCATGTTTAGCTTTATGATCTGGTTTGCCGACAGTGAGTACATCCGCCTTACTCATCTTTATCGCTACTCGTCTTCCACCCAAGAAGAAATTCTTAACCTCCGAATCAAATTCATCTTGGCTCACTTTGCTAGCAGCATCATGTTTGTCGTGTTTGCTGCATTGTCCTTCTACGTCTTTTCGATTGTATTCCGTGATTGCCAGTTCGTTGGCGTGCCAAACACTCCCAAACACGAAGACTTGGAACAAGGCGGAAGCGGTGACAAGAAGAAGCCGGAGCAACCCGAGAACATGGACTTGACCAAAGTCCGTCACGCAAACGACGAGAATTACGGCGAAATCTAACTTTATCCCAGTAAATTGTTTAATTGCCAGATTATCCAACTTAGAGCTCTTTCCATGTCTTTGTTAATGTCTTTAGAAGATTGAATAAACTTTTTAATGAAGTCAATGCAATTTTAACAGTGTTTATTCAAAGTTTGACTTGTAAAGCAATCAATTAAAGCTTTTCGTTCTAACAATAACGTTACACGTTTTAAACGTCTTAAAAGTCGAATAACTTAAAAACAGATGAATTGTCAATTGGACGCATTTGAACTTGATCATAGTTGTATTCTCGAGTCAACTGATTCCAAAAGTTTAGTCGATCAGTGTAGAAATTAGACTCCATCTTCGGATTGACGTGCAAGTCGGCATATTGGAACGGCGACTCAAAACTTGTTGATTTCCATTCGAACTTTGGAGTCGATGGATTTCTAAAATTGTTTATTAAAGGTTGCTGTCTTTGTTGTAAGTACCCGTTTTTGACGAAATTAACAATCCACTGTGCAGTTTGCTGTTCCATTAATTCATCATCAGTTGTTGGATTGTCGAGTCCCAAAACAAACGGCGCGTATTCTTTGTCGGTTCCGTGATGAGATTCTAAAAGTTGTTTGAGTACAAAAGAATCTTTAAACGTTCCTTACCTGCAATTGGACAATGACTCCGCAATGTTGATATGTTTAGGTAAGGATGACTGTAAGCATAAATTGGCCACCCAAAGCGACCACGCATTTGTATTTCGCGTAGTATTGGCACATTAAATTGCAAGTCACTTATAAATTGCGTGTATCGACGCAAATAGAAAATGTTGTCTTTTGTTGTTGAATTGTTAGCAAAGTCGTAGAAATTGAACACTTTGTTTCGAACAGTTTGAGTCTCGTTTCCATATAAATCTTCTTTTATTACGTACTCAATTATGTGATGTAGGTTTTGAGCAGAAAATTTGCTCCGTTCCCTAATCCGAATTGAATTCGTGGAAGTTGAAGTGTTGTGAGCTCTGGTCAAAGCTGGAAATTACTTGTAAGTGTGTAAATAAAGTCCGAAAGGCAGTTACTGACTACTAAAGACTCTTGAACTGTCATTCCAATCACAACAGGCTTTGGTGGAGCATCTCTGATCATCTCGGGCAATTGAGTTGGAAAGAAGTCTCCATCTATTCTCGGCGAAAACCTATTAAAGTCTTGTCCATATTGGGTAGTGCCGATTATGTGCATCACTTTGTAGAGATCTTCGGTTGGAGCTCGTTTTAAGCGTTCTTTAACGGTTTCGTCTCCAATAAGGCCCAAAACTTCAATTAATTTTGCAGTTGAATTGGCTGATATGTCGCTGTTGGCCCAAATAGACATTGAAGATCCGGACATTCCAATAACTTGGTGGACAAATTGGTGAGTGTAGGGAGACAGACTAAGAATGGTGGCCGAAGCAGCTAAAAAAGGGTATCTTTGGGATTAATTGAATGCTTTAAACACTCACCGCCAGCTGAATAACCAAAAACTGTAATTCTTTTCGGATCACCTCCAAACGCCTTGATGTTGCGATAAACAAACTTTAGAGCTTCTGCTTGATCAAACAATCCAAAATTTCCAGGGAGATCCTGTTTACCCGTAGATGCAAATCCAAACACAGCTAAGCGATATTGAACAGCAACCAAAATAATGTCGTTTCTTAACAAGCTCATTCCTCTATTGCCTCTAAGTCCGTGAATCGTGGCGCCTCCAACTAAACAGCTTTTAGTTTAAAAACATTGAATAAACTAACCTTCAAATTGTCCGCCATGAATTGCAAACACAACCGGCAAAAGCTTCTTTCGACTAAAAAAGATTGAATTAAAAAAGTCAAACATTAAAAACAACTTTTTTGTGCGGTCTGACAATATTCATGTAGAGACAATCTTCTGAAAATCTTTCAACTGGATGCATTTTAATTATATGAGAGCAGAATGGCTTTTGTGCAGTAGTTTCTTTAATTCCGCTCCATGGATTCAAAGGCACTGTTTTCTAAACAGTTAGTTGTTAATATGTTCAATTGAAAACGAATCATTTAAACTCACCTCGAACCTGTTTGATCCGATTGGAGGTTCCGCAAATGGCACTCCCAAAAAGTAATCAATTTCCATTCCACGTTTAACTAGTTTAACTCCTTTAATTCTACCAACGTCCAGCTCAACAACTAAGTCATCTTTGCTGCCTACTGTGAACGCAATAAAAATAGCAAACATGAAAATTGACAACAAAATGCAAATTAACACTCTAAACAAACAAGGTTTAACATTGTGAATTGAATTAAAACAAACTTCGGATTAAGTGGACGTCTTCTGTAGACTGCCGCTTCATGGTAGAGTGAAGGTATCAGGGGATAGCTACTTTCTATGTTTTTAGAAAGCGACATCTTCCGCTGGAATTGTTCAACTTAATTAATTAGACAAATCAATTTGGATTTGACACGCTCAATTAAGAATCTTGAAATCTAAAAGCAACTTCGCACGAGAGATTAAAGAGCTCAACGTCATATAAAAACGTCATTAAAAAGGAACTCTTAGACTCTCTTTAAATACTCAAACATCACGGAATGTTCAAAAAACTTCCCGTCTTGAAATCTCATTACTCAATCTTTAGCCCCTTCCCCCAATGGCATCATTAAAATCTTCACGTAAAACCAGTTAAATTTGCTGAGCGAAAATTCAAATTAGCACTGATGGGTAATAATTTATGCTTCTTATCCAAAGAACGATCTTTCGGAAGTTTTTTGTGTTCTTTTTTGCACACAAAATTGCGGCGCAGCAAATTAGTGACGATTATTCAATAATTTGCATTTTAATTGCACATTTAATTTAATTAAATACATTCTTTCTTTGCTGATTTGTTATTTGATGATGTTTGGTTGCTTGATTCAGGTAACAAAGTGTAACAAATTCCTTGCGCACTTTTACTTCCACGTAGTGTGAATGCAGAGGTGACCGGAGTGCAAATTAGGTATTTTGATTGAAGGTCAGGCGAGTTTGCGGGACCGGGCGGGCGGGGAGGGGGGGACGGGGGGCCGGGCCAGGGGGGGGGGGGGGGCGGGGGGGGCGGGGGGGGGGGGGGGCCGGGGGGGGGGGCCGGGCAGATCTTAACTTCACAATTACTTACATTTTATTCAAATTGATCCCGTTCTTTGTTAACTATTACACTGCAATTACTTTAATCTACGCTTTGCAATATGCAAGGTTGTTAGCTAAATAAATGAATATCACGAAGTGAACAGATTACAATATGTACGCTTTCCAATTATGTGGTTCTTGATCACTTGTTGTTTTCAACGGAATAGTTAGTGAGTTCGTTCCTGGAGAGCATTTCTTGTAATCGCGCAAACGTTTTATTTAAAGTCTAGCAGAACGTTTGATTGCTTCTTTGATTACTGGTTATTGTTGTTTAAACGTTGCACTTACTTGAAATGCAACTCTTTTTGTTTAGTCCGCCAAAGAATTTAACAGATGAATATTATGAATGCTTGTGGAACATTAATGTTCATGTAAGCTTTGTTAAATCATTTAAACGATAACAATACGTTTAGGCATTTTCTTTGTTTTATGCATCAATTTATGTTGCGGTTATCATTTTTACTGGTTGCTGCGGTGCCATGTTGGCTGCTTGTGTTAAAAACAGCAAAGACACATTTGGAGTGATCGATGTTTATGCAAAGATTGGAGGAACCGGTTGCATCTCCTGTATTTTGCTTTTAATTGGAAGTATGCAGTTAAAATGGTGGCTATATCTGCCGATTCTTCTTTACAAAGCAAGTTTTAAATATTTAATTGTTAATTTAACACCTTTTAGGGCTTTGCCGTCATTTTCGGTGTTATCAGAACTTCTTATGCTTTTTATTCCACCGTTGTTTTCTTAGTCATCCCTACTTTTAAACATTCCTCATCAAAGTTGAACAAGGCGAAAAGCTCTCCAGAAGAAACGCCACTAGAAGATACAAACGATGTCAGATGATTCAAGTTCTCTTTTTGGCATCTCAGGATTGACTTACTTGTTTGCCGTTCCAGTTTACGCCTTTATAACGTTTGCATGTTTTTACTTATTTTGTGTGTTTACTCGCACAGCACAATATATTTGGTTAATGAACGAACAAGGTGAACATTGGATTAAATAAAAAGTCTTTTGTCTTAAATGATTGTTGTGTTTGTTGATTTGAAAAGGAAAAGAAATAAACTTTTTTGTTTGAATGTTTTGTGCGCGCGCTTGTTTTGATAAATTGTTTGTTCTTGGAAGTGTTTTTTACGTCGCACTATTTTTACTTTAAAGGGTCAACAAGAGGTTATTATTTTTGTGATCAAACATCTTTTAGTTAAACTTTTTAAAATGCCAGGTTTGTTTAATCCGTCACAGAATTTGACTGACAGTTCATATCAAACATTCTGGGGAGTGCACGTGCATGTAAATTGTTAGTATTTAATTTAATTGATCTAATTAATTTAGAGCTTCGCTTTTTATGTTTCCGTTATTGAAATCATTCTCGGATTTACTTGTTTTCTGGCGTTTGTGACCAAAAAGGATAAAATTCGTTGGCTTCTTTGGACCGGAGTTTTGTCTCTAGTTTCCGGCTTTTTGCTTTTCATTGGTAATCGAGAAATGATTTGGTGCTTTTACATTCCTGAGATAATTACAAGAGTAAGTAGAATTTGATTTAACTTTTAAAGTGTTCAACAATTTTTAGTTCATGTCTCTTTCCACCTTGGCGGAAGTGATTCCAAACTCAATTGCTTCAAAGATTCCATACTTTGCAAAGAAACTGCCAATCTCCAAACAACTGAACAACAAAGAATATACAGATGTCGAAGCGGCATCAAAACAAAAGCGATCGGATCGTCTAATAATTTATGTTCTATTTAAATTTCCTTTTCTTTTTGTTAATTGTTTTATAGGAATTACTTTGTTTTATTCATTGCAATACGTAAGAATGTTTAATAAACTTCACTCTTAAAAGACAGGAAATATGAGATGACGCGACAATAAAAATGGGTGCAGTCTGCTGAGTCAAACTGTTAAAATTGCAATTTTGCAAGTAATTTGAAACAAAGAAAGACTTTAAAAGTGCAACAACAATAATCGATTTCTTCAAACGTGTTTATAAACAAATAAACTTAATTTGGCAGCAAGTCAGTGTCTATTTAACATCCACAACACATGTTTATCGATCGCGTTTGATTGCGGCCGTTCCCTTTTATTTCAAAAGAGGCAAGCTTATTTTTTGCGTTTGTTTGTTTTCGGCTTCTTCGTTTCAAACATTTAGAAAGCAAAAAGCGTTTTCTTATTTTAGTCTATCGATAACGTTGCGTGTAATAAAGAATACTTTCAGGCAGTAAATACTTCTCAACATGGCAATCTTCTCGCTTGATCCCCCAAAAGATCTAAACGACAGCTATTATGAATGTCTTTTCGGACTTGCTTCAGTTTATGTGGGTTTTTAGAAAGACGTCCTTTATACATTTTAAATCTTTAGACGTTCGCCTATGTTTTCTCCATAATCGGAATCATTGGCAGTATCATCTGGCTTCTGCTTATCTTCGTTGTCCGAGTAAACAACGCAACAATGAAAGACGGACTTTACAATGCAGTTAGTTGTTTGTTGTTTTTGATTGGAACAGTGAAGTTGATTTGGATCTTCTACATTCCCAATTTGTTCCTACAGGCAAGTTCTCTTTGTTAAATAACTGTAATTATTAAAATGTTTAGGTGTGCAATATTGTTTATGCAACTTACGTTCTTCTCGACAAATACTTCCAACGGATCTTCTCGAGCTGCACTGTATGCACAAATCCAACCATAAACAAGTACCGAGATCGAATTCGCCGTCACATTGAATCCGAAGCCCTTGGTGACGACTCAAAAGTTGTTTTGAAAAAGGAACATCAAGAAGAGGACGTTGTTTTGGAGAACAACGGCAACGGTCAAGAAACAGTCACTGTTGTGAAAAGAAATGGAAACAAGAAATCTGAGTTCGGACTTCTTTTCCACACTGTAGCTTATATATTTTCACTGTTCTTGGCTTACTACTTCTTCGGTGTCTTCGTGCGTGCCGCTCAATACGTTGATTTGCTGGCTAAACAGAGCGGACATTAATTTTTCTGTCAAAGTGTCCGTTATCAGTTTCTAATTAAATGCAAACTTTATCAACAACACTTTTGCTTGTTTCTTTACGCTTTCAATTTTTTGTTTCACAACTTTCGTTATTCTTTAAACGGTGTTATGAAAGTGTTTGATTTCTTGAATAAATTCAATTTTAACCGTCAAAGCGATCTTTGAACACTAATTTATATGATCACCTTTGGTGGAGTTTTTGCGCTGCCTGTTTGTTGACTGCCTTTGGAGTAGCAATTGATGAGAGTTCCCGGAAAGCGTTTTTTTGCGATTTCATGAATGTTTATTTAAAGGTGGACAGAAAACAACTTTATTGCTGCTTTTCGTGTTACGTGGACGCTTGCTTGATTATAAACTTTCATACTTTTTGCAGGTTTCTAAAATGGACTTCTTTTCATTCAGCCCTCCCCATAACTTGACCGATAACTATTACAAGTGTTTGTGGGATATTAGCGTTCACGTAGGTTTTAAATAACTTCCATTAAGTTCGATTCGAAATGATTAATTTTAGTCATTCGCTTACTACTACGGATTGATTTATGTTTGTTTTGTTGCTTTTGCCTGCGTTGCTGCCTGCGCTGTTGGCATAATGGGTGCGCTTTTTGGAGGTAGTGGATCATCCTCGAGTAGTCCAAAAAGCAAATACACAAGATCTGGAGGAAGTGGGCTCTTTTCCTGCATTTTGCTTCTAATTGGAAATGTCAAATTGATTTGGTGGCTTTACATTCCAATTTTTCTTTACAAAGTGAGTTTTAAATACATTGCTAAGTTAACAACAAACACTTTTAGGGCTTTGCCGTCATTTTCGGAGTTATTGGAACTTTAGTTACGCTGTGTGCGGCTCTTGTTTTATTGGGCATTCCTGGCTGCAAGTACACTTCGTTGAAGTTGAACCAAGTAAAGGGTCGTCTTAGTGGATCATCTCCAGAAGACGGCGACAATGCAGCTGATGTTGAAGACGTGGAAGATTCAACTACTATTTTTGGCATTCCAGGACTACTTGCTTTGCTTGTTGTTCCACTTTATGCCTTTATAACGTTTGCATGTTTCTATTTCTTTTGCGTATTCGTTCGAGCAGCACAATATGTTTGGTTGTTAGACCAACAGAACGGAAATTAAAATTGTTTTGATTGCAAAAGGAAAATAAACAAATTGTAAATTTGGAACAATGTTGACTTTGCACTCAATTTGTACTGCGTTTTCAACATGTCAGGTGGCCGATGATTGATGAACAAAAAGGCTTCTTTCTCTCTGGGATAAGAGTCTCAAATTAAAGAAGAGGACAAAGATCATTGAATTGTGTGAGAAAACAACGGCGCGTGAGTGCTTTTTTTAGCCGAACAGCAAAAGTTGCTAGGGAACAAACACCGGGTTGATTTAGTTCCTGTTTTTGCACGTTTGTTGTCATTGATGCTTAAGACAAAGAACGGACGCTTGCACTTGAAAGTTGTTTAAATTGTATGGATACCTTTTACCGGTTTTTGGTGCTTTCCGTGTAACGACAGATAAGCGTGCCTGCAACCAGTGTACTTTTTAATTGTTTGTTTCGTGCACGCGGAACTTTTTAGTATAACGGGGGTAATTTTAGTTTGTTTGTTACTTTTTTGCGCGTTAATCGAAAGTTTTGGAGAGTTAAATGTTTGTTTTGCATGCAATTATTTTGACTTAAAGAACTGATAAGCACTTTTTTCTTTTCGATAAGTTAAAACAAAGCATTTCTAATGTTTAAAAACTTTAGTACTCTTCGAATACATCAATTGATTTTGCAGCTCAAAGGATGGACTTCTTTTCCTTTCACCCACCTCACAACCTAAGTGACAACTATTACACCTGTTTGTGGAATGTTCCTGTGCATGTAAGTGATCTCAATAACAAGAATAGCTATTTTAATGAACACTATTTCCAGCAATTCGCGCAAGTTCACGCAACTGTTGTTTTAACAGTTGCTGGACTGGTTCTATTTTTGTCTATTGGATGGATCAAAAAACGACTAACATGCATGTGCTGTAAGTGTTTTTTAAACAATGCCTATTTGTTAGCACTTTCAGCACCGGAATGCCTCGACAACTTCTTTACTACCAAATTCCGGATAACTATAGCAATTGGCTGGCTTACTGCGTTGTTTCTGTTGATTGGAAAGCTCTACTTAATTTGGGTGTTTTATATTCCCATTCTACTCTACAAAGTAAGTCTTTAGATTGCCTTAAAATAACTTACAACATTCCAGCTCTGCGTTGGAGTTTATCGTCTATTCAATGTGCTTGTTCGATTATTCACGGCTCTCGCCGATCTTGGATTTCCGTGTCCTGTACAGGCTACTAAAAAGCTGGAACAACTTCAACACCTGCTCAAAATTGACCAAAAAAAAGATGAAGAAACAGATCAAAAAGGCAAAGTAAAGAGAGGCTTATGTCAACTGCTTGCTTGTTTAATATTTGTTTTGTTGACGTTCTTGATTTTCTATGTTTCTTGTGCATTGATAAGAGCAGCACAATTTGTTTACTTCTCAGAAAAATAACTTCTAACAGAAACTGCACCTCCGAACATATGCTTAACTCTTTACCTCCGAACTAAAAAGGGCAAAAAAAAAACGTTAACACAAGCATTTTGGGGGGTTGCTTTTTGTGTTAACGTTTTTTTGGCCCACTCTGTATTGTATACATTTTTGTTGTAATAAAAGCAATGAATGAAATAAACCACTTTTAAAACGTTTCGAGCATCACTTTTCCAAAAACACTCAATCATTATTTATTTAGTAGCCACCCACAAGTCGCCGAACCGTTTTAAAACAAATTCGCCAAAAAGCCGCACTGATTCACGAGGAAAGCACAGAAGTTCACGTTTATCAAAGATAGAATCCGTTTGTTTATGCAATGTATTCTGGCTATCAAGAACGGAATGCAAACATATTCTGCGGAATTAACATGTTACAGTGCTGTTTGATTGGTTGGGTGGCGACGCTTCTTGGTAACTGTTTTGGGGGTCGCGCATAGTTTTTGCTTTAATCGAGTGTGATGTTTATGCGGAAACATTTTAACAAAACAAACTTACTATTTAGATCAATATAATGGACATGTTTCATTTTAATCCACCTCATAATTTAACCGACACATATTATGATTGGTTCTTTGATATTAACGTACATGTGAGTTAGAACAATCTCCGTTAAGCTCTGTTCAAAACAAAGCTTTAGACATTCGCTAAATATTATGCAAACATTTCGATGGTCATTCTTTGCATGTTCATGATACTCAACGCTTTTGTTCAACTGCCTTTCCGTCATTCCATATTTATCTCAATATCCATGCTCGTCAGTTCGTTGTTATTGATTGGTAATTATTATAACCTCTTGTGGCTTTACATTCCAATCCTTGTCTGCAATGTAAGTTGTTTTAATCGTTGAAATGCATTCAAAATTTAAAAAAAAAAAAACGACTAGATTGTTGCTTCATTTAGTTTTCTTATCCTTGAAAGTTTGTGTTTACCGCTTTACGGTCTCTTCAACATCTTTGCCAGCATTTTTACAATCTTCACAATAACTGGAATTCCGTGCTCATCAAAAGTAACTACAATAATGAATACAAAGATGGAGCAGTTACGGCGTCTAGTCAACGAAGACTTATATTATTCAGATGCGTCACCTGAAGTGGACAAGAAAGCAAATTTAGTGTTTCTGTCAATAATGACTCCAATTTACGTTTTGTTGACGTTCTTTATTTTCAATGCTTTTTGCGTGTTGATTCGAGCTGCGCAATATGTTTATTTTGTAAAGAAATAAAAACTAATCAACAAGTAACCTTCCCTGCCCGAAATTAAAAGCTACTACAAATTGATGCCATTTCGAGAACTTTGATTCTCAACGTGCACGTGGCTACAAAATAACCTGAAAGTGTCTAATTAGTAGGCGGAATCTGTTTGTTTCTACATGCCAAAGACAAAAAGTTTTGAATGTTGTCATTTAAATGCAATTGAGTCGACAAAGCAGTGTTTCAAAAACTGCACGGTTCTTTTAAATGTCTGTTATAAATTCGGACAATCCTTACGTTAGCGACGAGTACTATTTTAAATCTAAGCCTGGAAGTTACGTATACACTCAATCTACGAGTTATTACATCTATTTGATTCACTACTTTGTTATTCTGGTTTTCGGTCCTATTTTTAAGTTTCCTTGTTTTCTATTTAATATTAAAAAGATCTCCGTCACACTTTCAACAATATCAAAAACTGTTTTTGATTGAAACGGCAGTTGATATTTATTGTCTTGGCAGGTTTTCTGTTTGTGCAGTCAGTAAGTGTTTAAAGTTGTCTTTTAACTGAAGAACTTCATAACTTTCAGCGCAGCAAGACTGTCAACACGACGCTTTTGATAACGTATACCGGAATTGGATCACTTTTTGGATATCCTGCTTTCTGCTTCTTGACGTTTTTTCAAGGTTCCACGGCTCCAATAGGTGTTTCAATGCTTTCCTTTCAATGTTATTACAGATACTACACAGTTAAAAGGCAGGAACAAGTTTTATGCGTGTTTTAAACATCAACTTTTGTTTAGAGGTCATCCACCTTCAAATTTACACATCTTTGGATGTTTTGGACTTGCTTTGATTGCCACTTTCATTTCTGTCTACAATATAATGGATATGTTTTGTTTGAACAAAGACGTTAAGCCGGATGGATACAATTATGGGCAGTTTGGCATAAGGGCACCAGGTAATGGTGCCAGGACTTCAGGTATAACCTAAATGGACTAGATCAAAAGACTTCGTGAAATATCTTTGGCCGATTGGTGACCCTTACACTGCCACGTTCATTTAACGATGGTGGGTTCGAGAGATGGCGCATAACACCAACAAAACTTCAAACACTCAACAATTGACAAAACGCCGCAGCTTTGATTCCTTTAATGACTTTGATACTGCCGCGCGTTGTCACTTCCATTTTAACGTTACTGCAATGGGAACCAGAACAAGACTACAGCGTTTCTAATTTGATTGCTCCATTCTTCCCTATTTTAAACATGTTGTTTACTGTAATGTTTATTCAACCTTATAGAAGAAGTATGACAAGTTTGGTGGCGAGGGCCGCGTACACCACGCACGCAGCAACGCAAACGGACAGACAGACGTACATAATGTTGTGATGATAAACATACAAAGTGACCTGATTGTGCATAAACGTGGACCTTTGTTGCAGTTATGTCAGTAAGTTTATGATTAAGCCAGTTAATTAATATTTTAGGTGTACGACATCACCGGCCGGCTCGCAGCATTAACAATTGATGACCGTGTGTTGAATATTTATGTGCCGGACTTTCGTTTGACAAATGAATTTCAAAGTGGGGGGCACGCCGGCGACACACATCCAGATACGGACGGTCTTCCGGTGCTTCACTCCCGTGTGTTTGCGTGGTTTCGCTTTTCACCTGCTTTGGATCTTTGACGCTTTCACAAGTCGGTCCACTGTTCCACGCAATCCGCTGTCTCTCAGGCACTGGCGCTGTGTTTTTTCGTTTTTTTTGGGTTGCGGGGGTGTCGCGCACGGCTTCTTCTTGCCGCCGCTTCCACACTTCTTGCGTGTTGGCACATTTGCGGTCGCCCGCCCGGGCACTCTGGCCACTTCTGCGGGTGCGTTGGTGGTTTGCTTTTTGCTTGTGTTGCGTTCGGTTTTTGGGGCGTTCTTTTGGTTTGTGTTGGTGCGGCCACTTGTTCGCTTGGTCCGTGGGCCGCCGGTTCGCCGGTGCTCGCTACGGTGTGTTGCCCAGCGGCCCGGGCTGGGGCGGCCGGCGCATTACGTCATTTTGATCAACTGGGACAAACAAAACAACAAGGACGTTGAAAGTGGACATTATTAAATGCGCATATTAAGTTCTCTAATTTGAATGATCTAATTGTATTTATTGCGTTTATAAGTCGTTGTGTTAAAAGGAATAAACTCTCAAAACCGATTACTTTATTGTGTCTCTAATAATTAATTCACACACCCAAAAGGCCACAAATCCTTTGGAATCTTGTCAATAAACTTGTTAAAGACATCTTCATTTGCACGTTGAGTTCTCCGACCAATAAACTTTAGACATAAGTTGGTAAGTGTGTCTGGTTGACTAAAAAGCAATTAAATGATGTTTGAGATGACTTTTTAAAAGAACTCACTTTCCAATCAAGAAATATAACCAATTGTGCTCATTCAACTTTTGATTCTTTGTACAAACAATTAAATGATCGCCAATAATCGTGGAACTGCACATCCAGTCAATTTCCAGTCGTTTTAAACTCCAAAACTTCACGTGTTTCCAAATCGAACTGAAAAATGAACTTGAATTGACGTGTTCAATTAATTTGTCAAGTTGAGATTTTTTAGAAGCAGATCAACCAGAAGTTACAAAGTGGACCAAAAAACGTTAACACAAAAGAAAAAATGTTTGTTGTTGTAACTTTTTGACAAAAGACTTTTTTATGTTTGAAACTTTTCAATTGACTCTTTTATGATCATGTTAAAGTTTTTTGGCCCACCTAGTACAAGCTTTTTGCTACCAACTTACTCGGTAAACGTAAGTCATTCCAGCATTGTATCTCAGCAACGAGTAGCACGTATCACCAAACCAAGAATGTACTTGACTAAAGAAGAAATCGTTGATGTCGAATTGATCCATCATTTTGATGTTGCATATTGTTCGTTTTTGAATGTTGGTTGCATTTAAAGTCCACTCAACAAAAGGAAACGTTGGCTGCTGGTCTTCATTATCTTGATCAACTTCAACGGCACAAATTTTATTTCCTAAAGAATAGAACTTGTTTGAAAGATATTATTTAAAGTTACCTCGGAACTTTGCAAACAGTCCACCAATTTCTCCGTCCACATTTGGAAACGTGCCTCCCAATTCCAGTCTATCGCCAACCAATTCAATAACTTGCAAATGTCGTTCATTGATTCCATGAATGAATATGACAAAACGTTGACCGGTTTCAATGTCAGTTTGGATGTGTTCTATCGTTCCGTTGACAGTCAACTTGTTCTTCAACCTAATTGAAGCTTCTTGAATGTTTATGTGCAGTAAACATAGATCGAATGTCGAATCTTCTTCGAAATCTTCGGATTGAGGAATGTAAACTATGTAGTTATCGGACAAGACAACAAGTTTTAAATTAGAACTGGTTGGAGGCAGACTATCATTTAATTTGAGTTGCCTGAAAAGAAATAAAGTTTAAAGAATGTTCTGAAATGATTACTTTTTTCTTCCAAAGAAGTTATCAAATAAATAGAATTGAATAGTGTCGTTTATATCCAATTTGTAGTCTAAAGAGTAACGAGCAGAAAGAATATAGTTTAAACACATATCAAATTGAGGACATTGAGAAGATTCCGGTCCAGTTCGTGCTTTTTCATATTCCTAAAAACAGAAATGATTATTACTCTTAACTTTATAAAGCTAACCTGGCATATAACTTGAAGTATGTGACGCCAATCTTCTGGAATTTCATTTACTTGTCCGTTATCATAGAAAGAAAACCATCCATCAGACGTTTTTGAGTTAAAACCACTTCCACTTAATTCCAATTCAAAAGCAGCGTTGTTAAACGTTTCTTTACGGCCATATCCAGATTCCATTTGAGTTTTGATGAAGTCGAGAAGCTTTTGATCGTTGGAAGTCATCACAAAACACTGAAATTAAACGTAAAAAAGATGCTCGCAAACGAAAACCTTTCACTTTTTGTTTGCTTGCTGCGTTTGAATCATTCATTTTTGAGTGAAAGCGAAAAGCGTTCGCGTTTACCGCGCTTTTGTTTGTTCTGCTGTTTTGCATGTGAACAAACTTTTTTAAACGATTGTGCTTGTTTGACTTGATTTTTTGTTAATAAATTAACAACTTTATTTATTTAACTAAATATCATTTGAATACAATTTGCCCGCTTCATAAGATCGCCTCAAGTGTTCAACAAAAGATCGTTTAAATATAAACTGCAACTCTTGTTTAATTTCTTCTCTTGACTTCATGAAAGTGTTTTTGTATGGCCAGTTAATATGTGCAGTCGATGAATAATTGCACAAGATTTAACTTAAATGGCTCATCAGCGAAGTGGCGAGATCCATGATCCAAAACGGAAACCGTTCAATTGACTGAAAGTTGATTGTGATGTTTAAAGATTGTTAGAAGTACCTTTTCTTCCACCCGTGAAACATGAAGTCGTCCGTGCTCCACCTACTGTGTGTTTGCCATCCATCTCTAGCCCAACGATTAGAAATAGATCTTTGTTGTAGCGTTCCGGATTTGCTTTCGTAAACATCGCGTATGCCCAAAAGAGATCTGGCACAGGATTCATAAACAAACAACTCGTTATAGTTTCTAAACATGAATATTTAAATGAAACTAGTGTTTTTAAAACAAACTTCATTTTCTTCCACAACTTTGTGCAATGTTGCCGTATATTTAAATGACAATCGTTACAAAACTCGTCCAATATAACTTCCTAAATAGACTTTGTGTTTGATTGACTTTTTGAGAAAACACTTTTTTGTGCTTGCTTGACTTTTTGAGAAAAGACTTTTTTGGTCCAATCAGTAAAGCTTATTAAACTCACATGAATGGCCGCGTTGTCCGTTACAGATGCTTGAAAACTATTTGGCTGCACTTTATATTCATATTGTGACCAGTTGAGTAGAAACGTTCTTGCAAATTCGTTGTTTTTCACTATGTAAGTGCCAGCCGTGATTTCGTAGTTATATAAACGATCATAAAGAATGATGTCAGCGTCTTCGTCTGCAATTGTTTAAAAGTGTAAGTTGATCTGATTAAACAGCATTACCTATGTACTCTTCAATTAAATGATTTGGATTTACAACACCTATGTCCGAATCGATAAACAAAATCCAGTCAATAGTATCTTCATTCTCCTTCATCAAATTCGAAATAACACAATGTCTTTGAAACATGAACTAAAAACAATTAACAGATTTTAATTTCAACAAGTTCTTTTACGTCTTTTCCGGGACAGCTTTTAAGTAGATTCTTTTCACTTTCCAAGTTAAGTTTAATGTAAGTGTACTTGTGCAGTGTGGCATAACATTTTACAGTGTTCTCGGCCAGTTCATATTCTTGTGAATTTGAATTATTATAAACAACAGAAACAATAGCAATTTTAGTTTCTAAACTCGATTTATTTAACTGAAGTTTATAAATTAAAAGTACCGTTTGGTTTCCTGTGAGTATTTATGGGAACGTGGATGGGAACATAGATAGTTTCTGAATAGTGATCAGACCATCTCAAATGCAAACAGCCCAAAAAGAGCTCTTCAATCAATAACAATAAAATGAAACCAATTAAGAACATGAGACGTTTATTAACTTTAAGCAACTTCCGAATGAATGACGAGACTTTGTACCTCATCTGGCCTTAAAAATTGTTGTTGAAAGTAAATTAACACGACAATGTTTGTTAAACACATTGAGACTAAAAGGGAAGTAAAAAAATATCCGAGACAAAGTTGTTTGGTGTGAGAAACTTAGTTAAACATAATTATAGTTTTGGTCCATTGTGTTCACAGAAAACAGCTGGGAAACTCTGAATGCCTCCAAACTTTCATTACGTATGGGTGTGAACAAATTTGAAACGTAACTTTGAAACAAATGCAAAACGAAAACAAATTTAATTAAAAACATTCAAATACGTAATTGCTTTCGATGCATAAAATGTTTTTAGTCTGATAGATTTTTTAAACGTATCAAATTGATTCAATCTCGAGGAAGTGTTTGCAGACATTTAATTAAATTACTTAAATTCAATTTACTTGATAAACACTTTAAAGGCTTTGCTTTCAACAAAATTACACCAGTTTACGCACGTTTGATTCAAAACGTTCCTAACAAAAACAACAAGATACATTTTAATTTAAATCGCTCCAAAACGACTTCAAAAACTAAAATGCCAGAGCAAAACTTACAAAAACAACATTCATACTATACATACCTTTTAAATTAATCATTTCGAACCACAACTAGTTTTTAGGTTGATCATTTACGATAAACACTTTCGAAATCTTTTTGTCGACAACGAGGTTATCGTAACTTTCTGATAAGCGATCAAAATCACATCAAGAAAACGAATTCTTGTGTTTCTTTTTTGAGAATGCAAATGAATCATAGAATTTAACGGAACTTCTTATGTGTTGCGTAATCGAAGAAGTGTTTATGTTCTCGAATTAACTTTGCTTGAGTTCTTGTGATTCTTGTAACAAAATGTGTTTGTTATCAGTTCTTGACTCAATAAGTTAGTGTTAATGTTTAAACATTCCAATCAAACAATTAAAAACAACAATGCAATTGTGTAAATTTAAATGCAGAAACTAATGTTTTTAGCAAGAATAAACAATTTCTTACACACATCCGGTATTTCGTTGCAATTAGTTATTTTAGGAAGATTTCAAAATGACTGATTCACTTTCTCACGGAAACGGATTTTGGCGTCAATAAACAAATCGGCCGAAAAATCAGCAAGCAATCCGTACCATTTGATTTTTAGTCGCACAGATCTGAACATCTGTCTCTTTTCCTGCTTCCATTTTCTGCTAATTCTGGTTGACGAATGTGACTTGTTTTTAATATTCTGGCGCTTTAACCACTTTGTTTTCAGCTTTATTTGACCGCTATCTTGACTGCTATTCAAATGTCGTCCATTCTTCCGACTATTCATCCGCCTAGCAATCTCCAAGCTGATTATTACAAGTACTTGTGTGGAGCTAGTGCACGAGTAAGTGTTTTTAAAGCTTTACAACAAACTAAATTAACACTTTAAAGAAGATGTCACTCATTTGGTCACTTCTCAACGTCACAGTCGGAATTTGCCTCTTGTCTGCAACTTGGATTGACGAAAAGTTTGCCTACGCACAACTTGGAGAAGTTCTCATTTGCTTGGGAATCTTGTTACTCATAGGTTATGTTAATATGATTTGGTGGCTCTATCTTCCAAGCATGCTTTTTGCGGTAAGTTCTTCCAACATTAATTAAAGTAATTAAAACAATTTAGATCGTTGCAATTGTTTACTTTGTGTGCATGGGCGTTTACAAACTTGGCCTCGGAGTTACGATCTTCTTTCTTGATCCCGAACAGTATCGCTACTGGTTGAATCCCGAACAACAAGTCCATCCTGACATCTATCGTTCATCTTTGGCATGGAAAATGATTGGAACTGGATTTGGCTGCTTGATCGGATTTCTTGTTTTCACTTACTTTTTGAACGTTTTGGTGCGCGCCTGTCAAATGGTTGATCTCCTGGCCAGACACCATCCTATTTTTTGGTCCATGAAGCGCCAAAAAGCAACTACTGCTCAACTTGTTTAATTTAGAACGAATGTAATTCAACTTTGGTCAATAAAGAAACTTTATCCGTTAAGCACACTTTTGAGTAAATATAATTTGGAGTCAAGGAGCAAGATCAACAAAGGCACTAAACAATTTTGAACAATAACAACGGTGTTTAAAGGCAATGAAAACAAAGCAAGTAAGATCAATTACTGTTGCGGTGCTTGTGCGGCTGTCAATTGCTGGATTTTCTTTTGAAGCGCTTCGGTCAACACGGCGGCAGTTTGTGTTTTCTCATCAATGACTTGGCGCAATGCATTCAACTGGACCTCTCACGAAGTCCACCTTGCGCTTGTAGAAGTCGACGGCACGTTGAGCTGACATCTCCACGTAATAACCGGTTCCAATGTCAACAACCAATTTTTGAGGTTCAATAATCTCGCCGCTCATGTACAACTAAAAAGGTGTTGCGGAATAAGAAGTTGTTTTATTAAAAGACTAACCGAACTTGTGATTGGAATCAGTGTTTGTTGACCTTCTTTGCATTCGGCCATCTTTTCTGCCGCAATTCTTGCTGCCTCGAAACATCCCATTGCTTTGCGCAGCGCCGTTTCCGATCCGGACCTGGAATTTAGCATTTAAAAGATTGTTTTACAGAATCCACTTACATATACTCAATCTCTGCCGATACGGTTTGACGTGCCTGACTCAAAGCCTCAGGTGACAGTGAATTGATGTTCAAACGTTGTACTGGAGGTGCTGCTTCGGTCATTTTGGCCAAACAGTTCTGGAAATAAAAGAATAATGCATTAAATGTGTATAAAGGTTATCCGACTCGAATAATTCTTATAAAAAGAGCGCTTGAACACAACAGAAACTTTAAAAACGATGAATGAGATCGTTAAAAAAGAGCGTCCCATCTCATGTGAACAGAATTTTCGCTTTTGCATTTCGTTCACACAACATTTTCAATGAGAAAGAAAAGTTTTTCTGAGTAAATCGGAAAGAATTGATAACGTTCTAATCAACAATTTTATCACTTTATTGCATTTAAAAAACGACCAATTCACACAATTCATTATTTAAATGTCAATACCAATGATTGCGAGGGCAATCTAATGACGAATCTGTTTTATACTTTTCTCCACAACACAAGCAGAACTGTAAATAACCGTCATCTGTTGCAAATTCGCCTGGATGTTTTATTGCCTTGACTTTTGTGCATCCGTTGACTGGATATTCTAGTTGAAAAGAGTTTTCAAAGTCGTTGAAGTAAAGAAACTGATAGTTGTTGTTCCTTTTCGCTAAATTAAAAGTGATTAACACCGAGAATTGATTTAAAACGTACAGTTTAAACCGTTTTTGGTGGCCAAGTAAAGTCCGTAAAAGTTGTCAAATCGAGTGGTACAAACTTGTCCGACTTTGCAACTAGAACAATAAAGATAAATGTGTATTCATTGATTCTAAAGTACAATTAAGAATACTTACAATTTGTCGTGGAAGCCAAATTCAAAGTCTCGACTTTTTGAAACTGTTTGATTCCACTTGTTGATATGTGCATAAACTAGACGATCTGTTTGATTGGCGTGCAATTGAAGTTGGAATTGAGCCCATGAATTGACCATCGGTTGGATTTTGTTGTGAAAGGTGCCGTCAAAGAATGCGATAACCTTTTCACATTTGACAGGTTTTAGCTTTGGATCTCGACGATTGGCACTTTGGACTGTTCCAATGAAGATGATTAGGCAAATAAGAAGCGATTTAACAATCATCATTGAATGTACCTGCTTGTTCTGTTGCTTTTGTGTTACTTATATACACTTCGAATTACTTGTTTGTGCAATTGTTTAAACTTACCGATTAAAAAGACCGGAAATCTTTCCATTGTTTGATCGTTTGCATAGAATAAAAATTAGAAATGTCGATGCTTTTTGCCGACTCAAAGTTTGTTAAAGAACGTTAAACGCATCAAAAGCTTTTGTGGTGTGTGTTTAAACAAGTGTTCGTTTTCTGCAGTCTAGAATCCTTTTAAATGACGGTAAGTTTCAAACACATATATTGGAGTCTTGTGTGTTTTTAGTTTGAGCATTTTGTAGTTTTATTTATTTAAAGACATTTTTATTACAAAGATTATTTGGCATTAGAATAAAGAACATGAATGATTTGAAGTTTCGTGTCTACTAAAAGCTTGTTGTTTCCCACTGTTTTGAACTTGTTGCTATTTGCTGCTGTTTGAATTTCTTATTTTCAGCGTCCAATTGAAAGTTTGTATCTTTAAGACTCTGAAAAGTTTGAGTTAGATCAAAACTATAAGAAAAATTGTTTACCTTAACTTTAAGTTGGAGCACATCTTGATCAGTAACTAGTTTATCTCGTGTGTTTTTCCAGAGCTTAATATCCACTTTGTCGTTTGCGCTCAGATTGCTGTTCATGAGACGTTCAATAAGTTCGTCTTGATTGTTACGCTAAAATTATAAAATGGCTTTTTAATTCGACAAAACACTTACAACTTGCTGATACGTTGTCGCTCCTCCAATTTTTGGCAATTTATTGCAGAATAAAAATTTCGACCACTCTGCGAAACTGTAGCAAACGAAAGGATTGATTGCGTTGCAAATAGATAATGCCAAAAAGATTAAATAAGCACGTATGTACTGATCTTTCTTGATTTGACTGAAATTTTGAATTAAACAAACAACAAAAACACAAAAAAAACTCACATCGAAAGAATTAACTTCACGACTGGTGTAAAAGCAAAAATAATCAGACAAATAACAATTCGGCAAATAGTTTTTTGAGGACTTCTTCTGTTCCTTGAATTTTGAAGTGGTTCCTCTGACATTCAACATCATTATACTAACTAAAAACTATTAACTTACGTCTTTTGCAAAGTTTGCGGTAGACAAAAAAGATTCCAGTAAAAGTAGCAAATGCTAAAAGCAGAACAAAAAGCCCAAATAAATTTGCGAATATAGCAGATATGGTGGATATAATCGGCGGCGGTTTTTTGATGTCTATTGTTGCGTTTTCTCGAAGATGTTTCCAAGCCAAATCAACAAACGGAACTTTGTTCATCTAAAATAGTTGTTGTTCCTTTTTTAAAATGCCGGAAAGTACCCGAATTAAACCAATCCCAACTGATAGTTAAAAACGACACAGATAAACCTGCCAATGTGGAGATTACAAAAACTAGCGCAACCCAGCCACAAAAAATTAGTTCCATCGAACGAGTTGTGATTTTGGTAGACCAAAGAACAGCGATAAATCTGAAAAAGAAAGCTTCGATTTGACTTGTAACGTCTTTATAATGTTTACCTCAAAAACATGCACGAATAGAATGCTAATGTTGAACAGAAACGAAAAATATTAGAAATAGAAAACTTCAAAGCGAGCATTCGCTTAGACATCGAAAAATAAGTTTGGATTGTCGTTTCTTTGGTTCGGTAATAATTTGCATTTCTTCCTACGTCAATTTCTTCCATAAAACCAGACATTAGAATGATAATATCCGAAACTGCCTAAAACGTTTTAATATAAATATAAATTTTTAAGAAGCAAACCATAAGTAACGGAAAGACATCATGTTTTACAAATAAGTTTAGTCTAAACTTGTTTAAAACTAAGCATATAAGGAAAATATTTGCCACAATAGCAAAGAATAAGCCGCATAGTGCAAGAACGTACGAAACAAAAATGAGTTCCATTTTGTTGAGTTTAATGAAATTGAAGTCCTTTTATGCTAATTATTCTTGGAGATGTTTTTTGTTGTTTGCTGTCACGAAATCCCGAAAGAATCGCTTAATTTGAAGACCACACGCACTAATTTTTTAATTCCAAGAAACGAGAGTTTATTTGAAAGCTGTTTTTGGCATTCAAGAATGTTTACTTTAATGACATTTGACTGTCTGATTAAACTTTGATTTTAATTAAGCAAACACTTAATTCGTTTATTTCAACTAACTACGCAACACACCAAATTAACAGTTTAACATAAAACCCGTCAACTCCGTCAATTTATAAATTGCTTCTTGGGCAGCCCAACGCAGGATCTGGATTATATTGATCACCACAACAAATGCAGAATGAATGGAGCGCTTTGTCCGTCTCGTATTCGCATTTGTGTTTGGCCTGGACTTTCGTGCAAGAACCAATAGTGTCTTCCAACCGGAAAGAGTCCTTGAATTGATCGAAGTAGAGAAAGTGGTAATCGTTGTCAACTGAAACTATGGAGTTAGTTTTAAGCATGATGAAGAATAACTTACATCCGGTATTCTTTCTTGGAATTAAATACAGTCCCCAGAAGTCTTTGAACGGATGTGTGCAGGTTTTTCCAATTTCACACCAATTGTAAGTGAAGCCCCATTGGAAATCTTTGGACGGGTTGACCTTTTCGTTCCATTTGTCGATACGTGCGTAAACAGTTTGATCTGTTTTGTTGGCAGCAAGATGAACTTGGAATTGAGCTTTCGAGTCGATGGTTGGACGAATTTGGTTGTGGAAGAGGCCATCAAAGTAGGCAGTCACAGTTGGGCAGTATTTAGGACCTTGTGGCTTCGGAGCCACCTTCTTCGGTTGAGCTTTCTTTTTCGGCACCCACTTTTTTGGTTTACGCTTCGGAGCCACCTTCTTTGGAACTTGTTTAACCGGTTCTGGCTTCTTTGGAACTTGTCTAACTGGCTCTGGCTTCTTTGGTTCCGGTTGTGGTTGACAGGCTGGCAACTTTCGGTGCAGCAGTAGTTGGTGTTGCTTCGGTGGTTAAATCTTTGAATGAATCCTGATCCTCGTCATTTGTGTAGGACAAAGAGGCAGAACCTCCGATCAAAGCGGACAAAAGAATGAGTAGTTTGAAGTCCATTGCTATCCAAAGTGGATTAATATAATGATTAATGAATAGTTGCGTGTCCTTTTATACCCGGACAGATTCGTTAGGATTGAATTTACTTGTTTGAATAGCTGGATAAACAGTAAGTAACTTTGACACTTTGAAGCGTTAATCCGACGTGCAAAAAGCACCGGAGCCAACAATTTTCGTTGTGGAGCAATGTTTTGATGTGATAAAAATGCGGGAATCTCCAGGTAAATTGCTCTTTTGAACTTCCGGTTTGTTTAAATATTAAACAAAGGAGAGTTTAAATGTTTGGATCACTAAATTTCTAAAAATGCTTTAGTTTTTGTGATTGCATTTTTTGTTGGCAAGATTGCAAGGCTTTTTATTCATTTGTGTGTGTAACTTGTTGAATTAACTTGTATTTTTAGACAACTGGATATGCTCACCAATTTGACAATGAACATTCGAGATCAATTTACATTTGCGGATGTATAGATGTATGTTAAATTTATGCAAGACAAAGTTCCACAAAAACTCCGGCCATTTATGTTTATTGAATAAATTCTTTCATTTGAATAAACTTGTACAGGGTGAGGCAAAGTTGTTGGGACTCTTTAACAAAAAATGAATCTTCAACAACGTTTATTGACACAATCAAACCCGTATAATTAACAACAACAATCACACTATTTACAGATACAATAATTACGAAGAAACTGTTCTGGAATGCACTGTGCTTGCTTTGAGTATGAGTCGATACGCGGAAAGTTTGAATTCACCAGTGAAATTGATTGATTTGAATGAAGCTAAAAAGACATTTAGAGTTAATTAAACAGTTACTTGCCATCACAATTCCTTGATAGAGCGCATTCCCAGGCATAGTTTTAAACTTGGCACTCAGCATCCGTGTGTTTGGATCTTTTTGTTTCAACTCTTCCAACAAAATCGGAGACTTGTCTGATGGAGTATGTTTGTGACAGAGATCGTTGTATTCGGACTTCTGAAATCACTTTGAATAGTGTTTAAAACACAGTGTAACAAACCTCCAACTTTGTATTCATCGAGTCTATAAGTGCTTGCACAACCTTCAAAGCTAACTCTTTATCATTTAATTGTCGAGACTCTTGCAAACAAATGCAATACTCTTGTGGAATACTCAGACTGTCACAATCTCTTGGTTGATTCATTTTGTGGAACAAAGAAGACCCGTGCAATGTTTGATTTGAAGCTGAACTCATTGGTTGATTGAATTCAGTTGTTTCATTCCATTCATGCGAGACCTTTGCAATTTGAAGTGCTGATGCATACAGATCAAATTGTGAAAGCAGTTGTTGACTGTTTTCTTTCATTTGAGTCATCAAGTTCTTGTTCTTTCGCAAATGTTCCGGCACACTGACATACAAAAAAGGATTGTTGTCTTCCAACATACCAATTATCGGAATCTTTCGAACTGGCCCAAACCTTGCACCGTGGTCGCTTTGAAAGAAAATGAACGCGTTCTTTGTTTGTTCGTGGAGCTTTTCAAAGAAGTTAGCAAAAAATTCGTCTTCATAGAACAGTTCAATGTTTGAATCGTGTGCAAGTTGTCTAAACATAAAGTTTGTATTGTTTGATTAACTATTTCGATATGGGACTAGAATCATAAAAATTGTTTAGAACACAATCACTTATGAGATTATTTGAATGAATATAACTGCTTAATGTATTCAATAAAATTGGTTAGAACACAACACTTATTAGTAAGTTTTAATGCTCAATAATCTATTCAAAAAATAAGTGTTCTTAAACTTACCTAATAAAACTTGAAGCAAGTTTAACTAAGTCCAGACAGGCAATTTTTTAATTTAAAGCTCAGTCAATATCGATATCGAAAAGATTTTTCGTTTTTATATTGTTTGTTGTAATTTCAAAGACTCACACTGTCCATGTAATAGAAAACTTTGGCTGATCTTTGTAAGCACTAGCAAATTGCAACAATTGCTCAAAAATGTAGTGATGTTGTTGCGTGCACGACCGGTCAAACATGCTTAAATACAGTTTTGCGTCATAATAACTTCGTCGAACTGCATAATGCCCGTCGGCTTAAAAGGTTGAAGTTTGATTAGATTGACTTGTTAAACGATTACCCATAAATCCAGTCTGAAGCCTCAACCAAAAAGGTTTTATAACGTGATCGGCTTGTTTTCGTTCAAATCCGGTACAATTGGCCCAATCTAAAAACAGGGAGTTGTTAATGATGTTTTTCTATTGAACTCACTCATAACACCAAGCGCCCAATCTTCAGAAGAATGAGTAACATATCCGGCTCGTTTAAAGTCAAAACTGATGTAGTTTTTGTTATCAAGTGGAATGCCGCACCACGCATCTTTGTCAACTAAACACTTTTTGTATTAATCAAACAAATAACTCTTCCAATTACAATCATATTTCTCACCGAAGAACATAGCATAAGCATTCGGTCTCGAATTTAAACCAACCTAAACAATCAAGCTTAAATAAGTAAACTCAACTTTAAACTATGCCTTGTTCAAATAAGGGAACTTGACTGCTTGAAATTTATCTTCTAAAACTCTCATTGTTTTAGGCAGAGCTCGTTCAAACATAGACATTGAAATAGTGTCGATAACGATCCAGTATAAACTGTATTTAGATTGTGTGTCTAATTTGGGTGCTGGTCTAAAAGAATTTGTTTCAAACACTCTTTAAACCACTCACTTTTCAACAATTTGAGTGTGTATAAAAGAGTAGACTCGAATAGAGAAACGCCAACATCCAACTTCTACAACGTCACAGCCTGGAATTGCTCCTTCAGCACTAATCACTGTCCAATCGTCAACTTTCATTTTGTAGTCATTGACTGCGTGGAGGCAACTAAGAAATAGATCGATATTAATTAAAGGCTTTAAACAAACCGATAAAAACATTTGGGAGTGAGAAAAGGAAGAAAGAAGTTTGATGTGAAGTGGTCACGTAAAATCCCTGCTTTCAGTGACGTCATTTTTTCAAATGTGGTCGAGCAGCTCCTGCTTTTTGATTCCGGTTCTTGCATCTGCTTGCGAATACTTGGATCCCAAGGATTTAAAGTAGGTAAAATACATGAATCATTTCTATTTGTAGAACTTCCATAGACGCGCGACTTTATTTGATGGGAGTTGTCTGAAAAGGTTGAGATAAACAACTTATACAACTTATACAACTTATAGAATAGGAAACAAACCATCTTCTTCGTTTAATCCAAATTGCGTCCAATCATCAAAGTACCCAACAAGTAAAGAATAACTTAGAACAGTCAACACACAAAAAGATAAAAATGCTACTGCTTTTACTTTAGGGATCCGCATTTATGTTATTTTATGCGGACATGTTCAAAGAATCAGCCAATTTAGTAATTGAATCATTTGGATGATATTCTCCAGTGCATTCAATCGACGTTGAAAACATGCAAAAGTCTGCTCCACACACTCTCTCACGCAATGAATAGAAAGCACACCTTTTACGCAAGCGTCAAACAAATACTTATCAGCCTCCCCGTTTGATTTCTTTCCTTTCCGTCCCGCCATTTCTGGTGGCCGAGTCGCAGGCAGGGGGAAATTCTTGTTTCGCAGTCTTGATCCAAACACAATTTAATGCTATTACCAGCGAAGCTCCATACAAAGTTTTTTAAAATTGTTTACACAATCAACATAAGTTTAGACTGACTAGATTCAACCTTTAACATTGAAATGTTTTCTGTAGTTTATCAACCGGAAATCTATTGTTTAAATCGTGATTGCCTACAAACATTTGACAACAGAGGCGTCTTATTTGTTTGGTTGAATACATGTTTTTGGATTTAGACCTTACTGTAAAGAAATATTTGAATATTGCACCCAAGTCTCAATTCATCTAATGATTTATTGAACAAAAAATACATTATTCCGACGATCGATTCCAGATCATTTTGCTAGTTTCCTTGTCTTGCCTAATGAATTCATGCCACTGTTCGGAATTGAACAATTTGTCTCGCCAATCACCAAGTTGTTTTGTAAAGTCAATAGCACACATTGTCGCCTGTGTCGAATAATCGTTCATCGACCCTGCCCGCGGGGCGGGGCTTCAAAGGCCAAAATTTGCGAGCGTTGACGAGAAGGTTGTTCTTCCTTGTTTGCCAATGTCGTTGGCTCTTTAAACTGAACCTCTTGTTACACCCGTCCCCGCGCACCGTGGCCCGGGACATCTGCAAAACTTCACTTCGATTGTGTTTGCTGAAACGACTAAAGAATTGATTAAAGAATTGATTAAAACTAACTTGAACTTGTCGTAAACAAAGTCTTTTATGGGCATGGTAGTTGTTTGATGTGTTTTGTCGTTAGTAACAAAGCAAGAGAATCCATCAGACAGCTTCTGTACGATTTGACGAGTATTAAGCTTCGGAATTCTAAACAATGCAAATAAACAATGAAGTCAAATAAAACAACCTCATTCCGAGTTGTTTTAACTGGCCAGTGAACAAGATTGGCTGTTTAAGTTTTGACCGACGAACGTATTCCATTGTGAAGTCTTTTGCATCCATCTCAAGAACAGCTCCGGTATTTTTGAAACGTTCTGCCTTGGCCAGTTCTTCATAATTTAATGATGGTGCTTGATTATTCTAAAAACAAGAGATATATACAGGGTTCTTCAAAAATACCGAAGTGTGGCCACTTTCTGTTTCCATACTGCTTTCAGACTCCAAAACTTCAATCTAAAATGTCAACTTTCAAAAACTCTGTCTAATAAATCAACTCACATTCGATGCAACCTTTTTACGCTTTCTTTTTGGTTCTTCCGACATTGTTATAGAGTTAGAAATAAATAAAAGCGAGCACTTTAATGCATATCTATCAAAAAACGGCAAGCGAGTGAAACAGTTGTTTGTTTCTGCTTATTCGTTCCAAGCACTTTTTGACATGTGTTGACATATTTTTTGACCGCTCTTGATGTGGTGGAACTTTCTTCAAAATCAACTTCCAACGTTCTCTTTATTTTACCAACATATAACGTATGCATTAATAAGATATTATAAATCCACACTTCCAGGATCGGTCTCTAACAGTGCCGTGAGCCATCGCATTCTCACTTTTTGTGGTAAAAGCATTACAGACAGACTGGACTTGCAAAATTTCTATATGAGTTGCATCATCAATTTCAAAACTCCCAGTTGCCTGCACGTGTGTGATTATTTTAAAAGGAGTTGCTCTAAAGGGAGTGTTCAAACACACACTAGCAAGCAATCCCGCATTTTCTTTTATCAAAGAAACTTTTACTAGTCGTTTCTTATTTCTGTGATCAAGAAGCAACTTCTAAAAGATGGTGACTATTGACTGGACTAAATCAATTTAGTGTCATTTTTAGAGCTCGTCAACAACAGAAAACGATTATCACAATTATGTTACTGTTTGCTTTTGGAAGCAACAAACAAATCAAAGTAATAAGTGCAAATTTAATCACAACAATTTGAGAAGTTTTAGATCCCAAAAACCGCTTTATTTCGCCGGTCCAGATTTATTAAACAAGAACTTGAATCAAAAGAAGAAGGTGCACCTGTGGAAATCACATCTCGCAAAGCTGACGAAAAGACTATGCAAGCTTTTATTGACTGGTTAGACACCGGACGCCTTAAAACAAGTGATTATGATGTGGTACAGTTACTTAGTTTGGCAGCGAAATACAAAGCGGAGACGTTGTTTGTAAGTGTTTAAATAACATTTTAATTGCACACGTTGTTTTAGAGAGTATGTGTCTACAGAATTAACATCAAAACTATGCGATCAAAATGTAAAGCAAGTTTTTATTTTGGCGGCCAAATACAACCCGGAGACTTTAGTTGTAATCATTTGTTTAAATAAGGTTTCAGTAAGTAAGTGTTTAGAACAAATGTGTCCGGCACTTAAAAGAGACATTATGCAAGCGGAATTTTGGGAATCGTTTCATACTTTCATTTGAACAAGAAAACCAAGCACTTCAAGAAAACATTATTGAATACATAAACAATAATGACACTTGGTACCAAACCTCTATCAGATCACATCAATGGAAATGGCTAAACAAAGTCAACAAACCAAAAGCTCAGAACATCTTAACCAAACTTTTAACGGTATGTCAATTTTTAAATTTATTCATCCAGAAAATTTAGGACGAGCGCCTTGACAAGATAACTTCAAACTTAACTGAAGAACATTTTGCTAATTACTTAATACTTGCTTTCAATTATCAAAACGAAAAGGCTTCAAAAACATTTTGTTGAATACGCAAAAGACATGAAAGAATTGTGGTGGGGAAAATTGTGGACATCAGCACGTTGGCGCAATTTTAGTTGGAAGAATCCGGATACAGTTGATTTTATCTTGGAACAGTTGACACCGGTAAAGATAAAAGATCCCAAGTTTGTTATTGACTATGCCCGAGATAAACTTAGAAGTGGTTACAGCAAAGAACAAACCTTTATTGCTTTCTATTATGAATTTTTTGGTAAGCTTGAATATGGTAACACTTCTTCAATAAAACGGTGGTATGAACATTTTAACGACGTTGATAAAACGAAAATGGTGTGTGAAGTCGATAAGTTCTTGTTTTTCTATAATTTGGCTACCTGTATCAATCAACAATTTCAAATGGCAGAACGCTATACCGATGCTAGAAGTTGTCCCGACCATTCATGTGAACGAATGTGCTTTCTTAGTGCACGTTATGCGCTGAGCATCCAACGCAAACAATACAACAGTCACAAATTTTTATTGTTTGACACTTTGAATGGAGAAAACAGGTCTGTTTTAATTACAAACTTGTTTAAACAAACAAACTACAGAGTCCTCAAAATTTGACGATTACTTTAGAAAGTAAATGGAATCATTAAACTAGTTAATCTCCACTCCAACTACTTTCTTTTTATTGACAGTGTAGGCACCGGTGATACCAATAAATACTGTACCAACATTCATCTCATGAAGTTGAATGTTGAAGAAATGGAGTGCGTTGTAATCGACAAGAAAACTGTGGACATCATGTATGAAAAATGTGTTGTTGATTGCAAGAACAGAAACAACTTCATTATTCATTTCAAACGTAGTCACAACGAACATCGTTTTTTGCAAGGGAAACATAGACGGGTTTCGCCTTCAACTTGACGATAAAATGCTGGACCTCGATCATTATTTAAACATATACTCGAGATACATGAAATTGACAGACAACATCATGTATGGAATAAGTTTTATTCAAGAACCCAGATATTTGGTCAAGTTTACTGTCGAGACAAACAAAATCTCTGCACAGAGACTGCACGAAGTAGAAAATCCGAACACTATTTTAAATTACACGGTGAGTTTTTGTTTGAAAGTGCTTTTAATATTGACATTTAGAACATTTTTTATGCGTGGAACAATGAAATTTGTTACATTCTGCAAAGAAGTTGACGACAAAGTTCAATTGCTTACTTATAACATGGAGACGAATCTTATAAATGTGATAAAATGGTTTGAACGCATGTCAGACATATACGACGTTATAATCGAAGATGGAATCTTAACTTTCTGTACGTGGAATAAGGACAGTCTTCAGCACTTGTTCTATCGAGTTCCACTAACACAACCTGACGCTCTCTTTAATTTAACAATATACAACATCCAAAAACAACTTATATTTACGGATCCGGAGACGTATGATAAGTTTGTGCAAAACAATGTTCCTCCAAAAGCTTCGACCATTTGGAGGATCAAATTAATTGTTGTGTTTAAAAACTTTGTGATTGCGAAATAAAGATTAAAAGTATTTCATCATTTCTGTCTCTCCAATCACTATGCAAACAAAAAACTCGCTAGTTTAAAAAGGCCGTCAAGCGTCAAGCAAGCACGCTATTTTGTTGATAGCAAACACGCGAAGTGAATTTTCTCGTCTTGTCAAACGCTTTTTTCAGAATGACTGACGACAACAAAGCTTTACAACTTCAAATTCAACAATTAATTCTTTCCGGCCACAGTCAAGAACATATTTTCACAGAAACTTGTCGCCATTTACAACAATATCTTGAAATTCCAACCGCAACAATTGAACAGATTTTCAACAAAAAGTGCAAGAACAAGCCTACTCTTCCAAAAGAAGTTTATCAACTTACTAACTTCATAAGAAAAGGAGTACGATAAATACGTTAACGTCTTGCACAAACAAGAAAATGAACACAACACTCCATGTGAACTGCAATTTATTTCGTCTCGATATGCTTTAGAACTGAAGAAGCTGCCCGGTGACGACAAACTGTTCGAGGTTAACATGTATGACTTGCTTCACAACAAAAGAACGGCATGTTTTAATTGCTTTAAACAAATCATATTAATCTTTTCAGGAAGCTTCACTTTGAACGCATTTCAAATCTTAAAGACAAAATCTTCAGTTCAAAGTTATGTCCCGTCAATTCAGGGCAGTTTTTACTCGTTTATTATCACATCGCCGATGAATCTGTTCCATATTCAATTGTTATCCAGTTAATGCAACTGGATCTAAGTAAAATGTATTGTAAAGTTGTGGACACACAATATTTGGACAAAAGTTACAAATTTTGGTGGCTGGGTTCCACGGATCAACGTTTATACAAACTTTCCACTGACAGCAATAAAACATATTACCAGTGCCGTGTTGTGGACTCAAAAATTCAAATAGATGACGAAGTATTCAATTTGAAATATTTGTTTGAAGAATCACATCGTCGAGTTCCTTATACTAATTTGTTGGCGCGTCGATTTGGAAGTACGTTACATTTCTTTAATCTATTAAACAGTGTGTTTTAGACACCAAATTGCACGAAATAAAAGTCCAGCCTAATTTAAAAGAGTTAAACGCTCAAACATCAAATTATTCAGAAACTGCTCGTGAATTCAGTTTATTTGAATTAGATTCTAAATCAAAAGAGTCAAGAATCGAGAATCTTTTTACTTTCGAGTTCGACGGAGTGTTTAACTTTGATAGCGTGAATGTATGTTAACTTCACATTCAATTGACTAAAAGATACTTGTTTAGTTTGAAAGAAATTTATGGATTGACAACGTTTGTTTCTTGATGGCATCAACGAAAGTATTCCACAATAGAAGTGTTTTCATCTTTAAATTTGATTTGAATGCAAGAAAATTTAATCGCATCGATTGGAAAGCAACTTCATGCCGTGGCATAAGTATGCATTACGACAATGGTGTTTTAGTTGTTTGCGTAGGACATGAACACACTTTACGGCATATGTGGCACAGAATTCCGATAAGGTAAATGAATTTTGAATTAACCCTTTTCAATACAGTTGTTTTAGTCAGCCGGATACGCTTCTTCAATTAACAATGAAGTTCATTCGTCAAAAAATGATATTTATGGAAAAGAAAACATACTACAAATTTATTAAGCAGCTACCAAAGAAATTGCGTCCATTTGAACAACAATGATTCTTTGATTGAATAAATGATTGAAATATGCAATTAAAGAATATCAATGTGTGTCATAATTTATTCGATAAGGAAACTTAAGAACAGTTTTCATTCTGCGTAGGAACAAGTTCTACACTTTAAGAAGTTGCTTTAAATAATTCATAAAACGAAGATCAACAACAATAATTTGATGTCTAAAAAAACAGAAAAGTGAAAACACTTTAAATGAAATTGTTTACATCATAGCTAAAAGTTTTGTGTCAAAGAAAGCCAAAACTGATTTATCAAAGTTTATTTACACGATTTAACATTGTTGTTTTATACATAAGCAGACAACTAGGAGCTAGTTTTTGTCATTTCTGCAAAATGTGCCTTTTAACATCTAAACCATTTGATTCCTTTAGTTCCAGTTCCAATAATTTCTGGAGTAATTCCATTCGACTTGATTTATTCTTTTCGCTTTGTTTTCTGCTTGATATTTGGCCAAGTCCACGTCATATTGATCACGCTTTGTAACGTATTCCTTGTACTTTTTGTTGTAGTCTTCAAGTTTGCGTCGGTATTCGTTCATTTTGTTCGCAATTGGATTTGCAGGCTTTCTTGGACACGGCGGTGGCGATACTTTTTGAGGTTTTCGAGGTTCTTCGGTACAAGGGAAAGCATTCCAACCAATTAATGCATAAAGGAACATTAACAACTGCTGTATGCACGTTTGACGTCGTCGAAAGTTTTCTGGTTTATTCTTTTCGCCTCTCTGAAATCAGCAAGCTTTCTGCAACAAGCAAATAGTTTAAAAGATTCGTAAGAACTTACTGATCTTCATCCATTATGCATAAATCTGTAAGGGCGTCTGGAACAATTATAAACTAAGTTGGCGCTAAACACTTTCACGCACTTAAATAGATGTTGCACGTTAAATAAATGCCTGCGGCTATTTCGAAAGAACTGTTTTAAACATCATCCGCTGACCACTTTAAACTGCGTTACCTAGCTGCTTTATTTGTCTGTTATTGCTTACGGTTACGAATTTTTTGTACAGAACAACTTAGACCCACAAAAATGAGTAATATGAAAGATCAATTAACTGACTGTTTGGTTTTAATTTCCACTGGACTCGAAGACGTTTTGTTTCTTTGAACGCACAAACGGAAATGATCAACGAATAAATGTGGCTGTTTTGTGGCATGTCATTGTTAATTTGATTTGTCTTCGGTATCCTTAAAGATTTCGAAACCGTTACGTGTGGAGTATATCCCCGGGAATAATCTCCAACACACCGATCAACTAAAACAATTTACTTACAACAAATAAACGAGTCTTTTCTTTGTACACACAATTAATATAATTGACACTTTAATCGCGGGACCACGACGTTTTGGGATCTTTTCTTGGCACGCCGGGGCTTATTGCACTTTAATCGCGGACCACGACGTTTTGGGATCTTTTCTTGGCTTAACTTGCACTTGTGAAGATTCGGTTTCTTCATCTTCACGGAGTAACGGTGTGATTCCGTTTAATTGTGGTCGTTTTGGGTTTGCTGGTCTTTTGAAGTTGTCTTGACTGTCATTGTTATTGAGTTGCCTAAGAGACGTGCTGCTATTGTTGTTGTTTGACTGAATTGGCGGGCTGATTGGTTGAGGTTGATTTAAATGGAAGTCGTTGTTGATAACCGATGTCGCTGTATTGAATTGGCTGACTGTAAGTTTGTCCGTTTGTCACAGTCGAATCATATTGTCCAAAAAAGTTGTCATCAAAGCCTTCGGTAGAGTGAAGGATTGCTGGAATAGATGTCATTTTGGGAATGTTGTAATGAATAGTTGTTGTTGATGTTTGATGTCTGGAAACAAAGTTTAAAAGTGATTTCAATTAAACAGAACTTGCTTGATAACTGTTATTTTGCGGATATGTAATATTGTTTGACGGGTAACTAGGACAACAATCAAAAGGCGGCGAAGAAGTGTCATAATTTTGAATTGGATGCGGAATTACGTATGAAACATTGTGTTGTGGATTTTGTATTTGCAAGTTAGCAAGTGGTGAATGTACCGAAGCAACACTAGATTCGGAATTACATCGGTGAAAAGAAGATCTGGACACCGAAGGGGCGCTATTGTAATCATAACTATGTTTAAATTGATCTGGAGATGATGTGCTGACAGTAGAAGTTGGAGAGATTGAACTGCTTGAAGAATTCAAACGTTCTTGCTGAAAAAAAAAATCGAATTAACTTTATTGATTGAAAGAACTCACAAATTTCTTTTCGCAAATCTTCTCAAACTTTTCTTTGAAATAAGTCACTTTTCCGTGCATCCACTCCATGTATCTTTGATTTTTAACTTGATAATCAGCAAAGTCCGCGTCGTATTGATCACGTTGTATAACATATTCTTCAAGTTTTCTGTTGTACTCTTCAAGTTTGCGTTTATAAGCATCAATTTCAGCACGGCTTCCATTTACTGGCTCTTTTGGACGCTGTGGTCGACTTGATGGCCTTTTTGGTTCCATTGGTTTTTCCCATGCACGGATAAGAATCATCTCCGATTAAGGCATAAAGAAGCATCAACATGTGTTGCATGCAGTGCGAGCGATGTCGATAGTTTTGTTGATTTATTCTTTGCGCTTCTTTCGGATTAGCAGGTTCTCTGTAACAGAAGATTTAAAAGGTGCTCAAAGATTAATTAAAACTCACCGGTTTTCTTCCATTCCTTGACAAAAAAGAAAGAAGTGTAAGTGATCAGACAACCAACGAGTTGTTTTGTTTTGTGGTACTGCACCCGGTATTGCCTGTTTCTTTGAACGAAGAAACTTTGGCGGTTGAACCTTGAAGAGCGCCGTGTTTACATGTCAGTTTAAACAACGAAAGCAATTCGTCTTTCTCGGTGTTGTAATAGAAGATTTTCGCTTTCAACTTTCTTTACATGTTTTAAATTGTTTATTTGATTTAAAAAGTTGGTAAGAAATTATCCCGAATTTTGTTACTTAGATTTCAATTAAACAATTAATTGATTGTTTAGTTTTGAACGCGAGTGAATCAACTTGTAATTAGAAACATTACAACACCAAAAGGAGCGTTCGCTAAACACCACGAACTCTAATTAGCAATTTTTTGTGGGTCACAAATAAGAACTGCCCAAAGGGTGACGCAGCATTCAAAAATAATCAACTTTCTACTAATTAACATTAAGAGTTTACTAAGCAGCTTTTAATAACAGCATATAAATTGGAACAATAAAATGTTAAATCCACAAACAACATGGCTTCTTTTGCTCGTCTTTTATCAACTTTAATGGTCATTCTCTTCATATGTGTGGTTATTGAAGCAAGTCTGCCAGAATCTCCTCAAACAAAGTGCCGTCCTTTTGAACAATATTATGGCATGTCTTACGGCCTATTTGGATTCCAGCCATATAATCTTCTTAACAGACGTTACACTCCGTGCAAGAGTTTCGAGGAGACAAACAGTCTTTAAACATTGATAATAATTGTTTATTTAAATGTTCTTTAAAGTTAAGCAATACTTTCACAACTAATAAAGATGATTGATGTAGTTTTTCTAGTTTAATCTGACTGCCAGACTCGTTCCAGCAAATTTAATTGTCTGATTGCCGATTCGAGCAATAAGGTCTTTTTCGAGAGCACGCCAGACAATTGTGTGCTTTTTATCCGAAGAGGCAAAATGCTTTTCCTTTTTCAATAAAGCCTAAAGATTAAATACAATCACTACTGTTGTTAAATGAATACGTACGTCTACTCCACGCGGATCATCTGCGCTTTCAACTTGGACAAACCAATGAGAGTTGCCAATGCTAAAGATGTATTTCTTTCCTTCACGTCTAAAATGTTTTGAGATTACTAACTAGATATCGTTTGAAGCTTACGTGTTGTGATACATGCGCAGGTTCGGACACTTTGGACACTTTTGATTTGCATAATCAGTGTTCAGTTTTGTGACGACTTCTTTCAACAAATCGGTTCCATTCAAATAAGTTCTGAATCTTCTGGCCAAAGTCGGAAACAGGCGTTTCGGCGGAGAAGTACTTCAAAAACTTACTTAACTAAATTAGTTAAAACAAGTATAATTACCTTCACCAATGGTGGACTTTGGAATCCAAACTTGTAGCAAACAATCAAATTACTGGCACAATCAAACGAATAGAATTTGACGAATTCAGTCCAATTAGCAGCTTGATTGGCAGCTTCGGCAAAAGTCGGCAAGTAACTTTTAGACAATGCGGATTTGTTGTTGTAGAACTAAAACATTGCAAGTATTTGAATTGAAGAAATTACTTACCAAAACGACAGAAGCCTGCATATGTTGTTTTGCAGCCCAAGATCCAAGACTTTTGACGTCAAAGTTGTGAACCAAACTTTCATCTTTAAAGAAACTTTCCGGTGTGTTGATTTCCAGTACCCACATGACAGCAAACAAAAAGAACAGAAAAAAGAGTGCTCGAAACATCTCTAAAACAAGTTGTTTAAAGTATTCCAAAACGATCTTCGCGGCCAGACTTTTGTAAGGTGAACATGCAATTCGAAAACATCTGCCGTTTATTTTAAACAAAATCGCCTGGGAAATGCGAATGCGAATAATGACTCATCAAGAAACAGATTTGATTTTTTTCAATTTGAATGCAAAAGATTTATTGACTTTCGAAAAGGACACAAAACATGCAATGATATTTACTGTTCAAAGGGTCTCAATTTTTTGGGTAATTTGGAAACAAAACTGTTGTATTCTGACTGAGTCATGCGTACTGATCTTTGTCTTCTAACTGCATCCATTGCCAAATCTAACAACTTGTCCACTTTACACGGTTGACTAAAATGCTTGAAACATTAAACTTGTAAACGTAACAACATACTCAATCGGAAACTTTAAATAAACATGATATCCGTGTCCAAACGTTTTTACACTCATAAACAACCAACCATTTGAATAAAACATATTTGCAGGAGAGTGATCTTTAATCAAATTCTTTCGATCCATCCAATGAATTGCAACGCTACATTCAAATATTTCAACTAATCCGCTGTTGAATATCGAATTTATGTAGAAGAAATCGGCTTTCTTCTTCGTTGCATTGATTAAGCAACGAATAGCAAAAATGTCCACGCCAAAAGAAACGTTCACCCTAAAAGAAGTGTTTAAAATGAGAACACACAAAACAGATTTTACAAAGTGATTTTTTATTTCAACGTCAGTAAAAACTCTAGAAAGCTCTTTAACTGCTTTCTCGTCCAAATCTATTTCAATGAAGAAATAAATGAAACCGCTCGGATTGTTACCCCATTTAGTGGCTATTCCATAAATCTTGCTTCCTGGAAGTTTTAAGATACCTGTGGGGTATTTACAAAAAGTTACCTTTTAAACTTGTATTCCAATAATTACTAAAGTAATAGCCTTGCCAACCAAGAGAACCAGGACTTAAATACTGGTCATCAAGTTGCAATTTTGAATCTACAACACATCCCTTGAGTATTCGATACCTGTCAACAAAAACAAATTTCTGACAATCATCTTGATCAACAAGTAAGCGGTTATATGCATTGTTTAAAACTTGTTTGTCCAACAACTTGTATGAAAGTTTATCAAAGTCTAGCTGAAATAGATAAACAAACATATTGTAACCGCCGTCTCCAGAGTAATGAGTTATAAATTGATTAAAACTTAAAACAGTAATATGAACACGGTAGTGTTTTAATCTGTCAATAAATGTAGACGACGGAAAGTTGAAAATAACGCCACTTTCACTTCGGAGCATTCTAATTAGATCCAAAATAGCAATTGATTAGTTAAAACAAACCTTCGTTGTTCGTGGAGAACGTCGTAAATGAAAATATCATATGTCTTGTTGCCATCGTCTATTTCCAAAGCATATCTTTCTGACAGAAACTGCAAACCGCATGGCTCGTCTCTTCTTCTCAGGCATTTTAACTCATTCAAATGGTCTCCAAAGTCTGCAGGTCCTAACGAAACCATTTGTTTTAAGACAACAAACTAAAGTGTTGAGTTTGAAGACGCTTTTCGTTGAGACTTTTCAATTGTTGTCTTTTTTGTAATCAAAAGGGTTTGGCGTTAAAATAAGGCGCTTTCGGTTATGTGATTGTTTGCTTTGATTACAAACTTTAGTTATTTACCCTTTGAATGCAAAGATTTATTGACTTTTAAAAAGAACACAATAAATTCAATTAGAAATAGTGTTGAATGATGATGAACCTGCAAATCAAACGATATTAACAACACTTCTAAATCAAACTTACGAGTACTCCAACGTCTCAATTGTTTTGTCTTGATTGTAATCGGGAAGACGACTCACAACTAAAATTTGTTTGCTACTTTAAACTGAAAACAATTTAAACGCACTTTGTTCGAAATTGTTGCCAGTAAAGTCCTCCACGTAAGACCAACTAAATTATTTGATTACTAGATAAAACAACTAACATAAAAACATACGAGCAACGCTTTTTAAATGGACGACGTGCAGGCCAAATTGGAATTTGATCCAACAGTCGATAAGAATTGAATCTTGCTCCACTTTCTTGACGTCGAAGTCCACCATTGTCAGTTGTGCGCGTCACCATAAAGATCTCTTGTGAATGAACATCGGTGTAGACGGAGCGGATCAAAACGTGGTCTTTGGGAATGCGTCGGACAGGAATTCGGTTGTAGTAATGGCGGAGATGATCAGTAGCTTTCTCAACTTCAACTAAGCGCTAATAAAGATTGGTAAGTGTAGTTGTGCAACAACTTACAGTTATTCCACGAGGGTCTTCCATGCTTTCAACCGACACCAAAACTTGTTGATTGCTGTAGTAATCTTCCTCACAAACAAAAAACCACACATCTTTGAGTGTTTGAATACTGAATGTTGTTTGACTACTTAATTGCCAGTTAAAGACTTACTCAGCCGGAAATGGTCGGAGGTTCGGACAGTTTGGACACTTTTTGTTTGTATAGTCAATGTTCAGCAATTTAATAACTTCAGTCACCAAATCTGCTTTGTTCATTTCTTGTCCCAAATCGAAATCAATTGTTCCGGCAGAAAAGTACTGCAAACATCAAACGAGTTTTAAAAGACACTGTAAGTGTTACCTTAATCAACAAATTGCTTTGGAAGCCAAATTCTCCACAAATCTCCTTGTTTTTGTTGCAATCAACTGAATGGAACTTGACAAATGCTGACCAAGTTGATGTTTGATTAGCGGTTTCAACATAGCGTGGAAAGTATTCTTTGGACGAGTCAGATTCGCTGTCATGGAACTAAAAAGGCTCCGTAAACTTTGAAGTCATTGTTTTAAAAGTAACACTTACAAGCACAACGGAAGCATGTTGACGATTAGTTGTTTCATTCCAAAACTTAAAGCGACTTCCATTCAATTCATAAATCAAAGTCTTGTTTTGATTGGCGCCATTTGTTTCTTCAACGCAAACGACAACAAAAACTAGAATAAAGATTGTTCTCATCATTTCAGCTGAAATGAACAAATTTGTAAACGAAACGCAGACAACAAAAATTGATTCGATTTCGATGAAAACGAAATAGATTCTTGTTATTGATTGCACTTCCGCTTGTTCAATGATGATAATTTAAGAGATAACAGTTATTTCTGTTCATATTTTAAATGCAACGAATTTATTAGAACCACGAAATTACATAATTGTTTCAAGAATGATCGCAACTTGTTGTTTTTAAAAGTAATGCTGAACGGTGATTGATCTAAAAGTAATAAGTTGCACGTTGTTAAAGGACACACCACCGACCAGCAAGGATGATGTAAGGCGCCGACGGACTGCTTGCCACCAACACGGTCACCGGGGATAGGGGGGCCGGCGCGGCGATGGAGATCCGAACGACCCCAGCACCGCACCAGGGCGGGGCGGGGCACCAACCCAGGGGGCGGACGCGGGCTGGTTTGGGCGCCCGGGGGGAGGGCGGCGCGGGCCGGGACCATACGGGCGTTGGCGCCACGGTAGGGGCTATAACCACACCCACACGCCGGGCGGGAAAGACCAGGACGCGGGGGAGGGCCCGCGCGGCGCCCAGCACTGGCGCGGGCAATGCCCCGGCGTGTTGGCGGCTGGGGCCGCCGTGGGGGTACCGAGGGCGGGGCGACGGACGACCGCCCATGGGGGTACGCACGACGGGGGCGCGGGGAGCTTTGCGCGTTTGACCCCGGCGGACGCGTAGCCGCCGCTTGGCCGGGCGCACTGCAACCCGGCGGGACCGCCCGGGGCCGGCGCGGCGGGCGCGGCGCCACAGCAGCCACACCGCGCCGGGCACCGGTTTGCAGGAGTTAAGCAAGTTTATTACTTCGAATACGTTAACACAAAACATTAATTTAAATTGTGATTATTTTGTGTTCAGTTGCCAAAGAATCCATCTGCAAAGTTTGCCCAGTCACCTTGGCCGGCATATGCTAAAAATTACGTTTTTAACTTAATCTTAATTAAAACTTACATGGATGACGGCGATGGTTTTCGGCAGCGGAGTTCCATGGACTGAATCGAGCTCCCCAGTCGCCCCAAGGTGTGTAACGTCTGAATCGATGTGACAAATAATCAGCTGGATGTTGTGCCTGTGTGAACATGAACAACGATGCCAAAGCAGCGAGGAGAAGAATGAGACGAACAGATGAGGCCATTCTGACTTAAGTTGACTTGGAGTTAGACTTTAAAGACTTTGCAAGAAGCTTGATTTCTAAGACGATTCAATCGAGCTTTTATATCATTCCAGAGCTATTTAACCCAATAACAAACATTAGTAATGTTAATTTAGTTGCCATTCTAAATTGTTAATTTCACTTTTTGTGCTCACTTTTCTTTCGTGCTCCAAAAGATTACACTTTCAAGGCTGTTGCAAAAATTAGTAACAAAACGCCGCACGTTAAAAGTGCGTGCAGTTTACGTAACAAAACACTTTTTTGATCAATCGTTTAACACTTTTAACGCTTCTTTACATATTTTACAAGAGAATTAAGAGAGTTCGATGCAAGCAGTCAAAAGTGTTTTGCACGTGTTAGCTCGAACACTCCACGGACCTAGGCAATCTTTTCAACATTTGAACACTTTTGTTAAATGAATGCTAATTTATTTAAACGAATACAATTAAGACGTGCTTGTAACTGGAATTCGAGTAGTCGCAATGGAACGTTGTGGTAAGTGTTCTACTCCGACCCAACGGAGAGGACAACGAAAATGACGAGTAAATGGAATAAAATGTCTACAGAAACGTCTATACGGTTTGATAAAAATTATACATGAAAGCATATTGAATATGGGAACAAGTGTTAGTGTTTGTTTTATAACTTCGGCAAATCGTTCATTTGACATGTTCAGATTAATTGTTATTTGATGAGCAGCTTGTGGAATGACAAGAGTAAAAAGGGGCAGCAAAGACTGAAAATTCTTTTAGTTATTTAAATTGCAAATACCTTTTCTTACTTGTGCAACCATTGTTCTTGTTAACTGGCTTTGAATTGACTTGGCGGACTTGCTGTACATTACAGTTGCAAATTTCTTCTTCAATTGATAAACAGTCAAAATGCCGTAGATGATGGCAATTGAATAAAACAGAGTAGTCAAAACGTTATTTACATAGAACCAATAAGACTTTCCAGTCGGCAATTCAATGAAAAGCGGAGGGACTGGAACTTCTTCAAACCACATTGTGCCATAATCAGTGCCGTTTGGATTCGGTTGTTCAGGTGGACAGTAGATAGTTGAAGTTTTTGGCGAGACAATAATGCACGGAGCAACGGCAAGAAAGAATACAAAAAGAATCAAACATCCGGATGGAGACTTGTCACTAAAAACATTCTTTGCATTAAAGAACAATTTGTTTAAATAAACTTACTTTTGCAATGTGTAGTAACGATAAAAATACTGAACGGGCAAAATGGCAATTCCAATTGACGGCATAACTGTGTACAAACACATTACTGGACACAACTGACGATATGTAAACAACTTTGTGTAGACTCCTTGCAACGTTAACAACAATACTCCGTTTTCATGAAACTTCAGTCTCTAAAAAGACTTGAATCAAAAAAGAAAGAAAGAAATAAACTTACAAATTGAATACCGACGCAATTGATCAAAACAAACAAGTCCAGCGATGTGACTAAAGACAACATTTTGCCGTAAGGCTTTAAAATGTCTGGAGTTTGTGCAAAAATCAAATAGAAGACCAACAACGCCAACAAACAGCCAACAATGAAGCAAACGAAGATGTAAGTTTGCTGAATACTGTAAGACGTTGTTTCTGTGTAGACATATCGATTGCTTTTGTTTGCAAAGAAGTAATCGTCATCAACGAACGGATTGTTTACTCCGAACATCTTTCAGCAGTCTGGACGTGTAAATTACTCATTGGAGTTGATTTATAAAGTGTTCCCGACAGTCCACAAATATTGTATATGCAATGTTCCTCCTCCTGTCTACAATTACACTCACTAATCGATTAAAGAATACAAAAATTGCGTTTTTTGCGAGAAAACGTTGCTGAGCTTTGCTTTCAAAATGTCGGCAAATTAGTTTTAAGCTTTACCGACAAAACAAATACAGTTGACGCAAGTGATTTGCGGCTTGTATTAACCGGAGTTTGAAACTGCGTGTGAAGATATTTTGAAGCATCAAACATGATTAAAATACATTTGATTCTTAAATACAGTAAGTGTCTGAAAACAAGTGTTCAATTTTATAAATTGTAGTTTTACGAAAAGCACATGACAGATTTGAATGTTTGGTGCTTGTTTGTAATCTAACAACTTGTTGATTTAAAACTGTAAAAGGTGTTATTCTTGTTTAATTTGTTCCCAAAGCATCAATTTTTCACAACAAGCCGGTGAAAAACAGAATTCCGACGTCTCAGCGCTGACGGTGTTTGTAAGTTTCCAAAAAAGATGCGAGATATGATTCAAAAACCCCGTTTTTTAAAGTCCGCCAGTGTTTTTTACAAGAGCAAGGCTAAGAGATCGCTGATAATTAGTTGCGGGAGTAGTCCCTTTAACAGCATTTGATTGTTTTGGTTAATTTATAAAAACTACTCATTTAACATTTGAACTTCAAAGTTTTGATGAGACTACCGTGAAGATTGTGAATCACGTTTTTGAGCGGAGGAACATAATCTTATCGAAAGCATTAAATAGGTTTATGTTTTTGGCGCCAAAATTCACTCATTCGATAGAACAAAAAGCAGTCAAACCGTTCGCAGTTTGCAAGCACACGGATTATCAATGCTTTTTTGACCGTTTAGAGAAGAAATATGGACCCCGTGACATTCATGGCCGGCTTAGCTCAGCGGTAGAGCGCTTCACTAGTACGGTGGACACCTGCGATGAAGAGGCGATTGGTTCGATTCCGATAGTTGGCTGACTTTTTGCCACCCTGGACAGTTCTCGGGCGATCCAGACATTCCTTTTTGCCATTCTGGGCGATCCCGGCACTCTTTGCCATTCTGGACGATCCTGATCGCTTTTAAAGTCATAACAAAACTAATATCTGTGCTTTAACGATCAAGTTCATTCTTTTTTTACAGCACGACAGTTGAAAGTGTTTCATTCAGTTCCTAAACTTAAGATGTTTTTAGCACAAACATATGAGAAAAGTGTTCACCGACCACAACAAAATCAAGGGAGGCTTCAAATTCTACTAGTTGTCAAAATAAACAAACAAGAACAAAGAGAAAGTAATCACAATTCAATCTCAAAACATTAATGATTTCTTTGCGTTTAAACAAACTTTTTACGCAGACAAACAACAGCTTTAAGATTGCATGAATTTGTTTGCACCAGACGAAAAACAAAAAGCGACCTATAAAGAGCGGTTACGCTATCGAGTCGGCTCGAATAAAAGCGCGTGAGAAAGGGCCTGGAAGTGTTATGATTATTTACATGGCTGAATTCGCAAGCGTGAAGAAACAACATGTACCACCATATGAACACTTTTGTTAAATTTTTGCTATTTTTAAACAACTCACCGAAACGACTCATCAAAAGAGCAACTGTTTAATTCCACTGTTGAAAAGCGAATCGTTTTTTCTGCTAGCTGAATAAACAGCGGCTTAAATGAATGCAAATTCAAAGCAGCAACCTATGTAGAGTGCTTATGTTTCTGGACCAACACAAATAAAAGCGACGTAAAAAGCAGCGACGCTGTCCAATGAGGAAAATCAACCAAGATCTCAGAACTGATGTGAAGAGACTTCTGCACTCGTTGTCCGAGGGCGCAATTTATGCATTTTTCGCTAAAAATTATTGGACAAAAAACTTTTTTATTTAAAGAAAGCGCAACACAAAAAACGAACAAATTGACAATTCAAGAACATAGTTTAATTTAAAAGCTCCACTTCCGTCGGAACTTTCCAGAATTTTTAGGGTTTATGTGCGTATGATTGCGATAGTTAGTAACGGAGTCTTCGTTGGTGCTAAACTTTTTAGTTTATAAACAAACGTTTTTAAGTAACTAACCAGTAACAAACATATTTTGTGATTCCTCCGTCATTTGATTCGCAGTTACGAGTGTATGACATAGCCCCATCACATCCATGCCCACCAAGTTTAGCATTACAGCAGTCAGTATATTTTGGGCATTGATTGTTGGCCTGCAAATGTTAAATTAAGAAGTTGATTCAACAGCAAAAACTTACATCTTTAAAGCACTCATCCGCGTAATCATTTGTGAAAGCGATCACAAGAGTTCGTTAAAAGCAGAGAAGAAAACAAAAAAGCTTTAATGAAACTCATCTTTTCAACCTGAATTCACTCTACAACTTATTTAATTTATACAGTTCAAAACGGATACAAAAAGATGACAAACAATTAACTGACACCGCCCATTACGCAAACACTCAAATTCCTTATCAGAAAAAAGTTTCTTATAATTAAGAAAGTCGCTTTTCAAAACAACTCCGGTTCCAAGTTAAATAACACACCCCCAAGAAACTTAGTATTTGCATAAGGACACTGACGTTTCCAGTTGATTCATTCACAATAAGCCGGAATTAACGCACATTGCAATCTGTACAGAGCGTGCAACTTGTATTCAAAGAATTTTATCGCCAATTGATTGTGCTTCAAAGTTGTTTATTACTTCACAGTTTAAAGAAAACGCGACACAAAAAAGTTGACAACGCAGACATTTAAAAGTCCAATCGAGTAGTTTAGTCCAGAAACGCCATTTTTATTGGAATCTTTAGAACCGGAACCATTGGAGTTTTGATCATCGACGGTGCTAAACTTGTTAATTTGCAAACAACAAACGTTTTCCAGATAACTAACCAGGTGCAAGCATGCGTTCCAATTTTGTTACCGTCTTGATTGCAAATAGAACTTTTCTTGCCTTGACACGAAGGAATTTTCTTGTCACAGCAGTCAGTATATTTAAGGCATTGATTTCCGGACTAAACTTGTTTAGTCCGTTTAAATGCAGACTTTAAAGAAAACTTACAGCACTCAAACACTGTTCAGTATAGTCGTCATCTGCGCAAACGAGCACAATAGTCGCCAAAAAAAGAACCAAAAAGAAAGCGTTCTTGATCAGACTCATTTTTAGCTTTGTGTCTATGTCACATAGACGTTTATATACGTCCTTGATGCCTTAAGAAACAAAGAAGCGATTAAAATGCTCTTTTATCAAAAGATTAAAACATCAACAACGCCCATGCACGCAAGACTCGACAAAACTTGCTCAACAGAGAGATTAAACTTAAATTTGAGTAATAACAGATCAAACACGGGTTGTAGGCGGAAAGGTCCGGTTTATCAAAGCACACAACATTTGGCATTTCCATATTGAGTCATGTTGATTTAAAACTTTGAAGAATTTCGCCTTCATTAATTTAAAATGTCTCTAATTGTGACAGAATAAAATCCTTGTATTCAAACAATTGTTTAATTATATTGACAATATCAATGTCTTTAATGAATAAATTTAAAAGCTACATCGTTGTTTTAAAATTAAGTAGTTATTGTTAGAATCAAGGTTACTGGAAAGTCAATTTCTATTGATTTGACAAAAACATATGTCATTTCTCAACGTTCTTTGTTCAACTTTAAAAGAAAAGCATTGAAGCAGTGATTTGCAGTTTCGATATGAAAATTAGATTGTTTGCGTCGCATTGTTCATTTATTGTTATTTAAAATTGCAATAGCTTTTTTTATTAACTGGCCGGTTACGGAATGGCAAACAATCTAACCTTTTAGAACACAATCACTTATTGAAAGACACATTAAACATTGGCTTTGATCATTGAATTTCTAAGTTTTTGACTAGTTGTAAATACTTTTTAACTTTTACGTTTCTTTTGAATTTGCGCTTTAAAATTTTTTCTTCAAACATCAGCGTTTCAACATTGTGGAACTTTAATTGTCTAGCGCATGTACATTTCTAATAATTTTTGTGTTCAAATGTTGTTATTGCAAAAATCAGGCCATTTTCATATCCGATGCAATGTTCAAGTGACTGATCATTCTACAAAATAGTCATCGGCTGCTTTTTGCATCCGGTTAAAAGCTAAAAATCGGCCTATTTTCACGTAAAGTACAATCATCAGCAAATGCTTACTGCATTTACACGGCACAAATAATCCACCATGATTGTTAAAACACGCCCACTGAACTCGCATTTAAACAAATCCACTTCCGTTGATCGTTACCATTTGATGCTACTGCTTGGTTGTTCGTTTTGGACATATGTTTTTTTGGATTTAGCGACGAGGTGTCTGGATGACCCGCTACCGCCATTATTCTGTTGGTTGTCAGTTTGCATGGCGATGTTGGGCTTCAGCTGCATCAATGCGCACCTGGCCTCATTAGACCTTGTCCATCTGGTGCTAACGCATGTCGGTACGGACAGGAGGTTGCTGTTCGGGTATTTTTTGCGTTAAACAATCTCACCCGACGTGTTTGTTTCTTTTTTAGGTGTCTGTGTAAGTTATTTATTTAAATGTTTTATAGGCGGCCGACCTGCGCGTGTACTGTTGCCTGTTGCTATATATGCATGCCACACGCGGGCCGGCTGGTACAATACGCCCGCCGTTGGGCACGGGTGGCAGCCGGCCTCCAGTTGAGTCATGTTGATTAAAACTTAACATTAAACGTTTAATTCAAATTAACCATTTATTAAACAAGTTAATTATTATGTACAAGTTCTGAGATCGTTTATGGCAAAAACGTAGAAAGACTTTAATAACATTGCGGACTGTTGAGAAGTTACCACAAGCTCCAGGCTCTTTTACGGATGGCTTTAAGTTTTCCACTACATATACAACATGGAAAACCAGTTGCCGTAATCATGCAAATCATTTCGTCTGAGTCATAATGGTCGCAGTCCATGTCTTAAGCACGGAAATAATACAGATTTAAACTAACAACTACGTTCGAGTGTTTTAAACTTCCAGATCAGTTGAATAACAAACTTGCTTTGAGCAATTTTTGACAAACAAACAAACTTTTTCATTTTCTACTTTTTGATTGTCTGCTGCTGCAATTCGTTAAAAGCATGGATCAAAAGCTTCTTCAACGAGCACAGTTAAACGAGCGAAGCAAAAGACAAGGCAATTTTAATCGTTGATTTAAAAATACTCGAACATAGTTATTAGTTTAAATCTGTCTATTCCCCTTACCTTCGATGTGTTCGCAACGAGCTGCAAAATTTAAATAATTGTTATTGTCGTTTAAAAACTAACTTGTTTCAACAACAGCGTCCGAAATTGATCTAGCACGACGTTTTGTGTTAGGCATTGAGCGTACTTTGTAGAAGAGGTGCGAGTCGTTCAGAATTGTTTCTGATTCACTGAAATTAAAAGATGATTAAAAGATGATTGGATTTAAAATGACTTGCAAAACACTCACCCACTCGCTGCTCTTTGTAGCCGCGTCCACTCAAAATTAAACTGCGCGTCCGCTTGATGTGTTTGCTCTGTTGCGTAACTTCTTTTCGCGGAAAGAATCAGAAAACAGAGAAGGAAAGTGGCTAAACATTTAAATCAACTCGATTCTTTAAATAGAAATAAATATTACCTTGCATTGATTTTGCTTTAGAAAGAAAAAGCAAATGAGCTAAAACATAAAAGTAAATCGTTTGATGAATGTTTTAAAAAACTTACTCTTGAGCAAAGTTGTGTTAGTTTCAATTATTTCACCACTATCAAGCGGACGTCTAAATGCATGCCACCTTTAAAAAACCCCGACTGAAAATGTTTAAATTAGAGATATTTAAAAGCGAAGTTAATTGCATATCAAACAACGACAAACAACGAACACAATCTTGTACAACAAAGAGCAATCAATTAATTAATGTCTACTGTGAAAAACTCGGCATTTAAATACTCCCAACTTTGTCACCCAGCAATTTAATATTTATTACTATCTGCTCCGAAAACCACAACTACAAATCACAAAGCGTCCAGTCGTGCTCAGTTTCGGTTCCTCACTTTCCGGGAGGCGTTCCTTGCAAGTAGAATGGTTATCATAAATTTTACACTTTCCACAAATTCCTAATGATTTCTCATGATCAGCAAAATTTTAGTGTGAGTGTGTAATCGTATCACTAGCAAATTCTGCGCATTTTGCAATCATAACCGGAAACCTCGCGCTGAATCAGTCTCGAATTTAAATTATTCGTCCAATTGCTTTTGCAGCTGCCGGTTCCACACCTCCGCAAGCAACACCTTCCGGCCTACACCTCAATGAGCGCCGCCTTAAACTCCTGCGCGCTAATTCGTTTCACGTTTATTAAGTTCTATCGACGATGACGTTCTCCGGAACGAGCGTCTAGTAAATTTTGGGCGTGAGTGGGAAATTTGAATAGTTTAATGTTCGCCGACATGTTGTTTTGGCAATTGTTGTAGTGATAAACAAAAACACGAGCGGAAGCGAATTTAAAGTTCTGAGGCAAAAGTGATCATTGAAACCTATAGTTTGATTGAGTCCTTAAAAAAACAATAATCTCGACAGTCTTTACGCAAAAAATCGACACGGCCAAAAAGATGTTTTCGCTCTCCTCGTTCCACTTTTTCGAGCGCCAAATGCGTTCGTGATCTGTGTTCGTTTGCACGCGCATACAAGAGTTGATTGTTGTTGAGTCAGCGTGAAGACAATTAGTTGTCGTCGGTAATGGGAAAGCGCATAAGAAATGACCGTTACGCGAGACTAAGCGCACGATGACTCAACTCTAATGGTTTTGTAGGCTAATGTCATTTTGAATGCAAATTGATGTTTTGCTGAATTTAACTGGGTTAAAGGACCGGAAGTTTAAACTTTAAACACATCCATGCAATCAATTCAATCAAAGTTTATTTCACTCACAAAAACACAAATGAAAGATATCTACACAACGGTCATGAACGAAAAACACCGAAATAGAAATGTCACAGTTTTAATGTCATGTTTTAAATTCTATATCCGAAAGTGAGAGCAGACTCGCGTAGTCCTAAAACATCAACAAATGAGTCTTTAAAATGAGTTCATTCAAAACAGTGATTTAAAATACTTACGCATAATTGCATTGAAAATCTTCTTCCGTGCGCCCAGTGTTGAAACACCGATATCTTTGAGGTTTTGTTCATCTAACAACAAAAAAGCAGGCATGTCAATCTGAAAACTTGCTTGTTGATTTGTTTGTCAATTAAAACGATCGAATTCTGTTTAATCGTTAGAAAGTATCTTTTTAAACAAGTCCGGTTTCTATCATAAGTTTGTTTTTAATAACAATGTAATTTAATTGCATGTTAACAAAAACAAAAATGATATTTGATTACTAAGCCGGTTTCTTCATAAGTCTGTTTAATACCTGTCTTTGTTTCAACCTCTTGAAACTGAGCCAAATATTCGCTGCAACCTAATTGAGCCAACACCATTGCTGGATCCGTAAATGTTCGAATGTCCCACGAAATGTCAGAGCATCCAAAACCCGTTTCGAAGAAGTTGGCAGATGCAGCAAATGCTGGAAAGGAAGATTAATGAATTCAACTTTAAATAAAGCTACCTGGTTTCTTGCCAGTTTGTTGAAGCAATTGAAAAGCTTGCAAAGGAGCGTTTCCTGTTCTATTTAGCGGAGATGACAAGTTTGAGCTGTTACTTTGGTTGTAGTCGCTGAACTCTTCTTCTTCGCGCACAGAAGCCAAACCTTTCGGCATTTTTGTCATTTCAGATGGCTGCTGCGTCGTATCAACAGACTGGAATTTAAATATTGCAAGTTTGTGCAAAATAACTAAAAAGTTTACTTCTTGTTTAAATCCGGCCGCCACCGATGCAGGCACATTTGGATCGTCATTCCAAAAATCACGAGACAGTCGAGGCTTCAGCAAGTCGGCAGGCAAAGAGTTGCTAAAGCCAAGTCCGGACCACAAATCAGTTGGCTGTTTGCTTTGATTGTTTGTTTGATCTGCTTGGTTCTTGGGGTCGTAAGTGGCGCGATTTGCTTTAAGAAGCAGGCGTTCTCTGTTCATTTGCCGTTCAAGTCCAGGTGTTCTCCACAAATCTCTAAATATCGGAAGTTTTTAAAGTTAGATTCCAAATTACAGAATTTACCCTTTGTTCATCTTCAAACTCCGTGCCGATGCCAACAAAGAATGAGCAATTGGCGACTCGTCTGGATCCGGTGAGTCTGGACCGTCACGAAATAGAGGATCACAAGCCGAGTCGTTAGCATTCAGAGGTGCAATTAGTGATTGTGGAATTGACGGCAAAAGAGGACTTGAATGCGGTCCTTTTTGCTTTGTTTGTCTGAAAAGAGTCTTTGTTTGTCTCCTACATAACAATGAACTTACTTTAAGAAGTTGTCCATAAATGCATACTCATTTGCGATCTCCACCTCGTCGTCTAACTGCTCTTCACCGCGTTCACCTTCTTCTTTTAATAGCTGTCGTCTTGCTTTGTATGCGTTGTACAGATTTGCTTCATGCGTTCGAATCAGAAAGGCGCTTTCAGTTGTTCCATTGTTTGGCTTTGTTTTCTCGGCAATTTGAACACCAAACTGTTCTTCAACAAGACGAACAGTGTTCCTATCCAAAGACTTTTTCATTTACACGATCAAATTGGAGACTTGTTGGAAGAAGACCCTGAAAATGTTTTTGATTGTTACAAACAAGCAAGTCTTTTTAACCATTAAGTACTTTCGTGCTTGCAAAATTGCCGCTGCTTGTCCCAAAACAACAATGCATGTTCCTTGAGGTGAGAACTGCATCTGCGTGTTTGTGTGAAAGGCTATCCACCTGACTGTATTTAAATTGAAGAGACCGTAGGCGTTTTGTAAAAGTGCCGGCCGAAGATCAAAATTTGAACGACAATGGAAGTCAGACTCGTCCTGCAAAATGCTATTAATGTTATTCTTAAGCTCCAAAACACTTACTTCTAATCCGGCCAATTGCTTAATACGTTCAATTGCCATGCATAGTCCAAGCTCGTTGTTTTCACATGCTTTGAGTGTCCATTGAAAGTGTCCGTTACTCAGTTGTGAAACCATAACTGAGACGTCAGTAGAACTTAGTGATCGTTTGTGCAAGTCGAGTCTTTGATCGTTGAACAAGTGCAGTAATTGTCAAAATAACAGGCGAGATTTGCTAAAACTTCAATGCTCATTAAGAAGAGTTTCTAAAAACTGACTCTCAATCGTATCCTTGCTTGTTCAACTTGCTGCGTAGGTCCAGCCACTGATACTTGATTATTCTTCTCGGCATCTGAATGCTTGTTGGAATCAGGAAAGTGGATATGGCATTGTGTAGCGTGCATCACATCTTGTGTATTTCGACCTTTGCGTCCAATTATATGCGAATGGCTGGCATGCGGAATTTCAATCTTGAGTGTAACTCGTTCTTTCTAAAACAAAGTTGTTTAAACAGAGTCATGAAATGAGAAAAGCACTTACTTTAACCTTCAACAAACTTAAAATCAGTCCTTTTGCTACTTTCACGGCTGCCACTTCTCCTATTATCTTCACAAACGGATCTTTCTTCGTCTTTGCACCTATCTTTAGCCGACTTGGCCAGTGTACATGCGCTCCGGACTGATTCTCAACCTGAAATTAATCAATCATTAGTTAAAAGCAACAAACAATAAAAAGAATACCATTTGAAAGAAATCTGCTGCTTCTGGCAATCCTCTTTCGGCTCCTTGTCCAGTAATCATTGCTTCCAGGCGTCGACGGTCAACTTGAACACGCTCCTCACAAAAGCCATCGGGTAGAAGATCACCTTGGTCAAGAGATAGATTGAAAAGACTGTGAGTAGTGCCGCCAAGAGACGTAGTTGTTTCGTCGAACATTGGCTGAAAAACAATAATCTGTACTTTTTAGAGTAATCTTTAAAATGTAAACAACAAAAGTCATGCACTTTTAGACTTTGTCAGTAAGTTCAATCAACAAATTGTAATATTGTAACGACTTCCTCATGACAAAAACAAAAATCAAACGTAAAGAAAATCTAAAAGTTTTTGACTGTAAAACGCTGTAACAAAGAGTCAGAAATCAAAAGCGATGATTTTTGTTAAGTTGCTGATACAAATTGATAGTTTCTGGCGAATGATTTAACAAACAGCAAATCCCCAAATAACAAAGTAAATAATTCGCTTTTCTAAAGTCGATCAATTAAATGAAAATAAAAGTTTCAACTTTGATCAATATTCTAAATACAGTTAAAAAGTCCCAATTCTAATACCGACTATGTTAATTAATCTCAATTAACCATGATAAAATCAAAAACACGTGTCCTGCAGTCAAACTCACCAATGGCACTCCCGCTCGGCTGTAACAAAAAGCTTCGGAAGCAATTTCGAACGACCACAATACCTTCTCAGCGTGCGCAAACAATGCAGATGATGAGCCGCCGGCTGTCAATAAGTTAAAACTCCGCTATCAGTGTCTCCGCGCAGTTGTTGATTGGTTTTTATTGCCGTGGAGCATCGTGGTGCGTCTTCTAATTGTGATGAACTTGTTAATTTGTGTGCGAACTAATTGTAGAGCGGTGCGCGGTAACCTGGAAATACTGCTGATGGCGATTGCAAAATCGTAACATTTACTTTGATCTCGAAAGTTGAGTGGAGCGAAGATTATTCAACTTAATCAACTGCAAACAAAACTAGTCACATTTAAAAGAAAATTTAATTGTCAGCAAAGTAACTTTACAGTAAATTCTAAGAAATGCGTCATGATACTTCAAATCAAGGCCGTTTTACGAAATTCAGCACCTCAACTGTTTTATAGCAACTTCCATGACGTAAAATATGTGTTTGTTGAGAAGTTGTGCTTTTGATTAAAACAACTAAAAAGATGTTGAGTATTTAAATAATTGTCAAAAAGTCTCCACAAAGCCCGCCAAAACCATTGCAAAGATCAGCCAAACCATTCAACCTAATTTCTAACCCAAATAAGCGCTCATTACACACAAAATCGAAAACGGCTAAACCCCAACACAATGATAAGCTGATTTGTGATTGCAAAAGTGAGTCGGTAATCTTTGCGGGAACACGCAGTCATAATTGATTGATCGCTAAAAAGGGGATCCCCGCGCTTAACTGCAACATCCGTCAAATAAAAAAGTTAGATCAGAAAAGAAAGTTTGAAGTAACTTTTTGTTTTCTTGAATATTTTTTGCTTGTTGTTGTTTTTAGAATACTTTGACACATTGACACCTCGACAAATGTTACCAAAGATGTTATTCGGATGCAATCGACAACTAAATTAGTATTTAACAGACACAACTATTCACTTCAGCCAATAAAGATATTTCTGTTTGTGCACATTTTAAATAGCGGTTATTGTTATGTTAAATAAAGTCAACAATAATGTCAGTTACGGATTTTAATTTTCTTTGCATTTGCGTCTAAAACATCACGGAACTTTATATTTAACCGCTGTATTCAAAGTTCAAAGCAGTGAAATTAAAATGGGCGCCGAGAAGCCTGATCGTTAGTCTTAACTTCTTATCAGTTTCCATAACATTTTAGCACCAAAAATCTCCAGCGGTGTTACGAAAACACGACATGCTTTATGCTTGCTCGTACGTAAATTGAAATACTGATTTCTATTGAACTTGTTTCGGGACTTTTCCATTTGAGTTTTTCCACTTCGATTGCAATTTGCGTTTCTTTCTGTTGTTTAAAGGTTGTTTAAGTTATTCAAGAACGACTTGCGGTGTTAATAGTAAAGTTTGGTGATAACTTTCAAGCACCCAACAACTTTTGCCGCATCCTTATCGATGAATCAAGGTGGTGCATGTTTTTGAATGTTTACCTTTATGATCAACCTAGCTTTATTTGTTTTTTCATATGAAACAGGAGAGTCTAAAACGTTAGTTCCTAAAAGGCGCTATCCCCACAAAAAGGGCATTGGGACGCCAAACCCAAAAAGCGTAGTTTTTGGTGATTCGGGTGCATTTCTTTGTTTTTGTCGTTGAAAAAGAATGTTTGAACTTCTTTGAATTTTAGAACCTCGAAGTGTCTATTGTTAATTAACAATTAAACATCACTTAGTCTCCAAAGCAATGATAAATTGCTTGAACTGTACAGACAATATTGTACCATAACAACTTTGAAAATGCAGAACTCAAAATCTAAACTAGTTCCGATGTTTGTTTTTAGTTTTCTTTAACTTCTAAAACTAACTTGTTTCCAGCTCGTTGTCCGGATCAAATATCCGGCTAATTAAGACTCGTTACACAATGCTGGCATTTTTAAACACCATAAGGGCAAGAATACGGCAATGCTGCAATAACAAATATCTCGTGTGCATAATCATCTTCCTTATTTTTGCATTTAACTATGTCTACATGTACAGATCTGGCAATCCGGTTAAAAACTTGATTGTGGATCCAGGTAAAGAACGTTTGTGCTATTCCTCCACGCAAATACCTTTTTAGACAGTGTTGAACAGACTGAATTGCGAGTTTATGGTGACCCTAAAGGCAATACTACTTTTGAATGCATATTACCGCGACTTGATCCGTGGGATCCGTCGATATTGAAAAGAATGGAAAAGCCAACGTCTACAAAACGTACATTTTAAATGTTCATCTTCAAAACTTACAAATATTTCAGCAAAGAGCTGCAATCCAACATTTACTGTCCGCACATCTCTAGAAAAAGGCACTTTGCGCATTATTAATTTCAACGAGACTCATGTAAACAAAACAGCTCGAGATTGTTCTTTTCGGTTTGCTTAATCAATTTAAAGTCCTTAAAACAATGTTGAAGTCTTTTATAGATGTCTTCACGCAGTTAACGATTATGAAATGAAAGTTGACAACTGGACAGTAATTAACGCTAAAGACGGTTCAACTCCAGGTTGTGACATTGTAGAAGTAAAATGTGAGCATCCTATTAATTACTCCTTTATTCACACTCAAATCGTCGAAAAGTAAACTTTAAAGATCGTTTTTAAACAACAAAATACATTTCAGTCAAAAACCGAATGTGACGGCAAAAGATCCAAAGAATCAACCACATGTTTACTGGATTATCCTTGATTCTGTCTCAATGTCGATGTTGAGACGCGCAATGAATCGCACAACGAAATTCCTCAAAGAAAAATTTGGTGCTATTGAATTTCCTTATTTGAACAAAGTAAGCTCTTTAAAACTTGATTGTTTAACTTGATTGTTTAGGTCAATTTGAATTCAAGACCAAATGCTTATGCTATGTTCTTCGGCAAGCATTATGATCGTAAGTATTTTCTTTGTGCCTTTTCTTTAAAAATGTTTAGATGCTATGGACGTGTGGTGCAAAAAAGCGCTTGATGACGAAGGTTTTATTGGATTTGACTTTCAAAAGGCTGGATATTTGACGCATCAAACGGAGGACTGGGGTCTTGGAGCAGTTAATTGGCCAAGTTGTGAAGGTTTCCGAACAAAGCAAGTTGATCACTTCATGCGTCCTTTCTGGCTTCGACTTGATGGTCCGAGGAAATATTATGACAAACCTTTGCGTGTAAAGATGCTTGACGGATCATGCAGGCAAGATCATCAGTACTTGTTGGAACATTTCTTGCAATTTGCACATGCATACGACGACCAGCCTAAGTTTGCTTATACGTGGATTGTGTAAGTTAATTTAACAGATCTTTTAAAATGATTATGTTTAGACAACTTGCTCACAATTACAATAGCGCCTTGTTTCGCGAAGACGCCCGATTTTTGGCATTTTTTGAGAAACTCTACGAAAAGGCAAAAAACGCATTTATCATCTTCCAGTCTGATCACGGAATTCGCTTTGGGTCAGTTCGAAAGATTCCAACTATAGGCTCTACTGAAGACAACAATCCGTTTTTGATGATTAGTCTTGCCAGAGAAGTTGCGCAAAAACAAAAGTTTGATTAAACAAATGGAAGAAAACAGTCGACAATTGTTATCACAACACGATCTGCACGCAACGACACTTCAAATTGCAAAAGTATCAAAACGAAATTTAAATTAAAGTATCTTTCCTTTTTCAGTTCTCGCATGAATGGAACGAAACAACTGACTTCAACAAACCAATGCCCGAAGTACCTGATCGAAAAATCTTCGGATCTTCGCTATTCCACAAAATGAAACAACCGCGAGTGTGTGAAAGTTTAGGCATTCCGTATGAGTATTGCATTTGCTCACAAGAAGCTCGAGAAGTTAAAGACAAAACGTTAGCGTTGAAAGTCGTGCAAGCACTTATAGATTCAATGAATACAAAGCTGGAGGTCAGTTACACTGTGTTTTTAAAGTTATGTCAATTTATTTAATCATTCTAGAAATCCGAGTACAAAAACCTCTGCCAAAAACACACTCCGTCTGATAAATCTCCCATTTTGTTGGAGGAACTTCGAAAATTAGAACCAGAAACTCGAGTCTTCCGTGCCAAATTCGAAACACTTCCAGGAAACGCGCTCTATCAAGGGAATTGTGAGAGTAAGTTTTTATTAATTGTTTCTACTGCTAAGTACCTGTTTAGATGTACAAAAACGAAACAATGACACTGATAAATCCAACGTTCTACCGAATAGACTCGTATGACAAACAAGCTAACTGCATTCCACAACACTTCCTCAAAAACTATTGTATATGTAAAAGTTAACTAGATTTTAGTTGTTATATCTTGTTGTTGAAAAAGAAAGCGTAATAAACAGTTTTAACATTAAATGTTCTTGTTTGAAGACTAGTTGTTTGATCAACTTTAATCAAAGTCTCTTTTCACTCTTGTTGACTAATAAAGTGCTTTTTATTCAAATAATGTTTTAACAACTGTTTAAAACATAGTGGTAGAAACTTTTGGAACCACAACTTTAACTTCAAACATCTTCTTTCGAGTTACGAAATAAAGTATCCGCTTAAATAAATCCAGAGCGCGGCGTCGATATGGCCGAATATATAGAATAGTTATCAGACTCGAAAAGAACGGATAGATTTCAAACATCGACAGCATGCATGCAAAAATAGCATTTGACCAGTCTGTTTGTATTGCAGAGCTCAAAAAAATGAAGATAGCCGGAATAAAAACAACAGCAACATCTAATCCAACGTCTATCATCAAAATAACTAGAAGTCGCTTGTATAGCATTTGAGTGTTCAAATGGAATATGTTTTTACTGCGTCTCAAAGAGCGATATGAACCAATTGAACACAAAACTATAATCAGAAAACTAGTGATGATCAAAACAAACATAGTTGTGTTCATTATTGGATAGTATTGCTTTGCATAGGGCTGAAATTAATTATTATGTTGGCAAGAAAGCCTTGAGATTACGTTTATTGAAAACACTAGTGGCTCGTCTACGATTAAATTATAGATCTTATCGTCAACGCCTTTAAAAGCCGCTTTAGTTGATGCTGGAAACAGTAACAGGAAGTTTATAGGCACTCCAATCCCAGCGAACATAATCAAATCAAAAACTACATATCCAAAGAAGTAGAAATAAAAGTTAGATAGCAAGTTAATGTGCTTGTTTTTAGTTGTCTGTAAGAAGTAAACCTTGTCTGTGAAAGCTGCCTTTTTAAAAAGATGTAGTAAATAGTGCAAAGCCTTTTAGAGCAAGAAACAATAGCCTCCAGCTAATTTTAAACTCTCTACAATCACTATATTTTTAAAAAGGCAGCTTTCACAAAAAAGGTTTACTTGTAAGTAACGAAACACAAACATCATTAAAGTTGTGTAAAACAGTCCTGAAAACATTTGAATCACAAAATGAAAAAACAATTCAAATAAATTGTTTCAAAGATTACCGAACATCATGATTGTAACAAGATTAAAGATAATTATAGCCAATTGCGGAGATACATTTAAATTACGCAGTGGCCCGTAGAAAATAAATGAATTGTATGGAATTAGTGGATAAACTTCAAACAAAGTATATAAAAACCCGACTAAGAAACTGTGTGTTGCGCTGATTAGGATGCTCCTAAAAGAAGCAAATAACTTTAAATTTATTTTAAAACTAAACTCACCACTTATAAGCTCCCAAAGAAGCTGGACTCCATTTTAAAACAACATAGACTAGCAAACAGTAGTTAATTGTTTGCAACGTGTTAAAGAAAATGCGAAAGTATTGAATAAACTGGAAGAACTCAAAAGAAATCAACTGAGACTTCTTATATTTAAACGGCGGAACTGTTACTGTCTCATCCATTAACAGAAAAATTAAATCAAAGAGATAATTAAAGTCAACTAAGAACTTCCAAAAGGACATACAGATTTTTGAATTCGAATAAGAAACACGGACAAGGAATATGAATAATTAAAACGGGCATCAAGCACAGGCATCCAACACAGGTATTCAGAACAGGTGTTTTATAAATGTGAACATCCCACCACAGAAATGAAACGTTTAAATGTGAGTTCATTTGTCGACTTTCCAAAGATCGCAAAGATCGGTTTGAATATTTGTAGTTTTTGTGCATGTTAAATTTCAATTTGTGGAGGTGTGCCATTTAAAAACCTTAATCATGAAAAACACCCTGTTACTCAAATGCACTTTATGTCCTTACAGCATGATTCAACAACGTTTTTAACAGGTGTGTTAGAGACAACAAACTCAAAGTTCACTTGTCTGATCAAATTTTGTTGTTTATCCTTTAGCAATAAAAACAATTTGCGCAGCCACTTGTTTATAGTTTGTGGATGCACTTGCGTCTTTAAATAAATGAGAAAATGACGTTCGAGTAGTTTGAAACTATTTGTTATCGAATTGTTACGTTCAAGAATGCAGACAATTTGTGTTGCTTTTAGATGACTTTTAAATTTGTTAGATACTAAAGTTCTTGATCAAAACTACCTTTTAATCACATTAAAGATATACTGCGTGTTGACGCAATTGTTAGTACAATATTGTCACTTTAAATTCGTCTACATTTTAATAAAAGTTTGACTTTTTTGACACAAACAATTTTTGACTTTTTGGCGCATAACTTTTTTGTGTTGTAATTCTTGTCTGCCGGTGAGTTTGATTCAAATTCGAGTTTTACGCAAATCATCGGAAGACATTTTGAGTTTATTTATGTGAACCGGTTTCTATTTATGAGTCCCGATCAAAGTGCGCGAAGTTTTGAATGTGTTCTTTAAGTTTAACAACTAACATGACGTTTAAAGAAAAACGTCTCTCTAAAATTTTGATTACGTCAATTTTAAAATCCCACCTTTTAATCGCCAAACGGTTCCAATGAGCTCGAGCATCAGTTCCGCTCGACGTTCCACTCGTGAAAAGAAAACGCCTGGAAGCCTGGAACGTTGCGCTCTTGTTGTGGCTAGGCTCTTGGCGACTATAAATTTGAGAGCTTGACAAACGCGCCTCTTTTGTTGTTTCTCTTTTGTGCACAATTTTACTTATTCAATCAAGAACTTAGTTTGTTTAAACATTTTTTAGTCGTTGAGCAAAACAGTTGTGTGCGCAATGACGACCTTTGTGCGTACAAAATGAGCACTACATAACGTTTGCATAACGTTTGCGTGCCAAAAACACTTGTCCACTTGATCTTATCTTTTGTATCTTTTCGTTGCAGTCGTTTTTAGGTTTGGAGTCATTGTTGTAATCTGACTAGTTGTTTAGACAGTGAACTCATTTTTTGAATCAGATTACTTTCTTAACTAAAGCACATCAAATGACTCATTTCTGCATTTTGGCAATTCATAACAAAACTAGCCCTCACTTCCCGAACAGGAAAACAAAGCACCGAGGAGCATTTGCCACAACCGAAGACGTCGAACCGGTTGCGCACAGTGAACGGAAAGTGTTATGCAATTGTTTTGTTGTTGTGCGTCGATGGGGCGTCCTTTCTTCCACCACAAGTTTTGATGATGATGCGCCGTGGCTTTGGGTCTTTAATTTTTAGTTTTTGCTTCGATTTTTGTATATTTTGATTTTTAAAAGTTACTTGACGCGCCGAGTCGCGCAATCATTTAAAAAGGTTTCATTCTTTACCTTCAGCTTGTTTCTCCACACAAAATGAGACTCTCTTTAATTGCCCTTTCCTGCTTATTTGCTCTGGCACAAGCAGATGTTTTCAGCACGGTAACTTAAAACAAGACTTGTTTTTAAACTCAAATCGTTTAAGATCACAAAAGAAGCTCACGACATCATCAGCGGCGCCACAATCAAAGACGTAAAAATCCGTCAATGCACATGCGATGAACAAAGCGACTGTGTGGCAGAGCTTAAACTACAGGGATTGGACTGCATTGACAATTGCTGGTCTAAGTTGAATTCGGTATGTTTAAAAACATCGTTCAAACCCATTTAAATCATTCAAGATCACAAAGAAACCAGACGAGCTCCGTAGCTGTTTCAACAAAGCAGACATCATTTTGGACTCTCTCATCGACTGTTTTGAAGACAATGTTGACAGTTGTTTGGCAGACAAGAAAGATGTTCAAATCCAGAAAGTTGACATCAACAAACTTTTCACCTTGGCTGTCGACAAACTCAACAAAACAAAAGAACGTTTGACTAAAACTTTGGCCACTCCGTTGAAGAAGATCATCAACACAGTCGGAGAGTTTGGATTGTGCGTTAAAGGTGAGAAAGTTCTTTAGATGTCTCATTAGCATATTGTTATTTCCAGATTGCTTTGCTGACAAGAACAAAGACGGTTACTGTTTTGACAAAAAGGAATGCCAGCCATTGATCGTTGACAAGAAGGCAAAGAGCTCGTTGAAGACCTGCACCAAAATTATTGACTTCAAAAAAGAAGCCGGCGACTTGTGTGAATGCTCCGTCAAAGCTGGAATTAGGTAACTTCACATCAAACTGTAATGTTTAATTGTTTCTGTCTTTTCAGTGATCTCAATCAATACTGTCCGATGCTGAAACTCCTTGGAAACAAACGCCGTACCGGCTCAAGCAAAAGCGACTAATTGTTTAAATTGTTAACTCTTCGTCTCCCCAACCAAAAGATCTTTTGTTGTTTTCCAGCCAACGTTTAAAGTAGTCTTGTTAGTTGGCGACCTCCGCAACTGCTTCAAGTGAATCGGGCTCATTTCAGTATTAATTTGCTCTTCTTTAATAATAACTTTGCGACTTAACAATATTATTTGAATGCATATCGTTTTTAATTACTTTTGCTCAAACAACAAAGAATAAAGAGTTTATTTACATAATGTTTACACAATACAGAGTGGACCAAAAAAACGTTAACACAAAAAGCAAAAGAATTTTTTGTGTTCGAGACTTTTTTGTGTTTTGAACTCTTTGTGTTTGATTGACTTTTTCGTTCAAGTCGAAAATGTTCTTTTATGTTAACGTTTTTTGGTCCACTCTGTATGATAAGTTGATTAAATTGATTTTCCAAAAGAAAGCAAAGTAGATGGAATTTGATGTTGCGACATAAACTCGTCATATTGTTGTTGATCGAAAAAGAACAGTTTGCGACGGAGAACAAAAGTAGCCAGATTGACAAGTTGGTCAGGCTTTCTAGAAACATTTTTGCTAGTTTAAATCACTGAGTGTAAGAATTACCTCAACGGAAATCGAAAGCCGACATGTTGATATGTTTGATTATTAGACAAACAAACATTTAACACTTCATCTTCGTCAACTATAGCGAATCGAACGTTTTGAGGCAATTTGCATTCAAGTTGAGTGAACGTTTTTGTAGATAACTCAAATTTGTAGAGTTGTGAAAACTGGAGATCTTGCGGAACCGCAAACTACATACATTGACTGTTCGGTCCACACAAAACATTTGTTCTAAAAATAATGTTTGAATCAAGTTTAATTTCAAAAAACTAACGTGACGGATTTTTTGGACAAACTCCGGTTGAAGTTCACACAATCGTTTTTGTTGAAACTTGTTTGAAACTATGTCTATTTCATACATAACAATTGGAAGTATGTAGAGATCACTGAGAACATAGATTTTGTTGCCTTCCATTCAAATGCTTGCAAGCTCAAGAAAATACGTATTTGTGATGTAAGCCTCGCCAAATTTAAGTTTGTTGTCGACAATTTCAATAGACGGATGTGGAACAACTTCATATCTGTCGTGATTTGGACAAATTATAAAACGGTTTCGGTTTTTAGCGTCAAAAATTATGGACGTGTAGCGTGGAATCTTCATTTCTTGACTGCTCAAAAGTTCGGCCTTATTGTTTTGGATATCAATTTTAATCAAAAGCAATGTTCTGGAATCCGGTCTATGATTGTTGCCAAAGATCAACAAAACGCGAGTTTGATCAACGATTTCTAAGATATACGGTTCTCTTGGAATTTCGAAAGATCCGGTAGAAAGTTTACTGAAATTTAATTGTAATAATTACGTTATGGAAAGAAACATACCGCCATTGTCCATACAAATTGTCAAAAAGAACCAATTTATGAGAATGTGGATCAGATTCATTGTTTTTTCCTTCAATTCCATAACGTCCAGATAGCATTTTAAAATTACATCGGTAATCATTTGCCTAAAATTTAGGTTAATATTGCAGTAAAAAACGTTAAAGTTACCTGGCACCTTCTTCTATATCTTCCACACTCAAGCTTCATGTAATGTCTGTTGGTTTGTTCAATCAAAGTTTTGTGTTCTGATGACATATCACAATTAGGCAATAAAGTACCGATTTCGGAAGTTCTCATATCTTCGATTAAATTTTCATAATCTGTGTCAATTTCGAGAAAGCGGCACATCATTTCAAAAACGTCTGTAAGTCCACAACCTTGATAAATTGCATCTTGAATCATGCAGGCAACCTCTTGATTTCCAGCCATATCGAATAACTGAAAATGCTTGAACTAAAAGCAACGAAGGAACAATATGACAAGAACTGAGTCGTTTAGGCAGTCAAAAACAACGCATTACCTGCAGTAATCTTTCCTTTTTGTGTGCGAACTGTCATTATTATGTAATAAGATAATTGAAATGCTTTTTTAAACGTGTGCAATCAATTTTTTGACTTCAACTGTTTTTCGTTTGTTGCAAACAAAATGCATATTTCGAAATGGCTGATCATGGGAAAACGAACACGGATCTGTTGTTGAATTGAATGTGTGCGGACGACTTCCGCTTAACGAAATTTGCCATCTAGGAGGCACCGACAATCACATTTGGCTGGCTTGCAGATCTGTGCCGGCTGTACATTAAACAAATGTCCATCCCAATGACCCGTTTGCATTTTAACTCTGATTTCAACAAAAGAACCGGCCGATTTGTTTACAAAATCTCCGACAAAAGTCCCTTGCGTGCGTAGATCCTGCACAGTGTACGCATTTTGCCATCTTTTAATGAATCAACTCCAATATTGTTTATTTCGGTGAGCAGATGTTCTTGTTTATGCACTTTCTGTTAGTAGACGTGTTAGTTTTTAAGTGTGCGCGATTTCTTTATTACCCGCAGTAATCTTTTCCTTTTCAGCTCTAAACACAAAAATGAGCTTTTTACGCTATATTTGCTGCAAGTCAAATTGCTTCCACGAATTGGACTGTGAACAAGCTGACAATGCCCGTTTAGTCGACGAGACAATTACCTACGCAAAGGCCAAAAATGTCAGAAATGGAAACATTAGCGGACAGGTACTTAAAATATCAACTTTAACTATCAATTTTATTAATTGTTTCAGTCGGGCAGCACAAAACTGAGCGAACCGGACGGCATCGAACTTCAATCCTTTGGCCAAAAGAAACCTGGAGCCAATGGCAATGGCAATAATGTCAGTCCACGCTATAACGGAGACGCAAGCAACACAAATTGCTATAGAGTTGTTGTCAAGAAAGATCAGGTATGCAATTAGGCACTCTTTTGTTTTAAAGTTCTCTGTTTAGGAGAGAAAGACTTGCAATGTGATTCAAGATCTCCGTGAAGAATTTGTGAAAGCTGATCAGTCTGTTGAGAAGTTGTTGCTGAGCGAGTTCGGAGCATACTGTCTCAGACAACGTCGCAAAATGTTGAACTGTAATGATCCCGACTACAACTTGTTTGTCAACAAAATGAACGAACAAATGGAGACTTTCGCTCGCGAAAACGAATTGAAGACTCGAGTTGAAACTTTCCTTCTTGATCACGTTCCGGCTATTTTTGTTAGGCTTGCTTGGAAACTTTCTTGGTAAGTTGTTTGAAAAGTTTTAAAGTTACTTACAGTTTATGTTTAGACTTGAACGACAAAAGTGCTCAAAACAAAGATGGCGCTCAAACTGAACAAGTTCCGGAAGATGCCAAGTACATGAACGACGAGAAGATTCCGTATGCAATTGCTGGACAAATGATGCTTGACTATTTGGCCTATGAAAAGTCAGAAGATGCTTTGGAAATCAACAAATTTGCCGAAACTCTTGGAAAGGACATGGACATTGAACTGGAACAACGCTTGAAGAAGTTTGCTGAACAAACAGTTGAGAAGGTTGAAGTTGTCCGACTTATCAAGGCCGAGCCAATCCAAGAAGAGCCAATCAAACAGTTGAGCAATCAAGAAGTTGTTCAAGATGTCAGCGTGGAAACTGTCCAAACTGGTAAGCTTCAAAGATATCATTTGAATGAGCATAATCGATTTGAATACTTTCAGTTGAGATCATTAAAGTTGAGAACATTAAAGTTGATGTCCTTAAGTACGAAGAAATGCCGGCTTCTTGCATTGAAAGTAAGCTTCATTCAAAGTCTGCTCAACTAAGTAAACTTATTTGATTTCAGCCAAGAACGAACTCAAGAAACGACCGGAAATGCCGAATTCTTGCCTTGAAGGTAACTTTTATTCAAAGTTTAATTTTATCAAAGTTTGTTTAGTCAAAAATGAGACTCGAAAACAACCAGAGATGGAGCATGTTTGCTTTGAGGGTCGGTTTATTTGTTAATGATTTCAATCAATTTGTTCCATTTCAGAGATAAAGAAAGCAGAAATCGAGCGCATCAGAGGTAATTTCTGTTCAAGTTGAAACGTTTTAACAGTTACGTTTAGTTGAAGCTGAGATCAAAGAGCAACAAAAATTGGAGGATGCCCACGTCAAAGGTACTTTTTGTTCAAATTTAAATAGTTTAACAGTTACGTTTAATGGCTGAGGGGGGCGCCCCGCGGGCGCGGGGTTCTTTTTTAAAAAAAATTTTTAGCCAAAGAATGGAAAGAGCAACACGAATTGGGGGGGGGGGGGGGGGGGGGCGGTGGGGGGGGGGGGGGCGGCGACGGTACGCTTTGCCGGCGGGCCGAACAAGAATTGAAAGAGAAGCAAGAACTCAAGACCAAGAAGCAACATGCTGAGTCAGGCCCTGGATCAAGAAGCAAAAGAGCCTTGGTATGATTTGACTCAAAATATTTGACTAACATCTAGTTTCAGCCCGACAGCTACAAGAACTAGATTATGATTACGGTAGCTTTTTTAATTTCTTTAAAATCAGAACTCGAAGTATTGTACAATTAAAACCTTTTTTAGCCCCCACTCCTCGAGTTCTTCAACGTAAGTTGACTTCAAAATCAGAGTTTAAATTCAACGAAATCTGTTTCCAGTTAATCGCCATTAGAAACCGACTCAACAGCATACGGAAACATAACTAAACTAACAAATCAAATTTCTATAATTGTGTTCATTGTTCATTTAATCACACCGAGAAATAAACTTTAAATGCGAATCAATTAAACTTGTGTCGTTAAAACAAAAATTATGCACGCAACATGAATCACTCGTATTTATGAAGAACAATTCGGCAACAAATTATGTAAATCCTCCGATGAAATGCACCGGTTTTTGTTCGGATGTGTTTGATTGTGTTTGATTGCGTTAGTTTGTTAGTTGCATTTTGTTTGTTGTTGTCTGAAATTGATTTTTGAACAGGTTTTCGAATTGATTTCATTTTAGTGACCTACTTTTAATCAATTCGCATTTAAATAGACTTGTTTAGCTGTAAAGCATCCAAATTGTGATCGTTTCATTTACCTGTTCCTTGTTTTACCAAATTCCATCTTTTAAATCCACACGCCGACTTAAACTGTACAAAAAGAAGATTCACTGAAATGGAACCGGATTGTCGTGAGTGTCGATTGCGCAAAAATGTTCTTTTTTGCTGAGCGCGCAAAAGATTAAAGATTTTGAGAAGTGAATAAAGAAAGAAATGTTTTTGCGTGTTCGTGTTTTGGCTTTTTAGTACAATTCCGTGAGTTAAAAAGTTGATTCTTTAAGTTAATTTTCAGCACTATTTTTTAATGCCACTCGATTTGGGCTGATCACAAAACAATGCCAACACACTTAACAAATCGTCTTTCAATATTGTTTACTCTGTCTTCTATACTTTTAAACTTTGTTCCAACAAACGGAATGCATTTGCAATATGGTGATTATTACCGCTATCCCACATTTAATCGCGCTCCAAGCAAATTACGAGTATCCACAAGCAAACGGAGCGCGTGTTGGAGCTTTGCAGTAAGTTATTAAAAGCACTGTTAAGTAATTTAACTTTTCAAGACCTTTAAATCGTCCGCCCTACGGAACAGTTTATTGGCCACCAGCTATGTTGAACGCTCAGGGTCAAACAACAGGTGAAATGGTAGATAATAGAAGCTCTTTTGGTCAGCCAATTCAACCGGTTCAACCTCAACAGTTCGGAAACCAACTTTCAGGTACATTAAACAAAACAACTAAAATTTTAAATGTTTGTTGCACACTTTTAACATTTAACTAACAAAACTAATGTTTTGCTCAAACAACTGACTTCATTAACGGACTTACATGGGCGCTTCTTAACGCAATCACTTCGGCACTCTTTCCTCGTCAAGCACAACAGTCTCAACAAATTTACGGTTATGGATTGCCAAATCCACAACAAAGTGCAAATTTACCATTTATAGGGTTGATTCCATCGGCTGGAATTAATTTGGGGCCGTCACAACAATATGGCAAGTCTTACATAGTTGATTTGCACGGATAACACCAATTTAAAGGTTACGGATCAAACATGGGAGTTTATGCCGGCATTCAAAGCCAACAAAATGGTTACAACTACAATTACAACACAAATGGACAACAAGGCCAGCAAAATGCACAAGTTTACGGCCAACAACAAACCTATGGCCGACCTTATGGTCCCGGTAACTCAAATGTAGGCGGAAGTTACGGAGGACTGTCTCAATGGCCTTTTGTTCAACCGATTCCGCAAAAAGGGTAACTTTATCTTTTAACAACTACAAATCAAAACACTTTTAAGTTCCACAACTACCGGCCAAATAACTGTTTCAACAATTGCTCGTCCAACTCAAGCATCCACTACAAACAACGAACAACCAGTTGAAGTAGCAGCTGTCGGGACTGTTCAAACTCTATCGCTTCAAGATTTAGCTGAAACGAGATAGTTGCAATAAAGTCTTAACAACAAAGTTTTATGCGTTTATTAAAACACTCAAAAGTTGATAAATCGATTACAATTGCGTGAAACAAAGAGGAATGCATTAGTTGTGGAAAAAACTACACACGGCTATTTGACTATTTAAAGAACTCATCGGGATTCAAAAAGTAACTGTTTTATTTAAAGAATTCAGAAAATGCTTTAAACAGATGTTATTTGTTCATTTGCGAAGAGATACTCTTTTATAAAGTTGTCTTAAAAAACTCTTTTAAAATCAAGGATTTGGAGGCAAAACCGGGTTTGCGTACTCTGTGTTGATGAAGGTAAAGCCTTCAAATTCAGTTTGATCCAAGTTCATGAGGAAGAGGCGATCAACTGGTGTCAATTTAGGAGCTTCGTGTGTAAACTCGGAGTCAAAGTTGGAGGTGTCGTTAGCAGATTTCTAAAATTCATAGCGTTTTATCGGATACGGTAATTAAAAACAAACACAACAACTTCACGACAAAAATATAACTTTATTCCATTTTGTTTATCTGCACAATATTCACAAAACAAAACGACAATAACTAAACATCAGTTCTCAACTACCTAACTCCGAAAACGGAAAGTGTCCGTCAACTAAACTCATAGTACCCATACAAACAAGCAAAAGAACTCACATAAAATGTATATCTATTTGGAAAAGTGTGTGAACAGTAAATACGGAAAATTTAGTAAGTAACAAACGTTTTGGGAAGAATTACTCGTAACAAAGAAAAATGAAAGTTGAAAATTGAAATGCAAGAAAACAATTATCATTTTTCTTCACAATAGCTACCGAATGTACAGAATAAAAGTGACACAAACACGAGAAACGGTGCAAACTAGTTAAATTGAACATCTTGCACGTGAGCCATCATCTCGTCCGCATAAAATGGATTTACATGCTCGAAGTTGTTAAACTCATCGCCTTTAAGGTTTTCCAAGACATCCCACTCCGGTGGCGTCAATTTGAGTGGAAGTTTAAGGAACTGGAGATCGAAGTTTTCAGTTGATTTGGAGCTGGCCTAAAGACACCAATAAGTCACAAACACAAAAGTGCATAATCATTTTGAAAACTTTAGTGGAAGAAAGTAACTTTTACACAAACAACAAGACAATGAATTGAATTGACGTTACGACAACAAATTGTTTAACAGTAAGTACTTACAATCTTAGGTTTGAAGGGCGGTTGCACCTGTCTGTTCTCAATTTTCGCCCAATCGATGCGACGGAAGAAAGGATGCTCCTAGAAGATACACATTTATTTAGAAGGTTCCCGCAATTAAATAAACTTACCATCACATCACGTTGACCTTGTGCCGAACATCCCAATCGCTTTGTTGGCGCTTTCTGCAAAAAGCCTTTGCAAATCAAAACAGATTCTTTGGACATGGCTTTCGGATAAGAAACATTGTGTTCGGTAATCGCCTAAACAAACAACTAAGTATAGAAGACATTTAAAGTCCTTACCGTAAAAAGCTCATCCTCGTCTTCTCCCGTCAAATGGAGGCTGACCGGCAAGCATTTCAAATAACAAAACTCCATATGCCCACCAATCAACAGATTTTCCATATGGTTGATATAAAATAATCTCGGGAGCAATGTAATCTGAAAGTAACAATGTCTACAGACGTTTTTGAGTTTTAATACCTGGCGTTCCACAAAACGTCTTTGTTGTCGCATCTCCTGTAATTCCTTCTTTGCACATTCCAAAGTCTGTGATCTTTATGTGGCCGTCTTTTTCCAACATCACGTTATCCAATTTCAAGTCTCTGTAGATTATGCCTTTTGAGTGGAGAAAGAAGAGACCAACAGCAATTTCGGCTGCGTAGAAACTGAAACAAATTGTTGTTAAACGTTATTTGCTTCGATGTTTAAGTCAACTTACACAGCAACTGGCTCCTTGAACTTCCCAACTTGCTGGATTTGGTACATCAAGTCGCCGCCGTTAACGAACTCCATCACAAAGTATAATCTGTCCATTGTCTGGAAACAAGAGTGCAAAGTGACGAGGAACGGAGGCTTTTCTGGCAGAGCCAAAACTCGCTTTTCTGTCATGGTGCATTCAACATCGTCGTCTTGAATGATCACGTCCTTTTTGAGGATCTTGATGGCAAACAGTTCTTTCGAGTTCTTGTGCTCGCCAAGAAGAACTTTTCCGAAACTTCCTTTGCCCAACACAGTGAGGAAGTTGAAGTCAGCGGCTGAAATCGTTATTAGTCAAAAAAGTTTGATTTGAAAAACAAACCTTTCACAACGTCTTTGTGTTGAGTGTTTAACGAAGCTGACGATCTTTGCTTTAGATTTAGGCGGCTTGTCTCCTTGCGTACCCATATCCTGCATCTTTTTGCGCAAACGCTCAACTTCGGCCTCATCATCTGGCGGAATTCGAATGTTGTAGTATTCGCCTTCTTCTTCATTCAACAATTTGTACCAACCTTCCGCGGGCTCTAAACATTTAAATGAAAGTTGTTCAAACAATTAAAGAACAAACCTTTAAGAAGCTCGCTGATGCCAAAAGACAAGGAGCCCATGAAGTCATTGCGCGATGTTCGGTCCCAGTCCATGCAAGTAACAAGAAGTCTCCGATCTTTGTCGTTATTTTCCAATTTGCTAAAAACAAAACAGATTGTTTTGGTGCACTTTGATTGTTTTTGTTGATTCAAAAGTGTTCTTTAATTATCGAGTTTTGATTACTTAAACTCACTATGTAAAGTGCTCGTCCCAAACTGGATTTAATGTGGCGCGCAAAGTTTTAGTCTTCTGTTTTGTCTTGTCTTTGCCATCTTCCGGGATCAATTTAATCTTTACGTAAGGATCGGACAGACCTGAAAATTTATTTATTGTTTAAGAACACTGTTTAAATTACTCACCGTTTGGATCCATTGGAATTAAGTTTCTTGCTTCTCGAACATGAACATGCAATGTACCTTCTTTGACTTGAATCTCCAAGTAGATGCGGCCTCGTTTCTCTGTGTGATCTGTTCCGCACATATTTGGCACATATTTTACGCAGCGATGATGGACATTAGAGTCACAACACTGGCATTTCATACCCTAAACAATTAAACGGTTGAGAACATTTAAATTGGAATGTTAACAAACCTGATGTATGAGCCCGTATAGTAAACTGCCGCAATGGTCACAGAATGTCGGCGATGAATAGGTTTGTGCTTTCCACTGAAATCGAGAGAAAGATTGTAATAGCAGAGAATTGAAAAGAAAATCGCATCATTTCTAACGTTTTTAAAGAGGCTCTAAATTTCCGCAACATCTGCGCCAAAAATGTGATGTTTTATGCTCTAAATCGTGACCCATACTTTCTCACTTCTAATCAATATGCAAATCGTGCGTCATGTTTCCAAAAAGCAGCCAAAATCATTGCAAAAATACTTCCGAACCCGTTTTAAAATAACCTTGTGTTGTTGTCTCGGAGTCATCCGTGTCAACTCCTTTATCAGCTCCGGGACAGGAGAAATTCACAAATTCGTGGCACCGTTTGTGTACAACTAGCGTGCACACTGAAAATTGAAATGTTAATAATAGTTGTAAAGTGCAATCTTGTTGTGAGAAAATGAAAAACGATCGTCGAATGATTTTTGCAGAAAAGAATTTAACAAAGAGACAGATGTTTTCGACCAAAGTTTATCTTCCAAAGCAATCACTAAAATTATTACCTTGACATTGGAAGCCTTGTTTGTTCAAGCCCCACAAAAGCGATGAACCTAAAAGAATTTTGTGTTTGATTGCAAGTTGCTAGGTAATAATGATTTAAATAATCCTTTGCTGATGTCTAATACTCGAAATAATGTCGCGGTTGGTCCTTTGTGTTCCGGACATTAATTATGATACGATGAATAATAAACTCTTCTTAAAAGCAGTTTGAGCATTTAAAAACAAACAATTTAAAAATTATAAAACGTTGATTGAAACTCCAGGTCTTCCTATCATAACGTGGTAAGATTAGCGCCACCCTTTGACTTCAGATTTGCTTGAAGTCATAGATTCTGCGTCAGACGAGTTTTGTTGTTCACTCGGCTGATCCTCCCAACTAGGATTATTCCGACACTAATGGGTGAAGTACACAAATGAACATATTTGTTAACTTGGGATCTTTAATAGCTAGCTAATCTAACTTTTTAAACCGAACTGACATTAATTGTCCGGAACACAAAAGACAAACCGCGGCATTTAGTCAAATTTCAAAAAGAATTCTGTCAGTTCTGACAACATTCACACTTTCTATTGAAACATATATTCATTTTAAACTAGCTAAATCCTTACAATGACTGCAGAAAGTTGGTTGTCGGAAGAAGCGCGCAATGAATTTGTGTTGTCTGAAATGGAATTTGTAAATGCAACTTTATAAGTTAATAAACTCACTTGACTTCATGGACATTCTTTTGACGGAGGGCGCCACGTCGAACAAATGCTTTTCCTTCGATTCGTTGCGCTAAAATTGTTTAAAAGTTAATTTGTGTGTTTATTAGATGTGTAGAATTTTTGTCTTACCAGTCAACAACTTTTAAACAACTTTTAACTGTTTTCAATTTACACAAAAACTAACCCAAACTCGGCATCGTTTAATTTTAAATAGAAATCTGTTGAGGTATTTGTTTATTTTTAAAATGTGGCAATGTTAAATTAGACAATTTTAGCGTGTCATTACAAAAATGGACGTTTTGAGAATAAGGCAACTTGGCGTCGAAAGGCAACTAAAATCGGGATTTAAACAACTGCAAACAACAAAAACGGCAAAAAGAGATCGTAGTATCCAAATATAGCAAAAGTACGTTTAAACTCCCACTTCATTGTAAACAAAAATCACATTGTTTAATTAAATCAAAATCCCAAAAGACTCTCAAAATGAACTAAGTAATAAAAGACTTAAAGATAGTTAAAACTGCTTCTACTATTTTAAAAACAAACAAACTCTAGAAAGCAAGAAATATTCCCAAACAAACAAAACAAATCTGTTTGGTCGCGTGCAAATCCAACGAATAGACTGACTACTCATCATCCTTATTTTCATTGAGTTCCCCTGCTTGTTAACGATGGCCCATTCAATTTCAAATGGGCAAATAATAAAATTGAGGCGTTTTCGGCACAACGCCCGAGTGGACTCTTCATTCTCGAGTGCCTTTCCGGCTTCTCAACGCATAAGGTTTCGGTGATAGATTTGTGGATTAGCAGGATTTTTGCAACCAACACGTTAGAAACTTCTGCTCCTTGTTCCAGGTTTAAAAAGACTAAAACCTCTTTTACCTTTTATTCTAAAACTTCCAGACATCTTGCTCGCGGGATTTTGCCACAGAGATCAAAAGTCTAAGGATTTACGCGGACTTTCGTTTAATATTCCCACATTTTCTCACTTTTATGTCGTCAAGTAAGGGGGACGAAAAGAAAATGATTGGATTTGAAGTGTCGGGATGTAGAAAACATACACAAAAAGGGGAGTCTATACGAAAGAAATGCGCATAACCAAATTAGACAACAGGAAGGAAATAGGAGATTTTCAATATGCAAAAAAACCAAAAATTCCAAGACGAAAAGCTGTGTTAAACAATGCAAACAAAAGATGTGACCCAAACGATTAATCTAGATTAAGCTGGAGAGATTTGCATAAACAATTGAGTCCAAAAAGCTAATGAAGAGAAATGATGTTTATAAAGCAATAAAAACTCGCTCAAAAATAAACACTATCAAATGAATCTCAAAACGTCGATATGACTTCTGAAATTTAATCGTCTCCAGTAAAAAGAAAAACGTTAACACAAAAAGCAAAAAATGTTTATGCTTGAAACTTTTTAACTTCTTTGTGTTTTTTGCCTACTCTGTAATAAAAATGAGTCACAATTCACCTATTTCATAGCAATCTCAAAAATAAACACATTCTCCTCAAAAATAAACAAATCTTTGCATCAAATGAGTAAAGAAGAGATTTCCGGACCTAAACGAACAGAGGCGACAAAATTTCCGAAATAAATTTAAAGCAGCAGTGGCGAATTAATTCCACACGAGGCCACGCAATGCAAACGAGGACGACCTTTCCTGCTTTGTTTATTCTCGAACGGCCAAACGAATGAATCGACAAAGACGTAGTGGCAACACAATCGTTGAAAAGTTCACTCATTCAAATGAACTGTTCTTGAATTGATTGGTGGGCGGAATTTGAATAGGGCGTTTTTTGCGGGAACGAATTTCGCTTTGTAGTTTAGTCCTGCCTTTAAACAACACCACTTTTAAACAGTTTAAAGAATAGATTTAAAAGATTACACAAACCGCGACGCATGTCTTGATGCATAAACAAGAACATCCTCACAAGTAGTCCGCTTTCAAGTTAATATAGACATTATAAACAAAGACCGTGAACACAGGCAGCTCCAAACGAGCAAAATGACAATTTGTTCAAGTGACCTTTTCAAATAGACTCAACGATGGCAATAAAACTTTTGGGGTACCCCTCTCGCGCGCCAAATTCACACGAGGAGCGGACAAAAGATCACTTCGGGTTAAAAAGATCAATTGTGATAGGTTTGGTTGTGTTTTCGTTTGTGCTCATGTGTTTTGACTTAGAAGACAAGTGTAAGTGTTCAGCTGTTGATTAATGAGAAAAGCGTGATTCTTTGAAACAACAAAAGCAAAAAGTGTCTTTAAAAGTAAAAACTCTTTTTATGCGCTTGAGTGATTTTTGTTGATGTGATTTGAAATGAATGTTTGATTCTAAAAAGCAAGTCAGTTTTAAAAAAGGTCACTTTTCACGTTAAGAACTCCAATGTTCACAGAAACTTTGAACACACAACAAACAAAAAGGACGACGAACACTTGCTCGCGCATCGATTTGTTCAGCTGTCTCGCCAATAATAGGCAAATGCTTGTGCGCAAAAAGATTACACTACTTTCGGGGAACTTTTAACTGTCGATTATACAAAACTATTTAAAATCAAAAGCCCCATTTAAGTCAAACATAAGAACTCGATTCCAGACAATTCTCGATCAGAGCCTACCAAAAAGATCCTCAAAACGATCCCAAAAACAAACAAAAATAACTCGACGAAATGAGATTACAAGTTCAAACTTTAAAGTTAGCAAGAATTGATTTAAAAGCTCGACTAATAACTGTCATTTCTCTCCCTGCTCATAAACATAATAAACAAAACCTTGCGCCACCAACTCAAACAATCTCGCGCAGTACACGCAACCTTGCCAGCGCCAAAACAGTGAAAGTCATGTGCACTAGTGTTTAATTCTCCAAGTGTGGGGCTTTAATTAAGCTCGGCGGTGTTTTGTTTTTGAGCACACAACTTTTTGTCAATAACAAAGCAAGTAATAATTAACTGTACCTTTTTGACTTCCATTTTGACTCTTTTTACTTTTCTGGCTTCCTGACTTCAAGAAGAACTTCATTATCGAAAAGGGCCGACAAAAAAATCAAGCAGCCAATTTGAATGTGAAAATGAACGTAAAATGATGGTTGTTTTGGAGAGTTGGAAGAAGGCGCGGGCGAAAAATTGGAAACGTATGCGCTGTTGTGTAATGTGCTTCCGATGGTTGGTTACTTTTTGAACTTTTTTATTGGAATCGCTTAATTGAACCTCGGTTCTAATCGATTCACTCTTTTGACACTTTTTTGCAACTCGAGTTAATCAGATTGTTTCTAGTTTGATATGAGAATAAAGTATCTTTTAAATTCAATTTGATTAATCGTTGATCGTCGTGATCGACGAAGCTGTTTTTTCTTGGAAGCGCAAAAAGAACTTCTTAATTTGATTATTCGTTTGTCTACAAAACTTTACAAACCGGACAGCAAATTCTCAAAAACGTACACTCTCGGTATCTTCTGGACAACCTCACAAAAATCTTCGTCGGAAAAATGCGAAAACAGAAATTGAAACGTCGACGCGTTGGTGGTCTTGCCTCTCGCAGCTTCTCCATATGCCGAAATGCAATGCTGTCAGGACGCTCAGTTGAGAACTTGTGTCGGTAACGGCTTCTCACTTGCTGGCCGTGGTTTGAAGCTGTGGAGCCGCGGAGTGATCGAAAACGCCAAGCATTTGAAGGACGAAGCCAGTCAGAATGTCGACGGCGGAGCGGATCAAATCTGTCGTTTGGCTTTAGCTCCATTTGAAGTGGATATGTTAGGCAAAGTTAGTAGACAAAATGCAAATAAGACGTGGAACTTGGTAGTATTTAGGTCATCAATAAGTTTGTGTTAATTTCATAGAGTCAAAAATCTCGCTCTCTTCACATGCATAAACTCCGAAGTAAAGCACCAATTCTAACAAAAACAATACGTGTCCACTTTACATGAAAGTGTTTTTGAGCCAATTTTACCCAAAAACGTGTCTGTCCAGCCAAATTACAGACGCGGAAGAGCACCTTCAATTTTCATGAAATTACTTCACGGCCAAGCACGTACAAAGGCAATTACGCAAAACATAGAGAGAAACGGATTATTAGTGTGGGGGATGGAAATGCGAAGACAAACAAGTGTGTCGGTACGGATATTTGAGTAATTTTTGGATTAACTAATGTGTGGGATGCGCTGACGAGATAACTAAAAAGTTACCAATTTGTTATTTAAGGTTTTAGCCATAAACTTCATTTGTCATTGAATGTTTTAGCCACAAAAATCAAGGCCACTCAAATTTAAACGTAAAATCAAATTCACGCTAATAAAACAGGTTCAAATGAATGAAGAAAAGCGTAAAACTCAAATATTTGCACAACTTTTGCTGAAAAGGTCGACGACGTTTTTGCTTTTTGTAAACAAAAATGGCTTCAACTGCTTAAACGTTTAAGCAATAACAATTTTAAAAGTGACAAAAACACATTTTAAAGGCGATCAGCATATTTGGTCGTCGTTGGTCGAGAAGCGTCGCGATTGTTGGTTTTCTACATATTCAGTGATGGTGTCATTTTACGTTTGGATTAAAAATGTAAATTTTAGCGTGAGAAGAGTGTTCGCAGGTCGCATTTTTGACAACACTGATTTATGTTAGTTATTATTGCGGATTTTTGAAGTTTAGAAAGTGAAGTTTATAGCTAACAAACTAGAGAATCTACATTATTTGTTTGATCAACAAAAAGAAGAACTTGAAAGTTTATAGCTAACAAACTAGAGAATCTACATTGATTTGTTTGATCAACAAAAAAGAAGAACTTGAAAGTTTTTTTGACCGCTCACAAGCTCTTTTAATCACCAAAAACCATGTATACAAAGTTAATCTATTCAAACATGTTTATGACCTAATTCCCAGTCTGTTAATTCAAAAATCAACATCAAAAACATCGAGGGCGTTTAAAAGTGTTTGTTTAATATCAAAAAGATCAACTCAAAAACCTACGAGCATCTGAATCTTCAGAGCTTTCACGCTCTTCAAAGTCTTCGGAATCTTCAAAATCTTCATACATTTTAGAAATAGCAATACACAAAACAATGTTTTAGCACAAAATTTGTTCGGTTCTCGCTAACAACGTTCTTAAAACCCGTATTGCGTGAGAATCTGCTTAAAGTTATCAGGAAAAGCAATTCAACGAAAATCCGCAATCATAACTTCGGAACATACAAAACGCAAAGCAGGCCGGAACCAACCCGAAAAACTTTTACGGAATTTCAAGCAAACCGGAGACTAATAATTTGCTTACGCCCGAACGTCAATGGCGTTGGGTGTTCCTCTATGCGCCCTTGACTGATAAGTGTAAGCATCCGTTTGCTTCCAGCGGGAAATTTGCATGATTGCGGCAGGGTCATAAAACGCCTCCACTAAGGTCCGTTTTGCGATGGTCGCCAGCGCAGTAAAAAAGGTGTGTTTTAAATGTACGATTCGTAAATGGGATGATTACTTTGTTTATTGGATTTTCAAACAATTTAGGTCTAAACAAACAAACCAAAAGCTTCGGACAACTTTCGCATCGCCCTTGAAGTTTCCATCATTGGATCAGGTGAATGACAGTGTTCATGTTCGTACTCTACAGCCAAAGATGCACGTTTTTCAGGTGCCTTCTCGCCATTTTGCTGTGTTTGAGCCAATTCCGGCGTACACGATGCTGGACGTTGCATCTTGATAACCTTTATTTACTGGGCCAAGTTGCCGGATGATTTAAAAACAAGTAGAATTTCTATGTTATAAAGAGTATTCGTTGTAATTGTATGAGTGAGTTGGTGTCTGTAATGTGAAAACAGTTAGAAGGGTAACGAATGAGTAATAAACGCGACGCAAGTTAAAAAATGTTAGAAAAAGGACAGAACTCGCATAACATTAAAGTGATTGAAAACTATTCAAAGTTCATTTAATTGAATGCTAAAAAGAATTGTTTGTTCACAGAAACAAATCTGTTCTGTTTAAACCAAAACATCTTAAACATTCTGATCCAGAATTCAGAACCCACTCATCAAACACTCAATCTACAAAGCTCTGACAGTGGCAAGCAACACAGCCAAAGAACACCGATGAAATCAACAAGTCCGCAAACATTGCCTGTCCAAACTTTTCTCTCCCGACAAGGTAATTCGAATCGGAAGCCAGTGGACAAAAATAATTGCCAGTTTTGTGGAAGCCGAAAATAGTCGACGGGGGAACGGAGTACGTCAATTGGGGACTAAATAGACGAAAGAAACGATGATAAACTTGGGGTCAATTTCCCTCTCAGTTGAACTTTTGAGAAACAAATAAACAAATGACTAAAGAAGTGTTTTTGAATACTGTAATTTGACAAATCACAAACAAGTTAATGCCGCCCTTTCTTTCCTACTTAGCATTCATTTTCATTTCTAATAAACAAAGCAAAAATTGCTCCAAGAAAGACAAGTCATTTCCATGTCTTCTCAACATAAATGAAATCCGACCGCAAAGCGCGACCAAATTCGACTCCAAAACTTTCTTTGCTCTCCTCGCAGAGGATTGGCACACACTCTTGACCGACCGTTGTAGAAGACGTTAAAACGGTCGGCGACTGAGGTATTTTCTGCTCCGCGAACACTTTGAGACCAACCGAGCAATTGATAGAGTTTTTGTTGAATCCTTAAGAGAATCGGGGTGGTCCGGATTTGTGTGAATTCTTTGTAGCTTCTTTGTAGCTTTTAATACTTAAACAAGATTTAAAAGAAGCTTTTAAAACTAATCAAATCGTTCAAATCGTTCGAATCGCTAGAATTCAACACTCAATTAAATACTTAAACAACTAACTCATAACTCATTCTGCAAGAAGAGTTCCACCAACACAACTAAAAAATGCATGCACCTTCGGAGCAAAAGGACACTCCCGCTTTAGATGAAACACTTGTGCAATTCGCCAAAACGAGCAAATAGAGAGGCATTCTACGTCGTTAAATCCCAGTCACAAAGTTGAAAGGACACATTTGGTCCGTTATACCAACAATGTTTGATCCAAATGGATCAACTAAACGAAGTGAACAATTTAAATGGAAGTTCAAAAAGCATTTGAACGGTGTCAAAGTTAAAAATACGAAGTGTTCCTAAACTTCCCACAAGCACGTCGGAATGTTTCAAGTGTTCCAAATTAATGCTATTCTAACGTAAAAGTACTTTGAACTTATTTCTTGAATAGACAGTTAATTTTTGCGTTAACAAGATGTTTATTAAAAAACTATCTATTCTATCTAGTAAACATTCTTTTCAAAAAACAAGATCTAATTTAAGAATGCCTTTTGGCGTGTTAGGAGAAAAGCTTTAAATTTTACAACGCACAAACAAATTCAAAACATTCCAACGTTTTGTTTTCGAATTCAAACAAACAGACCGAGCAAACGGAAGAAAATGCGTCTATAAAAAGAAAACATTGCTCCTTCCTCGAAAACAAACATTCAAAAAACTTGCAAGTGTTGATCGAAGTGATTTTTGATTATTCATGAGCGAAAAGATTGATGTCATTTTAAACACTTCACAATCCTACTCACTCAGTTCAACTCATCCACATTGACACAACTGGCCCATGTTTTAAAAATACGAAATTAAATAATTCGAAGTTCATTAAATGACGACAACTCAACTTGCAAACAAACTTTGAATACTTTCACGTCCGCGTGTGTGACCAAACCACTTAAGTACTCTCCTTCCATCAACAACCTTATTAAATTGAGTTTTGATGTTTTTGTGGCACGAATGGGGGAAGTCGGTCGAGAGAATTCAATTTTCTTTCTTTGCAGGAGAGGGAAGTGTTCAGCAGGCATAATGATATGCAAATTTTTCGAGAAAGTCGGATTATTTGCTGGAAAGTTTGAGAGAATAGACGAACTGCAGAATAATTAATTATATACAGGAAATAAGAAGGTCAGAGTGCACCGAGTTTAATCATTGGTTGATTAAGTAGAGTCCCGAAACTGGAATTTGAAAATGTTTACTTGCTAGACTAATTAAACGCTAAAGGTCAAACAAAAGGCCAAGAGGGTGAATAGAAACTACAGTTAATTTGGAAATGTTAAAGTCAGCTTTAAAAGGCTTAAAAGGCTAGATGGAAGAGCGCTATTAACCATCAAGCTCCAATCAATCAAATTTGTGACTAGACAGAGGTCAAGACTTGAAAAAATCGCACCTTCAGTCTTCGAATTGCGTCAAAAGTAAATGTTAAAGCATTTAAAGTATTAAAACCTCCAAAAACCCTTCAAATTTCTAATCGCCAAATCACTCACATTTAATTGTGGACACAGACGCTCGGCTGTGTCTCGACATCCTCCCTCTCTTCTTTCAGCAACGGACACACGCCTCCAATCGCGAGCCACAAACAACACGGCAATAAATCAGATCCAAAAATTTGCTGCGAATTTAATCGAAGTAGTCAGCAGGCCCTCTTCTCTAGCATTCAAAAAAGCAATCGGAAGCGAAACGAAAAGAGCTTTTGACAAAAACCACTTTTTGCTTTTTGTTCGCTTTTTTCTTTCGAGTTTGAAACTTTTTGTTTTGGCCAAAATGATTGTTGAGATCAATGGCAGTTGTTCGCACACCTTCTTTTTGCGTTGAAAATAATTGAAGGCTTGCCAAATGGGCGAGAAAGTGATCAAAATATTAGCGTTTGTTTTGGAAAAGAAGATTGAAGAGATTTTTGGAGGTTTTTAATATTGAATCATTTCTACCACTCGCTCTTTAAAAACTAACTTCCAAATTAGCCTATAAAGCAAATGGAGTGCCAAACAAAGGCAAGCCGTTCACACCCGTTGCTTGAGTAAATGAATAAACGAGTTGAATGGCGTTCTCATTTGAGGTCGTAAACAGCTGAATTGGTTTGGCTTGGAGTTGTGGTTAAAAACGGAAATTGGAGTCAACTAATAGAAGTCAACACAATCTTTGCTAAACAATCTGAAGTGTTTCAGCTGAGGCAAAAAAGAACAACACTGAACGAAAGCAATGTTCAAATGAAGCTAATTAGAAACAAAAACAGGCGTCCAAAAAGCTAAGTGCTTCTGTGAAGTTTTAAAACGGAAAAGTTTAAATTAGCTTTAAAACAAGAACTAGTTTGAACACAAAAGATCTGCAACGTTTTAAAACATTCAATATGTTTCAACAGAATTCCGTGAAACCTTTTTGACCCGATTTGTCAGAAATAACTCAATATTCTTCATCCGTCCACACAAACCTTCTCATTCATCTTCAAACAACAATTGGGCAATTTTCACACCGCTCTCGCTCACATCTTCTTCATCTTTCAACAATAAGTCAATAAATTGCTGACTTTATTGACACAAAGCACTCCGAAACCCCTCGAAATAAAAGCGTGCCAAAGAGCGCAAAATCAAGTTAGGTGCGTGTATCGAACAAAGGATGGAGTGCCAAGAAATTGCGCGAAAAATTGAGTAAAGTTATAAAAGAAAACAGGATATTTTTAGATGAAAGGTTATTTTAAGATGCGTGGGGGAGTTCTTTGATGCAAACGTTTAAATGTTGCGTAAATGACGTTTAATGTTTGTGTGGGTATGAAATTAAAACTATGCAAGTTGAACACAACAAAAAACGACTCGTATCTCAAAAATGACTAAAAACATTTTTCTTCTTGCCGCCAAAGCTTCTTAACACTCTTTGTTGTATCCTCTTGCTTTTTGCTTCTTTAAGAAGTGCGCGTCGAAAGTCGATGATGATAAGCATTTGACGTGTTTTATCCGCTACACGGTCTTGCGGGTAATCTTATTAGTTTGTCTTGGCCGTTGAAGAGATTTATGTGGCGGTGTTTTCTTATCAATTGCAAATTTCTTTCAAATAAGTTGTGTTCATTTGAATCAACTCTTGAATGATTTGAAATGAAAACCTACACATTTGAGTGCTCAATTGATCTCCGCCAACTGTTGCCGAAATTAACGAAGAAGATGTAATCAACGCAGTAGGAACACTACTTTTCCGTGTAACAGTGTTGTTGCCGCCCAAAGAGCCTAAATTGGATTGATTAATTAAATAATAACTGAATGTTTAAAGTTTAAAGTAGTTTATGCAATTTTTGTGTTAATTTCCAGATCCGTAACACACACTTTAACTGTTGTTTAAATGTTTGAACTAGCCAATCATTTTCAGTCAAACCTAGAAAATAAGACAAGGCCCGTTGTCTCCAGTAATTAAAGTTCTTTCGCTTTTCACGTTTTCTTCGTCCACCCAATCGTTTCTGAAAACGAAGTCCCGGAATTGGTGTGCTTGCTGTTGAGATGCTTGAATTTGTGGTTGTGCACGAAAAAGCCGAATCAGGTCGAGGTGGACAGAAGTTATGATGATGAAGAAATGCATCCGAAGCGTTGTCCGACGACCATGTACGCCACATTTTAACTGACATTTTGAGATTCTAATTTTCTGTAATATCTTTGTTTAATTGTACATTTGAAGTGAGGACGATTGCGATAAACAACAAGCAAGTAAGAGTTAAAACATCTAAAGTCTGGTTAGTTCGACTCACAATTAACAAAACAAATGCTAGCTCACAAGAAGACCTAAAACACCGAATTCGAAAAAGAGAAACCAGACAACTCCTTTTTTATCAAATTTTCTCTAAAAAGCGTCGTTTCCGTTCATTTCAATAACTCAATTTACATAATTTCTAGTTGCTTTTGAACAAAACTTGACTCGTGATTTTTGTTTTGTAAATAAACAGGAAAAACGTCACAAAACCCTATAGTCCTAACATCTACGCTCACATTGTCAAAAACATAAAACTCAAAGTTTTTGAATAAACGTGACAAACAAGAAAGGAACTGTGAAACAAATGTGAAATCGTATTTCGTTGTGAGGAAATTGCGTATTATCCTTTCATGACAAGTTTTTAACTGAGAACATCAAATTGCTAGAGTTAAAAAGTGAAAGCCAAACAACTAATTGGATGAACTTGAAAACTAATGATTCTGAAACCAAATCTTAGCAAAAATGTGGGAATATGTTGCGGAAACTGCGTATAATCTTTTCACAGGCTATTAATGTTCTCGTGGGAAATGGATGATCGAAAGCATAAACAATGTAAACATAGTTTAAAAAGTAGCAAACATGAGTTTAACTAGTCTTTTAAATGTGCGCAAATTGAAACTTGCATAACGCTGTTCCAAAATATAAAGAAGAGCACAAGGCAAGTAATCTAACCAAAGGTGGATGGATGTGAATAAACGAGAAGGAGGAGACTCTTTGGTCTCACGATAATCTCCTTTGCTTTATCCGTTTTTTTTGAAAAAATTCCTGGCTGAAATGAGATTGTTAATGAAAGGTCCTCTCTAGCTTTTGCATAGAAGTTGAGACGATGAAACGTGAGATTTTTGACACAGATTTGTTTGATTAATTGCTATCTGCAAAAAAGGAAGTAATAATGTTGTTTGTATAAAAACTATAGAGTTGTTTAAAGCTGCACAAGAATGCTTCACAAAACTTCACTACAAATCCAATTCCAACAAAAACAAAGAAACCGTAAAAAGTCCTTTATCACCAGACATTTTTTCATCTTTACGGTGAAAAGGCGATTCGCATTTAAACGTCACATCGCTTGTTTAAAAAGATTTTTGTGCTAAGACGGTGATTATCTCTTTTCGGTGTTGAATTAAGGATGTGTCTTGGAGTGAGTTGTTTTTATTTCTTTTGTTTACGTTTAGTTGTCTGCTCGCTAGTCAATAAGCTTTTTTGTTGGAAAAGTTAAAAAAACATTTGAACGGAAGCTTTATTTAATTAGCGCTTCAAGGCCATTTTGTTTCTCTTACATTTTGTTTCCACTTGTTTGCATCGCATAAAGCGAGTGACGAACCGCCACCCCCAATCCACTCAAATGATGCGATCCAACGAAATGCCAACAAACAAGAAAACTAACGTCATCTGCATTCGGAAACATTTTGGATTTGCTAATGCAGAACAGATTGCTCTTTTGTCGAATAATCCGCTCATGTTCGTTTGATGAAGTCAATTGGCTGATGTTGCAATTGCCACTGATAGTCTTTGTGTTTTATGTAGAAATACGGACCTTTTTAAACCACAAAAACTTTATGGCTGATTTAGATGTTGTTAAATTGCATTTTCATATTGCAACGTTAATAATTCTTTACTGGACTTTGTAGTCTTGGATTAGTGAAGCAACACGTTTTTCAGTGTGTATTCAGATAAACAATATTTGTGGAGATTTTCCACTTAACAAATTGATGCAAAATCTTGCTAATGTAACAAGGATGTCTGCGCTTTAGATTAACGGAACACGATTATGAACATGCATTTAAATGACGAAATAATCGATTAAACTGGCTAGTTTTTGTTTCTTTTATTTTCACAAACACTGAAAGTGTTAATTTATGTTTATACGGATCTGGAAATTACGTACAGTATTTAAAATGATTTGTTACACGCAATTTTAATTAAACCCGATAAAGTAGCACGTGATTAAAAACGTCTTAAACAATCAAGAACGAGCTAATTAAAAACACAAAGAGGATAAGAAAGACGAAAACTGTAATCTTGCGACCAAATTCTCCAGATGTCATTTAATCTCCCAATACTTTGTTGATTGTAGAAACAAACAAACGGACACAACAGCAAGTGTTTAAAGTTAAACAACCAAATTTTAAAAAGATCAAATGTCAAAGGTTCAGCGAGTTCAATTTTTAATAATCCTTTAATGCATTTTACAGATTTCCTTAATTGACTGAACTTGAAGCAACGTGTCTGTGTTTTCAAAGACGTTGACTTTTAGCGTAAATCTTTTGTTCTATGATTCTTGTAATGAAACCACAACAAAAAAGCCTAAAATTTCGGTTTCGTTAATCACTTTTTACGTTTTTCTCGCCAATCCGATTGCACTTTTCTAGTCTTTTGAGGCTTCTTTTTCTTTGATTTTAGCGCAAAAGGTCTCGCCAAAGCTTTAGTGTCTAATTGGTCAGAAAAGAGACTAATCGTCAAACGAGAACAAGTAACTTTTGGTACATATTACTTGGAAGATTTAAATGCAACGTTTTGTCTATTCAAACAGTAAAGCAGTTTGAATTAAAATCAATAATATTTAATATTTAACGTAAAAGCACGAGACTTAAAATAACAACGAACAACAAGTGTCTTTTTTATGCGTTGTCGCGCAATTCAATCAAAAACAACACAATAGAAGCTAATTTTCTCGGCTTTAAAAATACACAGATTTTACAGCAGTTTTCAATATCAAAAAGACGTTTAAAACAATTTTAAAAGCATTATCAAAACTATTCGCTTAAAAAGCCCACAAATTCTTCCAATCATTCAAAAAACCCCATAAAAACATTTGAAATCCTCTCAACACTTACAAACACAAAACGCAGTCAACGTCGAGTAAATTTCGCCTGTCAGTCTTAGCTAACAATACTCCCATTTTGCGAACAAAAGATTCGCGCACACAAATCGCCGAAAAAGAAGAAGTCATCCGGAAGTTGTGGCCATGTCGCTTGTTGAGTTGAAAAAGACGACTATCAAGCGTAAATGGCCTTTTTCATCGACGAACCGAGAATTTTAGATTTGAAACAATAAACGAGCAACATAAAAGGAAACATTGATGAGGCAATTAAACGATTCGATAAAAGAAAAGGCAAAACGAAAAACTTAATCAAGTGATACGAACTACAAAAATCATCCTTCTTCAAACACAGTTTTTATGCCATTAGAAACCTCAAAAAGACAGTTGGCATAAAGAAACCCCAACTTAATAAACGCGTATCTTCTCTACGCAAACATCAGAGATCTCGAAACAAAATGTAAGTGCTTGTTGAGAGGTTTCATTTGGACTGAAAGTTTTAAAACAAAAAGAGTGTCTTCTAACTTTTTAATGTTAACTGCTGAAAAGATAGATAACTAAACGTTCCTTTGAGAATCTCAAAATGACCGTCTTTTAATTTCGAGGCGGCCGAAACCAATACTAATCAATTTTCAGACAAACGAAATGCAAAAACCCCGCATTCAGTTGTACAAAATTGGTGTGTGAAAAAAGTGGTCAAAGTCTGGACTTGCAAAGTCAAAGAAATCGAGTTAAAAGTTGAATGGAAACAATCATCTAACAAAAATTGCGTGTAACAAATTCATATTTACATTGTAAGACCTAACAACTAAAAGGTAAGTTAAATCCAACCTGATGTCCAATAAGCCTTCTTTTCCAGCATTTTAGTATCAACTCCCACTCAGTTGTTTTGAATACAGAAAGTGAATGCAAGTTTTATGAACCGACAAACAGGAATGAAAATGTTAAAAAGCTTAGCGGGAGACGAGGACAGTGCCTAATTTCCACAGTTCCTCGAAAATTCAATTAAAATGCTAATTTTAAGCTTTGTCCCCTCGATAGTTAGAGCGAAAAGGAAGTGTTTTTATGGCGTTCCTTTTTAGTTGTTGAGGAATTTAAGTTGAAACGATAAATTAAAACAATTTTAAACGTTAACTTACTTTGTGACACATTGCTTAACAGGCGACTTAATGCTCTATGACGAGGACGTTCACTGTGGAATTTGAAACTCATTTTTGTCGTCAAATAATTGAAGTTTGGATAAAGTTGTTGTTGCAGGCTTTATGCAGTAAACATTGTTAAGCTAAAACAAAGCAGTCTTAAAATTTTAAACACGCTCAAATTAGAACATTCGCAACACTTTCAAAACACCCGTGAACACCTCCAGCAAATGTGCGCAACCTCACAAAAGCTAACTTCCTTTTTTGGCTTATCTGGTTTTAATTCCTCGCGTATGCAAACGGGCAATTTGCTGTTGTTAAGGAAGACACGGTGAGGATTGTCATTCAAGTGTAAAATTCCGGGCACAACACTTGGGACACCGAAAGAAAGAAGAGATAATGGAATGGCGCCGATTTGGATTAGGAGCCAATGGTGTTTAGCTCCATTCGTGTTTGGTGGTTTTTGTTTCGAGTTGTAACAATGAAAAGAATCGTTTTGTGAGGTCTTTAAAACGGTAAACGCTTTTGCAAAGAATTGATTCGTTTAATGATGTGAGAAGTCTAACAAATAGTTTGCAGCTCTTTCCGGAAAAAACTTCCAATAATCAAACAAAATCATGCAAAACGCAAAGATGCAAAGCAACGGCGAACAAAACTATAATTGAATGCAAATTGAACATTGTTGGTCTCTTGCGGAGAAGTTCCCACACTTTATCGCGTTCTTCTTTTCAAACAAATTTTGTAGCTTCAGTGAGCTTGAAAAAGAAGATAATACAAAAAGGATAAACAACGTTGTTTGACTTTTTGTTAGGCGTATTGAATCATCAAAATAGCGTTTTGTTAAGAGCGAAAAGCAAAAACGAACTATTTGATCTAACTAAAATCATAAGATTTGTAAGAAATCCGGAAGACGCCACCTTCTTAAAATCTAATCCTCTAACCAAAAAGCATTTTAAGCCAAAAATCTTAATTCAGAAATTGCTTTCCACGTGTTCCCTTTTTCAGTTGAAACTTCAAAAGAAACAACAAAAACGATTCTCAAAATGATTCAATTAACATTTTCCAGTCAAAAACTTCAAACATTTCGTATGCAAAACATGATTGATGTGTGTCAATGTGTTCATTCACGTAATTTACGAGACAATTTGGTGACTCAATTTGCTTCCTCGTGTTTTGTTTCTTGAATTTGAGCGGAAGCCTAGTTTAAATGCGCAAAAATTAAAGTGGTTAAAGAAATGTTTAAAAAGCCGCTTGAGATCTCAATAACTAAAGTTCTAACGAAAATCGATTATCACAAGACTTCTATTTCGAAAAACAATGCAAGAACAAAAGCACAATTAATCCAGTGAGAGTTAATGCATTCTAAACGTTGCCAAATAAACAAAACCCGCTTCATCGCTTTAGATGGCGCGCTTAGCGTTCTTATAATGAGAGTGTCATGCCAGAATTCCCACAAAGGCAAATTGAATCTGTGAAGCAATCATGCAAATGAATAGATTTTATTCGTAATATTTTATGCTCAAGGTCTTATTTGTAAGAAAAAGAAGAAGCAGTTTTTTGAATTCCACAAACCTTGTCGTAAAACTGAATCTCGGTAATCCAATAAAAACCCCAAAAATTCAAAACGTTCCGCCAACTCCGTTCACCTTTCGTGCCGGCCAACAAAGCCATTAAGCAGTTTGTTGGTTGAGACTCCACTCATTCTTCAACACCACAACAACATTAATGTTCATGCATTGACAACAAGTTGGTGGCCAAATTAAATTCTTTGCTTTCGAGCTCCGGTGTCCAATTGACTTTTTGAAGCTGTCCCGCTGGGCTTTCCTCACAAATTGCCCTTTTGTTGAGGTGTTTTTATTTAGAGATTAAATTGGTTAAATAAATGCATTTGATTTCGAAAGTGTTCTTAATTCAATCGAGGCACATAAATATGATTAAACTCGATGTTGTTACTCAAAACAATAAACATGCAAATTAATTGAGAGCAAATCTCTTAATACAAAATTAAATAATCACAATTGCATTAACAAACTTTATTTTCACATAGACTCAAATGTTTACTCAAAATTGACGGACATTGACTCAAATGCCGCCATCATCCTACCACTAATTGACCTTTTATTAGCGCCGAAGGTCTTCAACAGGCGGTCGCATAATCGCTCAAATTTGAATGAGCGCAATTGGATGCATGGTCATTTGTGGTTGAATGCGGGGACGAATGTTTAAAATTAAGATGTTTTGAACAAGTTGAGTTAACGAGTTGAATTAATGTGATTTTCAAATTACTCTGAATGTTTAAAACCTTCATAGCCTTAAATGTCCGTTCACAGTCATCAATATCCATCTCCATTCTTCTTGACCAATTTCACTGCATTTTAAAGTCGACCGGAATTAATTCCACTCCCAAAGGAGGAATGTGCACTAAAATTCAAGTGTTAATGCTCGTTTGGCCAGCGGCAAATTGCCTAATTCGGTTAACGTTTTGCACTCGGTTCGGCAAGCTCCAGAGGCTTGTGGTTTCTTGAGTGGTTTTTTGGGATATGATTCTGCATTGATGTTGAAATTGTATTGTTTCACAAAAGTTCAAAAGAGCTTTTTTGAGCACACAATTTTGAAGCTATCAAAAAAGTTCAAAAACATTTTTGTCTATTTTTAGAGTGTTTGTGAAATCTTTTAAGCTGTGAAATATTTTGCAACCTACAAAACAAACTCAATGTCCACTACAATTCATTAGTTGTATAGCACGCAAGCTTCTCAAAACGCGTTGCCAGCTACAATTTCTTTTGCCTCCATTCTCAATTAATAAAGCTTATTACTTTCGGCAGGCGGCATTCACACGGGAATGACCAAGAAATGAATGGGTAGACCAAAAGTCACAAAGCCGCGGTCATTCCGGTCCATATTTTATTGTTTGTGGAAGAGGTTTATGAGTTTAATATTGTTATTAGCTTTGACTCAAAGGCATCTCAAACAAACAACAATTACTTCCAATCCAACCTTTCAGTTTACATGTCTTTAATGCTGCGCGGTGGATACGCGCACTGGATAGAGACCACCCGACAGTTTTGAATGTCCGACTGCCGACCAAAAAGGTTAATGAATGAAAGCTCGGGGCTAATTACTCGGCGCTGGCCATTGCCTTTCCTCGTTTGCGTGGACTTGCGGCTGAAATTTGACGGCGTTTATGGCTTTTCATGAATTTTTGGCGAGTAGACGAGGTTGTCTTTTTTGCAAGATCTACAGTGAAAAGCGAGCTTTTGAGAATCGAGAGTGTTTTTGTTTAAACAATTCATTCAATTCTTTTCACATTAACTTGTTGCATTGCAATTCTTTAAAATTAACAAAGACACTCAACAATCAATTTCCACTTTAAAACCACCTTAGCATGTTCAAATTTTGTTTCGGGTCAGTTGGCGCGCGTTCCCTCCACTCTTGTGTCCTTTATGGTCACTTGCCGGGAATTAAATTCCGCGCCTGCAAATCAAACCATGGAAACCACGCCCACATAGAATGGCCATCCGTAAGGGAGAGTGGCCATTCTGGCTTTTAGTCGAGCGATGTGTTTTCGTGAGTTGGGGATTAAATAATTAGGTATTTTTTGTAGAGGAGATTAACGAGTGTTCTTTTTCATTTCAATTTATTCAATTTATTTATTTTAGACTCACTTCCAAAATGCCTTCTTAAAACAACAAGATGCCTCCACCTTTATTTATACTTCTATTCCACATTGTTTCTGCACGGCAAGTCAACACGAATTCTATTCATCACAATTCGACGAATTTGTTTGTCAACCATGTGCCAGACCATTAGACGGAATCATTCTTGTTGTTACCTGAACGACTAGAATGTCTACATAAAGGTGCAACTCTATTTCAATGGCCTGGTCATGCAGGAAGTGGAGAATCTGGCGAAGTTTATGAAGAAGAAGACAACAAAAAGCCAGAATGTCCGCAAAACATCGAAATTGAGTCGGATACAATTGTGCTGGAGAACGGAAAAGCAATATTGAAAAGAAGAGAGTGTTTTAGAAGAGACAGAACAATAAAGTACAAGTGGAGATGTTTGTCAAACGATCAATGGAGACATTCCATTTTGATGATTGGAACAAGAGTATATTTTTGTGTTCTTGATTCTATTTAAAAACTGTATTTTCCAGACTTCACACAACATCTCCAGACAACGTCGTTGGTTGCCTCGTCGACGTCTACCAAAACATTCTCCAATTCACTTTCAACAAGACAAATACGTCGTTGAGTTGTTAGAAGATGTCCAGCCAGGCACTTTGGTTGTCAAAATCCACGCCAACCATGCTTCAAATCAACCGTTATACTACTCAATGAGTGCTCCCGACGACTCCAGATCCGCCAATTTATTTGCTTTGGACACAGTGTCTGGTGAAATCAGAGTTGCAAAACCTCTTGACCGAGAACAACTTGCACATCATGTCCTTAAATTAAGTGCCTTACGAACGGTTGGATCCACAAATCTCAGCGACTGCAACTGTAATAGTTGACTTGTTGGATGTGCAAGACAACTCTCCACAATTTGAGCGCAATGCCTACTTTGCCGAAGTAAAAGAAGATGCAAGTGTAAGTTATTCTTTATTTCTTGTTTTGTGTGTTCGCGACAACGTTAAACAAACTCAATATTGCGTTTACTCGCAATATTTGAATCTTTCTTGGGAGCTTAAAATTAGAGACGTCGTTCTGTTTCATTTGAGAGTTGGAAGAATTTTTCCAGTGGGTATGGATTTTGGCCTCTGGGGTCGGAAAGAATGCTTTGTAGCTTTGAGTATGGCCCTAAATTGAGTGTTGTTGAGCCAAAAAGTTTACCATAAACTTACAAGGCTGATCATTGCAAAAATCGCCCATGCATTGGCATCTAAAATCTCTGGTATTAAAGACGTAGCACGTATTCATCATATAGTCAGGGACTGCACAATCTGCACCGAAACGTCCAATATTCGGAAGCGCGTCCTCTGTTTGACCGTTGAAAGCAACCATACAAACATGGGCTGACATCGTTATTGTGTCACCTGCCTCAACTTGTTTCTTTTAATTTGTTCAAATTGTGGACAACTAACATTCGGCCAACGGCAACTATAATAGTCAGCACCCGAAGGATCAAAGAAGCACTTATAGCAGAAGCTACTTTGTGCATCAACAGCAGCGAAAAGAGCCAGTACAAGTAGACCTTTGAAGAACATCTCAACTTGACGTTAAATGAATGTTGAGATGTTTCAAGCGTTGTTTTAAAAAGCAATTGAATTAACGGAGTCAAATGCTTCTAATGTTTTGTTAAATGTGATTTATTCAATTGAACACATTAAAAACAATCATTACATTCAACACATTAAAAACAATCACAACGTTTGTGTTGTCTTTCGGGATTATGGAGCTGAAATTTGAAAGAATTAAACGTATTTTTAAATTGCTTACCTCGTTCATTGTTGCAGAAATCAGTGCTGTTGCATTGACAGACAAAATTAGTATGTGTGATCCACTTGCACTGAAATTTCTATTAAAAATATGCTAAAAGTATACATACGGTGTTCATTCCAAAGCTTGGATCATAAGAATCCTTGGCAGTTCGGAAAATGGAGCCTAGAATCTTTGAAGTTAAAGCAATCACATCACATTATTTAACCTCTAACATCAACAGCAGTCCAGCAACATGAACTAGCAGAAGTGGGTGTTTCGGTGGGTGAAGTGTATCGGCAGTTGTGAACGTCTTGGCTCTCCTACTTGATAAAGACAGGCATAGCAAACCAACTGCGTGCGTTAATTGCAGAGTTGAAATTAAGAGAACAAACAAAAAGAACAAATTCATTTTTAAACAAGACACAAAAATGTGAAACGATTTCAAAAAGCAATAGCGTCTTTAAATGCTACGACATTAATGTAAATTTTATTGGATTGCTAAAATGACTGATTTAGCCCGGCACCACTGTCCTCTCAACGTTTTTGCACGAGATCTTGATTCTGGGCCAAACGGAGAAATCAAGTACTCACTGCAAAGCCAAGATGACATTTCTCACTTATTCACAATTGATCCATCATCCGGAGTCATTCAGACGAAAGGAAAGCTGGACAGAGAAGTTCAAAACTTTGTGAGAATGCAAGCAGTTGCGACGGATAAGGTAGATCTTATTTAAACCACTGCAACAATAAATACTTTAGGGCAATCCTCCCCGAAACTCCACCGCATTAATTGAAATCACCATACTGGACGAAAATGACAATGTTCCTCAGTTTACGCAGCCCATTTACAACGTAACAATTGCCGAAAATGTGACGACGCCATTGGTTATTTTGAAAGTGGAAGCAAAAGATGCAGATGCCGGTCAGAATGGAGAAGTTCATTACAGCATTGTCACAAGGTAAATTAGTTTGGAAATCAAACAACTTTTAAATCAATTTGTTTTAGCACTTCGTCTTTGGCCAATTTGTTCTCAATGGATTATGACAGCGGAGAGCTGACATTGAGACAACCATTAGATTTAAAGCATTCACCGTATTTGCTTGTCATTCGCGCTAAAGATTCTGGACAACCTGCTTTATCTTCAACTGCCCATTGCTACGTTCATGTGATGGATATAAACGATCACGCGCCATCTTTTTTGCATGCGTCGCCGCTGCACACAATTTCTGTTGAAGAGAATGTCCGTGTAGGCTTTGAACTTGGCCGATTGTATGCTGTTGACGAAGATGGAGGCCGAAATGGTGAAGTCCGCTACAAACTGGAAGCTGAAAACAAAACTGCACCACAAACGTTTGAAATTGATGAAATGACTGGAGTGATCAGAACTGTTAGTGAGCTGGACAGAGAACAGCTTGATATTTACAACTTCAAGGTACATTTTGTTTCACAGGTTTTTGTTATCTAACTTGTTTAAATTTCAGGTGATTGCATCCGATTTGGGAACTCCGCCACTTTCTACCGAACTTCAATTGATTATTAAAGTATTGGATGAAAACGACAACGTGCCGAAGTTTGAGAAGGATTCATATGAACTGCAATTGTCAGAAGACACACCACGTGGAAAGCAACTATTGGAATTGAAAGCAACTGATGCGGATCTAGATCAAAAAATTAGGCAATTTTTTCTTTTTCGCAATCGTTCTTTACAGTTTTTGTTTTAGCTATAGAATTCAAAGTATGGATCGACCGTTATTTGCTTTGATTGAATTGAGTGCTGATGATGGAGCAATTTTAAGTTTAGGCCAAGTCGTTCAGTCCACTAGACGAAGAGATCAAACTGCGAGTGTCCGCAACAGATCAGGTAAACTGTTGTGAACTTGTTATTTCTAATTTTAATGCTTTTAGGGTGGCCTTCAAGGATTTGTTAATTTGACATTGAAGATCGTTGATGAAAACAGTGCACCGGTTTTTGTGGAAACGCCAATTTCTGTTCGCGTAATGAGAACGTTCCAATTGGATCAACAGTATTGCATGTGAAGGCAAAAGACAGTGATCGAGGTGCAAATTCGCAATTAGTCTACTCAATTGATCCAGAAGATTTCGGGTGAGACTTTTAAGGTCTATTTGGTTACTTAATCAAGTTTATTGCTGTTTAGAATTGATAACTCAACCGGAATCATATTTGTTGCAAAAGAATTGGACAGAGAACGCCGTTCAAGTTATTCCGTAACAGTTACTGTGACAGATGATGGAAATCCGCCGCTTTCTTCGTCGACAATTTTGGAGATTGTAATTGCTGATGGTGAGTGCTGGGTTTCAACGATATTTATGATGTTTACAAACAAATATAGTCAAAGAGCATTAAGCGCTAAAATCAAAGCGCTCCAAATTTAATGAGCAGCCATTCCCGACGAATTGGCTCTATTGCGCAATAGGCTATTAGCTTAGTCAGTTGGTGGCGACAAAAATTGGGCGCAAATTGCGTGTTTTGTAAAAGGGAGTGTGACCAGTTGGCACCCACAAATGAGATTTCAATATTGCAATAAACGAAGATGATGAAATGGGAAGTGATGAAACTGCTTGCTAGATTAATTAGAGTTGAAACGAACAAACTTTTAAGTATCAAGTTTAAAATAACTTTTAACTTGCAAAAACACTTTATTTCCTCTTTGTTTGCAACTGACCACCAGCGTTTCCGTGGGAAAATCAAGAGCCACGCGTTTCGGGACGCGCGCGGAAATCTAATATTATGGACATTCAGCGCTTGTGTTTGTTCTCCAACATTCAAGCAATGCCGCATGGTCAAATGTCATCAGGCCAATTTGGCGTGCGAGAGCAGTCAAAGAGATGGCCATTTAAGATGCGCAAAGAAAATTTTGAAAATTGGGACTGAAAAATGTTGCACAAAAAATAAGACAAGCATTTCAGTTAATGACAATCATCCACGTTTCTTAATCGACGCTTACCGAACATCAATTGCTGAAGACGCTGCTGTTGGAACAAGTTTTCTTCAAGTCCAAGCTGTAGATCCGGATGAAGGGCCGAATGGAATCATCGACTACTTCTTAAACGACACAGATCCGTTTATTAGAATGGACTATTTTCGACTGGATAGAACATCCGGATTGCTTCAAATTAACAAACCGCTGGACAGAGAAACAATTTCGAGGTACAAACTTGACAAGAACTGACAACAAACAAAAACACTATTTAGTTTTGACCTCCAAGTAATTGCTCGAGATCGTGGCCAGTCTCCACTGCAATCAACAGCTCAAATCCACATTACAGTGGAAGATGTCAACGGCAAGCTTATTCTTGCAGCTTAATAAATCATTTTTGCGTTTAGACAATGCTCCGGCGTTCCAGCAATCTGCTTACGATTTGTGGGTTGCAGAAAACTCTCCGTCTGGAACCGTGGTTGGGACTTTGATTGCATCAGATGCTGATGCAGGTCCAAATCAACGCATACAATTCAAGATATTTGGCGGTCCAGATGCACGACTTTTTGAAATTGAAGCAGACGAAGAGCAAAACGGAGTGGTGCGCATAAAAACACGACAAGAATTTGACTATGAAGCAAAATCAAACAAGTTTACGTCGAGTTGCAAGCGTTGAGGTTAGTTATTATTAACTTAAGTTTGCTAGTCTTGTTTATTTGAAAGTCTTTAGTGGTCAACTAAGCTCAACTGTTCCAATAACTATTCACATTAGTGATCAAAATGACAACCAACCGCAACTGAGTGACTTTATTGTTTTAATTGCTCATTTCGAAGACGAAGCAATTGATTCAAATCAAGTTGTTGGAACAATTCCGGCTTTGTAAGAATCCTTTTAAAGTTAAATACTACTTCCGTTTAGTGATCCTGACAAAAATGCAACACTTGAATATTACTTGGAGCCAAACGAGTTGTTAGAAGTTGAGTCAACAACAGGGAGTTTGAAATTGAAAAACGCGTGGCACAGACAACTGAATGTCGAAAGTCGAGCATGTGTATCGGGTACGTTTTAAAATTGCTCTTAAATATAAGAATTTGTTTAGACGGTCCAAACACTCGATGCGCTTCTGCTCAACTCATTTATGTTCACGTCGACAATGAAGCACTTCGACAATCTGTCACTCTCCAACTAGATTCAATAACACGAGACATCTTTATGGAACCTAATTTCATGCACAGATTTGCTGTTGCAATTGCTGAACTTGATGGCGAATGGTTGCCAGAAGATGTGAGAATTTTCGGTGTGGATGAGCAACGTTCAGATTCAAAAGTGCAAGTAAACGTCAGCTTCTTTGTTGTCAAAGAAGAGCAATTTGTTAGGTGAGTTTTTTCAAAGGATTTCAAAGGGTTTCAAAAGAGTCTTTTAAAAAACGCACAACGTTTATTAAATTTCTCTTTCCTCAACAACAACCCAAACACTTGCGTTTTAAGTGCGCATCCGACCAATCCTTTTATGCTTTTCTTTTCCAATGCCGCTCAATCAAGTGTTTTCGGCCCTTGGTTGAGCAATGGAAGTGACCGTTGGAATAAAAGTGTTGAATTTCCGTCTTTCAAACAAACGGGGATTTTCGGAGAGAAAATTTGATTTTGCAAAAAACTTGAAAAGAATTTTTTGTTGAAGAAAGGGAATGAACAAAGAAATGCAACAAATCAATCTGTTTATTTAGTCCATGGCGAATCGAACAAGCGGATCGACTTCAAATTGCTGGTTTGGAACACCAAGCACGTGTAGTTCGTGACGATTCCTGTGCTAATGAACCTTGTGCGTATTATCAACAATGTAAACGTTCCTTGAAATTCGACAAAGGAGGTCAAATACAAATGCACGAAACAGATAGTGTTTTGTTTCGGACAATGAACACGTTAAGAACATTTGCATGTGAATGTCCGCATGGCTTTACAAGTAAGTTTCTTTTTTGTTTGATCAAGTAATTTCTATTTACTTTCAGCAAATCCATTGCTTCCTGGCACATGCAATCAACGACTCAATCTTTGTTTCTCTCATTCATGTATGAACAACTCTACTTGCGTTCCAATGGAGAATGGTTATCGATGTAAATGCACAAATGAACGCACAGGTAACATTTGATTTCAAACATTCTAAAAATTTGCTCTGATCACAAAAAGTAAACAAAATGTCAATTTGTTTGGCGCTCTTTTTGACGAAACAGGCGAACATCTGTCTTTTTAAGTAATTAATTCCGGCTTGGTCGGATTTCCACTTTGTTTGGTGCGCGCAAATGAATGAACTGTGCGTGCCATGAATTGGCGCAAAAACTGGCATATGGTTTTTGAGGATTGAAAGGAAATTAGGAACTAAAAGGGATGTTGTAAATAATGCTTTTAATCAAATTCAAATCGATTCGTTATCTCGTTTCGTTCCAAATTAAAGTCCATTCACAGTCAATTAAATTCAAATTTACTCAGTCTCCAATGTCCACTCTCGTGCTGGCAAGTCTTCTTAATTCAATTTAATCAAAGCCGATTTCACACCAATATCGTTGAGCAACCAGTGGTCAACAACAAGTGTCCCTGGAGCTTTGTGGCCGGAGTGCTAAATTAGGCGCCTCGCGTCCTATTTAATTAGATGCTTCGGCTAACTCGTTGGTCCGTTTTCTTGCAAATGAGTCATTCATGCGCGCAACAGGCATTTTTAATTGGTTTAGCCAGCGGCGACGCTAATTTAAATAGACATCGAGAATTCAAGGGAGTAGTAAAATTGGCAATAAACGGAACAAAGACATTATGAAGTTTTAAAAGTTACAAGCTTAAAAATCTATTCTGAACTTTGTTTACCACTTTCAAGCGCGTTCACTCGCGCATATTAACTAATTTGATGTCTATACGCGTTAAGTCATGAGTGAATGCAACGAATGTTTCGGAAATAAGTGGAGTGGCCAGCGAAATGAGAAATTAGCATGTGTTAAGTGAGTGAAATTGAAATTAACATAATCAGTCAAATAAGTTAAATTGTAATTTGAGTTCAAAAGAAAAATGCTATTCAATTTAAAATGTCTACAAATTAATTGTTTGTTTGCGCAACCTTTGTACGAAAGATTAACACGCTTAGCGGACATTGGAGACTGCAATTATGCTAATCCCGCAAATGGACATGCAAATCAAGGAGCGTGTAAAGAAACATCTGCTCAAGTTGTTAGAGAAAAATAGAAACGAACAAATATTACAAATCAAATAAGTAAATTTTATTTCAGGTCCGTTATGTGAACTTTCACGTCGTGTTGACACTTGCTTGCCTGGATTTTGCCATTCAAATGCCGAATGTAGACTTGAAAACCGTCTTCAACAATGCGTAAATTGCCAATGGAGACCTCAAGATACGGATGAACAGTGTCGGTTGAAGATCTGTTTCATTTGGAGGCGACTTGACGAGCTTTTTGGTTGTTCCGATGGCACTTGGACGAATTGAATGGACATTAGAACTGGAATTTGCAACTGTTAGGTAGTAACAACTAAAAAGAGCTTTTAAATGTTCAACTTTAATTTTTAGTCAAAACGCTCTTCTTCTTCATTCCGCAACTCATTTGCACTCGTCAACAAACACGCCAACTGATTTCTTTGAACTGTCCATTCGTTCTGGTGTTCCACAATTAAAAGCTTCGTTAGGTGCTCCAGATCAAGTTATTGAAATGCAACTGGCTGATTGGAAAGAGAATCGAGTTGCAGACGGAGAGTGGCATAAACTGAAAGTGGAATTCAGAGACTGGGTAATTTTATTACATGTTATCAAAAACAACATTTGTTTATAGACTTTTCGTCTCTCGCTTGATAAATGCGATGCTGAACTTTCACTTCGCCACTCGCATACTCTTGGATATTCTCAATGTGCAGCTGAAGCTCGTTTTCCACTTCCTTCTGCATGCACTGAAGACTTGTCGATGCCATCATGTCAAAGATTCTTAGATTTGAGACCTTTTGTCCACTTAGGTGGAGCGCCTCATTTAACAAGCGGGCTAGGTGGATGTGTTCGTAATTTGAAGTTCAACGAACAACTAATTGACTTCTCAAACTTCAATGCAATGGAGAAGTTTGGTGAGTTTCTTGAGTGAACGTTTAAAACAACTTCTTTGTAATTTGTAGGAGATGTTCAACCAGGTTGTCGCCGTTTTCGTCCTGATTCGTGCACACAAGAAAATCACTGTCCGCAAGGCGCAAAATGTATAGATCAATGGGAAGGTCATTTATGCACTTGTCCGCATAAGTTGCATTCACATAAACCGTGCAATTTGGGTTTGTTCCTTTAACTAGCAAACCAATAAACACTTTGTATTTAGAACTTCCAAATGGCATTTCTCTTCAAGACGAAGAATCTTACGCTGAATGGCGTCTTCCATCAAAACCTCGTCATCAACAACTCCATTTTGAATTTCGAACTCGTGAACGCCGAACTCAAATAATGGCAACGGAATGGAAACAGAAACGCCGTGTCTTCTTGTTTCAACTGGACGGCGGAAAAGGTGCAGTAAAGTGGGGTGCTGATAGTTTCTTCTTTGCTTACGGAGATTTGGCAGACGGACGTTGGCATTCAGTTACAGTAGACTTCGAAAAAGGATCCGTTGTTATTGATCATTTGTATAAAAAAGTAAGTTAAAACGTTTTAAACTCCGCAACAACAACTTTTTAGCAACTGTGGCAACCTTCCGATGATGAAACCAATCAAAAACCATACACTTTGTACGCTGGCAACGTTCCATCAAGCGCTTATCCACATCAATTTTTGGGTTGTCTTCGTAACATTCATTTCGGTGGCATTTCTTTAAAAGTATGTTCTTCTTAAACATTCTTTAAACATTAACTATTTAGATAAACGATCAATCAAAAACAAAGCCGGACTGTCCAATTCCAAATCCTTGTTCTTCTAATTCGTGTCCAACGAATTCACAGTGTGTACGTGATTGGGATCGACATTCGTGCAAATGCATTCAAGGGCACGTCGGAGACCAATGTAAAGATGCGTGCAACGTTCGTGGACTTTGTCGAAACAATGGAACTTGTTCTAGAGTGGTTGGAAAAGAAGTATGTTTTAATTGAAGTTATTTAATTAAACATATGTTTAGCACGATTATGAATGCACATGTCCGGTCAACTTTTACGGTTTCAATTGCGAACACCAAAAAATTGAAGAAAAATGCCCTCCCGGATGGTTTGGTCAATTTGAGAGTTGTCAGAGATGTGATTGCCGAACAGACAGAGGCTTTGAAGCGGAATGTGATCAAAAAAACGGAAGATGCCAATGTCGTGCTGGGATGTTTTTGCAGGTTGTTTAACTTCAGTATTTTATTTAAAGTCCATTCTTTTTAGAACGATCGTTGCGTTCCTTGTGAATGCGGACATGGAAGTGCTAGTCAAAGTTGCGACTCCCTAACTGGACAATGTCAATGTTTGGGGGAATCTGAAGGACGTCGATGTGATCAATGTCAAAGAACAATAACTGGAAGAGTGCAATTGCTAGAAAGAGCGACTTTAAAATGTGTAGACTTGAGAGACAGGTGAACAATTTAAAAGAGTCAATTGACATTAAATGAACATATTTAAGATGTCCTTTATCAGCCGACGGAGGAATTAACTGGCCAACAACGATGCGTGGAGCTATATCTCGTCAGTCGTGTCCAGTAAGTTTTTAATAGATTTAATAAAAGCAATTCAATGTTTAGTACGGACAAATGGGTGTCGCAACACGTGAATGCAATAGACAAGGACAGTGGATGCGTGTTCGAGCATACAATTGCACTCATCCGTTGTTATTCGAGTTGTCAAAAAGAACTGGAATTGGAGGGCAAATGAGTGGTAATCAATTATTGAATATGCTTTTAAAAGAAGTAAGTTTACATTTAGATGCTCCACAACTTGCTCGTCAACTTCTTAATCTCACACGTTCCGACTTCTATCTCATTCGCGCAAGAAATCTCGATCTTTCAATTGATGCTCTTGTTCAACTAGTTTCTAATCAACAACAAGTCAAAAAACAACACTTGAAAGACTCCGATTTCACTCATCAGATTTTTTCTATTTTTGATCAATTGTTTGATCAGCAAATAGATGAAATGCAACTTCATGTGTTGTTAGGAAAACTGTACGAATATGGAGGCTTGTTGGCAAAAGTTCATACAAAGGTGCCTTATTTGAGACCGTTTCACTTTGAAGGGCATTCTGTTGGTAAGTAATCTTTGAACTAAGTAGACTCTTTACAATTAATGATTTTTAGACGTTTCAATTGAGCGCCAAGAAAGTTTTCAAAGAAAGAAGCGTCACTCACACACATCGACTCAATTGCAACCAATCAAGTTTGGTCTTCAGACAAAGAACACAACAATTTTCAAAGCATTTGTGAAGAGGAATTGTCGTTTAACGCCTTGTCGAAACTTTGGTGCTGAAATTTACATGTTGCAAGCAATGATCAATGAAAGGTTAGTTTCTAATTGCTTGAAGATTAATTTCTCTACTTTTAGTCTGCATCACAATCACTTTGGACCGATTCAAATTGTTTTCTTGCTGCGTGGCGACTCATCTGATGCTCAATGGTCATATCCAGAATGTTTAAGAGCTTCGATTTCAAAAGAAGATCCGTTGGAAGTAAAAAGAACAGACTACTTTGATGGAGCGCCAGAAACGACATTGGAATGGACAAGAAATGGTGGAGTGTTGATTGGACTGAACAGAACTCATGCAACTTGTCAATACAACTTGAATTCTGAAGGTAAATTGCAATTTAAGAACTGTAACATTCTGATCTTTAGACTCCGGCTCACTTTTTACACTGCAAATTCAACCGGACAGTGGAGCTCTTGTTCAATTCGCACTTGCTAACCACCTGCCTTACACTGCTCCTTTGTCGGCAGCTTTTGCACTGTTTCTTTGTTTGTTGGCTCTGTTGGCTACTGTTTTTCGATCACGAGTACACATGCGCAGCGTGCGATTTGCCTTCATCCTGTCTTTTATTTTGAATGGAACGACAATGTTTTTGTTGCAACGGGTTGCTTTCAATTCGGTTAGTTTTAAATTTATTAAAGAACATCTTTAACGTTTAAATCTTTTAAACAAACAACAACAATATACAGATATAAACAAATCAAATCATCTTTAATCACTATAGTTTGACAAATTTGACATCCGCATCCGACCATCTTCTTCGTGTAAAGCACGAGGCCTAAAACTATATTCAATTCTGACTCTAATTTCAAAGCATACCGTTTTGGAGTTTTCGATTCAACTTCATCTTCACTTCCGTGACATATTTCAAAAAAGATCCAACAACAGAAAAAGTAGAAACAGCATTGCAGTAAAACGATGATCAAATTGGCAATAGTTAGACCAACACTCCAGTGACACAGATCCAGCGTTTCTTCTTTTAAGCAAAATGTGTTTGAGTTCATAATTAGAATCATAATGTCGCCAAGAAATTGAACAAAAAGACATACAAACTGTAAACAAAACTAGAAATGAGTTAGATAGATTTTAAAAGCTTGTTAGAAAAAGTTTTTATACTTGAAACTTTTAAACAATTTATGTACAATGTTTACCTGAAAACCGCCAAAATACAAATAGACCGGTGGAGAGAAATTAATGCAAGGACATTTAAATATCTCCTGAAAGTGATTAAATGTTCGTTCAAACAAAGTGTGCAAATTGACTTACAACTTTTTGCATGCACGCACAATTAAAAATGTCCTAAATAGAATTTGATTATGGTTTTAGCAACTAGAAAGCTTACTTCCGTCCGTGTAAAGTTCCATAAAAATCCAATCAGTAGAAAGACGGAAAATGAATTGAATGAACCGATGACCATTAACGGAATGTTTTCACTTATGAAACAGAAAGCAGCAATAATAGCGTGGAAACCGGTGAGGAAAATCATTGTAAAGCCCATGCACCAAAACACAGAAACATGATGTGTTTTTAACTTTCCCGTCGACTGTTTAAAATTGTCTTGATTTAAGTTTTAAACACAAACAAACAAAGCAGTGGAAAGGACAGAACAGTAACAAACGGGAAAGCAACAAAAACACAAAAGCTTCAAAACTTACCCAGTTGTTGATGCGATCCATACTTCTCGAAGTCCGATCCGAACTAAACATCTCAAATGAAAATGGGAAACTCCTACTCAAAAGCACCGCAATAACAAAGAACGACGTCATTCGGACATGCTGAGCTGGCCTAATTTTGATGGGATAACTCAAAGGCATGTCGCAACCGCCATTTATTGATCAACAAATGACTAAAGGGCGTTTGGCAGTTGCATGTTTTCTATTGTGACCGCGCAATCAATGAGGTGGGAAATTCTTTAGCCAGACTGTCAAGGGTGGCGTAATCTTTTAATTGGGATTAATCTCCTTCTTTTACTGTTTGTTGTACTCGAAAACAGATATGAAAAATAAGCATTTGTTCAAAAAGGTTTACTTGTTGAACAAAGTCCGCAACACCGCTTCCGTTCCTTAAAGTCTTTAAAATCTCAATTTTTATCAAATGAACACTCGGACACCAATTATTTCATATGACTAACTGTATCAGCCGCAGTCTTTACGCAAACCAATTCAAACTCAAAATAATCAATTGTCGTCATTGCTGATAGTCACGTTTCGGCAAATTATCACTGAACGCGACTTAAAATAAGAGTGCATTCTTTTGCATGAAATGCTGACCGCCAATATTTGAAGATGCATCGGAAATTAATGTTTACACGGCTACTACTTGGCGCAAATATTCAATGTGTTTGAAAGGTTTGGTTTAAAAGTTGCTAGTTTGAATATAGCTTTAAAGATCAAATATGAAAATTGCGTTTTTGCATGCTTTTCTCTAAATAAACAACTTTTTGCTCTTTTTGGTCCACCCAGCAGAACGTCTAATTAAATAATGTTATTAAAATGACTTTAGCGTCTTTTCGAGTCGAATTCCAAGCGTTTTAAATCAACTGAACGCTACCGTAAAAGTTTACGTAAATACAGGGACTACAAAAATGAATACGATAATTTACGCAAACAAAGACGCAATTCTTGCAAAACGGGCTTTTAAAGACTTAAAAACGCAAATCTTTCTTCCAGTGATAACGAAATCATTGCTAATTACTATTTTCCAAGAAATTAAACTGATAACTTTGTGCGTAGTTGTGAAGGGAAAAACGCAAAAAATACAATATGTCTCGGCGAAAAGGTGAAGATAACAATGCGTGTTTTGGTAAGATATTGTGCGATCGACCTAAATACGTTTGATAGACGTGTTGATGAAATTCGTGACTGTAATTGAAACTTAAAAACAAATCTTTACAACTAAAAGGATTTAAATTTAGATGTTCTGTTCCGTCCGCAACGCTCTTCTCTCATACCTCCTTTCCGCTCAATACATCTGGATTCTGATTTTGGCACTAAACACTTATCGACTTCTTTGCGACGAGAAGCCTCAACGCCGAATCACTCTTTGCTTCTCAGCTGGCCTCATTTTGCCGTGTTTATTGTGCACATTGTCATTTATTTTTGGTTCGGGCTGCTCTTTACAGCTTGGTGCTCAGAACTTGTGGTTTGTTGCTGGACCAAGTGCATTGATTCTAGTACTTACATTCTACGTTATGGCAACATCTTTGTTATTGGCATGCAACAAGAAAGACAAAAGTGGAGACCGAAAAGCAGCCGGACATTTGATGTTGTGGCTGGCAATAATGGCAATCTTGTGTACTGCTCATTCATCGATTTGTCTCTACAACTTGGGGCAATTCAGTTCGTATCCGATGTTAATAGAAGCAATTTCTAACATCACACTTGTTTTCACGTCGATTTACATTTTTGTTTGGGCTAACTTTTTGTCAAAAGAGGTTCGTTTAAAAAACTTCTTTAGTTGATTGTTTTAATGCGACTTTTAAATTTCAGCAAAGTCCAAACCGCAAAAATGAATTTTGGCTGAACGACGAGGCAACAAAGCAAAAAATGACAAATGAACCGGACTACCAAAAGCCGTTGTTAAGTGGACAGTTGAATAGTGAGTTTTATAAAGGTGTTGATGTAATTTAAAAGTGAGCAATTCCAGTTCATCAACAAATCCAACCATGTACCGATTGGCAGCCAGATCTAATGATGGACACTTACATTCATCATACGCTTCAACGTTCACTTCAGCCGTCTCAATTAGCAAGTTTACCAAGAACAATTGGTCATTATGAGGAGACGGCATACGGACAACGATATGCGAGGTATTTAAACTTTTGTTACATCCTAGTTTATTAACTAACAAACTTCAGCGCACTTCGTGACACTCCTCCGTCGTTGCGAGGAAGCGTTGGCCGTTCACCAAAACTTCCTGCCTATCACCACACACTACGTATTGCTCAAAATCCTCTAAGTGACTTGAACGATCAAGCGGAATTGAGTGAAACGTATTATGAATATAGAGGAAGGCAAAGGCCATCGTGTACAACGTTTACTTGATCTCCAATTGCTTTTTAATGTTTTAACTTGAATGGAAGAATAAAAAGATTTTATTCAAAAACATCAATGAGATTATGATGAATGCACAAAATTGATAGTATGTTTCAAAGAACATTTTAAAGACTGTTAAATTAGAATTACATCAAAATAAGTCGGTCAATTTTTACAAACAAATGGCGGAAATAAAAGTAAACAAAGTTGCCAATCTGTTGTTACGATTATCTTCTTGCCTCTTCGGCCAACAACGAAGAATCAACAGATGAAGAAGGATGTCTCATTGAGTCACTTGGCGTGCGACGTCCTTTTGTTGCTTGCCATTTCCGAAAACGTTGATATGCAAAATAGCCAAGAGTGCCAATAATCGATGCGGTGATGAAGCCAACAATTGTGACTGCGTACCATGGAAAGTTGCTTGGATAGTGTTCTTCCCGGTGAGTGGCTGTAATTAAACAGTTGTTACACTGAATCAATTTTAATATCCACACTTACCTTTGACTTTCTCAACTTTTTGGCGGTTCAGTCGTTGTCGTCGATGTCTTTTCTTTCTTCTGCTTACGTGGCCGAGCAGTAGTTCCATCTTTCTGTGCCAAATACGAGCGAGTTGTACGTTCATTGTCCTTTTCAATTGAGTCGCCGTCCACTTTTGCTTCTTCCTGGAGTTGCTTTGGCGGGAAAGAAGACAATTTGACTTCCTGCTCAATGATCAAAGGTTTTGGCTGAGGTTTGGAAGGAGGCAAATTAGCAATTTGTGTGGTAGTTGAAATAGACGAAGAAGATTCAAGTGGAGGCGAGAGGAGTCTGGAATTTAAAGGTATTGCTTTGATGTTTAAATAAAACTCACTTTTCATCGACAACTTTTTGCTGCCCTGCTTCCGTAGTTGTTGTGATTTTGCGAGTAGGAGCTTTGCGGACATCTGGCGACTCAGTTGGTGGAACGGCTAAAATGTACTTATTTAATTAATCCTGATTTGGATAGGCAGCAACCTGTTATGTTCCGAGCAAAGATTCTTGGAGGCAAGTTTGTTGGCCAACGACCACGATTCTGCTTAAACATCTCAAACTTTGACTTCATTAACATTTCAGTCTTTCCATTGCAAAAGCGATTGGCGCAACAGCAAGTAAACTAGAAATTTGACATGAAAAAAGCGTATTGTCTTTAAACTTACAACGCCTTTGTACATTAAACATCCAGCTTTTGTGCACATCTGTTCCTGGGCGCAGCCGACATTTTGCCCGTTCTAAAAATGTATTTTCAAGTTACACTCGTTTGATTTAAAATTGGGGATTCAAAAATGTTTTATTCCTCGTAAAATCCCAAAGCGTCGTAACAGAGTCCAGTTTCGCAGACATTGCCGCTGTCTCCGGCACATTTGAATTCTTTGTAGATGTGTGGAAGCGACTAAAAGTTCTTATTGTTGTTTAATCATTTGTGACCACAAAGTTTGCAATTTAAACTTTGACACTACAAGCGTCAATTTTTCCGAAACACAATGACTAACATTTTTGACATTTATAGTGTCTGCTTTAGAACAAACACTTTTGATTAGGAATTTGCGTCCAAAATTTGAAAGAAAGGAAAAACAATAGAACTTGTGAAACGGTTTCGGGTCGTTTGTGTTTAAATTGAATGGAATTGCTTTGAATGACGAAGCTTTGGTTACAAAAACACATTTAGCTTAGTTGCTGAAGTTGATGCAGATTTTGTGTTTAAAGATATTTTAATTCTTGAAATTCTGCCAATTTCTACCGTTTTCTTCAGCTGCCAGTTCTTAAAACATCAAATCAATGACAATCACCACCCACTTTGGCCTACCAATACCACTCCGCAGTTTCAGCGAAAAAACAAACAATTGGTCCCGTGTTTTAAGCGACCATAAAATTCGCGGCAAAAGCTTATGAACTCATCAATCAATCATAATTCGTCTTTTTGTCAAGAAGAATCCGTCAAGCAAAGTTTTCTTGAAAAGATCCTGCGGTGTTGACTTTTTGTGACAATTTGAGAGGTGACAAGAAAAAAAGACTGAAAAATCAAATGAAGAAAAGGTGTCAACCATGTGACGACAAAACTGATGTGAATGATCTTGCAAAAAGATCTCAATTATATCTTCAAAGTTCTAAAGTTTACAAGAAAGCGCAAGTTTTAACATTATCTTTAAAGTTTAAAGTTAATCAATTAGAACTCACCACTCCTTCTCGTGTCCAAATTATTAGAAGTACAAATAACGCACACAGATTCCGCATCTTTGCCGTCTTTTCAATGAAACAATAGGACAGCATTTAAATAGCAGTTAAACAGCAATTGAATAGAAGTGTTCAACAAAATAAGAACGGAATAAAAAGAAAACTAGTAGAGCTCCTCAAATTGTAGCCAAACAAACAAATCCGAATAGTCGCCAATGGAATTTATGTTAAAAACAGCTGTTAATTACTCAATTAACACTCCGAAACAACAAAACAACTAACAATTTCGGATCTAGAAACACAAAAAATCGTTTTCGCACACACGAAAGGAACGTGATTTTTTGCTACTCAACGGCAAGGACGCCTGTTTTTTGATGAAAAAGCCAAGGGCAATTAGAGAGGAAATTCGGTTGGCCGAGACGGCAATGAGAGGGAGTAGGCGTTTTCTTTTTGAGTCCCAGTGATTGTTTCAAAAGCAATCAAATGCAGTAACAGTTTAATAAGTAGCTTGTAGAATTTAATGTAAATACTGATTAGAATAATGATTACAATTGTTTAACAAACTCTCGACTTGGCTCTTTTATTTTACCTGAAACAACTGAAATTAATTAACTCGCTTGCAACATGTCATTAATTTCAATCGAAAAGCAAAAACAAGCGACAAATAATTACACGGACAGGAAGTCTCACGCAACTTGGCTATTAATCAAGAACAGAAAGTGTTGAAAACTTCTTTAAATTGAGTTTTAATCAAAATCATCTTTGCAGAATTATGCACTCAATCAAAACGAATGGCACGGATCAACGCAAAAAGGCTTTTGTTTACACGTTCAAATGCTGCCAAAATGAAGGATGAGAAAAAACAATAGAGGCGAGAGGGCAAAGATTTATTGGGTGCAAAGATTGGAATTAGGCTTGTTAATTTTAGTGGCTTTCTTCTCAATTTATGGGCCATTTGCGAGTTGATTTATTCGAAAAAGATGAGAAAGTTAACGGAGTTAAAAATAGATAAAAAGTACAAGTAACTGTTTTAAATAGTCTTGAAATGTTCAATCATCTCTTTTCAAAACTCTAAACGTGAATGCGCAGACAACGCACTCCAATTCAATAAGCGAAACATCTTTCCATCGCAAATATTTTCACGCCTTCTTTTCATTTCAATGTTTGGACACAAAAAACGTCCATGATGAATAATGCAAAGAAATGTGGAAGACAAATTTTAAAAATGCGTTTGTTTGAAATAGTTCTTGATCATGAGCTTTCAATTAAGTTTAAAACTACATAATCAACTTGATCAACTTGATTGACTACAAACAATTTTACAACTGTTTAAATTGACAAACCTCAGCAAAAAACACTTGTCATAATGTTTTCGTCGCCATTAGTCATAAAATTTTATTGTTTTTTGATAAAGCAACGCCGAAAATTGCAAATTTAGAATGGACATTTCAAAAGGTAACAAAAAAACAGGCCCACACCTTACGTTTTATAGTCGTCGTGCTTTGAGGCGCAAGGCGGCATTTTCAAAAATGACCATTTGATGATTCTGTATGTGATGACAGATATGAAACGGGAATTTGATCAAAACTTCTAAACCAAGCTTACAAAACGCCAAACATCTCTAACTGTCAACATAAACTTTGTTTAATAACCGCTTTGTCAATGAAAACAACACAGGAAGCGGTAGCACATTTTCATATCAAAGGAGATGCCAATCCGCAGAAAGAAATCGGTTGAATGGGTGTTGTTGGTGGCGGTCGAAAATGATTAATTGTAGTTCACGCCTTTTCCCGTTCGCAAAAAAGTTTTGTGGAATTTTTGGAAGCACTAATAAAAGTTGCGTAAAGACTTTCAAATAGAATCAAACCATTAAAGCAATCGAAATTCAAAGCAAACTTAAATTTCGTCCCTTTTTCTTGTATGTTCTCTAAATTGATGAGTTTCTATTGTTTGAAGGGTGCGAAAAGCGCAACGAAATTAATCTTCACGTCTGTTACGCATTAGAAAGCGAACGCCGCTCAATTAACAAGGGAAAAGAAGAGCCAAAAAAGACAGGCCAAATTAATTTGCTGAATCAAAACATCTGAATTTGTTTACGGGATCTTTTTTGAAAGTGGCTACTCAAAAAACGTGACCAAAACTGTAAACAAACCAAACAGAAATAAACACTGCGCATTATTCACAAATGACTCAAATGATTCAAAAGTGTCTTTTAATCTTGGACTTCCATTAAAGAACTCTTTCCCAAACCTAAACACAAATCCCTTTTGACAAATTTTGCACAATTCATGCGACTCGATTCCCAAACAAATTTACGGACGATCGTTGCGCGCGCGGCCTTCTCTTTCATTTGCCACATATGAAAAACAGTCATGCTCTCTTGTCCACGTTAGACGAGTTGTGGCTATTTTTGTTGAACGGAATGTTCTGTTTTTGAATAAAAATCAATCAAACACAAACAACTAGTAACAATCTCAAAGCTCGCTAAATCAAATAAAGAAGATCAGCGCGAAATTTGACACTTTTGCAATTTTTGCGCAACCTCTTGCAACAATTAATAACTTGTCGCCGAGAGCTTCCGAAAACAAGCTCTTTAACGCGTGCAAGGTGTCAAAGGACGTAGTAGATTTTAGAATCTATAACTTAAAAAGAATTGTTTTAACAAACTTTAAGAGAACAAAAATAACCTTCAAACTCTACCATATTCACTTACGCTTCAGCCTCCATCGTCTTCAAATTTCTCGATCACGTAAAGTGCCGGATATTTATTTGCGCGTCCCGAGAAACACCATTCAGGTGGATTAAAATTCACTTAACGCCCTCACACCTCCAGCACCCGCCTCGAAGATGGATTTTAAGCGCCGCAACCATGTAAATAAAATCGAATGATGCGTGTCGGAAGCGTAAAATTTGCATAATGGAGGGACGTGGTTGATCAACAATGGCGTTTATTAATCTTCGGACGCCTTTTGTGAAATGTAGTCGATTCAAATGCAAATTCTCAAACGGATAAGTTCGTAATGGACTTTGTGCGTTTAAATGTTTAATGGAGTTCAAACACATTTTGTAGATCAAACAAACAAGTTTGAAACTCATAATTTATTCAATTTACACGTAAAAACGATGTCCAGCAAATAACTCAACGTTGTTCTAATTCTTGCTTTTCGTGATCGATCAAAATTTGTTCGTACTTCACAACAACTGCATTAATTTCATTTCGAAACTGACGAGCAATGTGAGCCAAGTTTGCGGTAATCAAGTCGTTGTTTGTAGAATTAACAGCGAGAGTGCAAGGTGCCATTTGAGCTTTGTTGTTGATTGAATTGACACTAAATATGTTTTAAAGACTATAAGGACTGTTTTAAAGCTTACGTTGTAGTTTCATTACTCGTATGTCCAAATTCGTATTTGTTACGTTTGATACCGTTTATTCCAACCGGAGAACCTCTGCGTTTGCGCTCAATTAGCTTTTGTTGTTGTTGTTGAATCAAATTGTCGATGTTCAACGGTTGATTTGAAGCTTCACTGCCGTTTAAAGACTCTCCATTCACATTTGATGCCAACATTGAAATGCATTCTCTTAAAAATGTGTTGAAGTTACTGTTGTGTTTTAAAATACTTACTCGTAAGAAGAAAAAGCTGTTTGCTCCGGTTTTAACAAGAAGCTCATTCGATCAAAGAATTTAAACTTGATGTTCGACAAATCTTTGCCTTTCTTTGTTGTTCGCTTTTTTGTGTAGTAAGTAAAGTTTTCGCGCAAAGTTTTCCAGACTCTTCGGACCACATCAACTAAAATTGAAAAACAATTAATATTTAGATAGTTTAAACAGATCAACTTACGTGTGTACATTCTTTCTTCGCCTGCAATCTTTTCATTCATCTCGTCGACCATAATTTCGAATGCTTCTTTTTGCTTGCCACGTTTACCGTCTTCTTCATAGCTTGTGTCCCAAATAATTTGATAGTTACGCATTGTGTCAATTAACAATGCCTTGTCTTCATCTGTGATCTCTTCATAACGGATTTTGTGCAGAGTATCGGAACCAGATGCCACGGACGGAGTTTGATGTTGCTCGTCATATTCGTTTTCGTCAATTGCCATGTCGGCCATTTTTCTTAAATGAAATAACTTTTGTTGATGTCTAAAAGAACGACGCGATAGAAGTTAAATTCTTCAAACACCTATTTAAAACATTCTTTTCAAAAAGGACGCAAAGAACCCAAAACACCAGCGCTTCAACTAAAATTTTGTGTGCGGATTTTTCTGCTCAACCCTGCCTATTCATTTAGGTGCTGCCTTGTGTGACAACAAAAGCTTGAATGTTGGCGGACACACATAAGAATTTTGCGAGCAGAAGTTTTTCTCATGCAATCAAAGAAAAGTTTTTTGTTGTATGCAATGAGGTACACACCGCTTTGTATTGTCAAATAGTTGAGATTAGAGGATTGAAGTTCTTGCAAAAACCGTGCAAAAAGTACCGTAAAACAGTGACGTTGCAATTCAAATGAATAAACAAATAACAAATTCAATGCAGATGTTTTTTACAGGCAACTTCGATTTAACAGAAACAACACGCATTTGCTTTTCTAACAGGTGTAAAATTATTTTTTGAAAATATTGATTCTCACAAAGAAAGCTTTAGTTCTCATAAAGCTTTAGTTCTTATAGATTTTCTGCTCTCGCTCGAATCATTTTAATTTTTGTGTGTTTCAGAGCAGAAGTTCCAGCGTATGTCGAACATTCAGAATCTCAATAAGGCGAAGGGTAAAGTTTCAACAATGAATATTCTTTAATTTAATGACTTTTTAGATGCCTTTGAGCAGCTAGAAGAAGAGGATGGGACGTATCAAGGCCTTATTCACATCCGAATTCAGCAACGCACTGGCCGAAAAACCATCACAACGGTGCAAGGCATAGATCCAGCTTACGCATTGGACCGTATTCTCCGCTATATGAAAAAGGTTAGTCCGTTTACGGTTTCTTGAAGTTATTTTAATTCGCTTCTTTAGGAATACAGTTGCAATGGAACAAGTAAGTAGCAGATTTTATGTATTTATTAATGATCTTTTAGTCGTCAACCACAAAGAATACGGCGAGGTTATTCAAATGACAGGCGATCAGCGTCAGCACGTCAAAGACTTCTTATGCAAGGTTGGAATCGCAAAAGAAGAGAACTGCAAGGTGCACGGTTTCTAAGAGCTTTTGCATCATTTGTTCAGAATAAATTTATGGTTACTTATTTGTTTTTACTGTGTTTATTCGAAATAATTTACAACGATTGAACCCGTAATTCAGAAATTGATGATTTAAACTCAGTTCTTTGATGTGTCTTTCTTGCTCGTCGTCGTTTCCTTCATTTCCACATCTTCTGTTTCTTTAGTTTGTTCAGTTGCACCTCCGGATTTGGAAAAGAAATCGCTCATATCTCGTTCTCTGATTTTCATTATGAAGTCATTTTTAAGTCGCAGTTGTTCCTAAAAGAGCACTGACAATGAAACAAGAGTTTTTAAAGTAAATCTAACCTGAAGTGCTGAGATTCTTTGTGATTGCGTCTCCATATCCGAATCAATGTTGGGCAATGCATTTATTGAGGCACGCAAGCTTTCCAGTGCTGTACGAACTTGATTTACTTTGGCTTGAAGAGCGCCTTGCTGGTTGGTAGTTCGAGATCCGACACTGAAATTAATTTTAAACACTAGTTTCAAATATGTTTACTTACGCTGACACCAATCCCATAACGCTCTGACTTAAATTGGCTGAAGCATCTCTACATTTTTGAACAGTACCATTTCGTTTTGCCGAAGGATCTGGACGTGAGGTCATTTTTAAACAGGTTCAAAGCGCTTAAATAGTAATGAAAAAATTCTGCACTCTAAACAAAACGGCAGCTAAAATTATCGTTTTAAGACTAACTCCAAGACACATTCATTTAATTTTAAGTAAATATCTTTAAGTTATTAATATTCGTATGGAATTTGCACACGAATCTCCATGGGAAACATAACTGAATATGAAAATTCACATCAAGGTCTAGAAACTTCATTGAAGATCAAACAGAATCAAAACTTGACAATAAATTGTCAAAAGGAAAGCAATTTTCACTGCTTTTGCCGGGAAACTTAAAATCAAATTCATTTCTGCGCTTGCTCATTCGCTTTCAATCGACTTTCGAAAGTTTATCAGTTTCGGTAGCGTTCTTGTTTAAAAATATGTGTTTACCGAGTCGCGTATTTAACGAGTGGCGAGAGCGTTGTTCTAAACATAGATACAATTTTGAAACCTCGATTTAAAATGTTTATCGCTACATTGAATAGACGTACTTAGAATACTTAAATTTTCAGTTTATTGCAATGGATCATCAACGGTCTGATAACGCTGAAAACTTCAAATCACCGCCGAGTCAAAAAGACTTTGATCATTTCATGGAACACAACGATGTGACTGGTTTTACAACCGATTCAAAGAAGGTATACTAACTTTTTATTTATCGTAAAAGCATTTAATAGACATTTTAGCTTCCAAGTACTCCGGCTATTCAACGTTTGCATAAAACTTTACGTGAATTCAATGTCCACTCACCAAGTGACTCAATTTTGTCGCCGTGCTCTCAAAAGTTGGCCGATGCAGATCGTGTGCGAAAAGGACATCAGGCAAGAAAACATCCAAACTTTTAAAATCCTGTTACAACACTTATTTGTTTGTTTCTAGGCTCACAACCAAGCTCAAAAACAAAAGACATTGAAGTCTAAGTACGGAAATGCAAATGAGCGGCCTGTGATGAGCTTTGAAAGTGACGAAGACGAAGCGGCTACCAATTCCAAACAAGAGAGTCGCAAATAAGCAACAGATTTTTATGTGTTCAATCAATATTCATCTACCGATTCCACATTCTCGAATTGTTTGATCTGGAACTTTCAAATGTAACAATCATACTCACTTATTCAATGTATAAATTTGTTATCTGTATTCGTTGGCTTTAACTGATAATGTGGTTTTAAATTTTTACTTCCTTATTTAAGTTTCCAAGGCTTCTTTTTTGCCTACTGGAACAAAAATTTGGGCGCGGATTTCAAGCAATTTGCAGCCAGCCAACTAGACTAATCTCATTTCATTTTGTTCTTTTGTTAGTTTAAAGTTGCGAAAACAAGAGAAGCGCTAATTTTTCGGAAAGTTTTTTTCACTTCCGAATAAACAAACGATTGCTTTGTTGTTGTTGGCTGTGCGAATACGGTAGAACAGTAAGTCGTTTGTTTAGATTTTGGTTCTTTGGCCTGAGACTTTTTAGATGTCTGGCGCTCTTTGCTGTTCAGTTTGTCTACTCATGTTTTAAACTCATTTTATTCATTCAATTGAATTAGTCGATTAAAAAACTCAGCTTGATTCCTTCTCGAAATTTTTTATCTCAAAGTCCGCCGCTTTATAGATTTACATGATTTATTGCCCATGTGGCCAATATACAAAGCTTTCTTTTCACATTGTTGACCGCCAAATTGCTCCCCTTGTGTACGCTTATCAAATGCAAATCTTTTGGTGTAGCTGATTTTCATGGCGCGGGGTTTGACGGTTTGTCCAATTTAGTTTGACAGGATATACTTTTGCCGAAGAATTTGAGTGTTTTTAAACTAGTTGCCTCAACAACTAAGATCTCTTTAATCTTCACGTCTTTGTTTAGTCTTGGTTTTAAATTGGCTTGTGTATAAAAACTGCATGGAGACAAGCGGAAAAGAATCTCAACTGAAATAGATGCGCCCCCAAAAGATGCGAGGCCAAAGGCCATTGTGTTTCGATGGGAAGAATGCCGAAATGAGGGACAATTTGTTTTGTTTATTTGTGCGCACGGCATTTTCGAAACCGAGATGAAAAGACGAAGCGGTTTTAAGCAAAAATGCTTTTAGTTGTTTTTGAATTTTTGTGTGGTACAAGATGTTTTGACGAATGAATTTAATGTTATCTCTGCTACTGCTATTAATATTTAACTTATTTACGTAAGTCGTTACTGTAATTACTGTAATTCCTTTAAAAGTCCATACTCTAATCAACAAAAAGCTCTATTAAGATTATTAATTCTTTACACAAAGTTCATTTGATGAAAAGAAAGTCTTTTTCGTTCAGTTCATTCAAAGGAATAATCATTTTCTCATTAGTCTTTGTCTGCGCGCAAGTAACCAAAAGCATAAATATCTATGATAAAGATCGGAATCAAAGGTTTTGTGGCTAGATTTCAGGTGCCAGACGATTAACTTTTGATCTTTAAACTTCATTCAATTCTCCGGTTTAAATTTGACAACACTAAAGAATGTTGCCGTCTTCTTTACGCCATCATCAAGACCATCAAAATTATGCAACACCGAGCGAACAAACAAAATTTTGCGCGCGCCAATTGCCAAATATGAAATGAAACGGCCAATTTGACCTTCAAGCCCGTTTCTTCTTTTCTCCTAGGGTGCCAGCCGATGTTTAATGGCCGAAAAGCTAAATTGGATCTTTTGTCTTCCGGCGACCGCCTCTCTACCCATATTGGGCTTGAGGGAATTCCACACAAGGTTCTCACTTTTGTCTAAATATCCGAGGAGGTTTGAAAGAAATTTCAGAGTCTTCTGCTAAAAGTTTCAAATCTGGCTTTCTTTTTGATTCCAGTTATTTTCGATGTTTGATGAGTTTTTCTTTTAACGCTTTTTGTTTTTGTAAGTTTGAATATTTCTGCTGAATTTAAATGTTTCATTGCAAAGTTGTCTACAAATGAACGCCGAAACATCACTTTTGCTGTGTTTTTTAGTTTATCAGATGTTCTCTCTTGGGAGCGCAAATTCGTTTTTTGATTTGCTTTTTTGTCCACAAGTGTTTTTTAGACAAGTTTATCAACTTCATGTCAATCATTTAACAAAAGAGAACATTTTTAAATTTTCATTGCTTTTAATAACTCTGCCTCGCCTCGTGCCCACATGGCTTTTAGAAAATTGTTGAGCTAAACGGGCCGAAAGGTAATCCGAAACCGTTACGTCTTTGCCTTTAAATAACCGTTAAAGAGCATCCGGTTTGATAGTTGCTCAGGTGGAACTAAAACTTATGGACGGAATTGAAAAGAGCCAAACGTCACTTTGATTTCGATTTGGGGTTTAGATTGTTTTATTCGTTGCGATCAAGCAGAACTTGTTTATTCGGCTTAAACTTGCACTTTTACTTCAAACACTTCATTATTTTTACAAACATGTTCATTTCCTACCAACTGTTTCACACTTTTTAAGTATGCAATAGAGTATAAATTTGATTACCGACAAAAAACTGTACACTCCGAACCTCAATCACACATGTTTTTGCTCCAGACGCGTGCCAACAAACCCCCACTGTGTGGAGCCTATTCAACGAAAGCAATGTGCCGTTTGACTTGCGGCGGCGCCTTTTGTGCCCTTCCGGTCGTGAACTTTGCCAAACACCAAATGCGTTATTGTTCAAAAAAAAAATGGGACGGAAGAAGCAAAATTTTGGTGATAGTTTTCTGTGATTTCTGTTAGCCTGGAAGATTCTTGTTGACTTTTAAAAAGATAGTTGAAGAAATGCATAGATTGATGTTTTGACAGTAAACTTTGAGGCTTTGTTGCGCTAAAAATACATATCACAACTTCGTTTGCATTAATGAATAAATTAGGGCGGCATTCTTAAGTCAACTAGCGAGTTATGCAATCACGCGTCTTTCTTTTAATTATTTTCGTGTCTAACATTGAAATTGCACAATTTCAGATTTAGCTCAAAACTGCCTCTCGTTGCTGCATGCACATTTATCAGTTATTATCATCATTATTGTTTAAATGCCGAATGTGCGCTTGAGGCCATCGGGTCATTTGACGCTTCAAGTTTGCCTTCTCGTCTCTTTCATTAGCGTTTTGACGTTAGCTGGTGAGTTTTCTATTGTCTTCTTTGTTTGGCAAAAAGCGTTTAGAACTTTTTGTGCAAAAAAGTCGAAAGAGATCTTTGTTATTTGTATTTACTGAGAAACGTAATAAAAGTACAGAGTGGTCTACGTCATTCAAATAATTTATGTTTAGACGAAGTCAGATGTTTTTGCGATCGTCTATCATGTCCAGGAACGTCGGTTTGCACTGGAAAGTGGTGTCTTGTTGGCATAAGCACAGAAGGTTTGATTCCTTAAGTTTTAATCTATAAATGTGCAATATTTAAAGGCGGAACAGGCCACTTGGAACAGATTTGCGGTTGGGACGAAAGGTATTGTATAGAAACTTTGTTCAACACATTTAAACTTTGTTGTTTTCAGAGATCGTCCACTTGATTGCGAAAAGAATTGGGACAGATGGGCTGAAGTGAGTCTTTTAAATAATCAAGCACCTCAATTCAACTGCTTTCAGGTCTGTGCATGCGACGAACCTCCTTTGTAACACTTTTGCTTATTTGCGTACTAATATTGACAAAAATGCTCAAGAAGAGATGGGATTGTTTGCATCGGATAGTGTAAGTTCTAGAATTAACAATCTCCATCATCCAACGTTGTTTAGAAGAAAATGGGCAACGGACACTCGGGTCGACGTGGTTGGTATCAAGGCGGAAACCTTATAATCCTGTTAGTTATATTGCCGTTAGTAGTTGGCGGACTTGCAGTTTGTCTTGTTTTTGTGAACTATCACTGTAAAATGAATTGATCTGTTTTATTGAAGAAATGCCATCCAATAAAGTTTTAAATTAATGTTCGCATTGAAACAAATTAAGAAGAGAACAAGAGACGACGAGCAAGTGCTTGAAAGTTCTCAGTTGCCACCAAACGTCGGCATTCCCGTACAAGTTCATTTGCGTCCTCGCCGACTGAAACAAGTAATTCGTTTTAAAACATGCTAATTGTAATTACCTCTCAACTGTGCATTCAACTTGATCATTTGGTTCAACGACTTTAAAGCATTCACTAACTGCTCCTTTGAGTTGCCCAAAATCAAGCGTTGTGTTGCAGATTCTCTATTCAACAGTGCAAGGCGGACGTACATGCGTCTTGATTTCGGTATCTGTTGTGTTGCAATGCAGTCTTCAGCTCGGACAACTGTTTCTCTGATGACATTTAAACGTTCGGTCCATTCAGTTGCAAGTTTGTCTGTTGCAGTATAAAGATCTTCCATCTAAAACATTCAAATTAATCGTTTGTAAGTGAGAACAGCTTAGAAACCTTACCGAATTAATCAACTCATTTAATTCCATTTGATACTTTGGAAACTTGGCTCGAAACGTGTACTGCTTGATGTCCAAATAAGTAACTAATGATTGAAGAACTTCGCCAGCAATTCCAATGTCATTGTGTTTAACTAAGAACTAAACAGCAAACTATAATCGTTATCTGTCCACGCAACACTTACTTGTCCATTTTCTGAAATCTCCATCAACAAGAACTCTTTTGAGTAGCAACAACAAAACATAGCTGACCACTTTCCCTCTGATGCTATTTGACGAACGTCATCTTCGGAGATTAGGAAGTTTCTGATTAGCCAGCGATTGACCTGGAAAGAGTTTTTGAGATAAGTTTGATTACCAAACAAACCAAATCCTTTTTCATGCCAATTTCAACTTCAACAAAGCCTTCGGGATTTCCACGGCCATCTGGATAATACACCTGAGTAGAGAAGCGAGGCAATGGACGATCAAATTCGAGAACTTGAAGGTGATTGCTACAAATTAATCAATGATGTAATGCAATTTGATCTTTCTGTGTGCTTTTTGGCAATTTAACAAGAAATCTTCTTTATCCGCTCTCGAAAACAACCAAACAGAGCGGAACATAACAACTCGATTCGCCAATTAAAAAGAATAAACAGAACTGAGATATCGTTCACGTGTGATGGAGGAAATTTAATCTATTGTTACTTGTTTTTCAAAACAGAACACGTTTGCATTATTAATTTCCTCTATTGTTTGTTTTTGCAAAGAAACCGGAAGTTTAAAACTCTTTTCGTTTTAGTTGAAAAGCATCTGAAATGACTTACAAACTTGCTGGCTTCATTTTTATTGTTTTTACTATAGAAGTATCAAGTAGGTTTTGTTTTGTGGCATAATCGAACAACAAAGACTGTTTTTAGATGCTCTGAATTGCTACAAAGATTTCTATAGTCCGGCAAGCAACTTAACAAAAAAGTAAGAAAGTGTTGTTTTTGAAAAAGTCTAACGCTTTTTAAAGTCCGGTCAACTCGAAGTACAATTCAATTGCTTGTCCCACCAAACACCGATGGATGCTTCAAATGGTCATGCCCGGGAGTAGGCAGCCAAGCGTTTACTGTTCGTGACTGCCACAATCAAAAGTCGAAATTCAACTGCAGAACAATGAGACACATGTGCGCTAACAATGCAGGTTAAACACTTAATAAACTGCACAAACTGTTATTAACTTGCTTTTTAGAAGGAGAATGTCAAATTTGTGAGGGCAACAATTGCAATGGCGAACCGTTTGGAAACGTGCATCTACTTAAAGCGAATTCGACAACTAAATGTTTGTTTTTGATACGATTTGTAACCTCTTTAAACAACTTTCTTTTTCAGCTGAAGTTTCTTGTTTCTGCAATCAAGAAAACTGTCCCGAATCAACTTGCGTTAGTCAATTTTGTTTGGTTGGAATGAGAATGAAAGGTTTGAATTAAACGTGATACTTATTAAAATTTGTACATTATCAGAAGGCACTATGCAATTAGAACAAGATTGCAGTAAAACTAACAATTTGTCGGAAAAATGCACCAAAAATTTGGACGGATGGTCGGAAGTAAAGATTCTTCGATTGAAAAGCCTCGACTTAAAAATGTTTAGGTTTGCGTCTGTGACTCAGTCTAACTGCAACACATTTGCCTATTTGCGTACCCGTATTGACAAGAAAGTGGATGAAGGAAAAATGAAGTTGGTAGAATCACCAAAAAGCAACTGGACACTTCTTTAAATCACCGTTCTTCAAATATTTGTTTCTGTTTAATCACTTCAACAAAGTTAGTCAATAAAGTTTATCAAATTGTAAACGTTGTCTGCCACAGATTACAGTAACTCTTGTTGGTCTAATGAGATCTGTCATTTGTACTGTGTACCTATTAAATTCCGACCAGATTCCAATCAACTTTCAATTTGACCAAAGTTCCGCAATATTAAACTAAAAACAAACTTTAGTCGTTCTGCGAAAACTCTCAAAAAACACGCTAAAATCTGAAAACATGATCAACCAATTAAAATGAGTACATGGCGACGGACGGCTGAATGCGCAACCGGTACTCGAAGCTTATATGTTTAATCCACTTTGTTGAAATAATACCCCCTATCTTCACATTTTTTGTGTTTTGTTCGTGTGGAGGAGGTTTTTGGCAAGTCGAATACAAAAACCTAGAACTTGTAGAAACATTAATTCAAATAGTTCTTTTCAGTCAAATGCGGTTAAAAGCGACTCTCAGCTTGGCAATTTTGCTTTTTGCTTACGTTTCTGTGAAGCAAACAGGTAATTTGTTTCGTTTAAACAAGGTGCCTTCAAACAACTTAATTAGAATCAATACAATGTTTGTACCAATTTTATTCTCCTTGGTACACCAGCAGTTCAACTTTACCACCAAATGGGTAGGGAATACATGTTTATGGTATGGTTAATACAGGAAATTCAGATTTGGCAACGTAACTTACCCATCCGTTAATTGCCCGGCAGATGTTAAAAATTGCTACAAATATATTTGCTATTCCGGAAACGCCAGTAAGCAATAATTAACTTGAATGAACTTCTAAACATTACAATTCCTTTAGCCAAATTTGTTTCAAGAGGCTGCTACTTGCCAGGAATTGAATGTGATCAAATTGCTTCTCAATGTTACACTGGAGGAACTTGTTTTACTTGCAATTCGAGTGAGTTTTTAAAACGTATCTTTTAAAGTCCAATTAAACATATTTAAGCCGACAACTGCAACAAGGACTGTTCCTCCACCTGCTCCAATTAATTCAGTAACACCTTTGCCAGTCACTACTGCTATATCCAATTCAACAACACCGTTGCCAGTCACTACTGTTGCATCCAATTCAACAACGTCCGTTCAAAAAGGTTCGCTTACTCTTTAAAACAGTCAGTTCCATATTACAAACATTTCAGGTCCTGCTCCAATGCCTCCAAGAAGTCTATGCAATAAATTCCATTACAAAAGCACCATACAGTGTTATACTTTCTTCTCCAGCCACTTGCGCACAAAATGTAACTGAATGTTACATATTCGCATGTTCGAATGGAACCAGTAATTTTTATACTTTCGATGCCTTTTAAAAGTTAAATAACTTTAGACAGAGTTTTTGCTATGCGCGGATGTTATGACTCAACTTTCATGTTCGCTGAAGCCACTTCTCGATGCAACTTTAGTCGTAAGCGAAATATAAAATGTCGTTAGTAATCTTAAAACTATTTTAGTTACTCGGGCTATGTGCAACTCAAGTAAATCTTAAAAGTACTTTGTTTAAACAATTGAATAATTAAGGCAATTGTAACACTGATTCGCTGCAAACTACTGTGTCTTCTGCTGCACCGTTAGTTTTATTTGCTTCGTCTGCCACAGCACCGCCAGTTTCAATTGCTCCATTGCCTGGTTCGTTGCTAATCAATACAAATGCGCCAAGTAACAAAGGTAAAGTGAAGAAGACTCGTCAAACAAAATCTTTTTTATCTTTAAGGGCCTTTTAAGTGTTTACAGGCAGCTTCCAGCACCACTTCAAATTCATCAAAGTGATTTTAATTAGGTTGCTCAAGTTAATAACTAGTTTTAGCCCTGCCAACGTTTCACTTCCAACACTCAGTTGCTCTTTAACTTCAATTGGCTGCTTCAAATTTGTTTGTCTCAGCGGAATGGGTAAAGAAAGTTCAACACTTTTGATACAAACTAATTAATTTAAGCTTCGTTTACAATGCGCGGATGTTTGGATCCTCTTCAACCACAATTTGGATGCCAGTCACTAAACGCGCAATGTCCAGGCACCGGTATGCAGAACATAAAGATCTTTTTAAATAATGGCAAACTTGTTTTTAGGTCAATGTTATACTTGCAGCTTCGGAGACAATTGTAATATGGACATCCCAACACCTGCTCTGCCGCCTGTAGTAACTCCTCCGAGTGCAGCAGTTTCTGCTCCACAAGGTTTAAAAAGCGATAGAATTAAATAATTAAATGTCTTTAGCATCTTGGCAGTGTCTCCAACAATATTCATCAGTAAGCAGTGCCAGTTCAAATTACGCACCAGCAAACTGCTCTTCAACTGCTACGGGATGCTTTAGATTTGTTTGCACTTCAGCATATTCAACATATTCAACTTACACAATTCGTGGATGCAGCGATCCGCTTCAACCACAACTTAGTTGTCAGTCACTTGCCGTGCAATGCCCTGCAAGTTCTATGAGTCAAACCAGTAAGTATTTGCTTTTATCAAGGTTCTGTAATTTCTTTTTAGATCAATGCTTTTTTTGCAATTCGTGTAAGCTTCAAACAATTTGATTGAACGATTCGTTTTACTTTTTTAAGCAAACAACTGTAACACGGACTTGGCGCAAAATCCTTTCCCTGCACCAGTAACATCAGCTCCACTTCCTCTTCCCACGTCAGGTTAGCAACAATTAGATTATTATAAATTTAAAAGTTTAGCGCCAATAAGCTGCTTCCAACAAACTTTTACACCTTCAAGCGTTGCGGGAAGCATGTCGTCTTTAAACACGTAAAACGTCAAAAATTAAAATCAATAAGTTAAACTAATATTTTCAGTTCTTACAATGCAAACTTTTCGTCTGTGACATGTGCACCAGGCATTTCAAGCTGCTTTAGATTTTCATGTACGAGTCCCATCTGGTAAGTTAAACACTTAAATAAACTTTAACGCTCATTCTATTTTCAGTAAACTTTGAAGCAAGAGGTTGTTACAACTCTTCCACTTCTTGTAACGAACTCTCGATGCACTTGTCCCAGTTATTCCAGTTATTCCAGTTATTCCAGTTATTCCGGTTATTCCAGTTACGGTAAGTAAAAGTGTAAATACTTAAGTATCTTCCACTTTTAGGATCGTGTAGCACATGTTATGGAACTAATTGCAATTCCAATCCAGTTTTAACAACAACTGCTATCCCGTCGATGCCGACAAGAGGTATTTTAATATGAGGAACGTAATGTTGAAATATTGTTTAGCAACTCCGTTCAAATGCTATCAACAATTTATCCCATCACCAAACATAACTTTGCTTTCACCGAACAGGTAATTCGTAATCCCGCAATTAAAGACAAATTACATTTTAGCTCAATACTTACTCAAGTAACTTGCTCCGAATATGCAACCGGGTGCTTTAGATTTACTCGTCCTGAATTCGGTAAGCATTTCGCTAAACATTTCACTAAAACAACATCTAAAAACGCTTTCAGGAAATTTAACCATAGCAGGCTGTTCGGATCCACGTCAACAGCAATATAATAACTGTTCGGCGCTTTTGGCGAACTATCACACATCAGGTACTGTATTAAATTAAACAAACTTAAAGAAACATCACGTTATTTAGGAAGTTGTTACACTTGCAATTCGGGTAACTTTTTAGTTTAAAGAATTGTCAGATTAAAAACTATTAAGATCTTTGCAATACGGATCCGCCTCAAAATGTTGTATTTTCGAAAACACCCATGCCTGTAGTATCAACTACAACTAGAGGACCGTTTCTGTGTCTAGAACAAAAATTTACACCGTCAAGCGTCGTTGTTTCTGGCGGCTCTTCTTTGTTTTCAGGCAGTTATAATACAACTTACCCATCAGTTACATGTTTGCCAGGTGCCTTAGCTTGCTTTAGAGCTACATGCAGAAGCACATCGAGTAAGTTGTTTTAGAACGAGTATTGTTACAAATAGTGTTCCGCAAAAAAGAGCAAAAAACTCTCAAAAGCAAGCTTGAAAAAATGTTTCAAACAAAGAACTCTTTTTTGAACTCTCTTTTTTGCTCTGTTTTGTTTTCCTTTTATAAAAAGAGAGTTTTTTGTTCTTTTTTTGCGGAAGGCTAGATACAAATTGACTATTCCAGCAAACTTCGATGTAAGAGGTTGCTACTCGTCCAGTATGTCTTCCGAACTTGGCCAATACTGTCCTAATCCTTGTAAGTAAATGCGGTCTTAAAATAATTAAACTTGTATTGTTTAGTGAGCGTATTGTCTTGTTCCAGTAAGTTCAATTTTTTTATTCAAAGGTTAAATTTTGTTTAGCGGACAACTGCAATTACGATCCGCCAGTTACATCTACAGTACCAACAACATATGTGACCAGAGGTATTTTAATACATTTAAATAGCAGTTTAAATAACACTTTCAGCGACGCGAATAAACTGCTATCAAAAGTTTTCTGCAATGTTAAATGACAGCCAAACGTTTTCAACAGACAGTTTATCCTTGAGTCAAGTAACTTGCGCTTCAACGGCTACTGGTTGCTTCACATACTCTTGTGCTGGAACAAGTAAGCAACATTTGTGACAAACTTTTAAAGCATCTAATTACAGATACTTCGGCAACCTACATGATGATGGGCTGTTTGGATCCAACTCAAACGCAATATACTTGCCAAGCATTTACAACTCGATGTCCATCGGGTATTTTTAAAACCGTTTAAAATAAACAACACTTTTTAAGCAAGATGCATGACGTGCAACGGAGGTAATTTAAAGAAAACACTGTTTAATTGTTAATTGTTTAGACTATTGCAATACGGATCCGCCAAAGAATGTCATATCCATTCAAGAACCAACTACCACGACTCCTAGAGTACCGCTACAATGCATGCAACAATTTTTAAGGAACAGGTAAGAACATAATCTAAACACAGTCTTTACATACTTTTTAGTTCATCAACGGGCACGTCAACTACTTGTTCTTCAAGTTCGGATTCTTGTTTCACTTACGTCTGCAATGCAACAAGTAAGTTTTTAATATTCTGCTATCAAACTAATTTTGTTTTAGCAGCAAACTACACTCTTCGCGGTTGTTATGGAGATTTAGGTTATTCCTTGCCAAACGTTGAGTTCTAGTTGTCCTGGCTCCGGTATGAAAGATATAGCAAGTTGATTTATTTTATCGAATGTTTAGGAAATTGCCACTCTTGCAGTTCAAGTAACTTTGCAACTTATAACTTAAAGACATTGCAAATTTAGATAATTGCAATCTTGATTTCCCGACAAGTAGTTCCGGTTTGAGTTCCGGACTTATCCGATGTTATAAGCGTCAATACACGAATTCATCAAACATTAGTGGCAGTCTCGAATCTGCAGTCACATTTACAACGTGTCTTGAATCAACTACTGGTTGTGCTAGATTCAGTTGTCCAGGACCAAGTAACTACACTCTGCGCGGATGTCAACAACCAGAAATGAATTGCCAAACCTTTTTAAGTCAATGTCCAGGAGGTAACAACTTAACTTGCAACTTAAAATAACAACAACAATGTTTAGGAACGTGTTATAATTGCGCTGGAGGTAAAGTTTTCAACACAAACAACATTCATTTCTGTTTAAGACTTGTGCAACGATGATCAAATATCAAAGATGACAATAATACCTGCCAATCCATCTGTTACAATGCCGATGCTGTCAACAACTACAGGTTTTAATTAATAAATTAAACAAAATCAAATAACTTTTAGCGTTGACCGGAGTTGCAAGAAATCCACAACGAGATGACGCCGAAAACAAAAATGAAGGAGCCGGACAAGCAATTGGCGAAAAAGATGACAAGTTCTATTCGTCACAATTGAATCAGAAGTACAACTTATTTACCTAACAATTCTAATGTGTATACAAATTGACTTTTAAACAAATAAACGTTTTGTATTTGGACTGTACAGTACATTTAAACTCACTTCTTGTGCTTGACCTCACATCCGAAGCAGCCAGTCTGTTCGGATTTCAACTGCATTCGCAGAAAATGCACACCGCCAAGCACAAAGATCATCCAATTATTTGTGATCGTCCGTGCATGTGTTTTCAAAGCAGGCAGTGTGAATTGCGTGAATGCGGCTAATCCGTACCGAATTTTTAAATTATAAAAAGGGATGTTACAATTTTAAACGGGTGACTGAGATTGTTTCAAAAGTTTCTTCTCATTTGTTTTCTGTACAAAATGAACAAATTGATATTGTTAGTTCTGTTTCCACTTATTGATCTTGTTTGGACGTTGCCAGGAGTCCCATTCGGTACATTTAAATTCTGTTCGACTGATAACTTTGCTTCTAGGGCCAATTGGAGTTGATAAAAACAACTATGTAAACTTGTTCTTTGAAGAAACCGCATTGCTTGTAGTTGAAAGCAAGTTTGTCTTTTGTTCCAACAATCTTATAACTTCAATTTAAGGTCAAAGAATTTTCATCCAATGTGATGGACCTTTTCACAAAGTAAATGTTACTGTTTATCCGCAAACTACGCTGGAAGTACTAGGCAAGCATTGGGGCTTTGGTGTGAGACCTCAAGACAAATTGATATTTCTACAAAATGGCGTTCAATTAAACGACTCGATTAGCTTTGCGGGCGTGAAACAAAAAGAGTTCAAATTTGAATGCAAACTAGAGAATGCAAAAAGGCTGAACATTTCAAATCCGTGTCCAAGTAAGCTTTGAACAATCAACTGAAAATACTTTTAAACTTTTCAGAGGGAAACGCTACATTAAAGATTCCTACTTACACATATCCTCGCCCTAACAACATAAATTTGGTAGCAACTCCCAACACTGTTTATTTTGATTATAGAGATGCGGACCGGCCAAAACACCTTTTCATACTTCGTTGCAGTTCCAGTACCGGATAATTTGAAAGGAAAAAGTAAGTGTTTTTAAAGCTTCATTGATACTTAAAAGTTGTTTAGATGCCATTGGCGGATGTTTTAATTCAAGTGACATGCAGATTTACGCAAAATTTAATTAGAAGTTTAATAAATGTGTAAAATCAATTCTGTTTAACTTGCCTTCCCGGCGCTCCAACAAACACGCGAATTAAAATCTCAGTTGCAGTGTTTTTCAGCGGTCGAATCATTGTTGTCAGTGCAGGTGTTTCGATATTTGGATGACTAAAAGAACGTAATGGTGCTTGGAAGCAACTTTAAACAATTACATTGCATAGCATTCAGAAGGAAAGATTCCTTCTGCGAACATCAAAACCGCTTTAATCGGTATGTTGTTGGATACTTTGATGTGCAGTAAGAGACCACGATCAATTGCCAATTCGAGAGTGCATTCCATTTGTGTGTCGGGTGGGATCATTGGCTTCATAGGAAACGTTCCAGCGGTGCCGTTTTTTGAAGTTTTAGCGTTTGTAGTGGTTTGTTGTTGTTCAACTGTTTCGTAGTTCTAAAACGTTATTTGTTAAAACGTTAGATTTTAAAGTCACAACTTACTCTCAATTCCTCCATCAACATGTGCTTCTTTTGTCCAAACTCGTGCAATTGTGTTAGATCGTTGTCTTCTTCGTCTTCATCTGGATTCAAAGTAACTCCGCGGACTAAAACAATCAAGAATTTAAGTAACATTTAGGTAAAATACTTTTTCCATTTGAGTAAACAAGTATCAATTGAGGACTTCCAGTTTGTAAAACATCAGCTTTGAAGACAGAAACAACATCTCCGTCTAGTTGCATTTTTCGGTAGTTCTCGCCGTTTTCAACGTTTCTGACATCAATCTGAAATTTGAAAGTTGCGTAGTTTTAAATATGATATAAAGAAACCTTTCCGTTGTGCCAAACACAACTTAACGCCAATCCTCCGTTGTCCATGTGAGGAAACACTAACAATGCACAGATTTGATTCTTTGTCTTGACACGCCACAACCGTTCCCAACGTCTAGAATGGCGTTAAATCACTTCAAACTATTAGAACTAACCTGTAAATTCCAATAACGCCATTCACTAAACCGAAAGCAAACGATCCTTGTTGAATTGTGCACAAAACAGTTGTCGGATCACCTTCATTCAACTCTTTAAGCAACGACGCATTCTTCAAAATCTTTATCTCTGTGCCACTTGTTCCAACAATTAATTCATTTTTCTCATCGCCGTCAATGTCACAAATAGCTAAAGCCCGGACTTCATCGCCCAAAGTTGTCCAGTAAATATCCTCTCCTTTAGCGTTTATGCCCCAAATTGTTGTTCCACAGCCACAAACAATCAAGCGGTCCGGATGTTCGTCGAGATGACCGATCTTTAAATATAAAGAAGTCGTTTAACTACTTTAAAAGCTTACCTGAATGACGTTGATTCCTTCTGGCATTTCTTTGTGGAAGACTGTTTTGTTGTTGTAAACGTCAAACATTAACAAGCTTTTCTCGGTTCCAACCACAACAAGATCATGCATTCCTTCTTCGTTTGCTGGGAAAACACTTAGAGCTCCAATTGGTTCGTTTACGTGGAAGATTGAATCTAAAAACAAAGACATTGTTATAACTTTTATTGCACTTTAAAAACTAGCCTGAATCTTGTATAACAACTTTGCTCGATGTAGTTCCAGCCAACACACGTTCCCGTTCTGTCTCATCGAAATGTCCCGAACACGCAGCATTTTTGGCAATTCGGTGGTTAAAAGAATAGTTTAAAATCTCTTTCAAAGATCCTTTCATTTTGATTAGAAACGTTTATTTTGAAGAATGTTTGAAAAATGAATAAATTGAAACGAAGCGAGCAAGCGCAAAATCGTCATGGAAACGAGGTTCAAGCCAGAAGATCTGTAATAAAAGGCGCGCAAATTTTAAATTGAACATGTTTGTGGAGCATATTTAATTGCAGTAATTTCACCGATTGCAGTTTATAGTATTCGAAGATACAAAGTTTTGTCACATCAATTAAATTAATTAAAAGTTGAAAAACAAAACTGTGTTGAAGTTATCAAACAATACAGAGTGGACCAAAAAACGCTAACACAAAAAATTGTTTGTGTTTGAAACTTTTCGATTGGCTTTTTTGTACAAAAGACTTTTTTGTGTTTGAAACTTTTGATTGACTTTTTTGGCCCACCCAGTAATTTCTTTCATTGTTTGATCATTTTTTAAAGTTCTCAATGATCATTCTTTTAAACAATAGCCACCCACAAACTACTTCTTTCTGACTTGCTTTTTTGTTTCTTTTATGCAGTTTGAAAATGGTCTGACCTGGTTGTTCTTTTTGTTTTATGCTAATTGTTTGTTAACATGCACGTGTTATTGGTCTGTTTGGTCTTTAGACAAGAAGTTTTGCAAATAAGTGTTTTTAGTCTACACGATTGCCAAAAGATTAATAATAACTTAAGTTCAGCACCAGGACCAAAAATCGTCGTTCAACTTCCAGCATCAGGACCAAAAACAATTATTTGCTGTGCGAAATTTGTCGCGGTGGGAATCCTTGCCTCTCTTGCTAGCGACCACGCCCATCCAAGGATCCGCCATCGTGGACGTCAAATTTCGGGGAAGTTGCACGTCGCAAAAGCAACAAATTGTCATTTCTGGGACGCTTGCTTGCCCACTTGTGAGTGAATGGTTTTGTTCTCAATGATGATTTATTGTTTCGGGTTCAAGCGGCGGAGTGCCGATAAGCTTACCTTATGAATTAATGAGATTTGATTGGATTTTGGATGTTTCCGGTGATTTATGAGGTTTTAATTGAATTTGATGTTAATCATCTTCTCTGACTTTATCAAACTTGTTAACTTTTAGTCAAACCTAATTTACTAACTAACAAATTCCGTTTGGACCAATAAAACCGCTATTTTGTCATAAAATTGAACTAAAAAAGTTTTACGATTCAGCAAAAAACATATGAACAATTACAACTATGTGATGCATTTAAACGTAATCTTTATAAGTTTAACTAAATTGAATGCTTTGTTTATTTGTATATGCACAAATTCTTGTTTTATTCGGACAATGCATGTTGTTGACAATTTTATATCACGTGTGTTTGTGCAGATGTTTAATCTCGTTCAAGTAGACTTCTTGCATCGTGTAAAACGCGAGAATAACATTATAATAAATACTTTCAACTTTAAAGAATCGTTTTTCAGTTTTCATATTCGGAATGCAAAAATGTCATTTTTTGCTTTCACTTTTCTTGCTTTTTTGGTTGGGACCGAAGTGGAGAACGCGAGTTGTACGAGCTGACAACGATTTAACTTCAATTCTACGCCGAAATGTATATTATAACAGAGATGAAGTTCCAACATATAAACAAGGCACTTTTAATTTGAATACTCAGTGTTTAACAAAGTTTATTCAGGTTCTCCAACAAATGTTGTCATTCAAATGTATATAGAAGGAATGAGTTCTTTCCGTGCCCAGTCAATGGACTTTCATCTCGATTGCTACCTCTATTTACGATGGGTCGATGAACGTTTAGCTCACAACGGAACAAATCGGATATTGGTCAAAGACTTAAATTTGTTTAATTTAATTTGGCATCCAGGTGAGTTTTCTTACAATGTTTGAATGCACTTTTTTGGTTTCAGATTTATATTTTGCAAATGCAAGAACGGCCGACTTCCATCATGTAACAGCTCCAAACTTTTCTGTTTGGATCTACGGAAACGGAACAGTCTTTTACGACACAAGGTTTGATTTTAAAATAAAACTTTAACAACAAAGCACACGTTTAGTCAAAAAGTTTATTGAACCTTTTGGCGTCATGAGAGAAGAAATCAAAAGAAAATTGAAAAAGTTTTGACGAAAGTTTCCTGCTGAGCAGTTTTTCGCAAACGAATTTGCATGTTTTGGACAGTTGTCCTTAGGGTGCGAAGCCGTTTTCGGCAGCTCCGTGTGCAATGAGGAACAATTTGGCACGTGAATCGTGGTGGTTTTCGGGATTAATTTTCCGGGCACATTGCTTGAGGCAATTTTTTGACCCCAAAGGGTCAAGTGTTCTTTTGAGCAATTTCCAATGTTTGTAAATGAGGGAAGGATGTTTTTGAAGGATCTTGTAAGCAACGAAATATTCAAAGAATGCTGGAAAGTGCACGTGTTAATGAACTATTAGAAATGTGAACTTTAAATGAGTTTTTCGAATTCTGTAGGTCTTCAGAAGTGTTTGGCCATTTTGTTTACATTCAACTGCTATTTAAGTGTGGCTATTCTGGGAAACTTCCATTTAACTGTAAATCCCCAGCAAATCCGTTAACAAAAACAGTAGTGGCCATAAAAGCAAGAATGAAAGGCAATTTAAAGCCGGAATGCAAATTAGGCACAAAACTCAAATAATCCGAAGCTCTGCATAAATTAAATACATTCAAAGTGTTGTTTTTAAATGTTTGAATTGAACAAAACACTTTTACTTACAGAATTTCCCTTACTGTAATCTGCATGTTAAATCTGGCACGTTATCCACTGGATTCTCAATTGTGTAGTCTGCGCATTTTGTCTTGTAAGTGTTATTAATACCCACATTTAATAAAAGTTCTTAGATGCTTACGACGTTGAACAACTTGTAATTGAATGGAGTCCGCAAGCTGTAATGAGCAATAAAGAAATTCGAATGCCCGACATGAAATTGAGGTTTGTTTTAACTACTTTTACAGCATGTATTCAAATGAGTTTAGAGAGATTCGACCTGGTCTCCGAAACGACAGTTATGCAACAGGCTAGTTTTAAACTTTATTTGGAAAGATCAAAGTTTAATCAAGTTCTATTATTAAACAGTCCTTTTTTGAATCAACAGTTTTAGACTTCTTATTTCTTTGCTAAACAAAGAGAACAAAAAGCCAACTTTTTTAACTGCTACTGTCCAACTTTAAAAGCTAATGGAATTACTTTTCTGCATTTCAAATTGGATTCATTAAACTAGCGCTGAATTAATGGGCGTGCAAGATCACGATTTGCATTTAATTAGCCCATGTCATTTGTTTTCGTTTGGGTAGCAAATGTTACAAGTGTAAAACAGTTTTTATTATAAAGCGCTTTTTTTGAAGTCTTGCAAAAACATCATTCCGCATCAAACCCAATAAGCATCTCAAGAATGTTTACTCATTCCACTGGAGTGGAAACGGCGCAAAGAGCAAAAATCTAATGATGTTAATGGACTCGTGACATGTTGCAAAAACGAAGTAGCTTCTTAAACATTTAACAAGAGTTTTTAACCTATCGAATTACTAAAAACTTTCTGCAAAATTTGTTTAATCTTCCGGGACCAAAAACTCATCAATGACTCGTATGAATGACTTGTATGCACTTTCCCACAAAACTCACGCAAAATGATGTAAATTCAAGTGTTTTTGCGTGGTGGGTGCATTTCCGGTCTACAAATTCATCCACAAACATTGAATTTTCCCAGATAATCCGACAAAACAACAATGGCAAGCAATTGAATGTTTTGCTATACAAAAACACTATTTTGCAAAGTGCTAAAGACAAAAACAACTTGATTGCTTCCGGAATGAAAGAAACGTCATCGTGCTATTTTTAAAAACACATTTTCTATACTTTCTGCTCAAAAGATCAGAAAAGCACAAGTTCCCACACAAAACGATATAAAAACATCACTAAAAGAGATTCATCTCAGTTTCAAACAACTCAAAACTCTTTCTTTCACAAAGAAGCAAAAACTCGAAGAAAGAACTTTTCTTTCGCAACATTTTCTCACACTTGTAGTTTTCCTTTTCTGAACTCAGTTTTATCAAGCTTACGGCATTTCGGGTATAAAGATGGAGTAGATGCGTGATGGGAAAAGTTGCCAATGCGGTGGTGTCGTGCACTTCCGTTTTTGTGGTGGCAATGTTTGTTGTTTGCTTGTGGATTTGAAGGAGTGATGATGGCTAGAGTGCAAGAAGAAAAGTTGGCAAACAATTGGAGTAAATTTAGATGGATTTTTACGGATTTGGTGAATGAAATTTGAGGCGAAAAGTTGAGGAAGTTTTATTTAGGCACTTTTACAACTATTAAAATTGCATCAAAGGACTAATTGCAAAGCAACGCTTTAACTGGACAAACAATTAATTGTTAGGCCACAAAAACCAAGGCAAAGATCAAAAACCATTCTGGCATTTAAAGTTTACAGACCAAACCCGATGTTGTACGAAACAAATAATAAATTGTCTGTTGAGAAAAGTTTAAACAAGTGATTACTTTGCGTTTCGTTTTAATAATTATAATCATTTCCGCGCAAAATAAACCCTGTAATTTTGGTAACACATGTAGTCGTTTAATTGTTTGCGGCCCGGATTAAAGAGACTGTGAAGTTGTCGTTTAGTGTTTTATTTGATTTTTTGTGCAAATGGAACTCCTTAGGACAGATTTGATCAAAGAGTGAATTGTATTTTAAAACAGCCGAAATCTTGACACCTTTTATAACTTTTCTAAACCGCACTTTTACGTCTCCAATTGTTTCACGCCGAAAAACAAAACGTCAGCTGCACAATGGACATTTGCTTCCAAAAACGAGCCGCAATGACGACTTGTCGAGTCGTGGAAATCATAATCTAAAGATGTTTGACACATGCAATAATTGACGTAGTTGATTTTCGGCGCAACAAACGGAGTTTATGTTAGAAATAGAAATGAGCAGTTTAAAAATCCAGACAACCAATAAAATGAATTTATGAACCCAATAAAAGTGAGTCATCTCGAAAGTGCCAAAGCATTTGATGAATTTAATGGATTAAAGTTATTTATTGCTTTTGATCAATCAAATTTTATTAGTCAATAAACACTTTAAAAGTGCATGCTTTGAAGTTCTTCTTTTTTGAAGTAATAAACATCTTTTAGGAACGTGGGCATGCGCAACTGCTGACTTCATTGTTGATCGTTTACTTGTCCATCACATTATTCAAAGTTATGTTCCGCAATGTTTGAGTAAGTTTATTTAAATACATTTAAATGTTAATTGTTCTTGTTCTTTAGTTGTTGTCATTTCTTGGATCAGTTTTTGGGTAAGAAACTTGTTATCTTAAACATAAATAACGATATAATTGTTTAGTTGGACGTTGAAGCCGTTCCAGGCCGCGTTTCATTGTCAATTACAACGTGAGTTTAATTTCTTGACTCATCAACTCAAAAAACTGTTTGTTTATTTAAAAATGCAAATCCTTACAAGGCGTTCTCGAAAAAAACCCCGACGAAACGTTTAAAATGTACGCATGGAAATTAGCAATTTTTGTGTGTTTCAGACTTCTCACGTTAGCCACGCAATCAAGTGCAGAAAGAATGACTTTGCCTCAGGCGAGTTTTTAAAAACACATTTAAACAACAATTAAAGAAAGAAAAGTCTAATTAAAACCACATGTGTGTGGCGTTTATTAAACGCTATAATTAGTGCATTTATAGGCTAGTTACGTAAAAGCATCTGACGTTTTTGGTGGCGCATGCATGACATTCGTTTTTGCTGTAAGTTACATCACAAAATCGTTTTTAGTTACAAAATAGTTTTTAAGGCGCTCATTGAATTCACAATTGTAAATTATTGCACGAGAAGGAAAGTCCACGAATCGTCCAAAAACAGATATTCTCTGGCGTCGCAAGCACGCAAAATGGCCGAAAAGCAAATGGACTTGAATCGGTACAAGTCCGAAATGCAGTTTAATTTAATTGGATCAGAAGACTTTTGTGATCGAAACGGTATTGTTTAAACTTTAGATAACGTTTTAATTGCAAGTTTTCAGGAGATAACGAGAAATCCGGCTTGTTCAAAAGACAAAACTCAACAGCACCGTCATTTCCATTACCGATGCCTACCACAATGGTGTAAGTTTTGTCGAATCTTTCGCTAAAATAGAATTCTGAAACCAAAATTTAAAATGATTATTAGCGAAAAATTCCGATAAACATTTTTTTAAAGTCGTCAACATGCAACAAGAAAGTTAAAGATGGAACAAAGGTTAGTTAATTTTAATTGGTCATCAAAACAACTGCTTTTTAGGCTTCAACGCATTGAAGAGAATCGCAAGATTGCTCAAGCTATCGACATGCACTGTCGAGTAAGTGTTTTAATTGTGTGTTTAAACTAAATTAGAATGTTTAGGCCTGGTTTCCTTTGGCGTTTATCCTGTTCAACACAATCTATTGGGTCTACTATCTCTACGTAAGCTTCTTAACTGACATTATTGATTTGGAAACATTTACTTTTCAGATCAATCCAAACGATGTATAACTTTGTTATCATTTTGTTTATTTGGTTAATAAATTTTATTAAAAGATTGCAGGCCTTGATTAGAATTTATTACACTTACAAATCAGTACACGTGGTCTTTAAAATAAAGTGTCTTGTTTTTAGCTATACAAATGATTTCAATCACACAAAATATGACAATGAGATAAACAATTACACAATTAGGCTATAATTTCGGCAAACCATTCGGCATTTCTTCGATCACATGCTGGGTCCAAGATTGGGTTCCACGTAGACAATGACGGATAGACAAGAAAGAAGAACAGACAAAAGAGAACGAATCCGAAGAAGAAGATCATCTGAAAACAAAACATCTTTCAAATTGTATCTTTTTAAATAACAAACCTGAGTTATCCAATGAAAACGTCGCAAAAACTGTTCGGAGAACTCCAGTTCTGTTGTCCACTTTGAACAGTTAAAAAGCCAGTGACGACGACGTGGTTGACGGATCTGTGGACTTTCAACATCGTTTCGCCCTTCGATTCCAGTGTAAATGTCTCCGTTAAATCGGCGTTTTTCAGGTGATCCTTCCACATTCACTATCATTGACGGAGACTGTGGAGTGAATCTGTAAGTGTGAACTTTAAGTTTAAACTATTCAATGCAATTTGAATTATTCAATACAGTTTTCAAGTTTAAACCCGCTTCGCTCGTCTCCGAGCCTTATTTTCCTGTGGGGAGTTTTTAAATGTGGAAATGGTGCGTATGCTTGCGTGAGTATTCAAAAAGCATTTGGTTATGCGTGCAGAGGGGAGTGGTACAAAGCCTAAAGAGTGTGTGTCGAATCGCTGCGCTCGCCTTTTCCAAAAAGTTGCTTGCGTGCTTTCAATTTTACCTCTTTCTGCTTTGAATAACTTTTACGTCTTTTAAGGAAATGGACGCTCATTTAAATGACCCAAACAATGAATCTAATCGTCCATCAACGTCCAGAGAAGAAGAGTAATTGAATAGTGTTTATCGAATTTATAAAATTGACTAATTTTCAGAAAACAGTTTCTTGCCGGAGAGATGTGTTTTTGTTTCAATTGCGTTCAAATAAAAGAACACGAAGCTGACGGACTTTGCAAGTAAATACCTGTGGATTTCATTACCAATTAAACTTCTCCATGTTTAGAATTTGCTACATCGCCAAACAGCAGAACTTGAAGCAACAAGAGATAAACAAAGATAAAGAATGTCAAAAGTGCGGCAAAGAAAAACAACTTGACTTGAAAAACAAAACGTGCCCGTGAGTTTTTTTAAACGCCCACATTTGTTATGTTTATATTGTTTAGTACATGTTGCAAGAAAGAGGCCAGAAAAGTCAATATAGCTATTTGTGTTGAGTGCAAAGAAATGAAACCGCATCACGCAAAAAATATGTGCATGTAAGTCATTTTGAACTAAATCCAAATTAACAATTGTTTCAGGCCATGTTACCACAAAGAACAGCGATCAAATGAAACAAATCATCAAGAATGTTCATTTTGCGGGTCTGTAAAGAAAATCTATGCACATGGACTTTGTGGCAACTGTTATTATCACGCGAAGAACAACGATACAAGCAAGCACAGGGAATGCGTTCAATGCAAGCAAGTCAAACCGATACGTGCTCACGGGATGTGCAGGTTTGTTTTGGAATTGGAGCCAATTCTATGTGATTTCTAGGCAATGCGACCACAAAGAAAAGTACTCTGCAGAAAACAAGCACAATCCGTGCATTAAATGCAATCAAATAAAGTACATACAAGCGCGTGGAATGTGCAAGTAAGCTTTTAAACAGTAACTTTTAAAAACTCGACTAACTTTATAATGTTTTTAGACTGTGTGATAAAGTGACAACAAACTTGGCCGATGTGCGTGAAGAATGTCAAAAAGCCGGTCATATTGACATTAACGAATCTTACGGAATGTGCAAGTAAGTTGTTTGTAACAAGTTTAAATAAGTCTTGATCAATTTAGTGAATGTTATGAACAAACAGCAGAATTTGAAATGAACAAACTAATTAAATGTCAAAAGTGCAATCAATTAAAGTCGATTTACTCTAACAATATGTGCAAGTAAGTGTTTTCAATCTAAAGAACTTCTAATGGGTGGGCCAAAAAAAAACGTTAACACAAAAAAGTCTTTTCTCAAAAAGTTTCAAACACAAACAATTTTTGTTTTTTGTGTTAGAGTTTTTTTGGCCCACACTGTAAAGTCAACGTTTAGAAAGTGTTTCAACAAAGAAGAAACTGTCAGCGAGTGCGTAAATTGTAAACAACCAAAGGCAATTGAATATCGAGGACTGTGCAGGTAAGAAGAGTTTAAATCTTGTACACATTTAAACAATTATAGAGATTGCCGTTGTGTACGTAAAAAGTATCCCAAAAAATTTGGAGAATGTGGTGTTTGCAAGAAAACAAGAGCCATGAGTGCCCACGGAATGTGCGCGTAAGTTTTAAAGTTGTAACAGTTGCAGTATTTATCTCATTTCCAGTTCATGTTATTCAAAACAATTACATGCATCTCGTCGAACAGACAAGTCCAAACACCGAAAGTGCACTTTATGCGAGAAGGTTAAAATTATCTACGCACGTGAAATGTGCAAGTGAGTATATTTTAATGAGTATGTTGTAACAGTGTCCAATTTAGATCTTGCCATAAAAGGATAAGAAAGGCGGACGTCACAAAACACCGTGAATGTTGTGTTTGCAAAGTTGTCAAAGCAATTGAAGCTTTTGGAATGTGCAAGTACGTCTTTATAAGGTTTTGTTGATATGATTGCTTCTGTTTAGAACGTGTTGCAAGAAAGCTCGAAAGGCAGACGTCACAAAGCATCGTGAATGCCAGAAATGCAAACAAGTAAAGTCAATTGAAGCGCACGAGATGTGCCAGTAAGTTTTATAAGGTTTTGTTGATATGATTGCTTTTTATTTGCAGGACTTGCTACATGAAAGAACACTATGCAACTAAACGTTTGCCACGATTAAGAAAAGCTCGTTTGAACATTAAAGATTCTAATTAATGTTGATTGTTTTTGATTTAATAAACTTAATTTGTTTTAAATGTCGACGACAAATCCGAGATCATGTTTGTGCAAGTTGATTAAAGCAATTAAATACGTAGACCATAGAAACGTCCAGTTGCCATGCACATCTTCTAAACGTGCCAACCTGGCACCGCATTCAACGGGTTATCAAGCAACTATCTTAAAAGGACACTTCGTAACCAGCAATTACATCGGCACAAGCCTCGACGTAAAAGGTTCGATTTACTTTCATTTCGACTTAAGTTTTTGCTAGATACGGTCGGTTGTTTAGTTCTTTGTTAAGTTTAATCTTTAGAAAATGGTGCCGTTCAATGCATTGAGAAAAATGGGCAGTCAAACAAACAACAATCAAAACAATCAACGTCAAGCACAAAGAGCTTCAACGTTGCAACCAAATCAACAAGTGGAGGATTTGCCTAATTTGAACCAAGCAGATCGTCCACCAACCTCGCAACCGAATCAGGCAGGTCAAATTGGAACTCCAGTGAATGGCCAAAGAAATCAAGTGCATCAAATAAACGAATTGTTGAACATGCAACGTCAAGCACAAAATCTGTCAAATCAACAAAGTCAAGAAAATCAACTTGACAACTTGCTGGATGCTCGAAACGAAGCAGACGCTCTCATCTTGAACGACATTTTCATGAGAGCCGAACAACAGCAATCGAATGAACCAAACAGACAAGAACCAGTCTACCCGACTCAAGAAATGATGGAAGACTTTTTGATGGAGGAGTTGTTTGGCAACTTTGATTTTCACCAACACGGTCTCCGCAACTTTTTGATGGACGAACTCATGATAAGCGACGGCTTTAGTCAAGAATTCAATTCACCTCAAAACAATTATCAACAAAACTTTGGCCAGCCAGTTGAAGTGGGCGGAGTAATTGAAGCAGCGATGTCTAATGGACAATCTGGACAACGAGTTGATAAAGTTCCGGATGATCCTCAAAGCAACAAACAAAATCAATCTCCGCTGCCTCCAGCAAGTGCTGGACCTTCTTCCGTGTAAGCTTTAAAAGACTTTGTAAGAAACGAAACAAAGTTTAGAACTTGCCATTCTGTTTCAAATGCCAATTTGTGTTACTGCTCCGAGTGCAGAGAAGTTAAGAAACACGAGGCTAAAGGAATGTGCAAGTAAGTGAATCCAGTTGACTTTTAAACTCCGTTAAACTTAGATCTTGTTACGATGAACTGCATCCACAAAACAATCAATGCGCGTAAGTCTTTAAAGTTACTTAAAAGTAAACTTTCTTTCAGCAACTGTCAAGATCAAAAGGTCAACTTTCCCAAAAAGCCAATTGTTGAATGCACTGGATGTGGAGAGTTGAAGAGTCTTTATCTCAGAAACATGTGTCAGTCAGTTTTCAAACCCTTTTTTAAGTTACAAACAAATATAATTAGAGCATGTTATCGCCGCAACAAAAATCAAGCACAAAAACAAATGCAGTCAAGTTGCAAAAACAACAAAGCTGGCGTGACAAAGAAGTGCAAGTAAGTTTCTTTTTCTCTTTTCAATAAACACGCTTTTAAAGAAATTGCTGCAAAACAAATCAACGAAAGCCGATTAATCCGAACCAAATATATTTTTGGGAATGCGAACAATGTAAACTGTGGAAACAAATCTACGCTAACAACATGTGCAAGCAAGTTGATAGTTTAAATGATTAAGTTCAAAAAAGAACTTTAGAATGTGTTACATGCAATTCATTCACGACAACGAGTCGACTCAAAGCAGTTCTTCGAGTGCTAAAAAATACTTGCGCTGTAAGAAATGTTTGAAAGTAACTTACAAGGATATTTGCGAGTAAGTTCACGAGTTTAAAGAATTAAGTTTAATTGTTTTTCAGTGAATGTCAACCGTTTGTTAAAAAGATACCAGAAAAAACGGCAAATTTGCCAGTTTCGAGTCAACCGTCGAGTCAACTTAGTCGTTCAAGTCAACCGTCGAGTCAAATTAGTCGTCCAAGTCAATCGTCAAGTCAAATTAATAGTTCAGTTTCGAGACAAATGCCAATTTTGTCAGTTCAACCAGCAACTCCGCCGCCTTCGGCTCAATCAGCAAACTTGCCAGTTCAAGCTCCGACCGACTCAAATGCCGAGCCAAGTGCCAACTCAACCAACAAACACACCAACTTCTACTCAAGCTCCAAGTCAAATGCCACAAGTACCAAATCTGTCAATTCCGAACCAATCAACAAATCGATATGTTGGGAGACCTTTGTCGTACGCAGCAAATCCAATTAATAATCTTGCTATGCATCCGTTCTATCAACAATTTCAACATTTATCTCCATGCACACAATGTTCGCCTTGTCATCGTTGTCCGAACACATTCATTATGAACTATCTCGCTAATCGAGCTTTCTTTTCAAACATTTTTGGTCGACGCATTTAAAGAGCACTTTAATCACTTATCTAATTAACATTCTTTAAGTTCTATTAATTGTGTGTCCTTTTTTAAATAAAGTTCTTTAATCGAACTTACAAAATTTGGCTGTTGTTGTTATTGTTATTTGCAATGATGTGACTTGGAGAAGTTGGCATAGGTGAAGTGTATGGAAGACCGACTGTCATGCTATTGCTTAGGCTGCTGTGCATCCGCAACAAAGGAATCATTCCTGCCACAATCGAAGTATCTCTGAAGATGCCTATTTTGAATGAAGTGATTAAAAAACAACTTACTGCGTTATTCGCAATCTTTGACGAATGTACTTTATGATGGCCAATTTGATCAGTGAAAGGAATACAATCATGAAACAAACAGCAAGCCAGATGTCAAGAGCTTTTAAGTAAGAAACCCGTGGCATGACTTCGTTGTAAGAAAACAATAAGAATGTGATGGTTAAGATAATGCTGATCATGTCTTGAAAGGAACTTTCATTCTCCATCCATAACGAGACCCAAGAAGTAATCACCACTGCTGTAGAGGGAATAATCAACTGAAGAAAACAGAAACCGGCAGATCGAGTGAAGATGAAGCAAATATAAAGACGACTGTAGTTTCCCGTTGCGTAAGTTTCTAACATCGAAGTCACAAAAACTTCTTTGATTCGAAAGTCTGGCAGCCGGATTTTGTGTAACTTGAGGGCCTCTTTAGATCCATGTGACCAGACATAGATAACCTAACATTCTTTACATAGTTAATCTTTTTGAAGAAATTACTTACTTGATCTGCTGTGTAGCCATAACTTTCAATTCCAAGACGACAATTTTGAGTATCAAACTAAAAACAATAAACGTTGTTGCTTTAAATCTGTTGAAACTTACCGGAAAAAGTGAAAGATCCATAGCACATTCAGCAACCACTGATATGCGTCTACTGTAAAGAATTTGACCGTCTGCTTGTAAACGCAACAACGAGCGGTGTGAGATTGATTGCTTTCGAGGGTTCTTAGAAGCAATTGCATTCGGAATAAAAGTATCGGGATGCTTAAAAATCATGATATAATTGGAAAGCTTCAAATGTTACTTACCCACAAGAAGTCCGCATAACTTTCATGCAAAGCAAATTCAGACTTATTTCTAAAGTGAGCCGAATCGTAAATAAGACGAGGATCACGCCAAAACTCCCGATAAAACATCTCCAAAGAATAGTCCATTGTCACTTCCGAAACAGCTCTAACATTGCTCAGCACAATTGAGACGTTGATTGTTACGGCTTCTATAACAAGTATTGATTCAATAAGTTGTTTAAACATGTAAGGATACCTCCATTTTCTCCGTACGGCAATTGACTGTGATCGTATTTGATGCGTCGCAAAAAGTGCAAGAAGTCTCTCGTTTCACTAAAACAATCTTTGTTGAATAAAGATTGACGTGACTTTTAATCACCCTTGTTCAAAGATCTGCTCTTTGTTGAAATGCGTTGACGTAGACAAAAGTGAGGTTGTTTCGTGTTCAAGATCGTCTTCAATTTCTTCTTCATCCGACTCTTCCATGTTTTTTAAGTTGTTGTGGTGAGTTTTTCGTATGCGATGATGTGCGTGGACGGCAGAGGTCTATAAATTACAATGTTCTTATAGTAGTTATCAGATAACCTTACTTGTTCAACAACAAAGCCGAAAAGAAACAATAACAAAAATATAGACGACCAATTCATATCAAATTGCTTTGATGATGATTGTGCTGAAATTAAAAGAACTTACTAGTTGAGTATTCGGATTAAAAACACCTACTCTTCCAAAATCCAATTCCGGACTCCAATCTCCAAACAAACAAAGGCCAAGTAGTCGAAACCAAAAAAATCTGGCCAAAAACCACAAAGCCAAATCACCTAAACGGCCGCCACGCCGTCTTCAATCGAACACACGCAAATCCCCGTTTAATGGCCTCTGACAATTGTGCAATAGAGAGTAGTGGGAGCTAGATGCGCTGCGCTCTCCGCATGGCCTTTAAAACAACGAGCGAATAATGCGAAACAGATGTGTGAAGTCGAGAAGACACTTGTTTGCCTGGAATTTGAATCAAGATAAGATTGTTGGTGGAAAGAAGTGCAAATTTATGTCGGATTGAATAGACACGCAAAATATTAAAAGCTTTAACAAACATTACTTTTGTTTAGTTGCTTTTAATTCATTTAACTTGAAGTTGAAAGCGCAATAAACATTGAACAAACCAAAAACGTATCAAGCGTGTTCAACGAAAACAAAACATCAAACAAAAAGAGATTTATAATACCGCACTGCCAGATGTATTAAATCAAAATTGCACATCAACCTCCTACTACACAACTACAACGCATCTACATAGGCGAATCGGTTTAAAATTGCCTTTGTGACAATGTTCCATCGTTGTTTGGAGTCAAAACTCGTTGGCTTCTCTGTTTTTTCGCTTGAAATGAATCTGACCTTTGGGATTTGTGGGCGAAAAAATAGAAAAACGAAAAAAGCGCTGTGAAAAGTGTTCATGTTTAAAGTGTTCATGTTAAAAGTGTTCGTGTTTAAAGTGTTCGTGTTAAAAGTGTTCGTGTTTAAAGTGTTCGTGTTTGAAAAGTCTATTGTAATTTTGAAACTCCGTGCCAAACCGTAAATTTTCTTTGGCTATTTTTACTAGCCGGAACAATATTCAAACAAGTCTTTTGCGTTCTTGGGGTGTGACCGCAAATTGAACCCTCGAGATTTGTCTCTACGGAAATGTGGCTAAAATCACTTGCGAATAGGGCGCTAAGAAAAAATTACTGTTTTGTGAGTAAGAAGAACACTGTTTCAAGTAGGAAATGTTTGCAATCATTAAAATGATTCAACGAGATCTAAAAATAGCCAATCCTTTCAACTCCATTCTTCTTTTAAGTACAAGAACTCACTCCAAGCCTTCAGAACCAACCCGGAATCAAAACAAGCAACAAAACATCTCCCACACAAAGTATAGTCAAAACTCAACTCAAACAAAAATACTGTCGATACATTTTGTTGAAACACTTTCCAAACAATGCCTTTCGGCGCCGAGCTCCGCCGACTGAGAAGAGAACGTTGTCACAAATCAATGTTTTGTGTTGAAGCGGCGAACCATAAGCGCAAAACACATAAATTATTCGAGGAGTTTCGAAGTTTTAGCGTTTTGTTTTACTTTTTTGTAAGACGTCATTTTTGTTTAATTTTTTGAAATGGACATTTTAATTTACTGAAACATAAAAATAGCAAAAAAGATGCGCAAACAAACAAAATACTGTTAGTTGTTTGATTAGCTCGAAGCAGTTTTGTTGAGGTCAGCAAACTTGTCTATTTTTTGTTTACTGTATGCGAGCTTAAAGACATATATGTTTGCAATTAAAATTGATTTATTGAACCCGGATAGATCTAAATAATGCATGTGATTCTTGGAATTGTTTTGATTGAAGCTTAGTTGAGTTTGATTATCTTATCGATTGCTGGAAGAACGTCCATTTGACTTGATCCGCTTAATTGCTGTTCTGAAAATGCGTCATTTGAAGAAAACGCACGAAACGAGATAACTAATCAATTAAGAAATAAAGCACAGCCTTCATTAACAAAAGCACATAGATTGTGACTGAACACAAAAATATATAAACGCTTTCAACAAATTTGTAAAACGTTGTTTTGTGAACAAAGAATCTGCAGCAAAATGAAAACTTTGCTTGGATTATCGTTATTGTTTGTTATTGCCAGCAGTTTGCCGGTAAACAAGGACTACAACAAACGTAATTAAAGTGTTTAGTTGTTAAAGCGTTACTTTAACACGTTTAGAAGACATTACATGTTTGGGTTCAAGTTATGTGTTTGACGGCACTTTCCAAGCCCCTAAAAATGATCAGACGTCGTTTGATGCTCAATTTCAACTTAGAATTGAATCAAGCCGCGTCAATGCTAAAATTTCATTTGAATATTGGAACCAGAGCATTAGCGCCATCAAAGCGCATCAGATTGCACCAATAACAGCAACTGATTGGGTTCTGTAAGAAATCACTGCTTTTTCATTTATAAGTTTAATTTTTATGTGTTCGCCCGATGATAAAAATTGTGTAGTTGCAACAGGTTCAAATTCACAATATTTAATGATTAGATTATGGAATTTGTTCCCAAGTAAGTTTTTATTAATATTTATAAACGTAAATATGTTTTTAATTTAGATTATGCTTTTGACTTGTTTTCATTGAATACCACAGATGGCTATTATTTCAAGATTCCAAATACGTACAAAGGATGCACAAACAACCTGCCACCTTTTAATATACCGAATGTTACTCCATATCTGCCTGATCCAACACGTTTCCGTTTCTGTGGCTGCTGTGGAGAATACAATCCGGATCCAGTTCTTAACTGTCCACCAAGTCCTCTCAAATCTCACACTGCGCCAAATTCTTAATTTGAAGCGCCTGACTTGTATTTCTTCTTAGCTGGGGAAGCAATTGATCTGCCTCGTTTCTCTTCCTCTTCTCTGTCAACAACAGTCTAATAAACTCCTGATTCTTTGAATTGTCTTGAGGTTGCTCATCAATAAACATTCATTATGCTTAATTGCTGTTCTGAAAATGCGTCAATTTGAAGAAAACGCACGAAACGAGATAAAACTAATCAACAAAAGCACATAGATTGTGACTGAACACAAAAATATATAAACGCTTTCAACAAATTTGTAAAACTGTTATTACCATCAAACAAGTTGTGCTGCAATGCAATTTAGTTTGTTTTTACTATTTGTTATCGCTAATGGTTTGCCAGTAAACAAGGACTACAACAAACGTAAACTTATAAATAGTTGTTAAATTCTAATTCACCTTGTTTTTAGAAGACATACAGTGTATAAATATAAACGCAGTATTCGAAGGAACTTTTCAAAATCCGGTTGATGATCGACAATCTTTTAACGCCCAATTTCAACTTCAATTCAACAACAATTATGATGTCGGTGCTCTTTCATTTAAATTTTGGAATCATTCGTTGTACAGTCTTGATGCCGTCACACCGGAAATGGGAACCTCACAGCGATGGGAAGCGTATGTTTATTAATTTAAATAAAATAACATAAAACTTAAAGTGTAGATTTTATTTATCTTCGCAACCTGCTTTGATTCCGACAAATCCAAGCTCAAAATTTATTTTGTTCGGATTTCGAAACAACTACCCAGGTTAGCAGTATTTAATGCAATAAATATTTTGATTTGTTTAGCTTATTGGTTTCGATTATTCCTACTAAATACTACCGATGGAACTTGGCTTAGTTTGCCAAAAACATACAACGGCTGCACAAACAATTTACCAACATCCGGTCTTGACGCAAATTTATTACCTGACCCAACTCAATTCAGATCTTGTATTTGTTGCGGAGAATACAACCCGGATCCAGATCTTAATTGTCCATCAAGTCCTCTCAAATCTCACACTACGTGCCCATCAAAAGGTTGAATAACAAATATTTAATTGTGCTTTTGAATAAAGTCATTCAATAAACGCAAATAATGCATTTGATTCTTAGAACTGTTTTGATTGAAGCTTATCAATAATAAGAAAAACGTTCATTCGAATTAATCCGCTTATTATTTGATCGGCGAAATGCGTCATTTGAAGAAAAAGCACAAATGCAAAAAGATAAGAAACGCATTAACTCAATTGCTTAAAGTAACTCCTAAATTGTTGATCAAAACTGCAATAACGTTTTACTGTAATGAACTCGTTTATTGTGTTGTTTTTGCTGGCCACATTTGGAAATGCACTTCCACTTGACAGTATTGACAACAAAGGTAGAAAGTTTATTTAGATTTAGTCATATTTTAAAAGTTATAGTTGATTTAAATTGCCGGACAGTGACGGCGTATCTTGGAGGAACGTTTCAAAATCCAAAAAATCAAGAACAGACGTTTGATGCTGAATTTTTAATTCGTCTTGACATCTCCAATCCAAATTATCATATATCAATTGAGTATTGGAATCAAAGTTTGTCAAGCAGCCGCGATGTTATTGTAGCGTTTGATTCATCGCAAACATGGACAACGTAAGAATTCACATTTAAACATTTAACAAACATATATTTAGTTGCTCCACAAACGATCGTCCATGCTCAATGTCACGAAAATTGGATTCTGATTATTTATTGTTTTCAATATGGAAAAGTTATCCAGGTAGAAAGAAAATAACACTTTAGTAAACTTTACTAAGTTTTTAGCTTTTGGCTTTTACATATTTAAATTAAGTTCGTCACTATCTTATTTTGCTTTACCAAACGCACAGAACGGATGTACAAACAACATACCGTATCCGACGGGTAGTGGTGCTAATCAACAAGCTGATACAACGCTGTTTCGTTTTTGTGCCTGCTGCGGAGATTACAAGCCAGATCCGGCACTTAAATGTCCCGCTAATCCATTGAATTCTCATACTTAATTGTTTACTTGTAATTTGAATAAACTCGTCATGCAAATTGCAATTGAATCGTTTATTAATTTTACATAAGTTCAGTTAGCAACTGTGTGAGTTTGCCACGGATTGTCTGGACACAACAAGTCAGGGTGTGGATCGTAGTTGCCGCAACATGCACAAACTCTAAAAAGGCATTTTAATCATTAAACAAATAAAATGTTGAACATTACCTGTACCAATTTGGATTAGCTTTGTTTTTTTGATCTGGATATTCAGCCAATGTACTTGTACATTGTCCAATCACATTTTTGAGCGTAAAGCCATTAGCCGGATTAGGTTCATAGAAAAGATTGGCAACGTTATCTTAGAAGTTTACGTTATACATTAGCATTAACATTTTTAGTTCTAACCTGTTGACGCGCGATGAATGTTAGAAGCAATATACGAGTTTTGAGCGTTGTAGTTAATTGAGCAACCTTGTTGGAGCGGAGTACAACTAAAGTTTAACAGTTTTGCTAATAAATGTATTCGAAACATACTCAGAACCAACGGTGTTATTGAAAATTGTAAAGTAAAAGTCCATTGTGGAAAGATTTAAGTCCCAACGTTGATGAGTAAGAAAAACGCGCTGATTTGCTATGTCGTTGTCGTATCTAAGTTGAAAACGTGCGTTAAATTGCTTGCCGTCGTATTGTTGATGATGGAAAAGCCCGGTGTAATAAACAGTCACAGAATTGCAAGTGAGTGTATCTAGAAATACTATTTATTCGCAAGTAATGTCAACTATAACTTTTCTATCTGAACCTTTTTACCTTTGTTGTTAATGCTGTCAAGCGGAAGAGCATTTCCGAATGCAAAAAGCAACGTTGAGATAAAGAAAGATGTTCTCATTTTTGATTGAAACAACTTACAATTCCGACTAGACAGCCAATCTTATTTATATACAAAACCGATTTATTGTTGTTCCCACTTTATCATCTTTGCATTTCTTCAGAAACTACGCATTTTTGTCAATTTACGTTAGTTTGAACGCGCATTCTGTTTAGATTAAACGTTGATAAGCCTTTAATTGAAAATAACTTCTTTTTGACCAAAAAATAAGAAGCTTATTCTAAGTAAAAATGTTCTTGCGTTTTGTGTTCGAGTCCAAAGAATTAACAAACTCATTCACTTCCAACAAAGAAACTCCAACTCAAGCATTTCATAATTTATTTACTTAAAGAGTTACACATTTCGGCAAACATTAAAACTTATCAATACGTTATTACGAAATAAAAATACACGTGGATGCATTGACGGTGGAACTTGGTCCTCCAAGCGTCAAAATATGAATTGGCTTATAAAGTTGTGTGAAGTGTTGTAATAAATATTGGTGGATGTTGAATTAAATTGAAATTGCTCTCAAGTTTTAGACACAAATCTTGCCCAAAGACTAATTGAAACATCTATTAACAATGTGGAAAAGCAACGCAAAATAGGCATAAAAACAAGAAAGTGCAACGCAAAGTCCCTTCATGTTAACAATTCAACAATGCGACTTAAGCTAAAAGTGAAACCGACACCAAAACAAAGACAAGAACCTTGCACTTAATATAATAAACATTTATCAAGACTTTACACGCATGTGGATAAATTAGATGACGCGTCTGTTTAGGTTCGATCCTTAAGCTGATTGCTGAGCCAGTCGAGTCCTTCGTAAAGGCCGTCTCCAGAAGTGGCGCAAGTCGATTGGATGTACCTAAACAAAGAATTGTTACAGAACCTCAACTTAAACAGCATACCAGTTGCGGTTGCGCAAAGAGTGTAATCCAAGCTTGTCAGTGACTTCCGACGCGTTCATGGCATTTGGCAAATCCTAAACAAACAAAATGTGAGTAAAAGTCGTGCAATCGAAAAAGCATACTTGTTTGTTGGCAAAAACTAGCAAAACAGCATCGCGCAACTCGTCTTCTGCAAGCATCCGCATCAATTCTTCTCGAGCTTCTCCAACACGTTCACGGTCATTGCTGTCCACTACGAAAATCAAGCCTAAAATCATTGATTATAAGCAAAACACTGCACAATCAAAGTTTACCTTGTGTGTTTTGGAAGTAATAGCGCCACAGCGGTCGAATCTTGTCTTGACCACCAACGTCCCAAACAGTAAACGAGATGTTTTTGTATTCGACAGTCTCAACGTTGAATCCTAAATATCATTGATTAATTCAAAACAAACTTTATGAAAGCTTACCAATCGTCGGAATTGTAGTAACGATTTCACCCAATTTCAATTTGTACAAGATTGTCGTCTTACCAGCTGCATCAAGTCCAACCATCAAAATTCGAATTGCCCTTTTGCCAAACAAGCGTCCAAACAAGCTTGAGATTGTGAGGCCCATGATGAAGAAAAAGCAACAATGAGCACTAAAAGATTAAAATGAATTGATTTGAAAAAGCAAATAAAGCGCGAATGAGAGAAGCTACTACAAAAGAACATTTGAATGAATCAGTAAGAACGCTTCTTGTTGAATAGTTTTTATAGTTGATTTTGGCAATTCTGCTGCAGAAATGATCTTGGACTTTTAACTCCACCCAGAAAAAGCCAAAGTTTCTTAAGATTTAAACTCAAAATTTCAAAATCTGTAAATGATTCATAACACAAGTTATTCAAAAGCACTGCCTTCACTTTTAGTTCCAACTCATCACTTTTCTACAAAACAAATATTTTCTTAAACATGACTTAAAATTTAATTGCAAAACTTTAATCTCTACTAAACGACTTCAATCTCAAAACAAGAAGACTTTCAAAAACCACAAAAATCAGCATGCTAATCAATCAAATCTAAGAATTCAGCAAATCAATTCCGCAATCGATTTGAATCCACGCAATCAACGACTTCAACATCCATATTCATCAATCCGGAACCCTAAAACTCGGTTTTTGGTTGGCGAAAACGTGTCATTCACACGATGCGCCAGCAATCACTCTAGCGATTTTATTATTATAAAGAAGCGGAACAGCCGACAAAGGATTGCCTTTCCAGCGCGTCTCTCCACTTTTCGAAACCCCAAAAAGAAACACACGTGTAAAAGCAGAAAAAAGCGAGTGAGATGCATTCTTGCTGGGACGCAAAACATAAGGAACGCACTGCGCTTTTGACAGAAAATTGACAATTTGTTTGATTGCATTTATTCATTTAAAACAAGTTAAGACATAAACGGATTTTCTGGACACAGTGCCATTTGATGTGGGTTATAATCATTACAGCATGCGCATACGCTAAAATTAGATCAGTTTAATGCACAATGTTGTTTTCTTGCCTGTAGTAGTCTTCGTTTGGATTCATATTTCTCTTTCGATGTTTGATTAACGAATTTGTGCATTGTCCGGTTACATTTTTTAAAACAAAACCGTTTGTGATATCCGGTTGGTAGAAGATATTGAAATGGGTATCTAAAAAGCACTCATTATTACTTTCTTAATTTAAAAGCACATACTGTGATGATTAAAGTGAATACTGGAGTGAATTACAGACGGTTGATCACTGTAATGAATGGAGCAGCCCTGACGGAGATGTGTCGAGCAACTAAATAAACATTTAAAGTTGTAATTTGGAATCACATTTTAAATCATACGTCGAGTTGCTTGTTTCGTTGAACATTTTAAAATGGAAAAGCTCTGAACGAGTAGTATCTTCGTCCCAATGCTCTAATTTAAACAGTACACGGCGATTTGTTGTGTCAAGATCATAACGGACTTGAAATCTGGCTTGAAACTTATGTGTATTGTCGTCATAGTTGATAAACTCGCCAGTGTAAAAGATTGTAACGGATTGGCAAGTCATGTATTCTAAAGTTAAACTGGTTGATTGGACTTTGATAATTGAATTACCTCGTTTGGTAGGAGCAAGACTTGATAGACGTACTGGAAGGGCTAAACGATTCAAATTAATCTTTATAAAATAGTGACACTTACTTCTAGTAACAGGAGCCGGCAAGTTAGCTACAATAAAAATAAATCAAAGCTTCGAAATAAAAATGTACCGTTTTGAAAAGAGTTGACAGGACCATTGAGCGATTTATCTGGCTTATAAGAACCACAACACGCGCAATATTTGTATAAGGATTTATCAGGCATGTTTGAAACTAATGTTTTAAGACTAGCATCTGACAAAAAGTTGGTGCATTTATTAAAAGTGTTGTTTAAGATAAACTGATGGTGTATATGAAAGTTCAATTGAAACAGTGCAAAATCACAGCCTGCAAATAAAGTTAATATTAATCCCTTTTAAGGCTGTACAAATTTCATCTATCTAACAGTTAAATAATATTTATATAGCATTGATAAACACTTACGCGGATAAAAATTACTCAAGAAAATGTTAATGTAATTTAAGCCTGTAGTGTTTGCAAACGAACAAGTTTGATTAAAGGAATAACAACTACAAAACAATCTTAATTATTTTACATTTTAAGATTTCTTACCGAATCCAAAGTTTTTCGCCTATTATTGTTATTGCAACGTCGTCCATACTTGCTAACGTGCTGTTCCAAAATTGACGAGTCATAAAAACTTGATTGTCCGAATCGGAAAAAGTAAATTTTAGTTGGAACTCAGCGTCAACCACTTGATCTTTTTCCTTTGGATTTTGAAATCTTCCAGCAAAATACATTGTTACGCTTCGACATGCAATATCCTCTACAAAATTAAAAAAGCTCGAAACCACTAAGCAAGTGTTCATTACGTTTATTGTTGGCCTCAACAAATTGATGTTCATTTCCAATCAAAAGCAATGTAAGAAAAGACGAAACTAACACACTTGCAATCATTGTTTACAAGTGTAACTGACAGTAAAACGTTTTCAGCAAACTTGCGTTTTATATATCAACTCACATCGACTGAATCATATTTGAGCAAACAATCTTGTTATTTTTAACCAATTTGATAAGGTTTGTGCAAAATGTCCCAAATTTAAAGCAGTTGAGTCACAACAAGAGCAGAAAAGATAGTCAAAATAATCAAGAGTGCACTTTTTCTAATTTAATGATTCAGCAAATTGCAAACAACATTTATTATGCTTGTTTAATCTTCACTCTTCTTTTATGCAACAAAACATCTGCCATTCTCATTACTAATGCTTTTAAACACTTTAGAAACGTCAAACACATCACCAAAACTTCATTTTAAGAATGCAGACTTGACGTAACTTGTACATTGAATACAAAATTTGAATGACTAAACAGCAGACAAGTAAATGAAAACCTGATTAACTCTTTTTGAGTACAAAAAAACGGGTGGTCAAAATTGTACTTGTAAGTGTTGTAAGATTCAGTTTGATAATTAGTGTCCGTAGTTGTTTGTTTTATAAGATCTTTCCCGGAAGAAAGACCGTCCAAAAATTCCTCGGAAAGGCCCACCCACCAGTCCGTTCGTCTGCCTTCCGAATCGATTTAACGATTTAACAGTCCGAGAACTGCAACAGACGCCGTACTCCCAAAAAGAGATAATGTCCACAAGCAGCCAACAGGTTCTTTTGTTGATAAAACAATACGCAGTTTTTATGAGTCTGAATCTGAATCAGAGAAAAAAGGGAGTGGGAAATAAAGAGTGCTTATGTGCGTATTGAATTAACCGCTCTGAATGAATATTACTTGATTTATAAGATCTTTCTCGAAAGAAAGACCGTCCAAAAAATTTAACAAAAAGCCTTAAGCTTAAGTTGTTCGGAAGCTAACCCACCCATCAATATTCCGATGTCTGCCCATGATCGGTGAACGATTTAACAGTTCAAGAACTGCAACAGACGCCAAAAAACTCGTGATAGCTCTCTGGAGAGCTGATGTCCACAAGCATCCATTATAACTCTTTGTATTACGAAATGACAAGCATCTCTTACAGATTCTGATTCAAAAAAGAGAAAAAACAGGCCAAAGAATGCCGGCGTCTCTAAACACATATGGCTAGCGCACAATTCAGCGGAAGGCTATGCAAATGAAATGATTTGTTTGTACTTATAAAATTTGATGAGTTTGCGCTTGTATTTGTGTGCAGTCAATTTTCTCCTGTTCATTAAATAAGTTTTAAAGAGTTGAACAAATTTGTTGTTTAGTAAACATAACTTACATCACAATGATCATTGTCGGGAACAACACAAACGGTTTGATCACCTAATTTCCCATCTGTTTTGTGTAGACGCGTTTTGCTGTATTGATTTTCCAAGCACATCGGTGCTTGCGATTTTTTGCTTTTTCGCAGTTGCTTGCGTTTTTACTGATATCCTTTGAATAAAATGTGTTTTAATTTCTTTTAAATGATTCGTTACTCAAATTAAGTTTATTATTTTCGGGTCCATCAAAATGGTCAGTACACGTCGTACTAAACGCAACAGCGATGGAGGACCAATCAAAACAAAGCCATCGGGTGAAGAAAAGATGGACACAACAGGACCTCCAGCCGGCATTCAGAAGAACAAAAGCAATCGCTTCTGGAAGAAAAAGCAGACGGCACCGTAAGAATTTTGGATATTGTTCACATTACTTATTTTTGAACGTTTTAGTCACTTCGGAACCGTAAGGTTAGCTTTCATATTTTAAAGCAGAAACTTAAAAAGAACACTTTTGAAACATCAAAACTTTAAACGAAGAACTTTCGCTGACCTTCTTTAATTTTTGTTTTCGAATTTTCTGTTTCAAAACTTCGCCTTTAAACCTTCTGCTTTACAATATGAGAACAAAAAAGGTCAAACCGTTGCACACCAAATGGGCGAAAAAGATGAAGTTGAAAGCCGATTTGCAGCAAGTTAAGGCTAAGCAATCAGGTAAATTCTTTACTGTCTGTGAAGTTTCACAAATTATTACTTTCATTATCACTTCGTTAATGTTGATTGTTTAGAGATCCGAGAAGTTCTACAAGCTGAAAAGCAAGCAAAGGCAGAACGGCGCAAGGAGAACGAGGAGCGACGCAAGGCAAACATCGAGAAGAACGAAATTGTTCAAGTCATTCGCAACACAGGTTTGTCTTTACTTATGCTTATGTCAATAATCATTTTCGATTTAGACAAACTCAAGAAGATGAACAGAAAGCAGTTGAGAATGATCAAGAAGAAGGACACGGAACGAATGTTGAAGAAATGATCTATCCCGTCGATCTATTGTTATTCCATTTGTTGTTGTTGAGTCGTTAAAGAAATAAATTGTTCACATGTTTTCTTTTGTACAGGTTTGATTCAGTCAGGGCGCTGCAATGGCAGGATCTGCAAGTTATGGCACTCAATTATTCTCGTCACTCCGTCCATTATCTCATTGAAGGTGCCAACTAGTGTCAAGAACTCCTAATGGACAATTTCTCAATTGTTTTTTCAAACAAACCAATCGTATTCCCACACTGAAACGAACAAGATCTGCTTATTTCACAAATGGGGCGGCAAAGGTTGTCATGGTTTTTCCGTTTTTTCTACGTCCACAGTTTTGTATTTTAGATAGTGGATTTGCAAATGTGGTCGAGTGTGAATGCTTAATTTGTTAATTTGATTGGGTGCATTTTGAGTCGTATAGGGAAGGTTTCTTTTGTTTGTCTAAGTTTTTGAGGTTGTTACAAGTTTTGATTATTTATTAGCTGTTATAATCTTATCTTACAAACCTATCTACGTGTTTATTTACAAACTCATCACTTCATTGACAGTCTTGTTTTATTCTTTGAACATTTAGTTCTCACTCACAAACAACAATTTAAAAGCACTATTACAATGTTTTACAGTTTTCCCGCCAAAATCTACATCTTTACTAAATCTAATTGTTTCCGACGTTAGCCGACTTTATTTTCCTTATGCAAAACAACTAAAGCCAAAAAGCACCTGTATGTCGGTGCGTTCTTTAACCAAAAAGCGTTTCCGGTCCGCGCTCCACATTTTAAGGCAAATCTTTTTCAAAAATACGGAAAGCCATAAAAACGAAAACATTAAAAGTCAAAGTGAGCATTTTGTTCAAGAATGACTATACAAATCGGTTGCTTATTGTTTGAATTTTGTTGAACAATTTGAATGACGTTTTAAACATATCCAAAGACTGTTCAATAAATTAGATTTATTCAAATACAAAAGTCTACAATAGATAGTTTTAGCACCTTTATTGTTCGTCGGCTTTCTAAAAAGTGTTGAACGTTATAACAACTCTTAACATTTAAAACTTACTCTTTTCATCAGCGTCGTTTTTTGTTGTTTGATTAGACGGTAATGATTCTTTGTCGATTTCACGAGATTCGTTCGCGTAGTTTATGAGCTTGTCTAATTACAAATAGATTTCACTCCTAACTAATGACTTACCGGCCAATATGCGGAACCCATTTTTCAAGCCCGATTCAAAAAGTTTTATGCGACTCCAGTGACAACAGATGTTACAAATTGTTGGGCATTCCTCAATCTTCTCCAAACATTGTCCTTCCATAAACCAAACAAAGCAGTTTTCGTAAGTGGCAGCAACGCTAGACTTGTCATCCGTAGAAGCATTCAAAGATTCATTGGAAGAGTCATTTGTAAAGGAAAGATACACAGACGATATGTTAGTTAGCAATAGAAATGCAAGCAGTAGGCTAGTCATGATAATTAAATTTAAGCAAGTTCAAAAATCATCAGGATGCGGGAACTTACAACATAATCCAGACGTGTTTCTCTTTTTGCGCAAATGCCATGGAAACCAAAAGAACACCAACCCATTTATTATGCGGCAATAGAGTAAAAAGATGCGCATAGGTATTTGTGGCCAAACAATAGATAAACGTAATTGCTCACTGCTTTTTGGAGAGCGCTAGTTGAAGCAAAGAAACAATAGAAACATGTTTTTAACTGATTGATTTGCACAAACACTTGTTTAAAAGTTCTATTTAAAACAATTGCATTTCATTCTTTTGTCCAAAAACAAACATGCCTCATCCACTACAATTTCATAACTTTCCGTTTTTGTCCCTAAATTCCCATCGAAAACACGTAGCAGACCGGCACGAGCAACAAATTTTATAAGGTTTCTTTCCACACCTCAATTTTGCACATTACAATCTTTGTCGTTTTCGCTCTTCATTTAGTCACAGAGTTTCTTTGCAGTTAATCTTTTAACTAAAAACATTATTTTAGCGCTCAATTCGACTATAAAAGCGGATCTATCAATTCTGTGGCATTCAAACTATGATTGTTCACATTTCAACGTATGCGAAGTGTTAAACAACAATGGCTAAGCAGATTGTGGCCAGCGAAACGCCTTCAACAACAGATTCCGGCACTGGAGACAGTTTATTAGCGCCTCCGCAAACAACCGAGTCGGATCCAACTGAAGAAAGAAAGCACAAATATCCTGTGAGGTCAAGACACGCATTGCACAACAACACACAACAGCAATTGACAGTATGTTCCTTTTAATTTAACAAACGTTGTTAATTGATAATTTTGCAGGTTGCTGTCCGTATTCGTCCCATCAATGAAGCAGAAATCCAACGTCGCGGATTTGATTGTGCATTTCCGCTAGACCAACAAGTGAATAAATCGTTTAAAAACTGTTTAATGAAATCAATTGCTTTTAGAAAGTGCTGCTCGTAGATCCAGAAAAGTTTGAAAACAACATCTTGCGTCAAAATCGACAACATGAAAGACAGTTTTTATTTGATCGAGTTTTCAGGCCTGGTTCAACACATGTAAGTTCTTGGAAAATGCTGCATTACAATTGCTTTGATTTTAGTCCGAAGTCCATGATTCAACAACTGCTCCTCTTGTTGATTTCGTTCTCTCTGGCTTTAATGCAACAGTTTTTGCTTATGGACCAACAGGATCTGGAAAGACCTTTTACAATGGTCGGCACGGAAGAAAAACCCGGCTTGATGACGCTTAATTACACAAGAACTGTATGCCAAAATCAATCCAAGTGACTACACTGTTTTCATATCTTTTCTGGTAATGTAAATGCTGTTACCTTGTTTAAAACAACACGTTTAAGGAAATCTACAATGAAATCATTCGAGACCTTTTGGTGCCTCAATCCCCGCCGTTAGATTTGTTGGAAAACGAGAAAGGAGCAGTTCAAGTGCCTGGACTTTCTCGTGTAAAAGCGCCAAACACAAGCAAAGTGAGTCTTGTTTTAAATAAAATGGAAACTCATATAGAGTGATTTTACTTTAAAGATACAAAAACGTTCTTTAGTTAGAACCACATAACTCCGTTCGCCAGGGGCCCTTATGGTAGGCATGGCGTTTGACTCTGAGTAAGCTGCTCCGAAGCGAAAAAATATAAAAGAACAAAAAAAGCGTTAGGAGCAGCTCATGAAAGGAAGGTCAAACAGTGAATTAAGGGGAAGGGCTTTTTCACATCAATGCTGACTTGATCAGCGAATCAATTTTTGGATGGTCCTTCTCGAAAAGGTCGGATCTTATTTTCACTTGAGTATCAAAACTCATTTATTCAACAATCAAATAAGCACAATTTGTTTAAAGCTGATTACGAAGATTAGAATATTCTTCCAAAAACGGTCCACTACAATATTCATCATTGATCTTATGCAATGTTTCTTGATCGTTAAGCGGCAAACAATTCAGAGTAGTCACCAAAAATTGGTTGTTTTCATATGGCCGGCTGTTAGTCAATTCAGTTGTTTGTCCAACTTTGTCTAAGTATTGACTGACTAAGCAACAGTCCTACAAAACAAACTGATTTGCAAGCAATCATTTTATGAAAATCTACTTACTTTGACGGTGTTTGGCTGGAATTTGTTCAAAACTTTGCGTCCAATTGCAACTTGTTCATTCCAATAATTAAGCGGTGTTCCATTCTCCCATCCAGTTGGCAATTTGTGTTCTTCAATGTAATTGAGCCACAAATCTGGACACGCATCTTTGTCAGTCTTTGCGCGTTGACGTGCTGCTTCCATTTCATCACTTTCCATAAATTTGCTATTTTTGAACTGTTTTTGGATGCGCTCCCGTTGTTGCGAAGTTATATTGTCGAGAATGTAGCTTTCGTTGAGTGAGCCGACAAGAAAAGTAGTTCGGAAGCAAACTGAGTCGGTTGAACTGAAGAAATGAATCTTTAAATTGATTAATTGCTAAAGTTTGATTACCTTCCATTTACTATAACAAATCTGCGGTGCATGTACAAATAAAAGTGGTCAATCTCGTCCGTAGTTCTCAATTCAATTGGAACGCCTTTGTCCAATATGAAAAGTCAAAACAGCCAATGAAAACAAGAAAATCATTCTAATCACTAAATTGTTAGAACTTCTTATTGAAGCGAAACAACGAAACAATAAAATGCTGATCGAAAAGCGATGGCACTTGTTCGGTGACTCATTTGTTTTTAACCGAAAGGACCGAACAGCTGGCCAAAAATGACTCAGCTTGAAAAAACGAATGCCTAGAAATGAAATCATCAATCGAAAACATTTAGATCATGCAAATTCTCCAAGCCGGCAATGCTCGAAGATCACAAGAACCAACTGCCGCAAACAAAAATTCTTCCAGAAGTCACGCTCTTTTACAAATTACTCTGTACAGAAAGTCTGTTCAACACGGAAAGCTGTTTTTAATTGATCTTGCCGGATCCGAAAGAGCGGCTAACTCGTTGGTTAGTGAAATCATATCAATTCTGTGCACATCAAAATCTGTTTAGAACTACGGAAAACGCTTAAAAGAAGGTGCTGCAATCAATCGGTCTTTACTTGCTTTGGGCAACGTCATAAATGCTTTAAGTTCGGGTACGTTTTTGGAGTTTTGGATTAGAAAAGTGTAAGTGAGCGTTTCCACTAACAACCACTACAAATTTGACGGAAGTTTGACATGATTTCTAAAAATGTATCTTTTCTTAAACAAATTGCTGTTGTGGACAGCTTTTAAAGTTGCTTTAAATTGTTAACGATGCTTGTTATCTTTCAGGAAACAAAGGTCGATATGTTAACTATCGCGACAGTAAATTGACTCGCTTGTTAAAAGACTCTCTTGGTGGAAACTCAAAAACAATAATGTTGGCTCACGTAACGCCGAGTTCTTTAAGTTATGACGAGACTTACAACACGTTAGTGTACGCAAGTCGAGCGAGGAACATCACTACAAGGGTTTGCTTTGTAAACTTTACACACTAATTATGCAATTGTTGTTTAGATTACTTACAATCGTCCCGCATCCGCAGATCAAGTTTATTCAGATGCAATAAGCAAAATGCACAAACAAGTTAGAGAACAAAATGGAATGACACATGCGGTTTCTTCACATCAAAGTAGCTTTCAAATACATATATTGTTAATACATACAAGCTTTTTAGTCTCCGAACTTGGTCTCAATCCCAAAAATCAGTCCTCTCATGCAACAGACACAAACGGCAACCTCACAACAAACGGACAAGGCAAATTCGCATCTTTATTCAACTCTTTGAAAGCTCAATACTTATCGACTTGCGAGAAACAACAAAAATTAAGGTTCGTTTATTAATTCAAACACTTGTTAGCAGAGACTTCAATCATTATTGCAGCTGCTTCACAAAAACTCCTCAAATAACACGTTTTGTGCAAGTAGCTGCAATAACAATTAAAACCACATCAATTGAACATAGCAAAATAAGCACACAGCTTCCACATTTCTTACGACTTCCTTGCCTTAGAATTTTCAAGATCAATCTAATACGCAACAAAGCCGTATAAAACGTGTAGCCGTTGAACACAGTAGGTGGAATAGACAATAGACACTCACTTAACTGCTCATTTCTGCACGACCATTACAACATTAGACGTTCAAACAGTAAGCTAATGCTGGAACGGTCCTACAAAAACGACGAGCTTGTTAGTTTGTGGAATACAACAAAGCGCAAACTTCCGTTGCAATTAACCTGTCATAAGGCGTCTACAATTCAGCTTATGACTAGGCAGTTGCAACAAAAATTTGGCCACTCATTAAAATAAGCTTTTAGACTTTTTGAACGTGTGACTAAAACGTTTAAGCACTTACAAAGAAGCCGCTTGTTTAAAGATAACAACGTTTATTGCATTTAACACTGAAAGCTTTCTGTAAACTCCTCCCAACTGACCGTAGCCAGTCTAAATGCCGTTCTCTGACGTAAACACTGCAGCATTTAGTAAAAATGATATTCAAAATGTAACTCTATCATTAACTCACCGATTCCATTTATTTAAAGCAACATAATTGCCTTGATGCGTGAGTAGACGCCGCAAATTGCTAGGTATTGAGACGCGTAGTTTGGAAGCACAATATTTGGCCTTTGTAACGTGGCCATTTTAGTTTCCACAGTAGTTATTAAACTATATTCCACGCATCCTGTAGTTAAATTTGAACACATTAAGTGGAGTTTATTAACGTCGAAATGGACTCGAATGATATTTGGACGGTTTATAAACTTCAGATGAGTGTGTTTTAGAGTCCCGAAAAGCTAGAAAATCTTATTTTAATTTGCTTCTTCACAGATTAAATAAAACAAGGAAGTTTTAATCTTGAAGAAGCAAATTCAAGATATTATTTTTACTGTCCTGCAAAGCTGGTTTGTTGAAAACTTAAAATGAAACTTGTCTAGTTGAGCGATAAAGTATTCAAAAATCTATTATTTTAGGGAGCGCCTCCACAAAGCAAACCATGAAGCTTTTGACGTTGAGATGAACATCCTGTCAAAACGTGCAATTCTTCAAGCATGGGAAAACCGGACAAAAGAAGATGAAGCCAAGTACTCGGAAGTCATCGAACGTCTCAAACAAGATTCAATTGAAGAGGTAACAACAATAAGGTGTCTTCTTTAAACAAGTTGTAATTTAAGGAAAAGCTTCTAACCGAACTGCACGAAACACGTCGAAAGACTGAGAAAGCCTTGCGCAAAAACGCAGACAGTTTGAACAAGATTGAATCAAGACTGAGAGCACAGGCAAGAGATTCAGACAAAAACGAACTAGTCAACTTGTTGGTTAGAATGGGCAAAAAGGACGCGGAAAGTGAGCGTGTTAAACAGATGACTTGGTTCTAAAACACTTAAAACTTTAGACATGGCGTTAGTTTCTGACACTGCTTTGCAAAATCTAAAACTGAAGAAGCAAGAAAGCACATTAACTAAAGTCCAAAGATACGAACAAATTGCTGACAAGTTGATTTCATCTGGCGAATTGCAAGGTTTGTTTTATTTGAAAGAAACTTTGTTAAAGCATTCAATCTTTAGAAGAAGAACGAGAGCAACTCAGAAAACGAGTACAAAATGATCAAAAACCAACTAAAGTTTCATTTAATGCCTCTGAAACAACAAGATCAAGTTGTTTCGTGGAACAGCATGATTCTGAACAATCCGGACTTGAACGGCGACACTGGCACTCCAGAATTTCATTTGCCGGAGATTCAAAAAACGGTGCGCAAAACGACAGGTAAACTACAATGATTGTTTTTATTCAAAGTTATCAATTCCAGGAACACTTCCGCGTCAATCATCTCTAGTCACTTTGCCAGTCATCAAATCAAATGAATAGACATTTAAACATATTTCTTAGTTACTTTATACGTGTCCCAATACGAGCTTTTCTCCCCAATGAACAAAATCTAAACAATCAACTTACATCATCACTACTGTTTGTACTTATTTGCCAGAAAATAAATGACATTCAACTTTCAGAACTGTTTTATTCAACTTTTAAATGAAACCCGTCAACGTGTAAAAGATCATTTGAGTAAACGAGTGGACCAAAAAAACGTTAACACAAAAAGCAAAAAAGTCTTTTATCAAAAAGTCAAAAAGTGTTTTGTCAAAAAATCAATCAAAGAGTTTCAAACACAAACAATTGTTGCTTTTTGTGTTAGCGTTTTTTTTGTTCACTCTGTAAACGAGGTTATTTAATCTTCCATAAATACGTATTTGCTCCAATAAAGAATGTTGAACAGTGTAAATGAAGCTGAAAAGTGTTTGTTTATGAGAATGATTAGAAATAATATTTACTTGGAAAACCGATTCTTGACAGCAAATCTAGACGTTCACAATCAACAAGCGTTTCGGTCTTTTTGCGAGCGTTTAAAAAAAGGGTTCCAAAAAAAAAAAAAAAAACCCTCAAAAGCGAGTTGTTGTTGAAAAAATGTTTTGATCACGCTCTTTTTGCGAAGCTGAAACTTGTTTGTTAGAAGTGCAAACTTTTAAATGTCACCTTTCGTTTCTTTCCCAAATCTTTAATCCTAAGTGTCTGGTTCTCTTCGCGGCGCATTTTGTAGCCAATAATTGCTAGTTCAACGAGAGAGGCAAAAACAAAAGTCATTCCGGAGAGGACCCACCAATCAATTACTTTTACATAACTTAAATTGCAATGATTAATTAATTAGTTTGTTGTTTAAAGTTACCTGACTCTCGGCAAGTTACGAATGCTAAAAGTTTGTTTTAAAGTGTGATTAACTCTTTAAATAACAACTTACACGTTTCCGAACTGAAATGTCATTGCTAACAAAGCGTTCTAAACAAAAAATGGAAGTTGAGTTTATTTCAAAGCACTTACAACACCGATCATTGTTCGTGCTGGCATTGCACGTGGACCCAAATAAAACGGAATCCAGGAGATAAATATAGTTAAGTATGTTGGTATGTAACCTGAAACAAAAAGTGTGCCAAGTCGTCTTCAAAATCAACGAACCTTGCAACAAATACCATCCATAACGTCGCCTAAACGCAAAACTGACAGTCAATTCGTCCCAAACACCGGCAGCATATTGCTAAAAAAATTGAATGTAAAAGCGTTTAATACTTTTATTTACTTGTGCGGTGTTCTTCCACGTAAAGTTGACCATAGAGAAATCAGGCAATTCAATGTCTTTAAACAGCTGGACGGGAGTCGGTTGATTCCAAATCATTCGGACCATGTTTCGGTTGTAATTGTAAGATTCAAATGTTAGAAGACATGTTATTTTGTCCATTGGGAACTAAAATGCATTTGAATTGTTTTTACTGCTTGCTTCTTCAGTCATTTATGTTTTCATTGTTCACTGCGCGCAACCAAAAAGACGCTTTGCAATGAACACTCGCCGCGATTGCTTGCCTTGCGCAAGCGCTCATTTCAAAAAGCCCATTCGTTCGATGGCACTTTGCGCGTTCTTTTTGGCTGCTTCATCATTGGCACCAGTTTAGTGCGTCTTTCCTTGATTAGTTTTTTTGATCAACTTGTTTTTCGCGCTTTGTTGCAGTTTAAATGTTCTAAACTTTAATGTTTTTAGAGAAGTGCAATTTGTCGGTAAAGATGGGCGAGCCAAATACAAAACGGTAAATCAAACTAGTCAATTTTTAATGGAAGACAAGTTTTTAGAATCAAAAAGGACAAGTCCGACACTTTGGAAGTTGTTTGTCGAATTGCTCCTTATACCGGACCCAATTCTTGTGTTGAATTAGTCGAGGATGAACAACTACGTCTGAATCCACCACCTGGTGCACAAACAAACCGACGTGGCGAACCACATGTAAGTAGAATCTTTAACATCCAACACTTCTTTTAAATTTAATTCCAGGCCGACACTTTGTACAAATTCTCACATGTCTTCGAAGGCTTCGAGTCACAACGCGCAGTTTTCGAACGATGTGGCTACGATCTGGTTGAAAACATGATCAAAGGCGTCAACTCATTATTGTTCACTTACGGAGTTACCGGTTCTGGCAAAACATACACAATGACTGGAAATGCAAATGGCGACTGTTCAGGGCATCATTCCGCGTTCTGTTGACGTTCTCTTCAACTCAATTCAAAACCAGATGCTCAAGTGCGCTTTCAAACCGAACAGATACAATGGATTTTCAATTCGAACTCAAGAAGAAGCTGAATTTGAGCGCTCAAGACTGTCTCCAGCCAAGTATCAAATCTTTGACCGCGTTATGGAGTCCAAAAAGGTAAGTAACTAAATATTTGGTATTCCTTTCATTGTGATGTTTAGGTGTTCGGTTACAATCGCGAAATGGCTTGCGCAGTTTTTGTTTCATATGTCGAGATCTACAATGACATTTGCTACGACTTGTTGGACGACTCAAATGTCCGCCAATCAAAAGTCATTCGAACTGATGCCAAAGGAATGAACTATGTTGAAGGAGCAACTGAAGTGGAAGTGTCTTCAAGTGAAGAAGTTCTTGCACAACACTTGAAAGGTAAATTCAGTTTCTTACTCAGTTCTAACTCTGTTCTGCCAATTCCAGCTCAAGAACGCCGCAAAATTGCTGCCACTATGTTGAACTCGACAAGCAGTCGTTCTCACTCTATTTTCAACATTCGTTTGGTTATGGCGCCAATGCGAAGAGACGGAGCATTCCATCCAGAAGAAGATGAGTCTCAAGTTATTGTTAGTCAATTGTCCTTAGTGGACTTGGCCGGGTCCGAACGCTCAAAACGAACCGAAAACAAAGGCGAACGTTTAATTGAATCAGGCAAAATCAACCAGTCGCTTTCTGTTTTGCGCATGTGTTTCGATCAACTTCGGTGAGTAAAAAAAATCAATTTTAACTAGAGTTTAAAAAGAAAGAATCAAAATTGTTTTTAGCGAGAATCAACGTCGTGGCACTCCAATTAGCAACGTTTCATATCGAGACCAGAAGTTAACTTACTTGTTCAAAAGCTACTTCGAAGGACACGGCAAAATCCGCATGATTATTTGTTTGAATCCGAGACCAGAAGATTTCGAAGAGAATGTTGTAAGTTCAAATATTGATATGATTTGAATACGACAACTAATCTGTTTCTAGTTTGTTGTCACATTTGCTGAGAAGGCTCAAACAGTTGCTGTCCATGAAGCTATTGTTCCTGCACCGCTTCTTGTCGATCTTGCCAATATGAACTACAGTCGCCGAAAAGTCAATTTGTGGTATCGCCAATGGGATGAAGAGTTATCAGAGTTGTCAAGCAAGATGCCAAAGATTCCTCAAATGCCACCGATTCGATTGAACGGGCCAAATGATGTCGATTCAATTACTCAACTGCGTGAATACTTCACAACTGCTCGTCACTGGGAAATTTCTCAGATCTCATCTGCTGAGTCATATGGTAGTTTTTAGTTATTTAAGTTGAACATTAAACACTTGCTTTTAGAAAACGAATTCAAGAAGGATTTGCTGGAGCGCTTGTGCACTGCTGATTTGGATCGTGCTCGTTTGTTAGAGCTAGAAAATGAGAATGAAGAGCTGCGTGAATACAACTCAAAAGCAAACTCTGACAACTCTCGTCTCCAGGTAATCAATATTATTTTTGATATTCAACTTACATGTTTGTTTAGCGTGAAATCAACTCACTCCGTGCCAAGCTTGGTCGCTATGAAGGCCAATTTGAGAACGAACGCCGTCGAGAAGAACACGAACGTCGTCAACGTGAGAAGTATGCCGAAGCAATTGGAAACCAACGTAAAGTGATCAAGAACGTGGCAGACTTTTTGGAAGAATCGTCAAGTCCAAATGTTCGTGCATTGCGCAAAAAGTTCTCAACTACGAAATACGAAGAAGAAAGAACAGAGGTATATTTTACTTCAAAGTGGCACACCAATTTTTAAAATTCTTTGTTGCACTTTTTGTATTAGTTGTAACTAGTTAATTATATTTGCACTTCTTTTTCGAAGATAAAATGTTTACTGCACAATCGGCACTTTCTAAATCTTTAATATTCAATTCCAGACGATCACTGAAGATTCTTCCGACAAAGGCACTCGAATGGTCCGCGGATATGGAGGCGCTGCTCGTGGAGTTGTTTACAATCCAGCTAGTGGCATTTCACGCCAAGGCAATGTTGGCTTCGCCAATGCACGCCATCATCGTCGATCACGTTCTGTCGGTGCTCGAGTTCTCAATCATGAGCCAATGAACAGAATTCCAAACGGCACTGTTTTCCAGCAACAATTCCCACGCAATACCAAGCACACAACTAAGCCAGAACCGAGAGATTTTACCAAGTGCACAGATTATATTGTGACAAATCAAGACGTTGATTCAAAAGGAGCTTTAAGCACTAAATGCGTCAAAGTGAGTTGTTTAAAAGCGATATGCTCGAGATTACATTAAATATCAATTTCAGGGCGAGATCATTCCAACTGCCGGAGGAGGCACTTCGGTTATGTTCCGTGACATCGAACTGTTGACTCAAGAGTCGCCATAACACCTTTATGCAACTTTCCCGTATATAATCTCCGTTTATAGAAAGAGTAGCTTTTAATTGCATTATGTTTGTTTGTATTTATTGACGATGTGCGCTGTTGATCACTTTTGATCCTGTTTAATTGGTCTCTTCCATTGTTTTTCGAGATTTAAATGATTGGCATATAAAGAAATGTATTTAACTTACGTGGTACAGATCCAGTTTGCAAGGCCCTTTACTTTTGATTCGCCAACAAGACCAAATCGAGCCGCTAAACGTGATACGAGTGTTCAAATCAGTATAAAAACAACTCACTTCGGAAATATCATCAAGAAAACGTTGCGAAACGGAGAAGAGTGAATTTGAGGCGCTTTTCGAGTTAATAAAAACAGTGTTTGGAATCCATATTGTGTCCTGCATCTTGTAATCAAACGACAAGTTGCCTTTACACCTGAAGACGTGTTTTAACAATACATTACTTTCTGTTAACTCACGGACGCATGTAATCATAAGAAAGTGCAGGATCTTCCCAGAATTCATTTACATACAAATCTGCAAGTTTTAAATGTTCAAATGTTTTATTGTCAATTTTGTGATGCGCTTTTCAAATTTCTTTTTCAAACAAGCCATTTGAATTCTGTAAACGCAAGAGGGCAAGCGCCGACCTAATAAAATTTGGTTATGCTGCTGCCGTCTTCTCAAAACGGAATATTAAAATTGACGGAGAAAGAAGGAAACGGCAAAGTTATGGATTTTTGAAGAAGACGAGAATAAACAATTTGCAAGCAGGCTTTTTAGATTTGAGTTTTATAATCAAGTTGAATGTTTGTAATTAATGTTTAAACACAAAGCTTCTATTGTTGACGTAAATTTCTTTGTAAAGTTCCTTTTAAACTCCATTTAAAAGTTTTATTGAAAGAAAGAGACGAGGGAAAATTGCCGGAAGCAATTTTTGGACCAAATAAAAAGATGGGTGAAAGAGATACGCTTGCAAGTGGATGTTTAACGAAAGAAGATTTTATGTGCAATAGAGATTTCGAATTAAAACACTTACCGATTTCAAAGTCTTGAGTCATTTCCGAGACAGATGTAACTTCTTGGATCCATAATCTAAAAGCATATGCATTAGTTTCTACATTAAAAAGACTGTTTAAACTTACTCAATTCTAACCGTGACAGGATCAGACGGCGTTTTGTGTCTGTTGTAATGAACAGTAGTATCGTACAAAATGTGGTCAATAATGTCGGTCTCATTTGCACAATAATCTCGACTAATGTCTAACGAAGTCGCCGACGTTGTTAAAACAATTTGGTAAGAAGAACGAAAAGAATTGAAAGAAGAAAGAAACTTTTGTCATTCTTTTCAATGTTTTTCGATTTTGTTTATCTAATTAGAGTTTGTGTAGAAACATTTAAATTGTGAATTGAAGACATGACTGAAAAGGCAAATAACTTTGTTTGTAAGCGAATAAAGCGCACGGTATAGAAGCACAATCTCTATTTCTTAAAAGCCCTATCAAAAGTGGAAGGTCATCGGGGACAAAGCTCCGAACAAACGACTTTTTGTGAACAAACTTTGTCTCTGCTCAACGACTAAATTCTGTTGAGCAGCGGCGTTGTTGTGAAGTGAGAAAAGCGACGGAAGCAATGCCTTCTTTGCCGAGCGACACTTTCCAGTCGGCGTCCGTCTTCTTTAAGTTTGTAAGGATATTTAAATGTGATGAAAAGAGTATTCGTTGCTTGGAATTGCTTTGAGTTTCAAACAAAGGTTTAAAACTTAAATGAAATTAAACACCATAAACATCATTCATTGTCCAACGTTGAATGAAAAAATAACAATACGCTTTTTGTTTGAACAAACGGACAAAAACATCGGTTAGTTGTTGTCCACTTTATTAGTCCATTCATTTCTATTGAATATAGTCAGTTTATTACTTTTAATTTAAAATGCTCTCCAAACATCAACGTTTATTTCCTGGCCTTTTTATTGTCACATTTATTGTTTACATAATGTTTTGCTTAAACTTTTCTTCCATCTCCAGTCGTTTAAACAAGAACATTCAATTGGATAAGAAAATTGAACAAAGCTTCTTCACTACATCTAAACATTCAACCAAATCACCTACAATTTTATTCCAAACAACAGTTTTTGGAAAAACACCACGGTCTGCAAGCTTTTGGGGGCATGTTTTGCGACAATCTTCCAAAATGTTTATTAAAGACTGTTTAGTTACCGAAATGAATGTCCATTTGAGTGCGTCTACACATCAAACAGATCATTTTTTAACAAAGCAGATGCAGTTGTTTTTCACGCAAACGATTTGAGAGAAAACAAACGATTAAAAGTTGCCAACAACAAGCAAAAGTTTGTGTTCTTTTCACTAGAAGCGCCGGTTGCTCTGGAAAGATTGTCACAAGGAACATGGTGGAAAAACGGTAAAGACCTTTTACGTTCAATATATCGGTTGTTTAGTTCTCAAATTTCATTGGATTATGTCATACGCTAAAAACTCACACATCCAAATGAATTACAAAAATGGTCAACTTTTGGGATACTTTAAAGATCTTGGAAACAAATTTAATGCAATCGGAGACTTTACATTAAAAAGTGTTTTGAAAGGAAAGAAGAAACGAGGAGCAATCTGGTTTGTTTCAAATTGTTGGAGTCAAGAACGAATGCAAGTAGCAGAAGCTTTGAAAAAGTGGTGAGTTACAAAAGAAGAGACTAGAATTGATGCTTAACTTTTAAGGCACTTCCACGTAGACATCGGGGGCCAATGTGGAGATAACACGTTATGTTCACTTGGACAGAATTGCTCCCAACTTATCAGTCAATATTACTTTTATTTGGCTTTCGAGAATGCCAATTGTGTGGATTACGTAACAGAGAAATTGTTTAACAAGTTGGACTTGCCTATTGTTCCAATTGTGATGAAAAGAAGTGTCTATGAAAAGTATAAACTCCATAAATGTTAACTTACAAACAAAACAACAAGACGTTTAGAATCTTGCCACCAGAAGCTTTTATTGCAGTGGATGATTTCGATTCAGCAAAAACATTGGCTGACTTTTTGACGTTCTTAATTAACAATCCGCGCCTGTACTTTGAGTATTTCGAGGTGGAGAAATGACTGGAAAACAGTGGATAGACATGAAGACGGATATTTGTCAGGTAAGCAAAAGAGTTTAATCACATTAAATATGCTTTTAGGCTTATGTGCTTTATGCAAAAAACTACATGAAGAACGAGACATTGAAACGAAGCTAATTCCTGACTTAAAACAATGGTACACTCAAAACTCTAAATGTGAAGTCGCTGTCAAGTCAAAGTGGTTCAATTGATTGCAAGTTGTGCATATTTATTGTTTTAATAAAATTGATCAGAAACGCCCAAAAAAGAGTTCCGTCCAAAAATGTACGCCTTTAATGAAAACGTCGCATTGGAGGTTAAAGACGAGGAAGCAACGTTTAAACTTTATCAGGGTGTGTCTCAAAATTCTCCAAGCGACTCAAGTTTTGATAATGACTCGCCGAACCAAAAAGTGTTTGTTAAAGGTGCGAGCAAGCAAATTTCCTTTTTAAAATAAAAACTATTTTGCTGCACCTTAAGGGACTCAACTAGCCGGAACCTTAAATGAACGTGTAGGATTTTCGAAATTATGAGTTTTTCGGTTAATGAGGGCGCAAGATACGTGGCGTTTTTGTCTCGTTTTTATTGTTTATTTCCCATGTCGTTTTATTAGTTCTTGACCATACAAGAAAGTCCAAATATTGAAACATTAAATTGACCCCGAAGTTCAAAATGCCCAGTGTAACAAACGGGGCCACATAAAGTGCATTTTCTGCGTGAAAGTGAGTCAGAGATCGACGATGTTTTAACGTTTGGTGTTTGATGTCTAAGGAAGTGGTTATTTAAACGGGGGTTCTGTAAAAGAAACTGATTGTTCATTGTCCTTTGATTTAAACAAATGCGACGATACATCTCAGCAAAATGACTCCACTTCCGTACAGTATTCATCTGGAATGTCCAAAGCGTCCAAGAGCTGCGCATCTTGGTGAGTTAAAAAGATTACGCGAATCATTTCTTTAACATTAAAGAACATTTTGTCAAAAAGTTTCAAACACAAACAATTTTTTGATTTCGCTTCGCAGCTTTATTCAATTTGTGATGAAAAGTCAAATAACGTTTGTTGATGTTGATTGAAGAGAGAAACTGATCAATTAGACGGACTAATTTAATTCAAAAGTAATTTGATACCTCAATTTTGGTCGAAAAGCAAAACTTTATTTAAAACACTTTGTTCGTTTCTGTTTGTTTGCTCATCTGTTTTCGTTGTTAACAAGATTTTGCGTGTTTTTCTAGCAAAGCGCTTTTTTGCCAATAATTAAAATCTCCTACTTCAATATGTCTTCTAATATCGTTTCTTTAGTCCACATCCTCTACAAAAAGTCGATGCCTCCGCGTGGACTGAATTACAAAGCCATAATTGCTCTTGCCGTCGTTGTTTTCCTACTTTTCTACTATTTATCCACAACAGACAACTTTTTCAATGATTTCGTCAATTCAAACACGGAGAAGTCACACATTGGAGCAAAGAGGACAGGCACCTGTAAGTGTTTAATTGAAATTATCATTAAAGTAATTATCGGTTTTAGTCAAGACTGCTGGAACAGACGGATCATGTCCTTTGCCTCTTTTGGATCCCTGGGATAAGGCCGTCCTTAAATACGTCAATCCACAAGCAAATCCAATGGCAGGATGCAAAGTCACGTATGAGCCAAGAACTTATCTCACTTTAACGGGACATCTGTGGGTCAAAAAGACCAGAAATGAATCTTTAGCAAACGACACTTGTTTCTACAGGTTTGTTTTTAAATAAATCAACCAGTATATTGAATACTTTTAGATGCAAACACTCCGTTAGCGACAAAGAACTGTACACGTCAAATTGGACCATCATCGACAAACAAAATGGCTCTCAACCTAATTGCGACTTAATGGAAGTGAAATGCGAATCACAAGACACCGGCACACAAACTTACAAATTTGAACACTTGCAGATTGTGGAGAAGCCGTAAGTTCTATTCGAATTGTGTTTATCAAAAAGCTTTTCAGTCCAAATCCCAAGAAAGCAAAGATCGGTTCTTTCGACGTCCACATGATCATTATCGATTCTGTCTCCATGTCGCACTTCTTGAGAACATTACCTCAAACCGCCAACTACATTCAAAACGAGATGGGCGCTGTTCTTTTTCCTCACTTGAACAAAATTGCAGACGGAAGTCGTTTCAATTCCTATGGAATCTTGATTGGTCTGTAAACTCTAACTTGTAAACAAAATGTTTGTTTATTTCAGGAGAACAACTTGAAGTCGTCACATTCAACGATCAAGGCCAAACAAAATTGGGCAAACATGGAGATCAAATCTGCAAAGAGCCAGTGGACAACAGGACTTTGTTTTCGGACTTTAAACGCGAAGGCTACAAAACGCTGCACTTTGAAGACTCTGCAAACACTATTTTTGTGTATCCCGACTGCAACGGATTCGACAAGAACGAAATTGATCACAACATGAGGTTGTTTTAACTGCAAACAATCTGTTAATAACTTTTTAGACCGTTCGTTCTTCCATTCAACGGCCCGAAGAAATACAAAGACAAAGAGATGTTTGACAATCTCGTTAAATATCAGTGCAAAGAACCGCACGATTACGTTCTTCAATCGTTGAGTCAGTTTGTTAAAGCTTACAAAAGCGAACCGAAGTTTTCATTGAGTTGGATGGTCTACTTAAGTCATGATGACATGGATACTATGTTCCATGTTGATGAGCAATTCCGTAATTGGTTTGATCAGCACAGAAAAGAAGTGAGTGTTTTTAATTACTTTAAAATCATAACAAAACAATGTTTTTAGCTTTCGAATTCGTTTGTGTTCTTTGTAAGTTGCTTCTTGTTACAGTGCACACTTTAAAGATATCTTTTTAGATGGGAGATCATGGCCAGAAGATTACGAAGTTTGGACGCACGCCAATTGGACAAATTGAAAAGAAGAATCCATTCTTTTCGATCATCTTGCCGGAGAAGTTGCGCAAAAACAAAGAATTGGTTGAACAGTTGAGAATCAACTCCAAACAATTGATCACTCAATACGACATGCACGCGTCTCTTCGTGATATTCTTGAGGTAAGTATAAAAAGACTAGTTTGATAAGCTTTCCCCGCTTTCAGCAATCTTACAGCTGGTCAGAGAAGACAACTTTTGTTAATTTACCTCCATATGAAAGTCCGAACAAAAAGAAACCGTTGCTGGGATCTTCCATTTTCCGCTCACTGAAACAACCAAGAAACTGTGACAACTTAAGCTTCCACTCATGTATTGCATGTGTGAACAACCCTTCAAAGTAAACAACGTTCATACAAGTTGGTTAAAGTCATTAAACTTCGTTTAGCTCGTTAACGATACCGACCTTCTTGAACGCGTCGCTCAACTTGTTGTCGACCAAATGAACAAAGCACTCAACGAATCGGCAGAACATGCAGAGAAATGTGTCCAATTGACTGTAGACAAAGAAGGAATCAAAAAGTTGAATATGCAAGTGTTTGATCCGGATGAGAATGGTCGCCAAGTGATTCGAGCCGAATTGAAAGTTCTGCCTTCTGGAGGTTTCTATGACACTTTTGCGGAAAAGACTGGCGACAAGATCAAATTGATGGTAGACAAATTTCCTCGCTTGGACAGGTACGAAGAGCAAACAAAGTGCAGTTCTCCGTCGTATCTCAAAAACTATTGTTATTGTAAAGATTTGTTGAAAAAGAAGAGTTGAAAAAGAAGAGTTGATTAAATTATTTATTCTATCTTGTAGAAAAACAACAATTTCATAAGCAAGTTTAAGGTTTTTGAGTGTAGTATCTAATCATCTTCTTTGCTTCTTGTGCCGAGAAGGTACGATGAACAACTGCGTGGCCCCAGGTATGAGCGTTGTCAGTTTGCCATTCTCCGTAAATAGCCTAAGAACAGATATTTAACTGTTGTCTGTTAAAACTTACAGCCAATATGTCTTCTATGTTGCATGGAACAAAAATAATAGAATCAAGTAAAGAACCGGCACAAATTTCTTCTACGTGTGGGAAGTACCAACGAAGTTCTTTGTCAATCAGGTTTGTTCCAGAAAGGTAGTCGCGCTTTTGAGGATCCTTCAAGTCTTGATATTGAATAAACAAATCAACAGCGGTGCCCTCAACTCTAAATTTACTAATTGTTTCAAATTCTGTTTTAAATATTACTTGAATCTCAGCTCCAGCGAAGAGTTTTCAAATCCAATTTGATCACGCATTTCAAACGACGATTCAAAAAGATGAACAAACTTGCTGGCACGTCCTTTGATATCTTGATATTTCATTGCATAATCAACGTCTTGAGTGTGTGTGATGACTAAAAAGAATATTTGTTAAATGTTATCAGCACTACTTACTTCCGTCTTCGCGATACCATCCTAAAAGCACAAAGTTAATTCAATTCAAAAGTTATGTTAATAAAGTTACCTAATGAAGTTCCTCCACACACAAACATGCTGACTGGCTTTCCCAGCTTTTTTGAAATCTTCTCCATTTTTCGATGCGTTTCACGAAGTATGCGTTGAGCCTTCTCCAAAGGAATCACTTGACGAGTGTCGTTTCGTCTGATTGGAAGTTTCAAGCTTTCAATAAAGCGTGAGTTGCGGAAGTAACTGAAAAGTGTAGTTTAAACATTTACTCCAACCATAAAAGTCAACTTCAAAAAGATTTGAGGATTCTCGGCAGCACTAATCCAAACTTTGTCGCCTCCAACTAACTCCACTTCCTTGTCGATTGTTTTGGTTCTAAAACACTTTTGTTATTAGGAATTTGAAGTTACTCACTGTGGCAAAAGTCTTTTTGTGGCTCCGTGAAGAACATAGTAATTGCGCCTGTTTGATGTCTCCAGTTCGTATTCAACTAGCAAATTCTTGTCGGTTGTATTCTTTGTCCACGAGGCAACTTTCAACGGCGACAAACACTTTTCATTGCGCGCCAATCTTTTGTAACAATTACTGTCAATTAGGAGACTGCAAAACTTTGATTGATTTTGTGTTTCTTGTTAAAACTCACAAAGGACCTTCAAGTTCTTGTTTTGTTGTTTCTCCTAGTGTCACTTCTTTTTGATCTGCAATTAAATTATTAAAAGTGTTTTTGACAAAGTCCGCTCACTTTCTGGCTTGCTCTTTGCCACGGCCTTTTCGAGTATCTTGTTTAATTTGATCATCTCCTCGTATTTTTTCGACATGTCTTTAAGTTGCAAGTGACATCGGTAACTGAGTGCAAGATACAAAACAGCAGCAATTAAGAATAAAGCAAGGAAACGTTGAGACTTCTTACCTGTTGAAACAGGCATTTGGCAGGAAACAATTTTTAAAATGCTGGAATTGGCGTAGCTGACTGTCAAATATTTGCTCTAACACAAACGCGGTGCAAAGTAGTGAATCATTAGAAGAACGAGTGATTAAGTTTCGTGGAAATTTTAATTAATTTCGCTATTTGAATGGCGAGAACGATTTTTTTAAACAAAATTGACATTTAGGTCGTTTCCGTTATCTTAACTGTTTCAAAATAGTTAATAAAGCAATTTTGACAAAAAGGTCCACGCACTTGTCATGTGAACAGAATGAGTTTTCGGATCTTTAGTTAAACCCTAACAATTTTGATGACTAATTTGGCGCTTTTAACGTTAAAGCTTTAAACTGTTAAAACATTTTATCAAAACAACATTTATTGGCACAAATCAAACCCGTAAACAATTAACAACATCAACACTATTTACAGACACAATAATTACGAAGAAACTGCTCTGGAATGCACTGTGCTTGCTTTGAATATGAGTCAATACGAGGAAAGTTGGAATTTACCAGTGAAATTGATTGATTTGAGTGAAGCTAAAGAGACATTTAGAATTGATTTAATTAAACTAAACACTTACCATCACGATTCCTTGATAGAGCGCATTTCCGGGCAGAGTTTTGAATTTAACACTTAACATTCGTGTTTTTGGATCTTTTTGTTTCAACTCTTCCAATTGAATTTGATACTTTGAAGAAATGGCGTGTTTTTGGCAGAGATCTTTGTAGCCGGAGTTCTGAAACTGATTAAGTTGTTTAATTAACATTTAAAACTAACCTCCAATTTATAATTCATAAAATCTATAAGTGCTTTCACAACTTTCAAAGCTAAGTTTTCATCATTTAATCGTTGAGACTCTTGCAAACAGATGCAGTACTCTCGTGGAATGCTCAAACTTTCGCAATCTCTTGGTTGGTTCAGTTGATGAAAGATTGAAGAGCCGTGCAACGTTTTATTGGCGATTGAACTCATTGGTTGACTAAATTTAGTTGTTTCGTTCCATTCTTGTCCAAACTGAAAATTTACAGTAACTGTTGAATGCTTTTAAACAAACTCACTTTTGCAATTTGAAGCGCTGACGCATACAAATCAAATTGTGAGAGAAGTTGTTGAGAATTCGTTTTCATTTGATTCATCAAGTTTTTGTTCTTTCGCAAATGTTCCGGCACACTGACATACAAAAAAGGATTGTTGTCTTCCAACGTGCCAATTATTGGGATCTTTCGAACTGCGCCGAAACGTGCTCCATGGTCACTTTGAAAGAAAACAAACGCGTTCTTTGTTTGTTCATGAAGTTTTTCAAAAAAGTCAGCAAAGAAAGTGTCTTCATAAAACAGTTCAACGTTTGAATCGTGTGCAAGTTGTCTGAACATAATGTTTGTGTTGTTTAATGTGATTTCAAAGACTCACACTGTCCATACAATAGAAAACTTTGGTTGATCTTTGTAGGCACTAGCAAATTGCAACAATTGTTCAAAGATGTAATGATGTTCTTGTCTGCACGACCGGTCAAAGGTGTTTAAATACATTTTTGCGTCGTAGTAGCTTCTTTGAATGGCAAAACGTCCGCTAGCTTGAAACATTTAATTAGATTAAAACGATCTGTTGAATGCTTACACATAACTCCGGTTTGAAGTCTCAGCCAAAAAGGTCTCATAAAGTGATCTGCTTGTTTCCGTTCAAATCCGATGCAATCTGCCCAGTCTTAAAAGCAAATAGTTGTTAAATACAATAGTTGTTAAACATACTCATAACTCCGAGTGCCCAGTCTTCAGATGAGTGAGTAACATATCCGGCTCGTTTAAAGTCAAAACTAATGTAGTTTTTGTCATCAAGCGGAATGGCACACCATGCATCTTTGTCGACTAAACATTGTAAAATTTGCTTTGTTCACGTTCTTATTACTTACAATTGTACTTTTCGCCGAAGAACATTGCGTAAGCATTTGGCCTCGAATTCAAACCGACCTAAACAATGAAGTTTAAACAAATTTGAAGGAACTTACTTTGTTCAAATAAGAAAACTTGACGGCTTTAAATTTCTCCTCCAAAACTCTCATTGTTTTCGGCATTGCTCTTTCAAACATAGACATTGAAATGGTGTCGATAACGATCCAATAAAAATCAGGTCGATTTGTTTGAGTTGTTTTTGTTTGTTTTCTTAAATTGATTATTAAAAGTCTCATTGTTTGAAACTGCTTACTTTTCAACAATTTGTGTGTGAATAAAAGAATAGACTCGAACAGAGAAACGCCAACAACCAACTTCCACAACATCACAGCCAGGAATAGAGCCTTTTTCTTTGTCGATTAATGTCCAGTTGTCTATTTTCATTTTGTAGTCATTAATTGCGTGAAGACAACTAAAAATAAGTATTAAACATTGTTTTAAATCTCCGAACAAACCGATAAAAACATTTCGGAGTGAGAAAAGGAAGAAAGAAAGTTGATGTGAAGTGATCACGCAAAATCCCCTTCTTTAGTGACGTCATTTTTTCAAACTTAATCGAGCAGCTCCTTCTTTTTGATTCCGGTTCTTGCATCTGTTTGCGAATATTCAGATCCCAGGGATTTAGTGTAGGCAAAATACATTCTGAACCACTTCGTGAGTCACTTCGATTTACGGAACTTCCATAGACGCGCGATTTTATTTGATGGGAATTGTCTGAAAAACTTGGCATAAACAGTTTCTACAATAGGAAGCAAACCGTCTTCTTCATTTGATCCAAATTGCGTCAAATCATCAAAATAGCCAACAAGTAGAGAATAACTTAGAACAGTCAACACGCAAATAAACAAAAATGCCGTTGCTTTTACTTTGAAGACCCGCATTTATGTTGTCTGTATGAGTCGTCAAAAAATCATCCTCGCAATTGAATCATTACAAGTCGGGATGAAATTCTCCAGTGCATTCAATTGACATTGAAAATGCTTTTAATAAAAAAGCCATATGCTGCCGCCAACACAATCGAACGAGATGCTTTGCGGTGCGTAAGTGGCGTTTTCGAAGTGTGATGTCTTTTAGTGGCGAAAAAACCATCCAAGTCAGCTAACTGTTGTGCAAAGTGGCAGAAACGGAAGCACTGTGCGTAAAATCAATTGCTTTGAATGTCGGTTGTAACAAAAGGTTAAAGAAAGATGACTGGAGTTTTGAATACACATGCATTGTTTTTAAAACATTAGAAAGTGAAAAGATTGTTTTTGTTTAATCCACAAAACATTAGAAATTGAAAATGTGAATTGTTTTTGTTTGATCGACAAAACATTTTTTGCAAACTTTGTAATTGCTTTGTTTATTTAAGTTGTTTAATTAATGAGCATATGTAATAAAGTACTGTTTAAATGTTTATTCAACAGATTCATTTGAAGACACAATCTTATTCAACTTTCGGGATTGACTCATATGTCTCCGAAACATGAAAAAGTCTGGTCCCTGCTCCACACTCCCTCACGCAATGAATAGAAAGCACACCTTTTACGCAAGCGTCAAACAAGTACTTATCAGCTTTCCCGTTTGATTTCTTTCTTTTTCGTCCCGCCATTTTTGGTGGCCGAGTCGCAGGCAAGTGGAAGTTTTCAGTTTAAATGGATTTACTAAATTTGCGCTTTCTCATTAAACTGTTGTTGTTTTCAGATTAAAATCTAGTTCTTTGATGATTCAACTGGGAAGAAGGCATAAAAATTGTGTTATTGCCATAATAACTGTTCTAGTTTTTATTTATGTTTTCAACACAGACACTTTCTTATTCAAAACAAACGAAACTGAATACGGAAGAGCGGTTATTGAATATAAAGATCAATATGTTGATGAAGGTGCAGATTTGAGCAAGTTTTTCTACTTTAATTAACAGTTTTAATAAAAGTGTTGTTTAGACAATGCAGCAAAAACGTCCAAATCATGCCGACTTCCAAATCTTGATCCATGGGACAAAACAATTTCAAACCTCATAAATAAAAAGCACGATCCGTTTATTGGATGCATTCCTCAATATGAAACACGGAGTTACTTGTCTTCGTCGGGTCGCTTATGGATTAAAGATCCAAAAAGTGGAGCAGTTAATGATGAAAATTGCTTTTACAGGTTAGCGTGATTTAAATTGCACAATAGAGGCATAATTTTCAGATGCAAACACGCTATTAGCGAACACGAGCTTTATTATTCTGACTGGATCCTCATAGACAAACAAATTGGTGCTCAACCTAACTGCGATATAATGGAAGTGAAATGTGAAATTGGCCTTTTTAAACGAACAACTTACAAATACCAACACGTCCAGATCATTGAAAAGTACAAACAACACTTTAAACAAATAAACATTACTTTTTTAGACCTCCGAAGTACAAATCACAAAACGGCTCTTTTGATGTTCACTTTTATTATAATCGATTCCGCTTCTACGTGTCATTTTAAAAGAGCGATGCCTTTAACTGAAAAGTTCATTCAAAACGAACTTGATGCCGTTGTATTCCCTTATTTGAACAAAGTTGGGCACAGCAGCCAGTACAATGCCTACGGATTTTTGATTGGTGCGTAGAACTTGATTAAATTATAATGTTTGTTTTCAGGAGAACAACTCGAACCACTAAGTTTTAACAACAACGATCAATCAAACAAAAAAGGTCTTTAAACATTTTTATGCAAAATATAAGAAAACTCTTTAGACAACTGGGGCGATCAACTTTGCAAACTTTCTATGAACAACCGCACACTATATACGGACTTCCAACATGCTGGCTACCGAACATTGCACTTTGAAGATTCAGCAAACACAATTTTTGGCTATCCCGGTTGTGTCGGCTTTACGGAAAATGAAATTGAACACAACATGAGGTATTTTGAACCCCTACATTGAAAACTTTGTGTTTAGACCCTTTACTTTGCCGCTGAATGGACTAAAAAAGTTCCACGATCCTGAATTACACGAGATCATGACAACAAAAACGTGTCGAGAACATCATGACTATGTTATGGAAACGTTAGTTCAATTTATGGACAAGTACAAAGGAGTTCCGAAGTTTTCTATCAACTGGCTGTAAGTTTTAAGTCAAACATTATCGCTATACATTTGTTATTTAGAGTTTGGTTATCTCATGACGAAATGGACGATTTGTTTCACGTAGACGAGCAATTCCGTAAATGGTTTGACGTTAACGGACAAAAAGTAAGTGTTTATTTAAAGCACCTGTTAACACATTTTAACTTTAGTTTGCCAACTCATTTGTGTTCTTCATGTCTGATCACGGCCAAAAGATAGACGAGATCTTCAAAACAGACATTGGAAAGATTGAAGACAAAAATCCTTTTCTCACGCTGATTGTCCCCGAAAAGTTGCGTTCAAACGCCGATTTTATGGAACAGTTAAAAAGAAACAGCAAACAACTTCTTTCACAATATGACATTTATTCAACTTTAGTTGAGATTTTAGAAGTAAGTTTTGAATCGACAACATTCAATGTCTTGTTTAGGAATCTCATAAGTGGACTGAAAAGACTCAATTCACTAACATTCCTTTATACAAAAGTTCAACTAAACAATTAATTGGCTCATCTTTATTTCATCCGTTAAAGCAGCCAAGAAACTGTGACAATTTAATAATTCCATTTAAATACTGCATGTGTGAGCAGCCCTTTAAAGTAAGCATCGGTCATATTTATTTTAAATTAAGTTAATTTAGCTCGTAAACGACTACAAACTACTCGAAAAGATCGCTTCAAAAATTATTGACAAAATGAACAAAGCAATCAGCGAATCGCCAGAACACGCAAACAAATGCACTCAGTTAACATTGGACAAGGCAAAAACTAAAAAACTGGACATGCAAGTATTTGAACCGGATGAGAATGGCCGTCAAATAATTAGAGCCGAATTTAAAGTTTTGCCAAGTGGAGGGTTGTACAACGTTCTTGTTCAGGTAAGCAGTTCAAACACTTTTGTACTGGGTGGGCCAAAAAAACGCTAACACAAAAAAATCAACCAAAAGGTTTTCAAACACGAACAATTTTTTGTGTTAGCGTTTTTTGTTCACTCTGTAGAAACTCTGTTTATTTCACTCACGTTTAGAAGCTTGATGATGAAATTAATGTCATGGAGAACAAATTTATGCGTGTCGATCGTTATGAGGAACAAACAAGGTGTGTCCCGCTTTCATATCTTAAAAACTACTGTTACTGTAAAGATTTGTTGAATACGAGGTAGCGAATAAACTAACTTATTTAAACAGAGTTTATTAAAAACATTATATTCCCTGATACAGCTCTATAAGAGACATATTTATGTTCTGTCGACGTCTCACCTCGTGTAAGTGCTTTTTGAAGTTTGTAGGATGCATCGGATCATCGAAGAACTTAGTCATATATCCTTCATTGTACAATTGACGTTCTTGATTGAGAACCAAAATGCTTAAAATGCTTTGATCTAAAACAACTTGTTAATTAACTTCTCCAATCGATAAAAGTTGCCTTGTCTGTTGCACATTGCGCTCTGATTGACGTAAGACATGTTACAGAATATTTGTGAACCAGGCGGGTTAATACAGTCCAAAGTCAGTGCGCAAAGTGTCGCCCATTTCATAAGTTCACGTGTCGGTTCACTTCTGTGCATTAAAATAAAGTTGGCTTCGAACATCATTGTTTTGTTGGAGACACTTAGATCAAGAGGCAGGTACTTGAACATGTGTGGATTTGTTGCGAAGTCAATTGAGTGATTTGTGACGCCCGGCATTAATGTAGGTGTCAACTGGAGACGCATCATTTGATCAAAGATCGGTTTGTACTCGCCAGACGTGAAGAATATTGACGAGTCCATATATGCAATATTAGACGTTTCGGTAAGTACTTGCTGGAATTGATTGAGTGAATATAATTGGAATAATTGATACTTACAGCTAAGAGAAGTATCTTCCAGCTGAAGACACGCAAGTTCTGAACGTGTTTGGGGAACTTCTTGAAATCAAACTGTCTCAACTCAATGTTGCACCATGTTTGAGTTATGTTGTTTCCATACCTTTCTCTCAATCCGCCCAAATCGTACAAAATGAATTTGTTTCGACATCCGAAGTTCTTGCGAACAGTATGGAAAGCAAGTTCCATTGCTGGAAAGAAGCGATAGTTTATGGCTCCAAGAAATACTGTATTGTTGTCGTAATTCGACTTAAAAGATGTGTTTAAAAGTTGATTAAATTTAAACTTACAGCCCAAATGTTTGGAAGTTTGTATTGATCTGTCAATTTAAACATTTCGAGATATTTCAGCAATGAACAGTTGAATGGAATTCCTTTTTGTTTGACACTTGTGAAGAATCCTTGAACGGATGTGTGTTTATAAGCAAACGGCTCTTTTCCACAGGTTTCGTTCGTTTCAGCAAGTGCCAAAGCGGACGAGTTTGTGACACTTCCTTCTCTTTGAATTGCTTAAACATAAAAAGTTAATTTTGCAATGTGCCTTAACTATAAAAGCTCACCATATCTTGAAACAAGAACGTCGAGGTTCCATTTGAACACGAAGTTTGTTGTTATCGATAAGTATCCGACAAGCAAGAAAATGAGTACAAAAAAGAGTGTTTGAAGCTTTTTCAAATTAGAAGCACTGTACAGTTTAGACATTTTGCCTGAAAATTAAATGCTGTGAAGTTTGTCTGACGGAAAAGCTTTGTGAGCACTTTTTTGATATGAAGAAATTAACAAAATTTAACAAATCATAAAACTTACAACCCACCTCTTGACAAGCACCCAATATTCACAGTTCTACGATCAACTGTTGTGCTGGCCTACGGAACAATACGGACCAAAAATACATTGGGCGGAACTGTCTCGTTCTTCGTTACTAACGCTTACGATAATTGTACGTTTTTTGATTTGTTGTGGAAAATGCAAATTCTATTTTTAGGAGATTTGCGTGATTAGTTCCTAGTATGCATGCTGGCTTTGAGTATTTGCATTAATATGTTTACTATCAACCACTACTACAAACAGGCCTATGAAACGTTTTCATACGATAGTGAACTGGAAAACGTCTGTCGTTACTTTTCTCATTAAACATCATTTGATCAACTAAGTTCTTGTGCATTTGATTACAGTAAGTGACTATAATTAATTGGCTTCATTCACCACGCAAACAAACATAGAAATGATTCGACTGGCATGCATAAGGGTGAGCTTTTAAAGTTCCATTCAATAATCCCATTTGTTTATTTAGTTTAACGATGCGCACGTTCGAATGTTTGTTATCTCTGTCATTGTTGGCGTTTGCTTGGTTGTAACCCTATTGAATCGACTAATCACAGACCGCGGAAGTGAAGTTTTTTGGGGAATGTCAAATGTAAGTTGATTTCAAGCTTTTGTGAATTAACTCTATTTCTTAGGTGAAAGTGTCCTATTCGGATTTGAGTAATGAAGATGATGTGCTTTTTGATCGACTGGAATACACAAAACTTGACGCCTGAGATGGAAAGGGTCACTCCATTAAATAGAGTTCCTGTAATCTTGTATTGGAATGAGTATTTCTTTGACGAATACGCGGTATCAACTAAAAATGTCTATAACGAGTAACAAAAAGGTGTTTAGAACTTCGTGCTTAAAGATCCCAGCAAAATTAACTGTCCATACAAGTGCACCCATACAATGGACAAATCTTTGGCTAAAATTGCTGACATCAGGGTGTTTCATGAAAGAAATTTCGATCCCGACAATATTCCGCCAAATAATCAAAAAGCCTTGAATATTTATTACACACTCGAACCTCCCTTACTTGACATACAGCAAGTATCACCGACCAAAAGACGTGAATCCTAATTATTTTAATTACACCGGATCCTATCGGTCACGCTCCTACGTTTATTATCCCTACGATGATTTTGTTCCTCTAACTGGAAAAGAAAAACCAGGAGAGGTTTGGACAGACAAACAAGTAAGTCATTTCCTGACAAGATTGTAACAACTAAGTATTTCAGGTAGAGGAGAAACTGGCAGGCAAAAAGAAAGCAGTATTGATTGCTATGTCTAATTGTGGTGCGGAATCAGCGAGACTTGAGTACGTTAAGAAATTAAGACAATACATCAACGTAACAAATGTCGGGAATTGTGAAGCAAATGCAAAGTGTGAAAAGGTAAAAATGCCGCGAAACGAAAACATTTTCGACAAAAGAAAAATCAAACTTGATTACTTTCTTTCGTTTTGATTTTCTCGTTGAAAACACATTTCGTTCGTTTCGCGACATCTCTATTAAAAGGATCCCCCTGGAAAAGCGCTAAGAGATGACATGGATTGCATGAATAAATTGAGCGATGAGCACTACTTCTACTTGTCATTTGAAAACTCCGTTTGCCCTGAATACACGAGCGAGAAATTCTGGTAACATTCATAACTAATAATAGTTTCAAAATCTTCAATTTTCGGCGAATGAAGAATCTCATTGTTCCGGTAGTGTTGAGCAGGGCGGTTATGCCAAAGCACATTCCTAAAAACACTTACATTGCTGCAAGCGATTTTGATTCTCCAGAACATCTTGCCACATTTATGAAGAAGTTAATGGAAAACAAAGATCAATACAAAAAATACTTTGAATGGACAAAGCTGTACAGGAAAACGCGCATTAGTGAAGAAGAGGTCAAAGTGTCCTGTCAACTGTGCAAACTCGCCCACAAGCAACCGAAACACCAAATCAATAATTACAAAGTATAACTAATTACATTCTCTGTTGTTGCATAATCACGAATTTAGAAACACTGGTCAAACCATGAATGTGCAGAGAACTTCGCCGTAAATCTAATCGACAATTCCCCGGACAATATAAATAGTGCAAGATGGGCCGAGAAACGTTTGGATCAATTAATGTCGAATAGCTACCGACATCGGGACTTGAATAAGCTCTAACGATAATTGGTTCTTACTGTTGTGGTATTGCTTTTAACAGAACTTGTTTGTAGAAGATCTTTGAATATAACCAGTTTGTTTAGTTACTTTCAATCTAGACAGTGCTTTTAAAAAAATCAAAATACAATCAAAGTCTCATCATCTCTAATCAGTTTTAAACACCCACATGAGTGGTCTGCAACCCAAAATGGCGCATAATTTAAAAGTTCACACAACGGTCAACTCGACAAAACTACTTTAAACATCAGGTACATTTTGCTGAGAAAAAAGTTCAATTCGTCAAAAATTATTCAAATCTGATCAAGTTACATCATTTTAAACGAGAACTCAAAACATTCTGAAACATCCATTTGTCACGTAAAATTTGTAGTTTAGCATGTTTTATATGCAAAACTTGAATTCATTCTTACTGCCATAAAGACACTGCTATCCTTTAATTATTAAAATAAAAAGTGTTCAGTGAACTCAACAAACAGCAACTTGCACAATTTACATTTTTTGCCCACTTTATCGAACTCAGCAAATTCTTATTTTCGCAAAAAACTAGGGTTCCAACAAGCAATTCACATAATCGATTAAAGCACTACACAAGGTGTAAAGAACGTAAAAATAGCCGGCACGGAGATCAGGTACGAAAACAAAGTTTTGGAACGAATTTGCATAATCTTCCAGCCACTTTTGCAAATAAAATTTCGATTCTCTTCGTGTAATCCGCTCCTCATCGAATTTTAGAAGGGCAGTACGGTAGGTTGGTCTTTTCGACTGATCTTTTACTAGTGAGCGTCATTGAAAAGCGAGGACAGCGCTTGCAGCTTTATTTGTAGTTTAGAAACTAATCCTTCGTCATTCTGGACACTTTTGGTGCCGACTGGAGTTGTTTTTGAAGAGCTTAAAGTATAAAAGTATACAATTTGTTTTTACAAAAAATTGTTGTTGATTCTAAACGAGGAAATGTTGTTTTTTGCCAAAGTTTGAAGCGATTAACGTTAAGATTCTAAGAAACATGTCTATTTAAATGGCGAATAACTTCAGTTCTCTGATATGCATTTTGAATATAAATTGAAAGTTAAGGGACATTTTACAACTAAAACCTTCACTTAAATTGCTTTTACAACGAATGTCCACGAAAAATGCCAACTTCGCCATCAAAAAAGTCAATAAAAATTACATCATGCAAAAGCTGTGACCTGTTTTTGTGCCCTAAAAAGTGATCGCTGGTCATTTTGCACAATTTAATGGAATGCAAAATACTTCAAACTTTCCGGGAAACTTCTATTACAAAAAGCAGAGCAGGAAGCAAAAATGGAAATATCTGATAGAATTTGTGATGTTAATCACGTAAAGCATGCAAAAATAGAGCTGACCAAAAGAGATTGAAAACTCAAATAAGTTTTAGAATCTTCAATGACCTTGTTGACAGATAATATTTGAAACCAAAACTATTGGATACCGGGAAGTGTGTTTCGAACATTGCTTTGATACTCGATTTGGTTTCCAAATGCTGTTAGTGCATTTTTTGATTCGACGTCCAGTGCCAGTCTCTTGAATGTGTTTGCATATTTGATCACAAACTTTGTTCAAAAATGTGTAGCTTGAAGTCCTTTTCAAAATTGTCGAGTACAATTCCGGGAAACATGACTTAGTCTCCGCAATTTAATCCACCTGTTTTACAATCATGTCAACGACGCCTATAAAAAAGCTACAGCACTCCGAGCAACGAATACGTATCAGTTATGTAAAGAATGAATAAATGGCATGTCGAGGATTGAAGAATTCGGCAACAACTGAGGAAACAATTCAAAGACTAATTCTACTGAGCAGCTTGTTATTCTGTCTACTGTGTCGAATAAAAGCTTCCAAGTACTGAATCTCAATTAAGATGTGGCCTAAACCGTAAAAGTTTTCAAAGTTCCCCAAACAACTACTATACAGGCTTAGCATCTCATTATTGCTGCTTTCCAGCTGAAATTCGTAATCAGTACGCTAAACAGATCAAGTAATCCAGCGTTTTGCATATGATTTGTTCGGGAACCGAGAAGATCACACATTACTAAAATAGTAGGGACGTGTTTGTTTTGTGCAATAGAACTTGGATATATCACGTTGCAATTTCTCTGAAAGTGCAAGCAATTGATTGTTTTCTTTTTTGAAGTTTGTTTAATTGTTTAAAGTCGTTTCTTATTTCGTTTAGTTATGAAACTGTTCGACAAGACTTGGAGCATACAGTAAGCAACTAATTGACTTTAAGTTTATAATTGTTGAACTTTTAGGATCGTGTTATTTTTTGTTGGCTTACTTTGTCTATTCTATATAGACACATCGTTTTTGGACACTGTGAACATTTTAAGACTGGCAAAAGTGTAAGTCTTTTCGAAACAAGGGAAAGGCACGACTTGACCGTGGGTTTCGTGAACAACTTTTGCGTGATCTAAAACCTGGTCTTCGCATAATTCTCTAAAGTCACATCGAGGTCGCTTTTCCCTTGTTAGATTCAATGACATTAACGACGATCCAAAAGATTATTGTGACTGGTGAATCGGTAATTTTTGGATACGTTTACAGCAATAATCTATTTGTTTAGTTTTCTTATCGACACATTTCATTTAATGGCACGGAAGCAATTTTGAAGAAAGGAAAACCGTTCAATTGTTCATTGGTGCATTATTTGGAGAAATTAAAGTTGACCAAGGAACACGAAATTAAAAAACACAATTCGGTAAATTTAATTCAAAGACGACTTTGCACTTAGTTGTTTTTAGTCTTATTTTCCTCACGATTTGGTTTTCGTGACTGGAGTAGATGACAAATACTTTCCCTCAATGCAGGTTTCTTTTTCGCATATTCGCAAACAGTATGGTTACAAAAACAAGATTATTTTGTACGACTTGGGCGGCATAAAAGAAAAACATGAATCTCAAATAGCCAAAATGTGCAACGTGGAGTTAAGAAGTCTTGATTTTGCTAAGTTTCCCAAACACGTCCACGACCTTAAACTCTATAGTTGGAAAGTTTTGGTTTTGGCGGTAATTTTTGGGCACTTCTGTAATAAGAAATAAGTGTTTTAGGAAGTTTTCAACGAAGCGGACAACATTATGTACTTGGACACTTCAGTCAATCTTAACTCTAGTAATTATGACCGTTACCTTAAACGAATGGCCAAATTTGAGTTGACACCGTTTTTGATGATGAGCGACGCATGGCATTCAGCTGATTTTGCTATCAGCAATTTGGTCTATGATTACTTGCCACTAGATTTAAACTACAAGAAAGGCACGCAGATGATGGAAGGTGGTTTCTTATTACTCTACAAAAGCGAGCCAGCTCGTCAATTTTTGAAGTGGGCCGTGTTATGCGCTCTCACTTTGGATTGTATTCAGCCACCAGGTTTGATGATTTTATCTTCTTAATCTAATTTCTCTGTTTAGACACAACGATGTTCTGCAACTTGTCGCGTATTAATGAATCGGGTGTATGCAGTCGCCAAGATCAAAGCGTTTTTAATGTTCTTGTTAACAATCTGGAGCATGATTTGAAAAATCAAGGCTTTGGCACAATTTTGAACACTGATCCTGAACATCCGCACAGAAAGGACCGCTCTATTTTGGATTGAGCGCCGTCAGAAGCCAAAGACTCCGATAAACTTGGAGTGCAAAAATAACAGTAACTTCTTTTGATGATATCCTGCATGTTTATTCGTTTTAGGCACACATAACGAGACCAAGTTCTTGAAAAAGCGAATCAACAAAACGCAGAGGCGTCCTCAAAAAAGCGAAGTAACACTTGAACAGCATTTGTTTTGACAGAATGAGTTAATTGATTGTTTTTTGATTATTGCGTAATTTGATTGGCTCAATTAAATATTTTGTTTGTTAATTTAATAGACAAGTGTAACTGAACGTGTACAAAGTTTTAAGCGTGCGCTAGCCTCCAAACAATTTGCCATTTTGGATTAGAAGTTAAGTGCTGAATGGAGTTGGATGATCGGGTACAATTCCGGGAAACATAGCTTAGTCTCCGCATCGAAAAGCTACAGCACTCCGAACAACGAATACGTACGGATTATGTAAAAATGAATCAAATTGTCAAACACTGCTCGAGGAATTGAAGAATTCGGCAACAATAAACTTCTAACTAACATGCTCACATTCCGTTTACTCCTTGTAAATTGATTGAATCAAATAAATATTTGAATTCCAGTCATCAGATTGATTATGTAAATTTCCTTATTTTCGTTGTTTTTAAATATGTGGAACCGTAAAAGTTTCTCCACCCAAAACTACTATACAGGCTTAGCATCTCATTTTTATTCGTAATCAGTACCCTAAACAAGATCACTTAATCCACTACTTTGCATGTGATTTTTCGGGAGTTGTGGAGGCCATACATTACTAAAATAGTAGGGAGCGTGTTTGTTTTCTCTGTTTTTTGCAATAGAATAGGATACTTTAGATCTCTGTTTTTGAGACAATTTTAGAGGGTGTAGAATTTATAGTAGTGCTGCCGCGACATTATAAAAGTTATTGTAGAATTTCAAAATCGTTAGTGTATAGTGTTTAGACTTTGATTAAAAGCAACAAAAGAGAATTCAGTTTCTTTAAAATGTAACAACTTCAAAAATAAAATCGACACGACAATACCGATGTCGCGGCAGCACTATAATTTACTTTACTTTTAAAGAGCACATTGATTTACACGACACGCGTAGGACAAAAAGCATCCCTTAAAAACTACTATCATTTAACAATTCCCAAAAAGCTCGCATCATTCCAACTAAATCTTCTCCACTGTTAATGAAGCGTTTATATACTTTTCATTTCTGTGGATAGCCTTCGTGTCGATTAACATAATCCAATGAGAACTGCCAAAAACAAGCAAAGTGTTCGCAATCAAGTGAACTTCAAATGTATTTGTTGGTTCTCGATTGTATTCTTAATCTTTTGCTCTTATTTGTCAGTCAGACGAGAACAGTTTTGTTGATTGAGTGCACTTGGAGGTTGTTTTTGGGAATTGATATCATCTGTTACATTAGAATCCAATTATCAAATATGTCCTTTCTTGATGAGTTTGTTTTAATAAAAGTAATTGTTTTAAATCTTCAACAGTTTCAGCCACAATGAAGGGAACTGGCTGGATCACGACAACAAGATACCAATTATTGACCGACTTCTGCTTGGAGGAAAAGACAGACTTGGTTCCAACCATGCAAACAACTCCAATTTTATATCCGGAGCAAAAAGGAGGTTTGTTTTAAACATCAAACTTTAACAATCGTTTAAGATGGAATTCGACCTGAAATCCAAGGACTTCGTGCAATTGCCGTTATAGTCATTTTGTTATTCCATATGTGGGGCGACATGTTTTTGGTTGGCTACTTGGGAGTTGATTGGTAAGAAAACATTACTTTTTAAATAAGTGTCCAAATTCTAGTTTCTTTGTGATGTCCGGCTACTTGACAATCATGTGGTTGACCCAAAGAACAAAAGTTGAAGTTTGCTGACACAAACACATTTTATTTCAATCATATAAGAAGCATTGTGCCGCTTTATTTGTTTGTTGTCACACTGACACTTGTTGCTTGTTACTTTTTGACTTCCGTCTTTGAGTTCGACTCGGTTGGTTTCAGAAGCCTTGCCGTCACTTATTCTTCTATTCCAATGCTCCATCTACTTACAAAGAAACTCATTTCGGCGAAGTAAGTTCATAAAACACAATAATTACAACAATATCTTGTTTAGGAATCCGCATACAAGTTCTTTTCACATACTTGGCTTGTAAGCTGTGAACTCCAGTTCTATTTACTTGTGCCACTTCTAATATTGAGTATGGAAACATTGACTGGAGTTAACTTCTGTCTTTCACTTTCTTTTATTTACGCACTATGTTTTGCTTCTTTTTGTCGACAAGTTCTTTCAACTTCAAATGCAAAGCATATGACATTAGACAGCAGAGTTTGGCAATTCTTGTCGGGTTTCTTGGCACACTTTGCATATAAGGCAAAACTGATTGATTGGAGAGACAAGAAAGAGAAGAATTCTTGCAAGTTGTTTATTTGGCTTCGAAACTCAATTCCAGTAGTCTTTCTTGTTGTGCTTTTGATGTTTCCAGTGACTCATTTAATTGACTTTCAAGTTCAACGTCTTATGGTTGTGTTTGTCAGTGCTTTGATTATTTCAACCAGACAAGACAAATCAATATTGAAGAACGACATACTTGTTCATTTGGGAAGCGTTTCTTATTCGATTTATTTGATTCGTTGGCCCGTCTTCACAATGCACCGTTATTTGAATCCAGACATGTATGAAGGCGGAAAAACAGCTAATCACATTGTTGGAAGTTACCTAATCAGCATTTCAATCTTTTTCGGGTTCTTAGCTGAAAAAGGATTTAAATGTGTGCTGAAGACAATTAAAAACTGGAGTCGTTTGGTTCGTCTGTTGTTTATTTTGTATTCGGCAGCCGGAATTGTGTTGTTCTTCTTGCACAGAGATGGACTTACATTGATTGACGTAAAATAATAATTGTTTCATTTTTAATTATTTGTTTGTAGTTAAAACAACAAAACAGCAACTTAACAATGGATCAGCGAGTTCGAGACACAGTTATGTTGTATGAAAGTCGAAACGATGGACAGAAATTTACAAACAAAGAAGCTTTAAAGATCAACTCAGAAATCAGTTACTTTGAGCCAGTGTGGTGAGATTTCAAATATAGCGTTCCGCAAAAAAGAGTTTTGTCACAGAAAAAGAGAGTTCAAAAAAGAGTTCTTTGTTTGAAACATTTTTTGCTCTTTTCTGCGGAACGCTATTCAAATATCATTTGTTAAAATTAAATGTTCAGTCACAACAAAACTCGTCATTTTACTACAAAGTTCAACGATGTTTCTGCATATGGAAGAGTGTGCCAAGAAAAGGTTTAAAAATAGTTGTTTTGATTAAAAAGCACCGTTGTTTTAAGGGCTTCGGCAACAAAACAGTCTTTGTAATCGGAAATTCGCATGCTTCTTTGTCATATGTTGGCATTGTCCACATGTTTAAACCAATTGCTCGTGAAATAGTCTTGATTTCAACGCCTGGATGCATTCCAGGGCAGCAGACATCATCAAGTTCCTGAAATGCACATTGTATGTTTTGACTTATTAAACAGTAATTGTTGATACTTTCAGAGCTACCGCACGAAATGTGAGAACTTTGCAAAGAATGTTTTGAAGCTAATGCAACAATATGACTACAAGATTGACATTATTGTTCCTATGTACGGGTAAGGTTTTAAAAGATTAATTAGGTCAAATAAAGTCTATTTTTAGAGTTTTCAACTTCAAAGAGTTTTCGGAAGCAGAAACCTCTAAACAACAAAAAGAAATTCAAACATTTTACAACGCGCTCAATCAAATTGCTAGGAGAAGTTGTATTCACGCCGACGGTTAATTTGATCTTCCCAAAACATCCTTTGTTGAAACTTCAAAACAAGCTTTTAACAAACCACAAAATTGACAGACTCGGAGATCCAAAACAGAAACTTCTAACATTTCAACCACGCATTCGACACTTGTTAGAAAACATCAGATGTCCGAAGTGTTTAAAAATAGATTGGATGAACCTTTGGTGCAAAGAAGAGTTCTGTTCGGCAATAGACAAGAAAGCACATTTCTTATTTCATGGGTAATTTGAATGTTCTAATAATAGCTGTTCAATTTTGCAGATGAACATCATCCGACCATGTACGGAGCAATGACTATAGGCAAATATTTGTTAGATTCATACAACAACTACATTGAAACAAAGCATTAAACAGTTTTTGAATAAACATTATTATTGAGTTGAAGTTTAAGATCAAAGTTTTGAACGTCAAAACAAAACATTTCGAATAAGGACTATTCGTTACTTAAACTATTTAAATGTAAAGTCAATGTGTTCAAACGTTTAAGATCCTCATTTTAAATGCCAAAACAAAAGATCTCATTTCTTCTTTAAAGCTCAAGTTTGAAATAGTTGTTTGAATAAAGACTATTTAAACTATTTAAATGTAAAGTCAATGTGTTCAAACGTTTAAAAACAATTTAGTGGTCTCGCTTATTAATTGAACCGCCATTTTAAATATCAAAACAAAAGATTTCTTCGTTAATGAATAAAGATTGTTCAAACTATTTAAATGTAAAGTCAATGTGCTCACAAGTTTAAGATCCTCATTTTAAACGCCAAAACAAAAGATTTTCAATAAAGGCTACGTAGACTACTTAAGTCAATGTGTTCTGTTCATCACTTATTTTCCATATTTGCTCACAATTCCAGCTCGTCTTAAGTCACCGCTTTGGTATTTTTCCGGCCGCCACCAAATTTTTTCGGTCCCGCCAATGCTTGGATGACAAACCAACGGAGAGGAGGGAATGACCGCCGGCCATCAATCGGTTGGACTATCAACACAGAGGCTATGCGGAAGGTGCACGTTTTGCATGAATCATCCGTGAAGGTTGTGGCGGTGAAGTAAATGGTGAGAGGTTTGGACACGTTTGTGGATCGGCCAAGTACTTTTCTTCCGTTTAGACCAAACAACCATTTTTAATCTCCACAAAACTCATCTCAAAAGTAATCTCAAGTGCCATTTCCTTCATTTGATTAATTCCACTTTTCGCACCTCAATAACTTTAACCAATTCCATTCAACAGCCCAAACCTATCCAAACCATGCCCATTCATCTCACCTCGAGCAATTCACATTGAACAAACAAACATTTAATTCCATTCCTTCGGGCTTGTTCTCCTCGTTGCTTTGATCTGTTAGCATGCTTGCCTCAAGTTTGCTCCGATTTCTCAGCATGTCTCTCCAAAATTCGTTTCGCCGTCTTGGCTCACGTAAAAAATCAAATGCATTGCGCTAGCGCAATTCCTGCATTCAATATGGCCGGGGGCCTGTCAAACACTGCGAGCATTTTTATGATCGGCTAGGATGCTGACTCTTGCGTCGGGGTCTCGCCGAGGCGTAAGCGAGGTTTATCAGCAATTCAACGGCCGTGTTATCTGGACTGCATTTTTGCAAATTGGGCAATTTGTTTGTTAAAGTGGCGAGAAGGTTGCCTAATAGCTTGTTGTTGACTGGAGGCTGTCTTCAAAGCACTTGTTTATAATTAGACCCGTTTGTTGTGATCTAAAGTAGTTTTTGTTGTTTACTTTTGTGACTCAAAAGTTCACTAATTCAACTTGTTTGAAAGAGTTATGCGAATGCTTTTAGTACTCATGATTTTACCTTCTCCGTCCGAATTCCACTCAAACCCAAACATTTTATGTAACCACAAACAAACCATCACACTTAACAATGCTACTTGAAGGCTTTGGCGCGCAGTAAGCTCACATGCGCGGCAAAAGTAGCCAGCGGCAGCTTGTCCCTCTGCATTGGATGCCCTTGCAGTCTTTGTGCGCGAAGCAAACAAACCGACAAAGTAAACACTGGCCACAATTCTGGTTGCGCAAACGCTTGACTCTCTTTGCGTGTGATTGTTGCGCGGAATAGAGCTGGACGTGAGCCAGAAAGGTCAGCTGAGAGCAATTTTTAATCAAACCACTCTCTTGTTATGTCTTTGTTGTTTTCAATCAAACAATCATTCTATTTCATTTCATATCTTTGTTGTCTTTGTTGTCAAAGGTCAACAAACGGTTTAAAAATCCCTGAGCAAAGTGTTAATCTGTCGCGGCTCTTTGCACTTTTGCGCGTCCCTATTCAATTGCTTGTCCATTGGTTGATCAGCTGGTTAAGTGAAACTTTAGAGCTTTTGGTTTTGTCCTCTGTCGAGATGCATGTTTTTTAAATGGCTGAACTTCTTGAATGGTTTTGGTTGAAGGAGCTTTTAAGTAGTGGTTTCGAGTTACTGGATGCTTTCTTCGTTTTGAAGTTTGGTGTTTATCAACGATTCCATAAAGTTCCCTTTGATCACATGCTCTTGCCTCATGTTGTCCTTCTCGGTTTCTTTGAATGATTCATTCTTCGCATTTTATCACTTTTCAAAACAATGTGCTTTTTGGTCGAGTTAATTCAATGTCAATGTTAAACTTTCAGATTCAAGTTTGCATTCAAGTGATGGGAGTTGTCGAGTGAAGCTTTTGTTTTGATCTATTAAACGCTACACAAACAAGTAAAAGAAGAAGTTGAGTAGCCATGTCTTACGGTTCAAATTATTACGACTATCAAATAGCTGTCGTGTTTGCTATTTTGATTGTGGCGTTGTTGATTTTGGGCGCTTTTGTTTTGGGCATCTACTATATTTTCGTTGTGCAGGTAAGAAACAATCACTTATGGCATCTACTTTTAAATGCCTTCAGGTCCGAAACAAAAAACAAGCACAAACGGGTGCGCGGACAAGAACGCCAAGTTCAATTCCAGCTACAAGACCTACTGGATGGCAAGTTAGTCAGCCACAACCTCTTCAGCCAGCAACTCCGTACTCGCCGGAGTTTCAGCGACCACAAGAGTGAGTTGAATATTTAAACTTCTGTGATTGCTTTTGAATTCTAGTTACGGATATGACCCTCGTTTAAACCAGCAAGTTGGCTATCCTCAGCAACAACCTTTGGTTCAACAACAAGGTTATGGAATTGGAGTTGATTATCCGGGCGTTAAAGTTCGAGAATTGCAACCGGAATATGTCTATCAACAGGTTTGTAGATCTTAAAATGGGAACATTGTTGCTATTGTGCGCATTTTTTAACGCAAATTAGGTGCAACATTAAGTCCAGCTTTTAAAAACGGCCTGCCATCAAGCAGTGTGGCCGGGTAGTCTGAGGCTTCGCGCGTACTGTTTTTATGTGTTTTTTAATTTACTTGGAGTGTTGGCAGGATTTATGGAAGGTTTTAAGAGTTTTATTACAAAAAATGTCTAAAAACCCACACAATGCCAAAATTTTTGCAAAAAAACACTTTTTAAAGTAGAATCGTTTTAAGCGTTTTTGCAGTTTTAAGGCAGCTTTTGAGGGCCTGCCACCGGATCTGTGGCCGAATTGGTAAGGCAGCGTTGACTCAGGATCCGTGCGCACTAGCGTTGAGGGTTCAAGTCCCTCCAGACCAAAATTTTATGAGTTTTTTAAATTTATTTGGTTCCTTGGTAATCCAAACACGTGTAAAAGCTTGCCAACAAACCAACTTTACTTTATTGACTATAAAAACACATCGAAAAAATGAACTTTACAAATTCGAATAGAAAAATCAAATTAACTGTACTGATCGTTTCAGGGCCCTGTCACATGGACTACAAATCAACCTGTACACGAAACTTACCCAGTCACTTCACCCATTCAACAAACGGCTGCCGGAGCGTACCATATGTCATCAGTTTAATCCGTGCAGTGTGTTCAAAAGAAAGCGTTTCTATTAGTTTCATTCTAATATCATCTCAGTCAATGTTTTACATAGCTCAGAACCTTTATCTATTTACTTATTTGCCTTCATTAATGCTGCCAATCATCTCCGTTTAATTTAGCTGGCCAAATCTATCCAAATTATCTGTAATTACTTACTTCTTTTCACTTACCGTTAAAACTGCCTTCTTGTTAACAACCAAATGAATACATATTGTTTGAACCAGGTTTACACCTCACGCTAAAGAATACGCATTTATTTAATTCCCCACCCAGCTTATGCCATTTAAGTTGTTGTTTCTGTTTTCGCGCAACAAAAGTGCCAATCATATGATACTTATTAGTTTTAATTGTTAAGCGCTCAATCTTCGGCATGTTTCTTTTCGTGTGCTATGCAGAGAATGCAGAGAATGTTTATTATTGTTTGGTAAATAAATATGTTAACTTAAGAAAACATCCTTTGTCGTCTGTCCAACAATGTCCAACAGACAATGACCATCAAATAAAAGTGACCAATCAACAAGTTTTATTGCTTTTTCTTGTCAACACAAACATTTCTTCTTTGATTGAAAGCGAAACTTCAAATTGTTTATTCAAGTGTCAAATGATCAAACGATTTTTTGTTTATAACGAACGCTTTATTTCGGTCATGTGAACGACACTTGTTTCATTATTTAAAAAGATGCCCAGTTCAAACGAAATGTTTTCGTGTTCACGACAAAAACTATACAAATTATGCTTTGTTGTTTGCAACAAATGTTAATTATTTCGAGGCCATTGCTTTGTTTCACGAATTAAACTGTAATTTAAACAACTGCAAATTGCGTCTTTTGATCCTTTCAATTCTGAAACAGTGTTTACATTTGTTTGCTACGTTTTTACATGTTAAAAGATCTGCTGTTCAAATATTGTCAAATGCGTGGACACAATTACTTTTATTAAATTAGATTTTAACAATGAGCAGGTGTTTAAAGCTAAAAAACTAACGTTACATTGTTAGTTTGGAGTTTATAGTTCTTTCAAACGCTAAGAAAGTAATAAACAAGTCACTAACTCAATCAAGCTATACAACAAACAAAACAAATTGAGTCATTCAACCGATCAATTTAGTTTCTCTCAAATAAAACACGTGCTGCTTTTTTTCTAGCGAAAAGGAAGATGAAAAATGTTCGCCAAACAAAATGTCTGGCTTTTTGATCGTTCGGTTGTTTATTAAGGTGGTTTTAGGTGGAAAATGTGACCGATCAAATGATTGGATCAGAGCTGGAATTAACCTTCTGATTTGACTCGTTCGTTCGTTAAAATTAATGTTTTTATTTTGAGGAATTGCGCCGAACAGATCTTGATATGAATTATCTGATTATTATTGCACTTGTTGCTTTAAAGTGTTCACTTTTAATCTTCACGCGACGTCTCCAACTTTTAACCGCTTTTAAACACATTGAAAGGATTAAAAAGATTTGTTAATCTGTTGTTTGCACTCAAAAAACGCAAAACCTTTTTCGTTCTTTTTGTTTTTTGCACTTGACCTTTACGAAGCTCATCTTCTTTTTGATTTCGCCGCGATTTCTTCCGTTCCGCATTGATTTTTGGGTCAATTGTGGATTTTTATTTTGTTGCAGTTAGCTAGGAAGAGAGCGCGCGGAAGCGTTTCGCCGGGATTTCGCCAATTTTTGTGTTGTTTTCTTTTGGTTTAAACGGCGATGATTAAATACTGAAAGGATTTTTCATTCGGGTTGCGTTTTCCAGGAAGGCTTTTTTAACTGTTGCGGATTAGATAGGATACTTCGTCTTTCTGTCATTTAAATAACTATATTTAGAAACTATGCCATATTCAAAGTTATGTGCTTTCTTTTTGTTTTATGTCTTTGCTCAGCAGTCAAAAGCGGATCCGATTATGACTTGTTACGCAAAGTGAGTTTGTTTGTCTTAAAAGATGATCAATTTAAATTAACTTTTTATCTCTAGAACTGGCAAGCCGATGCCCGAACAAATTGATCCTTTCTTGTGCACTCATTATTTACTAATTGGAAATGTTACTTTAAATGCAGATGGATTAGGCTTTCCAAACACGTCGTTGCTGGCTCGTTATGTTAACTTAAAACAAATCAACCCTGATTTGAAGATTTTATTGTCTTTAACACCTGAAAACAGATACATGAGTCAAATGGCTGTGAACATAACGTGGATCGAGGCGGCTTCAATCCAAGTCCGTGACTTTTTGCTCCAAAACAACCTGGACGGGTACGACTTTGATTGGGAGTTTCCTGTTTGGAGCGGTGATTCTCAGTGGTCAGACAAAGAAGGATTTGTTCAAATAGCTAAAGTAAGATTTTATTTTGGTTGTTTAATCGAGTCGTAGTATTTGTTTTTCAGACCTTCCGAGCAGCTTTTGATCAAAGTCCACGTCGTTTGTTGTTGACAGCCGCTGTTGTTGCAATGTACAACATTGCTGATTTGGGATACAATGCTCCAGAATTAAACAAGTATTCAAAACAGTTTAGAAGATTGTAATCAATCAACACGTTTTTAGATATCTCGATTACATTCAAATTATGAATTACGACTTTCATCGCTATTCAGTTTACCGGCCTTTTACTAGCTTTAATGCTCCCTTACATAAAGAACCTTACGAACAGTGGATTATGGGCTACGTAAATTCGGTATGTGCTTGTTTGTTAAATTGCAAAAACTCTGGCTTTTAAGGAATTCTCCACACAACACTGGCTTGAACTCGGAATTAGTCCCGAAAAGCTCATTTTTGGCATTCCCGTTTATGGAATCGGTTATGAACTGTTGAACAGTAGCTTAAATGGACTGTATTCACCGGCAACAAATTATTCAAAGTACGGATCGACAATTCCTTACCGCAAAGTAAGTGTTTTTTGTAATTGATTGATTAAGTTTAAAATTCTTAGGCATGCGCTTATATGAAGATGAAACAATTCAAATATACGTGGGACGACTATGCAAAAACTCCCTACATTGTTAACGGAAGACAATGGCTGGCAGTTGAGGACAAAAAGAGTGTTCGCGTAAGTTGTTCTGTTTGAACTATTCAAAATACTGTTATAGTTTGTGATTTTAATTTAATTTCAAAAACAAAGTGTTTGAAACACAATCTAAACATGTTCAAACAAAACGTTGCATTGGAATTTGCGTAATTTCAAATACGGTTGTTTTTAAAATTAACTGAATACTTGCGGAAAATTTACAATTTATTTAAATTACACAAAGCAGGCGCTTATTTACATTCTCTCCATACTGATCTTTTGAAATGTTAACAAGAAACAACAGAAACAGTAGCGCCATAAACATGGCCCAAATCTTGGTTAGCCAACTTCTTGAACGCTGGGAGAGACAAATCGACGTGTTCTTTAGCACATGAAGGACATTTATCCTTGATTGGGACGGTTACGCTGAAAAAGAATTTGTGGACTGTAAATGTTTACAGCTTATACCTCTTTCCATTGTAAGTGACTTTAACGCACTTCTTGCAAATCGGGTCGTTGTTTGGATTTGGAGTTGTGAAGTAAGTGTAGCTGATAGCAGCCAACATCTGAGAACTGGCGTCGATTTGAGTGCCACAAGCTCCATACCCTTTATCGTTGTAGTAAGTGAAATCTCCGGACATAGAAAATCCAACCGAAACGCTCAACAAGGCAATCAAACAGAAAGTGGAAGACATCTTCTTTGGAAGTTGATATTAACTGTCGAGTCTGGTCGCGCTTTTATACTTGTTCAAACCTCTATTGTTTTGTGAAACAATGTGGAACATATTTGGTTAGCTGAGATCTCTTTATTCATTTGTCTTTAAAACTTCCGTAAACGCCAAAAGCGTCAAGAAAGAAGTGAAAAATATTTGGATAGCTGTGAATTGGTCTGAGATTGGCCTTTTTTGTTTCACGACAAATGATCGAGAACGTGTAGCATTGTTTGTTTTGAATACTTGAAATTGCGTAGTTCTTAAGTAAAAATGACCGAAACTGCTTATTCTTTAAAGCATTAGAAGAAAACATTGTTTAGTTGTTTTTAAAACTCACAAACTTAATAAAAAGAACTCGGCAATGTTTGTGAAACATTCGTTTTGTTTGCGCATGAAGTTCATTTTTACGCACTTTGTTTTTTGTTTGACTAGATGATTTTTAAAGCGTTCAGTCTTGAGTTGTTTTTGAAATGTAGAATGTTGTCTATCTATTTTGTGCTTGATTATTGCGGTTTTTGAATTAATGTGGTTAAAAACGTAAGCAAAACGGACAATTAGCATCGGCTTGATTCACTTCAAAGTTCTCATCTTAACTTTCTGCTTGGTCGCCCTACTCGGCATTTCAATTGGTCTTACCATGGCTGGAAGTTTCTCTTTTTACAGCATCTGGTGTTAGTCACGTTCATTTTACCACTCCAAATAATGATCCTATTTGCAACAAATGTGCTCAAGTTAAAAGGTATAAGTTGTAAACATTTGCAGTTTTCATGACTTCTTTCTTCACATTGCACTGAAGACTAAGTAGATTTGTCATTGAATGCATTCAAAGAATTGGCCAATCTGGAATCGCGAGAAGACGTACACAACATTATCTCACATTATAAACTTCAACTTGCTCAGTAAAGTTGTTCTACAAATAAATCTCTAACAATATCGTCTTGTTCGAAACTGCAACAAAGTGAGCTCGATAAACTAAAACAGAAACAAATTTATTTTCAATAAAAGTTAGTCTATCTGTTCTTCTAATCAATTGGAGAGCTTTAAAGGCTTCAACAAATAAAATATTACTAAAGCTTACAATCATTCAATTGAAACAGAAAATAAGCAAAGTGCAAAAATGTTTCTCAACTATTCGCAATCAACTAGCAAATTCGCAATCAAATGCATTTCCATATTAGTTAGCAATTTAAAACCTCTCGCTTGCTAATTTCAAAAGGTATAAAAGGACAACCAGAACAGGCATCAAACATTAACTTCAAAGATGTCGTCTGCCTTTTGTGTTATTGCTTTGTTGAGTGTTTCTCTCAGCTTTGCTTTGGCCGGTGACTTTACCTATTACAACGATAAAGGAACTGGAGCTTGTGGAACCTGGCTTGATGCTAGTTCTCAAATGGTAGCTGCTGTCAGTCCCGTCCATTTTACTACTCGAAACCCAAACAACGACCCAATTTGCAACAAATGCGTCAGAGTCACTTACAACGGAAACAGGTAATCAAATTAGCAGTTGGAATCTTCTAGACTTGATGTTTAGCGTGACTGTTCCAATCAGAGACAAGTGTCCGTCTTGCGCCAGATGGCACGTTGATCTATCGCTGCCTGCATTTCAATAAGTTGGCTAACCCGTCTGTGGGCCACGTTTATGGTGCTTCTGTCTCTATTGTTTCTTGTTAAGTGGAGGAAAAGAGACAATCACAATTAAATCATAATTTGTTTATTGCGTATTAAAAATTTGATAAACCTGTTCAATTAAATTATCTATTATGTGTCCTTGCACTTTCCGCGCTTGCACGTTTTCTAAACATTTAAACATCATCACTTGTGTTAAACACTAAAACTAACCGGGCATTGCTGAGTCATTAAGTCGTAATAAATACTGTTGTTGCACAAGTATTTGACACTTGGACAGTCACTTTCTAAAACAATAGGTTACGGAAAAAGTTAGCAAGTTTGATTACTTCTTCCTGGAGCATGCTTGTTTTTGCACTTCTTTGGAGCTGCGGTTGTTGTAGATCCTCCGGCAGCGGCTGCTGGTGTACATTTACCCTTTGTGGGATCCCAAGCTGTGCCAACAGTAATTTTAGTTCCATCGTAGCATTTGCAATCGCTTGCCTGGCATGTATCTGTAAAACAAATATATTTATAACCAACAATAATTATTCAAAACTTACCAGTTGCGGGTGTGCAGTTTCCAGTGGTGGCGACACAATCAACGCTCTTGAGCCCGTGGCGTCTCTTCGAATCGGTGGAGCCAAAGCTAATGCTCGGTTAGCGGCGGCGCTTGCTTTTAACTTCTTCTTTTTTTTCTTTTTGGCTTCGGCCACGTCGACAATTAAGATGATTGCCAAAAACAAGAAGAGAATTGATTGAATGCGCATTGTTCTTTTGAGAAGAATAAACTGAAAACAAGTTCTGATTTCTACCGTTTCGCATCCGGCTTTTTATAGTCGCTAATTTGGGCTGAACTTTTGTATCCACCATCAAAACTAGGCCACATTCAACAGAAAGAACAAAGGAACAGGGAGGAGTCAACAAGTTGTCAATTAAATTGTGTTTGTTTGCTTGTGCAATAGGTTACGGTCGTTTTGTGTTTTACGGATTTTTGTGGATTTTTGACTTCTAGGACTTTGTCCTGTGATTATTTTTTAAAGCGTTAGTTAATAAAACAAAGCATAACTAAATTGTGCGCAGTTTAATATTATGCTTTGAATAAATTGACTTAGCGACAAAATGCGTGGTTTGCTAAATTGGGGTTTGAGGAACTTTATAAACTACACTTTAATTCGCTAAAAAACGAACTTCGCGAAGTTCGCTTTTTTGTTTCTTTTATATCAATCATCTTCGCAAAATGCGTTTTTCGATTTTTAAGTTCGTTTTTTGCGAAGATTCGCAACTCTGTGAGAGACTTTATAAACTAGACTTTAAATTTTAAACCACATCATTTAAAATAGATTTTCGCATTTAATCAAAACTTCCGCATTTAACTCCGCTAAAATGATTAACCATATTATTCTTGTTTAACATGTTCTTTGTTTAAAATTTGCGTTGTCTTTCGACAAACATTTAATTTATTTGTTAAATCACCTAATTCACATTTATTGAGAAGTTGAGTTCTTTGTTGTAGTATTTGTTACAATCAGTGCAGACAGTTGACTATAATGCTGTTTGATTTGCATCGGAAATGCGATTGTTATGAGAGATTTTAACACGTGTAACCATTGTTTTAACTTGTGTGGGATTTGACAACAAATAAAGTTTAAATTAAAAACATATCCGAAATCATTAGGTACAGTTTAAACTTTATTAACTTTTAAACTGATAGACAAGAAACGTTGACGCGATTACAGTTTAAACTTGATTAACTTTCAAATTTGATTGACTTTCAAACTTCATTAACTTTTTAAAGCAATCTACAAACACTAATCCGCACAAAGTCAAGGACATCCCTGCATTCAATTGCTACACTCCGTCGAGCATTTACACTACAATTATTTTGTCGTCCTGGATTTTGTACACTTGTCCTACCACACATTGTTTGCCCTTTTGTCGAGATTTTCTCTTAAACAAAGGCGCTTCAGTCAAGTTTTTTGTCTATGCAAAAATGTTGCTCTTATCTGTTTGAACAGCAGACGTTTATTGATAAATTTTGTAAATTGCGCCTGAATTGTTTAAACAAGTGTAAAGTAATGCGGAATTTTCCGAAACCCGTGGGTGTTCTGGTATGGTAGACCTTTTGACACAAAGCAGCAGAGATTTTGTGTACAAGCTGGATTTTAAATTCTGTGGGTGGCGGTTTTGATTAATTTGACCGGTCAATTTTATCAAGTTTTGTAGTTTATTGTGTTTCAGCCACAAAATTTTATTCAATTCAAAACAAAGCATATCTGATTACAAAAGACAAATCAACTTAACAGTGTTTAAAGCAACGTTATATTTGTTTAACCCATTTTGCTAATTTTAGGCCAAAGCCGATTACGCACGATCGTTAAACATTGGTGGAGTCATGGTTAGTTGTTTGAAACAACAGAACTTCTTAATAATCGATAAATTTAGGTATTTGCATTGGATTCAGATGACTACGACGGTCGATGCAAAGACGGCACTTATCCGTTGCTGCGCGAGATCAAATACACACTAATGCAGAAGCAATACAAAATTGAGTTTATTAAAATGGCAAGTGAATCAGACAAATGGATCATGTTTGGCGGAAAAGAAGCACAACGGAAAAGACACTAAAGGTGATAAGATTTTACGCTCTACTTGTAAATAAGCATAGCTTCTTTCATTAATTAATTCGTTACATTCCACTTTGTTACCATTTCATGTTTAAGCTTTAAAAGGCATATTGTTTCAGTTTACAGATTTGTTTATTAATTGAATAAATTCAGCATTTAACAATTTGTTTATTTGGTTGCTAAACTACGAAAACAAAAAACTATTGTTATTTACAACTATGCATTAAATCAAACAATTTCGCTTAAACCTCGTCGCTTTGTTCAGTGCTTGCGTCCACATAATTGTAGTGTAGAGTGGCAGTTTCGAATAGTTTTTCCATAAATTGGCATATGCTTATAAATCTGGGGCGCTTCTCAGGTTCGAACTTTCCAGCAAGCAAGCATCAACTTGTGAACTTTGTCAGAACAATACTCCGGCTTCTCTAAGCGCTTTCCACTTTCAATGTACGTCACTATGTTTTCGACGTTCAGGTATGGCAGGTCGCCTAATGAGAATATTTCATAGAGAAGAACGCCGTAACTCCAAACATCTGTCTTTGTTGTGTAAACGTGGTCTTTGATTGCTTCTATCGCCATCCATCTAATAGGCAATTTACCGCGTTTGCTTTGATAGTTTAAGTTTTGAGCCAGTCGACAAAGACCGAAATCTGACAACTTGCATGTGTTGTTCTTGTCGAGTAGAATGTTTCTGGCAGCAACATCTCTAAACCTTTTTAAGTTACATTTAATTACAACATATAAGCTTTACCTGTGAATCAAATTCAAACTGTTTAGATATTCCAAGCCGCTGGAAACTTGCCATGCAAACGAAACCAAAGTTTTGCAGTCTGCACCAGTTTGGCCCTCAAAGTTCTAAACAATTTGTGTTACAAAAAACAACGTTCTTCATACATCAACAAATTTATGCTTGTTCAAACGCAAGAACCGAAGAAGGTCTCCATTAGCACAGTACTCCAACAATAACAACGGATTCGTCGGATCTTCAACGTATCCTAGAAAACAAACCAAATTGGCGTGGAACTTTAACTTCTTCATAAAGTCAATTTCTTTTTTGAATTCTTTTCTGGAATACTCGTCTACTTGCATTCGAGGGCAATGTTTTGACAGCAATATCGCAGTTGTGGAACTTTTGACAGTATTGCGAGTCAGCGAAGATGTTTTTGATTGGAGCATCGCCCAAAAGCTTTCCAATAAAGACATCTCCGAAGGCACCTGAGCCCAGCTTCTCGATAAAATCGATCCTCAAGTACTCTTGCGGCAGCTCCCACGGATCCCTCCTTCAATTAATTGTTAAATGTACACGTTCAATTGAAACTTACTGTCTTTCAGCTGTGTACTCGTTATCTCTCAGCTGTATCGGCTTCATATTTGCAGCTTGCTGATTCACTTTTCTGTAACACCAAATAAGAACGCCAAAAGCAATCAGCAGAATGACGAGGATTGAGATAAAGACGCCAAGCAAGATGGCAGTTTCTCTATCTTTGTAAATTGTGGACTTTTTGTGTTTGCTTTTTACTTTTTTGAAGAATTTTTTTTACGTTTTTAAGCCTCTGGACTAACCTGACATGGCAGCGTTGGAAGGTGATGATCGTGTTGTAAGCATTCTAGGCGTGACTAAAAGGTATTCTTTATTAAGTTAGTGTTAATATTTCAAACATGTGAGTGTGTAGTTCTTTTTCGATGTTTTCATTCTCGTTGTTGTTGTCATTTTTGTAGATGCCAAAGAAGTAGTACTCATTAATGTGCTGGTCAAAAATTTTGTTGTTGGAGAAAGAGTTGAAGAACTAAGGTGCGGATATATAATTGGTGACTTTCCAGCTAAAAACTTGTTTTAAATATCAAACCATCACAATATAAATGTACCGCAACCGAATGATTCCCACAACATCTGACTCCAGTTCTTCAGTTCTTCGATTCGTTTTCAATATCCCAATCAATTATTGTTGCACGCGGAAAGAGTTGCTTTATCATGAGAGTTAATTCACTAATCGAGTAAGGCTGATGAACGTTATTGAATTAGACCTTGAATTAATACGCTAAAATTGTGATAATTATTAACTGTAAAGGATAACTGTAAAAGATAACTTACTTCAACACTTTCTCTTGCAATATGTCGTCTATTTCAAATGTTGATTCATCGAATTTGCTGACGAAAAAGATAAAATTTGCATAAGACGTAAAAGGTCCCAAGTACATTAAAACTTGGCAAATCAACGGTTCTTTTCTACTTACTTGTAAGTTTCGATGAATAAAAAACTCCATGTCGACTCGATTTAAAGCGTGGACAGAATCAAAATCTGGATACGTGTGAACATTGTAATTCACTCGACCACTGTTCAATGAAAAGGTTCGTAGTCAAGAAGTTCGTCAGTCTCTGAAAAGTAACATAAAGTTAGTTGAATAATGTAAAGTTAACCTGATATGCAAACGGAGTTAAGAAATGTGACCGATCATAAATGATTTTGTTACCACCTCGACCGGAATACAAGGATATGTCCTTTGCGGCAACTAAAAAGTCTTGCCCGCCAAAAGACGTTCTTCCCCAATTATCTGGCAATCTCGTTTTGCTTTATCTTCCACGAAGTGAAAGTAGATTGCGGAAGGCGTTGCGACAACAAGTACTGAACGTTCACGTGTCGAGTCAAATTGACAACGTTGATGTAGTTTGTATTGTCGCGGAGTTGTTTGATCCAAACTTGACAGTCGTCTCCCGTCTGTTCATGAAACTTGCTGGCAAACAGGACGATGTTCACGTCACGTATGTACATTGTTGTAAGTTTCTTGAATAAAAAGCACAGCGATGCGGGAGCCTTTGACTAAAAAGTGTGAAAACTGTCTATTTTGTTTAAAAGTAACCATACAAATTGGTCCATCGACTTTCCAATAAATCCACGCACATCGTCCAACTTATCAATTGTGCCAAAATCTTGCACACTTATTTCACTCGAGTAAGCAACAAGTGCCAAATTGTTAAAGACGTTCCACTCCGAAACAAAAACTTGATTGAGTAAAAACTTCCGTTGTATCTAAAAAACACGGTTAAAGTTTGTTCAAATGAAATCTTTACTTCAAGGACATCGCTGTCCACACCGGATGACACTTCATACGCAATGATCAATTTTTTATCACAAGGATATGACGTTTTGATCACCTGCGTTGTTTTCGTTGCAACCATATGCCGTCAAAAACTGCCACTCCCAACTTGCTGGAAGGTCAGGTAACGTTCATCTTGATGAATTGAACCGTTGGAATGTGTTTTCTTAAAACATCCGGATCTATGCGATCATGTAAAAGGACAAATGTTAACTGGATGCCTTTAAAGACATCATCTATAAATTCTTCGCATATAAAACCAGTTTTCGGATCTCTCTTTTCAAAGTCTAAAAAGAGCATGTCATAAGGAATTCTTTTATTGAAACCTGTTCCTTCAAGTTTGCTTAAAAAGACCACAAAATGGTTGTTTTCATTGTCGTAATTGACGACACAAGTTTCGAAGAAATTACAAAGGTCCGGTTTTTCTTCAACCTAAAAAACAAAGAGACTCTTTTTAAACTGTGCAATATTACTTGTTCTTCGGCTTGAATAAAATTCGTTAGTTCTGCGATGTTTTTGGGCGATATCACATTCTGAGTAAACGTGACCGGCGAAGGAAAACACCCTTAAACGATCAAATTTTGTCCATTTTTGAAAGACATGGTTAATCAAGAAGTCTTTTTGTTGCTGAAATTCTACACCGGTAAGTCCACTTGACTTGTCAAATGCAATTGTTATTGGACTTGTATTGCAAGGCGGGTACGAATTGGCTGGATTCTTTGGAGTTGTATTCGGCTTTCCGACAGTAGTAACTGTTTGATCTAAATTTTAAGTTAAATGCAATGTCATGTTAAAAAGCAAACCGCAGTTGTAAAAAGCGTTGAATTGTTTTTCCCAGTCTTTAGGCGTTTCATTGTTGACGACGTCCCATTGGATAATCGTGGCTTGATCGAAGTAGTGCTTCAATACGGTTTGATTGAATTTGTCGGACAGCGGAACGAAGGCAAGTTGATTACCGGATGAGACCAATCTCTAAATTTTAATTCGTATCGCAACAATTACATTGCATACCCTTAAAGCAAAAACGCAACCGTCTTCAATGTCAGACAGCGAAAGTTCATTTACAAACAAGATTATCCGTGTGTTTGTAATGGGAAAAGAAAGTCTAGAAAAGACATCACAAATAGTGTTGTTCGACTCAACCTAATGCAAGTAAATTAAGTTTGTATTCAAATTATAGACTTACTTGTTTAGTGCTTTCAATGTACTTTTTAACTTCAGTTATTGATTCCGAAAAAACGTTCATACTGGAAATCGCCATATCCAAAAGTGTTTAAATAGCCGAAGTGATTCCACCTCTCAAAAGTGCGATTTGCAAGGAAGTTGAGTTGTCTCTAAAGTTAAGGGTTAGTTCTGCCATTATTATAAAACTAACCTGAAATACAAAAGGGTCCACACTTAGCTGAATTTTCAAATCCAAACAGAATATTATTGTCGCATGGATACTTCCCAACCGGCTGTTTAATGACACTTGCTCCTAAATATGTTATAAACAAATTTAAGCACATATAAGTTACCTTCTCCGTTGCTCATACAACAAAAGTTGAACAGCAAAAACAAAAAAGCTTTCAACTTCATTTTTCAATCATGTTTGAAAAGAAAAGTTTGATTCGAATGAAAACATTTAAACAACGTCGATTGTTATCACTTTTTGTCAGAATTGTTTGCGTTCTGCATTGTTATTGCAAAATTTGCCTTTAATCTACGGATCAATACGCCGCACGCCATGTTAAATTAAAAACTACGTTGGTTGTCTTGCGTCTTTGCTTAAAGATAAGAACTAATCCGTGTGGTTTTAAGTGTGTTTTTTTCCGAAAAACTAGGTTTGAACATTTGTGCCTGTTTAAATAAGTAGAAACATCGGTAACACATGCTTGAAATAGGCATAAAAACTGTTTAAATTAATTACAAGAGATTCCAAAAGTTCTATCGTTTTTAATGCATCAAAAATGATTATGGACTCTAAAACATGCAAAGCTTTCGAGCAGTTCGATAAAAATATGCAAAGTCTTCAAGAGCATCTAAACAGATAGGTATTTTTGTCAAACTGCTCGAAACTTTACTTTTTCTATTTTGGCTTGAACACACTCCACTTGTTCTGGATTTAGTCTCACTATCAATTAATGTTTCAAGGAATTAATTACCAGTTGTTGCCTGAAAGTCCAGAAAACGAAAGACTCTTTTCTAAGGATAAACAACATTCGCCGTCACAACCGACAAGAGGTTTTATAACCGTGTTTATTGCAATTCATAGCCTTTTTAGATGGACTTCGGCCAGAAATACAAGGTCTCCGAGCAATCGCGATTGTTGCTGTTTTGTTATTCCACATGTGGCCTAAAAACGTTATAGTTGGATATTTAGGAGTCGATTGTTTCTTTGTTATCTCTGGCTATTTAATGATCATGTTGATGAGCCGGAAGAACGAGCTGACTCTAAATGCCTCAATATTGTTCTACTACAGACGCATAAAAAGGATTGTTCCGACTTACTTATTTGTTATCACACTCACTTTACTGTCATGTTACTTTCTAATATCGGAATTTGAATTCGATTCGCTTGTCTCAAAAGCAACATCATCTTTGTTTTTCTACTCTAACTTCCCATTCGTTCACGAAACGAATTACTTCGACAGGGCGAGTCCATTTTTAAAAGTTCTAATGTTTGTTTATTTCAGAAATCTAAATATCAATTCTTGTTGCACACTTGGTCTCTCAGTTGTGAACTCCAGTTCTATTTGTTCGTTCCGTTATTGATGTTAATCATCGGAATCTTAACAAACGTTCACTTCTGTCTAACACTTCTTTTTATTCTAATGTTATCGATTTCTTCTCGTTCTACCGCCAAGTGATTTCAACATCAAATGCTAAACACATGACTTTGGACGGCAGAGTTTGGCAATTCATGTTCGGTTTCCTTGCACACTTCGTCTACCAATCTAAATTGTTCGACTGGACAAGCAAAAACAACGAGTCCAGTTGTTATAAGATGTCCAAACATCTTTTCAACTTAATTCCCACAAGTCTACTCATTTTACTCGTCACACTTCCAGTGATCAACATTGCAGATTATCAACTACAACGCTTCTTGGTTGTCTTCTTAACTGCTCTAATTATTTCAACTCATCAAAACGATTCGTTCTTAAGCAACAAGTTACTTGTGAAGTTAGGAGACGTTTCCTACTCAGTCTATCTTGTTCACTGGCCTATTTTCACAATGCATCGTTACTTGGACCCAAGTTCTTATGAAAATGAAAAGGAAGCCGGACTAATTGGTAATTAGAACATTTTTACAATAATCAATTCAATTTAGTCGGAAGTTGTTTAATTGGAGTTTCTGTTCTTCTTGGCTACTTAATTGAAAACCGCTTTAAACAATTATTGATATCCGTCAAAAACTGGAGCCATTTATTTAAACTACTTTTTATTCTTTATTTGACTGCCGGAATTTGTTTGGCGCTTTTACATAAAGACGGCGTTGCATTAAATGAGGTTAGTTTATTCAAAACTAAAAGCTACCTAAACACTTTAGATTTCACGCACAGATCCGGCAATTAATAATTTACGCATCAGAGATGCGGTGATGTTGTTGAAGACTCGAGGTGACGGAAGATCGTTTTCACAAAAAGAAATCATAAAGCTCAACACCGAAATGGAATATGCCAACGGAGATTTGTAGAGACAAGTCATTCCAACTACCTTCTTCCCACAAAGACTGGTCTTCATTTGGAATGATCTGCCATGAAAAGGTTTAAAAGACAGGTAGACAATTATAATTAGAAAACTTCCAGGGAGAAGGAAACAAAACAATAATCATCTTCGGTAATTCCCATGCGTACATCAATTACGCCGGAATTGTTCAAGCGTTCAAACCAATTGCCCGTGAAATAACGCTAATTTCTTTGGTCAACTGTATTCCAGGAACCAGGCAACACCTTTTCTATATGGACAGTCCGAAATACATAACCATGTGCGAGAACTTTGCGGGTAACGTAATAAAAACAATGAAAGGATACGATCACAAAATCGACATCATCATTCCAGTCTACGGGTAACTAAATAAACGAACAAAAACAGTCAAGTCAATTCAATTTCAGTTACGGCGAGTTCAGAGAGTTTACAGAATACGAAGCTGACACGTGGAAAGTTGTAGTTCAAAACCTCTACAACAATCTAGTGACATTGCTCAAGATGCAGTGTTAGCGACTACGAAGAACATACGTTTTGCAGAAGATCCTGTTCTCCGGCTAAAAACTATGATGAAGCAGAACAAAACAATCGATCAAATTGGAGACACAAAGAAAGTAAATTGTTTAAAAAAGATTATTTAAAGTCATTTGTTTAGAAGGTTTTGACTTACATGCCGGCAATTCAGCGCGTTTTAAACAATGCTGCCTGTCCGAAATGTGTTAAAGTTGATTGGGTGAAGTTGTGGTGTGACGAAGAATACTGTTCAGCAATTGACAAGCGACATATAATTCTGTTTTCAGATCTGCATCACTATTCTGTTTACGGAGGAATGATTGCCGGAGAATATATGTTTAATATCTACGAGAATTACATGAAGAATAAAAAGTCTTGATTAACGAACTATAGTATCTAACAATTAATGTTTTTAAGGAGAATGGCCGATACAGTCTGATCTTGTCGATTGCACAGATTCATCTCGTTTTTCTCGATGTGTCACAATAAATAAGCGAACCTAACGTTAAGGTACATAAATTAATGATTGTCGTGTTGGCTCACTTTTGTTCAATAACATCAAATTGGTCTAGTAAGAAAAATCTCTTGATTAGATTCCATATTATTTAATTGTGTGTTACGCAGAAAATGAATGGCGTGAGAAAGCGAAAAGGTTTGTTGTTAGTGTTTTAAAGTTCCAAGAAGAGTGTAATAAATTGAATTCGTGAACGTGTGAGAAACCTTTTTCGTTTTTGTTTGTGCAGACTAAAGAAACGTTTAACTTTCAGAGCTTTAAAAGTTTAACTTATTCGTTCAAGTTATGATGTTGTTTTTATTTGTTGCATGTTTGTTTTTAAACACAAATGAAGTGAGTGCGCATGATATTACGGAAAGGAGTAAGTTTTTGAAAAGTTAAATTCCACAATCATTTCTAATCTAGGCTTTTTAATGATGCCGGATCGTTATGGTAATCAAAATTGTTAAACAATACATTACAACTGTTTCAGAGAACATTTCATGTCCCTCGATTACTATTGTTTACAAAGGCAAATTCAGAGCAGTTGAAGACTCAAATTACGGCTTTGATGCTCGATTCCAATTCAAGTTGGTAGCTGATGTAATTTTGCGTAAAGTCTACATGCAAGCTCAACATTGGGACGAGGATGTGACAAATCCGCGCACTTTTCGTTATTGGTATGGATTTGTAAATGAGAAGAACTGGAAGTAGTAAGTGTTTTTGTGTAGCTTTTAAATAGATTCTTTTCCAGTCTTCACGTTCAAAATCACACTGAAGTGATTCAATTTGGGAATTGGATTGGAGGAAAAGAGTGACTTTTATAATCTATTTTTTAAATGATCTGAACAATTTAGTCAGTCTACCGAACTTCGTGTTCATTTGGATGAAGTTAAAAGTGCTGGTGAGTTAATTGTATCCAATTGATCATAAACGGTTTAACGTTTAGACGATGCTACTTGGTTTCAACTTTATTGGCAACCGGACTTCAATCTATCGTTTAACTTAAAGAATGCTATTGGACAATGCACAAATCAGTTGCCTGTAAAACCTAGAGTTGGCGGAGAAGCCGTTGAGAAACTGTTTAGTGCTTGTGCATGTTGTGGAGATTATTTGCCGGATCCGCTTTTATTATGTCCGAAGTCTTTTGAAAAGCATTGAATTAATAAAATGTATTGAAAAGTCTATCGAACATTATTTGTCAAAGAGTGACAAGGATGCGTGTGCACCGGTCACTCTCGCTAAGTGCGCTAAGTAAACGGTTGTCCACTTCGATTTGATGCAGAGTTTTTATGCACCGCTGTTTGTGTTCAACAAACTGCTTTTCTAATTCCAGATTTGGATGCCTTCTCAACACGTTGTGCCTAAGATGCACCACAACAAATCAGCCGAGGTATTCGCCTGCACATCAGAGACTATCTAAAAACGAATCCAAGCAGCCTCCCAATCTTTCTCCAAATCCAAAATCAACTGAAATGGCCACTTTTTAATAAACAACGCATCATCGACTGTTTTATGCTGTTCGACGAAGATCCACTTGCAACTTGGGAGAATTTGGAACGCGATCCTAAAGAGTTGGTCAAGAACTTTACAAAATCAACAAAACTGAATAAACTAGTGGCGATTTGGCAAAAATCGGTTAGAAGGACATATCAGACTGATTTTAAATTCTTGGATTCACACTATGCACTTCAATTCTTTTATAGTTACTTTGACAGTGTGCTGTTGATATTGCTTCTAGATAACTGGACCGGAGAGCAAAAAGAAATCCCGTTGTATGTTTAGACGTTTCAAACAATAATTATGTTGTTCTTTCAGCGGAACCGATAGCCTTTTATCATTTCTAAATGAAAGACACCTCAACGCAGATTGCATAGATGTTGTTGATTCTAACTACATAATCATTCACAGGCAACTTTACCTGGCAAATCGAAACGAGTTTGTTCTTCACTTGTTGAGTATAGACAAAGAAAATGCAAAACTTAACTTCCTATCTTCAACACAACACCGAGGCAAGTTCCAAAGATTCATCTTTGACTGCACAAATCGACAACGTTTCCTGGTCTCCACCTGCAATACTCGAAATGTCATTCTTTGGCCAGGACGCATTGAAAACGATTGTATAATCGTGGAAGAGGGACGATCACTTGCAATCAGTTCCGATGAGAAGTATGAGCAACTAGACGGAGACATGCTGCACACAATGTGTACAACTTATGAAGACATTGAAAGTCCGATTAGTACAGCTTTTAAAGTCTTTTTAGTTGACGTTTTTAAGTTTAGGACGCTGGAGTCATGAACTGCGTTTATATCAACTGGGAGAGAATGAACGTGAATTGCCTTTCTTCAGTGTTTGCAATTTGGAAGTGTGGACAGCAACACTTCACATCAAAGTAACATTAATTGAATCGCTTTTACTGGGTGGGCCAAAAAAACGTTAATACAAAAAGCAAAAAAGTCTTTTATCAAAAAAAGTCAATCAAAAGTTTCAAACACAAACAATTTTTTGTGTTAACGTTTTTTGGTCCATTTTGTAAACTGGCCAATTTGTTTAGCACGTTTATAATCACTGGACTTCAACTAAATGCTACTTCTTTGGTCCGTCGCGTACATCAAAATATCTTGCTTTGGTTGTTCTGGACTTGAATACTCAAGAATTCACTCACTATACATATGACTTCCAGTGGTCGGATCAAATTGTTGACTTCCATGTCGAAGAAGAGAAGAATTTACTAACAATCTGTTTGGACTACGAAGATGATTATGTTTATGGAGTCTTTCAATTGAGATTGGAGTAAGTTGCTTTAACAACATTTATTGATCATTTAAAATTGCAACAACTTTCTGTTACATCCAGTAGTTCTTTTGCTGTTGTTCTTCTTGAGCAATGTAATCACAGCAAAATCCGACGTCTCCAGATTTGCAGCACCGAAATCCTGGACAAAATCCGCATTCAAACTTTTGTGAGTTGGGTGCCTAAAGTTATAGTTTAATCAACAAACTCGTTCATTCGTTTAACCTGATAGTTGTCTTCAGTTTGAACAACCTGTTTTGATTTCAAGTATTTGAGAAACACGTAGCCTCCGGAATTTGACTCTTCGTAAACGCTTGCATTGATTTGATCAACATTTAAGCAGACCAATGCAAATAACATCACAATCAAATAAGCCTTCATGACAACTTTGAATAAAATATTCAAAATGATCAAAAACATCGAAAGCTTTCTTAAGTACTATGTCGAAATTTAAAGGGTGCGTCACATAAACAAATGTCGTTTTATGGACCTCGAAAAGGACGAGAAATCATCAAATCCATAAAGTCAGAAGTGATTCAGAACTTTTATTAGTTTCTATTGCGTAGTTCAAAACATTATTAAAGTTTAGTTACGCAGTGTATTTTCAGCCCGACAAAGAATCAAACTTCTTTGAAAGAGATCACCGCTTTTGCCATTCGTCAGCATGCCCTGTACTGCAAGTGTGACATTCGAAACAAAGTGCCCAATGACGTGAAAGATCTTGTTCCAAGAGAAAGAACAGAAACTCATCCGGTGCCCTTGGAAGAACGATTTCCCTTGTATTCAATGTGGGAGTACATACAAAGCTTGTTTCTTGTCATTAAACTTCTTCTAACTGCGTGATGGAGAGGAGATTAATTTACTTGTAGTCACTTCTAAGTTACCTCGAATAAAGTTCTTATTTCGCATTTGGCGTTTTAAATAATTGGACCCGTCCGGAATCAGAAGGTCTGTTCCAATTTGCATTCGACTAATCAGTAAGTAAACAAAAGGCGAATTTCTTCAAAGCATTTTTCACATTACTCAATAAAAATGCACAAAGATCAAACATTTTCTGCAAAACATATTGCCTTTCCCAGAATTAACGAAATGATAATGAACCCTGTGATAAAAACGTTGAAAACATTCCTTTCGCACATTCCAAAACGGTCCATAAATTAAGTACATCTGTTTTGTATAAATAGTCCTCATCGAGCTGTCAACTTCACCTCTTCGATTAGCTCCAGTAATTGAAGTCCGTTCTAACAAAATTGCTTGCATTTGTTCGGTGTCTACGGTAAAATGCAAGAACAGCTAATTGTTATTAGTTTGTTGTTCATTTTGAATTCGGTCAATGCTGCTCCGGTAATCAGTGACACGGAAAGACGTAATTGCTTTTAAAAGCAACTTTTCATAACACTTATTTTAGGAGATATACACTGTCTTTCAGTTATAACACATCATACTGGCATATTTAGAAATGAAGATACTAAAAAAGAAATGAACGCCGAATTCCAATTTAAACTAAATGTCGACAATTATAAAAATCGTATTTACTTCACTGGCCAGCACTGGAACTCAAATGTTTCGAATCATGACAATTACAATTTCTATCTATACAATGCTGATGGTAAAAACGATAACAGGTCATTTTAAACTGTTTTAAATGCCTTTAACATGTTATTTTTAGATACAAATGTCAAACGCTTGGACAAGGCTGCTCGTTCCCAACTGATTTAGCAACACCAACATTTTATGTTGATATCCTAGACAATCCAGAAAGTCGGTTATTTTGTTTAAGTGTATATTTTATAAATTTTGAATGTTTAGCACAATCTTATCCGTTATTGTTTACAAAAGAATTCGACTCCGAAAACCGGATTTAAGCTAAAAAATGCGATTGGTCAATGCACAAATGAAGTAACCTCGTGGGATCTTAATAGTGCCCAAATCAACACTGATTTGTACAGATTCTGCGTCTGTTGCGGCGATGACTATCATCCTCATCCTGCATTAGATTGTCCAATTAATCCTTGGATTTGATCGTTGTTGGTAAATAAACGTTTTTAATGCAAATTGATTCACTGAACTTGCGTCATTTGATCAGTTAGACAGTAAACAACAACTTAACGTTACCTTATATTCGCGGAATTACGCACGAAAAATATTGAGATAAGGGGTCAATGACTGCATAAAAACTGATTGCCGTTAGTGCTTTTAATTAGTTTTGTCTCAAACATTGTTTAGTGCTTGAATTTACGGTAACATGAACAACTTTTTGAGCGTTTTTTCATTAGTTTTGACGTTGGCTAGCAGTTTGCCTGTAAGCAAAGACATAAATAGACGTAAGTTTAAGATCTAAATTGAATGTTTACGTTTGACTGTTTAGAAAACATAACATGTCCATCCATCACTGCAAATTACATGGGCACATTTCAAGATCCAAAAAATGATGCTCGTACTTTTGACGCCGTTTTCCAGTTCAAGATTTACTCAAATATTGCCGAACGCAAAGTCCATTTTGAAACGCAACATTGGGATAAATCTACGAATGCCAGTGAATTTAGTTACTACGTGGATACTGACGATTGGACTTAGTGAGTTTTAATTGATATTCACTGAATTAAAGCAATATGTTCAGTCTTCCGGTAGTGAACAGCAGCGTCACTCTTGCACAACCAAAATGGGCAAAAGTTGGGTACGTTTTAAACTATTTTAAAATGTTAATTTAAATGTTTAGTCAAAGCAGTCCATTTACAGTCAATATTAATCACTTGTCTGGCGTTGGTAATTTGCAATTTTTACATAATCTTTAAACGGAATCAATTTTAGATCTTGACGCATGGTTTCACATATTTTATCAGCCCTCGTTCAATTTGATGTTCTCGTTGCCAAATGCTGTTGATCAATGCACTGACACTTTGCCTCTCAATACAGATACAACTAACAATCCTCGACCCGACCTTTATCATTTTTGTGTCTGTTGCGGTGAATATAATCCAAGTTCATTTTTGTTATGCCCAAAAGCTTGGACAACCAGTTAGTTTAGTAACTTGGATATTAATCTAACGAAACTGTTTAGTTTAGCACCATCTCCATTCACATCAACAGAAACAACTTCAGATTAAATGTCAAACTTTAACTAGTAAACTGCATTTGATTCAATGAATAAAGCAAATTAACTCATTAACTCGTTAAAGCAATTTATCTAATCCGCAAAGACTACAAAACTTCAAAATCAGCATTTAATTAAGTCAAAGCAACTTACTCCATTTTCCTCTCTCTTCTTCAACCAAGCATTAAACGGAGCTTTCTGCAAAATAAGCCGGACATAAGGCCAATTCGTGGACTGGTTGTCGTCATGGAAACTCAACCGTTTTGGACTAAGGGGCCATTTCACTTCTCAACTACAATTTAAGCGCGGAAGACGAGGAATCAAAAAGCGCCGTCTTTGTGAATCGGAGGAGGAAATCTGTGCTTAATTACTTTTAAGCCTTTTTCGTGTTTATTAGTTTTGTTTGGAAGTTGTTCTTGCGTGTACTTTTAAATAACTTGTGATGATCATTGCGTTTGTTGTTTATGAAAACAGTTTTTAGTTTTTCTAAATCTTATTAGAACTTTCAGCCTCCAAAACACTGTCATAAACACCGAGTAATCAAATTCTACAAACATGGTAAGTCTAATTAACGTCGGTTTTAATTGATAATGTTTCCAGGGTCTACTAAACATACTCAAAAAGTTCAAAACACAACAGGGACGAGAACTTCGGATCTTGTTGCTAGGTTGACTAACATTTTTATTCATTACACTTCTTTTTGTTTAGGTCTGGACAATGCCGGAAAAACAACAATCTTGAAGAAATTGGCCTCAGAAGACGTGACTCACATTACGCCAACTCAGGTAACAAGAACTCAAAAGACTTTTAAACCTGTTTACTTCTAGGGGTTCAACATCAAAAGCGTCGTCGCCGAAGACATCAAATTAAATGTTTGGGACATTGGAGGTCAAAGAAAGATCCGGCCTTATTGGAAAAACTACTTCGACAATACCGATGTTTTGGTGAGTTGATTGGAAACTGTGCCAGTTTGTACAGTCTGCTTCAAGGCATCAAGTTCATATTTTTAGATCTACGTCATTGACAGCACAGACAAGAAGCGATTTGATGAGACTGCTTTGGTCAGCTTAGATTTGTCATCTGCGTTTAAATAATTCATTTCAACTTCAGGAGTTGTCTGAACTGCTAGAGGAAGAAAAGCTCAAAAACGTGCCGGTCCTTGTTTTTGCCAACAAACAGGTGAATTTTAGTTATTCTGGGTGTCAAATTTTGGGTTCTGACGAAAGCAGGTGGTCTTTAAACACGTCAACTTCAATATATTTGATTTTATTCAATTAAAAATAAACAAGTCTTTAAAAACTTTGATCAATATAGTTCGTTCAGTTGAGCAGTCAAATAAAGGACTTTTGATTCCAAATAGTTGTTTCTGTTTTGCAATTCGTTGTATCTAAACATTCAAAGGCATTAATCAATTGTAAGAAGCAAAGAAATCTACCGAGTATTCAAGTCAGCAATCTCGATTTGGTTGTTCAATTCAATTTCTTTCAAATGTTCTGCATGCTCAGCTTTCAAATTATTGTTTTCTTGCTTCATCAACGAGTACAATTGTTCGAATTCACAAACACCATCGAACATTGCGTCGAGTCTGAAAAGATTTGTTATAAACTTTAAAGTTTAACAAATGAACTCACTTTTTGTTTGCGCTTGACAACATTGATTCAACTTGCTGTTTTTCGTGTAGCAATCTTCCATTTCGAACGTAAAAGTTGCAAGTTGTTTCATTGGAAAGTTTTAAATCGTAGTACTGACGACAAATGATTTCTTTGAGCTCGTCGATGCTGAAAGTGTTATTGTTTTGTTCTGGCTTCAAATTAAGGAAGCTTACTATTCTTTTTGAGAGGCCAGATCCGATTGAATGCTTTTGTTTTGCTTGATTAAGGCGAGAAGTTTTAATGCAAAGCTAAAGCAATGAAATTAGCACACACAAATGTAACAAAAACGCTTACTGTCTTTTGACATTTCTTTCCTCAAAACGCATTGCTCTAATTTGCTGCTTCAATTCCAAGTTCTCCTGGTTGATTTCGTCTCGAGTAACTTGATTGGAGTTTTCAGCAGATCTAATTCCCATTCTGGCTAGATTTGACTTCAAAAGCTCGATTTGTGTTATCATTTCAACTGAATTGTGATTGTGGCTGAAATTCAAGCTTTAGTGAAAAACACATTAGTGAAATTGACCTGTCTTTTCCAACTTCATATCCAGGGCATAACATGATATTCAATCTATTCAAGTTGCTATCCTTGGACTCAATTGTCTTCAATCTGAATAATTATATTTAAAGCCTAAATACTGCACTTCAAAAAACTTACTTCTGCTTTGTTTCAACCAATTCACTGGAGATCTTTGCATTTTCATCTTTCAACCCTTCAATCTCTCCATGTTTGCTCTTCAAGACTGTTTCCAATTCATTTGCTCGCGTTGCCAACAAAACAATCTGACTTTCAAATCTAAACAACATGATTAAAACTAGTAATTTGCAAAAACAAATTACCTGAACTTTTCGGCAACCAAAACGCGAGTCAGCATTTCAACTTGCTTTTGCAGATCTTCAACCTGTTCAGAGTTGGTTGTGTTCATTTTCGCTGAAAAAGATCAATACTATCAACTGAAGTTCTAAAAGCAATATAGATAAAAACGACTTACCAACAAAAGCGCAAGCACTCGATCACAAAAATGAACACGCAATAAACGGCCGAAGAAGCTATGTGTGAAAGTGATCCGGCTGCTTGCTAGTTGCAAAAACATTATTTTAAAAATGAAATGGCCCTGCTGACTTTGTTGTTGGTCGTGTCTCTTCGGAAAATGTGCGAGATGAGAAAAAAGTGTAATAATCTTTCGTAACATTCTTTTGACAGAAAATGTGAACTGCCAAATCGAAATTGAACATTCAAATGAGCTTTCTTAAATGTCACATTCCAGGATCTGTTCAATGCCGCTCCTGCCTCTGAAATCGCCGATGGAATGCAATTGTTGTCTCTGCGTGACCGCACTTGGCAAATTCAAGCTTGTTCAGCGTTGACTGGAGAAGGAATCAAGGTAGTTAAATTGTTAAAGGCAATTATGATAGTTATTTGTTTAAGGAAGGAATGGAGTGGATATCCAAAAACATTAAAGCGCAGGCCGAAAAGCCAAAGTCAAAAGGCGGGATGAGTGGATGATCTTGGATACAAAGTTTTGCAGAGTTTCTCAAATTCGGTAGCTTATTTTTAAATGGTGTTTGTCAAATACATATTAATTAAAGTTTTATAACTGTGTCATGGAAATAAATGTTTATTTGTACGCAATAAACTTTTAAACATCTGGAGAAGCTTTATTTCCAAGAACTCTCACTATATTGCCACGGCGAGTTGTTTGAATAATGAGTTGTTGGACTACCTAATGGGCGACTTTCTGGAACTTGAGTTGCCGGATTTGGTTGGCTGCCCAAGGCTCGACTTTTTATAGGTTCTTCGATTAGTGTTGTTGGAGTTATCACGTTTTGACTTGCATTACTTGGTTGATTGCCTAGAGGTCGATTTTCGGTAACCAAATTTGCTGGATTTATTGAATATACTGGCTGCTGTACTGGATACATTGGATAAACAGGATACGGCTGAGTTGTAAAGTTGACCGGATATACTGGCGGTTGTTGATTTGGATGCATTACAATTTGATTTGGCTGAGTTGTAAAATTGGCCGGATATACTGGCGGTTGTTGAGTTGGATAAACAGGATGTGGCTGCATTACAATGTGAGTCGGGTGTGAACATCTTCTTGAACGTCGATGATAGCAATCAATAGCATCTGGCTGCACTTCTGCCCAACGTTTAGCGCGTATAATAATGAAGACTTCAAACAGATGAAATAAAAATGCAACGAAAAAGCCGAATGCCACAGCAAACTTATTAACATTAAATCCATACAAGTAGCAAGGATATCGCCAACGTTGTCGTCATTTATGATTTCAACTATCATAAAAACATCAAAGAATATGTAAATTACCTTAAACTTTTTATTAATTACCCACGCAACAACAAATTACCAGCGATGTGATTGCATTGTAATAAAGTCTCGGAATTCTAAACCACCATCCAACAACGAAACTTATGTAAACAACAATAAATATTGCAGCCAAGCCAACCATGATCATTGAGACATCGTTTATAGTTGAATCGTCGTAGTTGATCAACAAACCGAAACGTATGGCTATGGAAAGCCAGTAAATCAACCACAAGATTACAATAACTAATGCGCCAGTCTAAAGTTTGTTTATGTAAATGACTAATTAAGATGTTTAAAACATACATTTACGTGAACGTGCCCACAAAATATATAAGGATCATTAAAGAATCTTTTCAACGACTCCAGCATGTTTATGGAAGTTGGCAATTAAAAGAGTTCAACAATTCAATGCCAATTTATACGCACTCTTGATTGATAATGTCGCTTGTTTTTGCGTCAATTTGCTTCTTGTTGTTTAAACAAAGATAAAAAGATTTGAAGGAAACGTTGCTCGATAAACACTACTGATTAAATATGTTAGATGCGTGTTCCGGGTGCGTTGTTGATTAAATTTGGGAGGTTTTAAAGAGTTTATTGACTCAACAATCTAAACAAATGGTATTCGGAGATCTCAATCTTTTGACATCAAACGATTCAAAATAGTCAGAGCCAGTGCTCGGTTTTGTCCGGCAAAATGAAGCCATTGGTCGGAAATAAGCAATGTATCTCGCCAACTATCAATTTGTTTTGTAACGTTGATCATGTGCTGTTGGAATTCTTGATCACCGTGTTCGAATGCCAAAATGAGGTGTTGACAGAATTTCTCTTTGTTCGGCGGCGATTTCAACAGTTTGGTGCATTCAATCTAAAAACATGATGGTTATTAACACATTTTAACAGAAATTACTTTTAAGTCCGCAATGTTGTATTTGGATGCCAATTTGTACAAAGCTTCAACATCTTCCATCAAACTTTGTTGTCTGGCCGGTGTAAATCCAATCAATGAAGACTTTTGTTGCATCTGCACTGATTCCATCAAACTCGATTTGTTTAACGGATTCGTCTGCCAACTGCTTTTCCAACACATCCGATTGACACATCAAAATACTTTGAAGATCTAAAGGAATAGAATGTTTAAAGAAACAAAAGTAACGTTGTTACCTTGAAATGTTTGCCACCAGCTAAAATGACGAAGTCATGATAACCTTTTGCTTCCAATTTTGCCGTTTTTGAATTGTAGTGCTGTTGGTGGATGTTGAAGGCACTTCATTTGATTCAGAACTGACAGTTGAGGTTGGCTGTTCCTGAAATTTACTCGAAAATATTGTTACTAATCATATTTAAGACTTACAACTTCATCATTCAAAATGTCCGAGTTGCCAACTTCATTATTCAAACTGTTCGAGTTATCAACTTCGCTTTCGTTTTCGTCATCAAGTTGAATCACTTCTGTGTTTGAATTGCTTTCTTTTTCAATACTGATAGTTTCTTGTTTAATTGTAAAGGGTGTAAATGGTATTTCACTGCGCTGAAGATCATTGTAACGTTGTAAAATACGCTAAACTCAATAAAGTCACTTATTTATTTAAAATACTTACTCTAAAATCCGTAAGCAAATGATTCGGACGCCAAATGCCTTCGGCAACTCGAGCATCTTCTGGATCTTTCATTAGGTTAACAAACATGCTGTGCAGAAGTGCCAAGTCCGTGTAAAGTGTTCGATCCCAGCTACGCAATTGCTCTAAACAAATGATTACTCTAAAATTATGTCAATTCTCACCATCATTAAACACTTTTGGCACCTTGTTTGCTTCTTGGATTGCCCCACGGGGCCGTCATAAATTCGGGTTCCTAAACATCTCAAAAGTTCAGCAAAATGCATAGTGAGTCAAAATTAGTGTAACACGACAAACAATAATAACATTTTACTTTTAATAGCATGGTGTAACAGTTGTTTGGATCCGATTTTTGCTTGACTAAATCCAGATATTCCAACGAACTGAATTAGACGCACATAGTCACGACCACAAGCTTTCTTCACAACGTAGGCAATGAAATACCAAATTAAAGGCTGGTAGATAAACATCCATTCGTTGCCACTATCCTAAACTTTCACTTAAGCAACTAAAAAACAAGATTTGCGCTACCTTTATTTCATTGTCGGTCATGTTAAGTTGGTCCTTCATTAATTTCCAATTGCAATCCCAGAGAAAAATATGATAAAAATAATGGTCCATAAACGATACTGTCAGTAGGCGTATAAACACTGTCTAAACTTCTTTGTTTAAAGGTTGTTTTAACATAATTAACTTACATATCCAACCCGTCGGGATTATCAGTGTTTGTCCGGCCTCAACGCAGATGCAAGAGCATTTACTCACTTGGTCACCAAAAAACTCGTTGGAATCGGAATCATAGGACTGAAGCTTTTCAAAAGTTTGCAATGTTGGCTCGATTAGAAAGTAATATTCTTTCTCCGCTTTTTACGTGGACACAAACAGATTCGCCTGTAGGACACGATAACCGAACGCTTCACAAAATTTTTTTATTATTATTCCGATGTAACTAAATTTAAAATTAGTCTTTTTAGCAGCACTAAAAAAATACTTTTCTTCCAAAAGACAATTCGCGAGAAAACTTCTGGCGTGGAAAGATTATGTTCTTCCAACTGATCTTGTCGGATAATCGATCGGTGCTTGAAACTAAAATAGTAAGCATTTGGTAAAAGAACTCAAATTTTAAGTGCTTACATAACCGGCGATAGCTTGATGATCAAATATGTCTGCCCATGCTTTCAAAGATTTAGAACGATCTTTGCTTAGCCCTCTAAATTTCGATATGTTGTTATTACGAAAGCAAAAACATTGAACTAACTCAAGTTATCAATAAAGTCTTCAACGGGCATATTTTCTTCTTCTCTCGTCAAGTTGTCAATAACCTTAACAGGAAAATTCTTTGGCATTTTTTGTAATATTTGGCGGACATTAAAACTGGGAATTCTAAAAAGTACAAATAGACAATGAGGTAAAACGTTAAACACTTACTTCATTCCAAGTTCTTTTAATTGACCAGTAAACAAGATAGGCTGTTTGAGCTTTGACTGACGAACGTATTCCATCGTAAAGTCTTCTGCATCCATTTTAAGAACAGCTCCGGTGTTTTTAAAGCGTTCTGCCAGTATCAATTGTTCATAATTGAAAGTTTCCTCCTGAAATATTCAATTGTAAATAGCGACATACCAAAACAATTCTTACAGATAGTTTTTTACGCTTTTCTGCCGGTTCTTCTGATGACTGTTCCGCCATGATTTCAAAAAAATCAACGCAAATCACAAAAATAAACAACAGATCAAAACGTTTTGAAAAGATAATGTTTACCGTTCTTTTCGTTGCAAGAGCTTTTGTCATCAATTGACAATTCTTGTTCAGGACACTTTAGGCATTAAAACGTTTATTCATATTACAAAACATTTAAATAAGATGATTGTCCATATCGTTTGGAGGCTGACTTTCTACGTTGCCTGTCGGATTAGTTCCCAATTGACTGTTTGAGTGCTAAATTTAACCAAATATTCAAAGCTACAACAACTTGTTAAATTTACAACAATTTGAAGTGGCGGGTTTACTGGAACTCTTCTAAATTCGCGGCCATTCAAATTCCAATGCCAAGCATCTGGTTGGTTTTTTACCCACATGTATGCGCGGACCAAAACCACAAATTGGAAACAATCCACAAAGGTCATTACCGTAACAATCAATAAAATGACATAAACTTTTGTCGTGAAATCACCAAAAGGAAGTGCGATATCATCCGAAGGTGACTTCCCCGATAAAAATACACACACGCTGCAAGAACATCAATAACGATGCTTAAAAACTAAAACTTGTCCTGTATCGTACATACTTAATTTAAAAGCTTACATACGAACCGATTGGATACATATAGATGTTTGGAGCCTTTTTCCACCAACCAATTAAGAACACTACATGTATAGCAATAAAGAAAGCAGCTCCACCGACAAATTTAATAATTGAAACAGTCAAAGGTTCATAAGATGGATCGTTTAAAGAAATTGCATAAGCGCATACAGCAATCCAAAAAAGTGTCCACACAACAGAAAAGATCGGCGCAAGTGTCTAAGCATTCACGTAAAAGAAAAGAACTTTATTAAAACTTACATTTACATGCAGGCAACCAAAACAACAATGAGTTTTTGTAAAGAAGGCCTTAAGAAACTCCAAAAGTTGCTGTCCGTTCATGTTCAAAACAAGAAGTGTGATTCTTACGGTTAATTCGAGTGCATTTATAAGAAATCGTTGCAAATTGATAAAATTTATTCGTCTTTGTGCGTAATCATCGTGTTTATTTTTATCACATAAAAGAAAAAACGCACAAATGAAATTTGTTTGAGAAGAATAAACTTCTTTGATGAGTCAACTTTATTTTGACAAAATTGCGTTTTTGCGAGTTAATTGCTTTTTTTGTGAATCACTTTTTTAAGTTCTTCGGGAAACAATTTAAAGTTGCCGAAGTTCAAGTTTATTCTATTTTTAATTGTCTGCATGTCCTATTGTATCGAAAACTTAGATGTTTGACTAGGTGCATGTTGATTTCAAAAACCATTAACGACAAATTAAAAACATTTTGCTACCAAAGTTTTCAGATTAAAAATCAACAACGACAAAATTAAACTTGTTTGTTTGACATGCAAAAACTTCTTCTCGATCAACTTTTAAACTCCTAGTTTATTTCAAATGCGGTACAAAGTATGTCGGACTTGTTTGATTGCCAACATTTTTAGAGATGCCGGCTAAATAAACAATGGAAACGTTTTCATTTTAAGTTGGGATCAGAAAACACCCAAAACTTGTTAGCATATAAAAAGCGATCAACTTGTCTTACTTGTTGTAACAAGAAATGTTTCGGATTGTTTCTCTTTCCTTTCAATTGTTGGCATCGTCGATGCAGCCAAAGGATCGTTTTCACTGGAGTTGAAAAGAACCAAGAAACATCAATCAGTTGCAAAGTACAGCAAATTGGGTGGTGCGCGTGTTTATAGCGAGGTAGTTTTTAAAATAATAATTGCAAAATATCTTTTAAACTTTAGAACGAAGAAGACTATTTTGCGGACATTAGTTTTGGTCCAAATGCAAATCAGCTTCAAACTTTTCGAGTTCTACTCGACACCGGATCGTATGCAACTTGGGTTCCACACAGCGGATGCAGAACTTACGCTATGTTCCCCGAACACTGTCAGGGTCGTGATGGAACGCCGGCTCCAGCAACTTCTAAAACATATAACTCCGCTGGTCGCGATCCAGAACCTGGATTTAAAGCCACTTACGACTTCACCTTCAATACACAGTGTAAGTTGACCTTGTTGAATTGGAGTTTGTGTAAAGAAATCACTTCAGGGGGTTATAAAGATGCTTTGGCCAGAGGTCAATTTGTAGAAGACACTATTTGGGTAAAGAAGAATTTAAGTTATTTAACCAGTTTGTAAGTTTAGTTTGGCACTCCACCAAATTCAGTTCGCGTCGAGGAGATTCGTTTTGGCGTTGCAGACAACATTCAAATGCCAGACGATTTTGGCATTTTAGGTTTATCAGCAAGAGACGACGAAGAAGACACACGTACTGGAACTCACTTCTTAAGTCGTCTGGATGACGTACTCACACACAAAATGTTTACTTTGTTCTATCAACCCGGAGGTGGACGAATTACTTTCGGTACGTTCAAATCAACAGCAACAATCAAAAACATTTAATTCAACAACTAGATTTTGTTTTGTAAAATCGATCAACAAAGAACTCTAACGAGCCGTTTAAAGGCAATTTGCGAACACGCTTTTCGCTGGTAGCGTTTTGACGATAAGCAAATCAAACGATGTTCAAAAGAGAGTTGGGCTTACTAAATTTAAAAGAATTAAAGGCTTGACTATAAAAAATGCTTACCGCATCGGAACTCGAATCACGTTGTAGTTGAAATCATAGTCCAAGTCGGATGCAATTGTAAAAACACCATGTTCATTGACAGCCAAGCAACGATCTCTACCGGCTGCACAAAACTTAGTAATTGCCACATTTTGCGCAGTAAAATCAATGGAGAGGATGTTAGATGCATAAAACTGATTTGAAACAACAAGCAACTTATCTCCAGACCAAATCCACTTTCCGGGCTAAAAAGACAATTTACAAAAAACGTATCAAATTTATTCAACTCGCCTGTAAAGAGTTACGGAAGTTGACATTGTCGAAACTTGGACAGCCTAAATACGTCGACTTAACAAGGTTTCCATTCAAATCACATATAAAAGACTCCCACTGCTCATTCATCTTTAACAATCCATACAAATGGTTGTTTTCCATCTTCACGCCATAAAGTAACTTTTTGAAGGATCGAGTTGTTAAATCAACACTAATTTGGTCTTCATTTAAGTGTCCAACTAAAAATTTAGCAAAGTTCAAAACAATCACAAATTTGTTCTTGTCGTTTTCGTCAAAAACCAAATAAGATGACTTGACTGTGTTTCTCGTCCATTTGTTTAAAAGAACAGATCCGGTCAGAATGAATTTGCGTTTTTTGTAGTCGATTTTGAAAAGAACCAGTTCTGGAACGCTTCGTCCTTGTTTGCGCAGAAAAGACAATTCGGTCATCAGAAACGAACTTTGGAGAATAAATTTTGTAGGCGTCAGGATCTTTTGAGTCCCTAGCAATTGAGAAAACACTAAAAGAGTTAGATTTTAAAGGTTAACACAGTTTAAACAACTTACCGGATGTTGCCGCTGAACAAATCAATTATGATTGGAGAATATTTACCGTTCATGGTTATTGCGAAAGTAGAATCCAAGTCTTCCATTTGAATTCAGAACAAACGGACAGTTTGTGTCTTCGTGGATAGAAGTTCCAGCCACCGGAACTGGTGTCTTTTTATCAAACGTAAAAGATTTGATCTCCATTTTGCTGTTGATCCAAACAAGAATAAGGAAGTGTTCCAAAAGCAAGAAAGCTTTTGAGACGTAGCAATCGCTTATTGGTTGAATTTGGCGGTTTAAATGCATTTCTTTATTTGGGGATAGCAAAAACCACCTTTATTTAGGTGACTATGATCCCCATAACTGTGGAATGGTTAGAAGCATTGTTCGAGTTGCTCCAGAAACAATAAACTGGCAATTTCGAATGGATTCGTTTATTTTAAACAACGAGCCTCTTTTTGGAGCCACCGACGTGATTTCAGACAGCGGTTCCACAGATATTCATGTTCCAAAGAAGGCTTTTGACACTATAATGGCTGCCATCGGAGACGTCGAATATGATCCAAGCATGTAAGTATTTGCAATTTAAAAGTTTACCTAAAATGTCTTTAGAAATCCTCTACCGCACGTTTCATGCAACCGAGTTCAAAATATCCGCATTAAATTGATGATCGGCGACATGCCTTATTCACTTCCTGTTAATGCTTTGACAGGTAAGAATTGTCTTTAAACAACCTGTTGTTAACTTTTCTTAAAGAACGATCTGGAAACAACATGTGTTCAATTCATATCGTTCCGCACAGTAACGACTTTCCTGGAAAAGCTTGGCTTCTTGGAGCACCTTGGCTGAGATCTTACTGTCAAGTTCATTACTTCAGCAATTTACAACATCCGGAAATTGGCTTTGCGCTCATCAATAGACACGTCGGAGACGGACAGTACTTTCATTGAAAGCACTTTAAATTGACAATGTTTGCCATTCTTTTTAATCGATTTGCAAACTGCACACTCAAAGAAGTTCGCACAATAAAGTTAGCGTTTTCTTTTGAATTCGAATATCTTTATTCTTCCCTCTTCAGTCTAAAATGTCCTCTGTCAAATACAAATGCACAGAGTATGTAACGGGGTTTCGCTGGAAGATAGACAACTTCTTAAAGGTGGCATCAAGAGACGGTCCTAAAAAGGTTCTATTTAGCGAGCCGTTCAATTTGTACAAGAGCCGGGTTTCTTTTTGCTTGACATTCGAACCAACATGCACAAGAGAAACCAATTCCAACAATTATTCTTCACTCTACCTTAAGCCGTTTTATTTGGACAACAAAGATTCTGTTAGATTGGCTTGGAACTTCTGGATTGAAAACACAGCCGGAGAGAAGATTGGAAAATGGGAGAGTAAGTCAATGTCTAAGACATGCTTTTAACTAACAACATCATTTTCAGAGATTGATTACGTTTTCAGCAACAACGATTACGGATATGGTTTCTCTGAGTTTGTCGAGACTTCTAACCTGTATCCACCCTCCAATTTTGTCATAAATGACACAATTACTATTTGCTGCGACATTCAATGTTCAATCAACCAACTTGATTTTAAACCGTTTGAACTGGACACCAAATTCCGAGAAAACATGTGGATTTCTTATCTACAGGTAGCAACAATAATATTCTGTTGTAAACTCTTATTTTCAGGGCGATCAATCAGACGAGTGCACTATAAAGATTGAAGACATTGAATTCAAAGTATTCAAATGTTCTTTAAGATGTTTATTAACATTAACGTTTAGATTAAAAAATGTTTGTTGGTTGGAGTGTCCGAAACGTTTGCTCAAATGTTCAACTCCGGATTGGAAGAGTCTCGCACTAATATCGTTAACATTGAAGGTAACTATTATTGTTTTTAAAGATTACAGTGCTTTTTAGATATTAAACCTGATGCGCTTAAAGCTTTCATCAAATACGTCTACAAAGGATACCTGGAAATGGATTCAATTAAACACGTCGAAGAACTGTTTGTCTTTTCAGACAAATACTTAATTGAAGCGTTAAAGGTGACTTGTTCCAACTTACTCTTACATTTACATATATGTTTAGACCGAATGCGCATCAATTCTAGGCAAAGGTTTAACAAAGCAAAACGTCCTCAATCGCTTCACATTGGCCACAATGCACAACAGCAACGAACTCAAAAGTCGTTCTTTACGAATGAATATTTAAGTAACAAATGTTTTTAGATAGCATTCTCACTTACATGCTCGACAAAGACTCAGAAGGTTATTGGAAAATTGTCATGAAGTCGGATGAAATGAACGACTTGCGAATGAACAACAAACAGTTGGCAGACAAGATTTTTGATCTGATCTTTGCTAGACTTCCATAGCGTACAAATTCCAATTGTGAATAAACATGTGTTTCAAAACTTTCTTTATCACAAAACTTCAACACAAAAATCAAGATAAGAATTTGAAATTTAAAGAAATTCACGTAACTTTACAACTTCTTGCAAACACTCTAGTTATTTTAAAAGATCACATTTAAATTCTTTGAATTTTTGCATTTAGCACACAATTTTGGTCTCGCTAGAAGTTGTATCAAATTTCCCAGATGCTTTCAAAGTCTCGTAAATTTTTATGCGTCTTTTAACTGCTCTGTTTAATCGGTTCTAACACCTTGATGCTTTTGAATACAAACGTTTAAACAGTCAAAAAGTTTAATATTCAATTCAACAAAACAAAACTGTTGAAGAAAAAAACTTTTTAAAACTCGAATCAATAGAAACAATAAAATCGAAGCGAGAGCACTTTTATTTATTAGAAAGGCTTTTCTTCGGCTCTTTCACTCCGCAACATCGATTTGTTTTCCCCATTCTTTTCGAAGTCCTTTCATTCCGCTCACCCTCTTCCCTTTGTTGGCTTTTTTCGCTCGCTTTTTAAAGGCTCGTGGTCCGCCGGCTTTTTACATCACATGACTGGCTGGGCTCGCGACACACAAACACTTCCATTCCTGCTGCCGCATTGCAAAAGGCAATCAATGCGAGGAAGGACACGTAGGACGCACGCGACCACATGCTTGTCTATTTGCCTGTTGTTTTCTACGTCGGTAATTCGGATGTTTTTGGGATTTGTTTATGATTCGAGAAGGCTTTTGTAATGTTTAAAGTCGACTCAACCGGATCCTGATGTTTATAAACAGTATTATCGATTTAAACCTTAGTTTTTGTCGAAAAAAGAGTCAGTTGATTAGCGTTTAACGTTTAAAGATTACTTTAACTCAAAAGAACATTCATCTTTCTTCATATGCACACCAATTAAGTGTTTTTTGATCCATTTAACAGATCTCCGCAAAAAGCGCGGATGTTCACGCGCACACTATTTTAAGGAGAATAATTGATCGATTTTGGGCGTCCATCTTGACTTCCTTTTTAACGCTCACATTCTTTATCAATTAATTGATAAATTCGAAATGCCATTGACACTTTTTTAATGTAGTTTACGAATTGAGAGCGAAGTTATTGACTTTTGAAAACGAGAGACAATTTTTATTAGAAAATCACGCGGTTAGATTTTGTTTGTCAAACATTTAAAACAATGTTGTTTGTCGGAGAATGTTAATAACACATTAGAGATATGCACCAAAGACTTTAAACCGCACTTTGGTCTTGCACTAGGGAGTTTTCGCTGAATCAGATATCATATGACGCGTCACATTTAATTGTCGGCTTCCGAAACTTTAAATTCTATTCCTAGACTCTTTAACTCTCTTGCAATTTAAGGAGCAGTCAAAACTCCATGACAACAACGTGCGCATGATTTTTGTTTAAATATTAAGGTTGTAATTACTTCATTACTTCCAATCTTTGCGCTCTCATTAAATTTAACCCAAAAGTGTGAATTGCTACTGCTCCGAGTCCATTTTGATTATCAACTGTCAATAGTCTCGTAAAAAATCGTCCATTTTATGTGTAATTGATGTGGGGGTTGAAATGTCAGCGTTTTGCAAATTGGCTGTAATTTTCTTTTTCTTCTAACACTTTTTCTTTTGCTTTACGTTTTTTGAATTCGACAAAATTGTGTTTCTTAATCGAATTTTCGAAACTCTTCGTAATCTCTTGTTTAATTACTGATGCGTGTTTCGAAACACATCATAAACGTTTAAATTATCAGTCTCCACTTTCAGGTCTAAAATGTCGTTTTTCGAGAGACAACCACCTTTGTTTGACACCAAGAAGCGTTTGGGTAACTTGCAGAGTGCATCATCCACCGAACGGGTCCAACAACAACAATCCGACGAGGCGGACAGTCAAACTGGTAGGTTTAATTTTAAAAGTTTGAACTGTTTTGTTTACTTTCTGCATCTTTAAGTTACTTTGCTTGTTTGAGTTTAATTTCCAGCCAAAAACTTCAATTGACTAATTACAGGTCTTACAGAATCTTGGGTGGAATTGGCTCCGTCACGTGCAAGCCTATGCAGCAGTGTTGAAGCTGTTATGGTTGATCGGGACAACGGAGACACTTCAAGCGGAATGAATAAAGACTCTAGGTTGAGGTAAAGCTTTTCAAGTTGCATTCAATTCTAATTGTTGTTTAGTCCGGTCAGTGTCCAAAGCCCGCACGTTGAATTCGAGTCCAACTTTGATCAAGTCAAGTATCAACTGGTCAAGGATATGCTTCCACCTGGCAAATCTACTGACTGGATTTGGGATTGGTCGTCAAGACCAGAGAATGTGGCACCGAACAGGTAGCATCGTTGTTTTTATTGAAGTGTCAACACTGTTTATATTCTAGATTTTTGCGCAACCGCAACGGACAAGTCGGCTCTGCTTTGACAACACCTCCAAACTCTCCAGAGCCAGACATGAGCTCAGAATTTGAGTTGAAACACGGTGGAAAGGTCAAGAAGTCCATATTCTATCGCTTCGAAGTCATTATTGGGTTGTTTGTCTCTAACTTGGTTACTTTTATGATTGGCGCAACCATTGGGTACGTTCTTCAATAACTATTCTTTAATGACATTCTATTTAGGTACTGGATTTGCAAGAGAATCAGACACTCTGGAGACACTTTCTAATTAGCACGCACCGCATCCGCAAAAAGAAGCTGGACCTTCTTTCCACCAGTGTGAACAACGCACCCAAATGGCTTTCTTTTCAATTCTTAGTCGATTGGCATATTCTCTGTAAGATATACCGATCAGCTCATTCGCTTTCCACTTCCATCCTAAAGCCAGTCAGTTTCGTTCTTTTGTCAATTTTCAACCACCACTTGACTAATTTATTCTAAACGGAAATGGGTCAAGTCTCCAATGCAAATTGGACCAATGTGAATAGTTTGTGTAAATACTCCGTTTGTAGAATGTACATATATTTGTTGGAGAAAACGGTATCGCCTTATGTGAGAATCCATTAAAATAGTCAAAGTCTTTTCATTCATACGTGGATTGTATTTTCAATTAGATTCGAGACATTGAATGCATTCTAACTGTTGTGTCTAAGTAGTATCGGTTGTTGCCTTCTGCTGTACATATTATATTTAAATGAATAGTGGGGCGTGGACTTTAGTGTATTTTGTATTTATTTCCGAGTCCATCTCTCACTATTAAGTCCAACTGCAAGTATTAACGCTTTTTATTCAAAAATGGAGTGATTTACATTCCAGAGTTTAAAACTAAACAAGTTAACATCTGTACAAATGCATTCATTAGTCTTAACATCAAATCTGCATTAATATTTTCATTAGTGTTGTAAATATTCCCTTTTGTGTTCGTCGAAATGTGCGTGTGAATAAATAAGTGCAAAACAGATGAGAGAAGTTTATTTGATTGCTTTAAATAAAGTGTGAGTTTGACTTTAAACGAAAAACGTTTCAAACGAAAAATACTTCTGAAGTCTTTTTTCAATTTCTAACTTTTTGTTTTTGAGGTCTTTTGAAGCTTTTCATGAACAACAATGAAATTCTGCAAGCGTTATGTTCAAGTGCGACGAGTTCTTGTTTAGCAGCAACTTTATTACAACCTTTGGACAGAATAAAAACTGTAAAACAACAACTCAATCAACAAAACAGAAGTGCTTTTCAATTGACTCGTTTGCTGGTAAAAAAGAATGGAGTGAGAAGCTTGTGGAGCGGTTTGACGCCGGTAAGTGTTTATTGTAACTATTCTTCAAGATACTCTTCTTTGATCTCCTCTTTGACGCACTGTTTAAGTTTTGCCAACTTTGCCCTCATTCTTGGTCTTGAAAATATTCGAGCGTAGCAGTGTCTAAAAATTAAAAGATTGATTTAAACTTAAAAGATAAAACTTACTCACACATTCCTCGCGTTTTGCAATACTTTATTTTACTACACACTCTGCATTTTTTATGCTTTGATTTGTCTGCTTTGTTTTTAGTAAAAATCCAAATACTGTAGCAGTTTCTTTAAAGATAAAGCAAATAAACTTAATTTTTTACAGTTTAATTCATTACCCGCATATCTTGTTGGTCTTGCTTTTTAAAAGTGCCATTTTCCCGCATTCTTTACATTTCTTGTGTAGAGACTTATTAAACTTCTTTGGCGCCATGAAAATTCTTCTGTAACATTTACTGAAAACATAATTTTTATAAATAGATTTGCTTTAGCACTTTACCCGCACAGTCCACGTCCCTGAATAACTTTTACTTGTCCACATTCACGGCATTCTTTATGCATTGTCGGATCTGCTCGAATTTGTTGCTTTTTAATTCGTACGTAGCAAATTCTAAAAATTAATTTAAAGCATCACCTCTTTGTTTAAAACTTACGCGCACATTCCACGAGCTGGGATAACTTTCACTTCTTTGCATTCTGTGCACTTTTTGTGTTTTGACTGATTTAATTTCAATGAAGTTGTTCTTTTTTGGTAGTTACAGCTTCTTAAATTTAACAGTTAAAACGTTTTAATTGATAAGTAAGTACTTGCAAAGTCCGAGTTTGTTGCACGCAAGTATGGATTTGCACCATAAACATTGTTTGTGTTCAGCTACGTTATCGTTTTTGATCTTTTTTGATGTCCGAGCATGGCATGCGCTGTAAAGTTGAATTCAGTTTAACAAAGAATATGTTTAAACTTACTTGCACAATCCGTAAGCGTAAATAACTTTGACTTGTTTGCATTCTAAACATTCTTTATGTCTTGATAGGTCGGTAGTGTGTCTTTTAGATTGCATGTAACATCCGCTAAATTCAAAAGCTGTGTTAAATTTATTATCATCAAATTACCCGCATAATCCTTGAGTGTGACAATACTTGACTTCTCCACAATTCTTGCACTTTTTATGCTTTGTCTTGTCTTTATTATTTCGGTGATGAAGTGTGCGCATAAAGCACGTTCTAAAATTAAAAAATTAACGTATTAAACGCAATGTCTAATATTACCTGCACATTCCAATTGCATAAAGAACTTTAGTTTGCTTGCATTCTTTGCATTCTCTATGCCTGCTCGGATCATTAGCCCATTTGTCGTTTAATTTATGTTTATAGCAAGTGCTAAACATGAACATAAATTAATCTTAAAATCCAAACTTACGTGCACAGTCCATTCGCTGGACTATATTTTAAACGTCCACATTTGAGGCATTCTTTGACATTTTTTGGATCCAATCGGCGATTTTTCTTTGCAATACGATCCGTACATGTCCTAAAACATAATTTTATAGGTGTAGTTAAATTAGACTTTGCTTACTTGCACTTCTCCTTTGCATAAATTTTGATTTGACGTTCGCATTCAATGCAAACTCCGTCAGTTCTGAAAGCTCTCAAATTAATAAGCAATACAATTAAACTACTTACTCTTTAAAGCTTCTCTTTATTGTTGGTTTGACATCATCGTTTAAAGTCAAGTCGCTGCATTTTAAAACTAATCTTATGTTTGAGAAGCCGAAATAGGAACAAATTTCTTGTTGATTTTGTGTTGCCTGTGGGTTGTTGCAGGAGTAACAAAGTATGAGCGAATGTCTTGCTGGACTTTTCTCGTTCGCAAAGATTTAGACATCTTTTACTGAAACAATTAATACAAATTTGTTCTAAATGCACGCCCTAGCAGGTAAACAACGCAAAAAGCAATGAGAAAAATGCTAAATATGCATTGGGCGCCAAAAAATCACCTTCTTTGTGCTGAGGTTTACGAGCGAGCGCAACGAGCGCCAATGAATGTGCAAATGATATTAGCCGCATTTCCTTTTATTGCGCTTCTTCCCGTGAAAGCGTTTGCTGTGAAATGTTTGGCCAAAACAAACTTTAAACATTTAAAAATAATGATGATTTCAGACACTTGCGCGTGTTGTTCCGGGAGCTTCTCTTTATTTATGTTTTGTCAATGCGTTGAGATCCATCTCTAAAAATTAAAGATGACAACTCAATTGGACTATTTGTTACCGGATTTGCGTCTCGATCAATTGTTGCAGCGCTGATGCAACCGACTACAGTGATCAAAACAAGATTGGAGGTACAGAATTGATTTTAAAGTTGCAATAAGACATTGTCTTTTTAGAGTTCCTTATTTGAAAACAAGTCCGTTTTGCACGCCATTAAGCAAGTTGTTAACCAGACGGGTTTCAAAGGATTGTGGCGCGGTCTCTTGCCAACTTTGATGCGAGATGCTCCATTTTCTGGACTTTATCTTCTTTTCTATCGTCGCCAAGTCCATTTCTTCAACGAAGGTGAACACTTACACTTCCACACCAGGTTCTTATGTGGACTGTCAAGTGGATTTCTAGCTTGTTTGCTAACACAACCTTTCGATATTGTAAAAACAGTTGTCTTGTTGTATCCTCAAAAATTTGCGTCTTCCACAACGGCTTCTAAAGATCTGTACAAAGTAAGTTTTTGAGCCTTTGCGGACTTTTTAATTCTGTGATACCTACAGACTGGCGGATTTCGAATCTTCTTTACGGGTTTCTTGTTGAGAGCCACAAAGCGAACACTAACTGCCGCGCTGACTTGGGCCATTTTTGACGAGGTAATTTAATTGTTGATATAACTTTTATGAATCGTTTTTAGCTTCTTGCCTATAATCGCAAATAATCTTGTTGACTTAAACGGGAACACAAATCTAAAGTGCCATTCACATATCTTTCTAATTGCGTTGTTTACGGGAATAAAGATTTTTAAGCAATTTCTTCAGCGTACAGTATCTAAAACACACCCTTTTAATTTGATTGATTAAACTTTTCGACACTGCGGTGTACGTTCTATTCGCAAGAATTAGTAAGTTTACATTCCTTTTAAAGAAATTACTAATAAGTTGTTAACAGTAGAAAAGTAGCAAACACTGAAATTACTAATAAGTTGTTAACTTTAAACAAAATGCGTTGTTTGTGTTCCATATTTAAAGAATGCTTGTTGAAAAGAAAAGCAAGAGCTGGAGTCGTTATTACTTAGTAAACATGAAGTGCTGTCTTGCTGTCGCTGTTATTTTGCTAATCGTTGCTGTCAACATGGATCAAGTCTTGGGAAATGAGATGTTCAATCATGAACTAACTGACTCTCTACTCCAAAATCCAACCGATGTGCAATATGCTGGACATTATCGAGCTCGTCGTTTCACGTGCCGACAAGCTTGTTGGGGCCATTGCCATTGTGCAGGATCTTATTGCAACTATACTAATTGTTGTGAATGCAGCACTTACGCTTCTGTTTTTGGATAAAGAAAGTTTGTCAATTTAATTAAAGTGTTAATAAACATTTAATCAACTATTATGTACAGTCAAGAATCGTTTACAATGAAAAGCTTCAAACCAGTTTTATTGACCACCAAAAGAATCAAAGAGCTGATAAAGCAAGTTTCTTCGATTGAGCAGTCATTTTCTTTACACTAACGTTGCGTTACGAGTCATAAAGTCTGTAAAATATTATCAGTCTTTTAAGATTTCCAATCAAAAAACGTCTGCCAACAAATTCAATTCTCTCTAACTTAATCAGAATTCATTTTTGCCTAGAATTTTGACGTTCATGAATTTACAGTCCAATTTGACTGCCCTTTTTGATTCCCGACGGAGGATTAAATAGCCAATTTTGATGTTTATTTGTATGTGCTTTGCGATGTAGTTGATTGACGTTTTTTGCTTGAAGAAACAAATGTAAATGTTGTTTTGCGAAAGTTATTTTTAACTCAATAATTTAACAGACAAGAGCAATCATTACAGTTTTGAAATTTGCAGACAAGGTCGACTAATCTAAACTTTACACTGTTCATTTAACAAAACGGAGCAAACACCACTCATGGCTTTTTGAGTCCAAAAGAGGGGTGTGCTTTCCGACCACGTGCTTTTTTCATCACGTCTCCATGAACAGACAATAAATCATATGTTTTGTTTGTCTGTCGCCGAGGGGAACTCCATGAACAAATGGGTGGAAAGTTGCTGATTTTTGCACGAAAGGCACTTACGAGAAGAATTGAAAAGAAATTGATTTCTTTTTAAAGTAGAGTGCTTATAATAAAGAGTCTGTGCTTTATGGTGGTTTGAAAACTTCAACAGTTCGCAGCGTGTGTTGCGTTAAATGTGTTGCAAAAAATCTGCACTCAAGATGAGACAATTAAACTTTTGCCTTTTGTATTGTTGTTGCGTTTGCTTTTCGGAGTGGCTGTTCTTTTGAGTCTATTCAATTCTTTTCGAAAGTACTCGACAAAAAATGTCTGTCAATTCAATAAATGCTGCGTGAATTAAATTGCTTTATTACCCCCAGTCATTAATTGAACAATTACTCATCCTCTCAGTTAAACAACCGGACATCAAAAGCGTGTTTGAAGCACAAACACTGATTCATCTTAACCTCCTCGCATCTTATCTCACCTTTTTATTGTTTGTTTTTTGAGTGGACATTTTGTGTTAGTGGCGCTTGAATTGGGAATATTGTACAGTAATGTTTTACAAACAAATTTGATGTAATTGTGTTAACCCCTAATTACTTTCGACGATATGCGGTTAATTTATTTGCATTTCAAAGCAACTTTTCTTATTCAAAACTTTAGAACACGTGCTGCTACTGTTCCCTCGCCACGCCAAAAAACACATGGAGAAAGAGCACGTGACATAGAGAGGAAACTCACGGAATTGCTTTTTTGACCACATGCGAGTCTGATGTTTTTTAGAAAAGAACAAAGACGATGCATTTTAGGCGCCCTTCTTTGAATTCAAAATGCTTTCGCGCGTCGGCTGCTCAAAAGCCATTTTAAGAGTAAGGGCGTTCGTGCCTAATTGAAAGTTGAATTGAAATTTGATGTTTCTGCGAAATGATTGTCTTTTTGCAGAAACAAATTGCAGAACTTTTATTACTTTTATAGTCTTTTTTATGAATACTGTTAACAGCTGAAAAACCTCTGCCCTTAAAGAAACGTTATCGTTCTTTAAAGTTACTAAACTCGACTTATTCAAACGTTTCATCATCAAACACTCAAAAAGCTCTAAAAATACTTACTACCTTGATGCTCTTTTAACTCCTCAACTTCCATTCAACATTCAAACATCCCTAACTTAAGAGCAGAGCCAAAACCACAATTTGTTTGTTCGGCGAGAGCTCCCGACGCGACGAATGCATGTGTCTCTCGTGGCGTTCCTCTTCTCCTGCTCACACACCGGGGGCGCCTATTGAATGGACGTTAGATGTAGAAAAAGGGAGAAAAGGCCGCAAGTGTGGATGGCAAAAAGTTGTTTGTTGGTGTGGCAGCGCTGCCCCAAGTCCAGTCGTTCTTTTCGCCGGGCGTGTTTATTCAATTTTTAGGTTATGAATGGTGACTAAAACGGTGATGAATCGGTACTGAATTTTTGATTATCGGTTATTTTCGGACTTCAATGACTTTAAGTAGTTTTTTGAAGTTGTTGCGCAATTTCAAAACCTTTTCGACTTTTGAACTTTATGATCTTTAATAATCAACTTTTTTGAAATGTTTTTGACTCGGCATTTATAGAAGTTCCACAAACCCCAGGTGTTTGAAAGACGCCATCGCAACTCTCCGTTTTCGTTTGCGTGGCGTTTTACATTCAAAGAGTTAGTTGTCAAGGAGAATGCGTTCAAACAAAAACACAAATGCCATTTCACCTATTTTGTCAATTTTCAACAAGCAAATTCAACGAAGCAATTTTTCAATTTTGTTCGTGACTGAGATTTGAGTGTTAGAATGATGAGACGAAAAGACGAGCCGGATCTTCTCTTGTGTCGTCTTTTATGGGCGAAGGATGAGATCTTGTTTGTTATTGTTGTTTGATTGTGCTTTCTGATTGGTTATGCTGGGTGTACGGGTGAGATTCCGGATTTGTATGTTTTGACTGTAATCTTTACGTAAAAACTTATCCCGAGTGCTATTAATTAAAAGCGAAAATAGCTGTTGACGTAGCACTAAGCGTGGACTTTCTTTACTCATAATTATACCCTAAAAACACCAGACTTCAAATGACACCGACGCGCCGTACTTACAGTCCCTTTTATTTGCTTGTTTAATTATAGACCATTCTGACCGTTTTGCTTTATCTTTTTTTATCCGCTCGCTTAATTTCCCCATTTGGCAAGAAATTTAATCAAGTTAATGTTTTTGGATTTGCCGAATGAGTCCCGACGGCAAATTGTTTTTGGCCGGACCGAGATTAGGGAACCATTTTTAGTGTTTTCGTGTGCGCACGTCTGAATCCGCATTTTCCCTATTTGTTGTTGTTTTTAAAGGTTTGCTGCGGTGTTTGTTTATTGGTGTTTAGATTGGGATCTCTTAACATATCTTTGAATATATTAAACTAATTTTTTGAACGCCCACATTGAATTGTCACGCATCCAGGCTCGCGTGTTTTTGCCATAAAGCATATGTTTTCGGAGAGATTTACACTTTTAATCAGCAGTTTTTACGTTTTTCATGTGCTTAAAGGAATTTGTTGACCGGTTTGGTTTACAAAAATGAAACCAGTCGATCCAGTCGCTCACACCAATTTTCCCATGCCCAGTAAAATGGGTGAAAAGAAACAGGTGTCGGTGAGTCATTTCAACAGAAGCTTTTGTGCATTGCCTGTTCGCTTTTTACGTTTGTGATTTTCGCTCTTTCGGCTTCTTCGTTTGATGCAATTGATTGAAGATGTCGTTTTTTGTCTGCTGATTAATTTGAAGCGTGCTTGTTGTTTGCGAGAACTTTTGAAGTTTTTGATTAAACCTTTTAAAGAAAAGTGTTTATGATTTCAACCGTTTGTTTATTTGTACGTGACTAAAAGCACCAATTTGTGTTCGGTGATTAATTTGAAACGCCGAAGTGCTCACTATTTTAGTGCTTTTCTGCTAGTTGATCTGTTATATTTTAAGTTGCTTTAACAACTACGTCAATTCTTGCAAAAATACACAGGTTACGAAATCCAAATCGCTTCCGCTTACCCATCAACACCTGTCTTGCTCGTCGAGACAAATGCCCATTTTTCATGAGCCGCCCGATCGGCCTTCTTTTGTTTATTCGGCGACGATGAATGGCGTGGAGGTCGAGATTTGTGGTTAGCGAGCCATCCAGCATGTTTTGAAATGATTTGGAGGTTAGAGGTTAGGTGTTGAATGTGATTGGCAGGCTTGGCAAGTGGAGTTGTCGTTTTTAGGATTTAAAGTGTGATTTTGTGGGTGGACTGGGCGGTAGGTCTTTTAAAGTTTGGAAACGTTACGATTTTTAGTTTCTTGAGAGTTTCAATATTCCTTGAATCACTTCTCGATTCACCGCTTTGAAAATGTTATTCATTGTTTTCGACTGTTTTATTTATCTTACAAAATGCAATAAGAGACGAGGAAGCATTGAAATGACTTCCTCTTTTACTCCGGCCGTTTTACTCCAAACTAATATTTACGACTATCACATAAAGTTTTGAAGTGACGGGGCAAACGAGTGGGACATTTATTTTTAGACGGGGGATTTATGAGCATGGCAGCGTAATGCTGATAGTTTTTTATGTATGTTAATGGATTGTTTGTTTTGGGGTGTTTCTTGAAGATGTTGTGGAGTTTATTTCAGTTTTTCTTGTCTTCGAATCAGTTTTTGAATGCACTTTGTTGTACAAAACGTGTGCAACTAATCTCGTTTATCATTTTAAAACTTTTTGTGTGGTCTTCCGGTTTTTTCTATTTAAACAGGTGTTTTCTGCAAAGTTTGATCAATCTTTTTTCTAATCTTTAAAATCATATCTGATTTCAACGATGTTTAAAATGGCGAGTAGTTACGTCACACAGGCTTTGTCCGTTTAAATTTTAAATCAATGTCTAAAAACTGTGTGGGCCTGTGTTCCTCAAAACTTCGGACAGGTGTTTTTGTTGTTTGCGAACTTTGGAGATCCTTGTTCTTGGTTGTTCATTCAAAGGGAATTCGATCTTTTCAGTCTTTTGTTTGCCATTGCCCGGCTTTTTAAATTGCGTTTTTGGATAGTCGTTGTTGAAGCGAGCTTTTTAAATGGGTTTTTGACTAGTCGAAAGAGTTTTTAGTTGACCAAGTTTAATCACAAATTGCATCACTTTCACCTCTCAATTGCTCTTATTGACTTATTGACACATGTTTTTAGTGTTAATGGCGTGAGATTTTGCGTGGTTCTTGTTGACTTTAAAAGTTTCTTCGCTCGTTAAACACTTTCAAATTCCAGATCGGTACATTATTTTGCTGCTTGCACAAATTCGGTAAACTACCTTGCCAGATCGGGTCTTTTTGCATAATCGGGTTATCAATGTCAATTCTGCATGCAGATAACCCGACGACTTCTCTCGGACATCCACATTCTTACAGCGGCAACTTTCTGCGTGCATTATATAACCAAAATGTTAGTGGATCGTTGATGTTAGAAGATGGAAGTTTTGCAGATGATAGATGGCTTTTGGATAATGATCTGTTATTAGCCGACTCGTCATATGTAGACAAATTGTTGGGTAAGCTTTTCCAAACAACTATGATTGTAAACAATTATGCTTTTGGGCTTGAACAATCAAGTTGATGACTTAATTGTGCGTGCTCTTCAGAATGATTCGTCTGACCCAACAACATCCAAAGATGCAATATTTTTTGGCGGCCGTTCTCATCAACATTTAAGACATCTGTGCCGTCAAGTTTTAATTCAAAAGATTCCAGAAATTGGGTAAATTCTAACTTACTTAATTGAATAACTTTTTGTATGTTTAGAGTTCGATACTGGGACGCAATCATTTTTGCCGCAAATTTTATGTTTTTTCTTTTTCTTCTACTCAAATTGGCTTGTATATGGAGACGCCGTGTTAGGCATGCAAGTACGACTAATTTATATAAAGAATTTTTTGTGTTGGTGAGTTTGTTTCCTATTTTGTTATTCCTAATTCAAATATTTAGATCTTTTTGATGACTTTGTTAAACATGGGGCATGCTGTTGGATCCGCAACTCTTTCATTGACTAATCAAATTGGCTCCGTAATCGATCAAGCAGTGTGGTTTGGATTGAAGTTTTGTCTGTTCACGACGGAGATTTGTATTCTATTCTTTGGCTTATGTTTTGGTGAGTTTATTTCATTGAAAGTGCATTTTTTAATTTGCGAATATTTAGGTCAATCGTCATCAGCTCGTGGAATTTGTTGTGGCCTTCTGACTGCTGTCATTTTTTCACTCCTGCATTCCGCTTTCCAGTCTATTTTTGATTTTCGTTTGTGGGACGAGGTTTGAATTATTTAATCGCACATTTATTAATTTGATTGTTTCAGTACATCAATTGGGACTTTCTTCCGCGCCACGGTTACGCAGAGCTTAATTTTTGGGTTGTTTCTTCAGCTTTAGTTGGATTTGTAAGCTTTTAATTAGCTTTCTTTGAACGCAGTCAATGTTTTAGATTTACTTATTTGTCGGATTTGTACCGCTGATTTGTTGCCGACATGCTCCATGTATTTTAAGTGAGTACTTACAATCATTATTCAAACTAATTAACTGTTTAGATCGTTGCTCCTTCTTCGTTTACTGTCTTTTGATGTCATTGCTTAATTTTGCTCAATCATTTGGCGCCATCTTGCTGGGAATGGATTGTGCTGACGGTTTATGTGTATCCGATTTGGTAGCACTTATTTATTTCACATTGTTTGCACCGCTTGTCTACTTGCTGTTTGTGAGACAGTCAACAAGAACGAAACGTGCTGGTGGAGGCTTGTTTTCATACAGAACGCACAAAAATGATCCAAATTCGGAGGCAAACGGCTACTATCCAAGATTTTCTGGATTGATTTCACCTTCTTATGACGATTTGTTTGACTACGACAGAATCATGAGAGAACAAGTAAGTGTTATTAACTAGCAACTTCACAAATGCATCAAAAATACTTTCAGGACAACACAAACACTCAAATGGAGAACATTCTGCGTCTTGATTATGACTTCTATCATAACTCGAACGATCCTCACCAAATTCCACTCATGAGCACTAGAACGCCCGACTCGACATTAACAACTCACATGGACTCTGATCCTTCCAATCCCGAAGGCGATATTTCCGAATCAAGACCGATTATCAGAGCTCCGTACACATCGTCCTCATTCAATCATCAAGCCGGCCAACAACGCTTTCTCAAACAAACCGAAAAACTTGCAAGTGAGAGAAGACGGACGACTGACTTTTTCGACAACCTCTTCCAATTTTAATGAATAGTTTGCCTAAGTTGGTTGTACCTTCAATACTTTGCCTTCAATTTGAACCGGTACTTTAAAACTTGATAGCCGGTTTCTTGCGTACGCAATTCTTTTCTACTTATTGTTCTTTTTCGACAAACTCTTTTTGTAAATACAGTTTTGAGCTTTTCGTACATCAAATCTATCCAATTCGACGAAAACGTGTATTCCGCAAACGAGCATCCCCAATTACTCATTCATTTTCACATTTTGTCTATTGCTCAATTGAATAATCATTATTTAAAGCGGCCATAATGCAACAATTAAATGGCGAGTTAATTCATGTAGTCTTTCCGGTAGATTCTTTTATGTGTTGACGACTCTGATTTAAAACTGTAAGTAATCAAATCAGGCTTGTTGAGCACTTAAATATTGGGTTCTTTTTAGTTAATATTTATTTAATTGATAACAAAGTTGTTGTTACACAAAATTGAACTGAATGTTTGAATAATCAGATAAAAGAGAAAATAAACATGTGTTATCTTGAAAGAACTTTATTATTAATTAAATTAAGAGTTATTAACAATAAAAGCAACAAATGCTAAGCGTAGTTTGGTTTAAACAGAACAATTAAAGAATATGAACAGTGTTAATCGAAGCCAAATTACCTGGCCAAACAAAAACAGACCGGAAATACCCGAAATCAACAAATAATGAAAGGAGCAATTAAATTCACACAACAAAGTTACAGAAGTTCAAAACAAACTTACAAAGAACTCAAAAACACTAGCTAACTTGTTATTTCTTTTTTCGTTTCCTCCTTCGCTTTTTGTTTGAAGCACATGTACAACATTGACAGCAACACTTTGTTTGTTCGTCTCTGTTCATGTTGTTCATATTGTTTATGTTATTCAGATTAGGCATTTGGTGACTGCAAGGCTGTGGATTGTTGAATTGATGATGTGGAGGTGAAGGAAAGTCGTTGGGATTTTGTGTTGGTAAAATAGAGCACGGATAAGATCTACAAATGCTTTTAACATTGAAAATTATTTGAAGAAACAAACCGTGATGTTCTTTTATTTGTTGGACACTTTGTACTTGATTTCTCGTCAACCGTTGGCTTCTTGTAGAACATCGGTATTAAGAAGTTTAGAACTTTGTCGCCATTGAAGGCCGGAGAAACCAATTGCCTTTTTCTTCTCTGGAGAAGTCGTTGGAAGCGTCTATAGCCTCCTGAATATTGGCATCCTGGACAATCGTTATAACGATTGTTGAAGTTTCCGTTATAATTTATTCCTCCGAAGCCATTTCCGTAAAAGTCTTGTTGCGCATAATTGTTGTTGGAGACGCACAAGGCGGTTCACTTGGCGGCTGATTGCAAGCAGCGCCGAAACATCCATCTTGTTGTGGGCCAAAAACAGGTTGTTGCTGTTGCCATTGCTGGGAAGGATTGTCGAATTGTGAAGGTTGTGAGTTTCCGGCACACGGGACATCAAATTGTGAAGGTTGTGAGTTGCCGGCACACGGACTATCGAAATTATTTCCATTGAAGCTATTTTGTTGTCCATTAAAGTTGTTTTGTCCTCCGTTGCAGCAACAAGAACACGGACAACAATGAAAGAAATGATGGTGAAAATGATGATGTGTGTGTGGTCTGCGTCCATTTTGACGTGTTCTTGGCGGCATATCTTCATGAGCTTGAGGCAACGGAAGTGGTAAGACATAAAATCTTCTTGGATAAGATCGAAAACGATGAAATCCAGCAGGTGTTGGAAATATCTGTCTTTTACGACGTCTTCTTTTATATCCAATTTCACAGTCAAAGTTGCATGGATAGCAGTCATTACAGCAATCATAGCACGAACACGGATTGCAACAAGACGGAAAACAGCAACTGTTACAAAGTTGTCCACAACAAGGCGTACAGCAACATTCTAAAAGCACTTTTTGTAAGTTAATTTATATTTGGTTAACAAACCTCCGTTTCCACCTCCCCCATTTCCACAACAACATGGCTGGCAACAACACTGTTGGCAGCAACACGGCTGACAGCATCCATTGCCTCCACCGCTAAAGAATAAAATTTGATTTGAAAAGTTTAAAAAGTGTCTTTTACCCTCCGCAATTGCTTCCACCGCTAAAAATGATTGTTTAGACAGACTGGCAAGAACTTGATTAACTTTTTCTAACTTAGTTGTTTTAAAAATGTTAAAGAACTTTAACAACAAATCTCTTTTTTAAACGTAACTTTTGAAAGACATGCTGAGCACATTTTAACAATCAACTTTGATAAAGATTTTTGTTTAAACAGACTGGCAATAAATTAATGAACCTTGTTACGAGGAAGTGTTTTGTTATGATTTAACTTCATTAAGTTAACACTCAAATTGTCAAACAATAACTTTTAAAAGGCACGTTAAAACACTTTAACAACAAATCTCTCTTTTTAAACACAACGTTTAAAGATAACTTTTTGGAATCTTGTTAAACGAAAGTGTTTTGTTTGAGTTGACTCGATTGAATCGTTAACTTGTTTGTTTAATTCAAAACTTTTTAAAGCAATCTTTTTGACTTCAGTCATTCATAACGATTTTAATAGCAAAAGTTATTACCATCCGCCTCCACTATTTCCTGCTCCGTTTCCACAACAGCAGCACGGTTTTGAACAGATAACTTGACAACATCTGTTTGTCCGGCTTTGTGGTCCTCCGGGAGTGTTAGGATTTTGATTGGTTAAAGGTCCCGGATTGCAACAATTGTATCCATTGTTTCCGCCGCTAAACTTTCTTATAGATTTAAACTTTAGAAACTATTAAAGTTACCCCCCGCAACAACATCCATTATTTCCGCCACTATAAATTCTTGTTAATTTAAACTTTAAAAACTATTAAAGTTACCCTCCGCAACAACAGTCTCCGCTTCCTCCGGTATTACCGCAATTTGATCCACAACCGCCGCAATTTCCATTAAATGCATTGTTGCCATTTCCTCCGTTTCCTCCATTTGCACAATCACAACCTGCAATTTAATTTAAAATACCAAACAATAAATTCACAAGAAGAAGTTGTGTTACAAAAACTCACAACAAGTGTTATTTGGTGGAGGTGCAGGAGGGCTGCAAGATAATTGGAGGTGGATCTGGAAATTGAACTCCACAGCCACATCCACAGTTATTTCCACAATTGTTGTTGCAATTGTTATTCATTTGAGCATCTGTTGTCTGAGTGTGAATTAAAAGAAGTAAAAATAGCAAATAAAGTCGAAATCTCCACGTGTCAGAAGACATGCTCCAAAATGTGTCCATTCAAACAAGGACGTGAGCTATAAAACAGTGCAAAGCAATGTAAGAGGATATTCTGTTTTTTAAAACATACCAAAGATCTACAAGCAATTTAATCGTTGCAAAGCGAACGAATAGATGTGCCCGGTGCACAATAAACGGTCATTTGATGTTGACATAAAACAATTTAAAGTCATTAAACAATTCAAAGTATTAAAAGCACGTTAAAACAAAACAAATGAACAAACAAAAACTCGCTTTGTCAACTCAAATTGTCATTTCAAACAAATTCAAAGATCGCGTGCTCAATGAAACTTCCTATCAAAGATCCTGATTGCAACCCGGAAAATGATTCGAAAAACTTAGACAACCAAATTGAATAGAACACGGAACAATTTGCATAGTTGCATCAATTCAATTATTCAAATCATGGGAACTTTTTGCGCAAAAAAGATAGACACGCAAAGGCGGAAAGGTTTGCAAAAAGTCCAAGTTACGTAAAAGACATGATCAACATTGTAGGGATCAATTAAATGGAGTTACGTCTCCGACACACGCTTGCATCACACAACGTGGACATAACTTTGAAATGTCCGCCATTTTGTTACGCGTGTAGTTTTCAAGTACATATTGTCCACACAACTATTCTGCGTGTCCGTTCAGGCGATTGGCCATTTTAGGTAGGTGGCTAACGCCTTCAGCGTCTCCCCATCCGCATTCGAAGTCCATGTCCGGACCTTTAACTCCGTCAAACAAAGACACTTTGCTCCCTGTGTTTGGATCTCTATTTGTGGAAAACGCGCAGAAAGTTCTCCGCTTCCAGTGTTGTTTATGTTACAAGGTGGCCGATTCGGACGTGTTCAGCGGGCTTGTTTCTGCGCTTTGACTTCCACAGAGGCGACGGACGGACGCAGAAGAGAGTTGTAGAAGTGTTATTGTTTAGAAGTTAAAAGGCAATTGAAATCACTATTGTTGAGGAGATGAGCAAAAAGTAATTGATATCGTTTATTCTGATCACAAATAATTTAAACAAAGTGATGTTGAAAACTCATGACTTAAAATAATACTGAACGTAGAAGGAACTAAAACAGAAGTGTTTATTTAAAGTGTTTAATAAAAAACTCACCCAATCATTTCGGACTGAATTTTGTGTGCGCCGCTGTCTTTAAGTTGATTGACAACTACAAAAAAGAAAAAGCATTATTCAAACAATTGATCAAAGATTAACTTACGGCTTTTCAAGTTCAACTTTCCAAGTTGATTGACATTCTTTCTAAACACAAACGTTTATCTCCAACAGAACTGTTTAAGACTCACGAGCATTCCGGAAGTTCAAAATCACGTTGCGATGGACCGTATGGAAATTCGCCGATGAATCGAGAATTGAAGATCTTCGTCTCGTTGCTTTTAGGCCAGTTGTCGCCTTCACGTGTCAACATCAAAAGCTCGTTCTCTTCCATCTTCAGCGCTCGAATCAACGGATGTGTTTTTGTAATGCGATAAACACGGTCGCCATACAAGTAAGCGGAAGCGTTTCGGAATGTGTTAAACAGATTCCACACTTCTTGATCAACTTTGATAGTGCGCTGAAAGTGTTTTGTTTAAAAAGGCTTGAATGTTAAGAACTTGCTCCAAGTCCGTTCAAATCGTCCAAACTTTTGACTGGAACCAACAAAATGTCTCTAGTGTCGCATTTACTCTTAACAAAGTTCCAAGCATCTTCCAAAGTCGACAATCTAAACACAGAACGTTAAACTTCTTTGTTCCTCTTAAAAATAACTCACTTTTCATCAAAATAAGCAAGCTGTCGGCAATATTGGCACTTCCCGTCAACGTAGTCCTTGTTCAGTTCTTTGAAGACTGCAGCGCGCAAATTGGTTGAGTTCGTGTACGTTTTGATTATTTTTCCTGAATCTTTTGACGAGTGTCCAGCTGAATAGTACTAAAAACAGACAACAATTAAAACAACAACTTATAACTTCACTCACTTTGATCAACGGAATCCGGCGGAATCTTTGTTGTTTGCACACATCAAAAAAGGTCCTGTTGCTGCAGTCGACGGCATAAAACTTCATAAATTCGGGCCAACCTTCGGGGAGACGAGCAGCTTCAGTATAGATTTTAACGTAGTTTTTGGATATGTTTGACTTGGATGCATAGAACTAAACAAGAACTGATCAATGGAGATAGCTTTCTTTAAAATCTACCTGAATTACTGAAGGTTGCGCATGGTTTTGCTTGTATGACCACATGTAAAACGTTCTGGCGTCCAATTCCCACACTGAATGATTGGCCGACGAGTAGAGACCGGAAGCGCTTGTCGACGCAACGTTCAAAGAAAGTACAAAAAAGATCAAAAGTTCTTTCATATCTGGAACTAGTCTATTAAACAGACTCAATAGTCGAGATCCTTTATGCTAAACAGCCTCTCGAAAACAAATAAACAGATCGTCCACACGAAATGGACCGGACAACTAATTGAAATCGGTTTACAACAGCCCCGAATCTCTGGGAAAGGCTATTGCGCCGAAAACAAATGACATCTGCTCCGGATAGCAAAATGACTCACCACAACGACGAATGAAATGTGCAGATTTCCTAGTTTAAACATATAAAGAAGAATGATAAAGAGACTCTTTGTTGTTTTGAGAAAAAGAGTCTTTTGATCTGCTTTGAATTGCAGCGGTTTGAAAACAAAAAAGAAAAACATCAATTGAGTCATCTCGTTTTTAACTTCTCAAACTTCTTTTTGCTTTTTCTTCAAATAGACAACAAAGATGTATTTAAACGCTTTATTCGTTATTGATTAAAACAATTAATGTGTTTACAGCTTTGTTTAGTGATTATTAGCGGGTTTAAAGCTAAAAGGTATCGTTAAATCAACAATTCAAACAATTCAACTTACTGCTCAAAAACACCAAAAGCGCATGCAATCAAGAAAATTAGCAAGAAAGCGTACATTATTTTGTTTCTAACTGGTCTCTAAAAACAATCTTTTTAGCTATAATGTCTGAAATGTTACCGATTCTTTCCGCCGATTCACTACTCTTTGATCTTGGTCAATTAGAATCTGGTTGGGCGTATTGGCTTCCATTTAGATCTAAATATCAAATTTAAAACCTCTCAAAACACGCACTCCACGAAATTCCACCGAAACAGCAATTAAACTGCCAGCACTCTCGACAAAAACGACTGTTTGCGTGCGAGCAACAAAAAACGTTATCGATCTTTTTCAAATTATTTTCCGTTTCTTGTTTTTTATGAATTGATTTGCTTTTAGCGTGTGCAGTTTGTTTAGGCGTGCAGCGATTTGTTCAAGGTCTTTTTTAAATATTCAAAACAACGTGATTAACAAAGTTGTTTATTACCAATTTTGATGTTTTCGAATGTCGTCAAAGAGCATTTTGAATACTGTAATTAAAAGTAATCAAAAGTTGTTTGTGCACTTTATGACTAATACAACAATAACATCTTCACGTGACTTTTGTCTAATCCTCCAATTGACTCCCAAACCGCTTCAATCTGTTTAATTCTTTTGTTCTGAAAGACCGAAGATTAAAATCTCTTTTTGTAACTTCAAATGCTTAATTGAAGAAAGCGCGTGCCAAACAAGTTGTGTGCGTGGTTAAATTATAGTCTCTGTTGATATGTGTAGGATATGCACAAAATAGAAGAAGTCCAATTGCGTGTTTGGCATGTTGCCTAATTAGAGAAATCAGACTGGCCAAAAAGTTTATTCAAATAAATTAATAAACAAGAAACTTTTAAACAAAGGCACGGAAAGTGAAGGTCATGAAGATAATTGGCCAAATTTAGAATGATGGTGACGAGCTTGGTTGACCGTCATCGGCATCCATGTCTTCTAGTTTGCAAACTCCAGTCTTTTCACAAATCACGTCTCCATATTTACTAATCTTGGTGAAGTAGGCTCTAAAAGTAGTTGAATGTTTTTAATCAGTTTGATTTAACTTACCGAGAATTTTCAAGATTGGTTGCGTCACACTAAAACATAGTTGTCTAAACTGCTTTGTTGCAAAGAACTTACTTTGGAGCCGTCCAGCCAATATGCAAAGCCAAAGGAGGTCACACCTTTTACGTAGTATCGTTTGGTCTTCTCATCAAATCCGTACAAACCGCTTCCACTGCCACCTGGACATACTCTAGGATACTTTCCGTCTCCAGGATCTTTAGGGTTGATATTCCATGACATCGGGCAACGCATCGGTAATGTTGGAAGTTGCAGGCTTTTCCAAATCAAAATACTTCAAATGAGGTTGATCGTATAGGTGAGAAGCTAGGACGTAAAAATAGAAAGGCTTTAACTAACAACGCTTACTTTCATCAAATCCGAAACCAACAGTTTGAAGCTTTGTCAATTCCATTTCTTCATCAAAGTGGACACAAGCTGGCTGGGCGTTTTCGCTAAACTAAACAAGGCTTGATTAGAATAAACTCCGGCACTTTCACCTTAATGGGCTGAACAAACTCTATGATTCCAAAGTCCAATCCTTTTTGACAGTTTTGATCAATGAATTTTTTGAAGTACATAAACGATTTGATTTTGCGGTACTTCATCACATCTCCAGGCTTACAGTCGGCAGGATCATACTCTTGTGTGCAAATTCCGTCGTATCCAAGAACATACTCTTTAAGAAACCCGTTTGCTCTAAAAAGACGTTATTTTTGCTTGGAAACTTACAACATACAAGCAATAAACGCCATCTAAACAACCAAACAATTACAACTTATTGCATAACTTTGAATGATTACGAGTGTTCAGTTCTTTGTAAGCATGCAAGCAATGGCCTGCAACAAGAACATGTCGTTGACTGATGATTGTAGCACCACAATGATGGAATCTGATCGGAATGCCGGGATACTTGACCTGAAGTACTCCAACCCATGGAAATTGACCTTTCTCTGCGGAGCGACCGTGTCCGATAAACGATTTGCCGAACGCTTTGGTTTGCTTTCCGACAAATTTTTTGAATTTCTTCATTTTCTTCTTTGGACAGTACGGTGAGAGCAGAACCTAAACTTAAAGTGCCTTTAAAGGTTATAGCGATTATTTAAATTAACCTTCCGGATAAAATGAAATTCCTAAGTCATCATCGGCCATTGCATCTTTGAACAAGACAAAGACGCCAATGACAGCCACCAAAATCAGTAGCTTCATTGCTCGAACACCAACAACTCCGAAATTGACTGTAGGGTTGTTATTGCTTTTAAATCAAAAAGATGATTTGGCCTATAAGCGCATTCTTTTCCGGAAATTAATGGCAGATCGGTTCTATTTGAACATGTTTGATGATTTGGCAGAATATGATTCGACATGAGTCTAGTTCCATTTTAACACGAAAGAACAAGTAAACAAATTATTTATGTGTTTGAACATCAAGATCACATTAAAGAAAAAAGTTTACAGTAAAAAAGTTAATGTCTGATTTTTGTTTATTGCATGATTTCTTTGCTCTCAAATGTCTCGTCTAATCAAATCAACTTTTTGGTAAAACGCCCTGCTTTTTTTGACAAGAACTGTTTACAGTAAAAATGTAATTTTTGATCCGTGTTCAATTGCATCATTGAAGGTGTTTTTAACTTTTCTTTCCAAAAATGTCATCTAAACACGTCTAAAGACGTCCTGAATAACCAATTAGTCCGGGTTCATAACGTGTACTTTTATTTCCGTTGATGTTTGACTACATGTTTGCGTTTATTTTTCTAGACAACCTTTACATACGAAACAAAGAACGAACTGCTCGGATCAAAGAATACTTGGATTTAAAACATGTTCAAATTGGTCCATTCATTTTAAGTACAAAAAGAATCATCGTTTTCATTATATACATACAATTAAGTATCAGATATTTAAATAGAGTGATTCCATTCAAATAGACTACATTTACATGCCAATTAATGAAACAGTGTAATTTTAACTTTTCGCTAATACAATTTTAATCAAAAGTCCGCACGTACGGGATGCCCTTTCATTGCACCAATTTGGACACTAAATCCGTCGCCCTTTTCCCACACTAAGACGATCTTTACTCTTGTTAAAATGTTCTCATTCTTTAAAAGTTTCCACTTCCCTCACCGAAAAAGCGCCAAAACAACAAAGGAAGACCAAAAAAGACCAGCCAGCACCAAAGTTCACTCATTTGCCAGACATGCATAAAATGGGTGACATAGACTTAATAAGCGCAAGAGAGACTATTTGCGTTTGAGCTTCTCAAACCGCATGCTTTCAGCGTGTTTAAACAGGTGGACAAAAGAGAAAAAGAGGAAATGAATTTCGTAGAGTTGAAATTTATGCAGAATCTGCTTTCAACATTCAAACGTTTGCTGCAAAAGTTTTCTTTGACAAATATTGCTTTTTGTAATCAGATATGAAATGTAAATTTGAGTGGAAATGATGTTATTCTTATGAGTAAACAAAAACATCTTCATTGAAATTGAAATCTTCCAGTTTTAATCTCATGATTTGAGTGTTCGTTAGTTTAAAAACACAGCCACAAACTTTCAATTAACACAAAAAGCAAAAAGACTTTTTTGTGTTTGAACTCTTTTTGTGTTCACTCTTGCTAGTCGATTAAAGCAATTCAGTTTATTTAAAGAGAAGGTTTACCGGAAGAAAATCCACTCCAATTACATAAAAGTGCATAATGTTCTTGATGGACACACACATTCCGACGCGCTCTCTTTTCAATCCGGACTCGAACACAAATAGACAAAAAAACGTGTGCACAGTGTTTGGTTGCCTCGAGTTCCCCAAACAATCGAGACGCTCCCGACGCTCTCTTTTCAACACTTGCCGGCACCTTTGCGAATTGATGGAGTTCGGCGCTAGTTTTTTTAAAGAAGGTTTTTGTTATTACTCATCAATTTCGGTTTGTTTCACAATCAACCACTTGCATTTAACAATGTAAACATGGTTTCTTTTATCTAATAACTGCAAAAACCTTGTTGATTCCAGCGCGACTCGAACACGCAACCTCCTGATTCGTAGTCAGACGCTCTTCCAATTGAGCCATGGAACCGGTATTTTACTGCTTTTTAAGATATTTTCTCTGCCTCCAAGTTTATTAAGAACACGCACTCGATCAGCGAGTTAATTGACAGCTAACCAAACGAGTGCTTTTCCTTGGCAGTCGACTGGCTTTAAAGCACTGCTTTTAGAGCGTCCCTAACCATTTTAACATGTTTAACCTGTTTAAAAAACGCCTAAAAGTATATCCAGACACATAAATCACACTGCTCGGTATAATCATTAAGATGGATCAAGTAATTGACCTAATTTTGCGTGTGCATAATCGATCTTGATAAAGTTTTTAAAAGTTAACCTCAAAAGGTGTCTAAGTTTAAACGTTTCCTCGCTTTATTTGAATTCTCTGAATTGCGACTCAACACATTAAAAGTTAGTGTCCTTGTACCATCAATTGAACTCATTACAAGAGGGAATGCACGCATACAAGATCATGCAAGATCAATTGCGCGGAAGAAGGCCGCCACGTTTTTTGATTTTTCAGTATATTGCGTGAGATTTTGAAGTTTCTTGTTAAATTTAATATCTTAACCATCTGTTGTTACAACAACAAGAATCATCCTTTTGGTTCCAATTGACTGCCGGCAAGTTAAAAATAACCGAATCAACTGTGTAAACAAGTTGTGAAAGTCATGTTTTGCAATTTTGGCGGAAAGTTTACGTGCATATTGTTGATTTCCACTTTTTAAATGTTCTCTCATCATCAAAGATGTTTTTGTTATGAACGCCCCCGAAATGCACTTTCATTATTTATCCGTTTCTACTTCCGTTTATCCACACAGTGCATTTACTTTATGGATTCCCATGAGCAACGAACGCTCACTTGTTGTTTTGATTGAGTAGAAATTTCAGTCCTTTCTTGTTTGCAGATAAGATTAACCGATGATGTCGACTCCATAATTATTTAAAGTCGTTTAAAACATATCTATTTAAACAGATGCTTAAAAACATGACATGCTGAAAAATTTGTCCCGCTGATAAAACTTCTCCTTCGGTTAAAACCTTTTTCGTGCTCTTAAATGTTTGAGTTCTTTTTAAAACTTCAACAGACAATAACTTTCGATTGCAAAACAAAAGAGGAATCAATAACATTACGCAATACGTTATAGTTTGAACGGAATATTCTAACTAGAGTTTGATAACAGTTGTCTGGAAACTTTTGTTTAAAAACACTCGAGTCACAAAAATCACACCAGTTTTTTAAACACATGTGTTTTTGATGGCATCCTTTTAACGATTAAGTTTCTTCATTACTTCGCCGATGTGGGTGGATTTATGTGTTTTGGCGGGGCAATTCTACTAGTTTGGTGATCTAAAAAGAGATTTGAGGTTTTGGCGAGTTTAACGATTTGAACCGAAATTGAGACATTTTAATGTTTTGATTCTTGAGCGTCATTTTACACAAATGGAGCTTAGGTTTAAATTTATTTGATCCAATTAACGTAAACATTGACGTCTTAATGTAGAATGCGTCACATTTGTACATTTGTATTTCCCCTTTACGCCCATCGTGATTGACAATCGATATTTAAAAGCTTTTTAGACAACCACATTGTTTACTTTTGACTACAAATTATTTTTAATCGTTGGAATAGATTTTGTGCAGGCGAGGCTGCTTTGTGTGCTGAACCTTAAAATGATTAAACCTCATTTTAAGTAATGTTTGATTACTTCTTGATCAAAACGACACAGTATCCATTTACGTGAGAATTTGTGTCTCTTTGGGTGATTTCGAAACAACTTTTGAGAACAAAGCGATCGAGAACAACGAGTGGTAAGATAAGTTATGCAGTAAAAGCTTTAATTGCTCGTTGATTATATCAAAGTTGTTAATTTCCTCATCCACACTTTAAACTTCCAATTTTATCTGCTTTTCTCCGCACAACAAATCAACGATCATTTCAAAAAGCGGCTACAGTTTTTTATCTCCGCATCTCCGCTTTTCAATTTATTACACTTTTAATACCACGAAATTGATCAAAAATTTTACAATCACAGAAGTCGGATCAATTGTTCTCAGCGCACTTTTATTTCAATATCTGTAAACATCGACAAATATAAAAATTGATCAACACCTTGTATTTGATGGGATTAAACAAACAAAGTGACAGACTTGAACATTGTGATCGACAGAATTCAAATGTGCTTTTTGTTGCATATTAAAAACCCTTTAAAATTAGTTGTTTTTGACACCCACATCAACAAAACGATTTCCAATCAAAAATCACGAGCTTGCAAAAGTTCAACTTTTTAATCCCTTGATCACTGGTTCTAACAAATCTTTGTGCTCGTTTGTGTCCGCATTAAAATGATACCGAATCTTTTAAAACAAAGCCCACACAAAAACACTCGTTAAAATTATTTGTTTGCGTCAAAACGCTCTTTCTTATCGTTGATTGCGTGACATAAACAAAAAGAAAAAAGTTGACTGGATTGATTTTTCTTGCCTTCTTTGATCGTGGAAATGCAGCAAGTTTTGAACTTGTCCTCGTAGTTTATTAGACAACTTTAAGGTTTGATGTGTCAAAATGGAGTCAGCAATTGGACCGGGAAATAAACAAATTGTTTTTAATATTTTAAAGTTAAAGCAATCAAAATCTCAAAAAACAAAGCCCACGTTTAGCCTTTGCTCTAGTTACATCTTGCGCGTAATTGCGCGTAGAACACCCCCACTTGGCACGAAAATGCAGAATATTATGAGTGGGTGCCGTCATTTACGAAAAACATTGCGAAGAAGAAATTCAATAGCATGAGTTGTTTACAGTGTTGTTAAATTGACTATCAAAGAAAGAAAAAGATGTTTAAAAATAGATGACACCGTTTTTAGTTGTTGTTATCTTAATTGTTTGCAACATTTGTTTAAAACACACTGTTTGTACCGCGAGAACTCAAAGTGAGTCAGTAAACGTGGCATTGTGGTTATAAACTACCCGCCTTCGTGAAAACATTCAAAAAATCATTGCATGCGACAACAAATGGGAGTTCCCGTCGTTGAATTTTTGCGATTGGTCGGGACATCCCCGGTGTCTGTTTAGGTTCTCAATGCAATTCAATGCAATATTTGACTACACGCAAGTTGAACACTGCAACGCGGTTGTTATCAGTTTATACTTTCGCGATCATGCGTTTTTGCGTTCGTGTACCTAGTGTTTTGCATGTCGAAAGGTGCATTTCAATGAATGAGCGGATTTGTGGTCGAGTTTGGGCTGTAGTTTGAGATCTCCATTAAGTTGTTGTTTAAAAGAACGTAATTAACAAACAAAGTGATCAAAAATTTGTAGTCAATCAACGTAGTTAGTGTTAAAAAGAAGATGAATGTTTTTTGATTCCTTTAAATTAGTTTTGTTAAAACTTTAGTGTCACTTTCAACACATTAATGTAACGTTACCATCCCAATTTATCTTCTCGTCCACACAAGTCCCTCTTAATCAATCAAAACATGAAGTTGGGGGGAGTTTCCGCACGATAAGTTTTGTTTCCATTTGATTTGTTGCATGGAAGTGGGTCGTTTTGATCCCGGAAAATTGGGGTGTTTTTGAAATATGTAGTCAAAAGTTGACTACAAAGGATAGGTTTATTGTTAGTGCCAAACTTTGACATTAAAAAGGAAGTATTTAATCGATCAAATTATTAGAACATTTTAACAAGTTACGCTTTTTCACACAACCTCACTTGAAAACTACACACTGTGAGCACTTTAAACTCTAAAGTGTAGCCACTCTTTTATCTAACAAGCGGTTGATAGTTTTCCTCTTTTTCATAGTCAAACACTTGTTTTCCACACTGAATGTGCATATTTTGCAACCATTTATTCAAGGAGTGTCTTTCCCATCAAGCATTAACGATCAGTTCAATGTAGTGATCACAAAGTAGGCGGACTTTTTTGGAGTTTTACTGCCTTGTTTGTTTAGTTTTGGTACTTCCGCAGTGTTTAAACACTTTCTTCTCAAGTAACAAAAGAACACTCAAATTGTTTAAATGCTTGTTTATTTATTTTTTCGCATTCAAGACATTTGATCTCTTTAATCTTTCCGTTTATTCTTTGACTGGCTGTTCGCCAAATTATTTATAGTCAAATTGCCCACATTTTCGTAACGTGTTTATTTACTCCGTTTATGGGAAACTCTAATTGCGTGTTTTTTGAGTTCATTGGCCATTCAAATTGAGCTTTAAAGATTTTTAAACTCCAGTTCTCATTTTTGTTACCAAAGACATGTGGCCCGCTTAATCCTTTTTTGTTAAAGGGATTTTCACCCGCCAGTTTGACATTTTGCACACCGCTTTATTGCATTTTTAGTTAATTTTAAAAGGGCGTTTACTTCTTGTTTGTAATCTAATATTTAAAGAATTTCACCTGCAAACTTGCTGTTTCGAAATGTCTTTAAAGCTTCCACATCTTTCAGCGTTAAAATATCTTATTTCTCTTAACATCACTGATCAACTGGTACACTTCTACAATTTGTTCTGATTGGCACAAACAACAAATACAAAAACATGTCTTTTAGCATCAAAATTCAACTCAAGTTGTATTTATTAGTTTAAATCATCAGTTTTTGGATCATTAATTTGTGCTCTCTCATTTGGTAGTCTTTTATTTAATTTCTACCGTTGAAAAAGTTAAATATTTGACTCAAGTTGGAAACAGCGTCTATACAGTTCAGCAAATTAGTTGTACCACTTAAACTTCTTATCACGCGCTTGAATCTGTTTTGCAGTTTGTGAGATCAATATAGTTATATTATAGTTAATGAGCACGCGCACTACGCGCCAGTAGTTTTCTCGGATTCCGCTTTTAATGGGAGAGTTTTTGCATTAATTGGGTTGTTCACTTGATTCGTCTGTTAATTTGCAGACAACAACTTCAAAGTGTTCTTTTTGTTTGTTTTTAAACATATTTACCTTATTTCAAAGCATCCGCCCTCTTTTCCAAATCGCAATCTGAACCTTCGAATGTATTTGTTAGTCAGTTTAGATGGTACCGTCTTTTGCTCTCTTCCTCATTGTTTTGCCTTTTTTGGCTAATCTCCCATAACCGACTACATTGCTCTTTCAACCGTTGGAGGTTGCTCCCTTCACACGAGTTCATAAAAAGGCCACACCTCCTTTTACATCTAGGCCACTTTACCAAAAAGTCCATACCGCCCAACAACATTCATAATAGTTATTAAAAACAAATACTTTAAACGCGAGTTGAAAAGTTTGTTGAAAGTTTTCTTTTAATGTTTGAAGTCTTTTTGTCTAGACTGTAATTTGCAGAGTTGCGTTTCTTTAATTTGCTTGCTGCTTTAATCTTCTCGGGTCTGTTCTATTTTTATCCTTCCGCTCATTTATTTTTGACTGTTACTTTTCTGTCCAACACACTGCCATGTGGAGTTGCTGAATTTGAGACGAAAACTCGAGTGAGGGAGTGTTTTTCGCCACACCGGTGACGTTCATGCGCCACTTCTATCGATGTTTGGTTTTGCCTGCGGTCTGTGGTGTTCGTCGTTCGTGAGCCCACCAGTGGAAACAAATGGAAGTTCTTTTCCTTCCATTCGCGAAATTGATGGACTTTTTTCGGCGGTTTTTACCCCTTTTGCGGTACATTTCGAGTGGGTGTTTTTGATGGTTTTTGTTGAAAGATGCGGATTTTCTTGTTTGTCACGGACGCTTTTGGTTTGAAAAGTTAAGCCGCGTGGTTTTTGATGACTTTTAGAGGTTTTGGAGTTTTAAGTACGTTTTTGAGTTTGATGATTTCGATTTTAAAGACTTTGTTTGTTTATTTCAACTTTAAGCATTCAAACTACAAAACTTTCAAACAGTTTTGAAGTTTAAAATTCCAAAACCGGAAGGCTGAAAAGATTAAACTTTTAATGTTTCTGCTGGCGTTTGAATAATCACGGCATTGTTTATTTATATACGGGAAATGTGATTGTTTCGAACGTTCCAGAACGTTGTGTCTGCTTACTTGATTAAATTAATTGAAAAGTATTTTGAATATCGTTTTTACTCATTCTTATTCGCTTTGACTGCCAGATTGATTTTGTTGGCTAAATGTTTGTTTAACTGAAACGCGTCGTTCTATCCGCATTATGCAGTTATGCAGCTGCCTAAAGCAAAACAAGTTTATGTGGGTGTTTTTGGTATTGATATGATTTGCTTGTTGTGATCGAGTCTAGTTGTCGTGATTTCAACATTTCGCGGATCTTCACCAACTTTTGTAAATTTCTAAACTTTCAGGAGATTTATAAACATGAACGCTTCTGAGTGTTACTTTCCGCCACAATCCGTCGATCCCTATCACACTGCTCATCATCAATCAGAATACACAGCTCCAAGTGTTTCTAATTGGCAGCAACAACAAGTAGACGTTGCACCACAAAGATGTCGCATCTGTGGAGACAACACAAGAAACAAGCATTTTGGCGTTGAATGTTGTTCGGCGTGGTAAGTGTTTATTTTGAATTGGGAGCAATTTTTGTTATTTGAGTAAGAACTCCAGTTAAATCAAACTCCATAGTTGCGTTTTTGTTATTCGAACATGCAAGACTATTGTTTATTTACAGAACGTTTAAATTCCGAAACATCATTTAATGAACGAAATGCTTGAAATAGATGTTTGAAACGTTCCACTCACTTTTTGAGTAATTGAATTTTGTTAAAGAGAAAAGAAACGTGCCATCTTCAAAAACCGAAAAAGCTTTAACACATCACTTTATTGTCTGCCTGTTTAATCTTGGCAACAAACTCCAAAACACCTCCATCTAATCTCGTGCATTTCAACACGTTAATCATATTCGGATAATTAAATATCATCCCTGTGATCATCTTTGTTATCTTGGCCATTCAATTGTAGTGGTTGCAAATTGTAATTGCCACTTTTGTCTCTAATCCCGCGCTTGGTTTCTGATCTTCAATCCAGGCACTGTTGTGTTTTAGAGAGGATTTGCATTGGAGTTTGATTTAAAGTGGTTACGATAAATATGCAAAAACGGGAGTACGGAAGAGTACGAGAAATTAGAACGTTATGCCCACGCACTTTTGCAAACAAAATTGATATGACTTGAAACTTTTAATAATGGCGTTTATTTCAGTGCCGCGTTCTTCAGACGCACAGTTGCGTACGGAAAGAGGCAAGTATTTTAAAAGCACTCTTTTAACAAGCTTTGTTGTTTAGTTATGTTTGTACACGAGAAAAAGATTGTTGCATCCGAGCAGACGAGCCAAGACATCAATGTCGTTTTTGTCGATTCCAACGTTGTGTTATCATGGGAATGTGCATTTCAGCAGTCACAATACAACCGAGACCCGAAGAGCACGGAACTGTTGTAGACAATCCCATTCAACAACTACTACACTGTCGACGAGCAATGTTTGTTAACCGATACAGATCAACTTTGAAAGCATATGCAGGACAACATGTAAGAAGTTGTTTGAATCAATTTAAAACATCTCCGTTTTAGAAGCTGATCAAGTTCGGCAAATCAGATCCAAACTTCTTACACACCACACTAGCAACTCACGCCGAATATGCAGTTTTACGAGAATATCTTCGCACAAGTGGTTTTCCAGAAATAGACATTGACGGAGCAAAACTGGTAAGCATTTCAAATTGCAACTACATTATTGAATTTGTTTCAACTTTCAGGATCAACTTGCACAAACTTTCTTTTATAACTGGGTCTGCTTTACAAGTGCAGCTAACACGTGCCGAAATAACGGACAAGAAACAAATCATGCCTACTTTGTTGACGAAAGCCATGTCCGAATAAACGAGGATGCTTTGGAACGTTACCACAAAACTTGTTGGTTGACAGATCCTGGACTCGTTGCCCGGTACGCATATCCTTATCACTTTTTATTTATTGACATTATGTTTTTAGAGTTAGTTTTGATGTTTTGAAAGTTGCTGTCAACGCTGCTATCAAATTCCACAAAGCTCGCCTGGACGAAGTTGAAATGACTGTTATTTGTCACTTAATGGCTTTACGCAAAGGTAAACAAACTTAACAGCTTTTAAAATAACTTTCTTTTTAGCTGCATCTATGTTTCCGGACAACGTGCACATTCAAGGAAATATCAACGCGCTGTTTGAGAGTTTGCGTGAACATTACGAAGAGAATTATGAAGGTAATCAAAAACTTCTTTTGTTTTAAATATTCTCTGTGTTTAGACGTCGCTGTCCGCATGGGCAATCTCATTTTGCTAATCAACGAAGTCGAATATGTGAATCGCAATTTCAACGAATACGTTGTGATCTTGAATCTGAACGGCTACGACACAGTTCTGGAGAAGATCAAAGAACGACAAATGAAAACCGATTCATGTAAGCAATTCTTCACAAACATAACATTGATTCAAACATTTTAGCTGCAAGTACTCCACGTTTACAACTCAGCGTCAACAGCGCTCCAGAAAGTCCGCCGGCAGCAAATACTCTTGCATTTTAAATTGATTATTTATTTCTTTAATCATTTACTGTAAACATTCTTATCGTATTTGTGAGACGAAATTTCCAATCTCCAGCGCAGACTACAAAAACTACTCCATGTGTTTTAGTCATTGTTGAAATCAAAACACTATAATCTTTTTAATAGACTGTGTGGATTAATTAGCGGTAAAGGACATTAAAGGATTGTTTCTCACTCTGTTTGCGCCAAAACAAATTTAAGCTTTTGTTTGAGAATTTGAGAAAAAAGGCCAACTTCATTTGCCTTCTCCACATCTTTCCTCATTTGTCTAGACTAACTTCTAGTTTGTTTTATTTGTGTACCTACATATAAACAGTTGAGTATTGTGTCTGTTTAAAGCATTCATGGACCTCATTTTGCTGTAACATTAAGTGATTGAATATAAAAGCATTAGTTTTATGTTTGGAATGATAAGTTCGAACAGATCAATGTGGAAGTTGTACTTGCGGATGTTTGGCACTCTTCGCTTCAATTCAAAGGCTACAAATTATGTTGGGTATATTTCTAAAAATAGTCGGTGGGACAATGACGATACATAATTTCACACTTCAATGCTTTGCGGGTTCTATGCAATTTTGCTAAAAGTAATATTTGACTATCAAACAACAAACGACTAGAACTTTATTAACAATTATTATTAACATAAACATCAAGATTTAAGTAAATTCAATTTATTTATTTTCCAAAACCTCCGAAGCCTTGTCGGCTCCTCCATAAGCTCCCTGGCCGGCTCCTCCATAGCCTTGTTGTCCACCATACTCCTTGTTGTCCAGCTCCATAGCCTTGTTGGCCACCCATAGCCTTGTTGGCCACCATATCCTTGTTGGCCACCATATCCTTGGCCTCCATAGCCTTGTTGCCCACGTCTACCCATATACTTTCCACGACTGTAATCATAGTTACAGATTCCCTTGTTTATGCACTTGTAATAGCGCTTCCATTGTTTGTTCATCCCTCCACTAAATTCCGGAGTTTATATTTAAGATCATGTTTTAAACTTGCCCTCGGCGTCTTCCATAACCGGATTGAGCACCTGCATATTGAGCATCAACAACAATAGCCAGCAAAACAATTAAAACAAGCGAAAAAATAAGAATCTTTTGCGCCATTTTGTAAGTTGTTGAACTTGAGAGAAGTTTTTATGTAGAACTTAAAAGTGAAGTCAAATGACTTAAACGCCACCTGTTGCTCTTTAAATACTCATTCTAACAAACAAAAGCATCGTCTATCTTCGCCAATGACCAAAACAAGATCAAAATTACCTTGCGGGCACCGTAAGTTCCTTGCATTTCGGGAAAACCATTTAGAGTTTGGGCATGCGGGCAGTCTCCACGTTAAAAATTAACAAGCATTTTTGACGTCTCTTGGCAGGGTGTGTTCCTTAAGTACTATTTCTATTTTCCAGCACGACCGGCCATCGCTGATGCGCATCGATCAACGGCTAATTAACAAATATAACATTAAAAACCAACGAACTAAAAAATACACACGTGATCAGCAATTTGTTACTAGTAACTAAAGACTTTTAAATACAACAGACTTTGTCTATCAACGTTTATTAACTAAAGTTACAAAGACATTACAAAGAATGGATATGGAATATTTAATTGGATGAGCGCACTTGGAACTTGCGTCTGTTGAGTAGTGTTGAGTGGTGCGGGATGTCTAGATTAAACAAAAGGTTAATTGATCGAGAACATCTCATTAAAGTTTACCTCACTTTCCATTTTTATCTTTGCCCTTCTTCTTGTCGTCCTTTTTTCGCTCCTCTTCTTTCTTCTTTCTAAACAGACTTGTTGTTAAAAGTTAATTTAAAACTTATATCACTTACCGGTTCTCTTCTCTCTTTTCTTTGTCAATTTCTTGAGGATTCTTGCCCATTGTAGGTTCTGAAATCAAATGTAAACAGTTTAAATTACAGTGGTTTACCTTGTCAGAAGAAAGCGGAATTTAAAGAAGTCCAATAAAGAGTAGCAAATGTGGTGACTGCTTTGCCTAAATACATTCCAGATTGCGCAAAACACGTAAATATTTCAACATGTTTTGATTATTTATCCACTTTCCCACAACAAAATTGCGTGTTTTTGCGAATCTTGTTTTTAAAATTAGTCATTTTGCACCTCATTTTAAAATACTTGTTTACGTTGTCGAATTGAGAAATACTTTTAATATCTCGTGCTAGTCAACATTTCTAAAGTAGTCAATCAGTACTTCTTTTAAGGATTATTCAACCCTTTCTAAACAATGCCAATTTAACAATCATTAATTTATTAATTTGTTTAAGATTGCAACAACTAAACGACATAGAATATTGAATTGAATGAAAGCACTTGAAAGTTGGAGCAATGCGGACTGCCTAACTTTTGAAACGCGGTGTAATTGAGCCGCCTTTTTAATGGTCATCTCTTTTGTTTGAGTTCGAAACAATTTGTTTATTAGTTAAACACTTCAATTGCCAGTTAAGAGCGTTCAACAAAGAATCAGTTCAACATAGACTTTGTTTGAGTAATAACTATAGTTGTGATGTAACTGGTTGAAGATCCGTCGTTTGTGTTGTCTTCGCTTTGTTTGCGTTTGTACAAGACTACAAATCTATTTTTCAACTGAAAGCATTTAATTTAAAGCGTTTAAATAAGCAAAAACTTACAGATTTGAATGGGCTTAAAATGCAGTCACGATAAGCTTTGATGTAAACAAAGAACAGCAGGTTGAAAATGACATCATAGAACTCAGGCATTGCCATCATGATTTCAAAGGGTATTGAACCCGGTGACATAAGGTCAGCAAGTAAAGATGGAACATATCCAACTATTGTGTCTAAACTTAAAACAATTAAAGTTTCACATTCATTTTAAATTACAAAGCACGACGTCGATGACCAAAATGACCAGCAATTTAATGTAAAGTTGTTTAGTGGACGAACTTAATCGAGTTTCTTGCTGTGTTCTGCGTAAAATTCGATAAGAACCGACAATACAGAGCACGGCAATAACGAATGTAACAGCGCCTACAAGTATTTGAGAAGTGTATGACAGTAGTTGTCCAAACTCCGGGTTTTCAAGATCAAATCCGATAAACAAAGAAGCATTTGAATTCACGTTAAAGGCATCAATCTTCGGAACCTTCACATATTTCTTGTCCAGCAGTGTATACATTTCATATTTGTTTAGAATAAAAATAACCATTAGCACTTGAAACACAAAGTAGGCGCCGAAGTAACAATACACGTAAAACAAATTCAAATAAAACTTGAAAATGTTAAAAGAGTTTGTTGACAAACAAAAAGTTTTGGTTGCTTTTCAAGTTTTATTTGAAACAAACTTATATTTGAAAAGAAGCCCATCCATCTGCTTGCCGTTTGCGAGTACCGAAATATAAATTGCAACGTAAAGGTGTAGGAAAATCCGTACAGAACAACATATTCAAAATGAATTATCAGTAAATTAACCAGCTTTGAGAACTAAAACAACGTTTGTTAAACATAACATAAATTAACATACTCCATGACCGCAAACGCCTTCTGACAAATCAATTAGACTTGCTCCAATTCTGAAACGGTTGACAAAAGATATCAAAAAGAATGAACAAAGATCAGATGAGATGCATTGAATAGGATGTACCATTTGTATACTCGCATTGCTTTTGGAGAGTTAGTAACAAAGGCATAAAATAGCAACAAGTAAGTAATGATTTGGAGAACATAGGTGACAAGCGTGATTTGAAAGCCAACACTGCTTAAAGAAGTAACTGAAGACGAAGATGCAGTTGAATTCATTTTAAAACAGTTCCGCGTCAATAAACTTTTACGAATGACAAATTTCATCTGCTAAACGACTCTTTGGATTTTTAATTGAATTTAGCAACCAGGTAACAAAAAAGGGTACGCACGCATTGTTTAATCTTATTTGCAATGGAGTCATTTAACTTAATTACGTCGATAACATTTAGAATTTGCACGTGTGATAGAAATAAGTTTATTTACATTATCTATTTGCTAAATAGAACTGGAGATAACAGAATTTACATGTAGAATAATCGAAATCAACTGTGATTCTTTGTCGTGTTAATTAGTTTAGGCCATTGGAATGCCGCCCAAGTTTCTGATCAACTCTCTGCGTCCAACATATCTTCCTGTTTGCCAATCATATTGACAGAAACCACCCATTTGACATCTTTCATAGCGTCTCCACTGTCTGTTGGGTCCTCTAAACATGGTGTCAAATACTGGAAACTGTTTTAAAGTACTCACCCAGCCAAAGGATCATAACCTCCGCCAAAGCCGCCTCCTCCCCACTGGGCATTGGTGAACGCAAAGCATGCGATCAACACGAGCAAACAAAGCAGAAGTTTCTGAGCCATTTTAATGAGTTGTCAAGAGTCCAACAAATGGATTGACTTTGTGGAACTCGCAATTGTCTTTTTATACTTTTAAGACGCCCTGCCTACTTCTTTCAGTTGATCAAAACACTTAACTTGAATGTGAGTTGGCCGAACGGTTTCGTTGACAGGTTTGTGGGTTTGAGAGCAAAAAGGCGGAGTTTTTCCGCTTTCGGGAACGGCTTTTGTACTGGTAAGGCATTTCTGGTCGTCAAGATGTTTGATCATGTAAGCAGAAATTGAAATGAAATCGAAATTAACGTAAAAACATGCAATTTCAATGTGTTTTGTTATAATTGTTTTTGCTTGATTTTTGATTGCTCGAACGTTCTGAAGTTTATTGCCTTTGCGGAATGTTTATTGTTAATTATTTTCCTGGTACTTCTTGATCAGTTTTCAACGCCAAGTTAAAGGTCAAATTGATGAGAATTGTTACTTTGTGTAACAAACAAAGTTTTATAGTTAGATTTGTGAAAGAAAGTAAGATTCACTTCCTTCATTTTGCTGATTCAGCGCTCTGTTTTGTAACACGAAGTGAACTGAAAAAGCCGCACTTGCTATTTGGCGAAAAGCAAATCAACAAATTTGCTACAAAACGTGAAGGTAACAAAAAATTTAGACTTTTTGAACCTTCGCCAAACAAGCAACACAATTTCTCTGCACAAATTTTAAACTTCTGTCACAAAAATGCTAATTTAAAGAATTTGGCGAATAAACAAAAATGAGTTCAATTGATTTGAAGAATGTTTTTTATATTCTATTCTTTCCTTCTTGGTGCGTCAACTTTAAACTAACCTTAATCGTTTGGGGGTTTTCGGCGAATGAACGTAAAAGTTGTTGACCTTGTGTGGCGAGAAAAGGTTAAAATTAAAGTTTTGACGTCTTGACTAAAATTTTTACTTTGATGCACAGAAATAGTGTTATTTGGCGAAGGAACGGGTTGATTTAGTTCTAAAAGAATGAGTTTAATATTAAAACCTTCTTTAATGATCGCTCTGTTTTCATATTTGTAGTCACTTTCTAAAGAAAGCTTATAAAAGTGACTTTAAAGTTGATTAGTAAATAGAAATTGTGTAAAAATGTTTTTTGATCATTTTAATAACAATGCTTTTTAATAACAAATCATGTGCATCAGACAACATACGACTAGAACGACTTTTTGATCAATTAATCGGAACACACCTTTCACTTACTAAGAATGGAAAGTCGAAAATTATTGCCGGTACACGTTGTAAAGTTTTATTCTTTCAATGAAAGTTGTCTGTTTTGTCTATTGGCATTCAAAATTGAAAAACTTAGTTTCTTATTTGTCTCGTTTCCTCTCTATTTTGAATGATGCCGGAATTTCTTCGTGAACAGTGTTTTCTTCTGCTATCACTTCTTCGGTAACTTTTCTGTGCCAATTGTCTAAATTTAAAGGTTAATTTGAATTTAAAGAGAAACTGACTGTTATCAGGCAAGAACTTTAACGGCTTCGATGTCATGTATGAAATCAACGGTAACTGTTGTCCGTGGTTTAATAAATTTTGATGGTCAAGCGGCGGAACTGTTGTGGAGGGCGTTTGAACAGAAGGCTGGTTATTATTGTTGTTGTTTGTGCAGATACACAAATTTAAGTTTAAAGGTCCACTACAAGCATTGACGTTATTCGAATGCGTTTCTTTTTGTTGAATAGTCCAAACATTTGGTTGAAGTTGATAAGGAGGATTTTGAGATAGACGCAATTGTTCGGGACGACGAGTTGTTGAGGTGACGTTGATGGCTGAAATTACAATATCTGACCAAAGAAGTGTTTAAATATCAACCTTGCTCTTTCCAATTCTCCGATTTCCATCAAGGGTTCTTCATTTGGCGAGCAAGTTGTATGTGAACATGGACAGGTTGGAGGCAAATAATAAAAAGAAGGAAGTCCATTTAGCATTCCATTAATTTCCAACGAAAGTATGAGATAGGACAAACATAAAAGAATAGAATTGACAAATTGCATCACAGAAACAAAAGTAATGTTTTAAAATTAAAACGTCATTTTAATTAAAAAGAGCAGTAAGTGAAACTTCCTCGCTCATTGTTCTTACAGTAAATTTACATGTTTTGCTTATTGTTTCTATTTTTGGTCCAACAAAAACAATAGACATTGTTTGCTCGAGGTGAGTTTTTAATTGTTTAAACCTAACACATTTGTTTACCGATGTCTATGCAAAATTGTTGGATAACCAAAAAGGCGGAGTTTTTAACTTGCGCGCAAAAAGCTACGTATGCGGAAAAGTTGTCGCATCACATATGTAAACAGAACTGATGCGCATCGGGACACAGCAGTAAAAGTTATCCGCAAATGACCAAACAAGCAACACGCAAACAAAAGAAATTGAATCGAGAAAGCAAAAAACATCTCGAAGACAACAAAAAGATGATGAGCACAAAACAATGAAACAAATGATATCCGAAAAGATAGCAAATAGACAATTGACACGGGAACTGACTCACCCGTTTTAGGACATTTAATGACGAGAAACTGAGCTCAAAGGATATTGGACAAAGCTCATTATTGTCTCCGAACAATCGGTTATTAATTGAGAGCGCAATTGTTTATATTAGTCATTTGAAGTGGTCAGTTGAGTTGCTTAGTTGTTTAGAACTGCGTGTTTAGTTGTTTCAGACTTTGAATTAATTCAGCTTTTTAGTAATCTTGTCACTCAAAATGACTCTGAGGCTTTTCAATGCGCTGTTTTTGTTGCTGGTCGGCACAAAGATGGGAGTAGATGCATATGGCGGATGCTGTTGTGGGGGGTGTGGAGGGTGTTGCTGTTCTCATTGTTGCCCGTGGTAAGTACTGAATATTAATTTATCATTGAATCATATTTGTTTTAGTTGCAATCCATTTCCGTGCACAAATCCGCCTTTGTTGATCAAGTTGCCCCCAACGCCTCCCAAACTTTGCTGCTGCTGTGGATGTTGCTGTAAACTAAAATAGTGAATTAAAACAGTGTATTGATAATTGTTTTTAGGCCGCCCTTGTTGTTGTTGTCCATGCTGTTGTGGTGGTGGAAGAAAACGTAGATCTGTTCCGACTCCGCTTGACAAAAAATGCATGAAATCAATGAAGAAACAAGTCACCTTGTGCACAAACGCAACTCGTAACTGCAAACGATGTGCAAACTTGCCGAAATTGGAACAAAAAATCCAAAAGACACCAGTTGTCAGGTTTGTTCTAATATACTTGCTGTTCTCTAAACAACTACTTTCAGTCCTGTTAACAACTCGACACCAAAAGACAAGAAACCGAAATCTCGTGCTCGTCGTCAACTCGAAATGCTTGGTCAAATGTTTGGCAAATCAAATGGCGTTCTTCCTTCACAACGCTTCAATTTTAACCAGAAAATGACATTAAACGGATGCACATGTTAATAACTTTTCTCTTCTGTTCTTGTTGTTTCACGCAATTAGTTCTTTTGTTTGTTGAGTTAATTTTTGTGTTCTTTGAGTTCAAATACGGTTACTTCTGTTTATTGAGTTCTTCTTTATGTTTATCTGCACTTAATTAATTAATTTAAACTAAACTTAACGTGTCGTGGAGTTTATCGCGTGTATGATTGTTTTCAATCAAGCTTTAAATCAAATAAAGTTGTTCTTAACAGACGCCTTGTTTATTAAACTACAAATATGTGGTTGTAATTTGATCGGAGAACGATATAAAATTTCATTCAACGGAGTCACGTTTCTGTTTAGATTAGTCACAAAGTTCTGAGCTTTTTATTAAATGAAATGTAAATTTGAAAGGGAGGCAATTGCGCAACCGATGTTTGTGTTCCGTCCACTCATTGTTGTGAGACGGAGGAGTGTGGCATATTTGCAAAGGAAGTTTGCATTCGGGATGCTCCACTAACATCCAACACATGAGTGGACACTTAAAATTCCTTTTTGGTGTGGAAGCGTGGGCTTTTTAAACAAAACCTAACTTTTCGAACGTTTTGCTCTAAAAACAGTAAAAACAAACAAGTCGAGATTTTCGTTTGAGATAATCATTTTGTGCGCGCTTCTTTGAACTTGCTTTTTCTTCTTGTTACAAAAGTAATAATTATTGTTCTAGATCAAAATGACATGGAAGAAATGCAATTGTTTATTTATTGTTTTTCTAATGAATTTGCAACAATGTTTAAGTGAAATAGGTACTTTTTGTGTTTGGAAGTAGTAATTATTAAAAACAGTTTAGACTATATTTTACCTCGCGAATCGGCTACTAAGTTGCTAACAAACGAGACAGATGAGCTTTATTTAATGTTTATGGGCGATACTCAATATCATTTTCCGTGCACACTATCAAACGATCCATGCAAAGAAGCAAGCCAAGAGTTTCGAACAAAGAAACGACTTAAACAGAGTGAGTTCTTTAAAAGCTTTTTAACTTTACGGAATTGCTATTTTTTAGAACTGTGAACGAAATAACCGAAGAGGTTTGGCCAGCTTGCAAGTTCAAGATCTCGAAGAGCAATGCGCAATATTGGAAGGCAACTTTGCAAATGAAGTTCAAAGAAAAGCTCTTTTTGATTTGTACAGAAGGATGCCGAACAAGCCGAAAGCGTTAATTTTGAATGGCGACTTAACAAACTTTGGTCACAAATATCAACTTGATTTGTTCAAAGTCAATTTCAAGCACATACTTATTTAAAACAGTGAAAACATTTTCTAGACTGAGTGGCTCACGATGCCTTTTCCAATAATTGCTGGCCTCGGAAACCACGATTACGAAAACAATGTAAACGATTGTGTTGCAAATCAATGTGCAAACAACATGCTTTCTTGGTAATCTACTCTGTTCATGTATTTCTTTAAACAATTCTTCTTCTCAGGTTTCTAAACGAATATGCGCCCTTAATGCAACTTCAATTAGATGTAGAAACAAGTGGTGATTTGTGGAAGTCAACACACGACGGAAGTTTGGCTTACTACAAGGATTTCTGTTCGGATTCAGGCGCCAACTGTGTTCATTCAATTCAATTACATAACAAACCCGACTATGCTGCCAATATCAATTCTGTTCAAAACTGGAAGATCCGTTCGTCATTGCAATGGCTGAGAACCGATTTGGACAAAATGAGAAACAGAACGTGGCCTGTTCTGATTAACTTGCACAATTACGAGCCAATCGGTTCGAGATTAAAAGTAGTTTTTACAAATTGCACAAACAATATTATTACAACGTTTAGCGCGAACTTGCTGCATGGCTTGCCAGTGACGAAAACTCTTCAATTGTTCGGCGTGCAATGGTTCTTTTTGCACACTACCACGAAAAACACTCATTATCCGTTGAGTGCATTAGCGGAACTACTGTTCCGTTTTTGTTTGTTGGAAGCGTTCCAAAAAACAGGTACTTTTTGTTTAATCAAATAAGTTAAAGTTAAGCTTTCCAGATACACAGTAATCAAATTCCGCGACAACCAGGCACAAATCTTCCTCATGCAAGCAAATCAAGACGGCTCGAACACAATTGTTTCTATTAAAGACTTTGTTTGGAAGCCGTGCTAATTGTTATCGAATGTACAAATTCTAAAAATTGATTGACCTCACAAATAAAGCAAATTTTTTATGTCTTTCGCACACACTTTAAAAACATTTCAACAAAGAATACCAACAATGAAAGAACTATTCCGCCACTAAACAGTGCCATCACACTGTAATATGGAGTTATGTGCAGAGCTTTAGGGCCACGTTTTGTTTGTTCGCATCTCATTGATCGTCCGTATTTGAAGTACTTGTTGTGAAGGCGTCTTATATGAATTGTTTCTTCCAAGATTATCTGCAACGAAGATCTTTAAAGAAGGAAATTATTTAAAACGTTTGTTACTTTATTCATTTTTGGAACAAACGTGTCTCCTTTTCTCATTAAAACAGCTTTTGGATTGAGTGCAAATCCTGACTAAACATAGTTGTTTAAACTTTCACGGTATTTTCAAAACTCACATCGATATGGATCATATCACAATAACCCATGTGTCTGAAGATTTCAATGCTCTCGTCTGATCCAATTGTTATCCAGCCGTTACCGTTTAACACCTTCTTCAATTATAAACTTATTTGGATTCTCATTTGTTGTGAACTCTTCAAATAATCTGATAGGATTGTCTTTTATGGCTTCACGGACTTCAAAGTATGGACTTTCATTTGAAGTCATGATTTCCTTAAACATTAATTACTACAGTTAAACGTTTTAAACTTACATGATACCACCAATGAAAGCCGTTCTTAACAAGAAAAGAATATTGTCGTTCTTTTAGAACACGAACTAGTTCGTGTCCTTTAAACGGTTTTGGATCGACATTGCCTATTGCTTGTGTTTTAATTACGTTGCTGTAGATTTGAATGACTAATCCGCAGTGCAAAAAAGCAAATACAAGTATGAGAAAGTTCCCGGTAATTGATTTGTGTTGAATTGGATCGGATTGAAAGAGTTGAAGACGCAAAAAGTGCCAAGCAAACTGAAACACTTGTTTTAAAAGCTTTCTTTAATTCTAATTAATTACAGCTGTGAAACTTGTCCGTTCTTTGTGTCCCGCATTGATCATTGTTCGGTAAACAAGCAGACCGACAATAAGGAACAAGATGAAAATAGAAAAAGCACTGATCCAGACAGATGTATCATATACGATAAACAAATCGAAGATTCCCGCTAATTCCGTTTCAACTGGTGCCACAATATATTTAACATTGCTCTAAATGGAATCAACTAGTTTTTAAAATGCAAGTTCAAACTTACGTAATACACCGGAATGCTCAACTCATATTCTCTGTTAAAGATTCTTGAAACATCGTGAAAGTTCGCAAACAAATCAAATGTTTTGTTGTGAAGAAGATCAAAGAAAAGCTCTGAAAGCAATCTCGTTTAAATGTTTGATTAAAGAAACAAACCTGATTGTGTGAAATTCGAACCGGGCTTTTCATTTAATCCCAAATCGTCTCTTTTTAAAAATTGAACAGATATGTTTAAACGGTCAACAATGATGCCGAAGAACTAAAAAAATCTTCTTAAACAACAAAGTTGACATCAAGAAACTCACTTCTATAAAAAATCCTGGGAAGCGACAATCAGGACGAGGACGAAATGTCCGAAAGTTAAAGCATTTATTTACAAATGGGTAATTAACTTCTGCATAAATTAGCAGCTTTCGCCTGGATAACATAGTCGACGAAGAGTGCAAAATGCAAATGTACTCACAACTACAAAACCGTTCAAAGAATCACGCTTGAAAGATCGAATTGCAAACGGAAGAAACATACTGTTTTTGCGTGTTCAGGTGTTTGCTACTTTAAAGGTTTGAATTTCTTGGAAGGATTTGTTCTGCATTCTATAGTACATATAAAAACTGTGTCTGTTTCATTTTTGAACAACAATTGGTCCTTACAACGTGCTCTTACGTTTTTGTGTATTGAACTTTTGGAGTTGTCTTTAAACATTTAGTGTAAATTGTGGTTACAGTAATCTAAAAATAGCACATCAAATAAAGAAAATAAAAAGACAATAAACAAACTACTAAACATAACAAATAATCACTTCCTTTTTGTCAACAAAAAGCGACCGCTAAACAATTTTTTGAAAAAGCGAAATTGCTTTTCATTCGTTTCAAAAAGACTTTACGCTTTTTTCTTGTTAAAAACGGCCAGATTTTAAAGCACAGGTCGGGACAGCACAAATTCGAAGGCAACCGGAAATGCGCTGCCGCATAAAGTCACCTTTATGGTTTGGCTTTTAAATCCTCGTTTGACTAGACCCTTTGTGCCGCATAGTTTACGAATTTTTAAGCGGACTGTTATTGTTTGTGAATGGAGCGTTTATTATAATTGTTTAAACGTTTACAATTTAATTTAAGACTTCGAGATGCTCAACAGTTAATCAACTGCCAAACTCCATTATCAAAATGAATGAAGTCAATCCGTACAATGTAAGTGATATTAACTATTTCAATTACTTCTTTTTAAATTTCAGCCTCGTTTACGCAATTATGAACTGGAACTTGAACGACACTTGCGAAATGTCCTCCTGAAAATTGAAGAACAATTGCGAAAACAAGTAAGTTTAAAGCGTTTAAAGATATTGTGTAATACTTTTTAAAGGAACTCGGCCAAAGAACAATCCGTGTTCGACATCAAAGGCTTCAAAACGACGAACCTACATTGAAACGTGAAGTAAAAAGACTGAAAAGAGAACTCAATGAGAACGATCAAAACTTTAAACGGTTTGTTTCGATATCACTATTTCGATATAACTATTTTGATATCACTATTTCGATAACAAGTGTTTTAGATACCTTGAAAATGAAGGTCACGACAAACGTGCATTGGAACAAGCTGCTTCTCGTTTGGACGAGTTTCGTGAAGAACTTTTGGGCGAAATACAAAGCGGTATGTTTTGTTAATTTAATCAATTTAAAACAAAAGAATGATTAAAGAAAAGGACTTGCGCCAAACATTAGACGACTTAAATCATCACATTCATTCGGTCCAACAACAATACGATTCGGTGGCGTGGCCAGAGAAAAATGACGTAAAGTTGATGAAAGGGATGGTCAGCAAAGCCTATTCAAACGTTGCGACAATGGAGAAAGACAAAAGAATACAGGTTAAACATATAAAAAGAATATTTAAAGTTTAATTGATTCCAGGACGCTTACATTGATCGTTTGAGAAAAGACATTGAAATTAGCGAGACCGAACTTGAACAGTTAGCTGTAACTGCAAAGCGACTCAAGGAGTAAGCTTTAATTTGTTCCAATTTATTAGCCAAAACTTCTAGGCACCAAGCAACAGAACGCGGAGAGTTCGTCAAATTAAAAGATCAACTGGAAATGTTCGAGTCTGGAAAAATGCAACTGGAAGATCACTATGCAAAGTTGATGAAGTCTTTACAAAACAACAGAAATAAAGTCCGTTTACTGGACAGACGACACGTGTAAGTTTAATATCATTCTTGCAGATCATTCCAGTTATCTTATAGAGAGTTAATTAAACAGTCCACCTCACTCCAACAACACCAATCGTCTCAATCGACCGCAAAAGGAGCTGCGTTCAGCAAAAGAATAATGAGATTGAGTGACGTTAGAGAAAAACAAGAGGCAATTAAAAGAAGTCATTTTAATAACCTTATTTAAACTTATAGGCACGAATAATGAGACGCGAAGCTGCTAATCATCATTTAAGACAAGTCTCACACCGACAACAAATGTCAGCTCCAGACATCGATCGTGAACTGCAAGAAGCGGAAAGAACGAGGCAAAAGTTGAGAATTGTAAGTGTTTTACGTACAGGACATTAATTTAATGTGTTTTCAGCGCGCCCAAGCCGCCGAAGATGAACATGAATCAGTTAGACGAGAACGCCAATCTGATTTGCGTCCAAGTGATGTACAAACAGTTTCCGAGTCATATGAGCACATGGAAAAGCAACTGTTCTTGCATGAGTTTAAACTGAAGGCATACAAGAAAGTGATCGAAGAACTGGACGAGTTAGTTAAAGAAAGGAAAGCAAGTGTAAGTTTTCTTTGCAGTTATGTTGATAAATAAAAGATTTTAGGACAAGTTAGCTCCGGCGAAGTTAATACCTGACACAGCTGATTCAAATGGTCTTCGACGCTCACGATCCGCCAACGAAAATGACTGGAAGATTGGGAAGTCGTACCAAAAGATGCGTGATTCAATTACTGAGTTAGTTCGGAAGAAAGTTGCTTTGGAGTATAAACGAAAACGACTGGAAGAAAAGGTGCATTTGAGTTGATTATTTTAACTAATATGTTTTTAGATTGACGAAAAGCATCGAGACTTTCAAACAGTTCAACAAAAAGGTACATTTCAAATATGTTTAGTTTAAAGGCATTTTCGTGTTTAGTCAACGCAGTTCAGCGTTCTCAAGATGACCTGGAAAAGCAACACGAAGAGAAGATGGAGAGTATGTTGTTAAATGATTAGCAAACTTAATATTTAGTGTTCATTTTAGCTGCCATGCCAATTGTGGACATCACTCAAATAGATGAAAAGGATCCGGAAGGAGTGTTGGAACAAAAGATAGTTGACTATACAAGTCGTTTGAGATTTATTGAAATAGACACAATGAACATGCATTCAAAGTTGGAAGAAGTCAAGTGAGTCTTTACATGATAGCTATTGAAAACAATGCTTTCAGATCTGAATGTGTATTCTTCCGTTCGAAGATCGGAGACTTTGAAACATTGGAGTCGATGAGTGAAAAACACGCATATAGTTTAAACGAAATCCATCAACTTCAAAAACAACATCAACAGTTAGAAAAAGAGTTGTGGCAAGTTCAAAAAGTGAGTTCGAATTTAAAAGAATGTGTCTCAACTAAATATCACTTTTAGGAACTTGAATACACTGTTATGCGTCGTGACTATGCTGTAAATCGTGCTAGGACAGTTTTGGGCACACACAATGAAATTCGTGTGCAGCGCCAACAAAACAATGACAAATTGCGTGAAGAGATTTTTGAGTTAGAACAAACTGTCCAATCAACAATGTCATTTTTGTCTATTTGAAACTTTCAAACTATTTTTGTTTACTGCCTTAAATTAACTGCTTGAATAGATGAGATTAGTTAATTCTTGTATGCAATCAATAAAGTGCTTTCATTTTGTTTTGTTTGAATTCAAAAGAACATTTCGTTCACACTTGCCTCCTCTTATTCATTGTTTTTAAATCATTATAACGCCGCTCATCTTTTTTAAGACTCACCCCTGCGATGTCTTAAGCGGTGAGCATCAAATGAATCAATAAGCATGGCTTAAATCATCAATGTTTGTTGACTATTTAAGAACAAGAACTCAGTGGTTAACAGGTTTAATTGAAAACATTCGAAATGAAGGTTATTTTTGTTGTCACAATTGCGTTTTGTTTGTTGGACGTGGCCAACGCAATTCAATGCTATCAATGTATTGATTGTGAAAATGTGACTGCCACTATAAAGGACTGTTCCGGCGGATGGTGTCAAAAAACTATATACTCGAACAACATTATTTCCAAGGTATTTTACAATTCCTATTTAAGTAATAAAAAGATTTGATTTAGACTTGCATTTCAATTGCCCCGTAAGTTAAAACAATCTAGTTATATTTAAAAACTCTATTAATTCAGCGCCCACACACGAAGAATGCAAAATTCAGCCTGACGGAGAACGAGCATGTTTATGCAAGACCGATTTGTGCAACTTAGCTGACAAACAACTTCCACTGGCCATTCTTGGATTGATTTCTGCCGTTGTTTATTTGTTGAATTAACAATGTCAAAGATTGTTTATGTTCTTCTAATTTTGTGTCAGGAATAAAATTATGTTAAAAACAAGTATGATTTGGCGCAGACCAACAAATCATTCAGTTCCGGCAAATGCTGGACGAATAGTCCTTAGCTTTTCGTGTATTTAAATAGACTGGTCATCTAGTTCCGGCAAATGCTATTCCAAAAGTTCTGCATTTAAGCAGCAACTTCCTGAGTACTCTATTCATTTTTGATTTCGTGTTTAAAATTGTTATTTTTAGTGATTAGCCAGGATGAAGTTTGTTCTTGCTGCTGTCGTTGCACTTTGCTTGTTGGACGTGGCCAATGCAATTCAATGCTATGAGTGTCTTGATTGTGGAGCTACTCTGGGTAACATAGTTACTTGTTCCAAGGGCTGGTGTCAAAAAGAAACTATGTCGAGTGGAAGTATTAACAGAGTAAAACATTTCAAACTTAAATAGTAAATACGCGTTTATTTAGGTGTGCCTGGTGTCCGACTGTAAGTTTACAAGTTTACGTATTATTTAAAAGCATTTAGCACCTCCTGCATCTCCTGGATGTCAAAAATTGGCCAGTGGAACAAATGTATGCGTTTGTAACACTGATCTTTGCAACGCGTACACTGATCAGGTACTCCAACAGCAAGAAAGGCCAGGGGAGGCGTCTTTTATAAGGATTCCGGCTTCCGCAATTCCCGTTGGCTGTCATTGGATTGGCTGCTGTCATTATCTACGCCTTGAATTAACGCCACAACGCTGTTCTGCTGATTGCACAACATTGCTAATACTTCCACATTACAATCCGGCTGTAGAATTCTCACCCTTCTTTTAAGTATCAAACAATTCTTGTTTATGTCCCTTTGATTTTGTGCCAAGAATAAAATTATTTAACGAAATGAAAGATAGTTTAAAATCATTTCAACGCACACTGCAAAATCGGTCTCACAACGAAAGCTTTTCTGCAATCGTCACACAAAAATTCTCGTTTATGCTCGCACCTTCCATTCTCATTTTACGAAACCTTTTGTTTGGCTCTTCGACATCGATCGAATCCATTGTCTGAATAAGTGAATCGGGTTATTTCCATTGAAGTCTTTCCTTTAAAAGCCGAATAAAGATGCCGTATGTGAATTCAAGTAAGTTGATTTGAAGTTTCTGGAAATCTGTGATGACTTTAAATCAACCTTGTTAATCGTTGTTGCTTTCAGACGGTGATGTGGTTAACAAGACGCCATTCTCAATTTATCAGTTCTTTATGGAGATCTACTTGGCATTTTTGATGTTGTAAGTCCATTTTTACGGATATTCAAAAGTTTATACGTTGATAATGATGATTTGTGGTTGGTCCGTGTTTCTGATTCCTTACGTTGACGTTTTTACAACCTACTGAATCAACGTTATGCAAAAACTTATTATTTTTATCGTACACATCCAATTGTTTCAGCTGGCAAACATTACTTGCTCCGTTGACAGGGCGGATCAGTCAGTGATCCAGACAGCGCATCCAGATTCAGGGATTCATTAAGAGGAACAGGTGGTGGCTCAAATGGAGGCGGCGGTGGTGGTCGCTTTGACGGTCCAGGTAAATAACTGTTGACACTTTAAATAGATTTGCGTTTCTTAAGAGCCCGTTCATTTAGTCGTTAGACAATGAATGTTTGGGTGTCATAAAAGCGCTAGATTATTGTGAATTTGTGGCTTTAATAAGTTGGATTTCTTTTAATGTGATTCATCTAAACGTCGTTTTTCTACACTCAAAACATAACCTTTAGAATGTTCACAACTAATTATTTAAATTCAGGCGGCGGTCCAGGCAGAAGACGTCCAATGGGACGATTGAACACTGACACAACAAGCATGCCTTCATGTCCAGCCGGCGGCTGTTGCGGAGGATAATCGGCAGAATAATATCTAAATGTACATTTACGCAAAATTGAATCAAGTGCCCTGTGTTCGACATTTAGTCTTCCTGTCTAGTATTTTATTTCTGATGTAATTAAGAACAGAATGACAATAAATAGTTATGATTTAAATAGTAGATTCCAGAGCTGCTTGTTGTTTGCTTGTCAATGATTTTGAAGACAGCCCAACTGCACGCTTAGTTTCGTAATAAAGAAACGGATTGACTCCACAACTAATCAATAAAATGGTCTCCAGCAATTTGTTGAACTCATTAAGTTCTCCATAACTAAAAACGACATCGATTAGGTTTTATAAAAGTGCTTTACATTATTCTCCACGTAAATCCCTAAAGCTAAAGTTCCAAAACGCAAAAAGACAAATACGAAAAAGCACACAGAGATTTTGTGAATGGCTTGTTTTTTGCATTTGTTTGCATCATCCGTGTCGGCTGAAACAACTTTTATTAGCTCGAAAATAAGCACTTACCTTTTTTGGCCAAGCGAAATGTTGCAAAAACAATTAACCAAGCAAGTACTAACATCAAAAGTATATAGAAACAAAGAAAGACATTTCCGGTAACTTCATAGAAGACAGGTTTTATCCGATTCCAACCGCTTGTTTCTGTTATTTCGTCTAAACTGCAATCAAATCAAATTAGAGTTTTAAATTATAACTTACTTGAAGTTAACAAATCCCAATACACATATAACAAGTCCGAACAATCAAACAACGGCAACAACAAATTAAAAGTGACCAGCATGCACATACGCGACTTTTTGTAAATAAATCAAACATTCAAACGGCCAAATTATAAACGAAAGTCTGAAAAGACTTGCAAAGATCGCTTTTTGTCTAAATAACTCACTTTAAAAGCCAATATGAAAAGAGTGACAAGTAAGAGTTTAAATAGAAGATTTGTTGAATAAATTTGATCAAAACACAAAATCCGATCGGCGTTTTAACGTCAACACAGTAGCCAATAATGCCAGGCAACGTAGATAAAATTGCCAAAATGTCTGCAAATGCCTGGAAAGAGAACTCTTTAGTTGTTAAGGTTATTTTAAAGCTCATACCATATTTAAAGGTAAAACATCCTTTGTTGATTGTTTTTGCTTTATTAGTTTGACGACAAGAAACGAGTTACTTGCAATGCCAAACAAAAGAACTGGAAATTGAATAACAAATAAGAAAACTTTCAGCATCAAACTCATCTTCCGTCAGAAAACAACCGTTTGCAAAATTAGCTCTTCGTGTACGACATCTACGTTTTCGCGTTAATCTAATTCCGTGCCAGTTAATTAACATGGATTAGTTACGATATGTTTCGTTCAAACAAGTGCACTTTTAATCTTTCAATGAAAAACTTGATAATGTTTGTTGCTTTTTCTCAATTTCGAACATACGGATACCGTTCAAAAACTGTTACGTTGCCGAGTTGACATGACTAACACCGTTTTTGCTCCAAATGTTGCATTTCATCAAATTACGATTTGCACGCGCCCACAAGTTACTCATTAACGGAATGATTTACATAAATGATCGGTGAACTGGAGTCATTCAACAAGAGCAAAAATTCATTGAAAGAAACGTTTTTTGTTCTTTCTTTATTTTTGCTAGTTGTTGAGCAAAATGGTTAGTTATTTAACTTTGAGTTGTTTTAATTGCTTTCAATGTTTAGTTTACGCTTACGTTACTTTTGTGTTCGTTTTCTTTGGCATTTGGACAATATGGTGGAAATCAGTACAATCAAGGTTACCAATACGGCGGCAATCAGTACAGATATCCGCAAAACTTCCCACAAGGTCCTCCGCAATATCCAAACAACTACCAGCCACAATATCCGCAAAGTCCGTACAACTATCAGCCTCAATACCCCCTATCAGCCGCAATACCCAAACAACTACCAGCCGCAAGGTCCTCCGCAATATCCAAACAACTATCAGCAATACCCGCCACCTCAACAACAATGGAACAACGGCTATTCGTACAATCAGCAGCCTCCGCGTCAAGGCAAGTTCTTTTAAATCAAACTAATTGTAAAAACAATCGTTTCAGATCAACCTTACAAACCGCCTCCGAAAACTTACACAACTTACCAGCCAACAACGACCACTCATCGAGTGACAACGACTACCACCACACAGCCAACAACAACCGTTTCCGAGATCCCAACAGAGCCTACGACTATTCCAACTTCGACCACTCAAGCAACAACGGTAACTATTCCTGAAACCTCAACAGCTATTCAAACGGAAGCCACTACTGTTCAAACCACAACGGTTGCTGAAACCACAGTAGCGACCAGCACAGCGCCTCCAGAAACAACTGTTTCAACAACTATCGTATTTTTCTAATAACATTTCTGCTGCTTATTTGATGTTCTTTTTAATTACTTTAACAGTTTAAAAGCAAAAATGATGCATAAGTGTTATTAGAAGAATACGAATAAAATTCAGGAACCGACATCGACCGCTACAAGTATTGCGGTACTTTTTGATAATTTGAAAGACATCAAATAAGAGCAGTAACTAGACAAATACGATAGAACTGTTGTTTTTAAAATAGCTTTTAATCACTTGAATGAATTCAATCATTTCAGACAACAACTGATCCGGAAACATCGTTGGTTTCTTTAATCAAAGCTTCGACTATATTCAGTTTTTAGAACGAACGGCACGGAGTCCGTGATTATTACTCTTGAATGCAACACCGGCACATTTGTTGGCCTCGACACGGAAAATCAACTCGTTTGTTCCGAAGACTTCAGCGAAACGGCTTTGCGCATTGAATTGGTTCCTGCATCCGGAGGAGTTTTGTTGAAAGCCACAAGCATCGGACAAACATGCGTGCCGATCAACGGGTAAGTCGCTGCTGTTACAACTTGAAAAGTCATTTTGTTTTCCAGCAACACAGCCATCAAATGCGACAATGCGTTGGGCAAAGCAGTCTTTGTACGCGTTGACAATGCCGACGGAAGCATTTCTTTCCAATGTCCCAGCTCGGCCGAAGACTTTGTATCGAGTGAGAACGCCGAAGGCATAATGACTTGTTCCAGAAGTCACAATTTGGCCTGGGAAGAGTTTAAATTTGCCGAAGTTGACTCTTAACTCTTTATTTAACTGAATGCAATAAAGAATTTAATTTGGCTTGTTTAACAAAATGCATTTGAATTAAATGAGTCAATAAAAACAAAGTGTTTAAAAACAAAAGGCTTCTTGAATCGAATTCCTTTGCACATTTTTCTATTTTAAACAACTTTGATTACACACATTTTCTGATTCAATTTTGTGTGCGTGAAATGTGAAAATTATATAAACGGAGAACGAAGAATGAGTGTGCGGACTTTTGGCACAAAAGATGGTGAGTTTTTAAATTGAATTGGAAAATACATTGAACACCTTCAGTTTGGACTTACTGGTTTTTTGGGAGCTCTTGGCATTTTGTTGGGTGGTCAAAACAATGGAGGCGCAGTTTCTCAACTCAATTCACAACAACCTTCTCCGCAAATTGTGATTCAAATCTTTAATGTAAGTAGTTCTTGAATATAAACTTGTCATTAGTGATACAAGTTTAGCCGCAAATCAATGTTTACACATCCAATCAATCTGATGTTCTTATTCCGAACATGTACAACGAGACTTTTGTTACTTCTCAGTCAAACGCTACAAAACTCAATCAAACGTGAGTGTTTTGAATAAACAATGTGAATCTTATTGTTTAGATTGTTCTTTGATGAATTGAATGCAACGTAAGCTTTGAAACTTATTCTCGAATGTTTGTTATTTAGTGAATCCGTTGAAAGAAAGGCCACCACTATGCAGCCGTCTAAGTACTACTACAAAGTTCTTTGCCACAACGACAAGTTTTTGGTTCTTGATCAATATCAAATTCCGGTATGCCGTGGAACTAGCGAAGAAAAAGCAGAACAGTTTGAATTGGCCAAACACGACGACGGAGTGACATTTCGTTCTCGAATCAACGAAAACATTTGCGCGCCCGATGTGTAAGTTGATTTCTTTAAACAAGTAATTTGAACTCATTTTTAGAACAAATTACGTGATCTGCAACGGAGAACATCGCGGAATGTTTAAAGTACAAGAAACTAACGACGGAGTTGAAATTATATGCCCAAATGGAAACTTGTTGTCTGGTGAAGGAGGACGGTGGTCTATGAGTTGCAACGTTTACTTCAAATCAGACGAACAAAGATTCAAATTGGTTAAAGTTTGATTTGCTTGTCCGTTAAAATTGTGTTGTTGATTAGATAATTAGTTGCTTGTTAAAATAGGAGACTATCCACTCGTTTATTTATGCTAAATGCATTTAATTTACAATTACGTGTACTTTCAATGAGATATGCGTTTTACAATGTCACAGAATAAACAAATTATTTGACTTCATTTGAGTTTTCGTCTTGATGTCGAATTCTGTCAACCTTTTCCCAGAATTGTGCACGCCTTTCTTGGTAGTTGTCAATAAATTTAGGCACGACGTCAAATTGCAGATGGAGATAGGTGTTTTCTTGTGTAGTCGGATGCCAAATTGGTTCTAGTGGATTGTAGTTTGGATTTCTAGACAATTAAGATTACTTTTAAATCAACTTTAAAATCCTCACCCGCTTTTCGCGTAATTGGTGAACATCCTGGTCATCATGTCCAGCATCTTTAAATCGTCTGAATTGGGTCGGAACTTTGAAAACATTCCTTTGCCGAACAAGTAACGCAGCTCATAACAATGTGTTGCTCCAATGAAAGGGACTCGATAAGCAAACAAGCCGAATGAGCTGGGATTGCAATATGTAAAGTTATATAAATAGATTTCATGTCCGGCTGCTGTCATTAAATCAACGTATGTGTGTGTCGAGTTGTTCATAAGGGAGTCGCTGTACAGTCTCATAAAGCTTTTTGCAACTTCAACTTTGTCTTTAGCGTTGATCTTCGATAAATACAAGTTTCTAGCCTCGTCTCTCAACAATTCAAATTGACGACAGTCACTTGGAATGCTAACTTGAAGTTGTTTTTCAAAGGAAACCATATCGGATTGAGCGCGACGACCAATTGCAATAAATAAGAGAGCTTCAAAGTCGGTTGTGCCAATGATTGCATGTACTTTCGGTGCCTTCTTTCTCAATTCAGCAACTGGTTCTGGCAAGAAATCTCCATCGACAACAGGCACAAACACCAAGCCGTTCTTATTTCGATTGAACACGGAATTTGAGAATATCGGGTTCACAGCTTTGCACTGTTCAGAAGGCAATTGACGCAAAAAAGAAACCAAGTCTGACGGATTATCAGTAGAACCTTAACAACTTAATAATTTGTTATTGTCACAAACGTTCATACCTTTCCATCCAGCTTTTATTGCAACCTCTGCTGCTGCATCAATAATTCTGTCTCTGCGACCCAGTGACCATTCAGAAGCTGCATTACCACCCATCAAAATCATTCGCTTGAAAAGACCTCGACAATGTGGCGATACAGATAACAAATCAATAGACGCTGCTCCTGCTGACTGACCAAATGCTAAAACGAACTTGAACAATTAGACATATTGAAATGCACTGTACCTGTAACATTGTTCTTGTCGCCTCCAAATGAGTTGATGTACTTTTGAATCCACAGAAAAGCTTCTCTTTGGTCCCACAGTCCCCAATTTCCTGCACATTCGGGCGTTCCAGTCGACATGAAGCCAAGCAGACCTAGTCTATATTGAATCACACAAACAATGACGCCGTGCTTGCACAAGTTTCTAAATAGTTAACAATGTCAGAAATATAAATAACAAAATCAAACCTGCAAATTTGCTTATCGCCATAATTAGCCGAACTTTGCATTACAAATCCGCCACCATGTAGAAAAGTCATAACTGGAATTCCTTCACCTGTCTAAAGATCGGTATATTAAAAGTTGCTATTACTATTCTAAAAAGTTACCTTTTCACTTTCATCAAGTTCAGGAACAAAGATGTTTACGTGCAAGCAATTTTCTTCATTTTGCGGAACTGGAGTTAGAAGATAGTCCTGCAATTTAAACAATGTTTACAGAAGTTAAACAACGTTCTCACCCAAAACATATCAATTTGCAACGAACGTGGTCCAAAGTCTCGACAGTCGCGCACACCTTCCCATGGTTCTATTGGCTGTGGTTTCTAGAATGGAGTTTTTAATTATTAGTTGATAACTTGGACTTTCGACTGTACTGTTTGCGTTCAATTCACGCTTTCATTTGTTTATTCAAACGGCCCTTTTCGAAGAAAAAACACATCGAAAGCTATTTTGAAATAACAAGTAAGCAAAGATTACCTTAAATCTGTCTTGTCCACTTCCGCATTTAGCAAATGGAACACCTAAGAAAGCATGTACTTTGCGACCCTCATCAACTTCGAATGTTTTCCCTAGAACTCGTCCCAATCCTTCGATTTCCCATTCAACATCTTCAGTCGATGTAGTTGGTTGAGTAACTCCCAGCATTTTACTCAAAGATGAATAATAACCAAGTGGAGAACCGATTGAGTTGCCCATTGCGAGTGGAAAGGAACGAGGTTTGAGCAAGAAAGCTGGAAACAAAATTAAATTGGAAATGAAAGTAATGACAGCAAAACACGCAAATAGTTCCGCAAGCTCAAACTTGCAAACTGCAAAACGCATGAAACTCTTAACTGGTGAGAAACTAAAATAATAAATTCTGTTTTGAGTGTTTTTGTTTTTGCAGAATTTACGTCATTCACGCTGAACTTGCGTTCTTAAAAAAGCAATTTAAAACTTCTAAATACAGTAAAGTCCGGTCTCACCAAAGCCACCTGATTTCATCGAAGCCCGAATATACACAAAACCTGTGCACAAAGCTTTTTTTAATAAAGCTTCGCACCTCTCTCATTCGCGATAAACAAAGAACACTTGTGATGTTTAAACAGTTGAAGTTCTCTTTATAGAATTGAGGATTGTAAATATTCAAAACAGTCTATTGTGACGTTTTATAACGATGCACATTGTCTGTAAACTTTTAAAGAACTTCTACATGTGATTTTAAAAAAGCGCTCACTTTAAAAAACAAATAAACAAAACTTTGAGAGATTAAAGCTCTCTCAAATCGGCAGTCATAATAAAAACATTGACAAAAGAATACTTTTCTTGAATGTTCTTGTGCAAAAAGAAAGTGACCAGCGAACGCTCTTTACACAACTTTTGCGACTCGTCTTATGAAACCTGTTCTTCAAATTTCCACTTCCAAAGGTGAACAGGTCGAAAAATCATGTTTGGAAATTGGCGCTTATGATAAGACCACCAAAAGTGATGGTGTGTTTCATGTGACTTTCGGCGAGTGATTTTCGAAAGTCGGCAAGAAATATTGTTGAAATCACATTAAAATAATGTTACTTTGGACTTTAAAGTTTGACATATAAACAAGGTCACAGAATCAGTAACCTACAAAAACGTCAAGTTTCGTTGTTCAAAAACAAAGAGGAACAAAAAGTTTGAACACCTTTGAATTCCTGAAACTTAACGCCTTCACACGGCCCGAAATCCCACCAAGTCGTCGGCTAAAAACAATGAGCACATCAAGTCGCTCATTGGAAAAACAATAACCAGCCCATTTTCGCACAAAACAAACAAAAAGTGTCGACGGCGTAAAGCGCTCACTCACCGGAAGCTTGGAGCATCACTAAATTTTGCGTGAAATTCTGCATCGCCTCCATCGAACACTCAGACTTGCACCTGTTTTTAGTGGAAAGGTGCTGACTGAGTTTGTAGAATTTGGATGAGATCCGGTCCGCCTTTCTCCAACGGATGAATGGTCAATTACGAGTGCGCAGGGATCAAAAATACATGGGGGCTTTTTGAAATTTGTACGTGTAGATGAGAAAGTAAAAATGAAAGCATAATTAAACAAAACCCTTATCAATCAGAACGCGTCCTTTAACTATTCCAATTACTTGCAAAAAGAACAAAGACGTGCCAAAAATAAGCAAAATGGGAGTGCCGTCATGGAAACAAAAAGATAATTTGATTGTTTGCTTGGCTGTTTTAATTGGCGCTCTTAAGCGATTATCGGTTTAAAACTTTTATTACGCACTTTCAAAAACAAACAACTAAACAATGAAATTAAAAACAATTGATGCGGTAAATCCTTTCCCGTTATCTCCATTAGTTTTGGATTTGCTTAAATATGTTTAAGTTGTAAGTTTGAAGTGATATTTACGTACCAATAACAACTAGCTTGACCTTCTTTAGTGTCACCGATTCTTGGATAACAATCATGCCATTGCATTTCAAAAAACTCTTGTTGAGGACACTTTTTATTGCAACAGATTTTAAAAACAGCGCATGTTTGGTAAGTGTGCTTCATCTAAACGTTCAAATAAGTTTTTAACTTCTATATAAACTTGCATATTCAAAACACTCATCAGTAGACAAATTGCTCAATGTTTTGTTGTATTCCAATGTCGAATCAGCTAGATTTAAGCAGAGACAAATCAAAAGTATAGAAAGCATTTTAAACAAGAAAATCGTTTGAATGAAAGAAATTTAACAATCGATTAATGTTCCGGGAACTTGCACACTCCTTATTCCGGCGATCAACAATCAATATAACGTATGTTCGATCAAAGTTGTGAGTTGAATATGTTTATTTCGCTTATTGATTACTTTTAGATCGACGACATAACAAAATCATTCCAACAATGCACGAAACAATAACAAAAGCAACAAAAACGAATAAGATAATAATTAGAACACGGAACTCTTCATAAATGTGTCCAGCAATTCCGCGCTCGCTTAAAACGTTTTTAAGTAATTTAACAAGAACGTATTCACTTACCAACCACATTTGGCTTGACTTTGTTTTGGATGATTTGAATCGCAAATATGCAATTCCTGTTCAAAAAAGAACCTTTCTGAACACTTTTCGTGACAACAACTTTTAAAAGTCTCGCAAGTTTTGTGACTGCTTTTCTAAACATCGAAGTGAGATTAGCTATTTTTAAGAACTTACATTTTTGAAACAGTACTCCGTTGCCAAAACGCTTAAAGGTTTTGTAGAGTTAACTGCGTCTGCACACAAATAGAACGAATACAATAAAATCACAGAAAGCAATAACCTAGAAAGCATTTTGGCAAATAAACAGGAAAATCGTTTGCAATGAAAGAAAACAAAAAACTCAACAACCAATTAATGTTCCGGGAACGCGCAAATATTCCAATGATCAAAAATTAGTGTAACCGGTGTTTGATTAAAGTTGAACGAACATGAATAGTGTTTATTCACAAAAAGATTATTGTTAAGATCTTCTGCCGGCAGTATAAGACTCATTCCTTGTTGGATAAAAGGAAAGATACTTGTCAACAATTTTCATGAAACAGTAAAAGAACAGCATAATTAATAACACTCCGGAAATAACCAAGAATACAAACAAAAGAGGTTTTAAAATTGAGTTGTCTCCGCTTAAAAGAATAAGTTTTAACATTGAAGATGTAAAATCCCTACCAATCACAATAACTGTCTTTTGATAAACTAAAAACTCCGCGACATTTGTGGCCTTCCCATGAAAACAAAGACTTCAGTGGACATTTATCTTGGCAGCAATATCTAAACTGTTTGCATCCAGGCGGACTGCATTGTTCTCTCTAAAACGATTAAGTTTAAAATTAGTTTTGTTTAATACCTTTTGATTGCAAAGAAGATAATTGCTCCATTTGTTTTTGGGATTCTCCGTGACCTTAGATGTTAATACGATTAGACTTAATTTGAGTAGAAAATATTACTTCTTTAAAACATTCAACACTTGCAACATTGCTTAGTTGTTTTACTGAATCGTTAGATTGCGAATAAACAAATTGACATATAAATAAAAATATTAAATGTTTAGTCATTTTAAAGCAACAACTAGAAAACACTCCGTCGAAAACAAATTAATGTTCCGAAGAAGCGCACAAAAAATTGACTTGTTTGAGAAAGCGAAAATCAGTGTAACATTTTTTGTTAACAAAAGTTTTTTATTTCAAACAACGCACACAATTCAACAACAAATAATTAATCCTCTACATCTTGTTCTACAGTTTTGTATCGTTTCTTGCACAGCCGATAACAGTTTTCTGCACATTTGGAAATACATGATCTGAACACCACAAAAGCAATCGATAAAACAAAAACTGCTCCAATGGCATATAAAATTAGAAAAGTAAATGCTCCAAAAAAGCCTCCAGGTTCACTAAAACATTAATTGAGTGTGTGATAAAGTAATTAAAGTCTCACCAATCACATTTGACGTCGTCTTGTTTTGGCTTCCCTTTCAGTTTCCATCCTTGGTATTTTTTAACTATAAAGTGTTCTTTGTCATTCAAACAGTTCTTACAGATCTTACAAGTCGATGTGGTGTGAAAACAGACGTGCCATTCCCATTCTAGCAAGTTTTTCGGAGGGCATTTGTCCTGGCAGCATTTCACAAAATTCCTGCAGTCTCCGTGTTCGTTGTGAATCTAAACTTTTAATTAACTGTTTATTAATTTCATTTAATTGACTCACAAAGTTAAAACATTGTTGAGTTATGAAATCGCTCAACGATAAATTAGAATCTGTTGTTGAGTCATCTGCAGTTACACAAAAAAGTAGCAAACTTAATAACATCAACAGTTTCGTCATTTTAACAAATAAGTAGCAAATTAAACAAGCAAAATTGACCAAAACGTTTGCAGCAAAAGGAAGAAAAAGTTCAGCTGTCGATGTAAACAAAGTGATGTTCCCGGAATGCGCGCAAAAAACTAACTGTTGCACTCGTTGACCGAAAGTCAATTTAACACGTGCTTTGACCAAGTAAGGAAACGAGAATATAGGTAGCGTAGTGTTTTAATTTAAGACACAAACGTTAAAGCAGTTAAAAGGCTTTATTGCCAAACAAAACAGAAAAACAGTTTAATCAAAAGCACTCCAACAACAACTTCTTTAGATCTTAAAAGTGTTTGCTGAGTTGAAGTCACTAAATTAAGAAAGGTTAACTTCACCACAGAGGTTTTTTGAAACTTGCCAGTCACAGCGGCTCTTTTCCGACAGTTCAAAAAATCCTTGGCAACTGTGCTGTTCCCATGAAAGAATGGACTTTGGTGGACATTTTTCACGACAACAACGTCGAAAGCGTTTGCATCCAGGCGGACTGCATTTCTCATTCTAAAAGTTAATGTTTGAACAAATTGAATATGGTTATGCACCTTGTTGCAATAGTTGTCATTCCATTTCCCCTTAGTTGAATCGGATAGCTAAAATTAGTCCGTGCAGTTTAATTGTTGTGGGAACTTTACCTCTTTAAAGCACTCAGAGCTTACGGAATTGGTTGGGATAGCTTTTACTTGTCAAGTTGTTTAATTCTTCGCAGGCAATAAAGTTGATAAGTAAAAACAAGCAAAATGCCAAAGTTCTAATCATTGTTAAAAATGACTTAAAGAACTTTTAATGCGCACTTTAAATAGAAAAACAACTGAAGTAAACAAAACTGTTTGTTTTGATGATCAAAGTTTTTTTGTTACATTTGTGTTTAATGATCAAAAATTAACAGATAACTTTACGCAACCGTCAATTAACAACAATGTGTATGTAATTTCAAGATAGATTTAACTTCTGGTCACAATTAATCAACTCTTTAAGTGCTTATTCGGTGACGCAACAAGTGCACTCGACTTAAGTGCCAGATTCACTTTTTGCCTACGCGCATTTGCCGAATTAGGGACTTTGAGGTCTGTATTGTTGCTTTAATTAAAGCTATAAAAGTTATTGCATGCTAATTGGAGATCGCCGTTATTCAAACACTTAAGTCTTTGCATCTTAAAGGTTCTTGCCCAAAATAGTTTTTGTTTCATTCGTTTAAACAAATCTCCAACACTTGTTTTCACAGAAACCACAACTTGCTGTTGCGGCCGTTTTGTTGGCACCGCCGTCCGAAAACAAAGATGATGGCTTGACGTTTATTCAATATGTAACAACAAGTTTTAGAGAAAGGGAAGCGAAAAAACGGATAATGGGTAGGTTTAGCTGGCAAGAACATGTGTAAATCATTTTTCGCTGATTGTCTCGTCTAATGGGATTTTTAGTGCTTGCTGAAACTAGTGTGCTGATTCTACTTAAACAACATATTCCTTATAACCTTTATTTTCAGCTGCGTTATCTACAAAAATGAGACTTTTATGCACTGGATCCGGTCATAGTCCTAGTCCAGCAACAACAACTTTTGTATTTCCTCTCGGAGACGAGCCCTGTGGTAGTTGTCAATCGCCGACTTCATATACACCGATGACAACACTAGAAGTCAGCAAAAAACGTGAGTTTAATTTTGCAATTGATAAAACTGTTCATTCGGAGTCCCAGTGTAATTTATTTTAAACTTCCACGTACAAACCGGCCAAACGGTCGAAAAACCGCTGATCAAGCAGAGTGCGACTGAAGTGGAACACTTGCAATCGAAGCAATGTTCAGCGGCACTTCAATGCAATAGAGAATGCACTCAAAACATAGCAAAAAAGCGCGAACAACAATTGACGAGAGATTCCTGTCCACTCGAGTGATTAGCAAGAGTGTTCAATACGCGTGCGCGCAATTGAACAAAAATTGGTTTGGACGAAGATGCTAATGAGTTTTGTTGATAGCGATTAATCAAACTTCTAAATGCGATTCGCATTGTTTAAAAACATCATTTGCATTAAAAGATCGTTTGCTTTTTAAAGCCGCTCCCTTCGTTTAAAACGGCCCGTTTTATTCAAATGCATTCAAAAAGCATGCAAACTCCATTAGCCACCTGTTTCTTTCGTTGACCATTCGCTCCAAACAAACATTTATGAAATCAAAAACGCTCATGGTCAGTTGTTTCGTCAAAGGCCATTAGCAATTGTCCAATGATCCACATTCGAGTCAAAAGAAGAAAAACAGAAGCATGCCCAATTGATTGGCAAGCGGCCAATTCATTTTGGAAGTTGTTTGACTGCTATTCGCAGTGAAAGTTGAAACGTGGTCCGAGTTGATTGTTTTTTGTTTGACTTTAAAGTAAACGTTGTTTAGAATTTTTTTATTTAAAAACACTCCATCTTTATTGCTTTTATGACAAGCTGTCACCTGATCAAACCACCGATTTTTTTGACTTTTCACCGAATTTACTCTGAAGCCACTTGCCGTAAAAAACGATTTGGCACCTACTTTATGACAAATTGTTGAGCACCCGGTTTTGAGCAGACTTTAATTTTAAAGCGGAAGTTTTACGTTTAGTTCTTTTAATGTTTGAATATCGCTTTATGCCACTTGTTGCTTTTTACGTGTTCTTCCATTTTCACACTTTTGTTTATTTTATAGCAGTTTGGGCACAATGTGGAGCCGTTTCTTGACCGGAACGCTGCAAAGAAAGCCACGCAAAATCGAAGACTCAACGGAGTCGCAATCCTTGCCAACAACTCCGGTGGCACATCAACGAGGTCTCAGGCGTTTAGATGCATGGATCGGAAGTTTATTGAGAGATGGTACGCAATTATCATTTATGCAATTATTGTTTACACAAATTTCATTCACTTAACACTTTTCACAACAATGTCATTTGTTCAATTTTGCAACCGTTGTTTGGAAGCGCAAGCGCAAATTCCAAAAGACAACCGAAATTTAAATAGAATTATGGGCAATTGCTGAGGAATGGGCAATAGAGTTGTGGCGCGTTTCTATGTGGATTTAAATTGTGCGCGCGCAGATTCTTTGTTTAAATTAACTTCGGGGTGTAAAATATTAACGTTCATCTCTTTAAATAAACGGAGTTAAATCCCTCCCGACCCAAAAGTCCACTCCAATGAACAATGGACCTAGAAATTCCACACAACATTCTTTTCCTATAATCTAAATCACTCCAAACAATAACCCGCTACGAGCAATTTAAATTAATTGACACTTTTTTGCGGTCCCAATGCCACCAGGCATCCGCCGAAACTGAACAGCCGCCTAAAGGCTCCAGCAAATCGGTTCAATTAGCACTTTGTGGCCAAGCAAGGCTCCGACGCCGTTCGCAACTAACTTGGCTGATTTGCACGCGGCGGCTCAAAACAAATGGTCAATTGGTTGTGTGCAGATTTGCAATCATTGCGAAAGTGAATCAGCGGCTTTGTTTAGTGCCTCGGGTCAAAACAAGAGTGCCGAGCACTGGAGACTTAATCGGAAAAAGTGTTTCCGCTGCCATTGGACAAAGGTCAGCGTGGCTATTTTCACTACTTATCACTGCCTTTTTGTCGACAAGAACATTTGAACATCAAATTGTCCACCTCAACATCTAATTGCGTCTTAAAAACAACATCGTCTGTCAACTAGCGCTCATCTCAACCATAAAACCATTCTGATCCAAAAGAGCAACTACTGACCTTTAAAATCCACCCAATTGTTGCGTTTGGACGTGAGTGCAAAAGGCAAATTTTGGCACGAGCTCTTAACACCGTCGGAATTCCACCAATCAATCATAAGCAGCCAATTGCTCTCAACTTTTTTCATTGTGACGCTTCATAAGTTTTCGCGGAGACTTTGCTCGTGTCCTTACGCGACCTGACATCGTGTTTTTCAACACACGAACAAGTGATTGGACATGCCATCTCTGTTCCACTGGAAGCCGAAGAAATTGGTTGGCATTTCTGTCAAAAGACAGAAAGCAATTGAGCCGAAAGGAGTGGACGACCCTGTAAACGCAGAAGAACCTGCAGATCCAAAACCAAAACGTCTGAGTTCTGATTTGCCCTACATCGATAGATCTTCGTCGCCATCAACTGTGAATTTTCCGTTAAGGAAAAGAAGAAACAAGTGAGTTTTGTAGTTGATTGAAAAGAGCGTTTACAAAGTGAACAAAAAATTGTTTATGTTTGAAACTTTTTGACAAAAGACTTTTTTGTGTTAACCTTTTTTGCTTCTTGTTGTTTAAACAACTTTTAAAATCACTATAACGCCTTTCTAATTAATTACTTTTGTCTACAGGCCAAAATTCATCACCTCCAAAAGAAATCAAAGAAGTCGACGAAATGAGACAACACTCACCACAACGCAATCACTCACCCCAGAGACCAATTTTGCAAAATGGACATGATTATTTTCCACGCCGGCTAACCGACAATCAACAGCAACAAAAGTTGAGACAAATGGAAGCCGACTATGGGTTAGGACGTATTCAACGCAGTGTCCATTTTGATGACGAAAAAGACGAAGCAGACGGAGAACAAGAAGATGAAGAGTTTGTAAACGGAAGAGGTATACTGATTGGATTAGTGTGATTGGATCAAAGCAAACTGCTCGATTTCTCTATTTTTATTTGACCTTTTTCTTTATTCCTCAAGATCCATGTCCGTTTTGTTTTAATCGGAAACGTGCGCTCAATGTTTAATTAGAGATTGTTCAGAGGGCGCGATTTCACGTCCTCTCTGCTGGCGCAAGCAATGGATTAAAAACATTTGAGCGGTGATCATTCCGCTTGTGGGTATAAAATTTCTTTTGTCCCTTGGCGGGCTGGACCAAGCGCTTCTGCGACAATAATTTCCTCAAGATATTTTGATTAATAGATAAAAATTGTTTCGTAAGTGTTGACATTTAAAACAACCAATTGTGTTTAATTTACATGTTTCAACTTTAATTTAAGGAATTGGCGGATCACATCAACATGCTCCAATTGCCACACAAAGTAATTCAACTCCGGCCACGCCTTTGACTTCTAACCGTGAACCTTTTATTCCATCAAATCAATTCCGCAATCAATACGGAGACAGCAGGTTTGTAAACATAATTTAATCAAGTTTTATAATCACTTTAGCCGTGAAAGCCTTGGAGCACAAGGCAAACAATTGGTTGACAGCGGACCTCCACAAAATCACACATTTACAGCTCATCAATTAGACAACCAACCAGCTTATCAAAATCAAGGCAAGAATTGCATTTTACACTGTGCGACAAAAAATAAATGGAAGTTTTAGAAACGCACCACAACTATCCACCGCCTCCATACAGCTCGACTGCTTCAAATAGATTTTCTGCTCCAGCGCATCAATCTCAAGTGGACATGCCAGCAGATTTAAAACCTAGCCATCAATATCACCGGCACCCATCGCCTCAAAGTCCACTCAATGATCGGCGATTATCTGCACGCATTGGAAACGATTCACAAGATAGTTACTTTGCCGGAGACATTGTTCCCCTCGACCTCCCCGTCAACAGCAGCAGCAAGCTCTTTTTCAACGTTCTAACTCAGCTGGGTCATCAACGGCTGGAAGGTAGTTAACTTTGTTAAATAAATGATGTAAAACTTTACTTTTAGTTCTCGCGCTCAGCACATTTTAAGTCAATTAAATCAACAACATTATCCAAAAGAAAATCGTGCTCAACAACTTTTGCATCAATTGCGTGTCGATGACGGTGCTCAATCAGAAAGCGATGTCTCAACTAATGAGCCCATGTATCACGGACATACATCACGAATGTCTTTTGGACGAGTGGGCGCAGTCAACAATAATACTGGCAATTTGATGCACTCAAAAGGTCAGCAGTGTTTGAATACTTTTAAAACAAACACAATTTTTAGGCGTTGTTTATTTGGAATTCAACAAAGAAGTAAAACGCTCACATCTGCCAACTAGGCTGTGTACTTTCGAACAAATTAAAAGCCTGTTCTCTGCGATCATTTCCCAATTTGACTCTTCAGTTTTTAAACCAAGAACATGTAAAAATCTATATTGGAGACCGGCAATCTTCAATGGCAGACAACGTTCTTTTTTACGAGCTGGAAGATTTGAAGTGAGTTTTTGAAGTTTGTTCTGTGTTCTGTGTTTTTAAATTCGTGCATTTTTAGTGATGTCAAGGACCAGTCTGTTTTAAAAATTCATCAAAGTCAAGCATACAGATCTCCGCCGCCTCCGTTACGATTCACTGATCAACTTCCAACCGACTACATCAGTGAACCAGAAATTGAAGAACGCGCCAAAAGATACGCTAGTTATAAAGCTCGTCCTGCAAGTGCTCTACCTGAAACCGGATCTCGTTCAATGCAATATGCATCAAGTACAAGCAATTCTACGCCGCTTGGCATTTCAAATGGAAACAAGTTACAAAGTAATTTAACTGTTTAGCTTTTTAACTCTTTAAATGCGTTGATTTTAGTCGCCAAATCAGGACCTTTGTCGTCACATCATTTTGAAGCTTACTATGATCCTTATTATAGCGACGCATCAAGTCAAGGACCTCGATCCGGAAGCGTTACGCCAATTATTGACAAAGAAACCAGGTAAGAACGTGTTTCTTGAAGTTTTAAACAATCGATCTATTTTTAGACAAAGAGTCGAAACAATGGAACGTCAACTTGCCGGCTTGTCTACTCTTGTTCGTTCTGCCCTTGTTCAACAAGGCAACAAAGATTCAAGTCCGGACATGATGGATCTGGGCAGACGTTTATTGGAAATGCAATCAGATGCGGTGGAACGTTTCGGTCTTTCGACAGCAACCAACTCAAATTCGTCATCAATGTACGCGTTGATGAACGGAAAACAACTAGTTCAAGTCCGTCGTGGCGTTCGTGACATGCTTATTAATTTGAACGAGCTTCGCGATTTTGTTGAAATTGATAAGCAGACAAGATCAGACTTGATTCGTGATGTCTTTGCCAAGATAGCCGCTCATTTGTCCGAATATATGAAACAACAACAAGTGAATAGCGACAAAACACACGACGGAGCACTTCAACTAAAAAGCCAGTTAGATGCACAAAAAACAAAGTATGAACAGAACTTGAAGACATTAGAAGATGCAATTCAGTGAGTTTTGTTTGAAACAGAACGATTTTTCATTACTTGATTTAGACAATTAGAGCAAAAAATCGAGCATCGTCGAATGGACGTTCTTTCACGCAATCACAAACTGCGCATGGTTGAAGTTGACGGCCTTCATGGTGAATTGAGAGCCATTGATGAGCAGCACGCACAGTTACGCGATCACTATTTGAGTGTTGAAGATGAAGCATGCCGCATGATTGATCATTACAAAGAACAGATTGATCAAGAAGCAGACTTTTTGCGCAGAGAACCATCTACAATGGAGCAATGTGGAAGACGATTCCAGGTAACAGCTTTTAATATTTTGCTAATAATTACAGTACGATGTAGGCTTTGAACAATATGTTGGCAACAATGAAGAAGTTAGCTATCGTCCAAGATCCGTCCGTTTACAGTAAAAACAAAGCAGTTTTGGAGCAAGCACAGAATGGGCAGTTAAAAGTGAGTTTTAATTTATTGAATAGCAAGTGCAACAAGAGAGTTTTAGCCTGCCGACAAACTTCCGCCAAAAGTTGCACCTAAGCCAAATGGAGTTTTAGCTACAAATGGAACTTTTCATCATTCAGCTAACGGATCAAACGGTAATTTTTGTATGGGCTTTAAAATAGACAAATAGTTTTAGGCGTAGCAAATAAAAATGAGCAATTGCCTCCACTTCCTTATTCTCCACGCGTGACTAGTCCAAATCCGATCCGCTCAGTGAGTGCCACTTCAACTCCGGCAAATTCAGCAGCTATCCAGCCAAATGGACATTCAAACAATGCCACAGTTCTTGATTCTCTTTTGGATGAATTGAATCACACAGCTAGCACATTGCCAAAAGTTTTGGAAACTCCACCGCACATTCAACTAAACGGTCAACAACAAGTCTCTTTGAATGGCAGAACTGCCAGAGTCGGAACTGGTGCTCCAAATAAACAAGTAGTAGAAACGTCAGCAACTCTGACTTTAAAAGAACCTCAAGCCGGCCAAGTCAATCAAATCAATCAAGGCCAAATCAAAGTAACAAAATTTAAATATAATGAATAAAAGAACTCTGTAATCTACCTTTTAGACTGGATCCATTGCAGCTACGATTGAGAAGTATGATAACATAAACGAAGAACAGGCTTCACAGCCAGTCAAGCCATTAAACGGAGCTACTCGTATTGCGTCCACAGATCCGCGTAGACATTTTGTTACAACCGAAACAGTCAAATACAGGCCCACAAACAGCGGTCATGTTGTCTTGTCGACAGCAAATGGACGAAAATAACAAAGCTCAAACGATAAATGCTCAATAGCCATTCCAGTTTCAAAAGCATTGATACTTTTATAGCTCACAATAATCCTTAAAACTCGTTGAAATTTGTTGATTTATGTACAAAACTCGAGCCAATCTTTACGGTAGACAAAAATCATTGACCGATGTTGTTAACACAAATAAATCTATGCAACCTTGATCACCTCTTAAAAAGTCCATCATTACGATTTCATTATTAATGCACCACGATTTGTACCAAATTATCAGTCGAAGAATAAATGAATCAGCCAAATGTCGTCCGCTAAGTAAAACAAACAGCAATTATAATTATACATTTATTCTACTGCAGAAATAACAATAACAAAATCCTAACAAATAGAACATGGACATCATGCCGCCTTTTGACTCATCAGTAAACTTTCACGTGCAAGCTTTTCGTTGGCAATGAGCTCGGCTTCACATCTCTGCAGTTCACGCTTAAGCTGATTGCGCTTGAAGACTCCATAGTAGTTGACTCCGCGCGGCGAGAAATGAATCTTGAAAAGCTCAAACCCGGCTCCAACCGAGGCACTTGTGAAAAACATAGCTGGATAATTACGACTGATAAAGGCAAGAGAACGACGCACAAAGTCCATGACAATCTAAATAGAGTATATTTCAAATTGCAAAACTAGCCAAAAGCCAACCTGTTATTTGATTTTAAAACCGGCAAAATCTGCTTCAATAAGCTCTTTTTCCAATTCCTGCTGTTCTTTCTTCTGACGCGGTCTTTCGTAGATGTAGTAGAGCACTCCGTTTGTGAGGAAGTACGATGATCCAAACAAAAGGACAAAAAAGATAGTTCGGGTTGCAGCTAAAAGTATGAAATCATTAAATGTTGACCAACTTTGAACTTCCTACCTTTGTGGAGAAAGTCTTGTCTTCTGTTTGTAAGAATACGGCGGTAGAGTGGTCGGCGATCTTCTCTTGCTCTGGCTGTCCTCAGCAGGCTCAAAAACATGTAGCTGAAATCAAAAATGTTAGTACATCTATGTTAAGGAAAGCAAATAAATTTGGAATATGCACGTAATAAGTAGTTTACAATGTTTTCTTAAAACCAAAACTATCCATGTTTATTGAGAGATCGCAAAACAGATTTTAAATGAAATTCAACTCTATCAATAAACAGCAGTTATTTCTAACTCATGAGGACTATGTCAAAATCTCTCTGTGACTTGTACTTAAAAATGCTATGTAATCAAGAAAATCAAGTGGCCACAAAACTCTTCAAAAATGAAATAGACAAAATTTGCAAAAGTCTTTTGCAAGCAAATGAGTCGCAGAAAGAATTCGCTTGTTGTGGCATTGTGCGTTTGTGGAAAAGATTTTTAACAAAATTGTTTATTTTTCTATGACATGATTAATTTATAGGTCGAGCAATGACGTCTAATTGGTGCAAACAGATCTTTCTCAGTCAACTGCCAATCTATCCATGTGTTTCATTTATCGTAAATGGCAAGTTTTTTAGATTTAAAGTGATCAAATTACAAAGATTTGCAAAACTTATATCAATATCGTGTTTTTAGGATTTCGAGGCGATTCTTATTGGTCTAGCTTCTATGTCAACCGCGTAAACTACGAACTAAGCGACAAAGACCTTGAATTATTTGAGCAAGAGTTGATCAAAGTCAACGACACAATGGAAATGCCGTTTGAGGACGTCAAAGCAAGTCATTTTAAACTCTTTGCTAGTTAATTCAGCTTTTTAGATTACAATTTCGCCCAATTACAAGTTGTCGGATGAGGTCTTTGGAGTTACACTTTTTCGATATGGTGCCGACTATTTATTTCCAGTTCGAATGCTTGTCAACACAGTGAGTGAATATCGTAAGCACCTTCCAAAGATCGTCGAAGGGTATGCTAGAATTGTTGGAATTAAGAAGCTTATGTATTTTATTTAGCGCAACTAATTTTGAGTTCAACGAGCAGTGTGCAAAGTTGATCTCCGATAAAGACATTCAAGAGCTATTATTAAGCGATAGAGCCAAAAGCTTTTTGTTTCGACGTGCAGTTGCCAAATCAACATCGTAAGGCGTGAATCGAGTTTTTGTCATTAACTTTAACTTTCAGGTATCAAGCGTTTTCAATGAGATACGTAATCTGGGCTGGATGTGTTGGTGCTTGCTACTTTGCTTATGCGTTCCTGACAAAACTTATAGGACCGGTTATTCCTTTGGCAATTACGATTCCTATGACTATTGGCCTTTTTTACGTCGTGAGTAGAGCTTATGTTGCATCACAGGATTTGGAATTTGATCGGAAAGTCTACACATTGTAAGTTATTGCTTTGAGCTTCGTTTTAAGCTTTGTTGGATTTACCAGTTGAATTTACATTTATTTGTTTTTAGGGACAAAGAATACGCTCTCGGGTGCAAAGAATTTCTCGTCGCTTGCATCAAGTTTGGTCTTTTAATGAACAAGGCAGTGAAACCGGAACGTGGACGCTCATTTACAGTGGATGGTAATGCACTCGATGGCAGAGCTGCATACACAACGCGCCTTGAGCAGCTCAACGCTTATTTGGGCAAGTTGGAGTATGCTGAGAAAACAGCAAAACTCAGACAGATTGAAGAAGAAAAGAAATAGGCTTTCTTTGTTGTTTTTTGTTGATTAGTAATAAACGATTATAGGAGTTTCGCACATTTACTTAGATGTTAGAATTCGTTTTGAATACTTATGCTGTTTGCACATTTGGTTGATGTTTAAATATTATTAATTAGGTTTAGATGATATTTGGCCAGCGGCTTCTCCTCAGGCACACGTTTTGGCAACGGCGATTTTATTCATTCAAGGATGCAAACAAGTTTTTGAAGTCATATGAAAAGGAAATCACATTCTTTTTCCTAACAGTGCCGGTTGTTATTTACCCGATTGGATCACTTCTCACAAACGGCCCGTTTGTTAGCAGAACATTCAAATGGCGTTATGACGTTGAAGACAATTTGCCAGAACATTTGCAGACGTTAATTAACGAGGTTTGTGTTGAAACTTGCATCTTTTGTTTAATAGACACGCTTTTAGGAATATGCACATTTTCTCAAAAACAACAATCGTGACGCCTTGAATTCTGTTGTTAAACATCATATCCAAAATGGACTGGGTAAGTTTTTGAAGGAATCACCTGAAAGTGCAATTTTTATAGTTGATACGGATACGATTGTCAAAGGAACTATGCGTTTAAAAACTGCTGGTGCACACATTGGTCTACCGTTTTTTACTCGCTTTCAAACATATGACGAAGCTAAAGACTACTGCCGCAAGCATTTGGGAACACTAAAATTTAAGAACTCGACTGCAGTTATTGATTGGGATAGTGAAGTTGGTCAAAAACTTATTGAAACGTTTGTTTTGTCAGACAACGTAAGTAAATTGTTATTGTTTGCAATTATTTGATGATTTTTTAGGCCAAACGCTTCCTCATCTATCGAGATTTTATGACTTGTGAGAACTATCAGGCACTCGTCAATGCTCCTGTCGTTTTTGGCTCATACACAGTTTTTTCAAGCTTTTTCACCTACGTTCTTTCGAAGCATGCGGCTAAGAGTTGGAACTACTTAAAGAAGTTCTTCTTCTTTTACACTATTTTAACTGCCATGGCATTGTTTGGTGCAACTCAATATCACAAGTTTTATTAGTAAGTTGTCATGATTTTCTGATTCATCTAACGTGTTTATTTTAGCTATGCAACAAACTACTACGGAGATGAGGAGTCAGCTAAGCGTTCAGTTCAATACACAGATGGCGGCATGGAATATTATCAGAAAATGCTACAAAGACATCGGTAAGTGTGATGCCAGCCTCTCAAGTGATGTAATAATTTTTGTTTTAGATTGTTGCGTAAAGTGCTTGACAAAGGACAGGATCTGTTTACGCCTGCTGGCAATTTGAACGGCGTTGGTCTCAATTATGTTTTCCGTTATGGCAAGCTCAAAGACATGACGATTGAAAACGACGAGTTTGCTCCCGTATTCGAAGGCGATGTTTTTTAAGCTATAGGACTTTCAACTGTTGTTGAATTTGTTGTTATTTCTGGTCATGTACGTGTAATAAACAATAGGATTTATTTGCTTGGCTGTTTATAGGTTTTGACCACTTCATACTTTTTTGTTTTATGTTCGTAGATTTATTTCATTTATCTAGATGCTCTTCAATCGTCTTTTTCTTCGGCAAAAGTTATGGCGTCGACACTTTTCACTGTCTCCTGAAAGTGTTCACGCGTTTTTTAGTTCAAGGTTCGGAAGTTCTTTGTTTTTTGCGTGTACGACGCCAATTGTTATTTATCCGATTGGATCCCTTATTTTAAATGGTCCATTAATCAGCAAAACTTTCAAGTGGCGTTACGATGTTGAAGATAATTTGCCAGAACACCTACAGGCGTTAATCAATGAGGTTTGATTTGAAATGTTGTAGCTTTTCCTAAATGCCACACTTTAGGAATATGAAAAGTTTCTTCAGAATGACACCCGCACTTCTTTACGTGCCGAAGTAGAGCATTATCTCCAAAATGGAATGGGTAAGCCTTTTATTGCGATACTCATTTGATATACTGTTTAGTCGACACCGACAGTATTATTAGAGGATTTCCAAGTTTGTTCGTTGGCGGTGCTCGCATTGCTTTACCATTTTTCGCTCAATTCAAGTCTTACGATGAAGCCAAGGAATATTGTCGCAAGCATTTGGGAACACTAAAGCTGAAGAACTCAAGCGCGGTTATTGATTGGGACAGCGGAGTTGGTCAAAAGCTCATCGAGACATTTATTTTGTCAGACAATGTAAGTTGTTTTGAGATGTTTACAGTGATGATTTAGATTTTAGGCCAAGCGCTTTCTCATCTATCGCGATTTTGTGAGCAGCAAACGGACTCAAGAGCTGACTAACACTTTTATCAACACATTTGGCTATTTTACAGGTTTCACTATTTTTTGGAATGCACTATTTGCGTACACGCACAAAGGTAATGATGCTGCCGTTCTAAGAGTTGTCATTATCATCAACTTTTTGATATTGTTCGCATTGCTCTACCGAAAATACCGATTGTAAGTATTTACACATGTTTTAAGCTAATAAGCGTTTAATTTTAGTTATCAAAATGCATACGACGCTGATGAAGAGGCGGGCCACTGCTCGAAAAATTACGCACAAGGAGGCGTGGAATACTACCAGAAAATGTTACAGCGAAATCGGTAATGCGTTTATTCTCTAGGCAATGACTCATGATTCTAATCTGATTTCAGAATATTGCGTGGAGTTCTCGACAATGGAATGGATTTGTTTACTGCAGAAGGCAATCTGACGCACAGAATTGGATCTGAATATTTCCCATCTTATGACATTCACTACGAAAAGCTCAAGGGAATGACTACCGAAGACGACGATTTTTGAAGTGTCATTCACAAGCTTGATCATGAGGTTGGAAAATCGACGAGCAAATTAGGTTGTTATAAATTGTCGTTTAAAGCTTCTGTTGTTATGAATAAAATAATTAATAAACTCGCCTAGTATTTAAGTGTTTATCAGTGGGTTTTGACCCGTTGGCTACTTATTGTTTTTATGCACTTCGCAACTTTTAATCAGATCAAATATGAACGCTCTTTCTTGCGCACTCTATTTAAACAAACAAAGCAATAAGTGATTTGCGTGAATTAGTGTTTGCTTGAAAGCATTGTTTCGATGTTTCTGCACTGCTTTCTTATCTTTTTGATATAAATTTATAAGTGGTAAATTAAATGGCAAGTTGCTTATCATTTGTTAGCTTCTTGTGCTTATTTGAGTTCGTGGGAATTTTTGACTGTTGCTTCCTTTATGCGAAAATGAAGATGCCGGGTGCAACGTGTTTTTGAACGAGTGTACCGAATAAATCAAACTTGTACCGGTTTGCGGTGTAAAATGTACTTATTTTTGATCGGCGTGCATAAACTTGATCTGTCAGTTGGAAGGGTTTTTGATAAATGTGCATAGACAGGCGGGAGCAAAAATGTTTCAATTTTTCGCGTGTGGAATTTGATTAAAGAATTGTCGTGTTCACATTTACAAAGCTTTTTAAATGTTTTAAATGTTTTAGAGCCATCGATTGCTCTTCAAAGGCTGTGCCGAAATGGGTGACGCAGTAGTTGGTCTAATAGCATGTGGCGTCTCATCTCTCTTTTTCGGCAGTATGTTTGTTCCGGTTCGGAGGTACAAACCTGGAGACGGTACTTAATTTAAACTTATTTGAAATAACGTAATTGTTTAGGCATAGTTATGCAATTTATAATGTGTTCAATCATTTTTACAATGGGACTGATTGTATTCTTTGTTCGTGGACTGCCTCAATTTCAACCATGGGCAATGTAATTAGTTTTTTTAAACAAATTATGACTGCTTATTTACAGGCTTGGCGGATTGGGTTGGTGTGTTGGAAACTTAACGGCGATGCCCATTATTGATGCAATTGGCCTCGGACTTGGAGTTCTGATTTGGGGCTCTGTCAATTGCTGTGTCGGCTGGGCAGTTGGAAGATATGGACTGTTTGGTACGAATGCAAATGTGCCTTCAAGTGAAATAATGAATTATGCCGGGTTGGCTTGCGTAATAATCGGGTAAGCAAGTCGTCTTTTAACAGAATAAACTCAAAAACTTCAGCGGCATTCTATTTTCACAAGTAAAAGCAAACACTGCACGACCGCCTGCCCCGAGTATCGTAAAAGAAGAAGATGAAGATGAGTCTCCAAATCAGCCTACTTCTGTTGTTGTTGCTCAAACCGAAGCAGAACAACATTTATTGTCGAGCGAACAACAAGCTGCGAATTCTCCACAGTTGCCCACCGATCAAATTGAATCAGTGCCGGATGCAGTGGCAACAGAACCAGTTCAAACACAATCAACATCGAACCAAAAAATTGATGCAAGTTTTAAAAGCATTAACAATCTTTAAATCACTCGTTTCAGTGGAACTGGCTTATCATTAATTGCCGGTTTTTGCTACGGAACTACATTTGTTCCCGCAATCCACATTCAAGATAATCCAGACAAATTTCCCGGTGCATCCAAGAACGGCGTTGACTATGTGTTTTCCCACTTTACTGGAATCTATTTGACTTCTATTGTTGTTCTCATTGGATACTTGGCTGTGAAACGCAATCGACCTTACATAGATCCGCAAATTTTTGGCCCGTCTTTGTTGGCTGGTTTGATGTGGGCGATCGCTCAAATGTCTTGGTTAGTTTCTAAAGCTATTAAACGTCAAACAATACTTTCTAGGTTTGTCGCCAACGACAGTCTTTCTCAAGCAGTCACGTTTCCAAGTATGTTTTGTAATTAAAACATTTCTGAACTTATTACAAACAAATTTAGTCAATGCAATGGTTCCCGGAGTTGTTGCCACGCTGTGGAGCGTGTTTTTCTTCAAAGAAATCACTGGCAAACGCAATATGCAATTACTTGGTGTAGCCGTTGGAATCACATTGCTGGGCGCGGCACTTGTTGGATTTTCAAAATGAAAGATTTAGATAGTTTTTAGCAAATAAGCAATACTCAAAATAGGCTAAATAAATCAATAAGAAACTTTCACTTAACTCAACCCGTTTATGTTTTGTCGTCCCTGTTAACTCGATTAATTAATTGATTGCTTTCCTCGTTATCCTTAGTTCAGGTATCTACGCAGTCACTATAACATATTTTAAAGAATATTTGCCAGGTAATTTCCTAAATCCGTCTACTTGTTGTTCAAAAACATATCACAAGCCTATCATTTGCTTCTAATCTGTAACGCAACTCACATCTGCAATCAAGTAAAATAATTGAATAAAGCTAATAAACAATAGCCAAAGTTTGTCCAATCGATTTATTTAAAGAGTTAAGCACACTGACAACCATTAAATCGAATATAAGCGGAAAAGATCACCCGTTAGATTGGAATCACCTTTGAACTGATCAGAAGACATGTCGTTGAACCTGATCTTTTCCGTAAACTTTGTGATCATCCGGCACTGGTCTTGCTTCATAGTTGGCAATTGCTATTCGTTCACGGTAGTCATGTTGATAGGAACCTCGCAAGCCAATATAGTAGATTCGTGTCTGATCGTCGCCAAAGTTTGTCGGGAAGTAAAGCGTCAAGCAATGGACATTTGAGAACTTAGAACTTGCCAGCGGATAGTCAACCTTCGCTTCAGTGTCCTGTTTCAATTCCATTTCTTGATCGGGCTTTCCTTGCGTAACATCTTCAAATGACATCTAAACGAGGCAAACATTATCTGACAATGAAGTTTCAAGCACTTACATTTTCTCGATCTTTAAAGATACGCAATCTTCCTGGGTGCATCTCTCCATCTTCTCCAATCAATGTAATTCCAGTGATTTTTACATGGCCAGTGAAACGGAATGTTGAAAAGCAGCTCTTGGTCAACATCGCTGGTTACGGATTTTGTTCTAAACACAGAAAGTGATTGAAATTGTCTTTACATCAAATAAGCTTACTTGTCCATTCGTTGATTCCAAACCTTGAAAACATCAACTCCAGTGCCTTCGATTTCCTCATTCAAAACATTGACCTTGTCTTTGTCAATGAATGTGCACATAGTGTATTGTTGGTTTTCATTGCCATAGTCAAAGGTTTGGGCTTCTGATCCACAACCACCATGGTTATGTGAATGACCGTGATCGCACATGTTTGTTGATAGAAATGACTAAAAATGTTCGAAACTAAACAAAAATCATCAACGTTAGAAAAGAAGAGAAAACTCATGAGTCAACTGTTGTTCGTTTGTAAGAACTTCACAATCTTGTTTTTGAATACTTTTGAAGAAACACGACAATTTGCAGTTAATGTCACAAATAATAATTTGTTTATTCAGTTTAAGTACAAACACCAAAATGGACAAATAATTGAATAGAAATCCCGTTAAAAGAGTCGCGATTGGACATTGCAGCGGCGGCAAATGAATGCTGATTGCGTGAGGCGCTTTAAATAAATATATCATTTGGAGGACGACGGAGAAAATAAATAAGACTACTTTTGTTAATTAAATGGACAAAGTTTTTGGAAACGACTAGTTTTTAACTCAACAACACTTGAAGACTGTCATAGATTATTGTACAATTTGAGAAACGAGAAACAAGCGTATAAGCAATAAAATGCGTGTTGTGGCAATTTCGGACACTTAGATTTAGTTTCAAACGTTATTAGAGTAGTTGAAGGTATAAATTAGCGTTTTAAAATGTGACAAGTTAGCTAATTAAAATTGGCAGCTTTTCCCGATAGAAAATGGTCGGTCATGAGATTATCACTTTTGAATGATGCTCAAGTTGTCGCTCAGCCGACAAGCTTCTTTTTAGTTTGCCCTTTTCCATGGCTTGTCTGTCTTCGTAAGCAATGTTGAGAGCCTAAAAGTTAAATGAATTGAATAAACAAAAATGCTATTTAAAAACTCGCCTCTAATTTTCGTGCTCTTTCTTTACTCAACGGTCTTTGTGCCATGTACAAATCATTAGTTTTGGACAATGTTCTCAGTTCGTAATAGTATTTAGCATAAACAGATCCGGGAACATTTATATTGAATTCAAGACACTCGAGAAATTGTCTTTCTAGCTCGTTCCTTAAAGTTGATTTCAATTATGTTTGTCAACACTTGCTTTTAAACTTACATGTCGTCAACGTTTGTGTCGTGCAATATTTGACAATAATCAACATTCCACACTGCTTGATCGTCCCACACTTTTGATGCCAGCATTATAGCGCCCAAAACTATTCGACGCCAATTGGACGGACACAAATCAATCTCGGCATAATTCAGCAAACGTTCAATGTAAACTAATGTAATAATTGCGCATTCAGCTGTTAATTGAGCGGCCTAGAAAATTTAGTCAAGTTTAAACCGGTCGTTTAACAAACCTGGAAAAGAGCACGAATGAATCGGTAGATTGTTCTGTGATCAGGATCGTGAATTTCCAATGGATTTGATTCGGGCTAGAAATGGCATGTAACTTTTAAACAACTTAAACAAACTAACCAAAATGGGATGAAGTCTTTCTTCAAAGATTCTCCATCAATCTTTCGTGACCTCGATTGTTTCGATTTGCAATGTGGTAGTAGACGGCTAAACAAACATGAAAACTACTTAAAGTTGTTTAAGTAACGCATACCCAGCGACAAACACATAACTGTATGTTTTAAATGAGGTTGGGAGATGGTAGAATCGTCCAAATAAATTGTTGAGCAAGAATTCCATCTCTTTAAGCCCACTCGACGATCATTCAACTCATCCAACACGTACATCGAGTTGCGGTTAGATTTTACTAAATGCACAAAAGTGTTGAAAGTGGTGAATCGCATTTTAAAGCTTACATTTCAACTGACTTTGACTTCGCTCCATAAACTAAAAGCAAACATTAAACTCAAAATAAAAGATATTGTTTTTACTGTCGGCTGAGCAGTTGGATGTGTTGATGGATCTTCGTCTGTTTCTGAAAAGAATTGCAACGTTAAACTGTTAAACATTAGTATGTTTACCGTCTGGGAGCTCACGTTCTGAAATGTGTGGTAAGAAGTTTACAGACACATCTCTTCCTTGAGGTGTTTGTCTCGTTGTCTAAAAAGAAACAAATTTACAACTTTAACACTTAATTGGCGGAATTACTCTTAGATCCGTGAATATTTTGCCGATTTTCTGCGGTCTATGCTTGGGCTTGAAGCAGCACATGAGATTGCCCATTTTGTAAATAATCTAAGAGGTTGGGCCGCCCTCCGTCACCCGTTAATTAGATTGATGGAGATGTTGTGGTAAAAATATTGCAAGTAATCAACTTGTTGAATGAGTATGGTCAAATTGATGCAAACCTGAAAACATAGTTCGTTTAATTGATTCAAATAACTAGAAGGGAAATAAGTGTGCCAACAAAAACATCAAACGTTTGGCCTACTTTTTAAAGCGATTAAACAAATTAAATTCTATTAAACGAAAGCCCTCAACAGGTCGTCTCAGAATCCCTTCAATGTAAGCACGCACAGGATCGTCATTCATTCAAAACCACCAATTAAACAAAAGCCAAAAGCGGGGCGGCTAATCGCAAGCCTTTTCATCTGGGCGAACACTTGACCATCCGGCTCCCCAATGCTCTCTTTCAATGCGGTCCCGCACAAATCGAATAACTTCGACTGACCAACGTTGTTGGGCGCTCTTCTTTGGCGGCACTTTCTTTTCCACTGGACGGCAAATGTTCCGTGTTTTTCGGAGAGTTTAAAAGCAACGGCAAAAGAGTGCGTGCTTGTAAAGAAGTGTGCTGAAACTCTTAGTTGTTTGAACTTTTAATTAGGTTTGACCGGATACCATTACTGTTGAAATCTTCTTATTAATTCGAACAATCAAATAAACTTTGTCTTTTGAAAGAAAAAGCTTTTTAAAAAGTTGCTTTAGCGTTTTGTCAATTTCAATTAAGTTTCCAGACCAAATGCTCGCTAATAAAATGTGTTTATTGCTTAAAGCGTAAAAACACTCCGTAAATAAAAGTCTACAATTTGTCTATAAATTAGTCGTAAACAAGGCGGTAAGTGTATTTGCGTTGGCGCATACAGGCAATCAGAAATGATATCAATTACTTTGTAGATAAATATGCATAAACTGGGAGAGCTGAAGTGAGGAAAGCTTAAAATCCTAACACATTAGACGCTTTCTCAAAATTACAACATCATTTGTGAGTAAATTACCCATATTCAATTAAAACGGGTTGGCATCACGATTAACAATAAATTAAGACACAAGAAAAACCGTAGAATGAAAGTTATGTACAACGCTTAGACAAAGTGCGCCAAACTAACGCATCATAAACAGAAACATGAAGATTAAACAGCCCGTAATAACGCATGCAAGAACAATGGAGTCTTTGCGTTTCTTGAATTGGATCTTCTTCATTACACTCCCGATCATTGGGTACTTCTTGCTCAACTGATGCAACTGTTTGTTAACGTTGGACATAACTCCGCGTTGATGGCTCAAATTTTCTTTGACGCCCATTGCAATACTAAATTGAATAGTTTGAGATCTAACACAATTTTATACTTACCTGATTTGGTCATCCAATAAACGATCACAACTGCCAATTCGGTCGTTTTCACGCAATAAATAATCAGATGATCGAGCTCGATTGTTGAGTGCTGGTGATTCTTGAACCGCTGACGCGGAATTTCCAGCCAAAAGCTCGGCTCTAAAATGAAGTTGAATAAGGTTGAATATGATTTGTTTGTTTACCTTTTCAACTGGTCTGAAATATTGCCTTGTGATCGACTGAATTCACCACAATAGGAACGAAATATTTCACGATGCCGAAGATAAAGCGAACGCATTGACTGGTCATAAACGCCTCCTCTTTCGTATTCACTCAAATATGCAGCCATTTGTTCATTGACGGTCATGAGACGAGAAAGTCGAGTATCTAAGTCGCCACATATTTTGTCAAAAGTTTGCCGTTGAGTTGTGATTTGAGAAGCAGTTTGATTTGTGAGGCCTAAATATGACAATAATCTCAACATTTTGCAGATGAACAAACCTCCAGAAGGTAAAAATGTGTTAACTTTGGCCAACAATTCGTCAATCTCACGCTCCAAAACAGTTGCGTTTGATTTGAGGTCTAAGAGTTTCGGAGATTTAATACAAACATTAAATATTACTCACCTGTCCACGATACTGCCATTTCTATATTGCAAATATGCAGACGATGTGGCCAGTTCGTTGATTGAGATTCGCAATAATTACAAAAATGCTCGGTTGAGAGCTTTAAGTGCCTAAAAACAAACAAGCTTTTAAAATTCAAATCAGCATGTGATCAAAACAATGTTGACTCATTTGAGAGATTGAAACAAAATCAAACAGTTTTTCTTTGAATGTCAACATTTATTCAACGACCAAAATACTCTCACAACTTACTCTCTAAAATCCAACAATAGATAACAGAAATCCACTCGACAACACACGTAAAAAGTAACTAACCGACTCTCAACAACTAAACCACGTCGGAAACAAAACGGCGAAAAACAGACTTTCACAATTGATTTCCCGATGTTAACTGATTTTGCGCATTGTGGTGGCATTTGGAGAAGAGTTTTCGGGTCGGTTAATTGCACACACCAAGTATCAGTTCGGCTGTTCTTTCGGGCGTGATCCCTCTTCACTGCTTTTAACTTTTATCATCATTCTTTTTTCGGCAGAGAGGAACGAGTTTTTTGGACTGATTGGCGTGGATTTTAAATTATGTTGATGTTTTTCAATGTTTCTGTGTTGTTTCCGGCGATTAAAACGAAGAATATTTAGAACTTTAAAACCAATTGCTTAGATGGACATATCCGACAATGCTGCTACAACAGAAACTCCGGCACAAAGGCCGACACTTGGCAGAGGCCCTTTCTATCCTCGAAAGTCCGAGTTCGGTGATTACTGGCCAAGAATCGAGACCATTTTGCAGAAGGTAATGACTTCAAAAGCATGCACCAGCAAAGAATGGGACGACAGCTTTTTTGTAAGTAACTTATACTAACTTGTATTCTGTTTTCAAATCTCAATTAAACACAAACAACATTTTTAGTGATGTTTACACATTGTGCACATCTTCCCACAACAATACTGCTCAATTATATGCGTCTTTGGCCAAGTTCTTCATTGATTTTGTGGGCAATATCCGACAAGTAAGAAAGAAGTGATGTTCAAAGTAAACAATTCAAACTTTTAGCAACTAGAACCGCTTGAAGCAACCGAGTTGATTGAAACTTATGCTTCTTGTTGGCAAAGTTACAACGCCGGTGTTTATCACATTCACGAGTTGTGTGGCTTTCTAAACAAAATGATGAGACGAGACTTTGCATGGAAGTTGTTTTGCCAGAATTATGAAGAAATAGCAAAACAGTTGGGAGACAACAATAATCATGTGCTGGCGGTAAGAAGTTTACACTCAAATCTTTAAAAACACTTGTTTTAGGTCTCACGAGTTGTGTGGCAAAAATACTTACTTCTACCGTTACGCGAAAAGCTGTACGTTGTCATTTGGAATGAGTTTTCAAACTTCAGGAATGCAAACTACACTGTTATTCCGCCAATGAGTGTTCGCCACTCACTTGAATCTTTTATTGACGTATGCTTTCCATCCGATCCAAGAACGTGCAACTTTGATGCATTCAATTGAAAGTGGAACATACTTGCAAAACAGAACGCCGTCTCCGGAACGATTACAGGTTAGAAAACTTTATTAGACCTCTTTTTACATTAAACGTTTAGTTTTACGAAGACTTCTTTGAAAATCAATTTCTCGAAGACACGGAGAACTACTTTAAAAACTCCGCGGTTGTTCACGATCACTCCCAATCTATGTACGAAAAAATGGCTAAGTCGGCCTCAATACTTGACAAGTGAAGAACGCTTCTGTAAAATGATGCTGTTCTTGCCCACTGTAGAAAAGACATTGAAGTCGTTGCGTGTTCTTTTTGTTCTGGGCCCAATGGAAAGTTTCAAAGGTGTTTTGCCGGAATATGTGCAAAAAGAAATGAAACCAGGTAAACATATTTAACACACAAACATTTGAACAGTCCAACTTTAGAGCTCAACTTGGCCTTTAAATTGCTCAGCCCGTTTAAAGAACAAGGCTTTTGCTATTTAATTCAAGAGTACGAAACTCATGTTGCAAAAACATTGGGTGTTCAACTTGAGTCAGCTAGTTTAACTCCAGCGTCTTTTGTTGAAATCGTCTGCAATCGACATCATTACTTCCAACAATTTGCTAACGAAGTTTTTGAAGGTTCTCAAGACTTAAACGATGGCTATCGACGAGTAAGATGAAAACAGTTGATTGAATGTTTTTTAAATTTAGGCAGTTGAATCAGTTATTAACAACATCAAAAAGCAAGAGCCATTTTACGCCGCCAAGATGATTGCTCGCCACATGGACTTATTACTGAAAAGATCGACACGCAACAAAGTTAGCGACGATTTAGAAGAAAGAATGGACGATGCAATTACGGTTTTCCGATTCATCAAAGACAAAGACACGTTTTTGAAGGTACTTTTTGATCAAAAGAGCTAGTTGTTTTAATCAATTTTGTTTTTAGATCTATCAACGTCTTTTCTCTACTCGTCTGCTCAGCAAGCTATTCTGTTCTCTTCAAATGGAATCGTTGATGATTGAGAAGTTAAAGGCTGCATGTGGCAATGATTACACGAACAAGTTGGTTAGGATGTATACTGATTACGAAAACAGTCGTCAATTGACTGAAACGTTCCAACAGGTTTGTTTGCAAATCGTTTTTCATTTAAGCGTTATTTAATTGAATACTTTAGAGCAAATCATGCACCTGTTCAAGTCACGGCGAAGATGAGATCACAGTTATTCAAACTTGTGCTTGGCCGGTCACAAGCTCGCGTGAAGATTCAAATTTGATCAGCTTCAAGGTTCCGTCGCCACTGAACACACTTACGCAATGTTTCAAGCAATTCTACGAAGCAAAGCACAATGGACGAGTTTTGAACTACGCATATCATGTCAGTACAGGTTTGTTTAATGTATAGGTATTACTTAAAGCTTTATTTTTAGCTGATCTTGTAGTGAATATTGGATCTCGCTCATCAATTGTTACAATGACTGTTCCACAGGCTGTTATTTTGCTTGCTTACATGTCAGAAGATTCCTTAACAATTGGACAGTTGGCTGAAGATTCGGGCCTCACCTTTTGAATATGTTTGCAGTTGCTTGCGTGCTCTTCTCGACTTCAAAATTCTGAAAACACAAACAGCAAATGTGAGTGCTATTCAAGTTCACATTCGATTAATTTTGCAAAACCTTTTAGAGAGATTTCTATACACCGGAGACGCAACGTTTCGATTAATCTGGAATTTGTTACAACACGGTCAAGAATGCATCTTCAACCACCAGCCGTTGTTTCTAGAACACAAGAGTCGTCCAATATTGTTCCAACGCCGCAAGAAACTACTCAGGATCGAAAATCCGTGGTTGAATGTGCCGTTGTGCGTGCCATGAAAACACGAAAGGTTTTGAAACATCAACAACTAGTCGAATTCATATTAAACGTCACAAAGAATCGTTTCGTTCCATCAAATCAACTCATAAAGATGTGCATTGAAAGCTTAATTGACAAGCATTTTATTAATCGGGCCGGAGTAGACTGCTACGAGTATTTGGCTTAAACCGTCAGTTAAAAGTTCTTTCACCTAACTAATCCCGCAAATAGAGATACTTGTCCCTGTGCCTCTCTTTTACTCAAAAATCTGTGACTTCTTGATTGTATTCTTGTGTACAAACACCGATTATAAAATAAACTTATTCGAAAGCTTCATGTTTATTCAACTATTAAGTATTACAAAGTGCAGTAAAATTACTGCATTCAGAACAGAAGAAAATAAATACTACTAAAGTTGACGAGACTTTTCTTTTGAGATTTCTGCGGATCAGTTAAATCTAAAAATGATGCAATAAACTGTCAAAACTATTTAAAGTTCAACAAAAAAGCCTAATTAACAAAGACTTTCAATAAAAGAACAACTAGTACATACAAACAAATTGTTATCGAGAAGCTTTACTTGTCTTCCGGCCCCGTCAAAGTGAAGGCAATCCGTTTTGGTGAAGCAGTCATTGAACGTGGAGGCGCCGATGAAGGAGTTTGAACACGACGATAAGGTTCTGTTACGGTTCCAGAAGTTTCGGCTTCAATTGGAAGACATATGGGTTGGTCAGTGTCTGTTTTTGTCAACTGGGCGATCAGTTGATCGAAGCGATTGTTCATTACGTTTCTCATTTGCTGAATAGCTTCAAAAGCCGCGTTTTGTTGTGTTGGAATGCTAAAGTGAGTGTAATTAAATGGTTCAACCGAGTACAAATTACTTTTCAAATCCACCAGCAGCCGGATTTAATGGAGGCGGCACGGACTTTTGTGTAATAACTCTTGATTTTGTCACAGTAACCGAAACAGCTTCAGCCCCAACCAACGGACTTGTTGGTGTTTCTCCAATGCTTTCTCTTCGAAATTGTTGAGCACGAGTTGAAGGTTTCGGAGAATCAACATCCAATGGACTCGACGGAATTGTAGGAGACAAATTAATAGCCGTAAATAATGAATGCTGACTTCTATAAAATGGATATGTGACATTTAAATCAAATATTTTAATTTAACCTGGCGTCCGCATCTGAGTCATCAAAGTAATCATCTGTCTCTTCGGCAACACTTGCGCGCTGTCGTGTTGAGAGTGATCTGTTCAAAGCAGTTGGAGGCCCGAAAATTCTCGTCGACATGCTCATTGTTCTCATTATATCTTTCTTGACGGCATCGATATGGCTGAACTTGACCGAACTATCTCTTTGCGACGGTCATCTCGAAGCTCATATCTAAAAACATCAATGTGAATTCAAATTATTTAAAAGAGCTCACCTCAAACTTGATATATCTTGTTTAATCTCCAACAAATCATCCTCATTCACTCCGTCCATCTTCATGTCTTTCTTTGTCTAAAATGTCAAAGGATGTTTAAAATCAGCACATATTTAAAAGCTCACTTGATGAATAAATCTTGAAACTAGTCTTTGAATTATGTCCATGTAAGTTAACGGCTTTTTGGCTTGAGGTTCTCCATCTGGCGTGTGATTCTTTTCTAGTTCTTTTGTTTTTCGACTGTAGCCGGGACGCTGAAATTTAAGAAGTAAGTGATTGTTTGAACACTAAATTTTACTCTGATTGTTGCTCGACTTCTGTTCTTTTGATAATGATAACGTCCGCATAGCCACTTAATGGTGTTAACAATTGCACACAGCGTATAGTAAACGGCTTTTGGAGTGAGGATTATATTGAATGGAGGCGGTAAACTAAAAGAGAACACTTATACTTTCGGCACTCATTTAAACGTTACCTTGATCCCTCGTCAAAATGAGCCATCCATAACTTTGTTCGATGGAATTTCCACTCCAAATCAGCATGATCATTAATTGTTTGGAAGCTGTGGCTCATCATTGCAATCAGCATGTTCAGCAAAACAATAATTGACGTGATGTGGTACATAATGAACATTCCTTGTCCAACAAACTGAGTAAAGTCGTGTTCTTCAGCAACATCAGTGTCTTCTACTTTAGTGATGGAGAAAAATGACCAAAGCAGCGTCATATAACTGTTCCCGACAGAAGAAAACACATTAGGAACAATTACACAATTATCAGGCGTTAAACAAACAGGCTGATTGGCTTCGTAATACCTTTAAAGCGAAACATTTAATAGTCAAAGTTCTTCTAAAGCTTACCAATATAATTGTGCCAAACCGATTGCAAACGACGTGATAATTAAAGCAAAGATGAAACAGAACTTTGCCACATCAACCAACATGCAACCTAGTGAGATTTGTAAAGGACCGAGGTAAGGTGAAATTTGGAAGAGATAGATGATTCTGGCAAAGCTCAACACGTTGCCGACAGCAAACAAAGCTTCTGCCACTAACATCGGTTCATAGGCATGCCAATAAGTTCGAATGATGTGGCGTTGAATGTGATTATCGTCGTTGTTGTAGACATAAACAATGTAGGCGCTTATTCTAAACGACTAAATTGATACAGTAGTATGTAAACTCCGTACCTCAACGAAATTGTGCACAAATACAGACACATCATTAGAAAATCGAGCCAATTCCACCACTGGGCAATGTACCTCACAAAACCTTCTTCCCAAAGTTGTTTGATTTCAGACCAAAGCATTCCTTAAATGATTAAGTTGAACATTTGTTTTAACAAGTTGTTTGAACGAGTTTTAAAAACTCACCCAAGACCCACAAAACAACTAAAGTTTCAATTATTGTTGGCGGTGCACCTCGATCCGAAGCTCTTGAGTTTTCATTCTTCTCTATTTGATACGACTCAACCGTGCACATTGTTAGAAGAATAAGAAAACAGCCAAAAGAAGTGCTGTAGTAGAGAAACTTTCATGAACGGCGAACGAACTATTCGACCTATCCTGCTTTTTGGCATCTAGAAAGTTTACAGGTAAGAAAACATGTTTAAAATCAACACATACCACAATGTAGCAAATTGCCAAAATAGGCCACAACAAAATCAAGATAGCATAAACAACAAAATTCCAATTAGAGTCGCGTTGCTGCTTTATTGGAATGCCTTCGAACCAAATCTGAAAACAACAACAATTCAACAGGTCTTTAAAAATTAAGGTTACTTACGGAAGTTAATAGTTGCTGACAATGAGGATGACTTACGAACTGTAAAGTGAAAAGGAATAGTTTTTAACAAGCAATTAAAAGCAAACCATCTTTTGTTCATATTTGATAGCCAGCTTTAAACGCGATAAGCTCAACTTGGACGCCCAAACTTCAATGTTTTCGTCATTTGCGTTGTTTTCTTTGTTCAAAATTGCAATAACTTCTTCTGTTGATCGGCACTGATTTAAAAGATCACAAGCAAATGCTTTGCACTGCTGAAATTCAAAAAGGCTAACTTTTTAAAGTAAACTAATATTACCTCTGACAATTGCAAGTAAATATCTTTGAACTCGTTTTCCAAACGTGCTAAGTTCTGTAAGTCCCAGGATAAGCGAAACGCTGCAAGGAATTGGATCCGAACTAGTTAGAGATATCCAGGCGGGGGATGCTAATGCTCTGTACGTATTTATGCGCTTTAGAGGAATGGTAAAGCGAATCGTTTAGACGTTCACGATCACATATCTAAAACTTGTCTATTAAAGTTGTCGTCACAATTCGTTTAATTACTTCGCAAATGCAGGAATGTTTATGAGGCTTCTCAATTGTGGCATCTTTTCGCAACAACATTTGCAGAATTTCAAATCGATTCAAGTGTGCGGCCAACATTATCGGTGATACGTCACTGAAAGTGAGAATTGTTATTTGTATACAAATGTGAAAGAACCTTGAATACTCGGAAATAGCCATCTCGTTTGGATCTAGTGCATTTGACCAACCGTCTCCGAGCATGTCTTTCGTTATACTGGGATGATTGATTAAAATTTCGACAAGTCTAAATGATCTGCGTGGCTTTTAACTGTAAAAGCTGATATTACCTGTATACTCCTTCTCTTATTGCGCACAGCAAAGCATTTCCTATTTGAATTCCATCTTGTTGCAGTAATAACTCGACAATTTCAATATTTTCATTATCGACTGCAATTTCAATAGCCGTTCGTCCCATTGAATCCAAACAGTTGATGTTCAGCGGAACGTTTTTCTGCAAACAAACAAAGTTTTAATGAGTTTTGTCGAAAGCAAACAATTTGATAAGTTTTTGAAACAAACCTGACTCAAACAAGACATTAATGTTGGACGGTCTCCATTCTCTGCTGCTTCCAAAAATCTAAACCACAATTTAAGTAACGTCAATTAAGGTTTTAAATGCAAACACTCACTTTCTTTCTTGTGGTGTCTCGTGAGTGCGGACTAAAATGATTATTGAATATGTTGAATGTGTTAAATTGACTCACAGCTAAAAGCAGGCGCTCCAGCTAGTGTTCTGTTTCTTGACATGTTAGGGCGCTGGTGGGCGGTTGGTCTTTGCGGTCTACGAGGGCTTTGGAGACGGTCCTTGACGCCCAAAACCAGACGGCGTTGTAGGCAACGTGCTCTTAGTCAAAACAGAACCTAAAACAAAGCATTGATTTGCAATATGCGGACATTAACAACTTACCCGATCGTCGAGTAGTCATTTTTAAACAACTTCACCAATCAAACAGTTCAAATTAAATCAAAAGTGACCAAGTTTGTGAACGTATTCAATTTACATGTTCGTTCTAAACAAGAAGCGTTGTTTATTAGAAAGTATTTAAAACGCGTTTTATAAGCTCGAAAACATTTCTTTGAAACGAACGCAGATGAGAAATGTTTGTGTTTGCGTAAAAAATACAAAACAAACAAACATTAGCATTTTCGAAGCTTGAGAACAAAAGTTTATTTAATTCACACTGAAGCGTCTTTTTCTAGCTTCTGTAAAAGAATCAAAAGAATACTTCATAAACTTCATAGATTTTTTGTTTGCCAAGTCTAAAAATGTCTCTTTCTTTATTCAATTTTTACCGCCGAACTTCCTGTCTAATTGAAAAGAGTTTCCCTCAAGTGCCCGAAGGTCTAAAAGAACACGAAACACCTAAAAAGTGTGTGTAAATTGGATTTTGAGTTCAAAAAGGAACATCATTTAAACAAATTGGTTCGGAAGCTTTCTGACAAAGAGTCTGGTTTGAGAGAGCGGAAGAAAAACAAACACAATTGAGTTTTGTTATTTTTGAGTGGGTAAAATCATATTTAAAAGGACAACAAGTTCTGGAAAAACAAAATTACAAAACCTGTAAAACGCAAAAACATAAAAAGCCACAGACTAGGGAAACGAGCGCAAAAGGTGCGGATGAGTTGACTGAAAATTGGATTTTAGAAAGTGTCGTCGTTGAAGAGTGTGGGATTGGAACTCAAGTGAGCACGGAGGAATTTGAATTGAATCGTCTTGGCCACTTGTCATCTACGGCGCTTCAAAAAATGCAACCGATTCGTCGACGTCAAATTTTCAACTTAAAAACCAAAATAACTTTAAACAAACATTACAACTTTTAAATATCACAAACACGTTTTTAAAAAGCAATAACTTCCCTAACAGTTAATTAAATTTAAATTTCAAGAAACTTCAAAAAAGATCCATGAACTTCGGACAAAGAAGACATCAAACGTCAACGAGGTGAACTCCGCCCGATAAAATAGCGGAATGTCTAAGAACAGAGGCGGGAAATCGAATTAAAGTGGATTTTGAGTAGGTCTCAGAGTCGCCAAAAAGAGCGGTCATAAATCCTGCTCGTTAACAGCCCTCTTCCGCGACATGATTGTGACTCATTTTTCGTGTTAAACGCCATAGAAGTTAGTTTAAAACGATTAAAATGATTGAATGCGTAAAAGTGATTTAAAGCATAAGTTGAAATGATGTTTGATTGAACGAGTAAAAGTTTAAAGCATAAGTTGAAATGTTCAAAACAAAACAATCTCTAATTTCTATACGATTTAGCCGAAACCCCAATTTAATTCAGAACTCACTCTTGGACAACCACAAAAACACATGCTTGTTTTTGTCCCAAACAAAAAAGGCCAAGTCCGCAAAAATACACACCCAGGCGACAAATAAAGTTTTATGGCCGATTAATGGCGTTCCTCTTTGCACGGAAATCTTTTTGTCTTTTTCATTTTGGCGACAACTATCACTTTTGAGTTGTTTTTTCACGTTTTGATGGACTTTAAAAGTTTTGATTTATGTTTGTGTGGCCTGCGTAGAAACATGTGTTTTTGATTATCAGTTCAAAATATTCATTGTTACTAAACGCAAACAATCGGTCTAATAAAGGCCACCCAGACTTTTTAATATTAAAAACGCGTATTGTCAAAACAAGCAATTTCTATTTCAAATGACCGGAAAGTATTTATTCAAATGATTAGCTCGAGACGCAAAACGTAGGAGATTGAGGTCGGCGTTTTCCTACCCTACTAATATCAAATGACCTAAAGTGGTCTGCTGAATGAAGCGGTACTCTTTTAGCGAAGAATGTTAGCGTTCTTATTGAGTTGAAAGACTTAATGATAAAGCGTTCTTGTAGTTAATGATTTCAATTAACTCTTAAAAGAAACATCGAAGACAAGCCAATTTAATGCGGAGACGTCAAATAAACAAAACAAGACTTCGATTCTCTCAACCAAAGACTCAATAAAACTCAAATCGATGAGAATCCAATTTGTTTTGAGACGGTTTCTCCAATTTGGCCTCTCAAAGGAGTCTTCTTTTCCGTTGGGAAGTTTCGACGAATTTGCGCCTCTGCAATCGTGGACTCATTGGCAAATTGCGCCAAAAAGTTTGGACACAAAAATGAGTTTATTTGTTTTAGGCGTCTGAGACGGATGTGTGGGTTTTGTTGAAGAAAGTGATAAAAAGGAAGTAAGTAAAATTACACTTCTCACTTTATGTACAATGTTTATTTCGAAACCGTTAAAATTGCACAAAAGTCATTCATAGTCCAAATCAATCGCGTGAAAAACGCTGTGTGCACCAGGCAAACAATCCACAAAAGCACATACATCCAAGCACTGTGAGCAGCAGAAAGATGATAAGAGTAATGCTGTAAACATTTAATAACGATGCGTAGTATTCTCGCAAAGGATTTATTGGCTGCTGAACAGGTAACGGCGCTGCCGGTGGACAGTTTTGCGTACACGGCTATAAATTAAATAGCCGGGACAATTTTTGGACAAGTTTGAACTATTCTTTAATTAATTCGATCAAATTGATCAAATTGATTAGAGAAGTTTGTAATTAGGTCCAGTGCGCCGCTACTTTGTTCACCAACCCCTTCACGAGAATCCTGTAATGGAACATACATGACCCAAGGCTCCAAATTTATACAGCACTCGTAAACATTGTGTTCGCAGCAAGTATAGTAATGGAAAATAGATTCAGAGCCACAGCTAAACAATATTGATTTAAAAGAACTGTTAATTAAAACTTGCAAAGTTCCGGCGTACGGATACCCATATGTGTTGTAGCCAAATAACGGACACTGATAGACAGCGTCTGCTAATTGAATCACGCTAGCTGTTGTTAGAAACCAAATTAACATGACTTGAATTTGCTGAAACGTCTGGAAGTTAAATGCGGAAATGTTGTTGTTTAAAAGGTTCTCGTAACAAACGAATGCCAAACTGTGATTAAAAGTTTTCATTTTGACTCATAAAACTGAGAATTGCCAACTTTCTGAACCCAAACTCTACATTGAATGTGCGCCAAAAACAATTATGAATCATTTTTTGGGCCTCACGCTCTTTTGAAAAGAAAAATCAAGCGAGACTCAAATGACCCGTAACAAAAGACAAACAAAATGTGTACGCAAAAAATGACTGCAATGAAACGAGAATAACGTTACTTTCGTTTGATTTGTTTAAAACAAAATTTTAGACAAGCAAGTTCATATTGACCAACGGAATTTGCGCAACCAATAAACCTCGAAATCATGCGACCAGTATGGCTCTCAATTCAAAATCGGTTACCGCAAAACCACTTGAAGCGTGGACCTTTGTTATTGCGGCGATATGCTGACTTCGCGCTTACTCAGTTGTAAACACACATTTTGCATGCAGGTAAATACAAAAAGCGATTGAACATGGACGGAAAAGCCAGTCAAACCAAATAACCTGATTCTGGGCGCTCAAAAAAGATTTGTGTCGATCAAATTTAACCGAATAATTAAATAAAGTTTATTAACATTACTGTAAACAAATTAAGTTGTAATTGTTGTTCAAAAGTTGATTTCTCATTTCCAATAACGAACCGGCTGGAATTTAAATCCGTTAATATCCAAACTGTCATCAAAAACTTACAACGTCATTTCTCCGGCCGGGGGCGCCGGCGCAGTCACTTTCAAATTTAAACGCCATTTCTAGTCATTTCAATTAATCAAACAATGTCGACTTTCTTGAACTTTCTCGAAAGCATTTTCAAAATTTTCAATGTTTTCAACTCTGTTTCACAATTTGTGCTTTATGACACGTTGAGTAGAACAAAATGGGTGCAGCCACTTCATATAAACATCCTTTCTTGCATCACCAACTGCTTGTTAATTTCCGATTCAATAAGGATGCACGGGCATAAATGTTTGGTAAATTTGCTATTAAAACATTTAATTAATTTGACTTAGGCACCATGGAAGTGTCGCATGAAGATGCTTAGCGACCGATATGCAATTGACACTTTTAAAAAAGACGAAAAAATAGAATTTGTTTTGATTGATTTGATTTATGGCGAACAGCGACTTTTGAAATCGGATGTGAAAGAACCAGATGACGAATTATATGGATGCAATGAGTGAGTTTTGTGTTTAAACAAACATTTAATGTGATTGTTGCATTTTAGCGCAAAAATTCAACCGCTCAATTCCGAATACTTTCTGTACTTTCGTGAATATGAAGCTGGATGTGGATATATCAGCTTGTGCATTTACTTACTGAAAATTGACTATTCAAACTTTACATGCAGCTTGCTTGATCAAAGACGAACTAGCGGTGCACTTAAAGCTTTCTTTTTTGATGACAAAGATCCGAAATCTTTTGTTTTGTTTACGGAAGACGAGTATACTCGCTTATTTTGGGGAAGCTGGGCTGATTCGTGGCTGGATAATCTTTATTATGTTAAACACGCAGATGATCTATACCATGACCATGCAACTTACCGCCTTAAAGGTAAGTAAGTATTTGCAGTTGTTATAAGCTTTTTTGTTTTTAGGAAACTGGCTTTACGGCTTGGACTTTGAGCACGGCAAAGGCATCTCAATTCTAAAAATTCCTTTATTTGAAACAGATTACCGTGGATACGATCCGGAAGAACAAACTACCGTCTCAATAAATATTGACGGAATTGATGAATCTTTGTTTATAGTAAGTTTTTAAGTACTCTTCAGAATCTTTAAAGTCTTTTGTTTAGAGAAGTCGTTATGTTTGGCACAAAAAGGATGCATATGCGCTTTGTAAGTCAAATCAACTAATTAAAATTGATTCAATCAAAAAAGAAGCAACGTTGATTGAAATTCCAAGTTTGGGCGAAGTTCGGGATTTTCGAATCGACGACAAAGGACACTTTATTGCTTGCGAAATAGACAAAGATTCAAAAAAGCATATTGTGAAGAGATTTTTGATTGAGTAAGTTTTTAAAGTTCACAACAATTCTTCAAATTATTTTTAGTCAACCGTACGCTGTCGACACACTGTTCAATTTGTGCGTTCAGAAGCTTGGTCAAGATATAGACTTTTTGAGCAAGGAGGCATACAAAAAGCGTTTTAAAGAACTGCCTCCGAAATTCCGACCCTTTGGTGACAATTGCTTTCCTGTAAACAACGTAACTAAATATGATTTGGTACAACTTCCAAAAAGAGCCCGGTTGTTTGAACCAGTGTGATTCCAATTCCAATTCTGAGGGGATTGGAATTGGAATTAGAATTGAGTAAAAAACCCGGAATTGGAATTGAGTAAAATTTTTGAGTCGGAATTGGAATTGAGTAAAATTTTTGAGTTGGAACCACACTGTCAAACATTATTCGATTACAAGTGGAACGGTTGATCTTTGAGCCTTGTGGCCGTAAGCGCACGGATTTGGAGGTTTGGACTTTAATGCTCAGGTGACAAATTGATTACGCAATTTTCAAATGGCTGCAAGTAATAAAAGTGTTTGTTAAATACGCGAAACTCATGTTTGGATCGTGGCTACCGATTTTTAACACCGAACACTTACCCCAATTGATTTCGGTGAAGCAAAGTTTGGCTGTTTGACTACATGTTTACCTGACTGTCTACGCAATTAAACTCGAACGCACTCTTATACCCATGCGGCAATTGTTTGTTTATTGATCAATTATGTCGTCAAAGTCCCGAAATCATTTTTAATTTCTAACTCAAACTCTTTTGGAGTAAATAATAATCGATTAACATTCCCGCTCGAAACAAACAAAATTGAAAACTTTGTTCTTTTCGTCAAATCAACAAAGACACTTTGTTCGCACCACGTTTACATTTTTTACTCGGTTGAAGTTTAATTTATAGTTAACTTGCACAATGAGTTCCAAGTCGAGTGCCGATATTGGATCTACTGCTGCATGTGCAGTTGCAACGTTATTTCTTATATACACTGTTTCTTCGACAAGATCTCTAGTATTGACTGAAGCCGCGTGGTTGTCTGCATTTGCGACATCAATTTTGGGCATTTCTACTTTCGCCGACTCGTTTAAACTGAAGAGCTTGGACAACTTCACATATGGTCTGGCCCGCCTACCCGTTGTTTTAGTCTTTTCTTCGTTGATTCTTGTTCAACTATCGTCAGTCTTTATATTAAAAGAAAGCTTGGAACGTCTCCTTGCTGATCACGGACATCATCATGCAGGCAAAATTTAATTTTAATGCCACTCTAATGCTAAACTTTAATCTTTAGAACACGACTCGAGTGGCGTTTACATTGTAGCTGGAATCTTTGTATTTGCAGCTCTAATTTTGTCTGCTTACACGGCTCCACAAAATCCATTCAATCACGTTCTTTCCGCAGCACCGTCTTCTATTGTTCAGGTTTGCTTTATTCAAATAGTGCTTTAAAGCAATCTCTTTAACAACTTGCAGGAACACGTAGCAGATTTGTCACAAGCTTTATGCCACATAATTCCCGGTCTTTCGAGATTATTGTTGCCTCGGATAAATTCTCTTGTGTTGTTAGCATTCAGCAGCTCCTTCTTTCACATTCCTTACATATTATTTGATCGGTTCTTACGAATGGATTAATGCTATTAATGCCGTTTTGTTGGCATTTGTTGTTTTCACGACATTAATGCCTTTGTCCATCCACTCCGGTCGAATTTTGCTTCAAACAGTCCCGCTTCATATTCAAAATCAAATTGACCGATGTGTATCGGAAGCTTCACGCGTTGAAGGTGTTTTTGAGTTAAGAAATCCACATTTCTGGCAAGTAAGTGATTGTTTCGTTAACTAGACACATTTTTGAGTTTAGGTCGATTTCAATTCAATTGCTGGCACAGTTGATGTTCGAATTCGACGAGATGCAAATGAACAAAGAGTATTAGCAATTGTTACCGAGAAATTAAGCTCCGTTGTGCATATCCTCAACGTTCAAGTAAGATTTTAAGTATATTGTTTCACGTAGTCAATCATGTTTCTAGGTATTAAAAGACGTTACAGCTTCGTGGTCTGCAGTGTCATCAATGCCTATGAGCAGCGGACTTTCAAGCGTTCCTCCTCCAGTGCCTACACACGATCCAGCCGTTTTTCATCACGAAGAGCATTCAATGCATGCAAATCATGGACACAGCCACGAAGAACACGGACATTCTCACAGTGGACACGGACATGGCCACTCGCATAACAATGGAGATCAAGGTAGATTGTTTATTCCAACTAGTTTTTACAATATTCAAATTACTTGTCGTTTAGGCTCAATTTATCACCATCACTGAAGAATTAAAACGTTGGCGGCTGTTGATTTGCGTGTTTGTGCCGTTGATTTCCCACCTAATGTAGCTAATGAAACTTTTCGACTTCGAGTTGTGCCGATAAAACGTGCAATTGAACTGACTGTAGGGTAACAGCCCCATCTTTCTTTTAAGTTCCATTATCTGCTTGTTCAAATCGCCAATTGTTTGTTGTTGTTCCAAAATGTGTTCGCGAAGAATTTGTTCTTTTGCAATCAAGCGTATCTCTCCCTAAAAACATTAATTTATTTGAATTTAGTGTTGTGAAAGTGTTTAAGATCCGGTTTGTTGTCATATCAATAAAGTTTTGATTTAAAACTTGCGTCTTCGATTTCCATCTTTAGCGACTTTTCTTGACTCAAGTAACGCTGAAAAGTCGCTTTTAAACAATTAAACAGTTAAATGCTTACTTGTTCTTCTGATTTGATTTCGGCCAACTTTGTGTCTTCTTTTTGAGCTGGTTCTTGCGTTTTTAGGTCAGGGACATATTTGGACTTGTCGATTGAAGCGTCGAAGTCGAACGATTTGAAAAGAAGATAGATTCGAGCAATCCAACTTTTTGCTGCTTCTGAGTCTGTTTCAGCTCGGCTAACTTCTGACTCGTTTACAATTTTTTGTCGCACAAACATTTTTTCAATCAAAGAACGTGCCTGCAAATGAAATCAAGTTTGTTGAGTTTGAAACTTTTGATTAGCTTTTTGACAAAAGACTTTTTTGTGCTAACGTTTTTTGGTCCACCCAGTATTTGACAAAAAGAGTTTGTCAGATCGAGTTAAAACTTTATTCCGCCGTTAATTTCATACTAAGTTAATCACAATGAGTTAGAACGACTATGTAATACTTACAATAATTACACGCAGCACTATATACAATAATTAAATAGTTCAACTAAGTATCTTTCAAAACTTCAAAAGCTTTTTCCAAAAGGACGCAGTTCCGGAGGCAATCGTTGGCATGCACGGGCATATTCGTCTTCATTCAAAAACAGCAGCATTTTATGAACTGCAATTGATGCGAGTGTACTCAATTTTGCCGGCTTGCTGGAATGAAATCAATAAACCAGTATTTAAACAGAAACACTCACCCAACTATTATGTAATCAACAACGTGTTGTCTTGTGGTGACACTAGATGAACAGGCAATCAACGCTTGATCAGAATCGTCTAGACGAATGTCACGCATGTACGGCAAACGATAAGTGCCCTGTTTGACAAGAGTTTGACTAATAAAATCGGCTTTAACCAACGGAGTTTTGCGGCCGCCATATTGATGCAAAATGTAACAGATATCTTCAGACCAGATAAAGAAGTTGTTCTGGAAATGTTGAATTTATGTGTTTGATTTACAAATATAAAGAACTTACGTCTCTAAAAACAATTCGAATTAGTTGATTTTCTTTTGCTTTCAAAAGAATGCTTTCAAATTCAAAAGAGAATCAACTGTTAATTGTTATTTACCCTTTTATGCTCGAATATCTGGTAGTTTCAGGTTGGAACTGAAACATCTCAAACGAATTGTAGATTCCATCTACCTCCTTCAGTTCTTTGGCGTGAATTTCAGTTTTGTGCACATTCATAAAAGTTCGATCAGTCATGTCTGTCTGCAGAATCATTATTTTGTTGTCTGAAATTTAAAGAAGTTGATCAACTTCCAAGTCCGTGCAATTTAAGTAATTACTTTTAACAGTCATTCCACTGTGACTATTCCACAAACGGTTTATGAATCTTTCTTTGTCAACTTCAAATTTGTCTTCTTTGACTTGGCCGAAATACAACCTGCTTAGATCACGATCTTCAATGTAAAAAATGAACTCAGGCATTCGGAAGTAGAGAACCTTCAAATCAGTGTAGTAGCCTTTGAAGTTTAGCGAATCAACGAATCTGTAAGTCCAGTTTTCTGAGTCCAGTTTTATGAGATGAGCAGTGTGAATCAGTGGATGTATTTCTTCTCCTTCCAACTTGTTGATGTAAAGAATGTACTGGGGATCGAGAACTTCCAATTTGTAGATTGTAGTGTGCAACTTTTCTGGTTTCTGGCCTTCGAGTTCAAGTTCTCTGAAATAAAATGAGTTTGAATAACAAGTACTTTCAACTTTGCAAGAGTTACCGTTTATCCCAATGAAGAAGATCATACAAGACGAGTCGGTCAAACTTCTCATCGACTTCCTTCACGTCAATTGCGTATCTGTCTGAGAGCAAGCGGAGTTTGCACTTCCACGACGAGCAAACTCTTGTGGCAGCCGCTCTCTTTGTTTTCTTGGATTCTTCGTGAATAATTTTGAGTAAGTTGAAATGATGCGGATCTATGTCATCAGCGTTCGGAACAACATCCTCATCTTTGTCCAGAACTGAAAACCAGTACGATGAAACGTCCTGTGGTGCCAAAAAGCTTTGGTCAAGGAGAATGTCAGTGAATGCAGCTTCTCTCGTTGCACCCGAAATAAGCTCTCGTCGAACCAGTTGACGAAGTAGTTTTGGATCTTTCAGTTCATCGGTGATTTCAGCGAAATACGTTCCCACTTTGGGCTGACTTTGAGACTCCCTTTCCTTGTCACTGTCCTTCTCGTCGCTTGACATCGGGACACTCTAAATTAATTGAAATAAAGCAAGTATCGAAAGTGGTACGCAAGAAAGGAACGTAATTACTACAAAAATGGTCGAAATGTTTATGTAACCATGCCAACCAAAAAACAAAACAAAACATGTATCTGTTAAAACGAATAAACAACACTTCATCGATCCACTTTACACTATGCCACGAAATGTGGCCAACATTCGGACTTTTATCCGCAAGTTGACAATCATTGACACAACAACACTTGCTGTTTCAATTAATTTAACGAATAGAACAAACCGTGTGGACAAAATGTAATGTGTTTTGGACTTCAATGTTTATGGCCTCACAAGTTGCTTTGTTGATTTTTCGTTTGAGAGTTGTGATCAGAAGAGCCGGTTTAAGCGAGTAAGCAACTTGGTCACTAAAGTTGAAACATTATTTTAGTAACACAGAATGATTACCGGATGTCTTCCAATTTCTGAACACGCAGCTTTTGTCTAAATTCGCTAGTTAAAAGTTGATCGTTTCGTTTGTGGAGCAGAAGACGTGAACGGATTTGCTTCCGAAGTATGCTTTTTCTTCGACGTTCTGCCACCGATTCTTTGCGTTTCTTGCGCATTTGTTTGATCGACAGTCCTTTTTTCTTCATTTTTGGTGGATCTGGAAGTTCTGAGTTATTAAAGAAGAAAGGACCTGTAAGTTAAAATAAACTTGTTGAATAAACATTCTCACACAGTCGCCAATGCCAACCAAACGTTTAAACGGAAGTTTGTAATTAATAATGCTTGAATTGTTTTTTAGCGCGGTTGAGAATATTGAAAGTTGCATTAATAAGTTTCAATTATGTACATAGTTAATTTAGTCAATGCAAGTCCAGTTATGTTTTCAATTATTGTCAATTCGTTTACAACAAAATTGGAGAATTCCTTGCACACTTACAGTTGCATCGTCTCTAAATTAATCCCATCATTAATTAATTGTCGACCATTCAGGCGCTAACGCTTTAACACAGTGAGTCGTCCGGAACAAACAATTCACATTGGTCGTGGAATTCGCCTGCGACTTTAATAGTCTCATGTTGTCTTCATGTCCAAGTTTGTTGTTTTGGTCGGCCATTGCCTTTCGGTTTGGGTTTCTTTGCGCACATTTTCCAAATTGGCCACTTTTCGTCGAAACTCTTTTTCGAAGTTGGTTGTCGCGTTCTGGTCCAGTTTCGTTTTGATATGGAACTTTTCTTGTCGGCTTTTGAATATTGCTTTTGAGTGTTGATTTAATTTGTTTGTTAACACTTTTAATTGCGAGTTGATTTACGTGTTAACAATATCATTAATTAAACCTTTTTAGACAATGTATCCGTCTTTTCAATATGGATAGCAATAATCAATTACGGGCACATACAATCATCATTAACATGTTAAAAGCGTTCACTTGAATCATTCAGACTAATCTGCTCAACAACAAAAACGACTAGCCAGCATGCCCGTGACGGTGAGTAATATTGGTTGTGCAGTTGAGTTGGACGCGCATTTTTTGTCCCAAAAAGTCAAATCGGAGAAAACATAAATTGGCCATAAAGTGGGGTTGCATGCACTGTTTTCTCTTTTGCTTTGCAGTAAGAGATTGAACGTCTTCAAAACTTATTTGTTTGAATAACATTGTTTTAAATTAATTAACTAAACAAACAAAACATATGCAAATGAATTCAATCAAAGCAGTTTCATTTTTATCCAATGTATCAAATCCGCTCAAGAAGATTATTATTTTTTCCAACTATCCCTATCATGTCCACTCTTTTCCCACATGGCTAAAAACTTCGCTTGCTTCTTTGCTTTCTCGCCTAGCAAAAAGCCAATATTTTCGGTTAAGCGCTTCGAGAGCCTTTGCACGGCTGCTGAATGTCCGCTATAGCCTTTTTGTGCGGTCGTTGCGGCGTGTGCCTGTTTTTCCGTCCATTCATCGGTTGGATGTTGACGAAAAAAGAGCAATATTGAGTTTTTTCATCGACGGAAGCCGTGTTTGCAGATTGTTTTTGCTTGCTCGACTTTGATTGAATTTTTTATTTTAATGCGATTTAAACAACGTTTAGAGAATACTTGTTGTGTTTTTGTGATAAAGATGCGTTTGAAAACATTTTGACAGATTTTTATTTGATTAGCTTTAAAAGGCTTCAAACATTTAAGTTAACGAAATAGTTTAAGCTTTTACATTAAACAACTGCATATTTGCAAAGAATAAATTCAATGAGGTCTCAATTCTCCGCTAGCTCTCAACGTATATTTTTAATTGACTGTTTATTCCGATGATTCATTGCATGAATATTGAATTTCTAATGATTGAAGACCGCTTTTCGCCTCTTTATCGTTTGAACATGTTTTTACCAAGCAAGTTTTTTCAGGTACGCGCAGGAAACATGCCCGCAGTAAAAGGGGATGGAATGCGAGGGCTGGCAGTGTTCATTTCGGACATTCGGAACTGCAAAAGTAAAGAAGCCGAATTGAAACGCATCAACAAAGAGTTGGCCAACATCCGGGCGAAGTTTAAAGGTTGGAATCAATGTTTTAAACATCCATTTAAATGCTTATTTTAGGAGACAAGACTTTGGACGGTTACCAAAAGAAAAAGTATGTCTGCAAGTTACTGTTTATCTTCCTACTCGGTCACGACATCGACTTTGGGCACATGGAAGCAGTCAATTTGTTGTCATCAAACAAGTACACAGAAAAGCAAATTGTAAGTGACTTTTAATTACTTTCAAAGTTTAAACTTTTAATGTTAGGGCTACTTGTTCATTTCGGTCTTGATTAATTTGAACTCCGACCTCCTCAAGTTGATCATCCAATCGATTAAAAGCGACGTCTCATCTCGCAACCCAGTCCACGTCAACTTGGCCCTTCAATGCATCTCAAATGTTGGATCAAAAGGACATGTGCGAAGGCGTTTGCACAAGATTTGCTCAAGCTTTTGGTCTCCGGGTTTGTTTTATGCAACTTTCATAGTTTAAACGAACATTTTAGTGACACTGTCGACTTCGTCAAGCAATCTGCCGCTCTTTGTCTGCTCAAACTATTCCGCACTTCCAACTCAATTCTGCCTCCTGGAGAATTTGCATCTCGAATCATTCATCTCATAAACGATTCGCACTTGGTATGTAAAAACAAAAGTTATTAGTTAGTTTAACTTTTACTTTAGGGCGTTGTAACAGCAGCCGTTTCATTAATCGAGGCACTATCTAAAAAATGGCCCGACGAATACAAAGGCTGTGTGTCTCTGGCAATTTCTCGTTTAAGTCGAGTAAGCTTGAAGTGCTTAAAAGCATTTAAATAAACATTCTTTTAGATAGTGACTTCGAGTTACACGGATCTTCAGGACTACACCTACTACTTTGTTCCGGCTCCGTGGCTTTGCGTTAAACTGCTGCGTTTGCTTCAAAACTATCCACCTCCAGGTTTAGTCATTTTTTAAGCATCCAAGCTTTAAAAGAAATACGTTTAGAAGACGCTGCAAACAAAGCTCGTTTGTTGGAATGTTTAGAAGGCATTTTAAACAAGGCTCAAGAAGCTCCGAAATCCAAAAAAGTTCAACATGCAAACGCTAAAAATGCAGTCCTATTTGAAGCAATCTCGTTGATCATTCATTATGACAGTGAGCCCAATTTGCTAGTTCGAGCTTGCAATCAACTTGGAACTTTCTTGTCTAACCGAGAAACAAATTTGAGGTAGCTTTTGTGCATTTTTTCGATGATTAATTTGATGTTTTTAGATACCTTGCCTTAGAATCTATGTGTTTACTTGCAACGTCTGAGTTTTCGCACGAAGCAGTCAAGAAACATCAAGACACAATTATTAATTCGTTGAAAACTGAACGTGATGTTTCTGTTCGCCAACGCGCCGTAGATCTTTTATACGCTATGTGCGACCGAACAAATGCGGTAAACATCGTGAATGAAATGCTTGCCTATTTGGAAACTGCCGATTATTCAATTCGTGAAGAAATGGTTTTGAAAGTTGCAATTTTGGCTGAGAAGTATGCTGCTGAATATACTTGGTACGTGGATGTGATTCTGAAGCTGATCCGTGTGGCCGGAGATTATGTTTCTGAAGAGGTTTGGTATCGAGTCATTCAGGTAACATTTATTTTTTATTACTTGTTGTCTAATTTGAATATGCACTTTTAGATTGTGGTCAATCGCGAAGACGTTCAAGGTTATGCTAGCAAAACTGTATTTGAAGCACTTCAACGGCCTGCTTGTCACGAGAACATGGTCAAAGTTGGTGCTTACATTTTAGGTGAATTTGGAAACCTAATTGCTGGAGATGCTCGTTCAAGCCCTCAAGTTCAATTTGAGTTGTTGCACAGCAAGTGAGTGCCAAATTTTATGTTTTCAAGCAATAACTAATCTTGTTTTAGATATCACTTGTGCAGCGTGAACACTCGCTGTCTTTTGTTGACTACATATGTCAAGTTCTGCAACTTGTTCCCCGAAATCAAGTCTCGCATTCAAGAAGTTTTCCAAACAGATCACAATTTGCGTAATCCGGATGCTGAACTTCAACAAAGAGCAGTTGAATATTTACAACTGAGTCGTGTTGTGTCACCGGATACATTAGCAACGGTAAGCTGCATGTTTTTGAAGAAAGTGTTAATAATCTTATTTGTTTTTAGATATTAGAAGAGATGCCTCAGTTTGTTGAACGAGAAAGCAGTCTCTTGGCTAAGTTGAAGAAAGGACGGCCGAAAGCTGAGGATGAAGATGAAGGAGAAGTTACAGAGAAGAAACAGCGTCCGACAGCAATCATTAATAACGTAATTTACTTGCTTCCAAGTTCTTTCGATAATTACTTTTGTTTAGGGAAGTTTGGTTGATGTTGATAATGGCTCACACGGATCAGATGCTAATCAATTGGCCGATATGTTTGCAGCAACTGCCTCAACAATCGATTTTATTGGAGGAGACGAAAACTTGGCAATTGAAAACGAGAAAACGATCTTCAAGTAGGCTTTTTTGATTTGAGTTCTTTAAAAGGATTTTTGTTTTTAGTCATGTTCTCAAGTTGACAGGCATTATTTATGAAGATTCATTGATTCAAGTTGGCTACAAGTTAGAGTCTAAAGCAAACTTGGCACGACTGGTCTTGTTCTTTGGCAACAAATCGAAAGAAGGATTTTCTGACTTCCACACCTTGGTTTCTTGTCCAGGCCCGTTGTCAACTGCTTTGATGACTCAGGTCAAGCCAATTGATCCGATAATTCAAAGTGGTGCTCAAGTGCAAGAGGTTGTTCATTTTATTTGCGTTCAAGATTTCTACTCAATGCCTGTTGCAAAAGTTGCCTTTAACTATATGTAAGTTGTTTATTTACGTGCATTTGTTTTGATGAGCTGTTTAATTTTAGAAATCCTGACGTTGGAGCACAAAAATTCGTCAAAGCTTTCTACCTGCCGCTGTTCATCAACAAATTCTTCACACCAACCGAGATGTCTTCACAGGAGTTCTTTGATCGCTGGAAGAAATTGAGCCAACCGTCGCAGGAATCTCAAAAGATCTTTGCTGCTCAAGAAGACATCAACACAGAGCAAATTCGGGCAAAGGTTTAATTAAATGTGGTTATTTTAAAAACAACACGATGTTTTTAGTTGGACGGCCTCGGTGCTAAGATTCTCGACAACGTTGATCCAAATGCAGACAATTTCGTCTGTGCCGGCATTGTTCAAACAAAATCAGCTGCCATCGGCACACTTGTACGTCTGGAACCCAACAAGCAAGCAAAGATGTTCCGTTTGACTGTTCGTTCAAGTCACGACACAGTTGCTCGAGGACTTTGCGACCTTCTCGCCAAACAATTTTAAACATGGTCAGTATTGAAATTATAAATGTCTCTTGATTGAAAATGCGATTTTATACAATTTTATTTGATTTTGAAGCTCATTGATTCTGCTTTTGCGGCAAAAAGCCTGATAAACTTTGTCTCAATAATTCTAATCGAAACTTCTAATTACCTTATGTGTCTTATGCAATGAAACTTACAACTTTCTCTGAAGTGCATTAAATTTTAGTCATAACTTATTCTGCCTTTTAAATTATCCAGTAGAGTAAATTATTCATCAATATTTATTCCCTCTCTCAATCAGTATTTCTTAATCAATTTAAACATAATTCTCGAAACTGCTCTCCAGACGCATAATCCTATGCAACTCTCGTTTTGTTTTGGGTCTAATGGAACTTACCTTTGAAAGATTCACTTAATTTGCCATTTTCGAGTTTGACGGTTTCCATTGGTGAAGAGCGCAACAATTTCCTTTGCATAATAGTCATTTTCTTGCGTTACAAACAATTTCTATATTCTCCGTGTGTCAGTTAGGCTTTGTTTTTATGGATTAATAAACCGTGCATTTTTATTTGGATTATTTGTTCGCCACACTAGTCGAAGAACAGATGAGGAAGTTTTAATAATTAAAACCCAAAATACTTCGAATACTTCCTCCGCCTTCATAAATATTTTATTGCATTGCTAAAAAGAACTTCAACTAGTCTGATTAGTTTGCGTATACATCGTTTGTTGCGCTGACGTCTTGCTGTTCAACAAAACAACTCTCGTTTTCGGCTCGTTTACGCGTTTTAGAATCATGTATCGATAGAAGGCAGCTGAAACAAATAACATAAATATCCTTTACGTTAAAATGATGTTACCAGTTATTGCCGAGTCGGCACTAATTGAAGTCGTTACAAGGAAGGCAAAAAAGGTGGCCCATTTAGGATCTATATTGAAAGTAGCGTAGTTTAAAACCTGTGGAATGAAACGTAAGAAGATCTCGGACAAGCAGGCAACCAGAACAAAGTAGTTGGCCTAAAACACAACATGTTAAACTATTAAGTAAAGATAACTTACTCGTCTGAATTGTGCTTTGGTTGTTTCGCCCTCGTTATAAGTGTTCCAGTACCGGTAGAGTATTATGTTAAAAACAACGCCTACGCAAACAGTTGAAGTAGTAATGCATATTCCTGTTCCATAAATAATATCTGCGGCATCTTTGCCTTGTGCGCAAACAATTGTGTCACATAAAGTAATCGGAGCTGGCGGCACGGGTTGATAGATTAAAACAGTAATTACATTAAAAAAGAAACCGATAAAAACGAATGTTAAAGTGGTGACAACAAGGTTGAGTTGATGTTTTCTGTGTCTGTAAAATGAATTTGGAAATTGCTATCAAATTAAAGATTACATTGCAGGCGCTATCATCCCAACTATTCTGTCGAATGCAAGAAAAAACACCGAAATAGTGACCATTTGACCGCCAGCAATGTAAATTGTTCCGTGATAGAGCATGAAATAAGCTGAAACAAAGCGATGCAATCAGAACAAAACTCAATTGTTTACCGTTCTTTGGTTTGCCTTGTGTGGGCATGAGGTACACGCCTAAATTACTTTTAGACACAACTCGTTAGATACAACGAGACTTACGTAAAATAAAGCCTGTAACAAGAAGTAGACCCAACATCCCAAGTTTATAAGAAGAATCGGAGACAAAGTATGTGCTAGCTTCTTCGTTTTAATTTGATAAGCCAATAAAGCTTGAGAAATAAAAGGCTGGCGGAACAAACACAAACGCTAGGATGAAAAATGCATAATTTGCGTAATCGAAAAAATCGAGAGATTTCTCTGTTGTAACATTGCTAGAAACTGCAGCAAACGTTGTGTTGGAAAGAGTAGCAAACTTCGTAGTAAAAACTTGAGTTGAATTGTCCATTTGAAATTGCTAAGTGACAAAGAACTTGAACAGACTCAAATAATCGAAGCAAACTAAAAACAAAATGGTGTGCATGAAACAAGACGAAATCGAATTTTTAAAAAGGTTGTTCAAGATTTCACCTGCTCTTCGGTTTGCCCGCGATCTTGTTTAATAGGATTTTTAACAAAGGAATGTGAAAAACAATTTTCGTCAGGCGTGCAAACAAACTTCGCAGTTCCGAAAATTGAATAATTAAATATTTAACAACAAATTTTAGTTGCTCGTTTGCTTGGCAGTGTACTGTATCTTGACTTCAAAACAAACGTCTAGTCGGAACAGTGTATTTGACTGCAAATAAACTTTATTGGTCTACTTTCATTGCTACATCAGATTCAAATTACAAACAGAATAGTTTATTCGCTGGAGTTAGATTCTCCTGAATCGACTTGGCATTTGCATTTTGGACGTTTGCACACGCATTTGGACTTTTTGTTGCAGGCTCCGGTGCAGTAGCATTTTTTTGACTTCTTGTACTGAAAATTAAAGTTGTCAATTAAAGAGCTTTGAATTGTGTTTACCTTAGTTTCACGGCAAGTTTCCTTGCAGTCTTTGTTACCTTCACCGCTTTCACAAGCAGTTTCCAATGAATTGTCGGCTTCGACCTAAACAATTAAGTTTAAAGTATGTAATCAAATTTAAAAGCGAACCTTTTCAACGAACACTTGGAACACAACAATAAAAGCCAAAAACAACATAAAGAAGCCAGCTTTTCCGATCATTTTTGAAGGCTTGAGTTAGACAAATCAAACTAAAGTGTTCGAATTTGTGATTGTTGATATTCTTCGAAATCCCGCATCTTTTATAGTCGATTTTGCTGGCCAAAAAGTTGAAAATGCAGAACAGGAACGCCCTTTTTGATCAAAAATGTTTACGTGACTTGGCAGAAAGTCTCAACATTAATCCGGTCTACATTTGTTATCGTTTCAATCAAGCAATGAGTTTATAATAAAAAGATCGTTGAAAGTAAAACACAATTTCTTTGTTGACGATTACTTTAATTGTTTTAAAAACAATCCTTTTCTTTGCAAACTTCATTTAATGATTTCAACACTTGGGCCGTTCCAATGAGTATCAATATCTGCCGTTCATCGAGATTTGCATAAATTATATCAATTTAAAACTACAAGTTTGCCGACTTTTGGTCCGTTCGTTGAGATTTGCACAAATTAAAACAAAGATTGCACATTTTTGACACGCTGATCGTTCGTCGACGTAGGCACATTGCTGGTTTTTGTTCTGTGAATAAATTATTTCAAGTGTTGAGCGTTCAGTTTTTAACAACCAGACCGTTCGTTATGTAAATTGTCGAGACTTGTGCGGAGTTTATAATTATTCTGTAAGCATGACTTTAAACAACAAGGTTTCAGCACCTGAACCGTTTTTGATTTACATAAATTATTGTGCAACTTTGTTGTTGTGAGTTGAAATTGAGATCTCAACATATTAAAAATCACGCACCCACGTTTTTTAACTGTAATTTTGAGAACATCTAATGTCTGTGAGCTCCAGCGACTATTATGAAATTAAACAGAGAATCGTTTATATTAATGCTTCGTAACTTTATAACGTTCTCTTGAGCACAGAGTTACTGAAGACAATTTGACATAATAAAACTTCATAACTATACTTGCTAACAAGATCACTAACAACGGACTATAAAATCTCTGAGGATGAATTCAAAATCATCACCACGCAGTTAACTGTTCAAAATGGAATCCAAAGTTCTCTTGCTTCGCCTTGGTTGCGTTTGTCTTCGTCGGGTTGGCAAGTTGTCAATGCACTTGCGGACCATTGAAGGTTCCGTGCAAGTGTGCCACCGAAGAGGATACTCTGGTTAAACGCGAGGTTGTGGAAGCTGAGGTAATCACTTTAATTAAAACTGTTTGATTGTGATTAGTTTCAGTTCACTGGAAACTCAGAAGACAGTCACAAATTGGTCAAAAGACAATGCACCTGCGGACCATTGAAGGTTCCGTGCAAGTGTGCCACTGAAGATGATCCAGCTGCAGTCCGAGTGAAACGCCATGTTGTTGAAGCTGAGGTAATCATTTTAATAAAAACTGTTTGATTGTGATTACTTTCAGAAACACTGGTTGAGTTTGCCTCCAGTTCATAGACTCGCAAAACGTCAATGCACTTGTGGCCCGAACAAATTCTTCCCAGTCAAAGTGCCATGCCCATGTGCCGAGGGCTAAATTCCAATCACCATTCATCAAATAATCAAAATACTCTTTCTTTATTTTTGTAATTGGCCAATTAAATAAACACTTTCATGTCATTGTGAATATTCAATACTTTTAAAATCAAAAAGTTTCAAACACAAAAAAGTCTTTTTGCTTGTTGTGTTAACTTTTTTTGTCGCACTCTGTGTGTATTTAAAATCTTGATAGATTTCAAACTGTTTCCATAATTCCATACCGCTATTCCAAAATGATTAACCCCTTATTTAGAACGCGCGTCTGTTAAATTTCACAACCATTATCGATCACCTTTTGCTTGCTTCTTACTAACATTACACTGTGCGCGCGAATCGACGCAAAACAAAAATTAGTAACTTTATACCACGCTTTCTCCCAAAACTTACTAAGCGAACTTTAACTAAACAATATAAAAGGAAATGATTGATGGATTTGAACAAATTTTTGTGATCAGTTGACGTTGCTTATTTTATTTAAAATTACTAACTAGCTGTTTTGTTGTGCGATGATAGATTTAAAGAACTCTTTTGCCAATATGGCTATTCAGCAAGGTAATTTGCGACCAGGTTAGTATGATCAATTAATTTACTTACTTGTTTAAACATTCAGAACACAAAGGCAATTTCCGTTACAAAGAAATCGCTGAAATCGGTAGTGGAACCTATGGACACGTAATGTAAACAATAAACAATGCCGTTAACATTTATTTAAATATAATTTTAGTCGGGCGGATGACACAAAAACTAACAAAGAAGTTGCAATAAAGTGTGTCGCAATTACAAAACAAACAGCGAAAATAGAAAACCAACATTTAAAATGCATTTTCCGAGAACTCGTTTGTTTAAAGAACAACAAACATCCAAATGTAACCAAACATTTTTAAAATCAATCAATTCAAACAATGTTTATAGCTTCTCCATTTATTAGACGTCTTCATTCCATTAAAAACTGAAACAGCTTCCGCACTCAATAGAGTCTATTTTGTTACCGAACTTTTAAAACGCAATCTTTGGAATATGATCTACGACGAGGACGTCAGGTTCAATCAAGAAAACATCTCGTTTATAATGTATCAAATATGTTGTGCCGTCAATCACTTGCATAAAAGTGGAATTGTACATCGGGTATGCATGGAATTAAAACAAGTAATTACTTTATGTTTCAGGACTTAAAATCCGGGTACAGTTTGAATGATTAAAGCAGTTTAACGGTAGACATTCAGAAAACATTGCCGTCACAACAGGTTATCAAATAAAGGTTCTTGATTTCGGAATGTCTCGTCAAGTATCGGATGAAATGAGTTTGAGCAGAGGGGCGGTTGGATATAGAGTAAACTTTCAATTCTTATTTTTAAACAAGCACACAAAATTTAGTCGCCAGAACTGATGGAAGGAAATCCAAACTACACTGAAAAAGGTCTGCAACAAAAAACTCCAATTTGAAAAGTTAAAACTTTTAGTTGACATTTGGTCTATCGGAGTCATCTTTACTGAATTTGTTCTTAGACGACTGGATACATTTTGCGTTCCTCCAACTTTAAATCAACTAAATGATGGCACATTTGACTGGACACGACTTTTTGAAAACCGACATTTTTGCAACTATTCAAATCCTGACGATCCAAAAACACTCAAGAACATGAACGGTAAACAAAGTTTATTTAATGTCCACTTAATCAATTGATTTAAGCTCAAACCGCACGAGACCTTCTTTCAAATCTTTTGGTAGTTGGTCCAACTAAACGTCTCAGTGCCGAAGCAGCTGTTAGACATCCGTATCTTTGTTTATATTGGGAGGAAAATGAAGTAAACTTAACACCGCAGCCAATTTTTACGGAACTGCAACAAGAGCAACCAGCAAGAAGCATGATTTTCGGTTAGTTTTGAAACATTTCTTTCAAAAATAAAAAGTTTTCAATTTTAGAGACGATTCAAAAGTTTGCGCAAGAACTACACGAATCCGAAGTTGTAAATGCTTGAAGTGTTTGAATAAAGTTTATTTACATGATTTAACATTGTTGTTTTTATACATACGCAGACAACTAGAAACTAGTTTTGTCATTTCTGCAAAATGTGTCTTTTAACATCTAAACCATTTGATTCCTTTAGTACCAAGAATTTCTGGAGTAATTCCATTCGTCGGTGATCGCTTTGTTGCTGTTGATTGCTCGAGATTTTTCTGACTGTCTTTGTCGTTGATTTGACGAAGCGATGCGTGAGAAGAAGATTGCGTTGTTGGCATTGACTGAGCTAGTGAATACATTTGATGAGATTGATTTAAATAAAAGCCGTTTTGATCTAAAGAAATATGTAGTTTAAACTTTACACAGTTTCCAAAACTTACGTTGTTGTTTTGGATAGTTGATGTCATTGTATTGATTCGGTTGAGAGTAAATTTGTCCATTTGGCACGATTGGATTGTTTTGTTCGAAAAATCCATCGTCAAAGCCTTGATAGACATCGTTGTTTGACTGGACGTGCTGCAAAGTGTTGTTATTGGCGGTTTGCATATTCATAACATTGCTAGACGAATAATTAGAAGAGAAGTCAAAAGGCAGTGTAGACGGATCAAAATGCTGCGGAACATTGTTTGGATGATGGAATTGCACGTTAGTAGTTGAACCAGTACTAGATTCGGAGTTACGTCGATGCATTGAAGAAGGATCATTGAAAGTGGAAGAGACGTCGTTACAGTTATAGTTTTGGTTGAACTGGTTCGATGTAGAAGTTGGAGACATCAAACTGTTTGAAGAAGAAGATGTAGAGGCTGAAGACACCAAACTGTTTAAAGATGTTGTGGAAGTTGTTTGACATGTCAAATTACTTGTAGAGTTGAGACTTTCTTGCTGAAAAAACAAAATTAACTTTATTGTTTGAAAGAACTCACAAATTTGTTTTCGCAAATCTTCTCAAACTTTTCTTTAAACTCAGTTGCTTTTTCGTGAATCCATTCAGTGTATCTTTCATTTTCTGCTTGATATTTGGCCAAATCCGCATCATATTGATCACGCTTTGTAACATATTCTTTGTACTTTTTGTTGTAGTCTTCAAGTTTGCGTCGGTATTCGTTCATTTTGTTGGCAGTTGGATTTGCAGGCTTTCTTGGACACGGCGGTGGCGATACTTTTTGAGGCTTTTTAGGTTCTTCGGTACAAGGGAAACGCATTCAAACCAATTAATGCATAAAGGAACATTAACAACTGCTGTATGCACTTGTGACGTCGTCGAAAGTTTTCTTGGTTTATTCTTTTCGCTTCTCTCAAATCAGCAAGTTTTCTGCAACAAGCAAATAGTTTAAAAGATTCGTAAGAACTTACTGATCTTCATCCATTATGCACAAATCTGTAAGGGCGTCTGGAACAATTATAAACTAAGTTGGCACTAAACACCTTCACGCACTTAAATAGATGTTGCACGTTAAATGAATGCTTGTGCGGCTATTTCGAAAGAACTGTTTTAAACATCATCCGCTGACCACTTTAAACTGCGTTACCTAGCTGCTTTATTTGTTTGTTATTGCTTACGGTTACGAATTTGTTGTACAGATCAAATTAGACCCGCAAGAAGTTAGTGATTCGAACGGTCGATTAATTGATGCTTGGTTTTAATTTCCGTTGGACAAGTCCAGCTGCGCTGGACAAGCGCGGAGGGGGGAAGCCCCGGCCAGGCAGAAACAATCGAATAAGAAATTATCAAAACACAAGCAACTCAAAACAATCAAACCGCCGGCCAAAAGCAAGCCACCGAGGCCACGGCCCGACGACCAAGCAGTTCGACGGAGCGGAAACACAAACATCAAAGCAAGAACACAACAACTCTCAAACACACTTTCGTTTCTTCACAATTGATTTCGTTTCAAAAGTTTTGCTCCCGCGGCGCCCCGGGGGGGGGGGGGGGGGGGGGGGGGGGGGGGGGGGGGGGGGGGGGGGGGGGGGGGGGGGCGGGGGCCGGGGGGGGGGGGGGGGGGGGGGGGGGGGGGGGGGGGGGGCAAAGACGTTTTGTTTCTTTGAACGCGCAATGTGTGTTATGCGAGCAGCGTTATTTCGCGGCGTGTCAGTTTAACAATTGAAAGTGATTTGTGTTCGGGATCTTTAAAAGTTTCGAAATAACTACGTGTAGATTTTAGATTACAAAATGAAATGGGCCAACTTATTTATTCCAACATGGACATTTGCTATTTGGAGTTTGCATTTAAATGCGCTTGGTGCAAATGAATTGAATTCCTCTTTGGTTGAAAATTCCGTGGGTCCATTTGCTAACTTTAATGCCTATTTGGACAAGTCAGTTGATCCATGCACGGACTTTGTTAAGCATACTTGTGGGAAGTTTAACAAAGAAACAGAGACTAAAAATAAGGATCCGTTGCGAGAAATCAAAAAAGCTCAAAACAATTTTCAACTGTGCATTGAAAGTATTTGAATAGTTAAGTTCAATTTATTTAGCAAGCTTTTAGATGCAATTCTCAGCAACAAGCCAACTAATTCCAGCAGTATCAGAAAAATGCGCCAGTTTCGAGACGTTCGTTTAAAACATTATTCTGCACCACACATGAGCATGAAACAACTGCTAAATGAAATGGAGGTAACTACTTGAATGTTTAATCCATTACATCTTCTTACCTCATAGAAACTTGGATGTTCCAAACAGAACGACGAATGGTCAGCCGAAAAGTTCAATTTAAGCCAGACTTTATTCAAAATTTACATCAAGACTGGAAGAATGTATGTGCTGGAGTTTTTCGGAAAAGAAAACAGTGCCGTTCACTTTTATTTTAATATATTGTTAGACACTACAAAGAATGCCGAATTCAACGTTTACACTGGCAATGTCTTCAACAAACTAGTCAATTTTTTAACCTTCAAAAACAAAACACATTCATTTAAACATTATGAGCCAAAGAAGCTTGTCGATCGATTTAATCAATTCAAATCAGGCGGACATGCTAATGTAAGTTTAATTCGGTAGTGCTAATTTAAAACTTGATCTTTAGGAAAGCGAGTTTATTGTTTACCTTAAAGCAGAGATTAATTTGCTGGGTAAGTTTTTCGACATAAATGTTACATTAAATTGTTTTTAGCGGAACGTTATTTTAATGTATCTGACTACAAATTGAATGAAGATTTATTGTTTTTGTGGTACGAATATCACGACACTTTAAGGAGCAAGCAGTCAATTGTAAATTATGTCTGCAACACTTATTTGCAAGATAACACTCGCTATACAACAACACCACCGGATTTGTAATAATTTTACTTTTGGATTAAGATGTCATAAAGATGTTTAGAAACGATACTGGAATTGTAGATCTTTTCACTTTTAAATTTCCTTATGTGATCAATTTTCTGTTTCATCATGAATGTCTCGGCAAGCAAATTGGCCACTTAACACATCAAATTGGCGGAAAACTAAAAGTTGCAACTTTTCAAATAGATTTTAAACAAATTGCATTTTAGGATCAAGTTGAATTACTCCTTGCAGCAAACAATTTAAAAGGTAACGTTGAAACATTTCAACAATAACTAGCGCTCCGCAAAAAGAGTTCAATAAGAGTTTCGCTTTCAAAAAAAGAATTTTGTAACGGAAAAAAGAGTTCAACGAGAGTTTCGCTTTTGAGAGTTTTTTGCCCTTTTTTGCGGAACGCTAAGAATAACAATAAACTTCTTTGCTTGTAGGCACTCAAAAAGGCGAAGACATTTCTAGTTTACTAAACGACTCATTTGAACTGTTAAACAGTTTGAAGGTTGACGATATCAATGAAATAGATGATTACTACAATGCGCTTGTTTTTAATTCTAACGACACTCTGCGACAGTTTAGACAAAACTTCAACTTTTTTATAACTGAAGGTGTTTTAAACAAAACTCTAAAAACTACCCGCTATGATGAACTGTCCCAACGGATGGAAACGTACAAGAATTATTATGGTTTTAGCATTAAAAACTTATTGTGTAAGTATTTCATTAATTAGCATAATAATAACTAACTGTGTTTCTAGATTTTCCAAATAACGAAACAGATGATCAGAACAGTGAACAAATTGTGAACTATGCCGTAAATGGAGTTTTTGTTGGAAGACTGTTAATTCATTTGATGCGCTTAAACAACAGTACGTATTTGTTTGTATTGATTTAACATGTTTATTTTAGTTTACACGAGTTTTGATTCAAACCGAAACAAATATCACTGTGATTCGGCAAAGAATCGACTTGATTTTGAATCAAAAAGCCCATTTGGTTTTGTAAGCAAATCAGGTAAACAATCTATTTAAATTATGCTTGTTCATTAATTTTAGTGTGTTTCAACAATAAAGAATGTGCGCGGTTCAAAGTTTATTCAGGCAAGATTGACAAAACACTTTCATGTTGACATTAATACTTTTAGAACTTATTCAACAACAAAGCCCGCTTTTGATTCAGAGCGCTTTAAAAGCTTACACAGACTATAAAAACGAAACAACTTCATCGGAAGATCTTCAACAATTCTTCTACGTTTGCGGATTTGCAAGTTTATTTCATTGTTGTTATAACTAAAGCTTTCTTTTAGTCACAGTGTGGATTGATAACATCTGACAGTAGTTCTACTTTTATTAAACACTTGCAATCTGTTTATTCATTTTCTAAAGTATTCAATTGCAAGAAAGATAAATATGAACAAATTAACAAGTGCAATTCGTGGTTAGTTGTTTACAAAGTGGACCAAAAAAACGCCAACACAAAAATTTTTTCGTGTTTGAAACTTTTGATTGACTTTTTTGCACAAAAGACTTTTCTTCGTGTTAACGCTTTTTGGTCCACCCAGTACAATTTACTAATAAAGTAACTTTGCATATTTAGCCAGTACAAGCAATTTGGTGATGATAAAGATGAATATTTATGTGCAAATTGCCCAGGAGAATGCGAAAGTTGTAGAGTTAATTCAAGTAAGTAAAAAGGATACCATAATCAACTAAATTAACTTTAGCTACAAACAAACCTTATTGCACAAAATGCTATGATTATGAAATGCAAACTTCAACAGTCGATAACAGACAATGTGTCGTTGAGTGTCCAGCTGGAACTTATGCAAGCAAAAATGAATTCCCACCACACACCTGCACGTTTTGCAATTTTGCTTGTTTAAACGGATGTGACGGTCCAAGCAATTTTCTAACAAACAATGGCTGTAAACGATGCAAACTTGGCGTGTTAAAAGTGAAACCTGAAGATGAGCAATTTGCCTATCCTATGGATCCAATTGTAGACGGAGGTAAAATTATCAGCAACAAAGAGCACGTTGTAAGTTAATCTGTACAACAAAAGCCGCGTCATGTTGTTCTTTAGATTGAATGCCTCAACGTTTCCACAAACTGTGTTAATAATCAAACTTGCATGGACGACATCTGTAATGCATATGGATTAAACAACTATTTTCTGCACAAAACATCAATCAAATACAATAACTTGGAGTTTACTGTCCCTGTAAACATTAAACTTAGCGACAACACTAATTAGTTTGCTTTAGGTTTGCGCTCCATGTCCAAATGGAACGACAATTGTTTTGAATAGTCGAGAAGAACAAAAATGTTATGCTGGGGTTTTTGACGCCTACTTAATTTACTTTGTCGGTCATTATTTCTGGTGGATCCTTGGAATCGTTGCTATATCATTGCTCGTTCTATCAGTATGTTTAACAGTTTAAATACACTCAGTTTTATCAAGTTTAGGTTGTTTCAATCCTCGTTAGACAAATAAGGGAACAAAGACGCTACATGAATCCCGTAAAAGATTTTAAGTTTGAAAAGGTAGAAAAACGAGTAGAAAACTTTCCCAAACATTATGAAGTCCACAAAGATGACCTTGAATATATCAATCTAATTGGAAGAGGTGCATTCGGCCTGGTTTATAAATGCATATGGACTCACAATGGAGATGAATACAAAGTGGCCGTTAAACACATTACAGATTTCAGCGATTTTCAAGTAAGTTTCAAGAATCGCTTCTTGATGTTGATTAAATTCAAGGATAAGCACGAAGAACGACAATTGCTGTTTGACGTTAAACACGATCACATTGTTCAGTTTATTGGAGTTTTCGTAAAAAACGGAAACGTCAAGATTATCACTGCCTATCGTGACTATGGATCACTTCGAAAGCTTTTAACAACTCCCGAACATCGTTCTAAAGTGGAACCTTCTTACCTGGTTGCTTACTGTCATCAAATAGCAAAAGTAAGTTCTTGTTGTCTAGTCAGTTTTAATCCACAAAGTTTAGGCTATGGACTACTTGGCTAAAAAAGGAATTGTGCATTGCGATCTAGCTACCCGGAACGTCCTCGTCCGTCATCTTATGCACGTTGAAATATGTGATTTTGGAATGGCACAAGCTTTAGGAAGCACAGTTCTGCAACAACAAATGGAGCATCTAGCACTTGAATGGCTAGCTATTGAGTTGTTAAATCCTAACGAGCCGGTTTTAAAATACACAGTCGCCACTGATGTTTGGGCGTATGGCGTGACTATGTGGGAGATTTTTACTCTTTGTCAAGAAATGCCGTACAAAGAATTGAATCTGCACAACATTGAAAAGAAAGTTGGCCGCAGAATGCTTTATGGTTATTTGAACAACGATAAGTTTTTGGAGAAGCCGAAGATTTGCAGACAGACTTTGCGAGATTTGATGTGGTGCTGTGAGTTTTTAATTGTTATAGAAATATACTTGTTTATTTGTTAGGCTGGGATAAAGAACCAAGAAAGCGCTCCAGTTTTCATTATTTTGTTAAAAAGTTTGAAGGTTATCTAAAGAACACAATCGACATGTACATTGATGTAAGTTTTACAAACAGGTGATCTTTTAATTTCAAAGTTCCAGTTGGGTGAATTTGCCAACAAACCTGAAGCAAACGGACAAACAATAGGAATTAAAAGTGTTGTGGGCAATCATTTTGTTCTTGAAAAAGCAAGCAGAACCAGACAAGTTCAACAAGATGACGTAAGAAATTGTTTATTTAAAACATACTCTTTTAAATGTTTAGCTTTCGCTTGTTCTAATGCGCCGACCTAATAATTGCACTCCAACAACAACTTTGCTTGATAACAATCAAAATCCCAATAAATCTTACTCATCAGCCAGTTCAGTAAACACTGTGGCTACTGCAGAAACATTTTGTTAAAAATAAATATTGCTTTCATGTTAAATTAAATTATTGTTTCTGGATTCTTTTGGCGGCTTTTAATACATTTTCGCCATTTGAGACAGATCAAATCATAACAAACGTCTAAAATTGCAAGTTAGTTTTGCAACAACACCGAACTTCTTTTGCTCATCCCCAACAGCAAGTGGATAATTAAGTTCTATGGCCGAAAGAGTTAGCCATGCTTCCATGAACCTCGCTAGTTTCAGGTGCTTCATGTGCGCCAAATTTTTGGGAAACACCTGTTTGACCATTGAGAGCGGCTTTCTTTTGTTTACATGAATACAAGAAATTGGTAGATAATTTGATGCGCCTTTTAAATAAAAACAAAGCAATGCTTCCAAATAAACACGATGTAAGTAACTCAAATTTGTGCTTGTTTATTCAATTCCCTGGAGACACAAAATTGCATGATCAATCTGCGCGCTGTCGTGATCCGCAGCACAAAAAAGCTTTGGCGGCCTTTTGTGGCCGGAGTTTAATTGCTGCGTTGTTTTACGGCTTTTAATGTTCGGTTGAAGTGATTACAACAGAGCACTTAAATTTTGATTTGGTCTCTGAATTCAACCATTCCCGTTTTATTTACAACGCATTTCCGGGTTGTTTTCACTTTTGGCCATTTCGACTATTCACTTCATCTGGTGAGTGCTTCCAATTCACTCATTGTTTCGGCAAACGCGCAAATGCAAATCCATATGTCCAAAAGAGTTAGAGCGCGCGAACAATTGTTTCCCAGGCGCTTGCATGGATTTGCGCTATCCTCCCCGAAACTAATGGTTTCAATGTGCAAATTGAAGTTTCCGGAATTTAGATGTTACGGTAATAACGTTTTAAATTGAATTGTGTTTGAAGTTATTGTTTGCGTAGTGTCTTAACGACATTGTCAAACACTACAACTGTTTTCATTTCAAAAAATGCACAGACACACTCAATCATAATGCTTTATTTTGCAGCGCGCCGAAATTTGTGCCGAAGATAATTATGGCCGATGGGTGAGAAAAGAATACGGTCGGGTCGCACGCTCTCGCGCTAACAATCGATCATCTAATATTCGGCCACCGTCGCAAATTCCAATTATTAAATTGAGTCCGAGCTGAAAGAGCAACAAGCATTTCGTGTCGTTGTGGTTTTTTGAAAGTTAATTAAACTTACTATACTTGTTGCAACAAAAAATGTGACAGAATTCTTCGAAACACACTTTTGATGTCATTTCAATTGTTTGCAGTTTCGTGACGTGAACAATCAAACCTCTTTGTTTGAAAGTAATGTTTTAAAATGAGTTCTTTTTCTTTCAGTCTGCTTGTTTTTGTGTTGCTTTCAATTAAGTCGATGTGAAGTTGTGTTTAAATGCCAAATCAGAAGACGGACAAAACTCAATTCGCTTATTTAAGACAGACATCCACGTCATTATTATAATCTTTTACATAATTTTGAGAAGGAGTATTTGAATAAAGTTTTGAATCCCTGACATTTAAATTATGAAACCGTAACTGTTAAACAATCGTTAAAATTTTAATAAGCGCACTTAAACAGGTGCTTGTCAAATAAAGTTTGATTACTCGAAATTAAAACACAACTGATTGTTAAATTCTAACAGTCAAGTTGCTTCGCAGTTTGCATTTCAACTTTAAACAGAAACTCAATCTTCTTATGCAAATTTTAAGCAAAAACTTGTTAGTACTAAATCTGGAGTTGCCTCTGGCCAACAAATTGGCCGTTTTTCTTCGCCGTTGACAGGTAACTTAAGCCGACCGGTGTTTATTTGACAGCGAAAAGGTGGAAATGTCTTATTAGGTAGTGCGGCTCGACTGCCGAAGAAGCGTGAGACCAGGTGCGCGTTTGCGCCGAAAGCAAATAGTGTTGCGTTACGGTAAATCTCGAGTCTTGTTTGTCTTAAATGATTTCAAACAATAAAGTAACTTGCTTCCGGATTTTCAATTGCTTCAATTTATTAACTTGCTCATTGTGATGTTTATAAAAGTCAAATAAAATTCAGCGCAGTTAATTTTCCCATTTTAGCCGTTTAATGTGAATCGGGAGAACAAACCCATCTCTAAAATCTACTTCCGTTCGTTTTCTTCAACTATGTTGCGTTAATGGGTGCTGAGCGCCGATTGCGTGCATGTTTTAACGATTTGTGACTCTTTGAGTTTTTTGTAACGAACAAACTGCAATAGAAGTTATTGAATACAATTTAAAAACAACTTTTAGAAAGCAATCTAATTCGAAAAATCTGCAAACACGCCTACTAAATGCAAAATTGCCAAGCAATTAAAGACAATTTCGGACAAAGCTTGCTCTCCGCTTAATGGATAATTACCGCGACGGGCATGTCGGCTAAATCTCTAAAAAACAATTCATTTATTTCGGGTCAACTGTTGATTGAGGGCAAACAATTATCCTGTCTTGCAAGTCTTTTTGATTTAATTGATTGAATAAACTGTAAATAAAACAAAGCTCTTCTTTTTCTAAAACGCTCTCAGTTTTGAAAGGATGGGATGCACTTGCGGCTTTTGGCTAATGGATGAATTTAAAATGAGCACGCTTTTGTGCCACGTTCATGGTTTTTGGAGTTGCTAACAAAGAAGTTCAAACTTTCTAAAAAACAAGTCTAAAAGCACAAACAGTTAAACGAATAAAACAATGTTGAGCGAATGAAACAACTTTAAAGCACAATCAAGTACGTAAAGGCAAAAGTCTCCATTAATTTCATCCATTCCCAAAATCCATCCGTTTCTTCAACAAGATGGCAAGAGTTACTGTCGAAGTCCGCCACTCCGCCTCAAATGCGGCCAACAACAACAAGTTGCCGAGTGCGTACGCCCATCCAGCCATTGGCCATTCAGCGCTCGTCCATCCACATTGTCCCATCCATGCATGAATGAGTGAGTCGAAGCCGGCAACCACACTCAAACACAACCATTCGGTCGCCAATTGCCTCGGACGGGTGGCTGTTGAATAATTTGTGTGAATTTTGAATTCGCGTTTGGCTTTTTGTCTTCTCCGTGTTGGGGTTACCACCAACAGTGGCTTAGCCCTAATCAACTATTAATTTGTTGTGGAATATTTAAGGCTCTCGGTCGGGGATGGGTGAATGCCCGAAAGTCATTTGGGTTGTACATCGGAAATCAGCGATGATTGAATATTCATTTGTGAGTTAGAGCATACTGAGTGGAGAAATGAATAGACAATCGAACTTGGCTCGGCAGTAAGCGAAGGATTAGCTAACAAAAAGGGAGATGCAACAAATCTAACTGTTACAAAATTATTAGAAAATTGTTAATTGAGTCAAACAGCTGAGACAATTAAAAGAGTGTTCTGTAGATAAGTCAAATATTGTTCTTAGCAATCAAAGACCTCTTCTAACTAAAAGCATCTTTTGATATTTTAATATTTAAATTAAAGAAAAAACGGTCTGATCAGTCAAATAAGAAACACAACCGCCTCAGAATTCCACAACAACTCAAAATGACTAAACGGCCCGAAGCAACCAAACGACCTCCTCATAATTGTTTCATGAACGCGTGCATGAATAAGCAATGCGATCAGTTAGTTTGTGAAGGCAACAAATGCGCGACTTCCAAACTCCCTTTTCAACTTATAAATTATCGATGGCCGGTCATTTCGAATGGAATTTTTGATTTCTTTCTTTTTTGAAAGAAAATGTTTTTGCAAATAAAACAACGAATGAAATTATTTTAATTAGACGCGATTCGACAATTGTAACTAGTTGTGATTAAGTTGTTTATAACTTCAATTTGTTACAGAAACTTGGAGCTTCTAACACATTTTTTCCTGTCCGTTTCCCCCTAACAAGTCAAAATTGAGTCGGCAGATCTAAGCAGCTGGTTTTCTCAAACCATGAATCCGGCGACCCAGCGGATATATCCAAATCTGGGAACGATGCCAAACATGGATCGTTATTCGCCAACACAGCCGTATCGACAACGAATGCAGCAGGTTGAATAAGAACAATTTGATTGACAAGTTACTTTTGCTTTTAGACAAGTTCCATCTTTGGAGCTCTTGAAAATCCGTTTCAAGCTGCACAGGCGGCTCAAGCGTTGGTTGAGATGGATGTAAAGAATGTTAACATGTCTGCAAATATGCTAAGACCAACTGACATGTTTTCGTAAGCTTTTACATATACATGGAAGTTGTGTATTTTAAAAATTCTAGCAATTATCATCCACCCAATCTTCTAAATCCATCGGCCGGCAATTCTGACCTGATTGGAAACAATGGTCTCACCTCGGTGGCAAATCCGGCTTCTGCTACAAATCTAATCGATTCACAAGCACAAAATGGAGCTCCCTCATCTGCAAACGATGCTATTCAGCAAGTGATGGCAATGCAACATCACTATCCTTCTGCACATTTTTCGCCCTATCATCAACTTCCACCAGCAAGCGTTGCTGCCGCTGCTTTTGGACAGCCACCAAATGCCGGAATGATCGGCGGTGGACAATCAGCCGGTAATTTGAATGGACAGGGTGGATTCGTTGGAAATCCATTACAAGGCGTTCATGCAAATACAATTCTTCCAAGGTATTCATTAGGACATCCGGCATCTGGTTAGTTTCTTAAAGCTTTGACAGTTTAACTACTTAATTTTAGTTCCAGAGATCGACACTGATCCCGCGAGAACTTGAACGCTTTGCTGAACACTTTAAACAACGACGAATTAAACTTGGAGTTACACAAGCAGATGTCGGAAAAGCATTGGCGCATTTGAAGATGCCTGGAGTTGGATCGTTGAGTCAGTCAACAATTTGTCGCTTCGAATCGTTGACCCTATCCCATAACAATATGGTTGCGTTAAAGGTATAATTCTGGATCTGGATGCTCTTTTATCGGCAAAATAGTTTACTCGCTAAAGTCTATTTTGCAAGTGAACAACTCTGCTGATAAATGAACATCCAAAATAAACTTTACTTGTTGCAGCCTATTTTGCACTCGTGGCTTGAAAAGGTGAGTAAACTTTTATTGACTTTTCGAAAAAAGACTTTTTTGTGTTTGAAACTTTATTGACTTTTCGAAAAAATACTTTTTTGTTTGAAGCTTTTTTGCTCACACAAAGTACAACAATGTTTACCGTATCGAAAATCTTACACTTTATATTGAAAAGCGATTCCTATCACAAAACACCTGCTCACCTCGATTTTTGATTTCCTCCCAAACACCGGAAAAGATTCACAAGAGCTCGAAGGTCTGGGAATTAATTATTCTCCACCAAAGCAGCTGGAAACTTCACGGCGGTTTGGCGAATAAAATATTAATTCCGTGTATCCAAGGGATTGCGTGCCACTAACAAGATCGTTCACTTCAGAATGATCAGTGACTTTTGGTGAAGACGAAATTTGTAAGATTATTAGACGCAGAATGTGCGTGACGGACTCAATGAGCAATGTAAACATGGGGATTAGGCGGTAAACGAAGAGGTCAAAATGTGTGGAAATCTTAAAGAAAACGTCTGAATATTTGGGATAAAAATGTCTGAGCTGGTTCAAAAATAACAACTTTAAAGAACGTAAAGTTAGGATGATAAAGACTTTAAACTTACAGGCTGAAGACGCAATCAAAAACAAAGCCGTTAATGCTGAAGTAATTGGCATTTTGCCAGCATCGGACAAGAAACGCAAGCGAACGTCTATTGCAGCACCGGAGAAGCGTCTACTTGAAGACTACTTTAGACAGCAACCTCGGCCAACTGGAGATCGTATCTCAGCAATTGCCGAGAAGCTTGATTTGAAAAAGAATGTGGTTCGGGTCTGGTTCTGCAATCAGGTGAGTTTTAAACAACTCGTTCGGTGTCCAGAAAGTAACTTTTATTGTTTAGCGTCAGAAGCAAAAGCGGTGAGTGTAGGTTATTGTAGTAACATTTTACTTTGTTTTCTGTCTGCTTTTTAAGTTGCAGCTTTTTGAATTAACAGATGCACTTTATGCACGTTTTGTGTTTTAAGAACGTCCAAACAAAAAACAAAAGTTACACACTTTATTTTACGCCAGCTTTACATTGAATCCACCTTATCCAACAAAATTTCAGCCAATTCCGATGCCGCAATCAACAAGCACTCACCGGCGCTCAATCAATTTCCAGTATGCACTCTACTTGCACTCCCACACCTCAACAAAACCAACAACCACCGCAAGAGTTAAAATATGTTCCGTCCACTGATGATCTTATCCGAAAACAACTACTAGGTGAAGACTTTCTCCAGCAATTGCCACAGGTTATTCAACAGCAACAAAACAACCTAGCAAACGACGGAGATATGCAGCAACCAAGTGGTCATTTAGATTAATGAAGACTTTTAAATCTTGTCACAAACAATGTTCAAATTCCATTCCACAAATAGTCTAATCAAGTTTAGTTGCAAACAAAATTCGCTCGTCTCGGTTCTTTTCAACAAAATTGTTTCTACGTGATCTCTTTCCTCTTTCAAATAAATATCTCAACTATCTTCTTCAATAAATGATACTCATTCATTTCAATTGTTTTCAAACTTTTAGATGTGATATCATAGTTAGTCTTATGTATTTTGTATATGGTTGTCTGGACAGTTGGAAAAGAAGACAAATAAATATTTATTCATTTGAGTGTGCTCGATGTTGTTTTAAACAAGTTGACAAAGAAAGAGTTTGAAACTCCTTACTTCTTTTCCGAAAAAGAAATGACACAAAACAAACTTGTCTCATCTTTTAAAGAAGTTGACGTTTTTGACAGGTTTTTTGATTGAAGGAATAAAATGCAATCACATGCAAAAGTTGGCGAAGTTTATGAGCGACTTCAAAGGTTTCGAGCCGAAAAAGAAGAAGAAAAGAGAAGAGCGGAACAGCTGCAACAAGAAGAGGTTTGCACTTATACTGTTTTATCAATTTAAACAACTTTATTTGTAGAACGATCGGTTAGAACGTCAAAGAATTGAAGAAGAAGCGAGAGCAAACGCTCCTAAGAAGCTGAGCTTTTTAGAATCACTATCCATCGACCTTTTGGACGTTTATCCACTAAGGAAATGGCGACAATTTAATGATCAGTATCCTTTGCAATGTTGGATTATTACAGGGAGCATTGTGGTTAACAGGTAAAATAATTAAATGCACTTGTTTGTTTTTAACTTTTAATACCACTCCAGGTCAAATACTTGCAATTCACGTTCAATTTGGACTAGTCTTTGCAATAACTTCATTGTTTGTTTTGATGTTTTTGCACTTGGGAGTTCGAGGCGAAGGAGAGATGAGTGTAAGTTGCTTCTAATTGAACTGTTTTTACTCACAACAACTTCCAGGCTTATTCCGTTTTTAACCCAAACTGTGAACGTTTGCTTGGACAACTTACACCAGAGCACTTTGAAAGAGATATGCTCATGCAAAGGAGAGATGACGACAATTGAATTTTGTTGACTTCATTCGGTTATGGAACGGGTCTAAATTCTTCCGTGTTTTATGTACATATCAATTGAATAAACTTCTACACTTTAACAAAACGTTTATTGTTGAGTAATCAAATTAACATCACAAAATAGGAAATTAATCTCAATGTTCGGAAGTTGATTATTTTGAGGTTTGTGTACAAGTTAAGAGTTGTTGACGTTTGGCGTTAATTAGACAGTTTGACGAGATTGTAGCTAGTTGAGAAGCTCTTTTGAAAAACCCTTTTGAATATCCAATCAGTTAAGACCGACAAAGAAATCAGACGTGTTGGCTCCATGTTCTTTTTGTGGTTGAGTGTTCACAGGCTTTGTTTTTATGGAAACGGAGTCACGAGCGTGAAGTTCTTGGAAGTTACGTCCGAATTTGCTCTCTAGAAGTTTTCGATACTCATCTCGGTTCTAAACAGAAGAAAACAATGATGATGCAATTTGAATTGTGACAACTTACTTTTTTGGAATAACGCTTCAACTGCTCTCGAAATCCAAAGTTCGGATTTGCAAAGAAACGACGAGATCGTACAAATTCGTGTGCTCTATCCAAAGGCATGTCCGTAATTGTAATCAAGTAAGCGACAACTAATGTGACGCTTCTCGAGACTCCCATCAAACAATGTACAAGCACGTTTCTGTTTTCCATTCGGTGTTCGTGAATAAATCGTATTGCATCCGAAAAGTATTGATAAAGAGGAGCGCCTGGCATGTCGTCCAACGGGATATGCAGATGCATATTTGACGGAACAACCGAACCGGTGACTTCAGTTGAAAGAACAGAAACCATTGCTTGAATTTGGTTCTGTTTCATCAAACGATGATCTGTGGTGGCGCGGAGACCTGAAGAAAGACGTCTTAAACACATTTTAAACTTAAAACAAACCTCCAAGATAAAGTCCAGGCAAAATTTGATCCATGACGCCTTGGTTGCTGTCCTTTTTTCGCCAAAGTTTTAGTTTTTGTATAGCTGTTTGGAATGCTTCGTCTGTGGCGTGTTCGGAGTTGTCAATAGATTTTCGACGGCGTTCGGACATGGCAGTTTGAGATCATTGCGTCTTGTAGGAACTGAAAGTTAAAAAGTTATGTTAACGAATTTGGATGTTTTTAAATTCAACAAAACAAAGAAAGACTTCATTTGACGAGCAAGAAATTTGAATTTATTCGGCATGTTTACGCAAAGCAGCATGCCTTTGCAAACGGCGCCAATTCAAAGCGGGAAATTTTCTCTTCAAAAGCCGAGAAAGAGTGTCGTTTAACAGCGCCAATTTTCGCAAGAACAAAACAGTTCCCAGCAGCAATTATTATGTTTTTATTGACGCTTGGCGATCATTTGCAGTCTGGTTTTGATTTATTGCGATAGGCTTCGTTATTTTTGGGAACACTTTTTGGAAGTTGTTAGTGCGGTTGCGCATTTGTGCTGATAATTAGAAACTTGCGCACCTCCAATATAAGCGCATGTGCTTCTATTAGAGACAATACGGTAACTTTATTACACGTTTAAATCAAGCATTAATCGTTGCTAGTTTGCCCTTTCAATTTGATGCTTTAACCCCCGGATGCAATTAATAAACGCGTGTAGAATCAGGAATATTATTGATTCGTTTGTGCACTTTTCTCATCAAATCAAATCGTTTATTTAATTTTGCCCGTGACTGCGTTTTTTGTGTTTCAAAACTAGTTTAATTTATGATGTTTACAAAAGCGAATAGAAGAATTGTTTTAAAAGGTCGTGCAAACCTCAAATTCTAAAACCACTTTCTTAGACGTGGAAACTTTAAGACTCTTATCTGAGCACCGAATTTATGCTGAAACAACCAACCAATTCACGCTTTGAATGAGAATTGTTCTTTTCACTCGCAACAGTCTATCTTCCTAGTGTAATAGTTTTTAAAATAAACATGTTCGCTTTCATCATTTATTCTTTTGCGTTGTTGCTTTATTGAACACTCACTGAAATGATTTTGATCTTTTGAAACATTCTTGATATTCATTGCGCTTTTTAAATTTAAGAGTTTGAACTAAAAACACTTTATAGAAAATGATTCAAGAAGCAGACGTTAATCAATTGGTCCAAAAAGCAATATCCGTGTTTCAAAATGCTTACAATGTCTACAGCAGGTTTCCAGTCTCAGCAGCGATTTATACCGAGTCGGGAGAGATCTTTGTAGGAGGTTCGTGTTTGTTTTTGTGAACTTGTAAGTTAATCGAGGAATTTTTAGTCAATGTCGAGAATGCTTCTTTTGGCGGCACAATGTAAGTCTTATAAAGTTTTACGCTAATTAAAAGCACTTACAGCTGTGCTGAACGTTCCGCCGTCGTCTCAGCTGTCTCACAAGGTCATCGCAAATTCAAAGGAATTGTTGTTGTGACTCAAATGCCAGGAGGAGGAGCTCCATGTGGTTTATGCCGTCAGTTCATGATTGAGTTTGGCAACTTTCCAGTGAGATTTTAAATTGTTCAATTAAACATTACTGTAAAAACTTCCAGGTTTTCTTTGCAACCCCCGACGGAGAAGTTCATGTAAAAACTACCACTTATGATCTTTTGCCTTATGCGTTCACACCGAGTTCTTTGGAAGAACATAAACAAATTTTGGGTGAATCGGATTCTAACAAATTGCCGTGAACATTTAAACAACAAGGTGCCAAAACATTTTTAGATATGAAAGTTAGCCCAGTTTTGGCACGTCAGATACTTGCATTCTTTTATATTCAAACAGAGCATATTAATTCAATTTAACACCTTTCAAATCGCCGCTTCTTAGAATGATTAGATTGTTCGTGCTTTTGATTTGTAGAGGAATAAACGTTTTTAATCACACAAATAGATTTTTACAACGTGTAAGAAGTTATAAATTAAAATAGCAAATTATTGAAGTTTAAACAAGAACGCAGCATTTTGTACAAATTCCAGTTGGCCTTCCGGCAAAGTGTCTAACTTGTCTATTGATTTCCATTCAAATTCTTCTACTTTGACGGTGTGAGTTCGGCTGAAATTTAAATTATGTAAAGTTTTTGAAAAAGACTTACTTCAAAAAGACAGCCCACAGATCTGCTTCTGTCCATGCATTATCAGTGTCTTCTAAGGGAGTTGGCAACGGACACATTGAAACGTGAGCAATATTAGTGTCAGTTTGACCGACGGGCATGTGTGAACGAGTAGAAAAGCGCTGAATATCGGCATCTGGCACGCGTAACCGATTCAAAATATCACTTAAGTATTCATCTGGTCTCAGGCCACCGTGTTTCCATTTTGACGGGAGAGCACCATTTGATGCATTGACAAGGACCTGAAACAGATTAGTGAACAAATTGGGGATTGATTTTATTTGCATGACATATTCAAAAAGCGATTACCTGTGTTTTTCCTTGTTCACTGGTGGCAAAAACAACATAGAAAAATAGAGTGTTTGCACCATAGCGAGCATACTTGTTGCGTCCTTTTAAACCCGTTCTACCAAATGGATTTAATGGGAGGCCATCAGCGCTCAATAGACGTTGTGATTTAGGATCTCCGCTTATATGCCATTGAAGCTTTTGATTTCTCCAGTGTTTGGCTAACTCGGGCAAATTCTAAATAGCTTTTCAAATAAACACTGTACAATTTGCAAATTCATTTACATCTTCGACGCATCGCTGAGCTTCAACTGGCAATTTTGCACATTCAACGCTGTGCTCTCGCGGTCTATAATCTGACAATAGAAAAGTCCAATCACGAGCTGCTGAATCAACGTTTAATCTTTGTTCTCCCGCTACTCGAGACCATGCTTTCTGTTCTTTTTGTTTTGTCGATTGTCGAAATGATTGAGTGATAACAAGAAGTTGAAGCTTTTCACCGAGCCTTCGGTCTATTGACGAGTGAGTTGAAGTGTCTGATTTGTCAGGATGTTTTTGTTTCCAATGACGAACAGCTGCAGCGCCCCAAAAAGCTCTTTGAACATCAGGACGAGACGGCGGAATCTAAATTGTGTGAATTGGCAAAGTAGTTTTGCACAACCGTTTAACTCACCGACGGATTTTGATATACATTAGAATTAGCTCCTAAAGAGTTAACAGACGGAGCTACTCTTGCATCTGGATGATCTGTAGCCATTCTTGTGATTTGGCCAAACAAGTCAGCAATACAGCCGGTCATTCGTCGACAAAGTGCAAACAAAAAGAAGATAAAAGTGAATGGCGGTGGAAGAAAAGGCCGAAGACTGAAATCAATGGCCAACGAGTAAAGTTGATATTTCCAAATTTGATCGGCTTCTTCGTCCACTTCCTTTGCTGTCCGCGCAAACAACGCAAACAAAATTGGCCAGCTGATAAGTTTCAGAACAACCAAGAATTGATAGACTGTGATAGTCGCGGCTGGGCCCTGAGTTGCACACCAAGGATTGGAATAGCCGCCAATTGCTCTGCACTGTATCCGGTGATCTTCCAAGAAAACAAAGCGCTTGCATTCTTGGGTTTCTTTCATTTCACTCAAGTCTGTCGTGAACAACGACAACCATGTCCAACCAAAAATGTTGGCGCCTACTTGATAAGTCGGATGAAGGTCTGGATAAACAACAGCTTTTATGGCAACTAGTGTGCTAAAATCTCAAAACCTTAAACTCCATTCTTCAAGCAGTAAAGCCCACCTTGCCACAACTAAAGAGATTAAAATGGAGAAGTAGAAGAAGTCTCGAGTTATCATCAATTTAACCCTCACCATAAACGGCCCTAACATATTGGACATCGGAATGTAGATAAACAAGGTGAAGTAACATTGATAGATCAAAAAATAAGTCCACGCAATTTTCAAGACATAAGATTGCTTTGGAAACTAGAAACAAAATGAATTGACAGTAAGACATACAAAATTGTTAGTTACCGATGGCTGCCAAAAATATGATGCTGTTGATCGAAACGTTATCATTCCCAACAAATACAGAGTCACAAAGCACAGATCGAAAATTCTCCATTTCATCTAAAAGTTAAAGCGAATTAGTTGAAGTTTTAAAATTACAATTTGTACCTCACTAGCCGACGATGTTTGTAAACGAATAGACAGGACCCAACCAGCTTCTATTAGCCACATCAAAGACCAGATCCAAACGGCCAGTTCTGTATAGTCATCAATGCATCCGGGAAGAATTAGCTGGAAAAGACGAGCTCCCAATAAACCTTGTATTATAAAGATACTATTTTAAAAAGTACTTCTTTCCACACTCATCCCCAAAAAGCACTCAAACTATTTGAAGACAGAGTTTTGTGCAAACAAAAAGAAATGACGCATAGCAACTCTTTTCTATCAAACTTTATGTGCTTTGAAAAGCTCCTTCCAATTTACATCATTATTTTTGAGCTTACAAATTAATGCCATGGAAGAAGACTTCTCCGCTCTTCGACCGCTTGTCAAACACTACATAGTCAAAGGTCTCGGTTACGAACAAGTCTTTCAAGAATGTGTCAACGCAAGAGGCCACGACAAAGAATATTTTTCAATCGATCTCATCAATCGGTGGTTTCGCGAAGTAGAAGACAGGAGTTCTAATTTTCATGATGTCTGTGTATCTCAGTTTCGTGGTTTGATCGAGATGATTAAGACTGAATTCGTGAAAGCAAAAAGAGGAATTAGAGGACGAATATGTTTTGGAGCGAAAAATCAAAGATGCGGGTGAGAACTTATTACATTGAATATCTAATTACTAGCAATAAGCATCGTCACAACTCCGAATTTTAGATTTAAAATTTTGTCTGGACGTTGGGGCATCGATGTTGATTTTAATTCCCGCGAACTAGGTTTAATCGATTTGTTTCATTGCCAACAACGGTTTGTTATTCTTTTAAAAGCAGTAATGTTAATACTTCTTTTTAGATCTTTTAAGCTCGTCGATAAAGCAGGACAACTCGTAAGATTGGATCCATTTTCTTACGCTATAGAAGTCATCAATCCTACCACAATTTTACTTATACAAATGCACACTGCAGATACAAGTTTTGATGTCCATCTGCTCAAAGTCGATTGCAATACAATGGAACTTTGTTTACTGAGCTCGCAAAAAGAAGTGAATGGATTTTATGACAGTTGCCACGTTGATACAACAAATCCGAACAAGTTCGTAATTTTTCTTCAGCACTATGCCGGAATTATTTACCAATATGGCGAAGGCTATCGTTCTCAATTGTATACGGGAAGCGTTGAGAATAACGAATTGGCAATTTCGACTAAAACTTTTGTGTCCTATGCGCATGCAATGCAACAATGTTTTAAATTGGAAGGTATGAAAGTTTAAACTTGAATAGTCACGTTTTAAATGTGTTTAGATGATAACATTTGTAGACTTGTTTCAAAACCTTATGATGAAACAGGCGAAAGAGTTTCATACAACAAAATAAAAATTGGAGCGCCGTCAAACACGGACAGTGAAGTATGTTATGTTGGCATTGACGAGGAAATGGACCGGTTTTTCTTGCACGTAAGTTGTTAATTTAAAAAGGCTAATCCAACAAATTTCAGCATTGTTACTATGTTTGGCACAAAAACACATGTTACTTTTTAAACAACGATCCTTACAGTGAAAACTTCTTTATCAAAATTGACGTGGACAGACGAATACTGATGAATATTACTTGGTTCCCGGATGTTGTAAACTTTTCGCGCATCTCCGACATGCACTTCGATGAAAATGAGATCTTATGTATTTGTACAGGCAATCAGTTGTCGAGACAGCACATTGCTCATCGATTTGCAGTTTGGTAAGTTAATGTTTGCGATTTAATTGACTATTTTGACTATTTGAATGCTTTTAGCCGGCCAGACAGTCTTCTAAACTTGAGCATGCAAACAATTTACGAAAAAACAATGTTTCTGAACAAAAACGACTACAAAGAAGTTTTAAAGGCATTGCCACCAAATTTGAGGCTCTTTAATGGAGAATGATTGTAACTAATCACTATTTATGATAAAGTTTTTTAAACCAACCGTGTATGCCAATAATGCCAAGTAACCAAGACGAAATACCAGTGACATCCAGTACTTGACGATAGGTGTTGAATAGAACATGACCAAATCACGAAATCCAGCTCGTCGTCGTCCAATCATTCCTTTTTGCTTTTTTGGTTGAGGCGACATTGAAGGACGGAAGAAACGAGTTTCAAGCATCTGTCCGTAAAGTAGGCTTGATTCTACGTCATCAAGCGTACCAGCAGTTGGATTTCCGGCAGAACGTGCTGACTGTGGTGTTTCTGGTTGATGGCCTGAAAGTTAAAACATATTCGAAGATAAGAATTTTTGATTTCCATAATTTGTTTCTTCTAACTTTGTTTTTGTCTAAATATTTTAATACCGTGCAGCGCACTACCATTTTCATGAGCTGATTCGTCTAAGTGATGGGTTTGATGCATGTCAAATGGCGTTGCTTCTCTTGTTGTTTGGCCAATAAGGAAATCGTCACGTAAGTAGTTGCTTCTTCCAGAGTGTGTGCTAAACAAAAATGTTCACTTTTAATTGCATTCAATTGTTACCTGTAAGTTGAAAAAGCTCCAACCGTCCTTTTTGGTTGTCTTCCCATTTCCAGCATTGTAACAGTTGGACTTGCTGCACGCCGCATTCCCGTACCGCCACCTCGACGTCTGTGAATCGCAGGAGGTCGTTGAGAAATCCACCATCTAATTGGAATAACAAACAAAGCACAGATGACTATTTTTAGCCAGTTTGAAAGACGAATATGACGACTTAATGTGACTAATTGGAGATTGCCGTAAAGAAGACGAAGAACCCAACGCTGACAGCATTCGTGTGCAATGATCGCACGAGTTGTTGTCTAAAACAATTGTTTGTATTCGACGAATGGCTTTAAACAAACTTCATATGCTAACTGCGGAACTGTCAACTGATTAAACATCTCAGACTTGTAACACAATGCTTTGTACGCTTTAATTGGCGATTCGTCGAAGGCATCACTCAACAATCCGTAAGCTGTCTTGCGCAGATAATCACTTAAAGCATACAAACGTTGTTCAAAAAAGAACCATTCGTGAGACTAAAACAGTCCAGATTGATTGTTGAAATAAAACTCCCCAACCTCGTATGCCAGCGATCTTGCAATTTTAGCCAACACAATTGAAAGTCCCAGCGGTTCAGGAGCATAAGCACACAGACATTTGACAAGTTCCAGTTGATTCATTAACAAAGCCCAAATTGCCATTATCTAAAAAGTTAATTAGCTTCTTCATCAAGGCAATCTTTACCTGTAAAGTTTGTGCCTGATCTTGACGCTTTTCATTTATGGGCATAAAAAGAACGTGTGCTGGGAAAAGATCTTGAATTCCACCGGACAAGTGCCGCTACAAGTTAGTTTTGGATGTTTAAAATGCATTGTTCAAAACAAACCAGAAGATTATTAATGTCATTAGCTAAACGTTCATCCAAATGATCTGGTCTTTCCGCATAACCAAGCAAGCTGCCCAGAATGATTGCTTGAAAGAAATACTAAAAACAACAAATTAACATTGTTTTGCAAATTCTTTTGTTTACTTTGTCAAATGTGTTTTCAAACCATTTAAACAGAAGATCGGCATTCAAGATCAACGGAACTTTTTGATCTAACAAAGCACTTAAAACATGAATACTTCGTTCGCTGGCTAGTACTTGTTCCAAAATTGATGAGACTGTCTAAAAAGGTAATTTGTGTTTTCAAGTTTTAAAACATCACAAACTTCTCTTCTTAAGTCTCCGACGCTCAATTGCCTCACAATGGATGGCGAGTTTAACCGCAAAGCCAATTCTAACAAATTAGGATATGCATGCGGATCGCTCATGCATTCAATAAACAACTCCAATATGTGTTCTGGCAATTCATTAATTGAGTCCACGGGAATAAAAGCTATCAAAGAGTGGTCAGGACCGACGCCTGCAGCCAAAACGCGCAAAACGTTTTGGCGTGCTGATTGAACAAGAGATTCGGCGTCTGGAAGTTAAACAATAACTATCTAAAATAAACTCTTTACCTTCTCCATCTTCGAAACTCCCATCATAAATAGCTCTCAATTCGTTGTCTAGCCATTGAATAAACGATTCGTGTTCAAAGCCAGCGCTTTTGTACAAAATTAATGCGTTTCGGAGAATTGCACACAGTTCACTTGTGTCCTAAATGTAAATTGAACTCAATAATGTGAGTTTTTAAAATTAATAAGTTGCTATCGAGATCTACGTGTTTATTGTTGTTTATCGAATGTAGATTTAAAAGTGATTCCATTGCGCCTCTTAAAATTGCTTAGCCAGCCATTTGATGCTTTAAAGTCGTCTATTTTAAACAACTCCGCCAACTTAATTGCTTTTGTCTAAAAACAAAACAATACAAATTCAACAACCTCAAAAAGTTACCTTTAGAACAGGACCGTTGAATGAAATGTTCCCGCGTTGAGCACTTTTAACCCACTTTGAAAGAGCTTCTTCAAGATTGGCATGTTTTGCGACTTTCAGTCGTATTCGGTTGCCGATAACTCCGTCGTCTATTGCCTTTTGAATGATGTCCTTGTTTTTGACGATTGTTCTAATTGTTGACTCGGTGTACTTGTTGTCGAAGTGTTTGACCAAATCCGCAGTTTTCGGCATCGTTATTGACTTCTCAATAATCGATTGCTTTTCAGACAAACTGATGATTTGATGCTTTCGCTTGTTTGGAGTAGTCATTATAGACGAAGAAGAAGAAAGATAATAAAAGCGAGCAGTCAATATTTTAATCAACTAATAAAGATGCACGCAACTTTTTGGCCTCAACAACAGAAATTATTAACACGCGAATCTCGATAGCACGCAATTTTTTAATTTGTATGTTTTCAAAAACAAACCTGCACAACAAGAACCGGGATTCCACATTCAATGTATTCGCCTAGTTCGTTCAGCGACTTTAATGAAGCACCACAAAATAATGTAACTGGCATGGGTTTTCGTTCGCAAGTTTGAAGAGAGCTGGGAAGAATGATTGCCGGAGCTGACGAGCTTATTGGAGTTTGAGCGGCTGTTCCGTACATGGTTGCACGATCATCAGGGACGCCAATTAAAAGAGCTAGAAAACTTGGACTATGTAAGTGTTTTTAAAGAAAAACCTGGTGGTGGTGACGCCAACTTCATCGCCAATCGACACCGAAATGCCAGTTCTTCGTCTTCACTTATCTCTGCTTCCTTCAACAAAACATATAAAGTGTTGTAGCGAGTGTCAACCATTTCTAACTGATCATTTGGTGAAAATGAATGAGAAGCTTTGTGAATTGCGCGTTGGCTGTTTGCAACAATGACTAGAGTTTCACTTGGATCTTCCATCTAAATGTTTATGTCGTAAGACTAGTTAAACACACAAAATGTACTTGTGAGAGAGAATGCCTTAAAGTTTGTGCCAGAACACGTGCCATTGGATCGTCAAATTCACCGGAAGTCACTAACCAAAGTCCACAATGGCCAATCAAACGTTTTAATCCTTGATGCAATTTATTGTTTGTCTAGACAGTTTTGTTAAATACAACTTAAAAGCTTAAATATTAACCTCATTTCCAAATCCATTTCCAGTTCCAACTAAAGACAAAACTATTTGTGGCATTCCTTGATCTATTTGTTCTGCTGCTTGTGCTAATCGGCTGTAAATGTCCTTTACAGCTTGTGGAATGTGAGCCGTTGATGGAACATGAACGCACGGCCATAATTGAATGGAACTTTCCTAGAAGTTGTATAAGCTTAAATTCTTTAAAGTGTTTTAAATATGTTTAGAAGCTCCGGCAAACTAGTTAACTTGTGTATAAAAACAATCCGCCAAAAAGAAGTACGACGAATTAATTTAAAAGTTGACAGTTAATTTAAACAACCAAACCTGATCAACATCCGAGCGTACTAAAACACTGACCGTATTTGTGTAGACACTTTCCGACTTTGATGTCGAGACCACTTCTTCATCAAGCATTTAATTGTGAATAAAAAACTAGAAATTAACAAATAAGTTCAAAACACGAGATATTTAAATTCACAGAAGCAAAAAAACGCGCCTTCAAAACACTCGTTCGAAGCAAAAAGCCAAAAAAACACTTCCAATGCGTGTGATTTTACGCCGTTGCGCGCAAGCACCACTACGCACTAATTGATTTGATTATCATTTGGCGTTAATTACACGGCGCTGCAAAGTGGCGAAAAGTTGAGCGCTTCCGTTTCGAACATCGCCAACTGTTTCGGTCAATGAGTAGTTTTTTAAACCTTTTTGCAACTGTTATTGACTTGGAGTTCTTGTGCGCGAAGATTTATTACCGGAAGTTATGATTTAAGGCAAAAGGTTTAGTTTTTACATGCAAGTTTAAACAATACAAAGAACAAAGAGAATCTTTAAAAATCGCTTGTCGAAAAACATCTAATGAATAAAAAACGCCAGACCGCAAAAACACTAATGACCACACCCTATTTTGGCGCCAACGCTTATGTTCCGTGTACTTCGGCAATGAGAGCGCGCTAAATCCGTTTGTTTGGACTGTTGAAAAGCCAAGTCTGGTCGCTTGCGCCACAATCAAGTTCGCATGCCAATCATTACGTAGTTAATTATCACAACAGTCAATCAAATCTATTTATTTGCATCAAGTAACAACAATAAGGCAATAAAATCGGGGAACAAACTAATACACGCATTTCCATTATAAAATTACATCGGTCGCAAGTGGTTTAAAAGACAAGATGGGACGGATCACAGACAAACTTAGGAGTTTCAACTTCAGCAACTTTCGAGTAACTTTTTTTAATTTTAAAAACCTAACAACTTTGAAAATACTCAAAAATTGCCGAAATCAAACAAACCGCTTAGAACATTGAAAAACCCGTATCTTCTTTAAAAGTTCAAATAACGGGGACCAACCATTAAATTGTGTTTGTAGCAGGAGAATAGGAATAAAAGGTCAAAAAAGAAGACCCGCGTGGTGAGGAAACAACAATACTTTTAGGTACTTGTTTGTGAGGAGCAAGCGCTGTAAAATTCTATCATATTGCTTCAAAAATGAGTACGACAAACGTTGTTTAAATAAGAAGTGTGAGAAGACTATTAAACTCATCCGAAAAGGTAATTATGTTTAGTGTATTGCTTGACGAATAGTAACCGAAAGTATGAATACGGAACCGTAAGAAAAGAACAGTGATATTGTTAGACAATTTAATACTTTGGACTTAGCAAGAATACTTAGTTTTACGATGACCCGAGTTGTTTACAACAAAAATACTCATCAAATGGAATCATTTCAGAGTGAAGCTTTTGTACTAACAAAGAAGGCAAAACATTGACTAGTTTAAGGCAAATTAGGTATGTAGGCGTTTAAACTATTCACAACAACGAATATAAATTAGCAAACAATTAATATGACTTTTACCTATTGAAACTAATTGGAAAAACTTCAAAACTAAGCCGGCGGTGCTTCAGCAACTTGTGCAACGCCGTCTTGAGGCATTTTTGTTGACCGGCGGAGGCACACCAGCTCCTTCTTGTTGAGGCGCTTGTTGTTGAGCAGTGTCGTCGTCTTTTGTTTCGTCTTCGTTGGCGGCTTCTTCTGCAACCAATGCGTTGTGGTATTCATTCATGACTACGGATTCTGCAGCTCCAGCTGTTTTGTCAAAGCACTCAAGTAGATATTGCATTATTTTGTGGAGTCGTCGTTCAAGAGCTGGATAGTGTTTGTAGGCGAGAACAGGAGCAACCGGGTCTTTGGACATTGAGTCGTGAAGTGCTTGAGACAAAGAAACTTTTCCTGAATACAGTTCCATCAAACGATCCATTGTTCCAGGTCTTATAACACAGCATTGACGGAGTGGCATTAAAATGTCGTCATCATCAAATTTGGTTTTGCCGAAACTAAAGAATAGATTTGATTTTTCTGATTAAAAAGACTTTGATTACCTTCTTCCATTGTCTAGATGAACGGCGTAAGCGGGAATGTTGCCGAAAACATCAAATGTTTCATAATGATGTCGATCTTGGTTGCCAATTAAGTAATCCATGATGTGCAAATCAACCAAATCCAACAAACGACGTCCGTGCCCATAAGGAAGACGATTTTTGACTCGATAGCTGCAGTAACGCATGTCCGTTTGCCACGTTGCCAATTGGGTCTTTTTGGAGTAAGTTCTGAAAATTGTTGATTTCAATGTTTGAGCTTTTAATGCTTACCTTCTGTATGGCGACTTGTTATGTCTTCGTGGAACACTAGTATCATCGGGCAGAAACACTTGGACAGAACCCTCTTTCAAATCCGGTGTTCCGCAGATTGCATGTGTAGTATCACAATAATCTAAACACATAAGAACATAAAATTGAATATCAATTAAAAACTACTCACAGTCACATTTTCCCACGAAGCACTAAATTAATAATTTTTATTTAAGTTTTCAATTTTTAATTTTCAATCAATAATACTTCTAAGACAACTGCTACTTAAAAATGCGAATGCGTAAAGACCAGCCTGTTTCCCTGTACACGCATAGCTCAAAAGGTTGTGCGTCCGCTTTTAAAACAAGCGGATTTTAAAATCGGCCGGTGATTGTTAATACCAAATGTCTGGAATGACTTTACTGATTCCAACTTTAATATAATGAGGCCCTTATTTTTGCCTTTTCGGCTGACACGCAACAACAAAATCTAAGCGAGCCGTTTGTGCACATTTAAACTAGCGGTTATAAGTTTGTCTTTTAATCACAAATTAAATAAAGCTTACTTGATTTCCAACGGGAGAGACAAAAAAGGTTTTCTTGAGCTTTCTCTCAGCCTTGCCAAGCAATTCAGAGGTTATGTTGAGTACTCGTCCAGTTGTTGGAACAGCTCTACGGAAGCCCAGAATTTTGTCTATGTGGAAAGTGGCAATCTCGGCGTTGTGTCTTTCAAAGTCGCCAAAGTAGAAGTGGTTCGGATCTGTTTCATAGTCTCTGCCAAATCTGAAAATACTTGTCGAATCAAGTTTTGATCTTTTAAAAACACTTACCTCATCGGCTTGAACACTGCTTGCTTGTCGTTTTCGAATGTCAAGACAAGTTTGACTTGTGTCCCGCCCTCCATTATTGCAACGTGTTTTAGAGGTTGTGTAGCCAGCTCGTTCAATAGTTCTTGAATCATTTGTTCGTCTCTGTACAAATCACAAGAACCAATTTGAGCGTAAAAACGTTCCCAAGCATCTCTTTTTGGAACTGCTCTTCCTTGTGACTCTGACCAAAACTGTTCGAGCGAAACATTTCTTTGACACGTTTCTTTTGCCATTTTCTTTAAATCCAAGCTTTTCAAGTGTAATTGAAGTCTCTGAACAAGTTCGTCGTCCAAGTGTCTCGGTATGTCTGAAAATTGATCAACTCAATTTAAAGATCTCACAGACTTCAAAAGCTCACTTAGTTCTTTATATGACAGCATGTCCTTGCCCGCTGCCGGACCAGGTTGAGGTTGGAAATTTAGTTGTTCACCTTGCCTAAACGGCATCGGTCTTGCGTAGTGCCTTTGTGATGGATTCCATTGTGCTAAATATAGGATTTTAAAGTCAAAGTTAATTGCATTCAAAAACTAACCCGTAGGCGGATCGTCCACACTTGGTGATCTACTTCCAATTAAGAGTAAAAAGCCGAAGAAACATAAAGCTACAAGAGCAAAGAATGCGCCTTGTGTAGAAACGGAGAGTCTGCATGGCTAGGCGCTTGAAGCGACGCGGCGAAAGTGGGCGTTTTTGAGATTCAGCATCAGAACCTCCAGCGTCCCAGCCTGAAAACTATTTAAGTAAGTGAGTAAGTAATTTTAAAAATTACCTGTTCGGCTCCAACGCAAAGAGGACTCGGTTTCCAGCCTGATTTATGCGTTGGCTTAGACGTAGAAAACAAAACGGAAGCAACTTAGAGTCGGCCGTAAATGCTTGAGTGCGTTTGCATGTGTGCTTGTGAGATTGGACAAAAGTTAATGAAAACCGGACAATAATGTTTGTGACTCTTTAATGGAATGTACAAATGGGACGGAAAGCTGAAAATTAAATGATTAGTTAAAGCATATAAAATGATCGACGCGTTTAAACACTGTAGACGATGTTAATAAACTTTAGCCTACAAAAAGGAAGTCGCTAAACTGTTGAAACGAACAAAATTGACATTCGGGCCAATGAAAAATCAATTTGCGGCGAAAAAGGTTTTCAGAAACAAGACAAACTGCACGCAGGACACGTAACATTTGATGATTGACATGTTCGGAGAAATGTTTCAAACACGGTGTCGGGCGTTTTGGCAAAAATCTTGATTCAAAGGTTGTAGCGTTGCTCTTAACAATCAAATAGTTCAAACATTTCAAAGTACAGAAATTTAAAGAGTTGAAAGAAATTGTTTAACATTTTTTCAAAAGCATTAATCAACTTCTGCACTGTGTAAACAAAACAGACAAAACAAATCAATTTACGCCTATTAGTCCAAACACCAGCACCAACCTGCTTTACAGTCAATCACTTTACCCAAAAAACAACAGTCGCATTCAAAAAGCAAATTGCCACTTCATAGCGATCAAAACAAAACTGTTACAGCAAAAAAGAAGGTCGCAAAAGGGCGCAAAGCCGCTATCAATTAAAGAGTAACGATAACGATAAGGTGCAGTAATGTTTATTAGTGGTTATAATCAAAACCTCAACCCAAAATGTCAATCGAAAAAGAATGGAAGGACGCCAGTTAAAAGTGTAATTAGATTAGTGCAAACTTAAAAGCATTAAATTCAATGTTTAATTAATAAGCAAATTAATTTAAGCAAAGAGAAGAAGCGGCTATCAGCGTGGCGGAAAAGACAAAAAAAAACCAACTGATGGCTGCTGCTTGTTTTCGCCTCCACCCAACTGCTTGTATTCATCGAGCTCTACGTGAATTGAATTGATCGAGCGCCGACAAAGGAAGTGATAGTTGCGTAATGGGCAGCGGAAACTTTTCTTCCAGCCTTTTCATTCTCGACGGGCAGTTTTTGTGTTGGCGTGAAATGTTTTAAAAGCTCGTATAGAATGTTTATTTAAGATTTGTTTAATAGATCCAATAAAGTGTGGCTCTTAAAGTCTTCGGAGCATTTTTGGAAGTCTAACAAAACATTCAAAAACCAAAAATCATCACAAACGCCCGCCAAATTCCAAAAGCAAAATCAACGAAACGCAGAAAATCGACAGCCAACATTAATGTTTGTTTACATTGGACCCAGAGGTTTTGTCTTCTATCAGCAGTTGCAACTGAGCCGGAAAATAAACTTTTGCGGCGTTCCGGTGTTTATTGTTGCTGCTGGGAGCCAGAAAACGTTTGTAGCTTTGTGAGCTCTTAAGTGTTTTTGTAAACAAATTGCTAAAGAGATTACTTAAAACGCGAAAAACTAAATTCGAATCCTAAAATCAACTCAAATTGCTCCGTTGAAGTCCAGCCATTAAATGGCCCGACAGGCGGTTTTTTCGCTCAACTTTCCCCACCAACCTATTCAACAACAATTGAAAAGGTGTGATCGCGCATGCGCAAATGGAACACAAACAAAGCGGCTCACGACCAGAAGGGTCATGAATCGGTTTGTTTGTCACCAATTTGAATAATCGCCGCTTGGACATTGTCTAGGATTTGTTCTTGTTTGTTTGATCGTATGGATTCGAACAAACATCTTCATTTAGACCCCCAATTGGACGTTAAGTCACGCTCAACAAACATCCTGAACATCATGAACAAAAATGATTGCGATCTTTTAGAATCATTTAAGTAAACTTTTTGGTACACAAAAGGCTCAAATTTTTAAAACCTGGCAGCATAAACTAACTCGACGCAGATTATCTCAACCCAAAAACTATGACCAAAGCACAGCAGACACTTTTATAGAGTTTCTTGTTTATAAGCGTCAGTGTTTAGAACATTTACAGTTATGTGAAAGAGTTAACAAGCAATTAATTCAATAAGTCAACTAAATTTAAACTATAAAATTGTCAGCAAACTTTTCAATAAATCGACGAGGAACTAATCGCACCCAACGATGAGTAAGCCCAATCGAATCGCAATATCCTCCAAATTGGGCTTCGTAGGCGCTTTTTCGAGGTTATTTTTGCTCGCGTCAGCCAATCGGCGGGAAAGCTGTTAAAACAATCAACTTTGGTCATCGGTTGTTTTGCAGGGTCTTTTTTGTTAAATTTGTGTAAATTGATTCACAAAACGTAAAAGTGGACTAGATTTTGTAAATGGGCTCGAAAGTTGCACAGACTTTAAAGTCGCGTCTATTTTATAGAAGTCTGCTGTAAAGCGCATAAATTTACATTATTTTAAACATCAATGTTAAAATATTCGACATCTACGCACACGACCCACGCATAAAGTTCTCAAAATTTAACCCTTTGACTTGAACTCTAAATCAAAACCTATTTTTATCTGTCTACAACACAAATGTTCAACGATTTACGTGCGTCTACGGAATAATACAACAGACTTCATCGCCATTTTTGCATAATCCACTAATGTAAGTATCAAAAATCACACGAAAAAGACCAACTGCGCACTCCTTAAAACTGAATTCCACAACACCGCAACTAATTAACATATTTGATTCCAAACAACAGGGAAAGTCAATAATACCCTCCGTTTTAAGCACACTTGTTTCTCGTTCAGTATTTACATAGCAAACTAATCAATGGAGAGTGGCTTGCATAAAACAAATGATTTTTGTTATACAAACATCTCGTGTCGATTGTAAATATTTGCAATCAATAACTAAGTAGGCTTGTCAAATAGATTCAAAGAATTGTGCTAATTAAAAATTAAGTAGTCACTTTTGAAAAATTATGCAATTGAACAAAGAATGGATAAGAACGCTAACGGCATTTGCACGGCTGTTTGCATAACGTAAGTCATCCCACTCAACTCACGCAACAAAAAGTCTATCCACCCAAAACACTTGTCGCCAAATCAATCAAACCATAATTGGTCTGTTTTGTTTGTTGCGCGTGCTTAAAAGACGGTGGCTTTAAAACTGTTTTTGTTTGATTTCAAGTATTGTCCTTGTTATTGTCAAATACAATCAAGAGCTTCTGTAAATTAAAGCTTACGAGTTTAACAGAATCATTTTTAAAAAGTTAAAATCGAAAATGTCCACGTAAAGTTTTGCTTTGAATTCTCGTAATTCGACAACTCGACATTCAAACAATCTATTCACGCAATCTTTGAAAATCGACAAAAAGATCAGTGAAAAGATTATAAAAATCCGCTCATCCAATGAAAACCACTCAACGAGGAGCAACCGAAATAATAGGCATGCAAAGTCATTATTCAATTGATGAGCCGTGTAGTTCATTCTGATCATAAACAACACTTCATAGTGCATGGCTTTTGTTGTTCGGCGCCGGGCGCAATCCCATTAAACATGTAATAATCTACTCGTGGGCTTTGCCGCCGGCATTTTGTTAAAAAGGTAGAAACCTTATAAAAACTAGTGTAACTTAGTCGATCTGCATGCCGAACACTTCCGTCTAACTTAATCCGATTTCAATCTACTAATATAGCCATTAAAGCAGGCTCTAAAAAGACTTTCAACTTCCGCAAAACATATACATAAAAATCGAACATCCCAACTAACAAAAAGTCTGCAAGCTTCTCAAATTTCAAAAATCCGCACAAGCAAAACTTTCAAAAAATTAACAACGCCACACGGCAACTTTTTTAATCCTTTCAAGTGGTCAGCGATAATTAAGAAAAAGGCACGGAACAGCTGTCAGACGTTTAAACTCCTAAACATCAATATTTGTCACTTTCCCCATTCTTTTTCAATTCCCTAAAACAATTGCTTTTTAATGGCGGCCGATCAGTTTGGTTTGTCTTTAAAAATGACTGGTTAAAGTTTTGACTTGATGATGAATTGAGGTGAGCTTTGAAGAACAAATATGTGTAGACTCTTAAAGAACAAAGATGTCTGGTAAGTTGTTTAAAACTAAACAATCAAAGCACTCGAATTCAAAGTCAATTAAACTTCAAAACATCCATAAACCCGCAAAAATTCAAATTTCCGCCAGTTTTTTCGGCTGCCATCACAATTCGTGATCCGTGAAGCTGGACGCGGATCCTGCGCCCTCCGGGATCGTTTACATGCTCAATTATGTTTGGGCGCCCACTCCAACTCTGCGCAATTCAGCATCAAAATATTCCATACACTCCCGTTGCTGCACAAACTTTCACTTTCTGTGGCGCGTCGGCGGAGGTGCGCAAAAACGGAGAAACAGTGTTCGCAAAAGAAGCTGTTTGTTAAAGTTAGCCAACAAACGAATAGCAATTTAAATAGATTTAAATGTAATCGAGTTAATTGCTTCGGTTTAAAAAGAAGGCTTCGAACAATAAAGTGTGAGGCTTTAAACAATTACGTTATCCCCAATTTAAAATTCTTTGCATGATAGTCAATAATCAAAAAACAATAAGAATATAGAATTTCCTCGCCTACAAACTTTCAAAAATAACAATAACACCTCGACGCGAACTAATCAATCAGTCCGAAAACAAACACTCCAACACAAACCGTTCCTTTCCTCGACACACAACTAATACCAATTGCAACAAGCTCGTCATCATAAAACTCGTGGAGTGGCGTCGGCGGAAATTGGTTTCAGTTTCTCTCCAAGTAAATAAAGTACTTTTTGCCTAGAATTCGATAAAAAATGGAAATTTCGGGTTAAACGGAAAGCAGTTGCAAGAGGTCTGTTGAGCGATAGAAAAAACTGTTAAATTGAATAAGACTAAACGGATTTTGGCTAAAATGTCCGAAACACGGTAATTTAGTTAATTAATAATGTTGGCTGCAGATGCACAGATCGGTCACAAAAATTGATAATGTCTATAAAAAAAATGCATGAAGCTAGCGAATACGCAAAATAACAAAATTGAAAAGCGCACAAATTAGTCGATAATTGAAAAGTGCGTCACACTGTGTTTGAGCAAAAACTATTTTTGTTTCACGCAATTTTCACAACTCTTATAACTTTTCAATAACTAAAAACCGCAAATCCATTCAAAACTTTAAAAATTGCACTCAAAAGGAAGCGTGCGTGCAGGATTCTCGACTCAAACGGGGCAGTAATTACCCGCAATTTACGGGCGATTGCTCAATATTGCTCAATCAGTTGTAAACATTGAGGAAAGTGGGTGAATAAAGAGAGGAAGCGCGATCTTTGGCTATTCAAAGAAGAAGTTTGGAGAAAACGATGATGAATGAATATCACGTTTAACTAAGCAAATAAAGAAACTCTAGGGCTATAATAACTTCCATTTTTATCTAATCATGATTGAGTCCAAAGATCAAAAACAACAAACTGTTTCGCATAGACATTTTTATCTAATTAAAACAATCTTCAAAAGCCTTAATCCCTAAAAACGTGCCAAAACACCGAAACATAAAACAAGATGTATAAAAACTGAAAGCAAAAAGTGCGACCCCGCCAATGACCTTTTTGCCTAATGAGAAGTTCCATCCGAAAAACAAAATACAACCATTTCAAATAATGTAGCCGAAATTGCTAATTTACCAATCTGCTAATGCCGGAAAATTGTAGCCAAAACAAAAGGTGGGCTGCTTTGATTTTGCAAGCAATAAATTGTACAGAGCAATCTTTGGTTTGGATTCCAAAAACATCGATTTCAACTGTAAGTTTTAACAAAAACAAAGTTCATCAAACTCCAGCCAAAAATAAGTCGTTGAAGAAAAAGACACCACTTCATGCAAATATTTACCTCCTGGAGGAGAATCAGCCGCCGGAAACAGTTAGACCACTCGCACCGAAACTCCTTCATGCTTCTTTGCATTCGGAAGAGTGAGCACTTGGAGCCAGATTTTTCCGCTACCTGTTTTCTAGCTCTCGTTGCGTTGAAGAGCAAAAAATGCCAAAAAGAGAAACAAATATTGGCAGTTTGTTTGGAAAGAAGAGGTTTTGGTTTGTTGAAATGGATGTCTTCTTGTTGTTAAATAGACAGGCTTAAACACACAAGCAAATTAGAAAGCATGCAACTTAGCAATAAAACGACTTTAGCTGCAAACATTGCCACTTCACAAAAACAAATAAAGCAAATCGTTAATTGAGTAATAAAGAAAAACGTTATTAGAATTTTATTAGACAAGCATTTTTCTTCATACGTTCAAATTTTGTAATATCCGGCAACGTTCATCAAAATTGCGTTTGAACAGACACGCCATCTTTTCGTGGAGTTCCTTTTAAACGAATTCTCATTGTTTTCCGGCTCTTTTTAAACTTTTAAAACAAAAGTTGCTAATTTCAACAATGGTTACAGATTTGTTTGCAACTTGTTCAATTAAACCTTATTGTTTAGTGTTCAAACACGAAGAAAACATTTAAAAGCTAACCACACCAACAAAGTTATTGTAAACAGTGTTTAAACCCCTCAAATCAAAAATCACGAATAATCAAATTGCAAATCTAACAGCAACAAATCACTGAACTTCCGCAAAAAGCTCTGAATCCATTATCCGTCTCAAATAAATTCCATTTTTGACAAAAACGGACTGTCCATTCATTAGCGCAACGAAAGGCAAAGCGCCAAAATTTGTGCGAAAAGATAACCGAATCAAAATGACCTTGTTTTCTTTGCCGACTCGCTTCAAATTTTTTAGCTGAATCCGTGCGCTCTTGATCTCCCGAGTGATAAATGCTTTAAATAAATTTGAAGGTAACAGAGGTAGTGAAAAATACAAAGATAAGCGGCTAATTTTTGGTTGTTAGACTCTTGATCTTTGTTAAAGAGATGCATTTTAAATTTGAATATTGATTGCATTTGACAAACAAACAAACAAACAATTGCACTAAACTTATCTTGCTTTCATTTAATTACTTGTTTGTTACGTATTCTTGAACCCTTTTATTCTTAAATTAATAATTTAGTTTAAAGGAACACAGAACCCTGTTTTATAATCAAATAACGTGTCCTTGTGTTTTAAACTTGAACACACGTGTTAAAAAACAGGTGAAATTTGCTTCGTCTCAAACGAAAGTGGCAGTCAACTGTTTGACTATTTAAATAGTGTCTAATGTTCTGACTTTAAAAGTTCTGCTCTTTTAGAAATCAAACAACATTAGATGAATTCTACTACCGCAATCTCAACGAACTTAACGGGTTCAAGCTTGTTTCTAACACTACTTAATGATTCGGTGTTCTATGTGTACAGTTTGATTGTTTTAACTTTTGCGCCATCGTTCTTGTCTCATGCTTTCTTGATGTATCAAATTCGTAAATATCAACTAACAAATGGACTTTCGGAGAATCTTTTGATAAACATTATGTGCTGGCTTGTGAACATGTTTATAGGATTAGTTTTTAGTGAGTTTTATAAACTTTGCAGAATCTTTTTAAACAAGAGTTTTTAGTTTCTTACTTGATTCCAAATTTCTACTCTCCGTATAAGTCAGGTATGCTTGTTTTAATAGTAGGTACTGCATATACAGCATCCGCGTTATCCGTGTCTATTTCCATCACGTTTTTGACATTGGATAGAATATTTGGTTTGTTGTCGCCAATAAGGTAAGTTTAAAAAGTGTAAAAGCTATTCAAATCGATTTCAGTTACAAGAAACACCGTCGATTGTTTATTTTGTTCACGCTGATTGGAATATTCACTGGCTTTGCAAGCAATATTATTGCCACACTTCTTTATCAACCAGCTCCTCCGCTGTACACTTCTTGTAAATCGATTACATGTCTCCAATCACCAAAGACAGGCGTTACATTGTACACGATGCGTATTTCTGTTGCAATTATAAACACAATAATCTCGGTAGTGTTCAACACGATCTTATATGTTTATTGGAACAAAAAATGTGACAATCCGACTTTGAAAGCGCAGTTCAAAAGAGTGAGTCCAATACATTTAAATCGAGTATGCTTTAAATTGACTACATTGTAGAACAACTATTTTGTATTGATTGCTTCGATCTCCGAAATAGTATTTGTTGCTTCTCCTCAAATTGCAAACGTCATCATGATCTCATTCTTTAATTCCACAACTGCTGTTTTTGGGCCAATTATTAGCGGGATAGGAGGCATTGATGCGCTACTTACAGGTGAGAAAGCTTTTCTTATACTGTTGAATTTAAAATGTTCATTTTAGCGTTAACTTTTCGATACATAATAATGAAACGTGTCCACAAAACAGTTAAAGTTGTTCCGTCTTCACACAACTCACTCACCCGTACAGCTTCTTAAAACAAACTTTTCTTTTCAATTATGTTCAGTTTATTTCGTGTTGCGAAATTAAAAGCCAAAATAAAGCAAGTTAAATGCCACTTTAAAATCTGATGATGTCCAAACAGTTTTTGTCGTCCAATCGACGAAATCCAGGCAAGCAATCACATTTGAAAGAGCCGGGCAAGTTAATGCAAATTGTTCCGACCTGGCATCCGCCCAACTAAAATAAATGTTTGTAAGCTTTTATGAAGAAACAATCTGTACCTGTTCTCTTGCGTTATCGTCCCACAAACACTCGTCGACGTCGTAACACGAAGTTCCGTTGCCAAAGAAGCCCTAAACAGATAAACTTAGATTGTTAAAATTGCAGAACAGACAAAACCTGTTTGCAAGTGCATTTCGGTCCAAATTGTCCGTTTTCACAAACTGCATTAGAATTGCACGGATTTGGTTGTGCTGAGCAGTAGTTCAAATTAGTACAAACAGGACAACATTGATTAGGGTGGAGTTTCTTGATGTTGACATGTGAGTTGAGGACAGTGTTCGGCACGGCTAAATTGGGGCAATTCAAAATGAAATGGCTTTAAAACTATACTGGAATTTGCACTCCATTCGACCGTCTTCACATTTGCAACGAACACATTGTTTTGGCCAAACTTCCACGCCGTGTTCGTAATGAACTCCGTTGTAGTAGCACTAAACGTTAATTAAATGAGAGCAAATGATAAAAGTTTACCTGTTTACCGCAATGCGGACAGCATTCTCCTTGTTTTTGAATTGGGTGCAAGCATTTCAAATGAGGACAGCCGATTGGCACCACAGTGTAACTGGCCACTTACGGAACATTGGCACTCAGCGCATTCTAAACAAGCGGCTCGATGTTTTTATTATAATAATGTTAGCTACTCTTTGAAATGTTGTTGTGTTTGTAAAATTAAGCGCTCGTGAAATCTCAAATTCTACTTTTTGATTGACTTGATTGACAAACAAACACAAAACAAATTAACTGTTGTTAAGTTTACACTAATTTTGTCTTCTGCTCAGGCATGCATGATAAGGTCCACAAGATTTGCGGATGTAGGACGCGCAGCTTGCTACGGACTTTAAAATGATGCCAAACATTTACAGTGATATTGCAAAAAGTATATCGAAGTAGCGAAGTTTATCATCAAATTGTCTAATTTAAAGTCCGGAACGGCAAAAAGTACGCTCCGGGGTGGATTCGAACCACCAACCTTTTGATTAACAGTCAAACGCGCTAACCGATTGCGCCACCAGAGCTCTCGATACATGGATCCTCGGTGTCTGCGACGTACGAGGGCATAGCCGTACACACATTCTCTACATTCACTCGAAGTTTGTGTGTCCGCTTGCAATATAAAGCACGCACACACAAATTCAACGAACGCCACTTAAACAGACTCTCAGTGTGTGCACACTTTGTTATAAAAACGCTGCACATTCATCCATCCCCGTTCATAATGTAAGTAATAAGTTGATTCAATCACAAAAGAAATTCTTTGAAGTTTCAACTCACCTCTCACATTCTGATGTTTTTCTCCAAAAGACAAAACACGCTTCCCATTCAAAACACAGCCTCTTTGATGCAGTTCAACTGATTTGAGACGTGAATCAATAGAATGCAAAAATTCACGGACAGTTTGCAGTTGACTTTCAAGAAAATGAACACGACGATCCAAATCATTAATTGAAGATGGCGGAGCAGTTAGTGCTGAAAACATGCTTTGTTTAATAAACTTTAAATTTGAGTGAATCAAACCTTGAGACTCCGTTGATACTTCGCTTTCATTTGATTCGAATTGGCGTTTCTGCTACTTGATTGTCCTTTTCTGCCTCCGATTGAAGCATCGTTGAGCGATAAGTCCGTACATGAGGAGAAACTTTGACTTCCGTGCATTTCAAATCAACTGCATTTGGCAGATCAACGGAAAGCTCACGAAGAAGACCAGGATAGTTTTCACTTGTTTGTTGACCGAATCCGATTTCGATTGAAGCTTTTTTGTGATGACTGAAAACATTGATTTTACTAATTTATGTTCTTAAAAGACAATCAAAACTCACCCTTCGTTTATTTTCAACTCGTATTGGCCGTCGGCAATTCTTGTGCAATCCAAGATCAACTGAAAGCGATTTTCAGTCACTTGTAAAGGATAGACGATGAAATTCGGAGTCAAATTCAACTGGATCGGTTCGGTACAGTTCATTTCCAATTTGCAGAATGAATGTTATCGTGGAGTCCTGAAAATTCAATAATGACTAAACACAACAACTAGAAACAAATTTTCTACCACCCTATAATTTATTTGCTACGCTTTTGACGCTTTTGATGATCCCGCCAATGCATATCGGGAAAGCGCGTCTGTTGAACAGAACAGCTGTTGCACTTTACACCTCAATTGTTTTATCTTGTCTTACTTGCGCACTTATAACTTATTTGTTTAACTGGTGCTTTTAAACAATGTTTTGACACACTCGGACTTTATGCATTTTTGGAGTAGAAACCGGGCACTTGTTGCTTTTGGCTTTCCGATTGCCTCTTTTTTATTCTTCTTTGTCAGCCTACAAAAGCAAAGCGGGAGCTCAGTTTTTCTTCCAAAAATTCACCAAATCCGAGCTTTTATGGAATACTCTTTTTAGGTTTTAATCGGACAGGAGCAGTGGCCACTTGCTTGAAAAAGCGCGCTTTTGAACTGCAAGAATGATGTTCTGCGGCGGAACATCTTCGGTGAGAAATCGATTCACGGAATTGCATACTTATTTTAATCACAGTTTAAAACTTCTAATTTTAGTTGCCATTTGGTTCTCAAAACAGAACACCACCTTCATTGCCATCCGCATATTGCGTGCGTCGTCTTGCCCTTAAATATATTAAACGCGGACTTGATCCTCCACAAATTCTTGATAAATTGCGTCGACATGCAGGGTTTAGAAATTCGGAAATGTGTATGCTTAAAACTACACTTGCTTGATTTGAATTGATTTCAGATGCCTGTCGAGACTTTTTCAACGAAATTATCGAAGAAGAGTGCCGATACTTGCTCAACGGACTTTCTATATGGAAAAACATCGAATCGATTCTGTTCTTAAATGAACGTTATTGTCTTGCCATTGCTTTGGATTCAAATTGGTTCAGAAAGATTAGACGGTAAGTTTTGATTGTTTGACAAGTTAAACAACATTGCTTTTAATTTATTTAGTCAACCCGATCAATACAAATTTCTATTGCTAGACAATTTTCGCAACAAATCAATGTGAGTCCAGAGTGGGGTTTTTTTTAAAAAAAACTTTCTTTTGTGCTAACGTTTTTTTGGTCCCTATTTGATTGTAGTTTTAAAGATTGTTTTGTTGATTGATGTTTTTAGAGAATTTGATTTCATTGACATCGACGGCAACACAAAGCCTGTTAAGAATCCATATTGTTTGCATTTAATCAACGACGAGCAATTTATTTTCGTGGAACGTGAAGGGTGTTTCTTTAATTTGTGCCAAATCGACATGGAAAACAAAAAATGCGTTTGCACAGACCGGGCGCAAGCTGATTTTGGCAAGATGAAGATTGTTCGAGACTCCGAAGATCAGCAACGTTTTGCTATTCGCACTATAAATGTAAACTACAAAAATACCTTTTGGTTTGGATTAGCAGATGAACACGGAAAAGTTATCATTTTAAGTTGTTTCTGTATTTAATGGAACTTTTAGTTTGTAATTGATCTGGAAAACAAGTATGGATTCATTCAACAAGTTTGTGGCTATCGTTTGTGTGGTCAAGAATTCTTCACTCTTGCCGAACAAGGTTTCGGGGTTTCATACGGGAAGTTCTATCTACAAACTCCATACAGTGTAACTCAATTCGAAACGCTATTCGAAGTTCAAAACAACAGTTCTTTCGACTTGGCCGACACATATGTAATTAAAACTCAAGTTATCTTTAAACTTCAACAGTTTTTAGCTGTTGTGCCAAGAATGGCTAAATGATATCTGCTACATTTGTATGAGAAATTGTGACAACTACGGTCCAATTATTTGCTATCGATTCGACATGGAATGCCGCAACTTGACAAACGTTAAAATCAAATTTACACACTTGGCCGCTGCGTTGCACTTGAATGAAGATGAAACACTGACTTTGTGCACAAAGAACAAAGATGAAAGTCGTTACGTTGCATATAGGTTTTTAACAAGGTAACTTTTAATGTCTATATTGCCTAACGATTAAATTACAGACGTCCAGACAAACTTGTAAACCTTGCATTCTTTACAATCAGACATCACTTTCTCGTTGTTAACAAGCAGAAAAAACTCGTCAAAAAGAAGCTTCCGAATCAATTTCAAGCTTTCGGAGCACTTCCATTTAATTTGTTGAAATAAAACATTTTTGAAAAGATTTGATTAGTATAGTTTTTTGTTTGTTTGATTTTGACTGTGACGCGCAAAATGCATTAGCGCAACTATGAAAAGGCTACTTTTTGAGCTCACTTTTCTTGACATTCAATCTGCGGACTGACGCACTTTTGCAGGATTTGTGTTGAAGGGAACTTTGTTTAGTCCCAATCACATCTTGCAAACATAATGGTAATTTTGAATGTTGTAAATAAAGTTCTATCAATTACTTCTTTTAGCAAACAGCACAGCCTCAATCTTATTTGTTTCCGTCTATATCCAGACTACGGCGTCTAACCGTAAAATATGCCAATCAAGGTTTAGATCGGTTGGAGATTTTGCGCAAGATATGCGATGCTTTTGACTATCCATATCCTAAATTTTTGGGAACAAGAACCAACTTCCGCCTGGACATATTCACTCCAGATTATAGTCGTTACAAGTCTCTGCTTAAAACAATTGATACCGTGTTGTTGGCTTTTAATTGTGAAATTGCTACTTGGGAAGATGGAGTTTGTTGTATCGAGTTCATAGACGAACGTTATGCAATTGCAATAGGACAGGAAGTTAAATTTTGGAACAAATTGCTTGGGTACACTTTTAAATTGTGTTCTTTAGTTACTCTTTTGACGTTTAGGCGATCTAACAAATACAAGTTCTTGTTACTCGACAATTTTCACGAAAAAGAAATGCAAGTGAAAACTGTGTGTTTAAACAACCTCTCTTTTTGTTTTAGCAAGTTAGATTTTGTTTATGTGAATGGCACTTCCAAAACAATTGAAAGCCCCTATCGTGTTCATTTTCTTACCGACAACTTATTCTTTTTTGTGGATCGCCTTGACGACTTTGAGATTAGTTTGTGCAGACTTGATTTAGTGAAATGGAAATTTATTTGCATGGACACAGTGGAAATTTCTTCTTGGCACGTTAAATTTATCAATGACATCAAAGATCCTCAATGTTTTGCAATAAAGTCCTACACATATGGTCGTCAAAATGAGTTGCATTTCGGACAAGTTGATGAGGACGGAAAAGTAAGCTTAATGATGAGTTAACTATTCTAATCTATTCAACTTTTAGCTCGAAATTGACTTTGAAAACAAGTATGAATGTCCAGAAGCACTTTATGCGTATCGATTATGCGGCAACGAATTATCTACACTAATGCCGAAAGACCAAGATCTCGACCCGATTCACAAAGTTTGTCCGATTGTTTACGGAGAATATTCATTTCATCCAATGTCCAGCAAGCCACACTTTATTGAACTGTTTACTGTCAAAAACCGAGCTCGTCTGGGCTTTCTTTTCTTCGGATGTAAGTGAGAAATGCTTATTTTTACTAATCTGTCTGTTAAGACATGGAATCAAGCACAGTGGGTCGGCGATCTTTGTTATATTGCAATGGAGTATCGATGCCATGCAGCTTGTTATAAAATTTGCCGTTTTGATTTGGAAGTCCGCAAGTTGACCGTCATAAAATGTGATTTAACATATCCGTGTGTTGGATTAAACTTTTAATGAAGACAACAAATTGACTTTGTGTACACGAACGGAGCCAGACAAAAAGCACTCAATTGTGCGCTTTTCGGAAAGGTAAGCTTTTTTGCAAAAGATATTTGAATAGTTTATATGTTTAGATGTCCTGACAAATTAGTATACCTCGCATTCTTTGCCACCAAACGTAATTTCAACATACATGAAAAGAAGTTACAGAAGAGGTTACAAAAGAAGTTGCCAACTTACTTGCAAGAGTTTGGAACTCTTCCAGTTGGTCCGCAAAAGAAGTTTTTATCTTTCTCGTTTTAACTTTGTAATAAATGTTTACAGTTCTAGTTTGTATTAAAGAAGTTGACATGAGTTGACAAAAAACTCGTTATGCAAACTGCACGCAAACTTGTGTTGTAAGTATTTAATAAATTATTGCAAGTGTTTAAGACCAACCTTTCTCTCCGCTGATAGTCCCAACAGAATCCGATAACCCTGACGCATTCTAAACAGTGTTCCTTCGGAATTAGCATCTTGGCGAAATTCAAAAACAAGGCCCAGCTTTTGTTCTTTCAATAAAGAATGAATATGCTTCGACCAAAACGTAAAAATAATTAGATGAACTGTTTAAAGCATCTCACCTGTAAGCTGTTCAGTCGAGTTTGATTGATGTTGGACGAGAACACAAATACAAAAAGTAAGGAAACAAAGATAACTGGACGACTAATCATTTTACTGGTGGATAGATAGAAATAAATTGTCTGAAAGTTAAATTGGATGAGACGTGATATTAAAATCCTAAACAAACACGTGTATCGATTAAAACGAATGGCTCGCGGCCCATCTGATCTTTAGCTCACTTGACCGCTCGAGCCGATTGAAACCAGAAGTGACTAATCGTTTGGCATTGAAATGCGAACGGCCGGAAACCCGATCTCACAAGCAATTGTCATTTGCGGGCCAAGCGCATATGGCGACCAAAAATGAAACTGACCCTAATTGAATGTGGAGGGTTTAGCGTTGCGAACGCGGCAGAAAGTTGTTTTTGGAGAAAGAAAAACTGAGAAGAAGACGTTCGTTAAGCTCCTTTCTTTCTTTTAGACGGAAACACGAAAATTGAGTTAGACGATCAGTAATCAAAGTTGAGTTCTTTCAAAATTGAATAAAGCTTTTGTTTGCATTGTTTGCGCCTTCGCGAAGCAAAATGTTGTAAAGACTTAAATATTCAAACAAGCTTGTTCGTTTTAACGTATAAGATTTATTCAATTTAAATACTAGTGACATCAAAGCACCAAATAAATACAACTTGATCTGGTTAAATCAAATGATGTCTGGCAGTAATGCAATATTCATCCGAATCGGCATCACTTTCTTCCGGCGAACTTCGGCGACTATGATGTTTTGGAGTGGAGAACGAGACCACTGAAATCAGTGATAAAAGTTATCTTTATTAGTCAAAAGTTGACTTACTTCTTGGCCGTTCACCTCCACTTGTCGTCGTTCCCAAGCTCTGTTGATATTCGGATGTTTTTGACGTGGGCGTTGATGGCTCTATTACTTGGCGGTGTGATTCAGTAGCCATTGTAAGTGGAGTAATTAAAACTGGGTCTTCACTTTGAGTACTTCCGCGTGCGGCCATTCTAAACATGGACTTTGATTTGACTTTTCAAATGTAATTTTACCGTTTGTTCCACGATTTTGTTCTTCTGTGCAACTCTCTCAACTCAACCGGCTCTTCTTCGTCAGTTGGTTCGCGCATGTCTGTTCTTGCTGCTTCCACGTCTTCGTGCTGTCTTGACTTGCGTCGTATTGACGAAAACAGTCCAAATGATGATCTAGTACGTGGTTGCGTGATAATACGGGCTGCCGACGGTAAAGATGGGCTCTTTCCAACTCGAGGAATAGGCGGTGGAGGCAGGTTTGAACCGCTTGATTGCATTCCAGTGATCATTTGAGTTGTTTCGTCTTCAATGTCTTCGTTTATTATAGAATCGTGAAGGTTGTGACCGCTAAAAGACATTCCAAAGTTTAAAAGGCATCTTTGAACAACTCACGTTGCAATTTCAATCGAAGCAGTTGTGTTTGAGGCACTCGTGACGGCAGCCGCTGCTTTGGCCGTAGATCTTAGTTTCCCAAAAGCTGTCGATGAACTCAAACGGCGAGATTCAGGGCCTGTAGTTCCGGGACGGCCTGATCTATGTGTGCTAACACTTTGAGTACTTCCAGAGTCGCTGTGCATATCAGCGCCTATTGTTGGTGTATGTGAACGTGGAAGCTCCATAGCACGTGATGAGAAGTCGTCGCGCATTTGTTGCAATTCACTAAACATTTCAATCAAACAGTCAAAGTTAGTTTAAGAAAACTCACACTTGCAACTTATTCAACAGAAGCGAGTAACCTTTGATGTCCAAATTTGTAGGCTGAGTTGCTTTAGCAAAACGTTCACGCAATTCACCAAACCAGTGTGCTTCTTGTTCACTTCCAGGTTTTTGATTCAACTAAACATATAGTCATTTTTAAATCTTCGATTAAACTCACTTTTTGCTGAACTATCGGCAAAACAATTAACGAAACAGGTAAGTTGACACTCAGCAAGAAATCAACAAATGAGAATAATGCATGTCCGCCCAGCCTCTTGGAAATTAATTCTCGAGAGATTTTCCCAAAACGAACCCAGTGGTTTGTCATTTGCTTCTTGAAATGCCAACAGCATCGCTTTCATGGCTAGAAACATTGCTTGAACAACAGAGTCTCTAATTATTCTATGTGTTGAGACAGTCGCGCTGTTTCCTCGATCAGTCACAGAAACAGAGCCTTGTCGACCAGTGTTGTCTACAACTTCGAGTTAATAAAGTCGGCCAATATTTGTAACAACTTACCGTGAGTTGTTCCGCGAATCAACGACGTGGCCAGCGTTCCACTTGCAGCTGGAGCTAAGCTTTGTTTGGCCAAAGGAGGACAAACTGCATTGTACATTAAATTGAGACAAAACGTCAAATCTTTTGCTTGAAATTGCGGAGCTTCTTTTCCTAAAAAATGTAAGCGTTAGAAATTGTTTAAAGTTTCTTTTCAAGAATACACACCTGGCACAGCAGCCATCAAGAAAAGAGGTATAAGAATATGGCATAAAACTGCTTCTAGGCGCTCAGACGAGGCACCCAATCCTTCTTGACTGCATACAAACTCCAATGAAAAGACCATTTGTCCCAAAGCTTGCATCAAAAATGCAGTTAACTTCAAAACAACACTGCAGAACATCTGTGGCGGAGTTGCCGCACTCAAAATTGTTGGTGGATTGCCAGTTGCGTAATTAATGCCGGAAATAACTTCATCTGTACAAATGTCACCAACAGTAAGACGAAGACACATTTGCGTGATTGTCTATAACTTGTTATTGAGTTTGTTTAATTAATTCAACTACTGACCTTTAACGGATGCAAGTGAGCAATGTACGGATAAGTAACTCTGCAGAAAGTGATTATAATGATGTTTTGAAATCGGTTACTTACAAAGTTTGATACAATCCGTTCAACCAAGTGCCGAGAGCTGCCCAATTTGCACGTTTCCGAATTGACGGCTTCTTTCCAATCTTCGAAATTGTCTTGTCCAAACGTCGCAAAATGATCGACAAAGCAGATCTGTTTGTTTCCACTGACCAGTCAACAATAGGCAGAATGCAAGTAAAATACTTCTGAAGACCAACACATCCCATCGTGTTCAAATCATATGGAGCAACTTTTAGTAATGAAAGCGCGACTTCACTTATTTTCTAAAGTGTACAGAGTTAATTTTACCCTGTACAAAAACAACTTACAACATAGCATTTGTGGTCAAAAATCTCCGGAATCTTTGTATGTTCCAAATTAGAAGCAAATTTAGTCAGTTCTTTCAACCGTGCACCCGCTTTTTCAATAAACAAAGCACATAGATATGAGATACGCATCTCTTGGGCCTCTAAAAGCTTCTTTGTACATCTCTACGTTGTCCGCACTTGAGTCCCATGCAGGTGTCTGTGGCTTCTTTTCTTTTGGCCTGCAAACTTTAAAAGTTAATCTTTTAAATCGAAAACAACTTACATTGACGGCTTCAATTCATCGTCCACGACTGTTGGCGGATCAAAGAATTGTGGAGACTCGGCAATAAACGACTTGCCACGATCAGCAACACTGCTCACAATGTCAAAGGTTCTAGTAGGTCCTCTGGACAACGTTTCACAACAATTGATGAGAGCTTTCATTTCAACGCACATTGTCGAATAACAAGTGATTTCGTGTTTGAGAGCAGCGGAACTGAAACAAACTTTTTAGTTGCATTTAAAACAACTTACTAACCTGTTGTTTTGTCGTGTGCTTTCTTGCTCCAAATGATTAATGAAATGAGGTAAAATTGATTGCATAATGAGAAGCATTTGATGAGATCGTTTTGATTCGGGAGCAAAAGCGCAAACCGTGACACAACTTGCTACAGCGTCTGTCAAGATCATAAAAGTATTTGGATCGTCACGGTAGCAAAGATCGAGTGCCTGCAATTTTTATATTATTTTTAGATTAATTTGTAAGTATGCCTTTAAAGGCTTTGGATAAGGAACCAATGCCAGGATGTCTAATGGATCTGCAACTTCGTTCAATTCTTCCATTGCTAACAAAAGCTGGAACAAGTATTTGGCCTTTACTTGGACGGCATTGATCTCCAAATCATTATTGTTTTGATCGCAGATGTCAGCAACAGAACCGAACATTTGTAAAAGGAATGGCTTCCGGTGCAAAATGTAAAACTGCTTGCAAGTGAATTCGATCAGTTCAGCAAAAAGACGATTAGTTTGACGTTGCGAATAGCAACGAAGAAGTGTTGGCATAATGAGGAAAAAGCCCTAAACGATTTGAGTTACAAAGCACACTTTTAAACAACTCACATTGCTTGCAAACAAAGTGCTGAAATGTATAGACATCGTCAAATAACAAGCCAAGCATCTTCTAATAATCAACACGTCTTCGCAATGAATTATCACAATGCCATTGATGACATTTATGAATAAGTGCTAGAATCTTACTTGTTACATCAGTGAACTGGTTAAAATCACTCACCAAATCGCCAAACATGAATGCATTCTCCATCTTTTCAAACATATCGCTAACAAGTTTACTCCAAACAAACTTGTGCATTGAATCCACAGCCTGCAACTCGTTGCCCATTACTGACTGATACATTCCAAAACAAGATTCAATTGAACGACGCGGAAACGAAGGCAAGTGAGTAAATTCGTCGTGCAAAAAGAATATTCTTTGTGGGATCTGAAAAGTTGATTAAAAAGGGTGCTGATTCAAATAAGTTGTTGAGTCCGGTTAAAACTTACGACGCTTTCTGGACTGTGTTTTAGGGCGTTATGTGTAAGCAATACTTTTCCGATTTCAATCAACTTTTGCTGGAATGCACACGTTTTCATCTTGGTCATTGCTGTTTCCGGATCCATTTTAACCAGAGACAATTGCGGATAGAAAGATCGATGAAAGAAGTAAAAGTCTCTGAAGACAAAGAGTTAGAAACATAAACAAATTGCATTTTTACCGAACATAAGACGCCGGATTGTGAATAAGGTTGGTTTTTGAATCGACCAAAAAGTAATGATCCAGCTCCTCGTCCGGTATGTTGAAGAATTCCAAACTGTCTGTTAAAATTTGCTGGAATTGTGTGTCTTCGTGAATTGGAAATTGAGATGGAATTCCACCGGATGAACTGTCCGGGCCATGGACAATAATCTTTTTGGCTGACGGAACATTGGCAGTGATCATTAGAGCCTGAAATTGGAAAAGATTGAAAAAGATTGATTTGTGTATTCGGTAGATTAATTTTTAAATTAGGGCTTAAAACAATCATTATTACCTGATCGCATTGTTCTTTCTTCAGCGTCTGTTTCAAGTCTTTAAAATAAAGACCGTGCACATACGGAACAACAAGCCACAAAACACTCAAAGACATTGCAATCGATTTGTCACTTCCTTCGCACGGAGTTCTTACGTAAAACATAACAAAGCCGAACAAGTAATTGAGCAAAGAATATGCAGTTTGGCTTGGCAGTGGCCGAAACGTTAAGATGAGTTTTCGCTAAAATCAATTTAATTACTTATGCGACTTCAAAAACTAATCAACTTACAAGTAATGCAAATAACTGTTCTTGCTTATCTTGATGCGTTAGTTTCTCCAAAAAGTGCCTCAAAAACAAGGCCGAGTCTTCAATTATGCAATTCCAAGCACAGCGTTTACAAACGTCGCCGACAGAGCATCCATCTCTATCCACCAACACATCATCAAACATTTCTATCAGCATTGGCGTGACGCTCAAGGATTGAAGACGGAAAAAGTGGTTGAGCGACTGGAAGTTGTTGCCTAGTTGCAACAGTTGAGTGCATGAGATCGTATTCGTCGGCGAAACCTTCCGATTGCTGTTGTTGCTGCTGAACGGCAGCCAAATTTATGGTCTAAACATTTAACATTACGATATTGCTTCAAATTGAAGATATTTGTGACAGTTTAGAACTGCTTCTACAAACAAACTGCATCTTTAATCGTTTAAACTACAAAATCCAATTAATTATGTCCAGCCATTTTAAATGACATGATTTCCGGAAATCATCCAATTGTCTGCCCACTCCAGCACACTTTGTTGACCTTTGCACAAAAATCAATTAATTGACATGTTTGAACAGCTTCTTTCTCTTATTTGTTTTTCACAAAAAATGACGAATATAAAAGTTGCCACAAATGAATGTGAATTTCAATAAGTCAAAAAGCAATGAACATGTCGAAGTTTCTGATCTTTTTGATGGCTCTTTATGGAACATCTTTTTGTTCAAAAACAGATGACTTTGAAGAACTGAGCGGAGAGCAATTGATAAAGTTTTTAGAGACCAAGCCGAAATTGTGGGAGGTTTGTTTTTAAACTAGATTTAACAATGTATAGTTAAACTATTTAATACAGTCGTCGCCTTCGGACAACTCCAGTCGAGGTTTATATTCGTTTGGCAGGAAAGTCGATAAAATCGAGTTTTCATTTTCAAACATGTCATTTGGGCAGCATGCAAAGTATTCTTATGACCAATATGACGATGTGGAACTTCCAAAAGAATTTGACTCACGCAAAAAGTGGCCTTATTGTAAATCGATTGGAAACGTTTGGGTTTGTTTGTTTTAACTATCAGTTAGGATTTAAAAAGTTCTTTTAAGGATCAATCATCTTGTTGGTCTTGTTGGGCTGTTTCTATGGTAAATGTGGCTACAGATCGCCTTTGCATTCAAACTGAAGGCAAAGTAAAAGTTCAACTGTCCGCAGCTGATTTGGTAAGTTGTTGTCCAGAATGTGGAGTGGGAGAAAAGCGCGGAGGGTATGTTTTCAATTTAAAACAAACAATGTAAACAATTTTGATCAGATGCTCTTCTGGCGAGCCCTACAAAGCATGGGAGCATTTCCGTAAACTGGGCTTGGTTAGTGGCGGTTCTTATTCAAGTTGGTCGGGATGTAGACCTTATCCATTAAAAGAATGTAATAAAGGGCCAGAAACTGGCTACCGAGTAAGTTTTGAAAGTGTTGGTCTTTTCAGAACAACAATTTTAAGTATAAATGTTCTTATGATCATCCACCCGAAACTCCGCCTTGTAAACGTTATTGTGACTACAATCACTGGCGTCCGTACAAAGAAGATAAATACTATGGAGATCAAATTTACTATCCAAGAACAGTGCGTGCAATGCAGTTGGAAATCATGAAACGCGGTCCAATTCAAGTTATTTTCGACATCTACGATGATTTCGAATCATACAAAAGCGGAGTTTATTATGTAAGTTTAAATAAAGTTGCCTCTAAGTAGATAATTTAGCACTCTTGGGGCAAATTTGTGGCTTCTCATGTGGTCAAAGTTTTTGGATGGGGCACTGAGAAAGGCGTTCCTTATTGGTCTGGAGTTAATTCATGGAACATTGTTAAGTTTTTATCAATTCTATTCAATATACTTTGATCTTTTTATCTTGGGGCAACAACGGCTATTTTAAATTTGCACGAGGCGTAAATATGTGTGGAATTGAAAGATGGCCAGTTGCTGGATCTATTGATTTATCTCGTCTACCTTCTCAATCAAAGTACGAAAGAACTGAACGCAAAACTTCAAAAGCCAAACGTCATCAAAAGTCACACAAAGGATGAGACAACTTGATTTAAAAGAGTTTGCAAATAAATAAATTCAAACAGCAATTTAAAGAATTGACAGACCTGATGATGAAACAGTGCGGGTTCATAAGCAGCTTGTTGAACAACTGCTGTCGCTCTTAAGGGAAATTGTTGTCTCAGCTCGTATTGACGTTCTTCGGCTTCACGCACTGCTTTTTTCACCATTTCTTGCTTTTGTTTGCCGACGAGTTCGAGTCATTGTCATAATTGTTTGACTAGTTGAATGTTCTTCCTCTACAATTTGATGCTGTTAATTGAAAGTTGTTTTAAGTCCCACCTTTTAAAGACAATTCTTCGACTTTTGTTTTAACGTGCGGCATCCAGGGAGGATCAACTACTGATTGCTGGCTCTGGCCAATGGGAGGTGAAGGCAATGTAAAGTCAATTCCAGGCGGAGGTACTTTAAAGATCATTTGAGCGCCGTCCTCCATTTTAAGCCAAACATGGAAACGATTCCGCCACAAAGCATAAAACCGTCTAACTGCACTGGATCTAACAGACGGATTTGTAGAAGTAAGGTCACGTTTCATTGTTTGAATACATTCATCAGCACATTTAACGGCACAACAAATAAACATTGCGGCTAAACGGTATAAATGCGATCATTAAAGATTTACTTTTAAAATACCGGCAGTTGCAACCATGTTGACATCTGCGTGGATTAACAACGACCAAGAAACGTTGATAACAGAACGGTATTCATCTCCCGACATAATCACAACACTTTTCAACATTGCTGACAACGGAGCATGAACAACATTAAAAAGGTTAGCACGCAAATAAGAAACAATAGCTGGTCTCTTTTGATTCAACTCTGAGAGATCAACCGGTGCTGTGTCTCTTAAACAACATCATTAATTATTGTGAAATGTCGTTTAAAAACTCACTCTACAGCTTCTCTTTTTGAAGCAGATGATTTGCTGTCTTCGATTTCACTCAACTTCTCAATCAACAAACCACGCAACGCCAAAGGAACTCTTTCTATTCCTGCTTGTCTAACAACTGCACTTTCTCGGCGTGGATTTGAGCTCCGTTTACGTCCGGCCAATTCTTGAGTTGCCACAATGTGTTGCCAACCATCGGCTAAACAAATTGAAAGTGTTGCTAGTTTTAAAAGAAAATGCTACCTAATTGCTTTCGCCTGTCAACTAAACGCTTATGTTTGTGCTTTCCAGGCTCTACATCTTCATAGACCAACTTGAATGCATCTTTCAACCGATTGCATTGCCGATACACTCGATCAAAACACCACTCAGTACAATGTTTATCGTGTGGGCAGTTAACATCAAATTGTTTCAACATTGAAATCAAAGTCTGAAGTTGTTATTAATTAATTAAAGACAATTTAATCAATTCAAACAAACCTTGATCCACGGCATGTTTTTAATCATTTCTTCTTCATCGTCTTCCACTGTATGCGGCAAAGGTTGTTGTCTTCTTTCAGGCGACTCCCACTCATCTTGATTTGTTGAGGTTTTAGCCGAAACAGTTGGCTTCAAACTGTCTCGAGCCTTTCCAGTCAGTGGAACTAAAATGTTTATCGTTTTCAAATGTTTGCGCTTTTGAATTTAATCAGTTTGTTAGAAATGTGCAGAAGTGATTGAAAAGTGCGAGTCGATAGCAATAGTGGAAAGAACACAGTGTACAAACAAAGTGACAGAAGGTAGTGGATGCAAAAGTGATTTATAAAGTAGTTTTTTGTGAAAGCAGTGGATAGATGAAAGTGAAAGGTGGCTTGAAAGCATAAAGGACAAAACGTGTGCATTTAACCCAACAATTTATGATATGGGTGAAACCAGTGAAACTTCTAACCAAATGATCTAAACCGTTTTAATTGTAACTCAAATTCACAAAAGCCACAGAACAAAATGCAGCCAACAAACACGAATCACTGACAGAAGACGAACAATCACAATTGAACAGAAAGTTTTCAATACCCCTCGACAGACAACAAACCTTGGCCCTGTCTTTGTTGCACTTGTTGATACATCACAATTGGCGACTGATTCGAGGACGAACTCGATCTTCCAAACGACTCTTCTCCAACTTGCCTATCCAAATTCCCACTTGAACGTGCTGTAACCGATGATCCGGCAAGTCTAGGCGAAGCAGCGACCGGAGAATCCCGAAGTCTAACACTTCGTCTCATGTGCCATCGGACTCCTTGTGAGGCTCGTAGAGATGCTGTTTTTCTACGACGTTCACGAAAAGATGCAGCATCGCCTCCCAGCGTTGGAGATTGAAAACCACCACCGGAGACTGGAATTTTATATATGGATGGGATGAGAATAAAGGTAGATGTGAAAGAAAAGTGAATGATACTTTTAGATATTGAATAAATGTGTACTTCAAATAGTAACTAAGCGATAGAGAAGTTGCAAGTGTCATAATGTTTTAAAACTGTATTGTCAGCAAAAAGACCAGTAAAGACATAGAGTTGTGTTTTAAATTAATGCAATCAATCATTTCAAGCACCTAACAAAATAGCTGTAACTCAAGTCTCATTCAAACTCTCTTTACTCAATAAACTAAAGTTGCTCAAATAAAGCGAAACCATTCAAATTTCCATAAACACCGCAAATTATAACCATTCAAATGATGATCAGCGCACTTTTTGGAAATCAAGCTCCAAATTCAGAAGCCAAAGCCTTCAAATGTTAATTCAAAAAGCAAAAGTGTAACCGTCCAATGAAAAAAGCTCAAATCCGAATATAACCGAATAAAAATGTCAAAAAACGATGAATGCAATCGTGTGTTTTGTTGAGTGCGCCTACCTGATTCGCTAAATTGGTCTTCGTTGTCTGTTGCTGTTGGAGATTTTGATTGCTTGCGGATTCTAAAGAAGATTGAAGAGTTGTGATGTTTAAAACAAGAACTCCTACTTAAATGACGTTTCTCTGCGTCTTCGACTCGATTCCAACGAACTTTGAGGATCTCCGGAAGACGGAGAACCTCGTTTTAACAAGCGTTGACGACCTTGTGCCAAACGACGAACTAAAAGCTCAAAATTAGTTCATGCAGTTGAAGAAGTTTAAAGCAAAAGCACAAAAAGCAGCAGCGTTAAAGAAAAAGCTTTCTTGTTAGTTCGAAGATAAATTGTTATTTGATAAATAGAAGTTAGTATAGAAGAAGAAGTTAAACACGAAGAGTTAGTTAGAGAAGTGAAACCAAACAGTTGAACATTCCTGAATCCGGGACATTTATCATCGTTCCGACTACAGTGGCTGCAATCGACGAAGGTGTAATTCCACCATTCGAATTTATCGTGTGTTGGGAGCGTAAGATTTTAACAGTTGGAGCCGGAGCTTCTGGTCCATCGTCGGTGGTCGTTGTAGACAATGAAGTTTCTCTTGAAAAAAGTCGGCCTCGTGAAGCAAAGCGATGAAGAGCCAAAAGAGCAGACGATCCGTCCTTTTCTTTACAAATAATTTTAAATTAAACATGATCAAAGATTGTGAGACAATAAGTGAATTTAAGCGTGAGTTTTGTTCAATAAGCACTTTAAAAGCAAATGCAGCAAATAAGCAATGATTCAAAGCTTGCAGTAAAAATGCTATCCAACCTTTTTTGTCAGCACTACTTCCACCTCCAATCAGTGGCTGCTCGTCAATTATATCATGTGAAGAGCCTCGTGGAGAAGATTCTTCATCAGCAGTTGAGTAACTGACTCGGCGTTCGGCTAAAGAGTTGAAGTTTTAAACAAAAGTATCTGATTAAAAGAACTCACGAGCAAATTGCGGATGTAAGTCATTAATGCTGTGGATTGAACCGCTATGTTGTTGAGGAGGTTGCTGGTTGAATGTATTGGACAGAATAGACCAACGCCTATGCGACATTAGTTTTTCCCAACCAGTTGTGCTTCCTGTATTCTTGTGTTGAATTTTCGATCTTGGAATGAGTTGAAATGTTTCACGCAAAAACGCAGTAATTTGATAGAGAAGTTGGCACGCTATAAGTTGAAGTGCTGGAGGGCAGTATTCTCCTGAAAATTCCAAACAATAAACAAATCAATCATTGAATTTAACTAACCGCTTGCATCGTTGACTGATCCGTCGTCCATGAAGTCTTCAATGTCATCGAGCATCTTTAATCTGCGTTTTGCTTCTGTTCCTACTGTTTCTTTTGGAGGTTGTTGAGGCTGAGATGGATCACCGATTCCAGTCTGGCGATCACACATCTTTTGTAGTCGAGCGCTGATCTAAAAACATGCTTTATCAGTTTGTTCAAAAAGTATTAACAAACCTGAATTGCCCAATCATAAAAACAACGTCCTGCGGCTCTCTGCAGTTTGAAAGTTTTGCGTGATCCTCCAACAATGGGACGTGATGGAGCCGAAGAAAAAGAGGTTGAGTGAGCGCTTCGTACAGAAGTGCCCGCTGTTGCCGATCCAGTTCGAATCCACTCTGGCCAATTTCCATGATTGCAACGGTGAACGAAGTGAGCACATTCAACGAAAATTAGAGCACGTGAAAGAACCGGAGCCTTCTGTAAACGTTTAAATTTGAGTTTAAAAGAGTCTCACGTAACTTACTAATTCTAATAAAGCTGCAATCAACGGTGCGTCTGGCAACTGTCCTGGTTTGCAAGTCTCCAACAAAAATGAGAAACGTCTTGCTCCTTCACGAGCATCTAATATGTTAATCAAACGTTTTGACGGCAAGTACAATTGAATAAACGGAATTTCAGCGTTTACATTCGCAGTTGTTGGCGGCTTTTCTAAATCACTTCTTGCTGTTATTAGACTGGTAAAAAGGTTTTACCTTGTCCTTCGCCTGTATACCCATTGTCGATTGATAACGACTGTCTCTTTCTAAAGTGGTTGACTTTCTGTGCAGCGTTTCTGAACGAAATTCTTGATCTCGATTCAACTGGCGCACTCATTGTCGTTTCATCTGCATCATCCAACGGTGCCGGTACATTTTCGTCCCATTCGGATTCATCTACATCAGCTCCGCGGCCTTTCAGTAAATTAAAAGCAAAATGCAGTTTTCCGGCCGACTTCTTTTTCATATAACTTCCATGAGGCAAAAGCGGACTGCCGATGTTTGAAAGAGACTCGTCAACAGATGAAATGTTGCGTGGAGTTGATGGACTTGATTCAACTTCAGATTCTTCGGCTCCGGCAGCAACAGTCGTTGAGAACTGAAAAAGATTTGCGTAAACATGAACAAACAGGCTTTAAATGTTACTTTGTCGCCTTTCTTTTTAAACAATCCTCTTCGTAAAGAAGCGTTATCTCGTTGACATGAACTTAAGGAACCATCCCCTGCACCGACTCTACTTGCTGTCTCACTGTTTGATCTCGAGTCTCCGGCAATATCTAATCCAGAACCAAGACGGCATGCTAGTGCACTCAAAGCTGTACGTCTCAATGGGTTTCCGTGATATTCTTGGACATAAGCAACGAGCATTCGAACGTCTTGATACAAACTCTTAAATTTGTTCGTTTGATAAAGTTTGAATGATTTGAAAGAATTGTACCATATTTTCTGGCAAATAAAGATCGTTAGCTTTTGACATCAACTTGCTAACTAGCGGATTCAACATTGTGTTTAAAATGATGCCTTCCATTCCAGCTTGTTGCTCATTGAAGTTGTTACGATATGAAGGTGTGCGTTGATCAGCTGCTACTTGAATAGTTGAAGATCTCCGACGAGCACTAGAAATTTTAATTTCAGTTTAAATAAACTTTAAACAAGTTACATTGACGTTGCTGCCATCAATCCACTCGTCGTTCTAATCGATTTGGTTCTTGGTGGAGGTACAGCCGGCGGAGAAACAACTGCATCTAAGTCGCAAAACACCGTCATTGCATGAAGAAAGTCCATCAAAAATTGTGATGAGCAGTCGCTGACTTTTGAGCGTAAAATGTCAGATAACGTAGTCGGACAAATACGATGCATTTGTGAAAGAATGTTACGGAGTTTGATGCGCATAAAATCTGCCTGCGGTGTTCGCATTCCTTCATTGCAGCCATTAGCACACCCTAAAAGCAATTTGTTTAGCTGACAATTTAAATTGTTTTATACCCAAATGAGCGTATGCTTTCACACAAACAGAAGCAATTCCATCAAAAAATGACAAAATGTCGATAGCCGGAATCGTTATCAAAGTGTCGCATGCATTTAAAACAAGTTCCAAAATACGAATTGCAGCACATCTTTCGACCAAAGCATTCAAAGTTCTTAACACAACGTGCAAGTTCAGTCGACCATTCCGTTCAATAAACATTGATGATCCAATTGCTTCAGGAAAGAATTGAGCGTTTTGTGGTTCCTTTTGTCTGGACAAGTTCACATGATGATGTCGAAGAGACTCTGTATCAAGTTGAATAGAAGGCTGGAATGAAGAAGTAGATGTTGCAGCTAACGAGACAATATCATTAATTGGAAAAAGTGGCGGCTCGCTTCTAAATGATTTGACGATTAGTGAAACTCAAATTAAAATCAAACTTACTTGCTTCGTTGTGCTTTCTTTATTATACCTCCAGTTCGACTCATCCTCTTGGCAGCAGGCAATGTGTTGATTGAAATGCGGCGTTGATCAGCAATCACTTTTAGTTTAGTTCCCTCATTTCCGCCTCTGAAATAAACAACAAATAAGCAACTAAAAAGTACAAAAAGCTACTTTGATTTGTCAACATTGAACTCCACATTCTTTCTGCCCATTTCTTCGCCAACTTCCAAGAATTGTCCATTTGCATTAAAGCCACGTCTATCTACTCGTTTCTCTTGCAAATCTGACCAAGTTAAGTGCTCAGCATTCAAGATTTCGTGTTTGGAGCCTCTGGCAGCACCAGCACCTTGGAGTCGAGGAACAGAGTTTGATCGAGAGCGTCCAAAAAGTCCACCATCTGTCAAGCATCGATGCTGTCTGATGTCAATTAAGCGATTCAACAAGTACTTGACTGCCCAAAAAACACCATCTTCAGACCAATTGCGAATTAGAAGGCAACGCATTGTAGCAACATCCAAATAAGTCGCGTCCTGAAATCAACATAGAGTAAGTAAATTCAAATCAGTAAATAACTACCTGAGGATCAGTCGCTGCAATTGCCGCTTCAATTCGTTCTTCTTCTAGACTTTGAACCAATGACGCCGAGTCCTTTTTTGATTGCTTTGATTCATCTAAACAAAACTTATCGAAAGTGCTCATTTGAAAGCAAAAAACTACCTTTTCCTGAAGTTGTTTTTCCATTTTGTCTCTGAGACGGTTGACGTACACTTGATCTATTAATGATTGTCTGTTGGCTGCTTGTAGTTGACAAAGAATCCTCCAACTGTGAAAGCTTTCTGTGAGCAGGCGAGCCAAAAGAGCGTGCGCTTGTTGTTGGTTCGATCTTTGCAATAAAAGACTTCTAAAGATTGTGTTTCTTTAAAGATTAGTCAAATCGAAGAAAAATTACTTCTTGTTCTTTTAACATTTGCTGCTGTTGTTGAAGACTGTCGGAATTCGTGTCAATCGATGCAGCTGAACAGATTTCTTGCAATTGAACCAGAGGTGCTCGATCATTGAAGTAGAAGCTTTCACTGTATGAGCCGTTCTCGTCTGCAAAGTGCATTGCTTCGTCGATATCGCGCATTCCTTTGTACAAATCGTCTAAACACAAACAATTATGTAAGAAGTCTTTGTAAGTTTACCTGGAGATTGATGAAACACATCTGTCCGTGATTTACGTAAAGACATTCGACTTTGCACTTCTCCGGCCATCTCACTTGTTTTATAATCACTTACAGATCTAACAATTCCACTTGCTGGTTGAACAGTTGGTGGAGGTGGAATGACTGCTTCAAATTGTCTCGGCTTTGATGTTATCTCAACTTTATTTAACTCTAATTTTGGAGCGCCGTTTGTGTTGTTTAGAACTTTAACTGGTGTCTCTACACTGCTTGGAAATTTAGTTTGAGGAGATTGTGATGGTCTTCGAGCCCCACTGGCGTTTGAAGTTGGAGCATCGTCTCCCAAATAAATTCCGCCCTGGTCAGTCGCTGTAGCTACAGGTCCGCGACGTGAAATGTTCAATTGTGGTAATGGATTTTTACGTTGTTTGACGGGAGCAGAGAAACAAAGAATTTCAGGTTGTCGGAACTATAATTTAAATATTACTTGTTTGATTTAACGTAATATTTTCTTACCTGCCACAACGCTTGCCACAAACGTAATCCACTTTCTAATCTAATGTGATTTTCAATTTCTTCTTCGCGAATTACATGAGATAATGGAGCAATCATGTAAACAAACATTTGAATGCACGGTACAGAATATGTTAAATGTCTGACAGAAGCGTTTGCTGGATCATCAATTCCGTTTATAGACTAAAAAGAACATTGCTTATTTGATTCTTGTTTATTAATCACCATTTCACTGCATTCAGCCGCCGCATCAATCAACAGCCAATGCAAGATGTATAGAATTTTGACTAGCGATCCACTCATTGCCAAGTTCTCGTCTTCGTTTGACCGAACAGACATTAAAGCTCCGCAGCACTAAAAGCAAGTGCAATTGTTTTTGGTTAGAAAGTTTACCTGGACAATGTGTGGAAAAGCAGCGCGGACGAACCTCCATCTTGAAACAGATTCTATCGCGTCAGATAAGGAAGGGCTCAAGCCGTGAAGAATGTTCTGCACAACAACGCGTTCAAATGTCTAAAATACTTATTATTTGTTTACAACTAGTTTGCAATATTGAAATTTTGATGTTTATTTTCAACGCTCCCTTATTATTTTCATTCAAACTACACAGTTTGCATAAACACTTATTTAGATGCCTACTTCAATGTTCTTTTGCATCCAATCTATTGAAAAGGCTCTTGTCGTATTCAGTTCCCCGCAAAAAATTGGCCAAACAAGCAAGAGAAAAAGCGCCAAAAGCTCATTTGATTGCCAAACACTCTTTTTCTGTTCACGACTTGTTGTGGCTATTCCCAAATGAATCGAGTAAAAAGAGTGTTGGATGAGTTGAATCCAGTAAGCAAAAGGCGTATTAGTTTAAAGAACAGAACGCTTTAAATTTTAGATTTGAAAGATAACCGATTTTACAGTTTAAAAACTTACAACACAAGAAGCTTCGTGCAACTTTCCAATTTTTGCTCCCAAGAACGGACTAAAAATAAACAACTACATTTAAAACTCCTGAAGTATTATTACTTTGTTTGCCGCCACAAAAACGTCTGTATTGGCAACGGAACTGGTTCACATTCTCCACCACTTTCATCTTCTTCCATCCGACCAGCACTGAACAAATCAAATTAATAAACAATATGATTTGGCATTTTTTGCAAAGACCTCTTCAAACAAAAATAGCCATTAAATTGAGCATTTGCTTCGGCTCAATTGGCGTGTTCTTCGGCCGTTTTGCAAAGAGATTGTTTCGTTTTATGGTCAATAAAAATGAACACGGATTGTTTAAACTTGTAGTTGATAACTACTTCTAATCCGTTAAAACTTACTGTTTGGAGCTCTTCATAGAGCTGGCCGCCGTGTTAAGCGGCATCAGTAACAATTGAACTGTTCCGTGATGTTGATGCTGTAAGTAACGAACGTACATGGTTAAACTTTGATGATCTTTTTGAAGTGTCTTCTGATTGTTCTTATGTAATTTTATTTACATAGTAAATATTGTTTTAAATATTGTGAGTGCTGAATTAAGTCATTTTAATCGTTTAAATCATTTAAAGTTGCCATGAATGTAGTTGGAAGAAAAAGCTAAAAGTTTAACAATAAAATCATATGTAGCAGACACGACAAATTGATACAAACTGCGCAAATAAGAATCTAGCTGCTTTGAAATTGAAATTAGCCGACTGACTAAAGCTAATAAAAAACGAAGCAATTTTAATCTGCGCATTCGCTTAACAGCGTTAGTTAAAATTAGCCTTTTCAAATTGGTTTTTTCGACAAAGTGGGATGTGACAAAAATAAATTGAAAACAAACACTCTTTTAGAAATCACACGCAACTGTCCGAAAATCACCGAAACATTCCAAACGCCAAAAATTGAACCCAATTGGAAACACCGCAATGAGTGGAAGCACTGGCTATTCCTTTTAACGAAAAAAGGCCAATTTCAAATTGGCTTGGCGACAAACGTTTTTCCAGAGGTCATCGGCTGTTGCGGAAGAAAAGAGAGTCGGAAACCCAAAAACCGGATGCGCACTCAATTAATTTAATTCGCGGAGTGACTATCGAAGCATTGAAAGGAAGAAGTAACACGACCGTTTAATTTCGACTTTTTTGTGAATGGAACGAGCCATTGAGTGGCATTTTCAAACGGAAAGTCCGGAGTTTAATTGGGTAATTTGTTCAAACATATTAGTTGTGAATCCTGTAAGCTTTTCAAAAACAAACAATTCTGTCTAGTTATTTAAACTCAGCAAAAGACTTTATTGTGTTTGAAAAACTTACAGAGCTCATAACGAATATGTTTTTGCAAAACTCAACAAAAAGCTCGCTAATCTAATAAGCGAGCTACCGAACCCACAACTACAGTAGTCAGTTAGAAACCCCTAATTACCTATTCCACGGAAGGAAATCAACCCAGAAACATCAACGAACCCAAAACCCGACAACCAAACAAAACAAAAAGCAACAAAACAATAAAGAAGAGAAGAAGAACCCATGAAGGCAAGGGAGAAATTTGCACAAAGAGATGACGGGACTTTCCGGCCAAGCGCATTTAAAAATTTGCCGCCTCCGGTTATGAGGTGCCTGTGGACCACTTTGCGCTTCCAGCACAAACAAATCTCCGGCCAATTGTTGTTCCAGTAAGGGCAATTTGTGCGCGTCGAGGAATTTATGTTTTTTGCGCTTTTTGTTCGGTTTGACAGTGTGGACTTCGGTCGGTTGAAGAGTAAAAGACAGAGTAAACGTTTTGTACACAACAAACTAGACACACTTGTTTTGCGTCTTGTTTGTCAAAATTGAGTGAGTGTTGAGTTCTTTGTTGACAAAAATTGTTTAAACATCTTTTGAACTGTCTAAACAACACTCAAACATTTAAACATTTTTTGAGCTGTCTAAACAACACTCAAACATTTAAAGACACGACTCGTTAAGAATCACTATACACTTTTAACTCAAAACCCGCAGAACTTAAAAATTCAAACCACCCACAAGATGCAAGAAATTACAAATTCAATGGACATAAAGAATTCACACCGAAATTTCAGCCATCAAAGTCCGTAGTTTTAGAATTTATGTTTCTTGTAGACATGTTCTGAAAAGAGCTTTCACATATTCAAAAACATAAATCAATTGTTATTTAACATATTCAATTTCAAGCCTCAACCACTCATAAATTCATCACAAAACTATTCAAAAGAAAGAAATGGGCAAAGTGCCAAGCGAGAAAAGAAGAAAATGCATCGAAGAATATCTTTCTCTGCGCTCCAACAACGTCAATAATGAGCCTACCGCCGCTAACAAGACTAATTTGCAAATGCGCAAACGTGAATTTTTTGCTCTTGTCTCATTAATTTTTAATACCTTCACTTTGGCGGCCAAAAATGGCTCAAATTCGAATACGAGAATTTAAAAATGGAAAGAGAAAGTTAAAAGTCAGAAAAAGTTGAACTTGTTGATTCTTTTAATGAGCACAATCAGAAAACACTTCTTTTTCTGTAGAACTTTAAATAACCAACCTTTTTAGGAATTCAACACTAACGTATTCTGTAAACAAGCATCGTTCATTTTTGTGATGTGTTTGCAAGATTTGCAAGCCGTTTAATGTCGTCCATGTTGACTAATTCGATGTAAACAACCTGAAATTATAAAATAGTTAGTAATTAGTTATGCAAAGAAAACACGCAGAAATAGCAGATGCAAATATAAATAGCGTCATTAACATCATCTACAGAAAGTTGTTCGAAAACAACCTTAAATAGAAGACCACAAATTGTTCAAAAAGTCTTCCAAACCCTAAACAGAAAATATGCGCAAACGAGTTCGTTAAAGAAACGAAGAAAACACACGCGCAAATGGAGAAAATTTGCCGAAATTTGGCACAACAATTGCAAAATCGAATTTACACGAATTGAGAGTAGTTGCTTGCAAAAGAGAGTCAAAGAAATGAGAAACGTATTCTTTTTGTTTGTAAAATTAAACAAGTCGCTTTTTGTTTCAAGTCTTTTCGAGTCAGAACATTTGCGAAAAAACAGCGACTGACATTAATTTTTACGTAATCGCTAACAGACCAGATGTGCAAAATTGCTGTCAAATATGAATTGTTACACGAATGTGAATAATGTGCTTGAAACTCAGCTGCTGTTTTGTTTGAAGTTTAAAAACTACTCAAAAAACGTTGTTTAGAAAGTTAATGAAGTTCAAGATCAGTTTAATTCAAAACAAACAAAATTGATCAGTAAAGATAAAAGACGTGCCTTTTCAACTTCTACAAACAAATAAACTCCAAAGATCAGCAAATCAAGGAAGCAAAAAATCACCGAAGAATCGGACCCAGCAAAGAAAAATTTCGATCCATCCCCGTTTTGCCGCTCAACTTCTTGCGAACCTTCTTCCGACGACCATCCGGCAATGCTCAAGTTTTGGCCAACAACAGAAAGTTTTGGCCAAGAGGTCGGGATGGCAGAAAGACAGTTGCGCTGATAAAAACTTGCGGCCAAAGAGCTTCTTCTTTTTTGAAGCGGAGGTCAACGCGCCCGAATTGTTGTGTGTTTTTTGATGATGGAGATGGAGGTTTGAAGGAATTTGTTCGAAGAGAAGAGTTTATTCGCGGCTTCTCCCCGAACAAGAAGCTGTGGTCAATGGTTTGTTCGGCCAAGAAGTTTAGTGTGCTTTTTGCCTCACTCTGTATTTGGATATTCTTTGTTGATCAAGCTGAAATGTAAATATGGAAATGATTAAACACCACAAAGTTAGTTTAACTGATTTCTCAAATGCCATAAAAGACATTTTAGTCAAAAATGCCAAAGACAAGAAAAATAGAAGAAACAACACAACTAAACTTCTCAAAAAACATCTAACTCAAAACTTTGTGTTTCTACAAAAGTCTCGCTCGGAGTTAATCAAGTTTGGCTAAAAACAAAAAAGAAGAAGAGCAAAACATCCAAGGAACATCTCATCGTGGATTCGGGCCACGGGTTGAATACTAAATGGAAGTCTAATTGAAATTGGCTTCTTTTTTGAGTGGCGGTAAAGAAAAAGTTGGACAAGAAGTAGTGCAAACAGGAAAGTAATGTTTTGTTAAGAGAGTCTTGCAGAAACGTTTGAAAAAACAACTGAAAAAGTTTGAACTTGTCTGTAAGCTGAGTTTAATGAAACAAATAAGCAAGTTGTATGAAGAAGTTTGTGTTGAACGCTATTTGGTTAAAAACAACTAGCACTTTTACGAGTTTCGAAGCAAAAAACTCATGCAGTTAAAAGCTGACCAAATCAGGGTTTTTCAATATAAAGCAAGTCAAAAACAATTTACAGTGTGGCATAAAATCAAAGCAACTCCATTACACGTGGTACATTTACAGATTACATTCATGCGGCGCACAAAAAACCACTCCAACAATAAAAGCAATAAAAAGAAATCTTTTGCAGCAGCAAATTTCGCCGAAACGAACAGCCCCTTCGAATTCCGGCACTGGCCACCGAAACTACTGCTCGTCTCCACTTGCGCCCCTTCAACCAACTAAATGTCGATGATGCTCTGCAGACGGGATGATGAAGTGAGCGCTCTTCTGCCTCGATATGAGCATAATCGGGCCATTTTGCCTCGAGGCTTCGTGTAAATGAAAATGGAGAAGACGCGCAATGAGCAATGGAAACCAAAGAAGGGTAATTAGGTAAGAAGTTGAACTTCGAATACGTAACGACAAGCTTTGAACTAACAAATAAACAAATAATTTATTGTTCGAATACTAATTACACATCTATTTACAAAACACACACTTATTTTAGTCACTTAATTTGTAATATTCGAATAAGAAGATCAGAACACATTGTTTGTTATTTACACAAAAACTTCACTCTTTAAAAGGTCAATTTAGTGATGTTGCGGGTGTTGTCGTTTGAAATTATAATAGTTGGATAAGGACCGTGAGGACGAGAAACGGTCGATGCCTTGGCTGTCATCACTTCTTCTTCTGGCGTTTCACCTCTGCAAATATGGCTTTAATTAATATCTAAAGGTTTCTAAAGCCTACTTTGTCAACTTTCTTCGTCGTTTCTCTTTCAAAAGCATAACTGAATCGGCACATCGCTTCTTTGACAAAGACATTGAATCAGGTGATCGGTTTCGTCTAAATCTGAACAAAGAACAAAGAGTTTGCCGAAACTGTGCTAGCGTAGACCAATGAATGAAGAAACTGCCAGCGTGTTGAAGCAGAATGCAGAATTCTGTAAGTTGAGAAGGTTGGCCTCGCATCAAAACTTGGAATCTTATTTGCATATACGTTCCGTGCCAAAGATCCCAGAAACCATGAAGAAGTTCGACCTAAAACGGATGGAAATCAATATCCTTAGCTTTGAATTGTCTTTAGTTTGGTGCAATTTGTTTAAACATATTGTAAGTACGTTTTATTACTTGAACGACGAGTTTCTTTGTTCTACTTTTAGACATTTTAATCACATTTGCCGTCATCTCTCTCAAATCATCGTTAACGACGAGAGGTATATTTAATTTCCGCCTTATTTCTCTGTTCGGACCCTCATTAAGGATTATCATTCTTGTTGGAATCCCTCACACAATTTTATGTGGGAGTCATTTTTCGTTTTTTGTGAGATTAGCGGAGCAGATGACTGTGTGGGACAATGAGAAGAGTTTAAGAATTAGCCGTTGAACTGTCTGTTGTCTCGACAAAGTGCAATTTGTGTGACAATAATTGTTTTTGATTGACATCTGATTGCCTTTTAATGTCGCAAAAGCTCACCAAAACTGAAATTATAAGCAGCGTTGCCAATGTCTTTGTTGGATGGTCATTTGTTGCCAAAGTCACAGTGCTCTTTCCGTGAAGATGTAGACGAAACCTTACGTTGTTTGTTTTCTTGTGATTCACGCATTCTGCGACGAAATTCCTCTGAGCTCAAAGGAAGTCTGGAAGTAAAACATCAAAAACTAAAAGGAGTCTTTTTAAAAACTTACTTCAACAATGCGCAGAACAAGAAGATGGCGAACAAAGCGGGCAGCAATTTTAAAACAACGCCGTACACCCAATAAATGGTTATAATAAGTAATTGATCGTCAACATTGCTGTGATCATAAACTTGTGCTTCAAATTGACATGGATTCTAAAAATGCAATAAGTATTTGAAAGCTTTTCTTTCAAACTAACATTATGAACGCTGTACATAGTTGACGTAAAATAAACTGGAATGCAGAACATCGGAGTAAATAGCCAAACCATTCCACTTGTGTTCATTGCCCAATCTGTGCCGTATAAAAACTGATTTAACTGAATTGGAGGCTGCATGCTACGTATTCTGAACGCCACGACTGTCATGATGTGAGAAAGTACAACTAAACATTAACTTATTAGCTACTCTTGTCATTTCATAAAACTTACTCAAATGCAAAACGACACTGACATTAACATTGACCAACTTATAAACTGTGAATGCGTAAGTCCAAAAAAGCGGATAACTAAAACAAAACATTAAATTGCAAATGCTGCCTTCAAAAAGACTTACCACAAATTTCGGAAATACTCCAGCAGAATCAAGATCAAGTAATTGAGTGAGAACAGAAATTGAGCAGTTGACATACTTGCAAGGAAAATATTCACTGGAGTTCGCATCTTTGGCCTAAAAAGAAGGAGTTAAGATTAAGATTGAATAAACTTCTTACCTTGAGAAAATGATTATATTGCAGACGTTGAAAAAGCATCCAATTGCACAAATGAAAGCAGAAAGCGGTAAACGGACTCGAAAATACAGCTGAAATAATTAAAGTTGATTAGGTTAAATAATATTTAACTCACCTCCTGTACAACGCCTACATAACATCCATCATTTAAACAATCTAATATAGATCTTGTAAGCGTTATATTCTCGACTTCCATTTTAGAAAGCAATCACTAAAATATTTAAAAGTGAGAAACGTTATGTGTGAAAGTCATATTGAACGTTATATGTGCACTCAAAAATTTAATTAATTAAAAGGTGTTCAATGAGCAAAAAACACGCTAGACATTCTCTCTAAAATCCTTTAAGTGCGAAATCTGATTAAACGGATAATTGAATGATGTGGAGGCTGAAACGCAACAAATCTGATTAATAAGTTAAACAAAACAGTAAAAACTTCAACAAACAAACACTACTCAAAAATGCTTCAGCTCACAAAATCTAACCGAATCCCCTAAGATTGCCAAAGTCCGTTGGCGACCAATAATCTCTCCGCCAACAACGAACACCCATTCACTTCCCTTTTGCCGCATTAATATTTAGATTATAAACAACGAGGCAGGGCGGCAAGGTAAGCTTTTCTATCCATTCATGCTTGTCTAATCAAAAACAACGAGGTGAGGGGCGTGGATTTGTGGGGAGGATTAATCGGTCGACGTTTCGGCTTGGACCTTGGCTTTAATGTAGTGAAAGAAAAGGCCTTTCAACTGTTAACCAAATTACATTTCAAACAAAGCAATTGTTTAAATCACTCAAATTAACAAGCATCAAAAAGTACTGAGAGATACTTTTCGACCAATTTAAAGATTGTACTCGAGATTTTGAGACCAAAAGTGCCGTTATTTGACTGTTCTCAAAACTGAAAGCTCTGCCGTGTATAAACAAGGTCAACAAAAATTGTATTCGTTTGCTCGTTGACCAAAAATCTTCACACTCAACAATTATTGCTTTTCTGCGAGATGTAAACAAACACTAGATTATCTTCTACGTGAAACAGTTTTAATATTCACACAAAGTTTATTTATAGACTTCTTTTACGATCTAAACTATAATTATTGCAAGTTTGTAGCTTCAAAAACAGCCGGATACATTTTACTGAATCGTTTGCAACTTAATTTATTTCAAAAGTGTTAATTGCAACAACATTAACGCCATAATCTAAAAATAACAAGGTTATAAAAAGAATTGTGCACATTGTTGTTACCCCGCATAGCACTTTCCAAGAACGTTCAATTTCTCGATGTCCATTTGAGACAATTTCGTGTTAAACGGAACTGGTTCGTTAGTCTGAAATAGCAATGTTTTAATTCAAAAGATCATATGGAAACTTCAATTGCCATGGCTCTTTTTTGAACACCCACTGCATGTCTGGCTCAATATTTTCTGTGTGGACATCAATAAACGAGTCCCGATCGCCTCTTTGATGCTCATGGTCCGCTCCTGTTCAATAATTATAATTTAAAAGCCTCCATATTGACTTACCCAAACTGTGTAACAACTCGTGGACGGCTATGTGCTCTACAACTCCGAGCCAACCAGGCAACGATACTTCTTGTGGTCCTCCTTGTCTTCCAACAGCAGCTTGGATAGTTTCTCCCGGTTCAATATTCAAATAATCTCTGTGTTCGGGTTTCTTCTCTACAAATCGAAAACAACTGACTTTTTCAATCACATTCATTGCGTGACGAATTTTTTCTTTCCTGAACAAGTTAAGTCTTCTTTGAAAGTGTTCGAAGCTTTAAAGCACTTACTCTTCAGTCGTGTGCTTATTTGACATGATGTATGGAACAACACTACCCGGCCAACGGTGTTGTTCTCCGTCAACCACAAACAGCTTTTGGTGTGTTTGAATGAGCTTTTGTGATTCGGAAATTGCTAAACATGTAGTTTATTTATTGAAACTTAACTTCTTGACATTACCAATGTCTTTGCTAAACTCCGAGTGCCAAGCATCCATTAATTTATTGGCCTTTTTAACTGGCATAGCACTAACACTTCCAAAAACAAGTAAAATTGCTAAAAGCATCTTTGCAACAAGATTTGTTACAGTTTACGAGAATGTTAACTACAAAGACTTAATTTATATGCAAAGCATGTTGTTTGTTTAGCTGTTAATTGTGTGTGTCATAATAAGCGACGAATGATTATGTTTGCATTTGCTTGTTAAATTAATCGAAACACCCACCTAAAAACGCAAGTTTTCGGACTTCTGCTTCAATTTTTAGTTCAATTGTTTATTGAGGTTATTGTTTATACATGATTTGACATTGTACTGAATACTTTAACCACGCCTCTGTTGACGTCGGTTATTATTGGTTGGTCGACGAACAACAACAGGTCCTCGATTGGGTCTTCTCTGAGATGAAGATCTAGTTCTTGTATTTGGACGTCTGTTTGGAACTCTACGGATCGGGCGTCTATTTGGACGTCTGTTTGGACGCCTGTTTGGTCGCCTATTTGGCCTACGGACTGGACGGTCTACGAGCAGGTTGGCGTCTATGGAAGGGCATTCGTTTTCTTGGTGCAACAACAATAGGTTGGCCTGGATTGAGTGGAACAATTGAACGCTGAGTTGTTGTTGTTAATGGTTCAACATCTAAATATTTTTGTTTGGTTTTTTAAAGTAAACAACTTACATCGACAACCACCTAGTTTGTTTAGGCGACGAATATCTTCTGCTGACATTTTAGTATTTAATGGAACGGGTGTGTTAGTCTATAAAAGTGCTTGTTGTCATGAAATAGTTTTAAATGAATTACGCCTTTGAGTGTCATTGCGACTAGAGGATTTCCATTTAAATCTTTCTTTGCAGAAAAATGACCGTCGTAGTGCAAAATTGAATTAACATCGTAAGGCGAGTCCAGATTCCATGCACGTTTATCGAAGTTTGCTGAAACAATAAGCTTATTTTTAAAGAAATTAAACGCAAGCTTTACTTCTTAAAGTTGGATCGACGTTTGCCATATTCAAGTCAATATAAATGTCTCTGTCCAGTCTTTGATGCTCATGGCCGGCGCCTAAAATTAGGTGTAATTCAATTTTCTCATTAAAGTTAAACTAACCCAATGTATGTAAAAGTTGATGAAGAATTACATGCTCTGTCATGCATTTAGTTGACTCTAGAGACACTTGTTGTTCTCCACCTAAATTGCTTTAATTTAAATGCATGTTCCGAGTACTCTACCTTTTCGACCGTTAACAGTTGAGCAGTCTGTTTTTGGATCAAAGTGAAGGTAATCTGCATGTGAAGCAGTTTTTTGAACAAAGCGAAAACAACTTTTTTGTTCAATTACATTCATTGCATTGCGAATCTTTTGTTGTCTAGAATTTTGAGTGTTAATTTAACTGTTAAAACACTTACTCTTCGGGTGTATGTCTATTTGACATAATGTATGGAACAACATTATTCGGCCAACGTTTTTGTAGATCGTCAGTTACAAACAGCTTTTGACGAACATTATTATTCAAGGTCCGTTTAAAGTTGCCACTTTGTTGGTTTGCTGTGATTCCAACAAAGTTAAAAGCGACAAAAATTATCAAAATCATCTGAATGGAAACTGCCGGTTATGCTTGGTTTCTGATTCGATTTAAACGGAATTTGTTTATTTACTCAACTGTTTTGATTAAATTGATTAGCTTTCACACCTCATGTCTACGGATTTGCACTTCCCAACAAACCGTGAAATTCGGAATGTGAGGGCGCCACGCATTTACAAAACAAACCCACACACGGCAATTCTTTGCATACAAATTTAGAATCTGCATTGAAATTGGAACGTGTTAAAATTACTGTAATCAACTGTTTATTTAAACAAACATGTTTTTAACATTTGCCTAACAAGTTAAGCTTTTTTATGTCCTCTTGGGACATTCTCGAATTGAGTGGAGCCGGTTGACCAGTCTAAAAATACAATTCTTATGTATCAAAGGCACTGTTTTCTAACCTTTTTAACTCTAATCACCGTTCTAGGATATCCACGACTGTCCGGCTTCCCGAAAGCGTTTGAATAATAGTTCATAATCGAGTTAACATCATATGGATACTTGTTTGAATCAAGATGATGCGACTCTATGGCATAAACCCCTTAAATTGTTGATTTTGTTGTGCTTGAAAAGATGTGATTACATTCCCAGCCTGTTTCGATGTTTCTATAGTCAATAGTGACGTATTGATTTCTATCTGGCCGCTGATGTTCATGATATGCACCCAAAGCGTGAAGTAATTCATGTACAATCACGTAACTAGTTATGCACTCCGATGATAGGGAAAGCTGTTGTCTGCCTCCTAAATACACCAAAAACTAACTATCGATTTTAAGTGCATACCAACTCGGCCAACACTCGAAAAGCAACCATTTCCTGGATCGAAATAAATGTAGTCTCTCTGTCCTGCATGTCTACCAACAAAACGAAAACAACTATTTCGTTCTATTTCTTTCATTGCTCTGCGAATTGCGTTAATGCTAAAAGTTAATTTAAAACAACGCTTGTTTAAAAAGACTTACTCTCTAGATGAATGCTTTCTCGAAAACATGTACGGAACAACACTGTTTGGCCAATGCAGTTCTTCTTGCTCTTCGACAAACAGTTTCTGGCGCAAGTTTGCTGGCATCAGTCTCATAAACTTTTGACGATCGGTTAAAACTGAAAAGTCAAAGAATTAACACAATCTTAATTACACGTTTAAACTTGCCGATGTCGCTAGTTAAATTCGCACGCCAAATATGTTTTGCCTTTGGGCCATGCTGAACCGGCAAAGCACTAGCAAGTCCGAACAAAACAAAAAGCAATTGCCAACATTTTTGTTTAGATGGACTGCGGAATTTAATGATGATGTTGCTTATTCATTTGACATTTATACTCAACTTGCTTATTTGAGTAGCTGTTTTTAGTTTAAGATGTAAACTTGTGCACAACTTTTAGAGTGTGCATATTAGAATTTGAACCCGTAGTTTTTGGCGTACCAAATGAACAACAAACACTCCTCTTTAAACACTTCGCTTTTAGTAATCAACTTTTGTAATGCTTTTCAAACAGAAAACATTTAAACAATCAACAAGTTTATTTTAACCACGTCTTTTAGCAGCAGGTCGATGATGCAAGTTTGGCTGTCTCCGAACAGGCTGGCGTCTAATTGGACGCTTTGATTAATTTTTGGCTTTTTAGGTTGTCTTTTAATAGTTGGACGCCAAATAGATTCAGTTGCCTCTACATTATCTCGAGACAAAGCACTCTCAACTTCACAAATAAGCACAATTATCAACAACATTTGATTGAATGCAATTACAGTACTTTCGATCCTTTTTGGGTTAACAACCTCATTATTTATACTCAAAAAACAGTGTTTGTTTATTCAACTGCTTTCAATAGAATTGGACTTTCTAATTTATGCATTTTTTAATTTCCGGCCTCCGTTACGGCTTTGTGCGTTAAAAAGTCATAAACTCCGTTTTAATAACAAAGCTTCAACGTTTATTTTATGATTGCGTCAAAAGAATGGTTTGCAATCTGTGCCAAATATTTGCACAGTTTGTTGAGCTTTGATGTAAAAATTACAGCAATTTAACAGTTTATTCAATGCCTCATTTTAACCACGCTTTTATTGTTTTCGACTTTGATTATTGTGTGGTTTTTTAACCCCAGATGGACGTCTTGGAGCATGGCCACGAGTATTGTTTGGCTTTTTTAACCCAGATGGGCGTCTTGGAATACGACGTTTAGTAGGGCGTCTAGTTCCTGGTTGTTGACGCGGAGCTGAGTCTAAAAGTAAAAGCATGTCTTTAACAGAAAGTATAATTTGCTACCAGAACAGTTTCCTAGAACGTTTAAATTTTGAATGTCGTTGGTTGTCATTTTTTTGTTGGTTTGAACTGGTTTGTCTTTCTGCAAAGTTAACAATATATCTGAATACTTCGAGTTAAAATCACTTACTCCTTTAATTGTCATTGCGGGCAGTGCGTTTCCATCATTGTCCCTCTTTGCAAATATGTATCCATCGTAGTGCATTATTGAATAAACTTAAAATGTGATCTCTATCAAAAATCGTAAACTTACTCGTATGTCGTAGGTCGAATACAGTCTCCACGGTCTCATTTCAAAGTTGACTAAACACAAACTTTATCTTAAAAGGTTTTCTAAGTTCAAACATTCTTTTCCGCTTTCAACATTGTCCAAATGCACGTCCACATGAAGATTTCGATCACTTCGTTGATGCTCATGTTCCACCCCGATGGAGTGAATCTGTGTGAACAAGTTTAAATGTTTTTAAATGATGAACATACTAGTTCGTGAATGATGACATAGTCATCAAAACAGTTCTGGTCTAAAGACAGTATTTGTTCGCCGCCAATGCGTCCAAAATAAGAAAAGCATCCTTGTCTCGGCTCGAACAAAACATAATCTTGCTGTTCTTGTCTTGGAACAAAGCGGAAACAAGTTACTCTTTCAATTGCATCCATTCCTTGACGTATCTTCTGGCGACTGAAATCATTGATTGATTTTGTTTAAACAATTTACAGAGTGGACCAAAAAAACGCTAACACAAAAAATTGTTTGTGTTTGAAACTTTTCGATTGGCTTTTTTGACAAAAGACTTTTTTTGTGCTAAAGCTTTTTTGGTCCAGCCAGTATAGTTCTTACTCATCGCTTGAATGTTGATCAGAAAATGCATATGGAATGGTGTTGCCTGGCCAACGGTATTGTTCACCTTCAATCACAAACAGCTTTTGGCTCATATTCGGTGCCATTTGTCGGATTAGTTTTTGGTGCTCGGTAAAGACTGGAAATTGTTGATTAGAACTCAAACAACTCATTCATGTTTAACTTACTAATATCATTAGCTAACGATGCCGGCCATCCTGATTTAGGTTTTTCTCCTGGCAACGCTCCAACAATTCCAAAAACCAAAACGACTAACAAAAGCATATCGGCGTCAAACAATTTGATGCTCATTACTTATTTGCACGCTCAATTTATACTGAAACTTAATGTTTGCTTAATTCGACATGGACTTTGGATCTTCATGAAATTTAATCAATTGTTTGTCCTGAAGTGCGTAGCAATTTTTGCTTCGTTTTTCGCAGCAGTTTGAACGCCACAAAGTTCGAATCGGATAAGTTTTAATTACAGTAGTTTAAACAACTTTAATCATTTTAACCGCATTTTTGTAGTTTTGCGGAACTTTTTCAAACATCATTGAAAACAACGTCCAGAGCTTCTAGTTCCGGATTATTCACGTGAAACTGTGCCCAAAGTTAAAAAATTTACTTGTTGCAACAATTTTCTGTAGTTTGTAGAATCTGTTCAAATATCACTGAAAACAATGCTCAGAGCAACTAGTTCCGGATTGTTGACGTAAAACTGTGCTTAAAGTTAAAAACTTATTTATTTGTCCCAACAATTTCTGCAGTTTCTCGAAACCTGTTCAAACATCATTAAAATGAGTTCAAAAGCTCCGTTTATTAGCATACATTTTTGGCCATGTCTACTTCTTTGAGCCAAGTTGCAAAGTGTTATGATAATTACTTAGCTTTATTACTCACCTTTATTTATTTAGTTTATTTAAATTAGAGTTTAGCATATTTCAAGACATGTTAAATTAGAGGTTGAATATTCTCAGAACAAGCAATGAGAATATTCACATAACAACTCTATTTAAACAACTCTATTTAAAACTGCACTTTAAAGATTTCAGAAGCATGCATTTCGAACATTGGGCATCATCAACTCCGTTAAGAAAATGTAAGTTTTTTTTAAATGTTTATTGTTTTAAATTCGAAACTTTCAGTGTTGTACGAAGAGCTCTGCTTTCAAATTGGAAGATCTGTATTTTCGAATGATTTTCCAAAAGCTCGATTCATGCGTAATGTATCACCGAAATATCTTAAAATTGCGGAACAGTTTATTGAACAATTTGGTTCCAACGACATTGACCAAGCGAAAATCAAGCAAGCAATCGGCTACATCTTTGAGCACTTTGAACAATTTGAAGATAACGATTTATCAAATGCTTATTACACGCATGAAGAAGGTAAAGAGTACTTTGAAATGATTGTTTTTATAGTAATTGTTTAGATATGCAACCATCAACTTCTAAATTGATAGGAATTCTTGGAAACGAGCTACACCGGCCGAAATGCGTGCACAGTATTGCCAGGCACGCTATTTGTTTCTTATTTGTGGAGATTGGTAAGTAATGTTTGATTGTAGATGTTTGACTGAGATGTCAATTTAAAAACTCCGTGACCGATTCAATGCATGCTTTTAGGCCAAAGCTCCGAGACGATTCCAAAATTCAGAATGATCCGATACTACCAAGAACCACTTACAATCAAGATGCACCTTTCAAAACACAAATCTCTAAACGACAGGTAAAATTGACTTGTTAACTTTAAATATTCGTCCATTTGCAGACCGAGAGTCGTCTCTATTGCCCCTAACACTCAGTGGTCAGTTCGTAACAGTCAACAACATGCTAGAGATCTCGAAGATTTGTGCTTGCTTATTAAGCGACGTTGTCCGAGTGTTCAAATTAATCTGCTCGGCTTTTATACAAAGAGTGGAAACACTCTTCTTGAGTAAGTAAACTTAGTTCTTTTAAAGTGTTAATTGTTCTTTTTAGTAAATTCAATTCTTACTTGAAAGAAATTGAGAGGCGAAACAGTGATTTTGTTGTTTATGTCTCAGTTGACAATTTGCTTTCGCCGAGTGAACTTTCAGTAGCCACATTCAAAAGGCAGAAACATTGGCTTGACGGAATCCTCCATTATTACGATACTAAAACGATTGGTCACATATGGAACTGAATAAACAAGATTAAACTTTCATTATTGTACACTTTATGTGATTGCTGTGATAAATTCTTATTTATTTGTTTGTCTATCCTCGCCAAGTATTGCGTCGGTTGTTGCTTGGACGTCTTCGGTTGCTGTTTGGTCGGCGTCTGCTGGAACTTTTACGTTGTGAGCATTTTCCAAGCTCATTAAGTTTTCTAATGTCCTCATCTGACATGACAACATTCATCGGGACTGGCTGGCCGTTCTAAAACAAACATTACTACTTTAAGACAACTTGTAAAATGTACTTTATACGTCATGACAGTTTTCGTGTTTCCGTATTCGTCCTTTTTGCCATATGAGATGTGATAATAATGCATAATTGTAGTGTTGCCGCGACATTCGACATAATGTCATCGACATTGTCGTATCGATGTCGTGTCGATTTTATTTTTGAATGTCGACTTTTCGACATCTTTAAGATAACTTGCAATACCTTTTTGAAGTTGTTACATTTTGAAGAAACCGAATTGTCTTTTATCGCTTTTAATCGACATTCAAACAGTTATTGTTTAAGATCAGTCTATTGTGTTAATTCTAGTAGCTAAATTATTAAAGTCTAAACACTAACGATTTTGAGTTTCGGTAATAACTTTTATAATGTCGACATATGTCGTCGACATCGACATTAACTATATCGACATTGTCGATGTCGTGTCGACCGAAAAATAAAATCGACATGTCGTATCGATGTCGTGTCGACCCAAAAAATCAATGTCGCGGCAACACTACATAATTGAATGGTATTCATAAGGAAAGTGTGAAGCGTCAACGTGTTCTTGGATCTTATCGTAAACCCCTAAAGATGCCTGAAGTCAATTTGTTATGATGTTGCTTGCTTACATTCCCATCCAGGTAAAACATTTGCCATGTCAACATTAATATATTCATCGCGATCTGGCCTGAAACGTAACGTTGACTTCAGTCAACTTAATTTTAAAAAGCTTGCCGTTGATGTTCGTGATTCACACCTAATGCGTGGAACATTTCATGAATTTCAACTCCGTTCTCAATGCAGTACGCAGGCAAGGAGATTTCTTGTGCGCCTCCTAAAAAAGACTGCAATCTCTTCTTATTTATTGTTCTTACCAGAACGACCAAGAACTGCTTGGCAACCTGATCCAGGATTGAAATATAAATAGTCGTTTTGAGTAGTTTATTCAACAAAACGGAAGCAAGAAACTTGCTGAATTAAATCCATCGACTTTCGGATCTTCCTCCGTCTGAACAATTAAAATGAATAAGCGTAGAAACTAAGAATCTCACTGTTCGGTAGTTTGTCTATCGGAGAAAACATAGGGGACAACATTTCCTGGCCAGCGACGATATTCATTGTTTGTTTGAAAGAACTTCAAACGTAAGTTGTCCGGCAAAGATTTAATAAATCGTTGCTCACTGGTCAGAACTAAACATTACAAGATTAAACTGATTTCATCTAACTATTTTACTGATGTCTCCGGCTGTTTCAGGCTGCCAAATAGACTTGTAGTAGCTATTTTGATGGACTGGCATTGCTACTACACAGCCAAAAAGCAGGAACAATTGATGAAAACATGTTCCGCTCAATAGTTACTTCCGGACCGCAACAAATGAATGACGATTTTTTGACCACACATCCTTTTTATAATTGAATAAGTATGGTTTGTTCAACTGTTCCATTGTGAATAAATTTGTGGGCGCTCTCATTAGCTATGACAATTAAACTTTCTGCAAATCATACAGGCTGTCCAAACAATGACATTCAAAGAATTGTTTTCTGAAATGCGTTTGAGTATCTTTTAAACTTTACTCAAGAATTTATTGTTTTGGACTACGCGTCTTTTGATCTCAGTACTTTATGCGTGTGCTGAACGTACTCTGTGCACTAATGTGAATGACGTTTACTTAAAGTGATTAGTTGTTGATTTAAGGATATTACTGTAAAAAGTGAATCATCAAATCGTTGTTTACTACAAACACTGTTCTTTACGGAAGATCCGTCTTAAAAAAGGTGGGCACAAAAGGATGTCGCATAACAATAAAACAGGTACTATTCTTAAATTTTCCGTTACCACAAAATCCGCTTATCGAGCCTGGGCACAAAATTAAGTGATAAGATCCGCCGAGTTCTAGGAAGAAATGACGCAAGCGATACGGTACTTGAATTGCTGTTAGTTTTAAACTATATCAAAAAACGTTCAAGTAACTTCTGCAAACAACCACGCATCAAGTCATAAAATTGAGAAAATTAAATTCAAGCAATCAATTTCAAAAAAGCAATAACATTTTTTGCACTAAATTCTTATCTCTTTACGTAAGCAAAGTTTATTTGAAACACAAGTAACCGTAGGCGTTTCCGACTAGTCCTGCTTCTTACTTAAATTTGATTTCCGGTCAGGTTGTTCTATAATTACTTGCTGCAATAAACATCTCAGACACATAACATTTCTTATCTCTTTCAAGCATAACAATTTATTCGAAAAGCAAAAGTTATTTTAAAGGATCCAAAGAGCTCAATCATCTTCAATCATAGTTATGCACTAAATTGCTTATCTGTTGATGTCAACAAATGATTTTATTAGAATGTCTGGAGGCGTTCCATAATTTCTCGAAATGAGGTCTACTTTGTGCAGACTTTAACTGCTAGTTTTTTGTCTAATCTGTTCATCTATTATATTTTGGAAATAAACCATCCCACACCCATTAAATTTCGTTTATCTTTTCGAGGACGCAAAACCGAATACGCAAAACAATGACAATTGGCTGATAACAAAGCTCATATAAGTGAATTGCATGAGGTCAGTGAGCATACAAAGCGAATAATGCGTTCCTTAGCACTCTGTCTCTTCGTTACGGTGCTGGCCTTGGCCGCTGAAGCCAGCAAGTCATTCGTCGTTCCTTTGACTCAAAGAGTGATGTCTGGACATGAAATTGCACAAATGCGAAAATCTCAACCAGCATCTACCGGAAGACGAGGCATGAAGCTGATTCAACGTCAATACAAAAGTAAGTTTTATTCAAAAAAATTTAATCTCACTTTTTGTTTAGATGACTATCTTCTTCTAAACACATCAATTGGAATTCCCTCAACAATTCCGGACAGTGGATGCGCTCAATGTAAATAAAAAGTATTTAATTGCCAGTTATTTATTTTGTTGTTTAGTTCAACATTTCCAATTGGCACTTGAAGTCGGCTCTGCGTGGACGTTTGTTTTGGGACCTAACTATTCGAAATTGGACAAATCGCAAGTTCCTTACTACGCAAAGTAAGCACTTAAATAAAGCTTTTGTTTAATATTCTTTTGTTGTTTAGTCAATCAATTGCAAGTGAGTTAGCATCAAACTCGTATCAAGGCAAATCAGGCACTTACAACATCACTGGAAACACTTATCGGGATTATGTCGCCGTCAACAACTACATTTTCCGGCAACATTTTGGTGTTGCTAATGATATCTGGACTACTGGAGAACGTACGGAATTTAACTACTAAGTAGACCAAAAAATGTTAACACAAAAAAGTCTTTTGTCGAAAAGCTTCAAACACAAACGTTTTTTGTCGCACACTGTAACGCTCTTTTCAATAAACTGTTACTTTACAGGAAAGGGTAAAATCTCGTTCCCGGTCGATGGCGTCCTTGGTCTTTCGTGGATTCAGGATTTGTCTGTTGAATCGCCTATTAAACAACTGTGCTCGAAATTCCAAGACACAAGTGACACATGCCGTTTAATTTTGTGGTTGGACACGTAAGTTCTTTTCAATAATCACTTTATAATTAGAATTGTTGTTTTACAGTCACAAGAAACCAAGTTACGGAACAAGCGCTGGAAAGTTGATCTTTGATCACGACAACACTGGGTAAAGATAGTCAACAAATCTTTTGACTGTATTTGTTTTTAGAGCTCAATATTGTGACACAAGTTCGTACTCATCGGCAAGCGCTTCATTGAACTTCGACATAAATGATCATGTTGCTTCATTCTACGTCGACAGCATCAAATACGGAACTTACTCTTCATACGTTTCTCGCAGTGCATCTGTAAACAGTGGCTTTTCGGAAATCATTTTGCCAGAAGACGATTACAATTCAATTCTCAATATCATCAATCCAGACTTTGATGAGAACACTGGTTTGTCTGTTATTGATTGCGACCAAGTTAATTCGTTAGCCGATATCACGTTCAGAATTGGCGGAACTGATGTGACCGTCTCAGCTTCTCAATATGTTTTGGATGTAAGTTTTTTAAAACTCGCAAGCAATTGATTTTAATGTTACTTTCAGTTGGACCTTTCCGACAACCAATGCGCCGTTGCCTTCTCTCAACGTGAAGACACCTTCATTCCCACTGAATACACTTTTGGCAATGCATTTATTCGCGCATACTGCGTTGAAATCGACAATGATTCGAGCTCGTTGTCTATTTACTTCCACAAAAATAAGAGCGCTTAGACAAGAAATGCTTTAAATCGTTTTGCTATTCGGTGATTAAAAACTATACGGTTGAAAATAAATCGTTATTGCTCATCTTTGTTCATAATTTATTCAAGTATAGAATCTCTTTATTCCCAATCTTAATGGGCAACAACCAACTAGCAAGACGAAAAATCAAATTGAATAAATTAAAAGCACTTTGAAGGGCAGCAAAACGCAAAATGAACAACAAGGCAGACGTTAATAAACTAACAAAATGCACCAGGTAAAACGAATATGTCTTTAGATTCGAAAAATAGCATTCGTGTGATGAAGTAATTTGGTCAAATGCGGATTGTGAGAAGAATTTGAAAAGAACCAGTATACCCAAATATCACTTAAATTCCGTAGACCGGATCGACTGGTTTGTGGACTTTCTCGGGAACAATTGGCTGTTGAGGCGGCATGGCATTTGCTTGTGGTGGAGGCTGATACTGAGCTTGTCCAGCTGGTGGGACTTGATTTGGTTGTTGTTGTTGATGAACGTTTGCATTTATCGGCGGAGGTGTTGCCGGATCATAAGCGTGCTCTCCCCAGCCTTGAGTTCTTGCGTACTCCTCCTCGAATTTTTTGAGTTCTTCGTCAGTGTACAGCTTTTGTTCGCCCAAATCTTCCCAGCCAGGATCTGCTTTTCCATCTTCAGTTGCTTCGTTGTCCTAAAAAGTTGATTGAATACTTTGAATGACTCAATTGATTGTTTTTAAACTTACAGACAAAAACTCTTCCAGTGAGATCAATCGGTCCTCGTTCTTGTCCATCTGCTTTACGACGTGGTCGCGCATCCTGTACATTTCTTCTATTCGTTCTTTTGGATCATCGTCCGGATCTGTCTCGTTGTAGACTTTCTCCAATTCAATTTGGAACAAAGCTTCTAGTTCATCATCATTCCAGTAACCATCGCCATTCAAATCATGCAATGCAAAGAAAGTTTTCGGATCAAAGTTGTCTTTTGACATCTAAATAAGTGCAATTAAATTGATTAGAAGAAATGAATAACTTACGTGATCATTTTCCTCCCAAACTTCTTCCAACTGTTGACGACCTCCTGGGTGCTTGACCTTCTCGTGTTCATTGTGGCGCTTCTTTGACTCATCCAACTTGTGCTGTTCTGCGGCACGCTGATCAGGAGACATTTGAGCGAGCTTGTGGTCCTCTTCGGCTTTCTTTTTCAATTCATACTCTTTGAACTGTTCACGACGTTGTTCATCAATTTTCTCCATATGCGATACTGTCTAAAATTTAATTGTTACAACCTCTTTGTGCAAAAAAGTAACAAACCTTGGTGATCAATTTCCGCAGATCCTCCTAAAGAAATTAGAGTATTAGTAACAAAAAATAATCAGCATTCTATTTTGTGAGTAAACTCAGCATTTGACATTTTTGCAAAAAGTGTCTTTAAATGCAAACGCGAAAGCGGTCAAACACTGATTTAGTCTCATAACTCCTGTTTTTAAGTTGATTTGAATAAATCATTCAAACCTTGTGGAAGTTCTCCCACTGATAGACGTCGATGTGATCCGGAACTTCAATTTTGCTGGCATCTCCGTGCTTTTTCAAATCAGAATCAATTTGTTCACGTAAACGTTCAAGTTCGGCCAACTTAGCTTTTGTCAACTCATCAAAAACTTCTTTTCCCAGGTCATCTATGTGATCGGCTATCTTCCCTGTCTAAAAACAAGCAAATTAACAATATGATTAATGTTGAGAATGCTTACTTTGATCTCATCTTCGTTCATTCCTTTGATTCGTTCACGAAACTTCTCATTGCCTTCCAAGATTTTTAATGACTTGCTCCAAATACTTAGAATAGGCAAATTGGTAGAGCTAAAAAGACTTCATAATAGGTTGAGGAGAAAGTTTATGTATTTACCGGCTTGGAATCTTCTTGTTGCTGCTGTTGATGGTGGTTTGGATCTCCGCCAGCTTGTTGCTGATTTGGCGCGTGTGTTGTTTGGTCGGCAGTTTGAGCGGCTTGTCTGTTGGGTGGAGGTGCTTGAATGTACAAAATGGCAAATGACCCGAAAATAAGGAACAGAGGAAGAAGCCTGTTCATCCTGTAAATTATAAAATAGTTTTAAACGCAAATTCAAATAAAAGCACCGAAATTCACGAATTTCCTCAACCTCCAACAATTCCACTTTTATGCAAACAATATCCACTCGAATGCAACGCAAACAATGATAACTACACGCGGAAAAACCAGTAACATCTCCCCGTATTCATTTGATTCGCCCGACAAGACACGTCAGCACACATTATTATTTCAATTAGTATCATCAACGTTCGCCCAAAAAAATTCGCAATAAATTAAGCAAATCAAACAAATTTGGTAAACACTAACAACCGAACACAAAAACTAAAACAATGCAATCAAAGTGGAGAGGCAAAAGCGGTCAGCCAAAAATAGCCGTTTGCTGAGAAAACGGAAGTGGACAGAGCGAGTCTGGTCGGAGAAGAGAAGAGTGAGCAGCGTAACATGGCTAAAAATCAATACTCTCCGCTGTTACAACTTGTTTATTTTCTCAAAATTGTTCTTTTGAGTTATTTTCTTTTTTGTTAGATTTGCTTAAAGATGTTGTCTAATTCAATGTTAAAATGCTTGGAACGATTGAGTTTAAGACCAATGCATACGTCAGCAATTTTGAGCAGCAGCGTTTTTATGAAGAAACAGAAGAAGATGGACCCCGAAGTGGCTAAAGCTCGTGAACAGCGGAAGAGAAGAAAGCTTGAGCGAGAGATTCGAGAACTTCAAAAGGTGGCCAAACAACCGAAGCCTGTCGATGAGTTAATTTTGGATGAAACGATCAAAGCAAATATCAGGTAATTTTTAGGACGTTATGTGATTTTGACTTATTAATTGTTTTAGCCAATATCAACGTGAACCTGTTCAACTTTCAGCCGAAGAGAATCGACAGACGTGCCGTCATTAGCAAAGGGTATTCTAAATCGCGTGCAAGACTTATGATTGAGGACGACAAATGGATTCGACTATCTATAAGCAGACAACAGAATGCATTAGCACTACTGAAGCAAGTTTCGCCGAAATTGTATGAAGAGGCCGTGAAGCCGAACGAGTCTTTCTTGCCTTATGATTTCCAGGTAACTTTTATTTAGTTGGAGTTTAGTTGTGTGTTGATTTTGATGTTTAACTTGTTTAACTATCTTTGATTTAGGGTCCTATGCTTACAGCGCCGATTTTCCAATACAATGCACCAGATGGAGATTATGTTGATATCAAGTCATAAAAGTTTTCATTATTTACTTGGTTTATTTTTGTTTTTCCTATCGCGTAGGGCAGATGTCATACATTTTGCTTTATTAGTTATCTTTAAACTAAAATGCGTAAAACAAATGATGAAAGTATAATTAAGTTAGGTCAATCAACGTTATTAAACTCAACTATTCACAAAATGCGTACAAAGTATGCGTCGCGATAGGAGAAATAAAAAGCATCACAAACCAGATAAATGATGAAAACGGTTATGATTTATAGAGTTGATTGGACCAAAATGCACAAGGAGGCAGCTGTGGAAGAGACAGCAAAAGAGAAGAAAAAGAATTGATCTTATTGTTGTTAATGTGTTTTGTTTAATAGGCTGTTCATATAATAAATTTCTTTCAAACAAATTGTTTGTTGAGGGTCTTTTGCGCTTTTTAATTTTGAAGATTTGACGATCGCTTGACTTTTTGAACGCTTCCACGAACGCCACCGAACAACCTTGATTTGCTTCAAGGTAAATTCGAGCATATGGGTTTCGACGAAAAAACAGCGACGGTGCCGTTCGGTTAGCAAGTACCGCGTGTTGAAAGTAGTTCCGCTTTGTGGCTTTTGTTTGATTAAGCTTGCAGTTTTTTGCAGAATAAATTATGAGATGCTTGTGAGGCGATTGCGAGAAACTGATTAAATGTTATTTTAAAGTAGTGTTGTTTTTCGTTCAACTTTATATATCGTTCATGACCTTTGGAGTTATGACTATTAGATTTTGTTCCCAGACTTTTGCGCCGCTTCCATAATCCTGGTAAAACACGTCTAATTACTTGGAGCGGGGTCAAACCTCCGACAAAGGCCATTTATTGTTGTGGTTTGTGTTTATTCGACCGAGTAGGATTATTGGTTGCGCGGACCTTGATTCCGAGTCGATTAGTTCAGAAGTTGTGCATATTTTTAGTTATTAGCACATCTTTGAAAAGAATGTTGTTTCTACAAATTGAACTAACTGTTTTTAATTGTAATGAATACTAAAAAACTAGTGTGCGTTCTGTGCAAATTTAAGCATTCTCACGCGATCATCCCTACTTACAATTCCATTCAATTGAAAATTCCACTAAATATTTTATCAGCTCACCCTGCTTCATTCTCGAGTTCCCAGCGTTGGTCAATCGGCGCAAAGAGTTTGCGCATCCCTCCACTTTGCTCGTTCTCCCCAAAAGGGAGGTCGAATGGAAACGACGAGGAGGCGCAACTTTGAACTTATTTGGGCCTTTAAGGGATCTCCGCCGTCTCTTCGTCTCTAAATGGTTTTGCGCATTTTTGAGCAAACGTTTTGAGGCTGGAAATGGCCAGTGGTCTTTTAGTTGTTTGAATAATGAATATGTTTAATATTAACAGTTATTATTAGATTCTTCTCTTTAAAGTCCAGAACAAATCCACTTTAAACTTTGGCCTATACTCAAAAGTTCTTCAGTTTATAAATACTTGTCAAAGAAGTCCATTTTTGCCGTCATATTTGTTTTCCCCATTGGCGATTTTGCGTAGACTCTTGGGAGAAAAAGCGAAAAGCTTCCAATTTAAAGGCCACTTTGTTGTCGGTCTTTGTCTGCTTCAAAAAACGAAAGGAAATGACCATTTGGCGGCTTTGCAGGAGTTTTTGCAGAAAATAGGCAATTGTTTATGGAAGGAAGAAGAGCAATAAAGTGTTTGTTGTCTTTTTGTTTAATGACCTCTAATTTTTGTTTTAATTGGACATCTGGAGTCTTTCTAGTTAAATTGAATGTAAGTGAGTTAAAACATTTAATGAGGTTTGATCAGATTAAATTAGGTCCAATTAACTTTGAATGTTTAGACACTTGCTCTCGAGGCTAAAGAGATTTGCTTGCACTGAAGAATGACCACAACGTTTAATCTTCTTCGTTTTTTGTCCATGTGCTAATCTTGTCCATATAATTACTCTCATTTGATGCCCCGACTCTCAATGACCGCAAAAACCAATTATTGGCTTTGCTGTTGTTTCCTTTTTTGCAGACTCCATTTTTGGCAAACATTACACGTGTTGTTTGCCGACTAGACTATACAATTCTTGTTTGCAAGAAAAACGAGGTTTTCGACACAAAACTTTTTGAATAACGATTATGTGCATTTTGTGTGTTTAATGATGATTAAAGAATGACCACAACGGAAAGTGTTCGACTTTTAATTAAAAGCAGTTTCCGCTTATTAGCATTCCCCAGTCAGTTTGATCAAATAATGTCAAAGACTCAAAATCATCTGCGTTTCATTACATGTTAACTGGTTTCTGAATTGGTTTCTCGTTGTTTTCAAAACATTCAAGATTCTCGCAAGCGTTCATTTGATTAGTCAACGCGGCAGATATTCTCCAACATTGATTGATAAGCACAATTGATTTGATTGCGTTCCTCTTTGTTGCATTTGAGCACAATTGGAGGTTGAAGCGAGAAATTGGATTAGTTGGTCGACTGTTTGGTTATTTTTAGAGCCTTTTCGAGATTCATTGGGATTTGTGTTTAAAGATGAACTTTACTTGCTATTTAAATTGCTTTTTGAGTCGTTTAAATCAAACTAGATCAAACTTGTTTTTTACGGAAAACATTGTTTAAAAGATCCAGACAGTTGACGGACGTCTGCGCTCAGCATGTGTTTTTTGCCGGAACCTTTCGATTTTTTAGATTTAGATTGAAAGCGAAATTTAATTGAGGGATTGGAATGCGGATTTGAAACAACTTTTTCGCACTTCTTCAACTCTTTAAAGACTTTTTGGCAAGAGTCAATTTGCTTCGCCAATCGATTGTGATTGTACATAGCCGTCGGCAAAGTGTGTATGCGCATGAAGTTAATTATTGTGGTGCGTGTGTGATGTCACCTTGGTAGTTGCGTGTTTACTGTTCTTCTGGTGAGGATCCGTTCGGGCGCGCCGGATCCACGCCGGAGGATTTGTAGACGTCGCACACTTGATTCCACTTCTTTTAGTTGTTTTTTGGGGATTTGACTTGATGTGTGGCTGCTGATTATCTTTTGTATTGTTTGTTGTAGTACTTTGCTATGCTTTCTCTTATTTGAACAAAGATAGTCTTTGTACTCAGTCAATTCAAGATCAACTCCGATCAATTAATTAAAGTTAAAGATTCAAAGTTTGTGTAATTTAAAAGCTTCTCGCTTGAAACGAACACAAACTTGTTTTTTTTCGCCGCAAGTCCATGGGAACATGAAACTAGTTTACGCCTCCGTCGCGTTCGGCTTAATCTCCCTGTTGAGTCGTATGTCTGCTCAATGCTTGTTGTTGAGAGAAGCGGACAGGAAGCGAGTGACCACCAACAAAATGAAGGTTGATCACCGATTTGAATTTTCAATATTGGATTAAATTGTTTGAATGAGCTTTTAAGTCCAAGTTATTGTTTGATTGCTAATTTATATCATCGTTTCGCTCATTCCACTTTTTTGGTTTCATGCAAAACAAGTTCTCATTGTCTACCTTTCCGGCTCCCTTTCACCTCACTTCACCCTCCTTTCATTATCCACTTTACGCGTCTAGATTTCGGGATCAACGTCCGCTATACAGGATTTGTCGTGCCGCGGCAGGTATCTTTTGTTCTGTTGCAAATTTGCCGCCACAGCGCTCACTGAAAAATTTCCATTGCGCTCGGTTTTCGGCGATTTTACTGATATGGGATTGTGAGTGCGAAAGTGAGCTTAATTTGGGTTGATTAGCTGCTTTAATGTTTAATGTTATTTAAATTAACTTGTGCTTGGAAGTTTTTAAAGTAAACAACTATTAGCTTTTAAATGTTATTCAAGTCTCGTGAAAAGGAGGCAAATAATTGAGTTAAGCGCAACCTTGAACTTATTTTTGACTCGTCGCTTCTTGAACGCTTTTCGTTGTTGTTGTTCATTTGCACTTTTTCTTCTCACTCATTGATTCTTATTTGGAGTGACAAAACTTTAAAAGCAATTGAGTGTTTTTAATTGTTGAGAGTTTAAGTGTCAAAAAGTGTTTGAAAGACGTGATTTGATTTCAAACTTCGTTGAGTTCGTTTGTTTATTACAATTTGTTACTTGCTAAGAAATCATATGTTTTTGTTCATAAACAACCCTCGCATAACGTTACTCGAATCACATGCGTTTTTTGCAAATTCATAGAATCAATTGAACTGAAACGGTCTTGTTGCGCGTTTATTAGCCAGCTGATTGAAGAGCATAAATCTTTAAGGTCGATCGGTTTGTTTATGAAAAGTTTTATTAGTTGTACTAATCGGGTTTTATAACCTCGTTACCGAATCTCCAGCCATTTTAACCGTCCATGAAACTCAATGACCCAAAACAAAAAGCAATCAATGTAAGGGAAAATGACTCAAAAACCCGCTTACTTGATTGTCAATTTTTTTACGCCGTCGCCAATTTCTTCCGAAATTTTATTGTAGCGCCAAGTTGGTCGGCGTGTTCGGGTAACTCCGGGTAGTGATTTTCTTGTGACGGGAGCTTCCAGTTTACACTTTCTTGCCTTTCGATTGTTTTTTGAGTTTGTTTGTTTGATCGGTTTAGGTTTTTGATTATTTAGTTCATAAAACGTTGCTTTCAATAATCACATTCAACAGAACTTTACTTAACAAAAACGTCAATTGCAATCAACGCGCAAGTCATCTTCCAAAGTCCACTGAATTCAATTAAACTTTAATGCAAACTTCATGGCCCGTATTTCCTTCCATTGCAAATCCAATTACCAATTATTGTTGCGGTGGCGCTTCGGAGAGGACGCGCGAAAATTTGCATTTTATTGTGCTAGGCGCGCGCCGAAAACATTGAAAACATTGTGTTTACCAAAAATGCTGGTAAGCTTTTTTATTTTAAAACGATTCCAATCAGATCTCGAACTTTTTGACCCATATCGTTTAAATCCCATAAAACATGTATCCAAAAGATTTGCAATCCAAAAGCTTCATCGACACTTTTCCCAACAATTGAGAAAACAAACACATTTCGAATGCCCTTCTTTGTTGAATGCCCTCCACATAAAATGCGATTGAAATTGGTAGTGAGCTGAGAAAGAATGGCAGATGTTCCGTTGATTATTCGTTTCCACTGTACAGTTTGTTGAGTGCACGGTTTGACTAACAACAACAATCATTAGATTGTTAATTAAATACATTTATGTTTTGAGTACAATTTGTGTTTCGATGTTCTTGCACAATACCCGGATTTTCTCGCAAATCGGCGCTTTCATAAATTTCGCAACCTCATATGACTTGCGCGCATCGAAGACGCATAAAAATTACCTAATCAGCTTTCACTTTCTCTCTTCCTTTTAAATCTCGATGTGCCGTCGCTGGAGCGAACGGAAAGCCTTAGTTAAAAATTCGTTTTCGGCATTGAACATGCGGAGTAGCCTGCGGCGTGATTGCAAAAAAATCGGCACACGGTGACGAACGCAATTTGTAAGGCGCAAGCCCGCAAGATCCTTGTTAATTCAAGAGTGGCTTGCTTTGTCGAGCAGAGGGAAAGTGTTCGGAGGTTTCTATTCTTGAAGAGATTCGGATTTGCAATTTGAGCAAATTTGGTAGATTTGCTAGTGATTAATCAGCGCCGAACTTTTTGTACATCCAGTTTTTAACTCACCTGTATCTAATCTTTCGTGCATTCCCGTTCGGATTTCCGTTCCATTTACCGTCTTTTTGCAAGTTTCAAAATTACAAAACTTCTTTCAGCTCCGCCTTTCTCACCTTGTTTAACTACCTCTTTTATATGGCTGAGTGGAAGTTGGGTATTCAAACAACAGGATGGTGATCGAGTACGGGCGCTTCGACGCCAACCACAATACTGTACACACTAGAAGGAAACGTTGGCCAACAGTCATCAAGAAGCCTAGACAGGAGATCTGCGCTCTGCTCAAATGGTTCTGTTTCTCTGTCAATTGCGTCATCTTTGTGAGTTCTTTTTAAAAAGTCTCTTTTTACATTAGTAATGTTTAGTTGTGCGGAGTGACTTTACTTGCACTTGGCGTCTATTTGTGGATAAAAGACCCGAGAACAGTTGAAGCAATTGAAGATGTAGTCTTGAATCCATCAATTGTCTTGATGATTGGCGGCTTGTTTGTTAGTCTGGTTGCATTGGCCGGTCTTTTTGGAAGTTTGAGAGACAATGCGCCGCTTTTAAAAACAGTTAGTTCATTTGAACACTTAAATAACAACTTCATATCTTTTAGTCTGTTTGGAGCGCTGCAATCGGTTATGTTGCTTTGGTCTTCGGAGTGTTTGGCCTATTCTTTGTGTTCTTTGCGGACTCAGCTGAACTGGTTTCAATGAATTCAATAATGACATATGCCATTCAAAAGTATCACACAAATCACAACATGGCCGACTTTGTTGATTATGTTCAAGAAAACGTAAGAGTCTTTAAACAATTGTTTTTAATTAACTTTGTTGTTTCAGTTAGAATGTTGTGGCATCAGATCAATTTCTCAAGGGTATCGTGACTGGAACTTAAGTGAGCAATTCCACTGTAATCGCTCGAATTTGTTGGTAAATCCATATCCGGAAAGATGCGGAGTTCCATTTAGTTGTTGCAGACGAATGCAACAGCCAGATTTGTCTGGAAGTGCAAAAGGTAGTTTTAATATTTAAAAAGCAGTTTTGAACACATAACATTTGTAGGATCTCTTCAACCCGCAATGCGTTCACTTCAATGCTGGCAAAACGCTCAAACAAAAAGGCCTCAAGAACTAGAAAACGATCTATATGTTCGCGGATGCATGGCTCCGTTAAGACAAGCCTTTGAAACACATGCTGTTTTGATAGGATCTACCGTTGCAATGACTTTAGTGCCTGGAGTAAGTTTTCAATGATCAAAATTTGAGATTGTAACAAGTATGTTTTCAGCTGTTCTATATTTTTATGGAATACGTCTTGGCCAGACAAATTGATTATCAACACTATCTTCTTCACCGAGAAGCACGTCGCCATGAACGTCGAATGAGAAGAGCGAAACGTGACGACAAAGTCCAAGCAATGGAAGCAGGAGTTGGACCGGCAACCGTTCAACCAGTCCAAGTCGTCAAGAAGGAAAGAAAAAGACGCTCGGCTACAAGTGCTCCGCCACCTCAAGCCAATGCAGTCAAGCCTGAAAGACACAGTGGCAAGATACGCGATCAGAAGCGAGACAAGTCAAAGGTTGACGAGAAAAAGAAACGAAGAAGCAGATCTTCAGTACCGCAAGTCCAAATTCAAGCCGATCCCGACCGGCAAAGTGCGTCAATGGATACTACAACAGTCCGATTTTATGCCGCAAGCGAATGGAAAGAATGAGAAGTCGTGAATTGAGTATGTCACAATATATTTTTGCTCAAAACTTGATCATCTCAGCAGCTTTTCATTCCTGTTCTCTGAACGTTGTTATCCATATAAAAACATTCCCACTCTTTCATTCTCCGCATACGGTTTCTCTGTAAAGCTAACTTTTCATGTTTGAATACCGGTAACTTCGTTGCTAAACCCATCGAATATGCCACATTGTCTGATCTTATCCATTTCTCCATTTTATCGCCACACTGTTAACTGCCATCTAATCATTTGAAGTCCATATTCTGATGTTAATATTTATTTGTAAGTTGTGTGTAAATAACATTTTGACGAGATTTGTTTAAAAGTGTTTAATAGTTTGTTTAATAAAGTCTTCTTTGAATAAACAAAGCATTCATTTATTCCTGTTCATTTGTTCTCAAATAAATACATAAGAGATCTAAGGGCAAACAAATATGGGAGCACACCTGGATGGCCAATTGAAAACAAAGAGATCAACACAAAATACAGTTATGAGATGGATCCACAAGTTTGGCAATGATCAACGTAACCTTTGTCGGTTGATCCCCCGTCATGCATTGAAGGTTTTCGTGGCAAGCGCCTAGAAATTACATTTGTTAGGTGAGTTTAAAGGTCTTTAAAAGCTTACGTCCAACACAGCAAGTAGTTGGAGACACACAAACACCGTTCAAACCTCCAAGGGTGCATGGTGGAATTTGGCATTCATCTGCGTCACGACGGCAATCATCCGTCTCTACACACAACTTGGAAACGCAACAGACGCCTTGAGATACACACAAACCTTCGTTGTTCTCGCCTAAATTTGTGAATCTTAACAGTTAAAGTGAATCTTTAAAACTAACCACATTGTCCACAAGTCGGACTTCGACCCATTCTTCTGTAAGGGCAACTGTTTAAGAAGCAGGCCAATCCGCAATTAAGAAGAATAACCAACAGGAGGAACGATAAGGTACAATGATTGGACATTTCTTTGTATGTATGTGTGAAGAGGCTGGTTGACCTGTAAATTATTGGTCTGTTCGAAAAGTTCGTGGATGGGGTATTTCCACAGACTGGTTTGATAAACTAGCTGCTGAAACTCATGTTATTTTTTAGAAGTTTATCTCAAATGTTTAAAGTCCGGAATAATAAATTTTCGGTCCATACACCCTGGCCCCCTATGAAAAACTAGTCAACTTTTGTCACTTTTACAATCTTTGTTAATTGTTATTATTTTGTTACTGTTACGAAATGTGATGAGAAGCATAACAAAGAAAGAACGGTGGCACTTTCAGGGCCCAGGAATCAAGTATGACGGCTGCCAAAATCATGAATTGTACGGAGAAAAGACGACTAGCCGAAGCGCTGCAAACAAGGGTACAAACGTCCGAGAGGAATGCAGTTGAAAGACAAGCTCGTTCCGGACGTCCAAAAGAAATAGACAGAGATGCTATCTTCCGCAATGAAGCAAGCCCAACGTTGAGTACACGAAGAGGGGATGATTTGAAGCCCAACAGTACAGTTTTGGATTTTGAGGAAGGGTAGTATAATCGAAAACCTGTTGTGTTTTTTAGGCAAAAGGGCGAGACGGGGGGCCGGACGCGAGGGGGCACCGGGCAAGGCCCGAAAGCGGGAGGGGGCAAACGGAGGTTCACCTGGTCAACGTGCTTCTCCCACCCATGCCGGTTTTCGTCCGCTTGTTGGTTTTTGGTGCCCGGACTACTGGTTTGTTGTTGTTTTTTTTTTGGGTGGGCCCCGCCGCCTTGTTGCGCACCCGCGGTTTCGGGCCGGCGCCTGGCGCGACCGCGCCGCAGCCGTGGGGGGGGGCGCCGCGGCCCAGGTTGGTCCGCCGCGCCGGGGCGGGGGGGGGTTGTGGGGGGGGGGGGGGGGGCGGGTTGGGGTTGGGGGTTGTGGTGCCCGGCCCCGGGCGTGGTTCTGGGGGCGGGGGGCGGGTGGTTCTGGCGCGCGCCCGCGGCCCCCCGGCGCCTAAATCGGTTGAATTGCTTGATAGAATGAGAAAAACGCGCAAACGAAACTATACGAAACACAATTAAACTTTTCTAACTTAAAGCGCCAAACTAAGTTCTCACTCCAAAAAGGTCCGGCCAACTAATAGACGCAACAACTTCACTACTTCACAACCTCACAACTCAACTTCCATTCTTAACTATTTCCAACGTAAGGGCACATCGTTAGACACCCTTGGACACTCCCACTTTCTTTTCAACAAATGACATCAATTGATTTTTTTGCGAAAACACGAAGAACGTCATATCTGTAATGTTTGGCGGATTTTAGAATCGGCAGAAAAGGTTTTGTCTCAAAATTGATTGTTTTTGTAAGAAAAACATAAAACCTGTAAATAAACAGCAAATCGGATCCGAGGGATGATTTTTATGTTTGTTTTGTCTAAAAATACATGTGGTGTTTGGAAGTAAATGAATTCTGGAGATTAGTAATTAAGATTTTAAGAGGATGCAGATTCAAAACTACGTTGTTTTGAAGTTGATATTTAACTACAGTATTTTCTATTTCAAAATATCACGTAGACGTCCCATCAAAACTGCTTAGGACGATTTGCGTCCACGAAAGGCAACAAATCAGCTTTTCTTCTATTTGTTTTGGCTGGTTACATCGAGGCAAGACGATTAGAGACCAAACAAATCAAACGAATTGTGAAATTGGATAAAAGGAATAAAACATCCAGCTGAGCAAAAAACTAAGAAAACTTATTGCGTTTGAACGGAAAGCAATTAAAAGCATAAAAGCGCAGAACGTTTTTAAATGTACCGAATAAAGATGATGTGATGAATTAAAAAAGTTGTTGTGCTAACAAAAACTAGGACGACCAACAAACACGGCACGTTTTGTTTTTAATAAATCCAATTTGGCCATAAACCATGCATTCTTACGCCCATAACAACACTCCCACGAGATTTGCAAGGTGCAGATCTGATACAGAAAACAGTTTTAATTCTAAGACCACTTATTCTAATTGAATCAACACATTCCGCAACATTGTTGCTGTTTAAACACTGGTGTTTAAAATACTCGTTTTTAATAGATTGAGGAAAAAGTTATTCTAACCTTTTATTGTTTGAACAGACAATTGCTTCATATTTACGAGTCCTTTGAGATGCAATTTTAACAAACTGGAGAAATGCAACGAGCCTAACAATCAAAGATCTTTGTAATAAATTGTTGTAATAGACTTTTGTGAGAAGGTCCCTAAAACTTAACATGAAATAAAGCTAATGTTTTCGGCACTAATCAGTTTGAATGCAATTAAGTTAATTTCTTGATCTATAAAACTTTAAACGAATGAAAAGGACGCAGACATTAATCGGTTTAAATATAAATCGATCCATGGTATAAAACTTTAAAAGGACATCAATTTCACCGAGATTGCAATAAATATAGATTAAACGTATTGGTGTGTTTTGACGCCGATTAATTATTCTAGAATGACAGAAATATCAGACATTTGAACCGAATAAGATTTAAATTCTATGAGGTTTAACATTTAAAATCAACGATCAATGTCGTTTAAAATGACGACTATGTTAACAAGAAAATGGGATAAAGATTAAACATAAGAATTAATTCTACAAAAATGAATCACTGCAAAGACGAGTACATTGCAAATCGGGTTAAAAACAACAGCTGCATTCTTGAGTCATTTAATACTTTTATGACCAGACATCACAGTGAATCAATGCAAAGCAAAACAAAAATACTGTAGACACAAATCTAGCTGTAAAGTCAAAACAGCCGCTTAACTCAACAGTCAAAACACAAATCGGCAACGCGCAGAAAAACCCTCAAGTCAAATTGGCTGCGCAAAGCCGAAGCTCAAAAAGCACGCTGCCGAAAATCAGCTTTCCAGCTGGACAAACATCGCTTTAAATACTGTCTCTCAAGGCTTGATGCATCGTTTCGAAACTTACGAAAACAAAAAACAGCACAAAAATTCAATTTACACAAATTAGTAAACACTAGTCAGTAAACATGCAAGAATGTTGGCGAATTGGAAAAAATACGGTAATGCGGAGATGATTCTTTATTTTGGATTTGTTGCCAAGTTGTTTTTGTTTGTGTGGGTTTTGGAGCTTGAAGTATTGCAAAAGTGCATAACATGCCGGACTCTAAGGACTGTAACATTTAAATTGTAAAACTTTGTGAAGTTTGTGAAGTTTAAACTATAAAGTCTAGCAGTATCTTAAACACATGGCTTTGACGTTGTGTTTATCTCAGGTTGTCAAAATTTAAATCGGATGAGCAATCGAAGATTTAAATTTACGTTTGTTTTTACTACTTCTCATGCATTTAACAAATCAGAGATCGGAACAAAAAGTTGCAAAGAAACGAAAACATTTTCTAGTCTCGCTTGTTTGCATTTTTGCTTTTGTGTTCTCCGTAAATGTTTATTTGTAAATGTAAAAACTGAAATTACTCAATCTTAAATTCTTGTTTGTTGATCATTTAAAAGTCCCTCAATTGTTTATTGTCTGTTTGCTTCACTACAATTTAAAAGTACACATCACCGTGTTTGTTTTGATTTTTGGCGTTTATGCATTTCAATCCTATTCATATTGCTAATCGTTTGTTTTCCCGATATTAGTCGCTCACTTATTCACCAAATCTCTAGGTGGATTACCGTTTTTGTTCAAACTCTGCTTACGGTTACGGTCTAGTGCAAAGACGCAATTCGTTGGAAGCCGATTGTGTTTTTTAGTTTTGACTGTCTGTTTTGATGCCTGTCTTGACAAAATATTGATGTTCTTCTTTGGCGTAAAACTGTCGACTAAGTTGCTTTTAGGGGATTTTGAATTTTGTGATCGAAGAAACAAGAATTGATTTGTGGTTTCTTTAACTTCTTTTTGTTTTTGTGCCAATTAACAATAACATGAAATTGTAACGTTCCACTTCACATTGTTTGAGCAAATTCAATTTTCCTTCGCACGTTAATAAACAATACTTGTTTAAGTTCCTGAATCAACAAATTAATCAAATACCCGGAACCTTTTCAAGTTTATTTAATCATTCACAGAACAAAACATCGAGTTTTTTGACGAAGAACACGTATTCAAATGCGCATTCATTTGTTTTATTGTACTTTATTGAGTTCGAGTAAGAGATTGATTAATGAGTAGACAATTAGTTTTTATGCAAGCATTAATAAAATCAAACAACGAGTGCACATTTTCTGTACGCAGTCCAAAGCAACTTCTTGGTAAATTTCTTAATCGACTTTATTTAATGTTATTTAAAAGGGAGTCTGTAGCTTTGTGAGCTGTTACTGCGTTAAGCAGACAATTTAATTTGCTTGATGTTAAAAGTGCGTAAAGTTGTGACAGAAAAGATCTAGATCGCTTGTAATTTAATTGAACCTTTTGCTAGAAAGAGTTGATGTGTTTTGGTGTGGAACATTTGGTGTTCTAACTAATTGAATTCTGTAGTTAAAGCGACGTTTTTAAAATAAACTTGTTTTTAAATGACGTTTGTTTAGACTTTCTAGAAGTTTAATAACCTCATTTAACTTAACAATTTCAATATTATCAGTTTGTCTAATAATAAACAAACGCTTCAAGAATTCCAGCAATTTGCGTACAAGTCCCCGTTTCCTGTTTTCCAATTTATCCCCTGACATCAATTGCCACAGATTTCTACGCTTGCCGACGTCCTCTATTACGCACTAAAATCCCTTCATAGTTGAAAGTTTTCCGGGCTCTTTTGAAGTTTTCCGTTTCTAATAAGCAGATTAGGTAGTCAAAAACTGTATACGGATTTGTTGTGGAGGAAGTTTATTTGAAGAGCGTTTGTTTGTTGCAGAAATTATTTAAACGACTAAACATTACGAAAACGAACAATTTCAAATAATCTAGCCATGTCATTTTAATCGGAGAATGTAGAGAAAACGGAAGTAACGGTTTAACACAACGTGTATTTTGGAAGTAAACTTTAAAGTAGACTTTTGCGTTGTTTGAAGTAATCAAGTTGCAAAAATAAAATCGTTTACAAAGAAATGACAATTCAAAATCATTCTTGTTTGAAATAATTGTTTGTGACTTGTTGTTTGTTTGTTTGTGGTGTTTGTTTGTTTGTGCGTTGTTTGTCTTGTTTGTGACTGTTGTTTGCGGCGTGTTTAGCATTTTTGTAGTCCTTTCAACACTTTTCTCCGCATTTTCTTACCACCTTCACGTTTTGTTCCAGACGTTTCCAAAGATCCACGAGCACCTTTCAAAGATTAATCTAACTGTAGATTAACTCTTCGAACGTGCAAGAAAGAAAAACACCGAAAAAACAAGGAAGCCTTTTGTGACAAATTTGCGGCTTTAAAATACACTTGAAAGTGGATTTAAATGCCCGGAATTTAAGAGGACAGCTTTTAAATGGCCAAAAATAGGAAGCCACCCGCTTAATTGATCTGTTTATTTTTTGTAGGGATTTTTAAAAGTAGATTAACGTTTTGGAGATCTTTGGAATTGAAACGAAGTTGAAAGAGTTCACAAAACAATAAAAGTTCAAAAGTTTTGTTTGCTTTTAAGTTCTTGTAATTACTAATTGGATGTTTGGATTAGTCAAATTGTTTTTTGAGGATTTGTCATTTCTTGTAAGTGCATCTAAAGATACTGTAAAGGTTTTAAACTCCACGTTATCCCACAACATCCACACATTAAAAGAAGATTAACCGAAAAGCGAGGGTGGAAAATATCCAGTTTGTGTGGGAAACTAGTGAACCAATATGGAAGAGCTTTTTGGCTTATTTCGAAGATTTCTTGTGGGCTTTTTGTGAAAATGATGTTTGAGGGCCTTGAGAAGTTTAAATGAAGAGGTGTAACGGAATAATGTTAGCATACACATCTAAAAATATCATTTCCAATTTATAAGATTTCCGTAAAAATAGAACGTAAAATTCGTACACTTCTTGCCAAATATAATCACAATCACGCTAAAAACTAATACTCCCCGTCAACTATGGTTTCAATTTTACGTTTTCACTTCTTTTTATGACGATTAAGCGGGAACAAATTGTTCCGTTTCTTCGGGTTTATAAAATGGTTAGTTATGTTTAGTTTATTTGCAGTGCACACTTGTCCTCGAACGCATACTTTGGTTACGTTATCCGCTTTTTGCAAAAACTTTATTTTTGTATATAAAGATTTGGAAAAGTCGCTTATGGTGCCAGTTATTAGTCTCGAGTTCAAATTTCAAAAGCCCTCTTTGTTTGTTGTAAACATATTTAGTGATTACAAAAAGCTGATTTTACCTACAAAATCCACAAAAAAGCGGCGTTAATTGACTGCATTTTGTAATAGAAATAACTAAATACTATTTGCTTAATTTGATTTCCGAAGATTCTTTTACGTCATTAAGTAGAAAAATACTTACGTTAATTCTGTATATGATCATTTTACACGACCAAACAAGTCTTTTTACGCTCTCATATGTCATAATAACCACTTACAAACATTAGTTTTTAAGTTAGAGTACAAAATTTCACGGATATATGCGAGTAGTATAGATACAATTACGTTGTTCTCGAGAATCCGCTTTTACTCATTTTTGTCTCGTGGCGTCTCTATTTTTAAACATTGAATACAATCTTTGAACATCAAAATTTTCTTAAAAACAATTATTTTAATTTATGTTTCCAATCACTAAATCAGCTTTTCCATGTCTAAAAATCAGCTTTTTCCAGCTCTAAAAAATTCTTTTAAGAGCATTGTCTGAATATGCTTACACTATTGAATCTTTAAGCTTACAAAAGTATTTCATAAGAATAATCTTTTCCGGTCACATGTTTTGATTTTAAAAGAAATTTTGATCTGGAAACTGCAAGGCTTCTCTTCGGGTTTTTGGGTCATCTGCGGATTTTTGCGGATTTACTAACAACCCACTTCCTTGTTACGGGACTATTTGCAGGATTTTAGCCGATAAGCAGCTAATTGGGTTCTAAGAGGTTTATAAGTTTCGTGATGGTCAGACTATTTCGAGACGGGTTTGAGCTACCGTAAGATTTGATTCTTTCGAATTAGTCAGTGTTTTTGGAACTTAAAAGTTTGAAACGGTTTTAAACATCGTTTAAAATCAACAACAATAAATAAAGCTTTGTTTGAAGCAGTTTAAAAGATTGCAATCAATTAAAAGATACCTTTACAATTAACCAATAAGAAATAATCACATTGTTTGAAGCAGTTTACAAAATGTCAAAAAAGTTTCGCTTGGCCTTTTTTGAACACTTCGTAAACACGGTCTTTTAAAACAATAAACAACTTACACCTGGCGGCCCCAGTTTTAGGTTAACAATCAAAACAACAAACAACTTACAATCAATTACTTCCTTATTTATCTAAACAAGTCCAGTAACTTCCTACGTAAAATCTACATCATAATCATCTAATTTTATCATTAACAGATCATTTGAAAGAACCCACTTCCTCATATAAACAAATCAGACGTCTAATGCGTAACAATCGGCTTCCGTTGCATCATAATTTTTAATTTCACTTCTCCGTCTTTTTCTAGCCAAAAGTGCACGCATTTCAAAATTCCAATCTGCAAATCCTCCTTACATGGAATGTTGAATTGGCTTCTTTTGGCATGTTCCCTTTAGTCATCTCCAGTCACTGAGCCGATTTATTGCCACAAACGCTTCCTTTCTTGTAGACAGTTTAAACGGAGGATAAGCTCAATTTAGGTGTTTGAAAATTTGGTGTTTGAGAGTTTATTTATGGTTCGAAGATTCCCCTGAGTGGGTTGTTTGGTTACGGTATGTAAAATATTCAAATAAATGTTTGAATGATTAATTTAAAAAAGTTGCTTCAAGAAACCAAACACGTTTTAAATGCACCCATTCACAGACAACGTAAGACAAGAAATTCAACACTCTATAACGGATCTTTAACTAAAAAGTCCATGAACACTCAATTTAGTGCGTGGTTTCTGTTTGCGCAACGCTCGAATTTGCAGAAAATCTAGTGCGCGACAAAATTTACGCAATTTCCTTTTTCGGCCATCGATTAAATGTTTAAAAAGCGTTGTGACGCTTCAGTGCAGATGTGCTCAAACGAGTAATTTGAATACACAATTCGGTTTGCAGTTATAATTTGAATTCTCTCAAAATAGAATCGTTCAAATAGTTTAACGTGGGATGTCTAAATTTAACTTTTAATGGAAATGTTGCGGTTTTGAATGAAACTCGTGAAAAGTATTGTATTTCAAGCGTGGAATCTGTTGAAATTTAAACATTCCAGTCATTTTGATCTTTGATTTCTAGTTTCAACATGTTGACTCAAAAACATTTCTAAAGTGTTTAAAACAAGTGTTACAACGAACAGTTGTCTAAATCTCCGGAAATCTTAAACAACCAACAAAGCTCGCCAATCAAAACATGTTGCTACTCATATTTTAAGCATCACAAAGCTGATGCTGACGTTTAATGTCTGCCAAAAAGCACCATGAGCGTAAAAGTTCCGGGTAAACACTGACCATTTAATTTAACTTACTGTATATTCCTAGACATCAGGCAATCAAAATTAATTGCGCCAACCTAATACAATAATGCGCTTTGGCGCTCCTTCACAAAGACTCACGAAGTTTAACAGATCTATTTACGATTGAAAGCTTAGGCGGTTAAATGCATCTTTAAGAACAATTTCAAAAGTAAGGATTACATATATAGATTTGACAGAAAAGAAGATTGCGAGTTTAAAGAATCGTTTTACAACATTAACTCCCCCGTGTTATACAATTTAAACAAGTTCACGTTTTGCGTTCAAAGTGTCTGTTTCTATTTCGAAATCCCCACACACTGACGGCATGTCCATTTTCGCACAGTTTATTTGCGTCCAACTTGTTCAATTAAAAACTATGTTTACGGACGCATTTCAATTTGAAAGCATAAATATTGTCCGCGAATGCGTGCATCCATCAACGAACGAAACAATAGCCGAGGAATGCATTTAACTACAACATGCGATGAGATCAGCTGCTTGATTGCCGAACGGTTTAATGCACTATAGAGGATCTTTGAAATCCAGTTTGCAAATGGAATTCGATAAAGAGATTTAAATACTGGGTGGGCCAAAAAAACACTAACACAAAAAGCAAAAAAGTGGAAACTCCAAAAGACCTTTTGATGACATTGAAGCTTTTTTGTGTTTGACTTTGATGACAGAGCTTTTTTGGCCCACCCTGTATGCCGTTGTTTGAGATCTTAAACACTTGTCACTTGAAAGCACTTTAACTGAACTTTGATTTAATTAAACGGAACATACAGTCAAATGAACAAAAGTGATCGGTTAATTTCGGGTCAAGTTTTTCCGGTTTTGTAGTGCAGAATTTAGCGAACTTTTCGATACCTTTGTCCATAAAGTTAATAAATCAAATCTCATCGTTTGATCTGTTTTAAACATTAAACACATGTTCATCTTCCGCAAAAAATCACTTCCATCCCACCACAATCATCAATCATATTTGCCCCAATTTTTCTCACCCACTCTCCTGCAAAAAATTCTTTCCACCACGGCGTTGACGCATCCGCTTCGATGGATCGATTGCGCCACCAGTCAAGAAGAATCGTGCGAACGCCTAGTCTGCTGAGAGCATCCGAAGGGTTCAGGATAAAAGTTCATTTGATTATTGTTATTGAAAGTGATGATGTGCGTGTGTGAAAACTTCCTTGCATGCGTCCACAACGATCGTCATCACTTTCGCTCTGTAAAGCCAAATAGATACTGTATTCTTTTGAACAATGTCAATTGTATAGTTTTGTGTTTACTATATTTGTTTCCAAATTCATCCCAAAAGATTAGCCAATATGCAGACAACTATTGGGCATCCTCCTCCTTTTTTGTGTCCACCTGTGTTGTTTGTTTTTGCAAGCTTTATTTTCCCAGCACCCATCACGACTCCTCCCATTATTTAGCCTTTGGCTGGGGAGGAGTGGACTCAAGGGAGCCTATATAAACAAGCCGGAATGGAAAGTTGTCTTGTTGAAAGGTTGGCAATTGTACAGTAACTGGACGGCCAAATTGGTCTCCACACTGCACGATTAGTCACGTCTTCGTTGTTATATTTGTTTTTAAATCTCAGTTTTGTAAGTGACCGGGTGTGGTCGCCGAGGTGTATTTTCCCACTTAACACATCTTGCGCCACTCAACAAAGGCCGGCTCGTTGTGGTACGAGCTGCTCCCCTTCTCATTTTGTTGTTTAATTTGTTGAGATTAAAGTGCAATTGATCGCGCAGAAAGATTGCCATCCTTTTCGTTGAATTCATACGTGTTCTTTCTTGTTTCCATTTTTAAACAACTATCATTTCAGACTTCTCGCTCCAATCAAGCTTCAAAGCCTCCCAGTCTAAAAGCCAAGATGACAAGAATCCCGTCCTTCTCGACTGCTCTTCTACTTCCCTTCCAATTTGCTTTGTCTCCAAGACGGTTAGCGATCTTTGCCTTGTTGTACCTGAGTGTGAGCGCTTGCTACCTGAACTCGTGCCCTTACTTGAGAACATCCAGAACAGACAAGTGTGGAATGTGCGGAAAGACCGGAGATGGTGTCTGCGTTGCTGAAGGTGTTTGCTGCACAGCTGACGAATGCAAAGAAGACAAAAGCTGCAACGATGTTGAACACTGCCCACTTCCATACTGTGACATTAACGGAGAAAACGGCTTCTGCGCCTCATCTACTTTGTGCTGTTCAGAAAGTGAGTTTTCTTATTGATTTTTCTGGAAACTTTCAAAGCAAAGCAGTTGGAGACATTTTAACACGACCACGACCCAAAAATAAAAGTACTCAAAAAGAACAACAAAGAAAAAACAAGAATAGACTTTTAAACTAATCCGCTTTTATTGCGCACGCATTGCGTAACATCTAGCTTTTAAGTCGTTTAAAAGTTGAGGATTAAATTGCCTTCAACGTGCCCAGAACCCAATTAAACTTCTAATTCCATTCCTAAAACTTCAAGTCCAATTTAATTGAATTCCCAAGTACTCTTAGCAATCTTAAATTACTGTAGCTTTCCGCAAAAAAGGATTTTTACACAAAACATTCGGAAAACCTGTCGACACAAAGACCCATGAATCTTTGTGTCTGCAAGTCTTTACTGTAAACGGCACGTAACAGGAGAAGTCAATGTGGAAAAAGCATTCGACTCGATCAGCGAGCATCCAATTTAGTGCTGGAAAATCTGCGAAACTGGAAGGAAATTAAACGTTCCCAAAGCACAGAAACAAAATGTATTTTAATTTGGTCAATGAAATCATAGTGTGTGCAATAGCGGCGACGCAAATGTTCAATGCAGATGATTAAAATTGTAGTGCTTAAAATGTCTCCAAAAGAACCAAAATTAAACTTGCACAAACTCCGTTTAACTTTATTTATTCCCTCATTGTTTCAGAATTCTGCCAGCGCACAATGCAATGCCTCAACTCCATGACCAAGAAGGTGAAGAAACTCAGATTCCGCCGACGAGCATAAGCGTCCAATGTAACGTCCGTTCTCCAAGTGCCTTGTACATTTGTGTGTATTGAATTATATGTACATTCTTGACCTTCATGTGTACAAACAGTTCTCCAAACCGCCTTCTGTGCTCAATCACTGCGATAGTCGTTTAATTTATACAATCTAACTTATGCAAACTTTTACGATCCTTACCTCCGCTCTCAAATGTTAATTGTTCCCAACTAGTTATATCATTGCCTAGACTCCAAATCAATTCACATTGTTATTGTTGCGTTGATTGTTGATCTCTTCTCTCGTTCTGGGGCGTTTGCTCCTTCTTTTGATGGGTGTTATTGTTTTTGAAAAGGGTAATCTTTACAAAGAATAAATTAATGGAATGTAATTGTCTGCTCTTTAAAGTTCGTCGCAAAGTGTAAAGACGCTTGCTTGTTTTTGCGAAAAGTTTAAAGCGAAAGAAGCGTTGCTTGTTTTTGCGAAAAGTTTAAAGCGAAAGCAATCTTTAAAGTCGAGCTTGTTTTTGAGAGCTGTTCTTATTGTTTTGCAAATGTAACTGCTGATTTTTAAAGCTACTGTAATGAACACACTCGTAAAACAATGATCGTCACAACTTTTGCACCCACAAATTCCCGCAAAAACATATGATTGTTTACATCTAAAGAACTTTGTTCTGTTAACTTAAAATTGCTCTTCATTCGAACTACTTTCGCTCAACTGACCACAAAACATATGACTTGTTTTGCTTGTTTTTGTTTGTTGCCATTTTTGAAGTCGAGCGGATTGATTTTTAAATGTTGGAGTGATGTTTGTTAGTAAATATTGTTGCATAAATTTGATTCTTTGCAAAAACAACACAATTGTTATGACAAATAACAAAACTGTATCTAAAGATAAAATAAAAGGTTTAACAATTTCTGCAACTTAAAATCCGTAATTGTTCTCAAAGCTCCTGCTTAAATGATTCAATTTTTTGCTTCCATCACTCATCGAATTCCCATTCCGCAGATTACACAGCGCTACAGCTATGATCAATAAAAACGTTGCGTTACAACAAAAGTTCCGGGAATATGCTGTTTATGGTATGGAGAATAAGAGGGCACGTGTACTTGTTTTTGGGTGTTCCGGTTTTTTTCACAAATGTTCCGGGTTACAGTTCTTTCAATGGAATGTTTTCGTGAGTAGCCGTTGTGGGTGCGCATACTGAAAACAACGGAAACACATGATTAATAGTGCAAAAGTTGCTTAAAGATCGTATAATGTTTGGATTGTTTGCAGAAACAAGTAAACAAGAAGCGTTTTGGAAGTATTTTTGAGTTGTTTACTGTTTCAATAAATGACAATTGCAGTTTAAAAGAATTTATTCCAACAACAAAACTAAACACTGGCACTAAATTCTTCTTCACACAAGTTCTGACTGTTGAAGCTGAATCATTTTGATTGCTTGTATGTAATTGTATTCATCGTTAGAGCTTTCAATAACCTCTGTTAAAAGTTTACAGATGTCATCAAAGTTGGGACGTTTCTTTGGACTTGCTTGCCAGCACAATAACATCAAGTTGTAGATCTCCTGACAACAAAAAGCTGGCTTCTCCAATCGATTTCCCATCTCCAAGAAGATCAAAATGTCCGAATTGTTTAGTTTTGAATATGGAACGTCTCCAAGTGAAAAGATTTCAAACATTAAAACCCCATACGACCATCTTAAAAGGTTTGAATGACATTGTTGTTAAAGTAAACAACTTACACATCGCTCTTCGTTGAGAACTGGAAGTTCTTCAAGCTTTCAATTGCTAGCCACTTAACTGGAAACTTGCCTCTCTTACTTATATAAGTTTGATCTTCATTTGTTGAACGAGAAATTCCAAAGTCACTTATCTAAAACATGTTTTAAAGTGTTACAGGGTCAGACAAAAAATGTGTTCTCGAAAAAATGTTTGACTTGAATGCGTTCTCGAAAAATGTTTGACACAACAAAAAAGTCTTTTTTTCAAACAATCAAAAAGCTTCAAACACAAAAAAGTCTTTTTTTCAAACAATCAAAAAACTTCAATCGAAAAGCCTCAAACAAAACTATCTCACCTTGCAAACTTTGTAGTTGTCAGTAAGTAAAACGTTCCGAGCAGCAATGTCCCTTAAATACATTGTTAATAGTATGCAATTCATTGACTTAATCACCGGTGAATTAAGTTCAAACGTGCTAAGTAATTCAATCCATTAGAAACCTGTAGCGCATAACAAACGAGTTGTTTGATTTTTACAACTTCTTGTGACAGAAGTATTCTTTGTCTCTGTTTACGCAGATATTGTAACAAGCTTCCGTCTTCACAGTATTCAAGCACTAGAAAGACACTGTGTTCATTTGATGCATATCCAAGCATAGCCACTAAGTTCTGATGATACTCCAGGTCTTTCATAAATTCAAGTTCTCTTTGGAAGTCTTCTTTGAATGCGTTTCTTGCAATCTTTACAGCAACTTCGCAGTTCTTGAAGTTGGATGTAACTGGCAGAGTTTTACAGATTTTATTAATAGGTGCTTCTCCCGTTAAACGGCCAAGATAGACATCTAAAAAAGAGTAATTGACATAGCTATAAGTTGTTGGCTACCGGCAAATCCGCCTTCTCCCAACTTGTTTGTGTAGTTTATGTTCAACTTGTCACACGAAATTAACCAAGGATCGGGCATTCTTAGAAGTCCAGTCGCTCTTATGATGCTAATTGCCAGTTTGTTCAGTTGTTGTTGATGATGATGACTGATTTGTCGTTTTTTCCAACAAAACAAACAAAGAGATAACAGACAGATGATTAAAATGACTAGTGGAATGAAAACAGCGAGATATATGATGTCTAAACACTTAGAAGTTTAAAAGCGTTAAAAAGAACCTTACATTTGAGTGATGATTTCTTATTTGTCATAGTCGAAAGCGTAGGTGCTGTAGTACTTGTTAGATTATCTATTTCACTGGTTGATTTGCCCATTGATGACGATGTTTCGGTTAAATGAGTTGTCTGAAATGTAGACGGCAACGTTGTAGCAATTTTTGACACTGTTGTGAAGTCAGACTTGTCTAAACAAACTTTTAAACACAAAGCTTCTCATAACAACAACAAACCACATCCGTAAATGCTTAATTCATTTCGAGTCCAGTTCTTCGGCCAATCAGTATTTTCTAAGTCCCAGTCAACAACTAAAGCGTCTGGAAATATATCTTTAATGTATGCTGAGTCGCCATTCGGACTTAAACTGACGAATGTTATTTGTGTTTTGAGTTGTTGAACAGCCTGAATTTGATTACTTTAAACAGCAATAAAGAATGTTTACTCTGTAAGTGTCATCACATGTGTCTTCTATTTGATCAATCATATACACAAATATAATCATATGCGCTGGAGCGTCAAGCAATGTTTTGGTAAGTGCCTCCGTAAATGCATTGCAGAGTGAAGCGTCATTGTCTGTCTAGAATTTCAAATTAAACACATTTAAATGATTAAACACTTGCCGGTTGAAATTTGTCGAAAAATTCAATTACGTCGTCATAGCTGTTCAACTCTTTGTAAGCTTTAGTGTATGCCCAATCAAATGTGTACATCATTAAAGACAACGATTCGAAGTGAGTCCATTGTCCAAGAACAGATTCGGAAATAAACTTGGAGTAATACTGAAAAGAATAAGTAAACTGTTATCTATTTTCTGTAAACAAACTGTAAATCTGTCTATGTTAATGATTTTTGAAACATCCATAGCAAAAATGATGTGGTTGTTGCAGGGAAAGTAAGTCTCTCGAGTACCTAAAAGTTTTAATAACTATTGCGTTCTTGAAACAACATACAGCCAATAGCTTTTTTAAACCATGGGATCCAATTCTCCGGCTCATATTCATCGTCTACCATGTCCCATTCAAGATATAAAGCACCGGGAAAGTATTTAGTCACGTCGTTAATATTTATGTGTTCAGTTAAGCCGACAAATGAAATTGAATCGACTGCTTTTTTTGAGTTGCTAAACATTCAAAGCATAAATGTTCAAAAGTATCCAAACAACTTACTGCTATGGGAATCAAACACGTAAAGTCGACGTGGCTATCAAACATACTTAAAAACAAAATAACATGAGCGCCTTCGAGGTTTTTAGTGCCCGATAAAACCTTGAAAACGTTGCAAATTGATGGCCTGACATCGGTCTAAAAGCACGTTGGTGCAGATTTAAGAACAAAACTAACCATGTTTATTGAGTCGTGATAGACAAAGCTTGCTAAATCAACATTATCCGAAAACGAAGCAAACTTTTTATAGACCGTGTCGTTGGAAAACGACAACATTGCCAAACGCTCATAATCTAGCCAATTACTTAATAGAACATCGACTATAAATCTCCTTTCCGACAAATAAGTATCTTGGTTTAGTCCGTTTGAGCTGTCGAAACCAATCAGAATCTTTGTGGCACACGAATTTATTGATGTTTCTTTGAAGACGTTGCCTTAAATTAATTCATTACTGATTTAAGTAATTGATTACCTTTATGTCCAGAAACATTGCAGAATAACAAAAAGATGAACACCAACATTCATAATTCACAACAAATAAAATCAGTCATCAACAAATTTAAAGCGTCAACGTCTCGGGCTGTTTTTGTGTGAAATTCTTGATTAGTCTTATCACCTAGCGAGTCGTTAACTTTAATCCTTTATCGCAAAAAGATTGGTGGTGATTTGTTTAACGCAAAACACAAACCCCGGCATAGTGAACACTTGCCAGCCTATACGTACAATGAGTATTTTTTGATTTAAATTGTCGCTGACTTTGTTTTCTAAAAACATTGATCACACAAAAATGTCTTTATTACAACTAGTGTTCCGCAAAAAAGAGTTCAAAGAGACTTTCGCCTTCAAAAAAAGAGTTTTGTCACGGAAAAAAGAGAGTTCAAAAAAAGCTGTGATCGAAACATATTTTCAACAAAAACTCGCTTTTGCTCTTTTTTGCGGAACGCTATTTACAACATAGTTTAAGCAGCACTGTCTCCTCGTTGATTATTCGAATTTGGTCCTAAAAAAGACACCACAGAAGTGCTGTTTTCGCCTGTTCCAATAAGTTTGCCTACAAGTTTGCCCACTCCATAAACAACTCGAGCACACAAAGTTACAAAGGCATTTCGATAGGGTGTAATTAAGAAGAAGGGTTGCGGCTAAACATAATTATTACTTTAATTTGTTGTTGCGAAACTTTGTACCTCCGTTTATATTCGGAATAATAGCATAAAGATCGAATGAGTGTTCCACAACAGAATAAGGAGCAATATTTAGCGTTTCCATAAAAGCCAAAATTGCAGTTGGAAAATAAAACAACAAGAATGGACACAACGCTTGAACTGCAAGGGTGCAACTGATTTGTTGTTGAATTTTCTTCTAAACAACCAGATTACTTAAACAATATTCAACGCTTCTTGCCTGAACATTATTTTCACTGACTTGAAAGTGCAGGAACAGATGTATCCGGATAGCAGATACAAATATTATTAAATAAAGTGCAAGTATTACAAAGTTAAAGCTGTAAAAGATGTGGTAGTAAGTGACATATTCCTTAAATTGTGAGTTGTGGCGAATACTGAATTGAGGTACAAATCTAGGTGCATCCTGGATCCATTTTGGGCATGTGCTTCACGTTAAAATTATAAACTCCAGACGATGCGTGGCACACGGCAAAGGACGTAACAAAGACTAACACAAACAAAATAAACATGTAAACAATTAACTCCAAAATCTTCATTTTTCTGTCCCTAAAGAAAGTTTTAATGTTGTTTGAATGTTGTTTTAATATTGTTTGAATGATTTGAAACTTGCCAGCACAACATTATGTATCGGTATATGAATGGAATTACACAAAAGCAAACTGAATAATAACATCCAATGAATTCGGGGATTAAAATGTACGCCAACCTATTTCCTCTGAATAAAAACGTTTCTGCTAAAAACTTTGGAGCTATTCCGTCCAGACTGAAAACAAGAAGGTTTGCAATAACAAACGGTCGTGATTGAGTTAGAAACTGTGAAAGCGCAGAATAAGCGTCCAAAATGCACGAGATCTTCAAAACAATTGAATATTCTTGAAGAATCGGAGTTGTGTTGTAACGGATGATAAAGAATAAAAAGACGTTGATAAACATCGCAAGTCCACTTGTTATACTGTAAAAGACCTGACTTGAAAGGACTGGACAATTTGTGTTAGTGACTAAAACGGCAGAGCTGTTCATGTTTTGCCGACCTAATAGTTCAGTTAACTAAATAAATAATGAGTTTAACTGGTCGGACATGTGTTTCCAAATTTAAACCACACACGATGCAATTCAGCGTGTACGGTCCGAATAAATTGTAGAGTTATTATCTCTTTAAAGGTTAACTTTTAATTATAAACGTTGCATTTCATTATTTAAACTCGACGTTATTAAACACAATCGGGTCTTTGGAGTCGAGTTTCTAACAATTTAACATCGTTGCATCTAAACTTTTATAAAGACTCTTGTCGTTCAATGATATTCCATAAAGCACCATCGCATTTAAAATGGTCTTTGTTTAAAAGGTACACCCGTTTCTTCCGCAAATGTCAAGCAAGCTTTTAATTATTCAGTCTCTTGAATGACGAGAAGTAATTTTTTGCGCTTCTTTGTTAAAAGTCTAACAGATGCATCGTATAGCATGATAGGCAAACCAAAAAAACAGGTGAAATGTTAGGCGACCTTTTTACGAAACCGAAAATCTCTTCCACACTGTGAATACAGTTCCTTTTCTTAACTGCTCTGTTACTTAACAATCTCAAATGGCCAATTCAACTCAACTGTTTACTACAACACTTGCTACTCTTTCTACGGCGTCTATTTCTGCCACAAACGTCACAAAGGCAAAGACACTCGATTTTTTTGATTACTCGAACTACTTTCTAACTGGTTTGTCAATTGTTCTTGTGCCGACAACTCTGCTCTCTCAATCTTTATTAGCTTATCAAATCAGAACAAAGAAGCTAGCACATACTTTGTCTCCGATTCTCCTCATAAACTTGGGATGTTGGATCAATTATTCATTCAATTGCGCTCTCTTTCGTAAGGTTTAAAGCACAGTGTATTTGTAAGTTATAGTTTAGGTCCGTATCTGTTGTCTCAAATGGGATATCCAAATAAAAACTGTAATTTAACACAATAGATTTTGATAACCTTCTTTGTTTCCAGCATATGTTTTGCTTTATTCTGGAACGTTAAATGTGGCTTGCAGTCAAATGGTTACGGTTTCGGTGTTCTTTCCTTGCATTCGACAGGATCGTTGGAATGATCTCGCCAACAGTGTAAAACATTAAATATTTAACGGCTCTTAAATTTAATATTATAGGCACAGAAAACATCAAAGAACACTTACTGACATTGTTTTAACATTCATATTCATGTGTTTGTTTTTTAATATACTTATTGTTTTAATCTACCAGCCTTTGCCGCCAACTCCGACCACTTCATGCGACTCAATTGTTTGTATACAAGGCAAAGACGCTGCAGTTATTATTTATGGAGTGGGATTGTGCATCACTATTTCGACTGTTTCCGCAGGCGTTGTCTTTAATTTGATTCTTTACAAATTTTGGAACAATTACGACGAAAATGTGACAAGCAAAGCGCAGTTCAGAAAGGCAAATTACTTTGTACTGGTTGCTTGTTTGTGTGAGATCTTTTTGCGCTTCATTCCGCAAATATTTAACTTTGTTTTCTTGGATCTGGACATAAAATGGGCTAGTCTTTTCGCCTTTCTTACTGCAACTTTGATCAGCTTAGATGGAGCAATAAACGGTAACATCACTTTAACAAAAAGGATATTAATGTTATTTGTTTCAGCTGCAGTTTATCGTTACATGATTTTGAGACGTGTGAACGACTCTGGAGCAACGCCTGTTGTTTTGTTATCCAGTGATGCATCTGGATATCAGTCAATATACAGTGCCGCAACTTGAATGTTCTTGTTCAATAAATAAAATTGCATTGTTTGAATAAGTTTATTAAAATAAAGTTAACACGCTTTAATTGTCGGTAATTGCATTCACCGTGACGTATCTGCTCGCCATTCTCGTAATTGTAACTGTGAACTGCAACAATATATGGAACTGAACGCACAGACAACGGTGAACTTTTTGTTTATCAGTTCTAATGATTATGCATTGTGTCGTTAATTAGTTTTTTTGTCGAGCATGCTCAAAAATCTGTGGACATTATTTATGCCATCATCTTTTGTGAATATGTTTTTAAAACAATTACATACAAGCAATCAAAATGATTCAACTTCAACAGTCAGAATTGTATGAACAAACTGTTGTTGTTTAAATTACTGTATACTGGGTGGGCCAAAAAACGTTAGTACAAAAAAGTCTTTTGTCAAAAAAGCCAACCGAAAAGCTTCAAACACAAAAAGTCTTTTGTCAAAAAGTCAATCGAAAAGTTTCAAACACAAACAATTTTTTGCTTTTGTATTAACGTTTTTTTGTTCACTCTGTAAAGCTTTAATTTACATCCTTGTTTTTAAATAAACACGTTTTCAAGTGCACAACTTTTATTTGCGTCAAACTCTTCAAAAAAGATGACAAATATAATATTGCACTTCTTCTTTTCGCGTTTCTTGCAAGTTTAATGTGCCGAGAACCAACGTTTGTTCCTCATCTTTCAACTAAAAGCAAATTTTTTGTATTCATCAACTCCTGCACAGACAGATAATAAACAGTCATCCGGCGGAAGTGTTTAGAAAGTAAAAGTATAGACTTAGTTCCGCTTCTAAAAGTTTACGAGTTAACAATTCAACGTGTTAAATTTAGAATTTAAGTGACTAGCGGAAGGAAGTAAATTTTGTGACACCAAATTTAAATTTATTCCTAATTTTTGGCCACTTATGCGGTTAGTGAAGTTTTGAAAGTGAAAGTGACGGAAGTGTTTAAAAATAAACTTGCTGAACAAGCACGTGTTTTGTTCTGTGTAGTTTATAAAGTGCACAAATAAACTTAAGAAATGCAACCCATTTAGATCGACGAGAGCCTGACGATGTCAAAATAACGACATTCAATTTTTATTGATTTTTTAAGGTTGGTATTGAAGTCTTGTTGACTTTTAATAAATTTTGGACTGTTTTTCTTTTTCGAGAGAAACTTATTTACGAACTCGTCGAGAAAAGAGTAATCTCATCGCTAATATGATTTTTAAAGTACAGAAAGCTTTATCAGTTGTTCTAATCATTAATTGAATTTCGTCACTCAAATCATATAATTTATGCAAGTCAAACGCGAATATAAAACACTGAAGTTCTTTGAAAGAACTATCAAACTCTAAAAAAGAGTCGTTTTTCAATTGCCGTGTTCATTGTGTTTACTTTGATGTTCTTCGAAGCACAAAGCTTAAAGTGTTATGCTGGCGGTTGGAAAGAAAATGAAGGTCAGCCGTGGTTGGCAGTTGAAGATTGTGGCACTAATGCATGTTTGTGTTCAAAATTCTTATAATTTGTTGTGTTTAGGCCGAGTTCTGTTATCATTTTTATTCTCCACTCGACGGAGAACATTATGTTGGTACGTTAATTGTTAGATTATGTTAAAAGTTGATCAATTTAAGATTGCGACCACTTTGGCGACTGCACAGCTGTTGGAACCAAAAACATAACCGCGGGCATTGAAATCTGCTGTGACACGGAACTGTGCAACAAGTTAGGATAGCATCACTTTTAATGATGTACTGAATGGAATGGAAATAAAATGTTGACATTGCAATTTTGTTGAGTGTTTTGAAAGCACAAACTTTAACTAGCAAACAGTAACTAACTTTCAACTTTTACATCATTTCCAGTGTAAAATATTCATAACTCGACCTTTGATTTGTAGGAAATCTGCGTTCAAATCAAAGTGACCTTTAGCGACCGGTGTTTTTCTTCACATCTAATTTAAGCCACTTCGGGTTCAACAGAAGTGTGGAGTACATTTTTCGAGCACGTTCCTTTATCTAAATTTTAAATTTAATCATTATAATTGAAAGCGACTTAATACATGTAGATGAACTGGAAATGACAATTTTGAACAACGCGGGTGGTTTCGGACGTTGCTTTTAAAAGTCTAATGAACTTTTTAACATTCTCGTGATTTGTTGAACTAACTGTTTAAGTCTGCGATCAGATTACAGAATTTATAAGTCTTCCGAGCAAAGCACAAAAGTTTTTATTTGATTATTCAATCTAAAACTTTGAACTTCAAACTTTCGATTCAAATTCCAAACACATTTAGCAGATGCACGTCCGCTCCATTCAATTAACACTGCCAAAAATATCCACCACCCAGCAACAAAGAAAAACATACAGAACCCATAAACAACTTGCCATTTTGCTTCCCCATCCTCTGCCTGAAATGGAACAAGTCCGGAGAAACTAACTTGAATTGAATATGAAATCAAAGGCGCGCATACTTAAACTAACCTATTTTTGGCTACAGAAAGTATAGTTTTATATTAATGCTGGAAAGGTGGAGAACAAGTGCTCTTTGAATTACTGTTTTAGTTTTAAAGCTTCTTGATTAATGTGGTTACAAAAACAAATTGTTATACATTCACTTTTATCCTCCAGCACAATGAACCCATTCATCTGCTTGTTTGACGACGTGACCGGCCGACACTCTTTAGTCTAAAAACTTTCATTAACTCTGGCGACCCGTTTTCAATTTTTCAAATTGACACATTGACATCTTGGGGTGTTTACAAGTCGAGTTCTGTTAACAGTAGTGCTTTTTGTTTACAAGTTGTTGTTGAGTTGTTTTAAATTGCTTTTAGTTCTATAAGTTGTTCCGGGTTTAAAGCATTGTTCAAACACATGATCAAGATTTAAACTAAACAATCAACGGTTTAAGTTTTGCGTCAATGTCTAGTTTCAAAACTTTAAGTCCCACATTAAACCAGTATTTAAAACAATTCCAGTACGCAAGCAACGGTTTAGAAAACTGATAAAAGTTTCAGAAATCAAACTAAAAATACTTTCTGTTTTCTTATCAATATCCACATTTACGACTTCCTTTTTTAACAAAGTCTGCTGATCATTGAAATTTTGCATTTGCATGCACGCTTTGGTAATCCCGCTTATCTGTTCACACTTTCAAAAAACAAAGCTTTTTGAGTAGACATCTGTACTTACCCAAAATAATCCAAGTCACCCACTTCATTTGTTTGTGTCCGAACAACGAGGTGTCTTCAAATAGCTATTTTTGTGCAACAGACAATGGAAGCCAAGCGATCGAGTTTCCAAGAATTTGGCGATCAACTTCGGATCATTAAGAAGCAATTTCTGAAAGATTTCTGAAAGTGATGCAAACTACCGTTTTGTTGTTTCTGTGATCTATGTTTTTGTCAATTAGTTTTTATGACTTCACCTGATTTTGTTGCTAATTGAGACAAAACATTTAATCCCGAAACAATTGATGCTACCTCATGACGGATTAGACTTTCTCGTTGTAAAACGAGTGGGGCTTTGTTTTCGAAATGTCTGGCTTTTCAAGTGTTGCGTTGATGTTTGAGATTCCGGGAATTGACTAGTCATTTGTGAGATCTATTAAAATTGCTTTGTTTAATCGTTAGGTACTGTATGCCTGTAATTAATTGCAATTTCCTATTTGTTGAAAGGATTTAAATTAGAAGCGAACGCTAATTTGTTGTCTGTAAGCAATTTAGTGGACTTGTGTTCGAAATAGTCTAAAGTTACGATAGCAAAGAAAAATGTTGCGCTTTTGATCTGGTTATTAATTGTCACGTCGCGCATTTGTAATGACAAAAAGAAATTCACATGTGTCCAATTGTTTTTTGCTCATCAATTTAATTAATATTAAAGCAGAAGCTCTGTTGATAAATATATTCCGTGGTAAAATTTGTTGCCATCTTTGAGCAGACACTTGGTGATTTCTGGTTTTTAACGTGCGCAGATTGCGTGCAAGAAAATGATTTTTGATATCATCGGTTACAGTAACAAATAAAGAACATAGAGGAAATTAACTTATCGTTTGCGAATTTTAAATAAAAGTGCGCTAGTAAGCGGAAACGTCAGTTTGAATTAGCACATTTAGAGACTTGAAAAGGAGTATTGCGCAAGTAAAGCATTATGTAAATTTGTTTTTATTTTGTCTACTCGTGTGGGGTCTTAAGTGAAAGTTGTTTATTCTTTAAAAACAGCTCCACAAATCCCTTTGACATAGTTGGAAGATGCTCTAACAATGCAATTTCAACGCGCTCCTTGAATTATAATTTGTGGCTCTTAAATTCTTATTTTCATTATTTGTTTTAAAAGGTCTAAACTATCTTAACAAGTGCGTCTTTGTGATCCGGATTCGTTGAATGTCCATAAAGTTGAAACGTTTTAGATTTACACTTCAACAACAAATATTTCTATATTTTAATTAGTCACGCGCACACGAGACACAAAATTTGTGTTCACATAAAAGAAAGCAACAAGATGAACAAGAAGGAAATCCGCTTTTTTTTGTCCAAAAAAGAATAGAGAAGTTTATAGGATGTCTACGCAATTTGTGTCGTATAATTGGAAGTCTAAGTGTTTCTTGGTATAAGTTGAGTTCATAGTTGTTGAGATACAGTAGGAAACGTCTGATTTGTTGCGATATCAACTTTTTTATTCACTTGCACTTGTTACTCTCATTCTTTGTACTCATTTCTAATTTGTCCCATGTTACCAAACAAAACAACAAAACTACACCGAAGTTTCTCACGCATTTTAACATTCAATGAAGACATTTTTCATCAAATCCCATGCACTTACTTTACCGTGTCGCGACAACTTTCAATTACGTGCCTTCTTTCGGGCTTCTTGTTTATTTCTCCCGGATTTTGCGTCTTCGACTGCTAAAAATTGCCGTGAGAACGGGTCTCATAAAAGCTGGCACGCGTACCACGACGACGCAAAATCTCCCTCAATAAACAATGATATATGAAATAAGCGGAATTTGTTGCGCGACCGTGTGATTTGTCTTTTCCGATGTTTTTGAATAATTTATGTGTGTTGTGGAAGTGATGACGAGAATGCAAAATTTTCTGGCAAAAACGAATTAATTTGAATGTTGAGATACTGTAATTGAACAGAATGCTTTAAACATTTTAACATTTTGATCGTCATCTTCCCTTCACATCTTCAAGTTACCGCAAGCTAATTTAAGTCAATTCCAGCCAACTCAATCAACTAAACTCTCAGCACTGTTTCAACTCACACAACAACTTCAATTGCCAACGTGTGCGGTCCACAAGAGTGACTTCTCTTTACATTCATTTTTGGAAGTGAGCCGTTCCGCCCTTTGATGTAGACGAACTGGACAGAAACGGAAACGACAAACAATTTGTGCAACAATCGACAGACACAGAAACCATTTGAGTCCACTTAAATTGATTGAAAAGTGTTCGGCCAATTTTGAAAGCAAAAGGCCAAAAGAATGGGATTTTTCGACTTATTTACTGGCAATTCGTCTTCTCAGTCTGATATGGTAAGTTATTTTATTATGAACACAGCGTGTTAGATACAAACAAAGAACAACAACTTTTATTAATTATGCAACTGCAAAACTTGCACTTAAAAGCCCTTCCACGTCTGCATAAATAATTAATTAAACACAAACTGTTAGTTGTTTTTTCAATTAACTATTCTTTAACCCGTTCTTCGAAACTTCCATGTTAAAGTTCATTCGCCTTTCAATTGAAAATTCCGAAAAATTTACATCCCTATCTCTTTTCTATTCCATTCAGCGCCGGATGGACAAAGAAAAACCAACTGTACATGTTCCAATATTCAGACAGGCAAAAAGGGAAACTTTCCTGTTTTTTATTCGGACATTATGGGATAAAAGTGCTTGTAAAAGTGCTTGTAAGTGCGTCATTAAATATGTGTCCAAAATGAATAGTTACTTAATGGAAATGAAAAACAGTTAATTTTGAACTGCATGGATTGATGAGTGAAATGAGTGTAATGAGGTCTTTCGGATAAACGGAACGGGTTCGCTGAATTGATTTAAAATGTCCTGTTTTGTGCACTTAAAAAACAAACTTGTCAATACAGTGTTTCTTGTCAATCTATACTTTTAATTACTTGCTCTTTTTGTTTCATGTTTTCAAAGTTCCCGAGTGACTTGTCACAAATCGGCTCACATGAAAGAAGTTGAGGCGGAAGTTTCGGTTGCTTCTTAAACCTAATCGGCATGTTTTGTTTTTCGGCTGTCCAAATTTCCGCTCATTTTGCGGTCGACATCATCACTTGTTAAACGGACGTTAAGGAAAGATGAGATGAGTGGTTTTTATGCTTCTTATGCGGGAATTTTCGAGTTCTGTTTAATCTTGAGCTTTTTGCACAGTGTAAACTTACATCTTTGAACAATTAAAATGTGTGCCGCTCTGTGCCGACAAGAAACAATTGGGTCCAAAAATAGATTGTCGTTTGAACTCTTTGTCGCATTCAACTTCTTTTAAATCCCCGGAACTTGCCATTAAAACTAACAAATACAAGCGACAATCATTGTTCAAAAACAATAGTTGTTTATTTCCGCTTCAATTTGAAAAACTCAAAGAATTTTTGCTTTTGATTGTTTTGCAGTTTGTTTTTTGCTCCACTGTTATTATGAAGTGTTCGGAGAGAAATTTAACGCTTCAGCGGATCGGGTTTTGAGAGGAAAGGTTTAAGTTTTGTTTGGAATGGGGTTTTCATGTGGATGTTTATTTTTTGTCGATTGTTCATTTGATAGTTTTTTGAGGTTTTAACAATTTATTAAGTAGATTATAACCGAACAGCAAAACGATTTAAAGCATTTCTTGTCTAGACGCTCTTGTTTTTGTGAAACCAAACAGTCAAAGATCCCGAATCATTGTCGAATTCAATACAATATGCGCGAATTAAGGCATTTCCAAAAGTGTATTCGGTTGTCAAGAAAGAGTCCAATCTTTGTGAAAAGGCAACGGCGCATTGATTGTCATCGAGATCCAACTGAAAGTAGCATTAAAATCAATTGCGTGCAAGCTTTAAAAAACTTACATCCAAGATATATTGAGCAGCTGAAACTGTTACGTCGGTTCCACCAATTCTGAACGTGATATCAGCTAACGAGCTGATTTTACTACAATCCACAGTAGACAACCCAGTAGCATCATCAAAGTCCGGACCAATTAGGTCAATGATTGCGTTGTAATCATCTCCTGGCAAGACAATCTCCGAAAAGCCACTGTTTACAGATGCACTTCGTGTTTGATACGACGAATAACTGCCATATTGAATGCTGTCAACATTAAACGATGCAACATGGTCGTCCAAATTGAAATTGAGAGAAGCGCTTGCTGAAGAATGTTCGTCGCAATATTGTTGGCTAAACTAATGAAATTGAAAGTGCTTACTAGTTAAATTCAAATGTTACCCAGTGTTGTCGTGGTCAAAGATCAATTTTCCAGAACTTGTTCCAGAACTAGGCTTTTGATGTCTAAAAACAATGTTGTTTATGCAACAAATAATAAAAACAACTTACGTGTCCAACCACAAGATCAATCGGCAAGAATCTGTCTCATCTTGAAATTTCGAACACAATTGTTTGATTGGAGTTTCGGCACTCAAATCCTGAATCCACGAGAGACCAACAACGCCGTCAACGGGGAATGGGATTCGGCCTTTTCCTGTAAAGCAAAAGTTTATAATTAACATATTTATTAAGCTCCGTACGTTCTCCGGTAGTCCAGATATCATTAACAACGCCAAAATGTTGTTTAAAGATGTAATTGTTTACAGCCAGGAAGTCTTTGTATGTAGTTCCGGTGATGTTGTAAGTGCCTGATTTGCCTTGATACGAGTTTGATGCTAACTCGCTTGCAATCGACAAACTGGGATTGTTAAGCGTTATAAGTTGTAAGTTATTACTTTAACTTACTTTGCGTAGTAAGGAATTTGCGATTTGCCTAATTTCGAATAGTTAGGTCCCAAAACAAATGTCCACGCAGAGCCGACTTCAAGTGCCAATTGGAAATGTTGAACTAAACAACAAAATAAATAACTGATAATTAAACGCTTTTTATTTACATTGAGCACATCCGCTGTCCGGAATTGTTGAAGGGATTCCAATTGATGTGTTTAAAAGGAGATAGTCATCTAAACAAATGAGATTAAATTATTTTGAATGAAACTTACTTTTATATTGACGTTGAATCAACTTCATGTCTCGTCTTCCTGCTTCCAATTGTTGCATACGTCTGGCTTGAGCAATTTCATGTCCAGACATCACTCTTTGAGTCAACGGAACGATGAATGACTTGCTGGCTTCGGCGGCCAAGGCCAGCACCGTAACAAGAAGGCAAAACGTTAAAGCACGCATTTCAATTTAAGTGAACATGCAAAGTTTTCAATTGCTTATATTCAGTTTTGTTATCAGTTGTAAAGAATGATTTGCGTCTCGACAATTAAATGAAAACGTTCTTTTTTTGCGAACGTAAATAGATAAGTAGTTTTGACGGAATGCGAGTTTTGAGAACTGTTGAGTCTTTTGCGTAATATTCAGAAGTGCCTTAAAGACTGTTTAACAATTTAATGTTTTGTTACCAAAAAGATTCTCTGTCGAAACTCGCAATGCTTCTTGACTCGACAAGACCTTATTGATGTCATTTTAAGAAATGTTCTTATCACTAACTAGCTAGCCTCTCAGTAAAGGCGATTATTGCCAGAAAATTGAGTTTGTTCAATGAAAACATTCCTTTTCCGGTACTCTAGTTTACAAAACAATGTCGCTCCATTTACGACCTCTAATTGATAAGAACCTCTAAGTTTACGCAATCTACTGTCAGCAATCATAGAAATTGCTTCAATGAAGAAACTACGCAAACAAACAGCAGCATGTGATTGTGAAAGACCAGTAAATTAAATTTATCGAGTCGATCATTTTGACTTTTTCAACTTAGAATTTCCATCTATTTTTGTTTGCATCCAAAAATGTCAGCACAGTATACATTCAAAAACAGCAGCATACAAAAACTATAGCCGTCGAATTGAAATTCCTCTACTTTGTGTCACTTTTTTTGCATAAGCTCCAAAATGCAACAGTATCAAAATGCCGAAAAAGCACATACGTTTCCATAAACGTAAAAATCGCCGTCAACTTGCTGCATAATTTGGCGCTTCTCCTCGGTGAACGTCATTTTTACGTTTGCAAAAAAGAGTTTGAAGGAAATTGTTGTTTGCACAAAAGAATAATTTGACGCCAACAACAAACTTTGTTCTCTTTGTTGTTAAATTTAGATGTTTGTGTCTAAAAATAAACAAGCGCTTATTTTGTTTGCTTGTTCTTTTTAACAGTATCCTTTCGTCAAAAACAGCCGTTTGCCAAACATACAATTCCAAATTCTCCAGTACAAATTTGCACGTGGCCTTTTGTCGCCTATTTTTGCACAGATGTACATCATTTGAAAGCGCGTGATTAGTGGAATTTTGGTGCCAAGATTTGTTGCTTGCGGGAACGGACGTGGTTAATTTTTTAATATACACAGATGTTTAAGTGGAAAAGGACAGTATTGAGATAAACTTGAATTGTTTAAAAACAACATCATAACGAGCAAGTATCATCCTCATCACTCAACAATATCGTATTGAAATTTACATTTTTCGTCAAAACTTGCTCCCTTCTCCGATTTTTTGCTCTTTCAAAACCAATACCGTTGGACTTCAACGACTGGTCGTCAACAACGTCGAACAACGTCCAATTTTTAATAACTCTGGCGTTGTCTCTCGACTCGAGCAGATGACGACTCAAATGCGGAATTGTTTATTCCGTCGGGGAAAATCCGGTTCGGTTTTGCATAAAAGTTTGGAATCATCGGCTCTCTAGTTTAATTATGACGTTCGCCTGGGGAATTTCGAACGATTTTGTTGTTAAATTGTTTGTTTAATTGTTAGTTACGTGTTTTGGTGTCGATTGCGTACTTTATGGAGTTTAATATATTTGTTTAATTGGCTGCTGTTTGGGTGCAATTAGTTTTTGTTACGTTGGCAAACTGTTTAAATTCATCATCTTTTAGAACTTTGTTTACAATGTTTACAACTCAGACAAAACTGTAATCTGAACACCTGAAATCGCCCGAGAATCTAAATAAAGCTGCAACACTCAAAAACAATTCAAAGAATCCAAACACAAATTTTATGCTTTCAAAAATCGAACATACCGGTGAAACTTTAAAAGTATTTTCGTTCAAAGACACAAATTACAGTAGTTTGTCTACAATTTCTTTCATAAACATCTTCACAAGTGTATCGAAATTTGTTGTCTGTCTAAAAACAAAAAGCATCTTCGAGGTAATTTTTGATCAGTGCACGTTTATAAAAAACAGAGACGTCCGTCCACTCGTAAAACATTTAGCAGAAAAACACCTGTTTCCACTTACGTTTTTGTTCATTTGATAAATTATTGACTATTGTATTAAGAGTATGCGCTGTAGTTGAGTTATAAATAATTGAATCTTTGCGGAAATGCGTGAATTAAATGGCTGTCGAGTCGTTGAATCGAGAAGGGAAAAGTTTAAATTAACAAATGTGAGTTGTCCGTGCACCTATTATTAATATTAAATTAGGCTGGAAACGTTTTCAGTGATTGAATTAAATGCGACATTAGGTAACAGATTTTATTATTAGAGCAGCATGTGCAGACTTTTAAATATTTTATGTTTGTTAAGTTAAAGCAACCAATTCAGGGTGTAACAAATCTTCAAATAAAGACCACAACAATCAAAAAGAATTGTAGCCTTCAAATAAAAGAGCAAAGCGTGTACGTAAGCAATAAGATCACATTGTATCCTTTTTTGTGCCTTTCTGGGTAATATAATTTGATTGAGTACAAAAATCCAATTCTTAAAGCTATATTGTTTATAAGTTAGTCTTCCAATTATGAAATTTGTTTGCGGATGTGATGTTTATATTTTAATCTTACAGATAGTTTAAAGAGCAAATTCGACCCTTAAAGATTTCACAACTCAAACACACTTGCTTAGCCGAAACATTCACCCAGCAACATAGAAACGCAAAATTGAATTTGGCATGCAAACCGGTGCAATAACGTTTTTAGTTCTTTAATCAGGTCTTTTGCATATAATCGAACATGCTTGATTTTCGGCCACTTTTCGGTGTTAATCACAGAATATTTTGTTCATAAGTGACCGTGTTCTCTAAATGTCATTAAGCTTTTGCTGAAACGGGTTGTTTTCTTGTCAAGGCTTAAAATTAATGAACTTTCGGGTGACGGGTTTGGATTTTTAAATGGTGAGTCGGGGTTCAAGTGATTAACAGCGGAAATCTTTTATGATGTGGAAACCTCTCCACTTAGTTCGTGGCTAAAACTTTTCAGACAAAACAGGTTGTTTCTTAATGCATATTCTAATGAGCTGAACCCAAAAGTAGATTTTTGTGCAGTTGATTCTATTTGCAAACACGTGCATGTTGTTGTTCTTGTACGGTAATAAAAACACTTGATGCGAAACTTCAAAAACTATCTATGTTTATCGTAAACAATGGAAGAATTTAAAAAATGTTTCATGCAATTTGCATTTTTATTTGGAATTCCACCCCGCACCGAGTTCCTTCACTTGAAGTCATGGGACGAGCATCCTTTGTATGCTTCCTGAATGCAGACACCTTTTGATTTCATGGTTTCCGCCCTCACCTTGTTAAAAGATGTTATGGAGACCGAAGCCGAAAAATGCAAATCAATTTGAGATCTTCGGCGGTTGTTCGGTGAATTGTTTTTTCGTTGAATTTGAGAGCGAGAAGGGGAAGTTTTTAGTTTGAGTTGATTGGAGATGGATTTTGGTCTGCCTTGTTTCTAGATTGCCTAATGTTTGTTGTTGTTTGGGTGGTCGAAATGTGGAAATGATGTTGAATAAGCAGAATGGAAGTTGAAGCTGATTGAATTCTATGAAACAAATAAATAATAAAACATTTCTTTTAAGACCGATAATTAACTCCTGTCCTTTTGTTTACCGTACTGTTCGTTACGCGTTTGTTACCCGAAGAACTCGTGAGTGTTCGTGGAACTTTGAGACGGCCGCATTTAACTGTTTTCACGCTTTCAGATCTCACATTCTCCACAAAACAATGCAAATTGAGTGCATTTGGAGGAAAGTTGTGAGAATGTTGCGCATTTTTGATTCGACGTTCATTTGGTTTGTTTTCGGCTGCTCACAATTTTGGAGCTTCGTTTTTTGAGACAAGTTTTAACTTACAAAAAACACTCAAATTGTTTGTTTACTTCTTTACAGTTTTCTAACAATTTACATCCTCGTTTTTTACCAAACTCATTTAAATTCAACTTCCATTTTTTGCACTGCGCATTGAAAAGTTTATCAATTTCTTTTTTCACATTTACGCACGTTTTTAACATTCAACTCATTTTTATGCTTCGGTTGCCGCGCATTTACGGCCAAATTAGAATTCCGACTTGCAATTTCCGCCGGAATTGGCACCTTCTTTATTTGTTGGGTTGTGCTTGGAATATAGAAACATTCTGAATAGTTTAGGGTGGTTTCGGGATTAAAATGGGCGGAAGAATCGATTTGAGTTTCCCGATAAAGCAGTAAATATGTAGTTTAAATAAAGTTGAAAGTTATCAAAGCTTATATTTTTCGTCCACACATTCACTCTAAACACCACACTTAAACCTTTTATTCCACAAAGCGGAAAAGTTTGATTTGCTCCTCTAAATCAAATTTGGCCAACAAAAACATTTGCCTCCACGCAATAAAAACGTTGTTTTCCGCTTCCCCGAATTTATAGAATTTCCATAAAGGAAGCAAGTGTTCGGTTTGGGTAAAACGAACGGAAGATCTCCAGTTTCTGAATGTTTTTATTTTGCGGATTTTGCGTGGTGAGTGATTTACTTTTTAAGTTTGAAGAGCTTTACGCTGTCCTTTCAGACCGTAGATCTTTCGAACTTCGCAACATTCCCGCGTTTCATTTCCCCAATTCATTGCTCATTAGTCTCCTTCAACTCAACATAAAATATTCTTTCCTGAATAAACTTCCCTTTCAATCTCACACGCGAGAACATTTCTGTGTTTCCAGACAAAGTTCGTGGAATCCAACTCCATAACATGGCTCATTTTGTGTTTTCTCCTAGCAATAACAATAAAACACGCGGCGTTTGGGAGCAAAAATGGATAGTTTTTTGATTAACTAAACAAATAGCACGGAATGCAACTAATTGACAGTGAATACGCAGAAATTCGAGTACAGTGTCTAGTCAAGTGTTGCAAACGTTTTTTGAACATTGGAAATGAGCTAATTTGGTCTTTAATGAGAGAAAATGATGCTAATTAAGCAGACAGTGCAAACTCTCATTTCTTTGTTCAACTCAATTCAGTTATGTTTACGTAGTCTAGTCATTTGATCTCGAAACATCTCAAAAGTTGAATGTCAAAACATTCAACTCATCCGACTCTTTCAACCGCTCCATTCAACTCATTCAAATGCCTCAAACATTTACTCAAAACTCGAATATTGCGCTCTCATTCATTCAATCAACTGCACTTCTTTGTTCAAAACGTGAGCGATGTTTTGAGCAAAAATTAAAAAACGTGCTTTCAAGTCTGCACTCAATTTTTTGCTAAAAGCGTAAAAGTTCAACCGGAGACAGGTTGTTTGTGTGTTTTGATTTGCACGCAATGTGTACGGTAGTTTGGCGACAAGAAAACACCGGCTCCTTTTCATAAACCACGTGCATGTGATTATTCGATTTCCGAATGAAGTGTAAAAGTCGATGTTTAATTGTTGTTTTGATGAAACAAAACTGATTAGATTTCAAGAATGTGTGTGATTTTATTAAATTTGAGAAAGTTCAAGGAAATGTTTACAAGTTGATTGTTTTTGTAAGTCTAACGAAATTACAAAGAACTTTAAAGCGGAGATAATCTGTTCAAGTGACGTATCTTTCACGTAATAATTATTGAGTTCTTTAATTGTTGCGTTTTTAAATTACAATGTTGATAGAACAATACGCTTCGAGACAGTTTAAGACAGGAATTTCATAATCACATGCGCCAAAAAGCACAGTACTTCGGATGTAACATTTAAAAGTATAGAGAACTTTGATTACTGCCGTCCAGATGTTTCTATAGTCGTTAAAATTTAAACAAGTCGGCTGCAAAACACTTCTTTGTAAACAATCTTTCGACATTTGAATTCGTCTGATATTCAAAGTTTGCATAAACTGTTTACTTCCACGTTTTTTAATACTTGATTGACTTAACTTTTGATGAAGTAAATTTTTAATGCAGTTGCAAGAAAGTGTTAAGTTTGTTGTTTATCGTCAAAACTTTGTATGATTTATTTATGATCCACAACTTCCACGGAAAAGACCAAAAAGCGCATTTTGATTTTTGAGATCAGTTTTCAACTTATTTATAAACACACACCATGTTGCAATAACCTTTTGAATTGAAAATCTCCAACATCTGCTTATTAAGAAACAAATTTCGTTTTAAATCAAAGGCCAATTTCGAATAAGTGTTATGAAAAGCTTTTAAATTACAAAAGTGCGCATCAAGTTATTTTGAGCAGACTTGTTTCTCTCAAAAATTTCAACATTCTCTGTCAATTGAAGCGACTCAACAAAACTTCCTCCAACTGCTGCCAAATTATTAATGCGACTCTTTCACATCTTTGGCGCATCAATTGCATTCCGAATTTGCTGGCCGTTTAGCTCATCGAGATGAAGTGGATGTTTTTCGGGGTTTTCGCGTACGGAAGCAGACATCAAAAGTATCGGCCATTTTGGGCATGCAATTTGAGCCTGTGTTTTGGTCTTTAATGGTTAATGAGTGCATTCAAAATTGATTGTTTTTGTTTAAGTGCAGTGAGGGGGAATTGTAGTTAGCAGGTTACGGTATTTTTGTAGATTTCAAGCTAGAACCATTTCCTGTTTACCATATCATATTGACCAAAAATCTTCATAATGTTCCGAGCCGACGTTGTTTATTTCTCGTTTGTGGTCACTTTCTTTGACGAAAAGACACGTTTGAAACGGAAATTAAGGCTTATGTTTTTTGAGGAAGCGGCTGGATAAATTGTAATCCTTTTAAAAAGCTTTAAAAACTGTGAAGATTCTTTGGTCTTCGAGTTGAACTTTAAGGCAGTTAAAGTGCATGTGGTGTAAATTTAACAACCTTGCAACACTTCCTCTATTTAATATCACACGTTCACAACCACCTCGTTTTCAACCAAACTATAAACTTTCCGTGCACTTCACTGACGTAGCGACCCAAAAGCATCATCTCAATTTACAAGATCTATAATTTCTGCAACATGTCAGACAGTAATTATTTCCGTCCAATGTACTTTAGACTCAATACCGTAATCTTTTCACATGTCAACAAACGCAAAAAGCTTTTTGAGCTTTTAAAGCATTTTTCTTGTTAACATGACCTTTAAATTGATTAGCTCATTATTGACTGCTCTCAAAAACAACCCGAATTATCTCAAATTATAAATAAACATCAACGTTCGTCCGTTCTTGTGACAAGAGTGCACGAACTTTGATTCCTCGTCGTGTTGTTTCAAGAAGAGTGGGGGGATGCGCAAACATTTTTCATCTCACATGAAAACAATTACGCCATTAGGCAAATTCTTTCTTAATTGGTCTCAAAGTTGGGCAAAAATCAAAGATTGGACTCAAAATTGGAGCATGCGGTTTTGTTTGGAACATACGTGAAATTTGAATTTTTGATTTTCGAGCCGTGGCAGTCGGTGGCTGTTATGGTCAAAAGTGCTCACTGATTGGAAGATTGTACTTTCTGTTGAGCGGAGGTTTTGCATAAATTGTGCTTTGATGCGCATACAAATTGAACGAGTTTTTAGAATTGTTGTTGTTTTTAATAACCAAAACGTTTGTTTAGTAGAAAAGTTACTTTCTTAAATATGTTACTTTATTTTTGGTACACAAATTAAAAATTACCGCAAATGACGCTCCAACGTGGTCAAGAAACATATATTCAATTTGTTATTAATTAAAAGCCGCGCACGCTTTTAACCAAAGAACAAAAACTGCATCCAATTGTTTCATGCAGACTTTTGGCACAACAACAACTTTAACTGCGCACATTTTTGACATATTAAATTGAAAATTTGCAAGAAATTGACTTGGACATCTTAATTTGCAGTCAAGATGAAGCGAGTGAATTTTTAATTTGCGAGTTGTTTTTGATTAGAATTATGGCAACAATTGCTACCGATTTTATTTGAACATCCACGCAACTCCGTCTTGAGCATTACTAATTGACTGACCTCACTTTGTCCATTTTTAGCTCTTTATATTCTTTTCTCTCTCGGCTGACCGTATTCCGTGCCTTCGTTCGTTTTGTGCGTGCGGGCGTCAGTTTGACTTCACACATGCTGGCCGAATATTAATAAACCAAAAATTAAAAGAATTTTAAATTGAAGTTAGAAATGAAAGTACATTTCAACTGAATTTCTAATCTCCGTTTTGAACTTGCACTTTGAGGTTGATTTTGTCGGTTGAATTTTTGAGGTAGAATGGGAGAGCATAATTTTACGTCGTTCAAATGCACCCGGTTGAATGTTCTTTGAGGTATAGGAGCTGATGCTTTAAAGAGGAACATATTTGGTTAAACTGTTGATCGCATATGTTAAATGTTGGTGATCTTTGAATAGACAATGTTTGAATTCCAAATGCCCACGTAAATTCTAGAAATCGCAAACTTTTGACCACCTTTTAGAATGCAATGAAAAAGTCAATAATGTCGGCATTTAATTAATTTTTACGCTTCACTGTAACCAAAACAAACTTTTGGCGCCATTTCAGTTCACAAACAAAAGGATCAACATTTAATTAAATTTCTGCACTCCGCTTTCAAACAAAACATCTAATTCCGATTCAACTTCCATTTTTAACTCAAAAGTGTTACGGATGAACATTGATCTTCGCTGTTCACACATAAATTCCAACTTTCACAAACACTGCAGACATCTCAAGTGTTTGCAGGCAAATCACAAGCGGACACAAGAGCTAACACTTGTTTAAGAATTCGGCGTTCAAAAACAAACAAGTTGCGGGGCACTGCAATTAACAGTAGAAATGGACTTAGTTGTTTGCAACAAGAAAACACTTTGAGTTCTTGTTTCTTCTAAAAATGGACGTTTTGAGTTTTTTACATACTAGTTGTTTAGAACGAGTGACTTCGACACGTGAAATCGAGTTGAGTGTTTAAAAGTTTAAACTTGCAAACTTTGTGGACTTTTTATATGTAAACTGTTCTTTGAGTAGTTAAAGTGTATTTCGGTTCTTCTAAAAATGGAAGTTGTTGAGTTTTTATATACTGGACGTTTTGAAATGTGGATTTTCGAGCGCGTGGATTTAAGTAAATTCCAAACAAACACTTAAAAGTTTAAGCTGCTGTGCCTTCTCGGACACTTTTGAGTTTTTATATGTAAGCGATGTTGCGGGTGAGTGTTTAAAAGTGTAAACTCATCGCAAAAATGACCACTTTTGAAAGGCGCGTGAACTTAAGTGGAAACTGAAGCCGTAAGCTAAAAATGGACGCTTCTTGAGTTTTTATAGACAGTATTTGAGGCGTGGGTTTAAACGTGCAGGGATTTAAGTGGGCATTTTGAATAATGTTTTTAACTGCATTATTCATTGATTTCACAACATTTCAAAAACATGCACAAACAATCAAAAGTCACAAGTCCCTTTGCTAATTGCCTTTATCGGCTATTTTGATTGGATTCCCAAGAAGTATGGGACAGTTGCGTCTCAATGATATGCATCATCCACTCTTTTGCCGCGGTTAATTAACAAATGAGATTAACATTTATGGAAAGTGTTTTCGGTCATCCGCACTTTCTGGACGGATTTGTTTGTTTGTGAGCGTTTGAGTGGGTTTGATTAGTCGGATGATAAATTGTTATATTGTTATGCTAATTTCTGTTAAAGTTGAATTAATTTGCAACTGGAATAGTTTGAAACTGGAATGATTTTGCAAGTGTCATTTTCGCATTATAAGTTACATTTGTTTCCGCATTGGCAACATGTAAAAGTTCCGTATTTCAATATTGATTGTCTAGTCACCTGCATCCATAAAGCCCCACAAAATTCAATAACACCACATGTCATTAGTCAAAAGTGTTTGACTCCCTGTACGCAACAAAATGTCTATTGTTTGTAAGGTTTTTGGGCACCTAATATCACAATTGCAACCAATAAGGATTATCCACGGGCGCATAATGTTTGTTCGCCTTCCGATTAAGTCACCGAATGTGAAAGTCAAAAAGACAAATTTGGGTTGATGACGTTGTGAGTAATTTGCAATTTTTATGGCCACATCGAGTGGGTTTTATGAGCAAACGAGTTGAAACTGAAATTTGGAGAAATTGAGCAAAAGTTTAAACTTTATTGCAACTGTTTTGAATAAAAAAGTTAGTGCTCTGTTTTGGTTATGTGCGAAGGTGACACAATCTGATTCAAACAGCTCAAATGATGTATGTTTTTGATAACAGCAATTGTTTTTATAAATAGAATTGTACTCATTTAAACGCACGCATTCAAACTATCTGATGATCAAACTCAGCATTCTACAATTCTATTCAATTGTTAAACGCCATTGGCATTAGACTGTAATTATCACTAGCATGGACGTTTGCGTGTCGATTTGTGCGTGATTTTTTGCATACGTTATTACAATGAACCGTTTTTAGCTCACTTGCCAAACAAGCCACGACAATTTTTGACATTTCGAGTTTTTTAATTTTCTATACCGTTTAATTGTTTGCATACGTCTTTAAATGTTTACGGGCGTTTAATTTGACTGCATTTTTGCGTAACTAATGCGCGATAAAATTCCTGAGTGCAATTGACAAGCAACTACGTGCAAAAGAAGCGTCCATTTTTCTGCATGTTCAAAAACCACCCTGATAATTGCACTTTTATTGAAGAGAATTGAATAGCTTTAAAGTTTTTGTTATGTGAAAACAAACGTTGAACGTTTCAAACTTTTGATTACATCACATCTTGTTTTTCACATAAACAAACAAATAAAGTGGCCAGCACCTTAAAGAACATTTAATACTGTTTGCGTGTTAAATTGATACCATATCCGTTTCATTCATAAAAACTTCCATCAAAACATTAACGCTTTTGTGGGTGAATGTCACGCCACTGAAGATCTTTAAAGAATGTGCTCAGTTGCTCTTATCTCAAAAATGTGAAAAGGTTAAAAATTGGAATTACTCGTTGCAAAAGAATCAACTCAATTTAGTTAATAAGTTTAATAGCATTAGCGTACAACCTTTATGTGTGAAATCAAACTGTAGATCTATTTGCGGTTTAACAAAATAACATGTTACGCCAGTTTTCGTTGAAATCTAAACTAAACGACCCAAATACTTAGTGTTTACGGATCTGAAAATACGGTAGAATCCGGTAGCCATTTAATGTTTCTGTTAAAATCAACACTCTATATTGCCAACATGCTTTCCGACTAATTTTGAAGGTCCAAAACGCCTACTTTTAGCTCTGACAACTTCCTCCATTCAGTCTTGCAACCTCGCTATTCATTCAGAGACACAATAAAGGTTGCAAATTTTAATTAAATGAAGTAGCCGAAACACTCCTTTGTCATGACCACCAATGTTTTTGATTACAGTCAAAAAGCCAGACTTGCTCAGTTGGCTCTATTCTTTTCAAGTTTATTTTATTGAAACGTCTGAGTTTGCAGAGTTTTTGTTTCAAAAGAAAACGTCAAGTTTTTATTTAAAAGGAATTTTCTGGATGTATTGTGTTTTGATTTTAAGACCAAAGACATTTGCGTGTTTTAATTCGAAACAAACGATTTCAAATGATGCCAAATGATGTTTGTTTTAAATATCCACTTAAACTTTTCAACCACACACGCTTTTTGCAAGAACTCGAATTTGTACTTCTCATTTAAATTGTACCCAAACAAAATTTACATCACGCCACCCACTTCAATTCAATGTCATTTTATCTGTACCTATTTTTGGCAACTTATGAGAAAGAGTCACAAAAATTGACGTTACACCCTACAGCGCATGCAAATTTTACGCTTGAATTGTGCAAGTCCGTGACAAGAGGGCAAAAGTTGCGAAGGCCCATAACTCGTATTACATCAAAGGGAAAATTGATTTGCGACCCGTCTGAGTTGGTGGGTTTTTGATCTTGGCACTTCGGCCAAGTTTATTCTGAAAATGTATTTCATGTTTTGACTCATTTAATTACGCACAAAAAGCAACTGGGCTTTAGATTAAAAGACCTTGCTATTTTGAACATTCAATAACAACAAACACCTTCAGAAAAGGTGCACGCTAACATTCAAACGATTCTATTGTTTGTTCAAAAAACTTAATCCAGTGCACTTTTATATTTATTTGATTTTAACGGTTAGTTAAACAAAACAGAAGTTCATGTACAAATCAAAAAGTTTATGAAATTCTGTTTTTATTTGTTGACGTAAATGTTTGTGTGGATGTATGAATGGGTGGCAGTTAGTTACGAAAGCTCTCCACTTTTTATTTACATTGGGGTTTTGAACAAAAATAGATTGATACAGTTTTATCGAGAACAAACAATTATCATCGCTTATTTTCTATTTGACCACAATATCTTGAAACTTTAAAAAACAGCTTTTGTCTTTGATGATTTTTACACTTGAAAGCATTCCGTATTTTTGAACTCGCTCGGTCTGGTCAGCCGCTTACTCTTGTTCCCTTTTCTTTGAACACTCTCTATTTATCTATTGTCTTTTGGCCAAAATAACCCCGACAAAATAATAAAGAGTGAATTTTAAAGGTGGGAATTCGCTCGTAAACAATTTTTTGCATACTGAGCTGACTTTTTAACTGCATAAGTTTAGACTTGCGTTAAATCAATTTTATTAGACTCATTTTAATATACAACAATGTCGCTTTATTATGTTTACGAAATTATGGCAAAGGCGGATATTCTTCTTCTTCCATTAGTTGTTGACCATACTTGATCACTTCGCCTGCCTTGAACAAGAAGCGGAAATTCTCTGGCGCTTCAAATATCTAAATTTGCGTGAGTAATTTTAAAACAACTGGAATTGTACTATACCATTGCCATCGTTGATCCGAATTTATATTCACCGACTTTTTGGCCGTTTTTGTATTCAATAGGCGGATCGCATTTGCGGTGTTCTGTTGTGATAATTTCGGCTACTTCGTCAATTGGATCCTAAAACTCAGAACTTTTAAAAAGTGTTCGGTTTAAATCAGCGCTTACTGTGTAGATCACAATATCACCGACTTCCAACTAAACAAGTTTCAAAATTAACAACTTGAAAATATTAGCGATTACTGCTGCAACGGGCGCCATTGAAAAATAGCCATGTTTCCATTCACCACTCAAAACAACTCTTTCATCTTCTTTCAAGATTTTAGGCAAGAAACGGAAAATCGACTTTTGAACAGTCAATTCAAATCCTAAAAATAACTGATAAACAAGTTTGGTTAAAGACAGTTTACCTGGAATGTTTACAATCTCCTTGACTTTCCAATTTGTTGGTGAATGAAAGCCGTGATAGTTGCCGGGCCACAAACTAATTACAGCGAGGTAGAGCTTGTTTCCGTTCTAAAGTCAGCAAAAGTATTAAAATCCGAAACGCTATAAGTTACATCCGGCTTTTTGAAATGCACAGGACCCAAAAACTCGCGAACATCGTATTCGTAGCCTTTGATTTCACCTATTTTGTAGTCCTCAACTTCACACAATTGGAAAACTTCTCCATCCACTGGCGAAACCTAAGTTTTAAGTGGTTATAGGCCTCAAAGAATAGTGCTTACAAGATCGGCATCGCTGATTGGTCTCAATTCTTTTTTCAATGGACGGCCAAACCATTCAGATAATGAAGAATAGGCGCGAAAATCTGGCTCCACAGCTTCTTCCATTTTAGCGTTGTGTCGCCATGAATAAGCGCTCAAAATGGGATTACGCAAACCTTTGGGAATGTAGACTCTGGAAAGCCAGCCAAAGAATCGCTGGACAATGCAGTTTAAAGTGAATAAAATTCCATAAGGTATCTAAGAGTGAAGGTAAACACACAATCAGATAAAACAAGAACTCACTTTAGTTAAAAGACTAGGCCATATCTTGCATGTTTGTCAATTTATCTGAAAGGCAGAATTTAAATAGAGCGTTATTAAAGATCAGCAACGAAAATCGAAAATGACCCAAAAACAACAAAATTAGTCTACTGCCAATTCAAATTGAGGCGGCGGACACAAGTAAACATGATTGTGATCAATATTTGTTGTTGTTGTTTTTGTTTTCTTTATGCGCTTGCTCGCGATCAAATGGCGCATAGAACGAAGAACACTGGCTGGGTGAAAAAGACGTTTTGAAATGAGCGCGTCTTCGCTGGTAAAACTAAAACATTTAGCTGGAGCATAAGTTTATTCAAACAACTGTACCCATTGTTATTTTTAAATAGGACTCTGTTCTTCGAAGTCCAAAAATAGCTTACCACCTTCTTTCCTGTTCCACAAAATCCCCCAAATAGCCAATTAGTTTCAATATTCTTCCAGTTCATTAGTCACAACGGAATAAAAACATTAAAGGCATTAAAGGCATGAAAAACCCGTGTTCAGAGAGAGAAAAGCCAATTAGTAAAAACTTTTTTGTCGAGAACGATTTTCATGCAAAATAAGTTTTGGAAGAACAATTATGTGCTGCATTTGTTAATTTCGAAGTATTTCCATTGGGAGTAGTTATACATTTTTTGTTGTTTGTTTATACGAACAGTTGTGTCTACTGTTGTTTTTAAGCATAATACTTCACTTGTTAAACTCTTCGGAGAACAGTCGACCGCAACACTTATTCACTTAATTAATCCCATCAAATGTGCAAAAAACAACTCTCACAAGAGAAGTCACATGACAAAAAAGGAAAGCGCAAACTTTGTTCGTTGTTTATATGAATACTTGATAAAGTGTCGTTTATGAGACGTTATGAGACTTTTATGGAACGTTTACAAGAAGTTGAAAGCCAGAATGAGAGGCTATTGTTTGTTGTTTGTGGAAAGTGACTCTTTGTAGAGTTTTATGTTAATGTCGTGTAAAGTTGTGGATATGGCGGTGGCGTGGCTAGTACACTAACTTTGTGTATACTGTTGGGGTGATTTTTGAACTTAAGTAACTGAAATGTTTTATAGTCAAAATCACAAGTGTCAATTAAGTTTTTGGCGTAAATTAAAATATTGCACGGAGTTGATTGCCTAACCGGCAATTATGTTGAAGTTTTTTGACTAAAAACCACAAACATTTGATAACCTCTTTGTGTATCGAATCTTTGAAACTCCAGACAACACTTACAGTTTTTGTTCCTAACTTTTGCTTCTAAATTTTTTCAACACATGATGTTTAATTTGTTGGGCGTCTGCTTGGAAGCCCCAAGCGACCTGCCAACTTTCCTCCAACTATTCAGGACATCATTCCGCTTGCCAAACTTAATTACTTGCCCCCCTGTGGCCACAGAGGTCGATTGTCGGTTTCTAAGCTTGTAAGGAGGAATTGACGCCACATGGTATCTTGTTTCTTGGCGGAAAGGTCAAACCTTTTTGGACTTTAAGATGGGTGTTTAAGTGGAATGAGTGCTGAACTTGGAGTTTAATTTTTGTTTATTTTTGGTGCACAGAAGTTGTGTTTTGTTGCCACCACTTGACTCGTTGTGAGCTTTGAAGTTGAGCGTGAGTTTTAATTAGCTTGAAGAAACTTTTTACTTCTATAACTCAATTTAAAATCACAACAATAAAAACGTGACTTCTTGGAATGTCTATTTTTGCGAGCAATTATTGTTTAAAATGTGTAGAGATTGCCCGCAAATTCAATTTAAGTTCACAGACATAAACGCTTATCCGAATTGTTAACACTGTCCAAACTACAAACGATTGTCTTCCTGGTTACTTGCGCTTCTTTTAAATGATCACTTTCTACTTTTTGATTCAAACTAGAGCTGTTCAAAATTTATGCTTATTTGCTCACAAAAAGCGTAAAAACTGTATGTTTTGTCCTCCCGTCTAATAATTAAATTTCGTTCCGATGAGCACGTTTTCCGGCATTATCATTATAAGTCTGTAAACGTAAGGAATGTGTTTGTTTGCGCGTTAAGGAAGTTGTTTTTGTTCGAGGGTGGTTATTATTGTTAAACTTGTTTGCTGTACTTTAAAACCTTTGAATGCTTATCAACAAAAGCTTAATCCGGACGAGTTGTTTGATGCATCAAAACAAGCAAATATCTCCTTGACTCTTTTTCTGCTCATTTGGATTCCATGCATTTGCAAGCGTTGTTTACCATTTTGGTGGGTCAGTGCGTGCAATGCCGTCGATTCCAGGGAGAATCTGACTCGGCCGAGGGTCAAAACTTGGAATCTAATTATTGGAGAATGGTTAAGAAATTTGAGCTTTACTGGACTTTCCTGGACCCTCAAATTCGTGGTTTGTAGCAATGAAACTATAGGTTACAATAATGGAATTTGATTTAAAAGTGCATTTCAAAGTGGCATGTTTTTAGTTTGAAGCCTGATGTTGTTTATTTGATTTGCTTGTTTAAATTAGTCGAGTGAGTGAAATTTGAGAGTTACTAGATTTTTCTGCATAAAAATATGTGATTTGATTCTTTGCGGGTCAAATTATGAATCGCGACGAAAGTAAAAATGAGCGAAAAACTTTTGCAAACAAAAACATTTTACACTTTTAAGTTCAGTTTGATGTTTCAACTCTAACTTTCACAAAAATGATGCCATAAACTTCAACAATCAAGAAATTGCGTAAATTCAATTCGCGTTTAAATGATAGGTTGAATTTTCTTTGTTTGTCTCTTACAGTTCTTATTAAGCGATTAACTTTACGCTCAGACAAATACGGTGGTTTTACAGAACATGGCCATTTGAAAGTAGTAATTTAAATGATGCGAGTCATTTGTCTGGATTGAATTTGTTTAAAGTTTATTGATTAAAGACGGTTACCTGAAATTTACCTTGTCCAGCGGACACGGTAGAATGCCAAGAACATGGCCGGCTCAATTACCCGTTTATTTACCTATTCATGGAACTGCCCATAAAGGAAGAAGCTCCGCCTCTTGTGTCTCGTCCGAGGAGGAGAATTGTGGGTGCAAGGGGAGGGCACTTTGAAAGAGAATGTTGCATCCGAGGTGGTTCTCCCAGTTTGTGTCCAAATAGTATCTGTTTGATTTTTGAGAGCTTGTCAGTTTGTCGAACAACTTGTTTATTGTCAAATATATCCAACACTCTTTAAAATCGTTTATCTTTTTAATCGCGTCGTAGATCTTAAACTCCGCATACTTATAACTTTCAGGTCATGTTTATGGACATAGAGGATATAAATAAGCAATGCCCAAGAGAAATCAATCAATCTGCAATTGGTAGTCCCTGAATGGAGACTTGCGCCTTTCGACGACGCTTGTTTAAGGGTTAGTTTTAAGAACATTCCTAAATTTGCTAATCCGCCAAGTTTTAGAGGTTCTTCCAAAGAATGAATGCACATTTAAAACGATACAACAGTGTTGAAGAGGGCGTCTACACCTTGTTATATGTTATTATCTCCTTAGTTGCCTTAATCGGCAACGGAGTTGTAAGTTTTGAAAACTCAAACATTCTATTTCAATTGTTATGTTCCAGGTGATACTTGCTGTAATCCGCCGAAAAGAAATGAGAACAAACCGAAACGTTTTGATTGTCAACTTAGCGCTGTCTAATTTAATGTTAGCCGTCACAACAATTCCATTTCTGTGGCTTCCGTCGATTGACTTCGAGTTCCCATATTCGAAGTTTTTCTGCAAGTTCGCAAACGCACTGCCAGGCAGCAATATTTGTAAGTTTTAAATTTGAGAGTTGAATACTTTGATTGTCCAGAACATCCAACATAAAATTAAATCATTTGCAGACTGTTCAACTCTGACAATCTCCGTGATGGCTATTGACCGGTTTGTTTTAAAGAGACTTCCAAACATTTCAAAGTCACAATTTAGATACTACTCAGTCAAGCGAATGACGATATCAGATGGAAATCGTCAGTGCCTTCGTGCCATTATAATTTCGATCTTAATTTGGGTTGTTTCGTTCTTGTTGAGTTTTCCGTTGCTGGTCTACTACGATACAACAATGCTCTACGTGTTTAAGGTTAGTTTTTGATAATTGACTGCTGCACTTTTGTTTCATGCAACATTTTTGGCAACTGGCAATTCTAAGTAATTATATCTAAAAGTGTTTGCAAACAAAAGAAATTATAAGTTATCGCAAAAACGTGCATTTCAATTTTGTTCTTTGTACTTTCAAATGTAACTTCAATAAGAGTGCACGAAAAGTGCAAACAAGTATTTAAACTTTTTGAGATCATAAGTCGGTTTTTGTCTCAAATAAATGTTGCAACAATTGTCTTCAACAAGTATCAATTATATCCTTTGTTCGATGTTTAAAACTAGCAATTTGAACAAAAGAATAAAGACTATTGTTTTAGGACGTTATGGTATTTGATGCCACTCAAAATGTCACACGATTGCAATCATACGGTTGGACACAGTGTCGTTTAGCACCTGGAGGAGCTCAAGCCGGAGGAACTGAACAAAGCGAAAAGATTATTGATGCGCAAGCAAGAATGATTCAAGTAAGCATATTCAAACATCACTTTAAACAGTTTAAGCACTCAATTTCAGCTCGCAATGTCTTTGATGCAAGTGCTCTTCCTTTATGTCGTTCCACTCATCGTCCTCTCCATTTTCAACGTCAAATTGACGCAGTTTTTGAAAGTGAACGCCAAAAACATGCAACGAACAAGAAACACTACCTCTTTCAAACGAGAATCCTTCAGACGCGAGTCATATTTTGTACCGACCAGATCGTCCAGCTTTGCAATCAAAGAGTCACCAACCAAAAAACCGGCAATGCAAATGCTTGCTGATCCGCATTCAGTCAGCAGCGCCGGCGGAACTTATGGCGGAGCAATCAGTCCAGCCGAAAGAGCTTCTGACCGTCGAAGAAGTCGTACAACTATGCTTTTGATTGCAATGGCTGGGTCGTATGCTGTTCTATGGTTTCCGTTTACATTGATTTCTGTCATCATCGATTTGGACATCTTGTATTTGGTAATTGTTGCCGGAACATTCTGAATGACTTTTGTGTGTTTTAGGAAAACAACGTTGCTATAATTGAACGCATTGACCAATCGTGTAAACTAATTAGTATTCTTTCAATCTGCACTTAATCCGAGTAAGTTACAGTTTTTACTTGTGCAGCTAATTAAATCCATTTCAGTGCTCTACGGATACCTAAACAACAATTTCCGAATGGAATTCACTGACATCTTCAACACAATTGTCAAATGCTCGCCAAAGAGTCGGCGACAAAGCATCAAATCACGTGGAAGTGCATATGCAGCAATTAGTACAGGGTGAGTTTCTAGATTCTAAGTAACAGCTCTTAATTGTTTCTGCTTTAGACAATCTCCAAACGGCCGCTCAATGTCTTTCTTTGAAAACTTGCAAAGTCGTTGCAACTCTGTGTTCTCTTTGCGAATGCGTCAAAGTGTGGATCAGCCTCCGGCTGTTTCACGGTTAGTTTTTAGAATTGCTGGATGTTATTAACTCATTCAATTTAGGCAATCACAATCAGATCGATCCAAAAGTTTGAGCTCAGATGCATGCGTTTTGCAGATATTTGCCACCGGCAATGAACCAAGTCCAAAAAATTCCGACTCTGAAAACCGCCTGCTAGCCCCTCCAAATGGAACTGCTTAAATAATCTGTTTTATCTGTGATATTTGTCTTTCATTTATTGTTTTTACAATTAATAAACTTTAATGTGTTTTTGAATACCTTCCACATTCACGGGTCAATAAACAAATGCATTTTCAATGATGTTATGATTTCAAACGACTTCAAATTGTCTAGTTTATAAGAGCATGCAACAAGTTTTATGCATTTTGAAAAACATGTGTTCAAACAAGAATATGTGATTGACTAAACAGCAATGTGATTGGAATTTTGAATTGTCAGCATTCTTTGTTAATTGATTAAAAGCAAACAGATATGTTTATTAGAATATCCGGACTACAACAACACTTGTTTGGCTTTTGTAGATTTCTTAGGTGCAATCTTCACGTTCTTGTTTTTGGTCAGTGTTCGGACATTTCTTTTTGGAGCTGCTTTCTTCACGTTCACTTTTCTAGCTGGTGCTGCTTTCTTCACGTTCACTTTTCTAGCTGGTGCTTTCTTTTTTAACAATGGACGTCTCTTTTGAAGTTTCTTCTCCACTCCGGCTTCGGGTTTCTTGTCTTCAGTCTTTGGAGTTTTCTTGTCTTCAGTCTCCGGAGTTTTCTTGTCTTCAGTCTCCGGAGTTTTCTTGTCTTCAGTCTCCGGAGTTTTCTTGTCTTCAGTCTCCGGAGTTTTCTTATCACCGCCCTGGTTGTCTTCAGGTTCCTTGCTCTGACAAAAACCACAAGTTGCAGCACCTAGAAACATTAGAAGTTTGACAGTGTTTGTTTATTAATTTAAAAGCATTAAGGCAATACTTACATGCTTGACGTTTGATGCCCTCAAGGAAAAGAGCTGAGTCGCAGAAATTATTCTTTTGCTAAAATGTAAACTTTATAAGCATCTTCAAATTAAAGGTTACCCAGAATTTGCATGATTTGCTTTGATCTTTGCAGGGTAATGTACACATTCCACACGTTTCTGGACAATTTGTCAAAACAACACTCATCATTTTCTTGGTTTTACAGAAATTTTTGACTTTTGAGCATAAACTAAACTTGTCTTTACATTCAGGCATGGCCAGCTTCGGCGGATTCTTGTCTAAACAGCATTTTAATTATTACAAAGCAAATAAATTTAAACTTGATACCTGGAGTTTTGTCTGCGTCTTTCGGCACTTTGTCTTTATCTTTACCGGTGTCTTTCGGCGTTTTGTCTTTGTCTTCTGGAGTTTTATCTTTTGGAGCCTCTGGATCCTTGTCTTTCGGGTCCTTGTCTTTTGGGGCCTCTGGGGCCTTATCTTTTGGAGCCTCTGGAGCCTTATCTTTTGGATCCTTGTCTTTCGGTGCTTCCGGAGCTTTGTCTTTGTCTTCTGGGACCTTATCTTTCGGCGCTTCTGGGGCCTTGTCTTTCGGATCCTTGTCTTTTGGGGCCTCTGGAGCTTTGTCTTTTGGTGCTTCCGGAGCTTTGTCTTTGTCTTCTGGGACCTTATCTTTCGGCGCTTCGGGATCGGTATCTGTCTCACCTTCAGCACGAATCGATGCAATCAAACATGATGACAGTAGAAAAATCAGCCAAAGTCTCATTTTCAATTAGTTTATGAGCAATGCTCCAAATACAATAATTTAAAGTGATTGCTTCTTGTTTTTATACCGGAAGCATCTCCCAACTAATCGAGGTCAAACAAGCATCAACTTGTTAACTTTTGTGTGGGAATATGTCATGTAATCGTTTGCCGACGAATTCAAAGCTGAGCAAACAGTTATGCGTTTAATCTCTTGTTTGAAACGGTTAGTTCAATTTCGCATTGGAAACTTGTTAGAAACTTTTATGTTATTCGAAGTTATGCAAACACGATGAAAATTGCTTTTGGCAATTTACAACAATGGAATTTTGACTACGTAAGCGCTTTTGCTCTGAGATGTGTTCCAGGCTTTAAACGCCTACCTATCTGTTGCATGAATCGTAAGCATTTACTTAATTAAAACGATGATGACTAGCTGCAAAACTGTTAAAATCCTCAAAACACTTACGGAAATTATAAAAGCGCTTATTGAAATCAAAGCTTATTTGGGGTTTGATTAAATTGAAACGCATCTACTTTTGAGTTGTTTACACTAATTTCATTCTAACAGTAAGCACACAATTTATTGCTAGTTACATAGAAATTTATTAAGCACTACTTGGAAGTCGTTACATTAAATAGCGAATATTTCGTGATTGAATATGTACGAGGATTAACTTAATGCTTGTGTCCCTTTGTCAATTAGTTAAAGTTAGAAAACACAAAAAACTAAACACAGAGAAGACACTAATTGAATAATTGAATTTAATTTGGATTGGTTTTTGAAGAAGAATGCTGGATTTAATGGTTGTCAAAACTGTATTAATTATAAATCCAGAATCGTTTCATTCGGGCAATAAGTGCACTATTTTGAATTAGCGGAAAGAAATGGTTAAAAGCAAACGGGCATTTGCGGATTGTTGTGTATTTGTCGCGGAATGTTGTCGGCATTAAAGGACCATGCACTGGAATTGATTCTTTGGACGATATGGGTTCATCTTATCCGTTGGGAAGCCGTTCAACAAGTAGTCATCCTTTTCGTTTTCGTGAACATACCTGAAAATCATTGGATACGAAGCTGTTACAACGTTAAAAGCTTACTTGCACAATTCAGCCGCCGCAGTCGATACTTTCAAACGCTGGAGATTCTTTTCACGACGCAATTGCTCGACCACTTTACGTGCATGCTCAGCGTTTTGTAAATCGCGTCCACTCATTTTTGATTTGAAATTATGCTTCCAAAAAGAGTCAAATTAGATCAGTTGATTAAACATAAGAAAATGCATTCACGCAACAAAGATATTCAATGGCAAACAACCATTGTTTTAATACTGGGCATTCAAACAACAATAGAAATTTATTCAAACAGACACGCGCGTCAAAATAAATTAGAAAGCACCAAAACTCAACAAGTAGACGTTTTAATTCTGTACTGGCTCCAACGAAACTAAACGATTGCTGTAATCAACCAAGTCGGAAAGCGAAATTCGACCACGTTGAGAGACAAATTTGGCAACTAAAGTTTTTGATTAGATTGATTTTGTTGCAAAGAGTTTACCAGAATCTAATTCCTCCTGCGTTATGTAAATAAATTTGCCTCGATCGTCAATGACACCCGTCAATTGACCAGTTGAAATAAAGTGCCGAAGACGGTCGGCTGTTTCTTCGATTCTTAGTTTGAACATTGAGGCCAAATCGTCGACATTGACTACCTACAACAAAGTGTCATCAGCATATTTGAAAGCCGCAAACAACTAACCTTGTTCTTTTTGACATAGTCAATGAAGGCGGCCATTAAGTTTTCGGCTTCTTCCTCTTCCACTTGATCGAATCCCTCTTCGTCAATGGAGAACTGCTCTTTCATCTGGAAAGGGTTTTGTAAGTTGAACGAGTTTTAAAGGAGTTTCGGACATTATCCGTAGCTGTCAAAAGCCGAACCTACCTTTAAATACTCTTCGTGCTCCTGCCTGGCCTTTTCTTCACGCCTCTTTCTTTCCTCTTCGGCTTCTTGGCGCAAGCGCTCAGCTTCGGCTTTGTCTGCCAATTCCTGCTCCTCACGCAACTTCTCATCGCGTTTCTTTTGTTCCGCCCGTTGGGCCAGCATCTAAACATTAAAGCCATTATAATAGGTCGCCATTTCAGCAGTAAATGTAGTTCCCAATGTGTGGGTGACTTGTATTTATTGGACGGTTATGTGCTAACTTAAAAATTGTGCAGGGAGTACGGAAATTAATGGGCGCTTTACTGCTAAAGTTTGGCCAAGCCCGCTTGCTTTAAAGTACACATAATCGGATGTTGAAATACAATTATTTCCACCTAACACAACATTTGGACAAATCGGGATAGTTTTTGCATTTGTCATACTGTAATTGCAATTAACGAACCTGTTCACGTTCTGCTCGAGCCTCTGCTTTTGCTTGCAACTTTGCCAACTTCTTCTTTCCGATCTTTTTGCCAAAAGCATCGCGAGCCTCTTCAGGTTCGTAATCTAAAAGATATTTAAATTAAAGAATTGAAGTAGTTTGAAGCAGTGTTTGAAAATTCAAAAAAGAATTGTCTCAGTTAAATTTTTGTTCTCTCAAGCAGTTCGAAAACCGCCATCAAATAAGATCGATTTGTGTAGTAGTATTAAAGTATCTTAAAACATCACTGACAATTCAAAATGTTTGCTGCTCTACCACACAGCCACTGGACTAAATGAGCAACAGCGGAACCCGGTAAATTTAGGCTATTTTAATGTGCATTAACAACTCACCGCCATCTTCATCCATTTCTTCGTCATCGTCTTCTTCGTGTCCCGGTTGAAATTCTCTATAGTTGCCTTCCAGAAACTCAGGCACTCGTCCACCGCCGCGTCTATTTCCTCTTGCGCCTAAAACATTCGAAAGTAACAACACACTTTTAAAAAAGAACTCACCTCCATCGTCAGCATTCAATTCCTCATACGCTTCTCGACTCCTTCGAGCTTGTCTCTCGTCGTACCACAATTTAAAAACAAAGCCTCCTATTATTGCAAAGACAAATCCGAGGAAAATGGTTGACACAACAAGTAGTGAACTGTCCATGCCTTTCGGCACAGCTCTAAATTTACCGTCCGAGTCCATGACTAAAAGCAATTAAATAAAGGCTATAAACGTTTTAAACAACAATAATCAGGGTCAAACGAACCCAGTAAACAAACAATAGTCACTTCTGATTGTAATAATTTATTCAACATGTTATAGCTGTCAATAAATAGTGTTAAAACTCTTTTTGTTCTCGTTAATATGTAAAAGCATGTAAGAGATTGTAAGCATAAGTGCAAACTTTGATAACATTCAACGAACACAATAACTAGCTTCCAAAAGCACCGATTTCTTGAATGGGAGTTTAAAGTAGAAATTGCCAATTGCACTTGTTTAAATACTTTAAGGATATTTAGAAGAAATCACCGTTCAAAAGTGTCTGAAGATGAGGATCAACAGAAGAAACATCGCAATACCTGCCAAAATGATAATGCACTGCATTTTACGCGTCTTTTGTGCACTGTAAGCTTGCTGAACATGTTTGTGTGCTTTTTTGATTTGCAATACGGAATTCTCTACATTGTAATCAATTCTATCCAAAATAGAACCTTGATCCACGACTAAAGACGCCAGATCTTTGAATAAAGTGTTTAATTCCAGGATTGATTTGCTTATTTTAATGACTTCACGTTCTCTTTCGTTGATCATCTGGAATTGACATTGCCCATTGTTTGAAATAGTTAAAGCTTTAAAGTACCTGTTCGTTCTCTACAATTTGCTGAATCTGGTCCATTGTAAGTTCACCGTCATTTTGAGAAGCTTCTTGGGACAAAAACGATGATTCGTATGGATTTTGAGAGTCGGAAGAGAGCAGAAACGAGTCAACATTTCGCTTTCTTGCATCTAATTGCTTGACATATGACGACTGACTTGCTCGAAACTCGCAAAGCATATTGTTTAAATCGAAATTGAGTGAAGTGACAACATTATCTCGCAAAAGCATGTAGGCGTGATGAAGATCGCGTTCAGAATCTTCAATTACTCTGAAATTGCAAGCTTTGAACACATTTTAAACTCGTTAACACTCACTTAATTAGTCGTCGACAATGTGTAAAAACATTTGTAAGATCTTCGGTCAACTCCTTTATCGATTCTTGTTCCGAATGAGCGCCATCGTCGTCGAAGTTAGGTCGAATTAAGTGTTTTTGTTGCAGATCTTTTAGACGGTTCTTTCGAGTTTTAATTCTGCAAACAAAATGAAACGTCACTTCACATGTAGAACAAAACTTACTTTGTCAACTCAAAATTAACTTCATCGAGAACATTGACCCACGAAGGTGTATAATTAGAATTGGAGCGAAAAACTACAGCTGTTCCTTGTTCTGCTTCATCTAACAAGGCCACTCGATCGTCCGATGTCGATGTATCTGCGCCCAAATTAACACATCGTCGATTTTGAAGGGAGTTTTGTCGAAGAAATTGAAAAACGTCGGTGAGGTTTCTTGTCAAACCATTTGGCGGTTGAACTCGTAAAGATCCCATCACATCTACAAAGGAATTTTAAACAAAGCATATTCAGTGCATTTAAGTAATCGAATAGTCAGCAGACAAACAACTGCTGTTCGAAACAAAAACAAAAATTCACATAATCAACAACTTTATCATACAAATAAATAAACAATTTAATCGCGTTCTCTTCGCTTTCTCTTTCTTCAATTTCTTGGCCTTTTTAGCTTTCTTTTCTTTTTTGGGCTTTTTCGGCTTGCGCTCCTTCTTTGCTCGTTTAGATTCTTTGCTGGAATTCGCATCAACTTCCATTGCATCGTCAATTTCGCCTTCCTCTTTGCCAACCTTCAACTTTTGCTCTACTTCCATTTCGTCTTCAGATTTCTCATCTTCGACACCCGATGAGCACTTGTCGAGTTGAGTTGTGAAGTAGAGATTTAAATTGACAGTGTCGATGTGGTTTTCCGGATCTTCTGCTTTAATCTTGTCTTGGAATTCGGCAAATGGCATTTCAAGGTTGACTTTGAGATCTAACTTCTTCACGATTTCGCGTATTCTCTTTCGGTCTTGAATGTAGGAGAGTTTTAGATCGTGAACGTGGAACTTGAAGATGTCGAGTGGCGTGGAACCTGGTTGTTGGAGAAGATTTGTGAAGCGCTCGTCCTTTCTGATGATCGGGTAGATTTGAGTCCATCTAGTGTTGTAAGCAATAACAGATTTTTGTTGCAACTCTAAGATCAAAGAACGAAAGGCATCACGGATTTTGCGCTGTTCGCGTCGAGTTCGTTTGTCTTGTTGTTCACGTTCACTGAAATTGATTGTTTAAAAATAAATGAATGATTTAAACTTACGTTGCATGATCTTTTTCGGCCTTGCGAATGTACTCTTCAAAAGCCTCCAAAACGTCAAGTTTGTGCAGTTTTCGCAGCTCTTTCTGGTCTGTAAAAGCTTTACACGACTGGAGAAGCTTCTGCGCATCGGCCCACGAAGTTTTATAGTTGATTTCAGGAAACGAGTCAAACAGCTCAATCAACAAAGCACGACACTTTTGAATATGTTCTTTCGCATCCTCTTCACGTTTCCGTTTAACTCGAATGATCGTGTCGCTGTAGATTTCTCGTTTGTCTGTCTCGCCCAATGCTCTCCAAATTTCTTCTGTTCCAAAAAGCTTCTCCGCCTTTGAATATGTCATCGTAGGCAAAAGACGCCGATCATTGAGCAAAAAGCTCTCGTAATCATCTTTGGACTTGCGCAGAGCCACCTTTCGAGCATCCTAAAATTTGCAATTTAGTTGACGTTTAAAGTCCAAACTCCTTACTCGTTCGTCTTTTTGAATTTGGTTCTTCCAGTCGTTGTAGACTCTTTTCTTCTCACTGACTTTTGGCACCAGTCGAAAGCGAACATCGTTTTGAATTTGACGTTGTCCTTGATCCCAAGACATTGTTGGCTTGAGGCGGCCATCTTTGTACTAAATTAACAATTAAAAGAACATTTAAAATGAAAAAGACTTACTTTGTCGAACAAGAGCTCTCTGAACTTCTCTATTTGACTTTTCTTCAACTCCTCCGGATCAATTGTTGTTTCGACAGGCTTTGGCGCTTCCGGAGGCGGCAAATTCTTCAACGTTGCTTCCATTGCCATTTCCATAGCTGACTTCTTTGACCTTGGCATCTCAATTTTGTTGATGTCCATTGGCTCGAGCTGACTGATTTGCGGAATTGATGCTGGAAACTCAGTCGGTAGAGAATCAGCTGAAGCTCGTGGAATTGGATCGATAATGGGAGACAATTTTTCTTTCTTTTCGGGTGGTTCTAAAAAGCCATTTTAATTGGCGGAGAAGTTATAAAACACTTACCATCGAAGTCCGCTGGCTTAGTCCATGTAGTTTCTTTAGTTTCATGATTGTGATAATAACTTTTGCCATCTTCCGTTTTGTACTCTTTCCAGCCTACTTTTAAGGAGGCCGGAGAATTCGTAGCGGACTAAAAAGTGTTAGTTTAGATGCTAAGCGCTTTAAAATTACCGTTAGTTGAGCACTAGCAGACGCAACTGTTGTTATTTGACGATAACGGTCAGGTTTATTCCAAGTTGTTACTTTAGTAGTTTTGTTGTAATAATAAGGTTTGCCTAAAAAGAAATCAAAGTCAGATGCCGTGTCTTCAAACAACTAACCTTCTTGTGTAAAGTATTCATTCCACTCAGACTCATCTTCTTTTGGCGCAGCTAAAGTTGATGGATCGATGGCTCGTGGCACTGGAACGACTGGCTGGCCAAGAATCGTTGAAGGCGGCTTGCCTTTGGCGCCTAATTGCATGATTGAAACTGGAACTGTGCCGGCAGCTTGAGCAACTGCGTTGTGAGCGTGTAGCAAATTGTTCTGTGCAATAAATTGAGTCATTTGCGTTGTAGGCATAGTTAGAAACGAGGCTCCTGTTGTAGGAACAGACGGCGGTGTAAATTGAGCTAAAAGTTGAATTTAAATAATGTCTATTTAAAGTTGCATCTTACCACTTGCTGCTGGCACAGGCAAATAAGGAGAATTCGCTAGAGTAAAAGAAGAATTTGCCGGAGTAAAGGAAGGATTTGCTGCTGGAGGAATAGACGGAGGACCTGAAAGCAAATATGAAATTTCATCTTTTGAAAAGGTTATTTACCTGCCACCGTATTCAAGAAAAACGTTCGTTGTCCGGACATTGCTGTTCTTGAGCCTTAAATTAAAAAGTGAAAATGTATTTAAAAGTATTGTTATAATAAGTTAGTTGCGAAAATTAACCTAAACAACATGTCAAAGACTAGATGTAATTTAAACTTCACAAAACTAATGCATCATCGTTGATCCGAAAACAAAAGTTGATTTAAGTCAAAAAGAACCATGCGAAATTGCCAATAATTCTCAAAAGGCCGCATGCGAAACGAGTGGCCTTGCAATAATTAGCCAAACGCAAGCAGCAAACGTGCACATGCAACGAAAGGTTTTCCGCACAAGAGTTGTGAGAAAGCAGTTGACGAAAAACGAGTGAATAAGCATAGTTTTGATGAAAATGAAAAAAGACATGCTTTTTGTTTCGCTTACTTTTAAAAGTTGTTTTGAATACATAACAGTTGTGGCACATCGAAATATCATTTATTAACAAGATACACGAAAGTGATACATAAAACCGGAAATTAGAAAGCAGAGACCCTGATTGTGCAGAAGAGTAGAAATGCCGGCAACATTGCGGAACGAGGCAACTAATTTGGGAATGGCAGTGAGTGATCAAATTGCTCCAAAAATGACCGGTCCTGGACGTGTATTGAATTACTTAATTACAAGCAACATCCTTACCCACGTCGTGCATGAACGTCACCATGGACGTTTTCCTAAACAATTTGGTATTTAAACAGTTTTGACTAGCTCAAAAACGTACTTTGTGGTCAACGGCTCGTCAAATCCAATGAACTCGTCACATCTTAAACACGACTTTAAAGGCGTATGCTCGTTTGCGTTGCAGAAACTGAACTTCATGTCAGCTGCTGTTGAGAAGCTCCGCCTTGGTGAGTAGTTGCCGTTATCGATCTGTAAAACGTTTAAATCAATCTACATTCTTTTTGCAAAAAGTCAACCAATTTTAGAGTTGCATTTGACTCTTTTCGCAAGTCATAAACGTCTCCATCGAGCGAAGTTGTTACATTTCCATTACGCACCTGATAGTAAGAAGCTATTGATCTGGAACCTCTCCTCAGATCGGTTTTGACTCGTGTGTCTCAGTTTGTACCTTCCGTAACAGACCTTGATAGCCGAAATCACCTGGAACAATTTAAGAAGTTGACAATCTCTTTCCACAAGTAAACTTACTTCTTTGTTTGTAAAGCAATAAATTATGGAGATGATTAAACCTTGGTACATATAAAAGAAAGTAGCAAAGTAAGTCCAGATTGCGAAGTACTGAAACCATGCTGGATAAGCCGCTTTAGTCTAATCAAAGAACTTACGATTATATTGTTTTGTGTTGGAGTAAAAGGGATAGTTTGCATTATGTTTGGAAGACCGAGTAAAAAGATCAACATCATTGTTGCTTTGACGCTCTTTTTGTATCCGCTAAACGATTGAAAGTTAAGTTTAAAAACTTGTAAAGCGTTGTTTACTTCATTCGATCTGCATCGTTCAAACTTTGTGACTCACGAACTTTCGACCACAGAACTCGTATTACGTTGAAGACAAAAAGACTGTTGATCTGAAAAGGTTTGTGGTTAGAATAAAGCTTTAATGTAACACGAATTACCAATAATTGGAGCATTCTCGGCCCGTCTAATATCCAGAAATCCGGCTCCAAATAATAATTTCCTAGACACTTTTCCACTTTGCCTTGTTTTTTGATCATGATCAAAATTAGCCACAGACTTGTATGAATTAGAGGAATGCCTAAACATTGGATGCATTCTTGAAACAGCCAACCAAAACACTCACCATAACCAGCAATTAAGTACGGTAACAGTTTGGGTTCTCGGTCAAATACGGCCAATACCAGTTGATTGTGCAGATAAAAACCCTCCAAAAACATCCACCAAAAAGCTACAGTTTTGAAGTACTCGAGCAGAAAGTAGGCGATCTCACAAACAAAAGCCATTGTCTAAAATTACAACAGCATTTGAATGATTGCAATAGTTTAAACTCACATTTATCGTCCTTCCTTCCGGACTTGTCACAACGTGTCCGAGTTTGTTTGTGAAAACCAAGTCAATGTAGAGTATAAGGCGGATGATTACCTAACATTATGTACAGGTTGTTTTAAACAACGAGTTGGAATAACTTACCATGCAAAGAATTGCAATAAAAAGTTGGAGGTGAAGAAGATTTCGAAATACCCGTAATCGTTTGAAGCACGAAAAAATCAAAATGCACAGAATCAGACTGATAAACGAGAGACCCAATCCAACGAACTCAAATGCCCTTACGGACTTGGCAATTTCTTGTGCGAACTGAAAGAGTTTGAACGTTAATGTTGAAATGTGTCTAAAAGAACTTACAACAAGAGATCCGTTATTATTCCGCATGATATCGATGACTTCCTGAATTAATTAGTTGTTGTAACTTGTAAACGTGATTAAATTCAAACCTCTGCAAAACGTGGCCATCAATTTAGTTCCCCGTTGGTTTGACCCCTTATCGATTTGGCTCCAAACTTATGAAGACGTCCGATCAGTCGAGTTAAGTATTAAAAGCGCTTTTTTGTGTCTTTATCAAATTTTAGGGCTTTCCCGTATGAATAAAACGAGTATACAACTTGTAACACATCTAGAGTTTTCAAAGGGGAACATGTGTTTTTATCAAAAAATTGCTCCTTACTTTTTAGTTTAATGTTACTGATTGCATGTATACAAGTTTTATATTAGAAATGTGCGGGAAGTTAAATTAAATTGATTAAGTAAGTTCCGTAATTTTATTGATGTTTTAAAATTATTAGGTTGTTCGGAAAGTTCGTAGAGCGGGGACTAAGTTGTTTATTTTTGCGTAAAAGTTTGTGTTTGTTTTGCCCATCGTGTAGAGAGTTACTAGGCGCACATTTTGGTATGTAAACTGCAAACACATCATTCGTAAAGTTTAGCTTAAACTCTAAGATTTAAAAAACTATTAACTAAATACCCAAAACTTTAATTAACCTGTTGGGTCACCTCTTTGCATATTTAATAGTCTGTTTGATAGCCTAGCACATAAAAAACATAATGCAAAAAGAATTGGGAAGTTTTACACTTTTGATGAACAATTACGACGGTCAAAGTTGACCGACTCAAATGTGCTTCGTTGAATCAAAGAAATCTGTCAAGTCAAGTTTATTGACCTAACTTGATTAGACTGTCATCCTTTAATGTCGGATTTTTTGCATTGTTTTTACCGCATTCCAGACGTTTAAATGAGATACCAATCACACAAAAATTTGGTCTAAAACAGTATCTAAAGACATTAAAATGTTTAACTATGTTCTTGATACATTTTAGTCTTTTGTTTGAACATGATCAATAGGATCTATACAGCTTATATATAGCAAAGTGTGCGCCTAATAACGCTCTACACGATAGGAAAAACAAAAATTAAAAAGCATGGAAAAACAAAACATTTAGTCCCCGTGCTACGAACTTTCCGAACAACCTAATAAAACCGCAAGTCGACAGGATAAACTTTTGAGTTGACCTAGTAAAATTCTGGAGTTTGAGACCAAATCGATAGGTGGCCAAATCACCGAACCTGTGAAGCACGGTGTGAAGTTAGTCCAGCCATGTGAACGAGAGAAGTCATCGTCGGTCTTGCCTTTCCAGTTCCCGGATTCATGGCAGAACTTCGTTATGTTTTCTGTAATCTCTTTTATTACAGTTGTTAATTTAAAACTCACTTGACGGATCAAGGCCTTTAAGTGGAGGACATTGCAGTGTGATACTAGAGCCGGCACGCGTAGCTGGCCAACAAAGAACAGTGTCCCAAGTAGCGTTGCAATAAAGGGAGCCGTCGTCTAAAACAAACTGTTAAAGCTGCTGGTCTGGCAAGAAACTAACCAGAGACGGGATAAATAGGCAAGTTACTGCGCTCCAAGGCCTCGATGCACTGGTGCATGCTTTCAGCAAGATTTGCGCGTAACCCATTAAGAAGAAGGCGACCATTGGTCGTCAATTTGGTCACGTTCGATGTGTCCAGAAATCTGGAAGACGCCGCAACGGCCGTCGCAGACTGAACGGCGTGCATTGGCCTAAATTGCCGATGATTAATTGAAGGTGACAACATGTGGGTATTTAAAGGTTTGGTGGACAAGAAGACAAAGATTAAAAGCTTCAACATAATTTAATTAAAACAAGAACATTGTAATCATTTTCAAACACGTTCTAACAAGAAAAGTCATCAAACTCTATTTTGTGCAACTGAAACTCGAACGAGAAAGTACAATCTGGAGTCGAATGCAACAACTTTCCAACTATAAATGGCCCGCAAAGAAATAACAATTATAATGATGTGTTTCCAAGCCATGGGACCTATTTCGTTTGATGGCATTTGATTTCTAGTTGTTTCTGTTGAAGGGCCAAATTAAAAGTATCGGGTACAACATTTCGTTCAGACTTGAAAGCAAATTTCAAGTTAATTAGAATGTCTGCAGAGTGTTTGTAGTTTAAAAGCAAGACAATGAACTTAAACAACTTCACAACGACAAAAGCAACCGATAATTGGACTTCCATTAAATTGGCATGTTAAAGAAAGCAATTTTACTCGAAATAGCTCTGTTATTTTGATTCTGCAGTTAAATGCCACTATTCGAATCTGCAAAAGAGACAGTAATGTTGAAATTATTAGAATAGCAGAAATTTAACCAAAAAGCGCGTGCACTTTAATGATTCAAACATTGTTTGAATGAGTGCATTTGTTTGATTTGATTTTTGAACCGCTAAGGACGAGAAAACTCTGCGTTCAATTTGCTAAATGAAAATATGCTTTTATTATGTTAATAACAAAGAGTTTCCGGGAAGATGATGTTAGAATGGCTGCGCAAAGTGTGTGTGGGTAGAAAAAGCTTTTAGATTAAGCGCTGATATTTACGTGCTAATATCTCGTGTTCCAAAAAGAGCTAAAATCCAGCCGAAATTAAATCAAAGAAAATAAGACAAGCGGGAATAACTAGATTACTTGCCGGTCAATAACCTCTTTTTCGGATAAAAAACATTTGAGCATGTCAAAGTGCCATAGAACAGAATGGAAGCCCGAATGTCAACAAAAACAATGATGATTGTACGTCTCATTTCGTGAAATTTGTACAGACACTTTAATCTTGATTATTCAAGTCTATTCAGCTTTTGTAGTCAAATTGGTTGTCTAAAACTTATAAAGCACATGTTACTAAGCATGTGTTTACTAATAATCTCAACCAATATTTGTATCTAGGCACTCAGTACAGTAAGTGTTTCGCTGGCTATTCATTTAAATGTAAAGTCAAGAAAAGAATGTCTTACGGAAGTTGATTAAAATTTTTTGCATTACAAAACCCTGGCATTTGCAGGAATGTTTCGTCTTAATCCCGCTGATTAATTTTGTTGGCATGAAATTTCATTAAAAGTTCATAAAAACAACAAACAACAACTATTAACCGATTCTTTTAAAAAATAACTGAAGTTTCACTTCCGGCCACTCCTCAAAAAGGCCAAAATAACTTGAAAGCAACTGCACAACAACCATAAATTGGCCAAATTTCTTTCTTCTCATTCCTAATTCGGGTAACTTTTCGGTGTGAAGTCGCGTGCACAGAATGGCTAATTCGCATTGCTTTCTCTCTTATGAACACCAACAAGTTTATTAAAGTCGGAGAAAAGCAGTAAAACGCTGTTGTACTCAATGTGCTGCAGAACACCCTCACACTTCTTATTTTAAAAGATGCTTGTGGTAGGGAAGGTTTCTACGCCGTGCTCAATGTCGTGTTAATGTTTTTTGTTGGCAGCTTTTAGAACAAAGCAACGGGAAAAGCGGAAATAACTAGCAAAGTGAAAAGACTAATCCAAGTGATTTGCGTGGAGTGAGCTTGGATTATCAGGTTAATAAATGAGTTGTGGGAGGTCAAACAAAGATGGCGGAGCGGAATTATTAAACAGCAATTGGAGCTGTTGTTGTTTGTTATTTAAAACTACTTGAGTTGATTTAAACAAATTAGAACAACGAAAAGCACTCGTTCACTTTTCGTTCGGCCAATTTAACTTCAATTAACTCAATCGAAACAAGAAAAGTCAATTCCCAAAAACTCAACCAAATGACCCCAACAGTCAATTCAACAAGTAAACAGTGGACAATTTGCAAACCCGAAACACAAGGCAAGAAAGACCGGAACACGCTAACCACCAAACAATAGATGAAATCGATGTCTCCGCAACTTTTGGCTAAATTTGGATGACGCCGTCGATGGAAATAGCTTAAATGAAATGTTTGGAAGTCTGGAATTTTAAAGTATGCAAAAAGTTCTCTTCAACATTTGTAAACATCACGTATCAACTATTCTAAACTTAAAACTTGCAAGTTTAGCATCCAAAGAGCAAACTCCGCTCAAACCAGTTAAATGAACAGTTTCGAATTAAAGCGACCAACTCAAATCTAAGCACTTCCATTTCACGCATTCCAATGCACTCACTTTAAAGACATTAAAGCCCGTTTGGCCAAAACAAATGACCCGAACGCAATCTGTTCTCGGCTGTTTTTGTTGACACAAGCGCCAACTTGTTATGCATTTCTGCGCAATTCATTCTGTGTGCCCAAAAATGTAAAATGCCCAGCAACCCGCAGCTGATCCGAATGCAAATTAGTCACTTCCATGACATATGAGCTCGACTGTTTAAAGGCCACGCAATATGGCATTTCCTTTCGGCAAAGAACTACAGTGTTTGTGAAACGAGGTTAATTTAAAGGCCAATGATTAAACTTATTAATAGAAGTTATTTCCGCACTAGTTAGGTGTTTCTTAACTCGATGCCTTTTAAAAATGTTACTACGTTCGAACAAGCAAAACCGACGGACAAATGATTCAAGCAAATCAAAGTGTAAACAAATTCCACGAGGCCGGAAATTCCGTGTCCCTATTCTTGTATGGCTTCACTTCGTGGTCGGAAAGCCGTTTGGGAGTTGCCATCGATTATAGAAGTCACAGGGAATGAAACACGCTTGTTGATTAAACTGTCGACGCCCCGAAATGGATAACTTGGTTATTGGGAAGAGGCAATTTCTTGGAAGTGTGCCATTCGGTTTTTTGAATGAAATGGTGGGAATCAGACAAATCTCGTTGATTATTCAAGGATGTAGGAATTTTAAAGGCTCTCTAACTAAAAACAACGCTAACTTTTGTGCTTAAAGACTAAAATCTACACTTTTCGAAAGTATCAAAGTTCAAATAAATCAAAACACAGCCTCTCTCAAATGTCAAAATTCAACCAACCTTAAACTAACAAGTCCACTAACAAAGTGCGTAAAAATAGCGTCAAAACTGTTTAAAGACTATAAATAAACTTTAAGCTGAAACCGAAGCATAATTAAAACAACCCGAAACAGTTAAGACTTCCACTTTTGAATGCGAAAATTCCCACCGCAAAAACCCAAAACATCACTCCTCACAAGAAGACCAAAAATCTTTCCGAAGAGAAGAGGAAATGCAAAACTGCATTAAACAAATAAGCAGCAGGAAACATGTTGAGCCAGAAGCTACGCAAACATTGTTTAATAAAGTATTCAAACTAGAATAGTTTGCACATTCAAGTATTCCAAGAACTAATCAAACACGTCAAACGAACTTGATCTCTACAATTTTGCTTCAAATATTAGCAACGTCGATTATCAAAGCACAACTTAGTTGCAAAAATTGCAAAGCTTCGCTTACTCTCATCAAAACTACAATAAACAAACTAAGAAACACAATTTGAAAACTGCACAACAAATACAAATCGAGTTTCGAGACTCAAAAGATCAAACATTTCTTTTTTCAGTGTTTGAGTTGATTGTCAAATTAGATGTTCAAAAGATGCATTTAAAAATGCTTTTAAATGTGTCTGAAAGTTTTCGATGACTAAAAAGTTATTTCCTGCTACAAACATGCATCCTTTTAAAAGTTCATACACGCAATCTAATACTTTGGTTGCAAGCTTTAAAAATAATCTACCCTGTTTACGAAAGAATGCAAAGATTTCTTTTAAGAAAATAAAAAACAATCATAAAAATTTTGCAAGCAGAAGGACCAAAAATCTTTTGCCTTTCAAGACGATTAATTCTGTCTCGACGCCACGCAAAAAACGTGTGTCCCCGTTGCCACAAAACCGTTTTCAATTTGTAGTGAAGAAATCCGCAAGCCGTTCAGCGAAAAATTAGTCAACCAAACAACTGCTTCCTGTTCTTTTCTCAAAGATGGTGCAAATATCAAAATGGCCAGGAGTGAGATTAAACCGCAAAATTTTGAGTGGACTTTCTGGAGAAAAGCATTTAGAGAGCGTTTGAGGTGAATAAAATCTTCTAACACAACAAACCAATTAACTTTAAAACTCACAAAGACTCAAAGACTCGAAGGCTTAAAAACACGAAAACATCTTACCTAACAAGTGTCTCCGTACAAATCCACACAAACACTTAAACCGATATACTCGCAAATCGCCTCCTCATCAGGCAAATCCAACAATGACAATTACTCGGTCATCTTCCCACTATATTTTATGTTTCCTTGCCAACCATCATCAAGCATTTATGGCATCCCTATCTGAGATAATTTTTATGAAGGCGAGAGATATCAAGCCAATGCGAGGATAATACCCAAGACCTTCACGACGTAATCCCTCAACAATGCATTCGAGTCTTTGGACTCGGCTTTGTGTTTAATGGAGAAAACAGGTAGGAGTTCGAAAGTATTTGTTGTTATGTCGTTCAAACGCTTTCAACAATTGTGATGTGATTGTTTAAATTGAACTCGAAGGTTGTTTGAGTTTTTAACTACAAATCTGAATGATGCTGATCGTTGCTTAAAACTTATTTTTTTTAAAACACGCGTAAAAACACCAAAAATCAGACTGCTTAATAACATAGATCTTATGCAAACAAATAAGGTCTAACGGTTTCCTCTTTGGACGCAAAAACGCGTCATAAAACTTGAAAAGGTAAGAATGTCTGTGTTGAACATCAAAACACCATTAATTATAATGATAAGAAGTTCTATTGTCATTTTAAATTAATGCTTTTAACAAGCAACGTTCCAAGTAATCTTAAAGTAACGCAAGAACTGAGAGTAGTTTGAACAAGTATAAAAAATGTCCAAAATCATAATTACTCAGCAGAACACAAGTAAACGCCCAAAGGAAGTAGAAAGCCCACAAAAACATCACAAAATTAAAAACACGGCATCACGATCTAACCCGAAGATAGCCATGCACGGCGTCATCATTCAACCCCAAATGTCGTAGCTAATCGTCTTTAAACTACCCGGGTTGATTGTTGCCCTTTGAGATGGCACAAACACGTAAGCAAACAGGGGATGCATTCAACAAAGCAGCAATTATCTGCCAAGATTTCAGGCCACGCGTTTCTATTTGTCTATTATCGGCTTTGTTCCGTGTTCAAAAATGGAATCGGTAGTTTTTGTGCAAAAACAATGAGTGGGAGAATGATGAATTAAAAGTGAGTCAGAACTATTAAAGTTGACTAATTGTTATAAAGAGCAAACACAACATTTAATTAAGTTTAAAACATACCATTTTGGCTAGTTTAGTCGTTGCTTGTTGAAATTATAAAATCTTCAATCCAATTGAATGCCAAGTGAAAGTAACTGTTCTCCGAATAAATAAATTCAGGCTCACTTTTTCGAATTCAAAAGCGAGTTCAACAACTATTTCCAGCAAGCAGACAAGTAGAAACCTAAACAAAATGTTAAGATACTGAGAATAAACAAAGCGACGAAAGATAACCCGCTAACATTTAAATCCACGCAATAAGTGCAGAAACACGTGAACGCCAACACAAGAGCCAAAACACGAAAATCACTGGACCATGTTCAGATCCAATTTGTTTTATTGTCTTTGTGCAAAGTGGAAAATAACTACAAAAAGATTCTTTTGTGAATGTGTTTCAAAAAGCACAGAAGTTTTTTCAACTGGAAAACACTGTGTTTTTGACTTGTTCATAAATAACGCGCCTAACAATAAAATACCAAATTTAGCAACCTAAAACGTACATACAGAATAACCTTGCTTCCGAAAGATTATTTATTGCATAAATGTTAATCTTCCTCCTTCAAAATGTCTATTATAGATTTTGAGCATTGTTAACTTTGTTTAAAACAGCTGAATATAAAACTCATCCGGCGAACATTTCAATTCTCTACTACACGCAATTTTCTCCTAGCTCCCAGCATTTCTGTCATTTCGTTGAGACGACACTTCTGTTGATTGCAACAAAGAAAAGTTGAAACGAGGGATGACGTCTCTGTCGTTGATGGAAAGGGATGGCTCCTCCATTGGGATTAATTGAACGCAAGAGTGAAGCGACAGTAAAACTCGAAAACTCGATTAGCAGCGCAGAAATCTGTAGTTAAATTGAATTTTTGAGTAGGAAAACTGGTTTTAAAAAGGGAGACTTGGAAACAGAAAAGCAATTAACGATGTCAACTAATAAGTGAATTCATTGAAATTATAAAAAGTGCGCGTATTTGTCACGAACTATTAAAAACCCACAAACCCGGAACTGTTCGCTAAAAACATTTCAAAAACCAGCATCAATTATTTTCCAAATCAGAAATCCCCAAAAACAGCCAATTAAAAAGAAAAACCCAAGGGGAAATCGGCAAGTCTGTTGCAAATTCGAACTCTAAAATTCCATTCACAAAACCTATTTGCTCAAACGGGATGCCATTAATTGCTCATAATACAAATCCAAAAAGACCTTTGGATTGGTTCATGAACAAAACGCATTCCCCAAACAATTGGGGTTAATTTTGGATGGCTTAGATTTTTTTGTACATTTGGAGGCTTTTCGCATCAGCGAACATCTATTATTGAAACAAACTAATTGGCATGGAATGGATTTGTGAATTTAATCTGTGCAATTAAACGATTCTATTGTGTTGTGAAACAGTCGCCCGCTACTAACAATAGCTTGATTACGTGGGTAGTTTTTGATTTTTGCGTTGTTATCTGGAAAACCATTGAGTAGTTTTGTCTCTATTGTTAACCCTTTAATAAAATGAACACGTTTTTAATTCAAACAGGTCGAGAAAAATTGAAAACCAGTTCAAGACGTAAAAGTTCTCACAAACCCTAAACACCAAAGAATAATCTCGGAAATATACGCAATCCCGCGTTGCATACCTTCCGGTCCTGTTCCTTAACCAGGCTTTTTTGTCAGCCCACTCTAATTGGTTGGGCGGATTTTGTCGGTGGGAAACTCCAAGATATGTGCTGATTCTTTTTGTATTCGAGTTCGTGGAAACTGCCCAGTTTTTTGTTAGAACACAAAAGTGATTTTAAGTTTTTCAAAAAGTCGTTGAACAACCGAAACCAATTTAACATATGATTAAATTTCATCAAAATAAACAAAAAAGCAAAATTGGCGGCAAACGAACAAAGCCGATACGCAATTAGCTAAAGAACACCAGATAATAAATCGCCTTTTGATGAGTCTCACCCGCTTTTATATGCCAAAAATCGCTTTCAAGCACATAAAAAACGCCGCTTTATGAGCTTGTTTTTGTCTTTCAACTCATTGTTCCTTTTCTGGTGAGATAAGTGATCGGCAGCGATCAAAATGAAAAATAGGCGATATTTTTGGCAAGTTAATCAAGCGACGACTACTTTTAAAAATAAATTGTGTTTATAGACAGACACTAGTCATTTTAAGCTTCCTCGACATGCTTGAAAGTTTAAACTCCAAACTACTCAAAAACACCGGTGATTAAACTCGGCCAAATGAATTCAAGTCAAAAATCTACCGGAACTCATGTAAAAGCCGTAAAATGCACTCATCCATTGGACGGCGAGTTTTAAAACGGTAACTGCCCATGGGAATTTTGAAACAATTGGGCACACAAATAAGATGTCCGAATAAAAAACCCACGCAAACAATCAAAAACAAGTAAGCAAAGAAGAAATAATTGTGAGCAAAACAAATTAGTCTTGAAGCAATTTGTTTCAAAAACTACGCAAAGTTGAAAGCTGATTACAACAAACAAAGCGAACAAAGAACACTTTTCAGATGAAAAGACTCAACTTAAAATCTCAACAAGGAAACTTCCAGAAACGACCACCCGCCAAGAAACTTGCTGTTTTCTTCATTTGTCCTCAAAAACTCATCAAATTCTTATCTCAAAATTTCCGTCTACTCAGGTCTACTCGGATATCATCGAAATTTCCACAAGTCAAGAGCCTCGGGCAACCGTGAACATCATTTTCAATGTTCCAGTTGGCTTCTGCGTCAAAATATAAAAATGGGTGGAATGTTGAACAAAAATAGCAGGGATTTATCTATTTCTGTGTTTATTTTGGGAGAGTTCATTTTGTAGAGTTTATTGCTGCACTTGTGAAGAGGTGGAAATGACGCATTATAATTGAGCGAGTTTGAAGAGTCTATGTTTAAAACAGAATTTAACGTTCTGACAATACTGTTTAAAAGTCTCTTGACACAAAATATTTCAAACCAATTTTCAACACCCTTCCGTTCCATTTCCAATTTTCCCCAACTTTCTGACGCCGGATTTTGATGAACACTTGTCGCGGGCTGTCATGCGCTTTGAAAATTAAACCCCCAACATTGTGTGGAGATTGTCCAAGGACAGCCAAATCAACTTCCCTCCAAAAACACGAAATTGTCTTGGAAGTCAATTTGTGACTGTTTGCGTGGGGCTCAGCAGTCAGTGTTGTTGTTGACTCCGTTTGGTTATGATTGAATTTGGTGTGGAAACATTTTGATTGGGAGGATTTGTGTAGACAACTTGTTTGTAATTCGATAAGTGGATAAATAGATGTTTTGAATGTTTTGACAAACAATGAGAGCAAAGTTTAAAAGTCACAAAAGCTGGTAGATTCTGTAAAAAGAAAACGACTAAACAGTGTGACTCGAAATATAAATAACTTGGACTCATTTAAGGCAATTAGCAATTCCAAATAATTGATGCTAATAAGCAAGTCAAAATTATAAGCACGTTCCAAAAATGCAGAAAACTGAACAAAAAACAACTCAAATTCCACACAACCCACTAGCCATAAAAGTTTGCGCACTCGCTAATTGCTTCATTTAAATTGGACTTGAAACAGCTGGACTAATTCAAAAATGCGCATTCAATTTATTGCAATTGAACGTTTAGGGATTAACAAAAGTTTTTAAATCTCAACTCGAAGATCCAAATCAGCAACATGAACTCGATGACCATAAGAGTTGAGTCCAAAAAACGAAAACAGCAAGGGAGTGATGATGAGTTGGCGAGATGAGGAAACGTTTAATTATTGCGCGCATGCTGCCTAACACTCTGAGATTCCTGGAAACGGAATTAGATTAACTCTACGAGAAGAAAAATGAGTGTTGGACACGAGTGTCGGGCAACATATCTGGTCAATAGCCAAAAAGAGAAACCTTATAAAATGTGTGTCACCTCGGACTTCGTGAATAAACGTTAGAACACTGATGCTATGTTGTTTTTAATGAAATCAAATTTAAGTTATTAAATAAACATTCAAAGATCTAACAACCAAATGACAAATCAGGAAGTGATTATTGGATAAGAAATTCAAAATTTCACAAACTAGTTGGTCAAAGGCCAAAAGAAGCCCCTCATTTGCAAGCAGAAAGAAAGAATGAATAAGAGGATGATACTAAACGATTAAAAGCTCACAATAAAGTACAAGCCACATAGATCGATAAACTAAAACATGGAAGTTATGTTTGAAAATGCATTTCTCTGTAAAACTTCTGCACGAAATGCTGTCAAAAACACAAAAGCGTTCTTGTTTGAAAAATGTTTCAATAAAACCGTCAAAAACATAGTTTGAAGACATTTTTAGTACTTACAGCCGTTTTGTAACATCGAGTGTAGAAATCAACCACCAACTAATTTCAATAATTAAGTCCACCCTAATCATTCAATCAAAGTTCTCATGACCTTTGTTTACTTTGCTTCAAAACAAAAACACTCCGCAAAGAACGAATGCAAAAATGGAACAATACGGTGTGTGAATCCGTTTAATTTTGGCGCCATTCATCGACTTACTGCAAATTCCCCAAAGGACTTGCGAGTTGAGTGCTTGTCTGATTGGGCACTTGCTAACTTGAAGGATCTTTAACAAAAGAGTCAAAAAATGTGGAAAGAGACCCGGAACAGCAGAGAAAAGTTGTTAAATGACGAGAATTAAGTACAAGGCAATTTTGCCCTGCTGAATTAATTCCAGTCGGTCTAGACACGTAAAAGTATGGTTTCAAATTTGATTGAAACCGAAGTTATTTTAAAATTATGAAAGGTAGAAACTTCTTGGAATGCTTTTTGTGGGAAAAGCTCAAAACAAACGCTACAACAATATCTTGACCTTCTCCAAGTCATATGAAGTAAACAAATACAATTGAATGCCACGATACAAACGAGTCGTTTGGCAGAAACAGTTTTAATAAACTTACAAATAATAATTAGAGCATTTAAAAAGTACTTTAAAACTAGAAGTTGTACAGTACAAATTTCTTAATTAATCCTAAAAACGTGAGGTTATTTCAAATATCATCCTGGCATCAAAGATGCAACTCCAATCGCCCACTTTCGTTGAATACAAACTCCATCAAGAAATTGTATGCAACCTTTTCCGATTAGAACTCGGATTTCCTGGAGCTAATTAAAAGCTCAAATGATCAAGTTTACTATAATTTCTTTAACAGCCACGTCAACACTCAAATATTAAAAGCTAATAGGGTTTGAATTAATTGTGTTGTTAAAATAGAATTTATTAAAAACTCCCACAAAACGACTCACTCGAAATTTCTCATTCACTAACAATGCCCGCCAACAAATCGAGCAAATTCGGCTAATCAGGAAAAAAGAAGCCTTTGAGAATGCTCATAGATTAGCGACAAAGGCGCGAGTTCTCTGTTTCAATGAATACAATTTTAATTTGCCAAGCAGTCTCTTTCAAAATACTCGTTTATTTAGCACATTCAACAAACTGATTGATAAAAGTCATCGGCCCAGGTTTTGCAAGAATAATAACCCGGTCGAATGCACCAGTCCAAACCGTCTCGCATTTCTTCATATGCCTGGAATTAAATGATATAGAACACAACACGCATTTAAAAAGCTTCTACCGCCTCGACAAATTCATATGAACGTTCAGGTGTCGGATGACTTTAAAACTGTGCAGTGTTTTGAATAGTGGCCACAACGTTCTCGTTTCATTTCATTTATTGAATCGTAAAGCATGCAAAACTTTTGATCACACGCCAAACATTTGAATTCAATTTCGACGTGTCGGTGTTGTGATTGGGCTGAAATGTGTTGTTAATACTTTTAAAAGATCTAACAACTTACGCAAAATAACGAAAAATAAAATGCCACAAAAACTAAGAAAGAACACAAAAAGTCCGGTTGGTATTGAAATAAATAATGGAAGCAAAGCATCTAAAATTGCGTAAGTTTACAAATAGTAGAAGACTCTGTGTAAACTTACAAACAGCCAGTGCAATAATTGCAACCAGAAGAAACCCGCAAACAACTCCACAAAACAAACATCCACGGCGAGATCTTTCAGTATGCATTGGAAATTCGGCCAGTGAGATTTTTTTGGTACGTAAATGTTCTTTTGGGCACTCACATCTTTGATCTCTTGTAAACCCACCGTCGACTAGCATCAAAACCCTTTGTGGAAGACGTGATTTTCTCATTTTAATGAAAGTTTGTCAACTAAGACAAACTTGAAAGAGTTTGATCAAGTTTTTGTTCTCGCCTCATTTATTAAAGTACTGAAAATTGACTCTAACAAATTAACTCAATTCGACAAATTCTAACAAACTTTATTGACTCCTAAAAATTTAGGTACACAATTGAAATGCATTTGATGATAACACTGAAAGATGAAAGACTTAATAAAGCCTAGTTGTTAACGGATTTTCGCGTAGAAGTCATCCGCCCAAGTGTTGCAAGTATAACTTCCTGGACAGTAACACTTGTCCAAACCGTCACGCATTTCTTCATATGCATTTTCAACAAACTCGTAGGTACGTTCTGTGGTAGATCTGTCAAGCAATGTGCAGTCTTTTCTATAATATCCACGTCGTGCTCTCTTTTCCAACGTGATGCAATCGTAAAGCATTTTGTATTCGTGATTGCATTGGTAGCATTTGAAGTCCACAACAACGTGGCCATGTTGATTTTTGTCTTAAACAAGTTAGTTAGATGCGTTTCAAAAACACAGCAAAACTAACCAACATTGGCAAACGAGAAGAATCCGCATACAGCACACAACAAGGCAATAATGCCAACAGGAATCGAAACCGCAAGTGGAAGCAGTGAAACTAAATTTAATTATGAAACAAATGTTACTTTTTAAATAAAGACTCACATGCTGAAATCACAACAAGTGCAATCACTAAAAGAGTGAGCACAACTCCACAACACAGGCAATACGGCTTGCAACACACTGGAGTCAACCGAAATTTAGAGTAAGTAATTTTTGTCGAGCGAATGTGCTCTTTGGACGGGCACTCGCATTCGTTGTTTCTTTGATATCCGCCATCCATCAATGCTAACAAGCTCTGTGGAGTGCGCTGTTTTGGCCTGGACATCTTGGCAGCAAGTTATTAACCAGTGTCTGAAGTATTAAAATTTAGTTTTAAACTCAATTAACTTGCAACACGAAAAAAAGTTACACATTTTAATTACAAACAAATTGAACTTAACGAATCTTGAAGTCAACTTTAAACATTGACTCTAAAAAACAATTAAACTCAACTTTGCAACAATGAACTTGCGACCGTATTTATTTAAATCTTATCGTTAACAGACACGAAACGCAATCCCGGAACCCGACATTCTTTTCTTTCTCCCCCACCTCTTATCGCAATGTTCTAGTCCAAAAAAGGAAAATGATCAAAAAACTGCAATCGGATGTCCGCTTCCGATGCTTTTCAAATTTGTGCTCTTCGCCAAACTTCTTTGTGCAAACTAAAAAGAAGCGAAAAATGACGAACAAAAAAATAATTAAAGCGTGCGTGTGTTTCAAACGGAATTTGAACATGCTTGCTGTTTTGTTAATGCTAGACAATATCGTTTAGTGTATCTACGAACAAAGCCAGACAGTTCGGATTAACAAATTATTTTGTCACTTCACGCACAAACGTTGTCATGTCAACAAAAGCAAATTAATTGGAGACTCTTTTTAACAAATCAGTTCAAGAATCACACAAAGCTTCCTGATAAAAGTTTATTCGTTTTATCTCAAAGACACCTTCTAAAAACATCATATTTATTGATTTTTGTTGAAGAAATCTAATAGAAAGCACGAGAAGTGAATGAAACAATTAAAATAACTCCCGAACAATAAAGACTAGTGAATACTGTTGTCAGCTGAAAAGGAACTAATGAAAGGCTTTAATTAGCAAGAAAGTATGTACAATGTGAATACAATGGAGAGCAGTTTTAGGTGTAGATTTAAAATGTACAGCCAATAACTTATTTGTGTGACTGGAATCATTGAGTTGAATAATACCTGTTTGGTTCAAAAACATCAAGCAATCGAATAGAAATTATTGTAATTAGTTTGTACCGGATTCTTCAACTTTATTTGGCACTTCTTCGACCTTGGGTTCTTCAGCTGTTACGTTATTTGCAGTTGTTGAGGTAGGTTCTTGCGGATCAGTACCAGCGAGTGTTTCACGTGCTAGCTTCTTTGTGTCTAACTCAGGAGGCATTTCCAGTGTTGGGGCGTTTTGAAGTTTATCAAGTTGAGTGTGAAGTTCGGCAAAACGTCTAAAAATAATTGAAGTGAAGACATTGATGAATACTTTAAAATCTTACCTTTCAATTGACTCCGACAGTTGATCAGCACGTGCCTTCAAAGTTTCTTGAGTTTTGTTTAGTTGCTCCATTTGTTTTAATGAAAGTTCCAAAGACTTGGTTGCCGAAATATGCGAACGAGGACGTTTAGGCGGCGTTTTCATATTTGAAGTGTAAGCTTCGAAATCGTCTTTTGGGATGCCTATCTTTTCTGCATTGAATATCTTGAATGTAGCTAATAGCCGAACACAAAGTGGAAAAGTAATAACCTAGAATGAGAATTGAGATTAAAACAAAACTTCAACAATAAGTTGCTCACCAGTCTCTCCTCGACTTGTTCGTGACGGCAACGAAAACCGTAAAATAAAGCTCATGTTTGATTGCATTAGCGTTGGATTGGATTTTAGAATAATGTAAATAAGAGCAGGTAGAAATTCGTCTGCGCTGGCCGGGGCGTTTGTGCTTTCACGTAGTGCATCAAAGATCTTTGTTGAGCACTTCATTAAGCAATCAAATTTTTCTCTGATCTTTTTGTGTGAATTCATTTCGGAGCTGAAATAAACATTTTTTATAGCGAACAAGCAAGAATTTAAAGTTACATTTCAGCCATTGCGTCGTTTAGAAGATCGTCTACCTGAAAATTCAGTTTGTTTAAATGCAATTAAAAGTTGTACTTACTGTTCCCGAATCAAAATCTAGAACTGTCTCCAAAAAGCCTTGAGTAATCCAATGAAGTGTTCGAATTCTATCTTGCAATGAAATGTCCAAAATTTCCTCATCGGATCTAAAAGCCTTTTTGAATCAATAAGCTGGCTACTCTTTTTACCTTGTACAAAACAGAATCCCATGTGCTCTAACGCAAATAAAATCCTCAATGTGTTCAAGAAGCTCATTCAAAACAAAGTCGCTTCCAATCGGTCCAAATTTGAGAGCTCGGTCAGAGATTTCGGTGTAAAAATGCTGAACAATCATCTCCAAATCTTCCATTGGAGTTTGTTTATCCTAAAACAAGAAAAGTTATGCAATCAAAATTACTGATTCAATTCACTTACTTTGTACAGTTTCTCAATAAGCAAATTGCAAGACCTTTCCAAGTCTTTAGCATGCGACGGTGAAAAGTTCTTTTTAATGTATTTATGAAGTTGAGAATCGGCCTCCAAACTGTCAGGACTTGAAGAACGAGTAAAGTGGAACTCGACTGGTGATTCGTTGCCTTGCGAAAGAACTGACGACGAAGACGCTAAACGAATTCTTTGAAGCTTCGATGCTTTTTCGAGCTTACTTGATAGTGGAGACGAGAAGACGGATGGAGATTTCTTAATTACAGAGCGGACAACACTTTTTGGATCAACAGCTAAGCGACGTTCTTCTTTGGTTAAAAGAGATCTAAAAGCGTTTGATATGATTTAAATAAATCCAGTCATATTACCGATTCTTGTTAAAGTCTTGAACGCGTTTTTGTTCTTGTTGATGGTTACGCCAACATTGTGAACAGAGGCCATTACACTGTGATGTTCCATAGAATCCACATTGGTTCTTACACAGCAATTCCTGCTCTGTAATTCCGATGCGACAACGACGATCTTCATCGACCGTTGCGCTAGAGGCACTCATTTATAAGTGAAAAGCTAAACAAATGCGTTTGAAAAATAGACATTGCACACAAAAAAGTAAATAAGGCCTATAACCTCAGATTCAAGCAAAGTATCCAACAATTTAGTTAGTCATTTATTTTCCATGATATACAACAAGTAAATCATAAAATGAACGGAAATAAATAGACGGAAGTAATTGGACAAAAGTTAATATGGCAGGAAAACATTAGAATAGATCAGGCAGCAACACTTCGGTTGAAAAATTCGTTGAAAACCTCATCGGGCATTTGCAAACTATTCGCATTAATATCCTGAATGTAGCTGACAGCCGAGCACAGAGTGGTGAAATAATAACCTAAAAGTGTAAAAATTAGAACACTGACACACTGAACAAATAAACCAAACCTGTCTCGCCGGTGAAAGTACGGAATTCAACTGAGAAACGACGAATAAAGCTCAAGTTCGAGTGCATCAGAGTTGGATTTGACTTCAGTATGATGTAGATGAGAGTCGGGAAGAAATCGTCAGCGCTTACAGGGCCTCCAGTGCTCGCACTAATCGCTTCAGAAATCTTTGTTGCACACTTCATCAAACAATCAAACTTCTCTCGGATCAACTTGTACGAATTCATCTCAGAGATCTTGATCATTGCGTCACTGATAAGCTCGTCAACTGTTTTGCAGTCCAAGTTCAATGGAGTTTCAAGGAAGCCATCTGCGACCCAATGCAACGTTCGGATTCGATTCTGCAATGAAATGTCAAGAATTTCCTCTTCAGTTCTAAAACGCACATTAGCATACTTAGCAACGGCGCAAACAATCAAACCTGGTAAAAAACAAAACTCCATGTGCTTGAAGGCAAACAAAATCCTCGAGAAGCTCCAAAAACTCATACATGTCAAAATTCTTGGATGTCGACTTCAATTTTTGTGCAAGCTCGGACATGTCAATGTAAAAGTTTTGAACCATCATAGAAAGGTCTTCCATCGGCATATGACGACTCTAAAATCAAGCATTAAAATTACATGCTTATTCCACCAAACACATACCTCATGCAATCGTTGAATAAACTTAAAGCATGCCGTTTTCAGCTTTTTCACATGTCGAGACTTAAAGTTTCTGCGCAAGTAGTTATTCAATACAATCATAGAGTGCCTGAAAATTGAGCTTTAAAAATAAAAGTTGAGTGAAAACGAAATTAACTTGAAATCTTTTTGTTGTTTTGTTTGAAAATGCGTGAGGACAAAATGATGTAACTCTTTGACACTAATTAAACGCTCATGAATAAACAACACCTGGGTCATTTTAAAGCAACGACTTCATCGTTTTATTAACGTTTGCCGCGATGATAAAACCAACTTTTAAAAGCTTACACACAAAAAGCTCCAGTTCTACGTAATCATGTGAGTAAATTGGGGGTCTGCATGATTATCGGAGGTGTTGCGGCTTTTTTGCAAATAAAAGCGTACAATCACGCAAGTTGATTATGCACGAAATGAAAATCAGGTGATAAAACAGTGAGTAAAAATTACTCTCAGGCATTGTTTGAATGTGTTCAGCGAAGTAAAAAGTGAGTAATAAGTTTATAGAGCTATGCATTAACTCAAAAGCATTTGAATATTAAACTTTAATTGATGGACAAAGCACCCACCTATTCCATTGTTGAATGACCAACGACCAATGCGCATTTACATTACAAATTAGCCAAATTCTTTCAAATTATTCAGCCGCTGTTTGGCGACAAAAGTGCCGGCCGACTCATTTTTCGTCTGCACTCGGGACAGAAAATCCCTTCCTGGACCAATAATCTCCATAAAGTGCCGAATGCCAAATTGGTTTTTAATATGAAGGGTTTCCTGAAACTTGTGAATAAGAAATTGGACAAAAACAATCACGATATAACTTGTCTGCATGCAACCGAAATAAACACAATAGATAAAGTCTATCGGCATGACCAAAGATTATGGAAATGTAAACTTTTGTAAACAACTGGAGTAAACAAAATAAACACTGTCTAGATATAAATAGACGAATACAGATGTTTTTAAAGACTTTGAATAAATTAAACAAACATGTTTAAATTGAAAGCAATACGTTAATTACAAGTTAAGTTAATCTAAAGTCATCTGACTAAACAAAATTACTCATATGAAAAACACGGAACTATATGAAGCTAATCCACGCCAATCCACATGGAAAATCACTTCTCGGAATCCCGAAATGGCGGTTCACAAAGGGAACAGCGCGGACAAAAACAATTTTTTGCACACCACCGCCAAAGGGTCAAGTCAAATGATTTTTGCGTCCCTTGGGCGCCCAACACCACCCAAAAGTGCACTTTGCCCCGACAGAGAGTTGGTCGTGCTGAGAGAAAAGAATGCACAGAAGCGTTGATAAGCAATGACATTTTGCAGAATGGGGAGACAAAAAGTGATGAAAGAAATCATATTCGTCTGATTGTGGTTTATGATTTCGTTCCACATCCGACTTGATGGATTTGCAGTTCGGATTCTTTGTGGATTTGAATGATGCTCGGTTAAGATATTTCTTTGAACTGGCGCAAAAACTAAATGTTTGTTTTAGGATTTTTAATCTTTTTGATCTTTGTGTTTTTAGAATACATCCAAAACGTTAAAGCTCTAAAACGTTAAAACGATTTAATCAACTTATTTGTTTGATGCAATTTCACAAAAATCTAAAACATCTTTAACGAGTCTTTTATTGCCAATCAAATCGACTCGATCTTTGCTCAAACATCACATTTATCAAAGAAGCTTCCAACTTACTCGAAACCCTTTTCGTCGATTGACCACCGTTTTTTGCGCGCTCTACGTTCAAAGTTTAAAGTATTGTTTTGCAACTTGTTGGCTGTAAAAATGACGAACGGAATGATGCGCGTACGTTTTGAGTACAGTGACCAGCGGTTTTTCTTGATCATTTCTTTGCTTTTCGGCGACTTTTCTTCGCTCTTTGCTGAAAAGTTTCAATTTGCGCAGCTGATTTCATAATCGTTTCACTGAGAATATTTATACAAAGTGTTCATTTGTCTGTATTCAGTATTCTCGTCAAAACAACTATCTATTCCGAGGAAATATTCCAGAAAAAACGTCTGCTCGTATGTAAATATTATTGCGCCGATAAGATCAGTGTTATTGTCTAAACTTTTCTTCTTTGATTGAAAGGTGTCAATTTTCAACTACTAAAACTTATTCAATCAATTTTGTTCATTTGACTGTTTTATCAAATTTTATTCTTCTCTCGATTTCATTACTCTCTCAATTTCATGTTTTGACTTTTCATCTGTTCGAAGATGATTTTTGAGTGTTTGATGGAGAATTGTTGGGGGACATTGTCGGCTAGTGATAAGGATCTAGAGCGTTTTTGAGTCGCGTGCAGTTCCCGCGTGTTTTAGGCGACGTATGTGATTTTCTCACTAAGTTCATTTTTTAGTTTTCTACCCTATGGTTTTTTGATTCTTTAAAAATGTCTCATGTTGGAAGCGGTGGCGGTAATGCGGCAGCCTTGGCATCGGCTACTCGATCTGTAATGTCCTCAACTTCAACAACATCTACAAGGTCGACAAGTTCAAAAAGTTCATCGTCAACTCATTTAAAAGATGGCATAATTGATTTGGCAGCAGGAACACTTGGTGGAGTTGCAAACGTTTATGCAGGCCAAGTATAGTTTTTTATTACTTTCTAATAGTAATTTAAACTTTTTAGCCACTTGATACCGTGAAAGTCAAAATGTAAATCAATTCTTTCTGCTATATTTTGTAAACATGTCTAATTTTAGGCAAACGTTCCCAAAACTTTATTCAAATTGGATCGGCTGTTTGCGTGACACATTTAAATTGGACGGAGTTCGTGGTTTGTATGCAGGAACAGTGCCTGCTTTAGTCGCCAACGTTGCAGGTTTGTATTTATCTTTGTAAAATCTTTAAAGCGGTGCATTCAGAAAACGCCGTTTTGTTCACAGCTTATGGTTATTGTCAAAAGGTAGTTGTTACAACTTCTAATTATTATCAACTTCAACTATTTTAGACAGTTGCTTATCTCAGCAATGGAACTGACGATGTTAGCAAAATGACTTCTTTACAAAACGCCTTTTCCGGTTCTTTAGCAGCTATTTTTGCAGCTTTAGTTCTGTGTCCCACGGAATTAGTCAAATGTCGTTTGCAAGCTCAACGTGAAATTAATCCAAACATCAAGAAGTAAAAAAGATACTTTAAAACAACTTTAATATTCTAAACTTTCAGCACACCGATAACAGTTTGTCGGCAAATGCTTAAAACCGAAGGTGTTTCTGCTTTTACGACTGGAATGATTCCAACGTTGGGTAGGATTTTAAAGCATAACCTGTAAACTAGAAGTATATTTTCAGCTCGTGAAGTTCCCGGTTACTTTTGTTTCTTTGGAGCATATGAAATGTGTCGTTATTTATTGACGCCGAAAGGGCAGAGCAAAGATGAAATTGGTAAGAACTTTTAAAGTCTATTCAATTGTTGATTGTGTTATTCAGGTCTTATGAAAACGGCACTTGCTGGATCGGCAGGCGGTGTTGCTTTGTGGACAGCTATTTTTCCGGCCGATGTTGTTAAATCTCGAATGCAAATTCAAGGTGGAACAGCAAAGCAAGTTACAATGGATGTGTTGAAAAATGAGGGTACTTTTTGGTAAACTTGATTAGAAAGTCTCTGTTGTTTAGGTGTCTCCGGACTGTACAAAGGATTGACGCCGACTTTACGTAATCAATTCCTTGTTGTTTCGTTAATAGCAATTTATAATTTTAGTCAGAACCTGTGTGGCTAGCGCCTGTTTGTTCATTGCGTACGAAAACACGAAGAAAATCCTCCACTCAAGACTATAGCATCATGACTATTTTTATTTGACATATCACCAATTTGAATGTGCCTTAACTACTTACATAACGAGGTTCAATAAACTTTTATTGCTTTACACGTTTAACAATACTGACAATGTTGTAGCAATTTGTAACAAATATGGCAACACTCTAATAAAATAGAACTATCAAATAATGCTATTTAATTGAAGAGATCAGAAGAATAGAAGAAATCTACTTAGTGAATAAAGCTGCTACTGTGAATAAAGCTGCTATTTGTGAAGTTGCTATTGTTTTTGGCCACCTCTCCACAGACTGCTTAGCACGCTGTCTTTTCGACTACCCATAGACTTGTGTGGAGATGATTTTGCAGTTGGTTGCACGTCTTCGTCCTCACTTTCATCTGAACTTATAATCGAACGTCGTTGTCTCGATAGACGGCGACTCTTTTCGTCAAAGCTTCCAGCTCTTTTTAGACGAGGCGACGGCAAAGGCTGTGAAAATTGATGATGCAGTTGATGCTGTTGCTTTTTGGTTGCTGGAGATACGTTGTTGACTGCAACTTGATAGCTGAAAGTGTTTGTATTAAACTATGAAGTCCAAAGAGAAATTGCTTACTTTATGTTGTTCATTGGAATCTTGGTAGCTCCTTTAACATCGTTTTCGCTGTCTTCTTCATCCAAAGTGCCATTTGCTCGCTTCTCGATTATATTGAAACGCGCCATGTGTTCACGAAGATGTTTTTGCCAACGCTGATTCGTTAAACGAAGACCTCTGAAAAGGTTTGTTGAATAAACAGTTGATCAAACTAAAAACTTACTCTCGCTGCTTCTCAATTCGATAATGGCAGTCCCATAAACGAGCAATCAAATCAGTTGTGAAAACCACATCAGCATGTTGAGCAATCATTCGCAGAATAAAGATTCCATCCATCTTCAAGTATTTATTGATGAAGCGTTTCACTTGGATTTGAACTTCTGAAACGTTAAAAGTAAAAAGTGATGTTATTCGTTTCTCAGGAAGGCATTTTCTCCGTAAAACCTATTCCTACTTCCTACTAAACATCATTGTTTAGTGTAAAGCGCGTATTCAGGTCTCGCCTAATCGACAAATCAATCATTTTTAGACATTATGTGGGCGTTTCAACTCCGGACAGTTTGCTTGTTGTTAAAAAGGAAGTTAGCGCGAACAACTTTGTGTTTATTTTGTCTAAAGCTTATTTGGAAATGCGGTTAATTATTCTAGTCTTCTTGGTTGCTCTACTTCTAAATATAACTTTGGCGGCAACTAAAAAGCAGGAGTTCGATTTGGATGAAGTGCTGGCAAAACTAGTTGGCGACGACGAGCCTGTTCTTAAACGCCAAAAACGTCTCAGCACCAAAAACAAGATAAAACTTGGACTTATGGCTAACCGGATGCGCAACAAGATCAACAAATTCAATAAAAGTAAAGATTAAACAGTGTTGTCTTGTTTGATTGTACATATTTGCTTTCTTGAATAAAAGAACTAACCGTTGAGTCCTTTCGTTGATTCGGTTGCAAAGATCTTCTCTCCGCTCATTTCCAAATGGTTGAAAATAAAGTGTTCCGCCGATCGAGGATTGCACAGCGAAAAGAACCAAGTAGTCAAGTTCATAATGGTGATTATTGACAAGATGTTGTACCAGCCCCATAAAACAATAAAGCACTTTTCGGTGAAGACATTCAACAGCAGAACACACTGAACGGTGAAGTTTTGTGTTTGGCCCATTTCTCGAACACCGAAGTCACACATTGTGACACGCGGAAATAAAGAGCTTTCCTCCCAGGTACTGTTGCCATACCACAGATCTCGCCACGCATAGAATCCAAACGATTCTGAAGCTTTGGGCACCAAGTACTGATTTAGTAAGTGTGTTTGAATAAAGACATTCGCCATAAATGCCAGTTTGCTGATCACATAAATCATAGCCACATAATAAGACGAATACTTTAAGTTCAAAAAGCGAAAAACTTTGTGAGGAGTCAATTTTTTCTAGAAACACAAAAATGTCAATTTTGTTGAAAGCTTAAAAACAACTACCTCTTTCAATCTCGAATGAAACTTCAACGCTCCTTGCAAATGAACACATAAAGCATAAATGTTCGATGAACGTGTTGCTGGTTCGGAATTTGTTTCGTTTGTAGCTAAACGAAGAACTTCTCCGACTCGCATTCCTGTAACAACTTGACATAAAAGTAATTAAAGAGTTGTTTACCGGATTGACCAGCAAAATACTTCCAAATAAATGTGGGAAACTTGAAACAAGCAGCTTGAAATAAAAGAAAGAACGGGAACCACTAAAAGTTATTTTGTTTATATTAGCAGAACTTTAAAAATAACTTACTTGATAATAAGAAATGCGCTTTTCACGTCTTTGTTCAACTGCAAACTCTTCAATTGTCTCGTTAAACGGAACATAATATGTGTCTTCTGGACCAACAATATTGTTCAGCATATTCTTCCCAAGCGCCTGAGAATGTTGTGCCTGTCATTGGGAGCTGAAACGATTAAGTAAAGTGTTTAAAATGTCTACAAACTGCTTACCATGCATTCAATCGGGCGACCTCCAAATTGTTTGTAAGACAACAAAACAGCCAATGCAATCAACAAGTTGCACGTGAAATAAGAATGTAAATTTGCAATTACATCTTTTACCGGCTCTTGGTTGCTGTATGGAACAGCATGCATAGTTCTGAAGATCTGCATCTTGACGGATGTTTGGTGATAACTGGACTAATAAGAAGTATCAAATATGAGGTTTGAAGAAATTAGCTGCCGTTTAATTAAATGCAACAAAGGCTAGATCATGATTTATTGAAGCTGCAAGTAATCTCAAGTAAGCTGCTCCGTATAGGATCTGAAAATAGACAAATTTACTAAATTAATTGACGTTTCGTCATTACAAACACTCGAAATAGCTAACTGCGCGTTTAAGAAATGCAACTAAACAACGCGTGTTTCAAAACAAACAACAAAGCCGAAATTCACATATGTTTTGGCCAAAAAGAAGCAGCACGCGTCCTGTTGACTGCAATTTGAATTTGTGTTGTTCCGTTTATTTATTGTTTTTTCGCTAACGAATCGAATTTTTGAATGCTATTTTGAAATTAGTCTATTTATTCAATTTAAAGTTTAAACAACGTTTTTAGCCACTATGGTTCAACAGCGGTTAGCCGGCGACGACTTTGTTCTTTCCAACTTACAAAGTGTTGCTATTTGTTCGGCTTTGAGTAAAAATGTCGAGTTTTCTGAGCTGGAAAAGAGACTGTTTGGAAACTTTGAAGATAATATTGAAGACGTAATTTTAAATCACAACGTCCGTTCTTCATATTTGGCTGCCGGAATTTGTATTTTGTATGCTCAAGATGACAGGGTAGTTGTTTAAATATCTCAAGAAAGCTTTTAATTGACCATCTTTTCAGTTCAACGAGCCAATCTGTAATCGTTTAATGGAATTGATGCGCAACTTCTTGCAACTTCAATGGGCTGACGACTCGCCATCGACTCGATTTGACAAAGTCACAATATATGAACAGTTCTCATTCTGTCTGAACACAATTCTGGCCGACGCAGCTGCCTACAGATACGCATTAAGAGACACAATTGTGGAACATCAATTGAATTTGCTAGAAGATTTGATTAAAAGTGTCGAAGCAAAAATTGAAGATGAAGAAATTGAACAAGATGTTGAAAAGAAAGGTAAGCTATCTTCAATGTTTAAAACACAGATTAATTTATGTGTTTAGCCGACTTGATGCGTGTGCTGTCTATGATTTTTGGTTTAGTCCGAGCTTTTGGTCGTTTTACTTCATCTCCGGCTCAACCTTTAATTTCTCACGTGTTTCCGCCGCCATTCACAATTCCATCATTGAATAATAATCCGGAAAATGGCAGCCAGAACAAAAACGAAGCGCCAAAGTTACAAAAATCTCCACCTTTGTCTACGGACGCTGCAAATTGGTTTTGGAACGATGCAACCGGCGAGAAAGCAGATCCCAAAATGGTCAGAAAAGTATACTCTAGACATGGAAGCAGCTTCATGGTTACGCACACATCCGAAGATCCCAAACATGTCGGCAGATTGACGTTGGAAGAGTTAGAAAGGCTTGTTGAATTGGTTCGATTTAGATTTTTTGTTACTCTTTCAAACGATGTTGTTTAGTTAAAACGCCTTCTTGATGCACACTTATTGAAAACTTTAAATTCATATGCTACCGATGTTTACGCAACTGGAGACTCTCATTTGCGTCGCTTTGCATATAGAAGTGTTTCAGAAGCCATCACTTTGTGTGTTATTACAGCTTTAAGAGACACGCTTCAACTGCACACAACTTCGTCAATCAATTACTTCTCTGACGAGTTTAAAGCTTTTGTCTCTGGAGTGAGTTTGTAAATTGTTGATGTTAAAATATAAAGTTGCTTTCAGATTAATTCACTTGCACTCGAATTATTCAATGAAGGACAACAGCAGTTAAAAGAACGCTCGTTTAATGAGGACTTGCGGCAATCACGTTCCGTTGATGATGAACAACCGCTAGCTAATCGATTGAAAATGCTGATTATTGCGAACTCGATGTGCATCGAGCTGATTGTTTGGTCTTGTGTGGATGAAAATACAGCCGATTTGATTTACAACACAATCAATGAGCGCATCTCTCCAACCGCATCGACACGTTCTTATTCAGGTTTATTTAAAAAGTGAAGTTTGTAAACAGCTCTACTTGTAGACTCCGATAACTGTTGTTGCATTGGATGCTTTGGGCAAGTTGGCCGAAAAGTTTCCGTCTTTGTCGTCAATTATTGTCACATTGCTGTGCAATTTTCTAACCGAACCGTGTCCTTTGTTGACTAAATTAACAGGTGAATCTGTAAGTGTTTAGTCGTTTAATTCGCATTTAAACAATCACTTTAAGTCAAACGGAGACAAAAAGCACTCAACAGCGAATGGAGATGGTCTTATGCATTTGGAAGGCCAAGATTCGGTTATTCGTCGACGTTTTGGATTCACTTCTCTTCGATCAGCTGCAATCGATGCCCTGTGTCGCGCTTTAAAGACGGCAAATGCAGAAGACGAAAACGGCACTGTTTTGCAAGCATGTTTAACTAAGTTGTCGGCACATTTGTATTTGGCGAGTCAAGACAAGAAAAGGTACTTTTTGATTAGTTATTGCTTTGCATATTGCTTTACATATTATTTTAGCAACATGACAAGTCACAACGCAGTCATTGCACTTGGAAACATCGGAATTGCTTTAAAAGACAGATCAAAAGGACCCGACTTGATTTTCCCAATTTTTCTGCAGATCTTCGGCAAGAACAACAATCCAGCCGTTGATAGTTTGATTATCAATACGTTGGCTGACATGTGGATTGGCGGAACTGTAAGTCATGTTTAAACTATTCAAAACATAGTCGGCAATCAGTTATAACCGTTTATTTTGATTTCGCGTAGTTCCAAATAGCCGTTTAGGGAGCTGGTTTGCGGAAAGTTGAGGAAGATGGTTTGTTGCATCTTTCCTGAAGTTGATTGCTGTAAAGCTTTCTTTTGCGAAAGTGAACTCACCGTTTTGCAGAAGCAGCTTTTTACTGTAAAAGCTTTTTAACTATTTTGTATGCTAAGTTAACTTACAGTGACCAATTTCGGCACAAGTTTCGTGATTAACCGAAGACATGCTATAAAGATAAAAGGTTACAGTGCATTTAGATGATTTTTACCAGACATAAGTTACTCTGCTAAGTTCGCTGTCGGTAATGTTTCCACATCCTCCGGATTTGTCTGCCGGGCAGTCTTTCACCTCAGCAGCAGCGTCTCTTCTAAAAATATCCAAATCTTTCTACACGTCTTTTTGAAACTCACCCTTGGTAACATTGGAATCCATATCCGATACAAACCAAAAAGGCCAGTAAGATGAGAGAGAACAAAACGCGCATTCTTACAACTAGAAATAATTAAAATGATGTGAAATTGAACACGCGTCTCATTTAAATACCCGCAGTTAAACACGTGATTGTCAATTTTATTACGTTTTGACGTATAAGTAATAAAATATAATGGGCGAAATTGATCCAGTTTTATTGGCCGAATAAACTCATGAATATTAAAGTTCACATTTCAGCACTCGATTTTCACCAAAATAATGCAACATTTCTCCATGATCATTATTGGAACGTCAAACCGTATTTACTCGCAAGACAAGACAGACAACTCAAGTGATGTTAAACATTATCCAGCACGCGGCCAAAGATGTGGATACGGCTTTAGTGAGAATGGCAAATGCCAATTTGCCATCAAAGGTCGGTCCTTTCGAAAAAGGTTTCAAAAAACATGCGCTGACAAGTTGTCGTTTTTTGTTGCCAAAATGCTTGATAGATGTTTGAAATGTTTATCAAAAGCACCCTGTGAAAACTTTAATTAAATGACAGTAAAAATTAAGGCTCAAATGGACTTACTCATCGGTTTGCTGGAATTGTTTGTTCAATTGGGATTGGAAGGCAAACGCATTATCGAGAAAGTCAAATCTGTCAAGGTAAAAACATAAAAACCACGTAATTGCTCAAAAGTCCCATTTTTAGATGTCAACAGGAGCCGGCAATTTAGGAGTTCTTTTGTCTAAAATAAATGCCGTTTTAAACGGAATGCAGCCAATAAGAGAACCGTCAACAAAACTTCGACATCTTTTTCGCAATGTTCTTTTTTATTGCTCGTTGTTGGGATTCAATTCTTCTTATTCTGGCTTGTGGCCTGAAGATTGGTACAATTCGGTTTGTCAAATTGCAGTCAAGTCGCCAGTTTTGGTTGCGACTGAAAATCTAAAAACGGAAATGATTGACAACACTGCAATTAAGACTGACTCTTTGCCTTCGGTAATTCTAATTCCAAAACATAGGTAATTTGATTATTTTTAGAACGAGCTTCAAGATATTCGCAACGCAGTAAATCAAGAATTGAATCAGAATGCAGATGCTTTGCCGCTGGTTGGACGAATGGACTTTATTCAATGTATCTATTTGTTGTCTGTGTGCAGAACAGAACGAATGCGTGTTCAATATTCAACAGAAGCAGATGCTCCACAACAGATATTCAAGTACTTGGAGAACACGTACGCTTTTGTTTATGTTATCTTAACTAATCTACTCAATTATTTGTTTAGTGCAATCCGCAAAGACAAGAGTGGAATTTGGCAGTGTTTGCTTGTTGCAACTCCAGTCATTTTTGAACGCTACATTCAAGCCGTCAAGGAAAGATGTCCATCTCCAGATGCACGAACAGTCGACACTTTATGCTTCAATGCTGAATACTTGTTGTTGCAATTCAATTCTAATCAACGAGAAATCCGAAGATGTGCTGACACTTGCCTGACTCGTTTAGCTGACGCTTTTCCTTTCTTGCTATGGAATGGACGTGTCATTTTCTCTGCGCTGTCTTTGATTCAAGCGCTTGCAAAGAACATTGAAGAAGACGTGGATTGCAGAGTTCAGACTTTAGTTGTTCCAAGATTGCCGTGGCAGATTCAATTACAAGTAATCATTTTAGCTTTTGAAGTTTGACTAATTGATTAATCTAATATTTTAAGGACACATTGCAAGAACGGCGTTCTATTGCACACGACTTTAGCCAGCGCTGTGAACAAATTCTTTGTGAAGCAATGAAATGGGCTCCTGGCACGACTCACGGTCATTTGTTGGAATATGTACGCAAAACAGACTCAACACACGACAGAAGTATTCGTTTGACTATTGATTCAGTTTTGGCCGGTGCCTCTAAATCTTCAACTGATCCTGCTGCAACATTAATTACAGCTCCAAATGAAATCGGGTAAGCTTTTTAGAAGTTTTATTGATTAAGTAGTTAACACTTTAGTTCTCAATCTGCATCTGTCGACGTCTCATTGTATCTCAAATCATTGAGTCAACGTTCAACTTACTTGGGAGAAGTGAAAGGCATGCGTTTGGTATTTCGTTCAAACAACACCGATGAAGTAGCTAACGAACAACTTGTTCATCATTTGTCTCAAAATTTCGACAGAGCAATGGAATCAAACGAAGATGAAAAGCTAAAAGATGCTTTTATGCAAGTTGCTGCATATTTTGTCCTCACCAAAAGCACTAATTCAAAACTGTTCCGCAATTTGGTATGCACGCCAATTCGACGTTTCACAGCATCGACTATAAAAATGTCCATTGAGTGTTGGAACTGGATCTTGGTTGCAAGAGATGATCTGCAAGTTCATGTGAGTTATTCATTCAAATTCTGCACATCAACAATTTCGTTTTCAGTTTCTTCAAGAAATGTGTGGATGTTTTGCAAGACTTGCACAAATGAATGCAGGGTGTTTTTAATCGGCAATGCGACAAATTTCCATCACCCTTGGAAGTTCACGAAAGCAAACGAAGACCATCTCCAGAAATTCAGCCTCATGCTGCATGGGCCGCTTTCTTGGCTGAGCGAGTATACTTGGCTCGATTCTGCCAACAAGAACAACGAGATCTGTTTGAATTGCTTTTTGCTCAAGTTCTTTCTTTGTCAATTGGATCAAAAGATCCGTCACAAAAGTCAAGTCCAATGCCAAACACTCGGCCATCACGTAAGCTTTTAAACTTCATTTGATTTCAAAACCTCCGTCGATTTTAGCAATGCTAAGTCGTCACATCGAAGCAGTCGGTGTTCGCTTTCAACTTCTCACTTCTGCTTTGACTCTCATTCAAAACGACTCTTCAACTCATGTTCAATCGGAAAACACACTAAGACAACGCATATACTCGTCAGCGTTTGACTACTTCACAATTGCTCCACAAGTTCCAACACAGTCGGAAAATCAGTTAAAGGTCGGCTCATTTAAAATGATCGAATTCATTTACAAAATCAACACACAAAAACAAGTATCAATTTATTGGTTCCATTTTACAGTCCAAATTGAGCAAGCTTTTTACTCAAAGGCAACGCATTTTCACTTTTTCGATACATTCCTGAGCGAAATAGATAGCCGAACTTTTTGCTTTCAATTTGGCGTTTCCCGCGATCACATTTATGTTCCTTGCCAGCTTTAAGGCAGTCTTCTTGATTGGGCCAAAGAGCAGCTAAACAACAGCAGCTTCATGGAAATTCGAACAATTTAACTCACCACAACCGGACGGATTGTTGCAAACAAGTTTTGCACGTGTTTCAATCGCCAAAGACAGAAAGAACACAATTGACAAGAATAGAAAGCGCATTTTCTTGCTCGCAAGCAAATCGAATAATGACTTTAATGAGGAGAGGTCAAAAATTTATAATAGGTCAAATGGAAACACTATCTCCTATTTATTTGTTTTACCTAACATTTTAAAAATTGTGGAACTGCAATACCCACCCCGCGTACTTAAATTACAATGAACTGGATTGGATTGCTCATCAACTGATGTGATGTCAAATTATATTTGGCATTTGAACAAAGCAAAACAACGATTCCAACTTGCCAATTAATTTATTCAACGTATTTTATTTATGACTCAACAGCAATTGATTACATAATTTCAACTTTGTTGACTTTCACGCCTCGTCGACGTCTTTGTGGGCTTCCATTGCCACACTTGAGCTTAAACTCCTTCTCAGCCTTGACGCATGACTCCGGTTTGGGATAGATCTCAACTAAACAGTGTGAAGTGGTTAAGCAAATCTTCTAATTAAAAACTTACTGCACGACGGAGGATCATTGCAGTCCACTTCTGCCAAAACAGCGCCCAACAATGACAATACGATGGCCAAAACGAGGAAGACACGCATTTTTTGATGAACAAGCAAATGAGTTGTTTTGACAGACTTGGCCAAACTTTTTATATTGAAAATGTGAACGCAAAAGTATTGTGTTTATTTGATTTGCCAAGCATTTTGTTATGCAGGTCGGCAATACGCCCTCATTTGGCGATCAAATTGCAGTAGCTCATTTGTTTAATTGGCTTTTGTTTATCAAGTGTTGTGGGCGACTTTTCCGAACAGTCCGAACAGAATCGATAACGATGTGATTGGATTCAGAAACAGCAGAATCAAATATGTAAAGCAATTAAATCGATTGAAAGCAATAATAAAAGTTTATTTAATAAACAGTCACACAACTAACTAAGTTTATTGGTTCTTTTTTGCTTTTCCATCGCCACATTCACGCGCAAATTCTTCTTCTGCTTTAATGCACGACTCCGGTTTTGGGTAGATGGCAACTAAAACAGTAGATTAAAAAGATGTAGAACAGAATAAACAACTTACTGCACATTGGAGGATTGTTGCAATCAACTGCTTGTGCAAACACTCCGTTCAACACAATTAGGAAAGCAAAGACAAAGGACAAGAATTGAAAACGCATTTTAGTCACAGTCAACTAATATTTTTGTCAAAAATCTTCACTCTTTTATAGACAAAAGTTCTCCAAATTAATCTTTTTGTTTACACTAAATTGATCGGGCGAATGGAACACCGCTAGTAAACCCTGCTTAAAGTACAGTGATTTTTGGTGTTGAAAAAGCGGTGGCCGTGTTTGCGTGACAAAAACAGAATTAGCCAACCAGTTCAGTAAACAAATTATTAGTTTCAACACAGGAAAGCGATCTCGATGATCTTTTTGACTAATCAAACACTAGACGATATGTGCCTTATTGGTTACTTTAATTCTTGGCGCTTTTGTCGTTCAACAATCAAAGTCACTTCCACAATCGAAGTTGACTACTCTTTATATGAGCGTGCATTAATGTTTGAAACACTCTTTTTGTCTATTCAAAGATCAATTTTGCAGTTGCGGTGTTTCTTTGAATATGTTCTTGGAATTAGACGTTTAAGCAAGGACGAGTTTGTTTGTGTAAACTCTTAGAATAAGCGGTTCTTAGAAACTAACGATAAATGATGCTTGACTTATTTATTCAAATTTATATTTTATTATCGAGCAGATCATTGAGCTGAGAGAATTTACTGTTGAGGCTTCTTGTTATCAAAGCCCAAAGCTTCGTCAACAGAAAACTTGGGTTCATCAGGGGCTTGCGCCTTGGCGTCCGTGGGCTGGGGAGCGTTGTTGGCGGGTCTTTGCTTCGTCGAAGTTCAACTCATCGATGGTGAATTTAGGTTCATCAGGACTTGCGCCTTGACGGCCGTGGGCGCGCTTTGGACGAGAGTTTTCATCGAAGTTCAAGGCTTCGTCAACAGAAAACTTGGGTTCATCAGGACTTGCGCCTTGACGGCCATGGGCACGCTTTGGACGTGAGTTTTCGTCGAAGTTCAGCTCATCAATGGTGAACTTTTCATTCTCGGGCGCTGCTCCCTACAATCAGAGCATTAAAAGTTTTACTGAATTTAAAACAACAGAATTTAACTACTATTATCTTCTGGCAAGCTTCTTTGTAAATTAGGGATTTTGTGATTTGTGAATTGATAAAAGCACACATTGATTAAACAAGAAATTCTTCAATGTCCGTCAGTCACACTTTACCGTAGCAAGGGGGTCGACATACGGCGCGGCAGTTTGGCAGTATGTGGGCACGCGGGGGGAGCCGCGAGTTTTGCTACTCGTATCAGCCGGGGGGGTGGGAACCATCGTTAGGCTTGGACGAGAGAGTATGGAAGTTAATTTTGACGAAAGTGCCACCACATCCAGAACGGTCATGTTTTAAGTCGTCAATGTTTTGTCTTTAAAAGAATACTTTTGTTGAGTTGTTTAACTTTTTGAGTTTGATTGAAGTTGATTAAATAGAAAGAAGACTTTTGACTGACATCAACAAAGCGATGGAGCGCCGTAGGCGCGAGTTCGCTGGTAATGTATAAATTTACTTACTTGGCGTCCGTGAGCGCGCTTTGGGCGTGAGTTTTCATCAAAGCTCAAGGCTTCATCGACGGAGAACTTGGGTTCATCAGGACTTGCGCCTTGGCGACCATGAGCGCGCTTTGGGCGTGAGTTTTCATCAAAGTTCAAGGCTTCATCGACGGAGAACTTGGGTTCATCAGGACTTGCGCCTTGTCCAAACAAGTTATATTAAGAGTTTCGGAATAAAATTAGAATACTTACCTGCCATGAGCTGGCACGGCCACGGCCAACAACGGAACCAACGCAAGAATGAAAACGGCGCGCATCTTTTGATTTGAACAAAATGCTGAAGACTCTCATTTTTTACACTCTTTTTATATGCAAACCACTTAGCGCTTTTCCTAAATCATTCGGTTTAAATTTTTCATCATGCCAACACTTACTCGAAACGCCCCTTGTGCGTATTTGCCGATATTTGAGAAACAGTGTAAATTAAAGCCATCCAATTAATTATCCCTTTGCTTTCCGTTTGTTTTTAACTTTCGCCCCAGAGGCCATCATCGCGGAGTAAACAACTCGATTCATCTCATGAAGCGCCAAAGGTTTCAAGGCTGTTTTAAACTGTAACATTGAGTGTGCAGGGACCATTTATTTATTGGTTTATTGGGTTTACTATTACAATTTGGGTGGGGAAGTTCCCTAAACTGCCCAATAAATTCTTTGAACCCGAGCACGCAACAACCTCCATCAATCAACTTGTTTGTTATTGACCAATTTCTGATCGTTTGCTGAATAGGTGCAATTGATGCAATCTAAGTGAATTTGGCACAATTGGGTTACTTTACACAAAACCCTATTTATGGACAATTAAAACGTGATTCACGGAAACTGAACTTTGAATTCGAAGAAGTTTAATATTGCTCATACTTATTTAATGTCAACTTTAGAGATTTCACATACTCAAACTGACAGTCCATTAATTTTTGTAAAAAACCGGATCTAGCCCATAAAAACAAAAATAACTTGACGTGTCATCAATTTAATCATACGCATTTAAAGAGCGCCCACTCGAAACTTGGGTGGTCAGGTGATTTGTGCAATTGCACTAAATTTTTGCTCCGTGTTTTGAATTGAGTAATACGGTAGAATGTTTAAATAAACTGTAAACACTTGTTTAAATCTCTTTACATTATACTTGTTTGTTTGTTTAGCGTTTATGTTAAAAGTCGTTTGAACTTGCAAAATTTAAACGTCCAGAAGATTGTTCTTGGAAATGGCATTCCAGTTAGCAACTATAACGTACATATAACTAAACTACAAAGAGTAATTATTTGGGAAACAGTTCCACAAAACACCCGGCACGCGATCATAAATGCGCAAACAAACAGAAACCTGTTTTTTCATAATTATTTTGTTTTTAGTTTCGGTTTCGTTCTTTGCAAAAAGTCATCACATTGTTCTTGCTACAAAGAAATTAACCTAAATGCCGCAAACATTATTCAAATCAACTACTTTGGCAAATACGTAATTTGCACTTTTCAGTCCGACATCCACTATCTAATTGGATTTTGGAAGGCCATCTACAACGATCAAAAATGCGTCACAAAAGAGTCGTTTCGACACGTCGATCCAGAACAGTATCCAGCAACAATCCATCAAGGCTCGTACACTTCATCAAACTATGCATCGATTCTTCCCGTGCAAGGCTCGCAAACATGGCATGCAAACTCGGCGGGTTACACAATTACAACAGGAAGTAAACAGCAAATAAGGACACCGTCACAAAGAACTCCAGCGCAAAGAACGCAAAGTTTATTAGTTGCAAGCGCCGAGCAACAAAAAAACAATTGTTTGCGAAAAGGTCAACTTTTGCTGATTTTGATTGTAAGTGCATTTGAAAACTTTTAAAATGTTGAAGATCTGAAAGACACTTTTTAGGCAAATGAAATTGAGCGTCTTAATGTTTGGCTGGATCCTTTGGAAGAACAAGCAAAAGAGTCGGATCCGAAAATCACAGAATACAATAGAAAGTTGATGGTTGAATTGAAGCAAATTCGAAAACATACTCGGTTTGCGTGGGATATTTCACCTGAAATGGCTGTTCATTTGGCTTCACGTTTCCGAGCACTCGATCAAGTTCGGCTAACATTGCAGGTTTGCTTCTGGGAGCTTTTAAAATATTCATTATTTGTTTAGGAACTGATTAGACAACAACCTGAATCCGTTTCACATATGCCAGAAGCTTTGCCACTTTTCTTGGGTGATTCTGTTTCGGATTCAACAGTGGATGGATCTAAGTTGACTCACGTTTTGACATGGGCACGCTGTTCACCGATAGTTGCACTTTCCTTGTTGTGTCCTGGACTTTATTCACCAACACCGGCAACAGCTCAGTATGCAGTTGATGTGTTAAGATCTTATCCGCCAGATGTTTTGATTCTTTACATCCAGCAATTGGTTCAGTGTGTTCGATGGGATAACGTAAGTTTTATGTGAGTTTGTTGTGTATTCAAAATTATGTCTTTAGATGAACTATGTCGCCGAACTCATTATTTGGCTTGCTGGCCACTCTCAACTCTTAGCTCATCAACTTCTATGGAACATGCAAACAAATATGTTCACAGACGAGGAGAGCAAAAGCAAAGATCCAATAATGCACGATCCGTTGGGGAAGATCGTTGAAAGAATTGAGTCTCGTTTGGAAGGAACAGCACGTCGCTTCAAAGAATCTGAATTTGAATTGATTCGGGCATTGACTGAAGTTTCTGGCATTATCAAACCTTATCCGAAAGGGGATGAGCGCAAAAAAGAGTGCTTAAAGGCGTTGTCGAATGTACAAATCGATGGCGTAAAATACTTGCCGTCAAATCCAGATTCAATGCTTATTTCAATTGACTATTCAAGTGCGTCTCCAATGCAAAGGTTTGATTTAAACAACACTTTAAACAATGTTAATTAAACAATTTCAGTGCGGCGAAAGCTCCCTATTTGGCTGTTTTCAAAATGCGCATCTCCAACGTCGAAATGGTTGAACGCACTGCAATGGATTACTACAGACAAGAAATTGAAGCAGAAGAACAGAAAAGACCTCGTCCAGCCATTTCGTTATTGAAAGCAGATGATCAGCATGGCTTTTCAAAACGAGATCCAGCAATTGACAAAAAAGCTGCAATTTTCAAGGTAGGTTGAAGTTGTTTTCAAACGTATTTAACAATATCTATTTTTAGGTCGGAGATGATGTTCGACAAGACATGCTTGCTTTGCAGTTCATGCGTCTTATGAAAAACATCTGCGACACTTTTGACATCGATGTTCAATTTTTCCCTTATCGAGTTGTTGCAACAAGTTCTGGTTGTGGAGTAATTGAATGTGTACCGGATTCAAAGTCGAGAGATCAGGTCTTTATTACACAAAACAATAACTAACTTTTAAACAAATTCTTTTCAGCTTGGACGCCAAACTGATATTAGTTTGTTCCAGTACTTTGTTGCTAAATATGGAGATGAAAACAGCGAAGCTTTTCGAGCTGCTCGTCGCAATTTCGTTAGAAGCATGGCCGCCTACTCAGTGTTTAGTTATTTGCTTCAAATTAAGGACCGACACAACGGAAACATTATGATAAACAGCCAGGGACATATTATTCACATCGGTATGTAATCTGCAGATTCTTTAAACCATATTCATAATGCTTTTAGACTTTGGCTTCTTGTTGGAAAGCAGTCCCGGCGGAAATCTTGGTTTTGAACCGGACTTTAAGTTATCACAAGAAATGTTCGACATCATGGGACATAAAGTTGACTCGGCACCGTTCAAGTTGTTTTCTAAACTGTGCATCCAAATCTATTTGGCTTTGCGGCCATACTACAATGTAAGTGTCTTAACATCAAAATTGTATAAGTTACATTCTAATTACAGGAATTTATTGCCATTATTGCACAAATGATTGACACAAAGTTGCCGTGTTTCCGAGGACGTTCCATAACTTACTCCAAAGTCGTGCTCTTATGCTTTTACGTAGTCGATTTGCACCTGAGATGTCCGAACTGGAAGCTGCCCGAAATATGCAAACTATCATAAGCAATTGTTTGAACAATGTGCGCTCCAACTTGTACGACAAAATCCAGGTAAATTGCTTTAAACACTGTTATTTATTAAATGTCTATTTTCAGTACATTCAAAACGATATCCCATATTGATCGGATCAAGAGATTTCTATTTATAGTACACTATCTAGTGGTGCCTACTTAAACATTCCACTAGATTCAAATGCATAGTGCTTAATTTATTTGCTTTTCTTAGCCATTCATCCGTATTTAAAAGAAATTGTATTGTGTGAATAAATTAGTTGAGAAAGTTGTTTTCATAACATTTAAACCGAATGTGAACTGTCGAAAAATGAATCACAACAACGTGCAATAGCGACCAAAAAAGTTCAAAAACAACTTTTAAAAGTCAAACAAACTCAACAAAAAAGCTCTCTGAATTTGAGTCATTTACAAATCAAAAGCACAAAGCTCGAAAATTTACATTATTTATAGAGTTTGTTCTTGACGTGAACTCGTTGCAAAGCCGTGAATGATTGAGAGCAGCTTTTTAAAGTTTCCAATGATGCACACATATTTCAAGTGCAAAACGATGAGAAGCAACGCCGATGGAACTAAAAAGTCGGCGGACAGTTTTTATGTTGGCGTTGCCGTGAAAATAGAAAGTTTGTTCGTGAATTGACTGAATGAAGTTTGCTTTCTTTACTTTGTTGATTACATCTGTTGTGATTACATCTGTTGTCGTTTTAAACAAAACGTCATTTTCAACAATCACTTTTCAAAAACGTTAATCAACAAGGCAAATTTATGATCTAAAGGGCACATAAATGGCAGCATTACATTCAAATTTGTTTGTTTGTATGTCTAACAAGTTAAAATCAAAGCTTTCTCTATACCAAAACAAATCAAAAATCAACCTCCCGCTACTTGACCGAGAACTTTTACACCCACAAAATTGATTGTTTTCCTTTTTCGAACGGCGTAAACACTTTAAACTTTCAGCGATAAACTTGGCGCGAGTTTTGTTTATTTTGCTTAACTTACAATACTTACTTTTTCAATTCCAGTCGAGTTTCTTCAATTTTAAATTGAAAATGATGCGCAAAGTATTTCCTTCGTTTGGATGGTGGTCAAAAGAAAAGCCGAGTGAAGAAAGTGTGATCTCGAACGATTTGGTTAGTTCTTTTAAACAGGTAGTTAACACAATTTAAATGTTTTCAGACAAGTCCGCAACAATTCCAATCTGCCGTTTCGAGTCCACAAGCTTCTACTAACTTCACATTTTCACAAGAAGACGAGCAACACAAACAACCAGCACACAAAACTTCTCAATTCGACGTTAATGTAGAAGAAGCAGCACAAAGATTGGAAGTCTTGGAACAGGCTGGAAACGGTAAGCGTTTAAAAGATCTCAGGTCACTTTTTACCAGTGCACTTAAAAAGCTCTCCTTGGCGGTTATGTTTACGTGTTGTTTGCGTGCCACCCTCGCCTATGCATTTTGCTCAAAGAGCCATCAATCAGGTGCCGCATTTTTGGAGAGACCAACACGACTAATATGCTCTCAAAAGATTTCATTTGAAGTTTTGCTCTTGTTTACTTGAACTTATTTGGCGAATCTCTCCAGTCAAAATGACATTTGATCGCTTTTTGATCAAAAACGCGAGGGTGGACTTTGCTTTTAAAGAACTACCAAAAATTAACTTTTTAGATTTGAGAACAAGACGTCTACGTGGTCTAAGACGCTCCGTTTCTGAACAAGACTTAAGTGCAAATTTGTTGAAGAAGCGACGTAATCAACGGCCAAAATTTTCATTGGAAGTACCCGAAAATCAAATGAGTGCAGAACCTGATCAACTCCATAAGTCACAGTGTAAGTTTTCTTTTGGTTGCTTTTTACACAAAAATCAATAAGCGCAACATTGTTTTCACACTAAGTTTTGGCGCAATTAAGTTCCAAACTTGATCCGGATCAAGTTTAAAACGTATTTTTCTAATTTTAAAAAGGTTGTTTGAACAATTCTTTCACATTTAAGTAGTGTTCTTAGAACGTTTGATTAAAAGCGTTAAATTAGCATTTCCACGTTAATTTCAATGCGCATAAACAATTAGTTCCAATAAATAAATCCGTTTTTGTGACGTGTCTTTCAAAAAGTCCGAAGTCATCAAAGTCATCAAAAGAGTTGCAAACACAATGTTTCCATTTCAACGCAATCCGAACGCAAAAAACGTTAAAAGCCCGCATTTTCACATTTCTTTCTATCAAGTCCCGCTTTACGTCCAATGTTTGATTATGGGATTGGTCGGCGATCGTGAAGCGTGTTTTTGTCTCATTTTCTTTCTAATCAGTCTCTCTTTTGAAACTGATTCAATTTAAACGGTTTGGTTTGCTGACCGCTTAATTGACTTTCAAACACTTTCAAATGCTTTCAAGCACATTTAAGTCCCGCCGAAATATTCAACAGCTTTCTGTTTTGTTTTAACGTCCCTAGTTTCTTTTTGGAACTGCACGCAAAGCAAATTGGCCTTTCGTTGGAATGGAGGCCATTCCGCATTAAATTTTCGGCTCCGTCCACATGTGTAAACTGATAGTTGTAGTGCTTAGTCAAAAGATGTTTAAGATTTTAATGTGATTTAAACGTTTTCAGCTTCGTGGACGTTGAAAAGTGCTACAAGCAATCCAAGTTTATACCAACCTCCACCCTTAGTCGTGCCGGTTCGAGTTCCTTTTCAACAACCTGTTCGAATTGCTCCAACAACAACAGCTTTTCAGCCTCGTGCACAAACTGCATTTAGTGCCATCGGAAATTTGGCATCAGCACCGCTTGGAGTTGCTTTTCGACCGCCGTGAGTTTTAAATAGTCACATTAAATGTTAAAAGAACACGTTTAGTCGCCAATTATCAACTAGTGAATTGTCCACATTCGGAATCAATCCTCAACAACCACAATCTCAAGTGCCTGTTCAAGTAGTCTGCCCAAGTGCTCACCGTCCCGAACGTCCGAACAAACTGTAAGTCTTTGATCGTTTGACCAATGTTTAAAGCTCCCGCAATCACTTTGCGCGACCTCATTAAAAGAGTTTGAATAAAACTTTCATTTATCGAAAAGCACAATCAAAACAATCAAAAGGGTGCAAAAGCCAGTTCGCTTGCATTATCAGAATGCGTCATTTCAATGCGGCTTGCGGCCGCAACCAATTGAGCATCTTCGGCGTTCTTGTGCTTGTTTTTCTTTTTCACTGTTGTCTTCTATTGTTTCGATTCATGAGTTCCTTTTGGGGGTGGCTTTTATTCAAGGTGATTTGTTTGTTGATGATTTTTGTGCAACTTGAATTGACCATTTTAGTTTTAAAACAATTTGTTGACTGTCTTATTAGGTTATTCGGAAAGTTCCCAAACACCTTGGAGCTTTTGGCAAACACTCCCCCATCTCTTATCGGGTTTTTCCAAAAATCACCCGTTTTGTCTTTGTGACACTGCGAATGCAAAAATATGCCTGCTTAATGCGGACAGTTTTGAGGTTATCATTGTTTGTTGCAGACACAAAGAGACAAAAACATTCAATAAGTCAATTTGTTTGTTTCTAACTTCAAAGTCTAAAACTTTGTCAATTTTCATTATTTATTGCGTCGTTGTTATGTTTACTTCTTTTATTAACTGCTCGCTTTAAGTCTAAATACCCAAAAATGTTCAATCGACATCTACGTCCTCCGGGTTTAATTTTTACTGGTCCAGGCGGTGGAACAATGTCCTCAAAGTCTTCAACTACGTCTACAAATTCGCTGCCGACTCGCATTCATGCATCTCCATGTACAAGCAGGCCAGACGAATTGTCATCATTAATCTCGGATGTTGAAGATGATCAGTTCGGAACGCCGCCTGCACATCCAATCAACAGACAAGATGTCCGCTTTTATGTGGAACCTGTTTCTGAGGTGAGAAAGTTGAACATGTTTAAAACATTTAAAATGATAAAAGTGTTTAAAATATTGCAAAGACATGTTCAACTTTCTCACTTCTGCAGCATCCTCCACGTCAAAAGAACTCACTTTACAACGGATCCAACTCAAATTCTACCACATCGACCAGTCGTCGTCAGCAGCAACAGCCAGTAATTGCAGCTTTCGTAGCATCTTCATCACGGACTTTTTGCAACGAAATCGGAGCTAGCGGTTCGAATGGAACTCCACCAGGAGCATCGGCCACACAACCATTAGGAAAACCTTTGACGCGCTCTTCACTTCCTGGTTCTGTTCCTCGTTGCATGGAAACTTCTAGTAGTATTCAAGCGCAAGGTGAGTGATTGAATCGGACTTTGTTTTAAAAAGATGTTTGTTCAAATTAAAACAATAAGTCCAATTCAATCACTCACTTTTAAAATTATAGTTCCTTACCCGAACAACGCTTACGCACCCTTCCACGACTTGCACAATTTTGCGCGCTACAATCCCGCTGTACCTATTGGTTTTGATTATCAACAAACGGCTGCTAGTATGGAGCCTCTGAATAGGTCGGTTCTCTTCCCCGTTGACTAAACTCACTTTTGTGTTTCAGGCATCGTGGCGAACTGGCCCTGCACGAGAAGTACCGTTATGACTTGAGCAAAGCACAGTTGAAGGCGTCGTCACGGACGAGCGCCTTGTTGGCCGGTTTTGCGATGGTAAGTGATTTAAAAGCTACTTACAATATGCTCTAAACATTAAGGTGGCACTTGTTGAATTGCAATATGAAAAAACAACTCCGCATTGGTTGTTTATTTTGTTGGCAATTGTGACAACTTTGTTGGTTTCTGTTCATCTTCTTTCGTTGATGATTTCCACTTGCTTGTTGCCCTACATCGAAGGTGAGAAAATAAGACAGATTTAAACTAACACATACATTTGGTTGTTTATCAAACCTTGTTGATTTTAAAATACTCTATTTGTTATGTTAAATCTGTCTTATCTTAATGGATTCAGCCAACGGATGCACTCAAGACTCGCCACACATTCGATTGAGGTACTTTTAGTGTTCTTTAAGAAACAAATAATTGTATTTCAAACTTCTAGCAACTACATCGAACTTTCGTGGATATTTTCGACATGTATCGGACTGATTCTTTTCCTTTTGGAGATTGTTATCATCTTTATAATCAAATTCGACGTTGTTGAATTTCCACTTGGAGGCTACATAACAACAGCATTGTTAGGTGAGTTAAATCGCCTTTAAAGCTTATTTTAAAACGAACGATTTTAGTTCCGGTCCTTATTGTCTTTGCAATTCTTTCATGGCTCATTCACAGACAACGTTTCTCTCACTCAGTAGAGCGTGCAAACAACAAGGTTGTAGATTTGGAGAAGTTCATAGACGAAAACGAATTGCACAATCAAACTACACAAACTAAAAACTCTTCTGCTATCATTGTTCCCACAAGCATTCAAAACATTTAGTCTATTGTTTGATACATTCACATATTCACTTTTTTGTTTCTAATCCCAGTTTATTCTACTCAACAAACACTTTTCTTGTCATTTCTATTTTACGGGCAATTTTTGGCCAAATCTTCTTGATTTCATTGCCTTATAGAGTTGATTTAATTTATTTTGTACATATGCTTTTTTGTGTCTAATAAACAGTTTTTTGATTGCTTGAAGAATGTGACATTTGCAGAAATTTTGTTCCAAAATGATGCCAACAAATTCTCCGCCCGCATTCGGGGGATAAATTTTAAAGCGGACAAAGATGAAGCGTTACCCTGGTGACCACAAAACAAAGATATTTGAAGAGGATTTGTCCTCTTACTGACAAAAGCCTAAATTAATTGGCCGTTAACCTAATTGTTTTTCTTGTTTGAATTAAAAGATACTTTACAGTTCGTTTTCAGCAACAAATGTCTAACAACTCGCCTCCCGATGAATGGGCTGAAGTTGCTCGCTTGCCGTCGCCTGCCAGAAATCAGCCATCAGGTCAACGTGTCAAGAACTTTTCCAGAATTGTATCAGCGAATCCAACAAACCCAAACCGATCAAACATCTTCGGCAAAACAAATGCCGGCCTGTTTAAGTTGAAGAGAAGACCGCTTAGATATTTACGACGCGTTGGTGTTGCAGATTCCATGGTCGATTCAGCGGGTTCAACGGGTTGGATTTTTGCGACCTTTTCAACAACTTAAATTGCTTTTTAGAACCGTCAACCAGTAATCAGCCTTCTCGTCCATCGACTATGGCGCGTCGCTCTAAATACTTGCGGTCGGCAAGGAGGAAACGTTTTCAGCGTCCAAAACGCATGGACTCAATTGAACTAATTCTTGATGAAAATGAAGAAGCAAACGAGAATGTGGAAATCGAAATTGAAGGCAACTTTGTTAAACTAATCAAAACTTATGAAACGTTTCAGAACCGTCAACAAGTTCGCAATCTTCAAACAAAGAAAGTCAGCCAGTTGAAACAACAGATTCTATTGACGCATCAGAGTTCTTCGCTCTCAACGACATTTCAACTTTAGAAGAGCCCTCAACATCTTCTGCACATCAAACAGAAACACTTCAAGAAGAAGAACAAGTCAATCAAACTAACAAATCAACTCCAGTTGCCGAAACTTCAAAAGCAGACACGTTTTTTGCCAATGAAACGTTTTCTGATCATCCATCTGCAGCGGATGTGGCTTCAATGTTGCAAATCGACAGTGCAACGGCGTCTCAGTTGTCAAAATCCGGAGACATTCTATCACCATCAATTCAGTCAGAAGGAAAACAACCGGAAGAAATGATTTTAACTCCAATTAGCATAGAGTTGCCAGCAATTACTTTAACGGAAACTGTAAGTTTAATGTCCAAATTTAATCCCAAGTTCGCACTTTTTGCAACAAATCCCAAAACTGTCCAGACTAACTGCAAACAACTGTCGGAGCAAATTTCAAAACCTTCCGCTTCCTGGAACTTGGCTTTAATCCACAATTTGGGAGTTAATCTTCTCTTTCTAACAACTAATCAAATGTGTTAAAAACACTTGACTAAACAAATTAAATAAGACAATTTCTAGCAAGATGACGAACCGCAACCGTCCAGACAAAGACGCAACAAACCAAAACATTTAACTCTAAACTTGAGCGTAGTGGACGAGATCACCGATGCTGAATATCCACTGGCTTCGTCTGCCATGGACATTGACACCACAAATTCAAGAGGTTTTGCCGCCGCAGATGAATTGGAAGAGGACACGACAAGAAGGCAATCAAATGGGAATTTAATGAGAAGGTTGTCTATGCGGACGCCGAGAACTTCCGAAGTGGCCGGACAGGTTAGCTAATTGGAGTTTTTGTTCAAGTAGACTTTGGGTGGCGTAACTTATTAGTTTGGTTGGGCGAACTGTTTGAGAGGGTTGTTTTTGCTCTGAACTTGTTCCGTCCATTCATTTAATACGAAAAGCGCTTTATCTCGACCACTTTCATTTATTAATGTTTGTCTGCACTTGCGACGAAAACAGTTCTTGACTGAGATCTTCTTTTTAGACTCCGTCTCCAACTACTGAAATGCCAAAATCAAACAAAGTTGGCGATTTAAACGGAGGTGCAACGCTTACGCCAACTATTCGTCTTCCAGATCCAATTCTAGACGAAAAGAAGAAAACATGGGCACAAAATCTCGGCTTTTCAGTTATCTTGCCGAACGCAGAAGAGAAAGACGAGTTCAAAAGAAAGCCTTTAAAGTACATGCACAAAAAGCTAGTTTTCGACTCAAACGAAGCTTACTTTTATTATTGGTCTGCTGTTGTCTCGGCTGTTTACGTTTACAACTTGATTGTGAGTCATTTTAATAAGAATTGTTTTAATAAGAGTTGTTTTAACATGTGTTTAGATCGTGATTGCTCGAAGTGTGTTTGTCGATTTGGACGGTCAGAATTTATGGATTTTGTGGTTAATTTTGGACATTGCAAGTGATTTAATCTACTTAATGGACATGTTCATTCGGTCTCATACGGGCTTTTTGGAGCAAGGCTTGTTAGTTAGAGACGTGAAACGCATAAAAGAGCTTTACTACAAAAGTCGGCAATTCAAACTCGATTTGTTGAGTATTCTGCCTCTTGATTATGTTGCCTTTGTTGTGTTGAGAAAGCCGGCGCTTTTTAGATTCAACAGACTGTTGAAAAGAGAACGTCTTATTCGATTTATGGAACACACTGAAACGCGAAGTTCTTTTCCGAATGCATTCCGTGTGGGCTCTGTTGTTTGGTATATCGCAGTCATTGTGAGTATCTTCTTTAAAAGTCCTTTTATGTCTACTTACACGTTTAGATTCATTGGAATGCTTGTTTTTACTTTCTTATATCGGAAACAATTGGTTTGGGATCGGACACCTGGGTCTACGGAGTCAAAAATACACAAAGTCTACCTGAGTAAATTTCATTCCATTCGAAAACTCAAACAATGTTTTAAACATTCCAGAGGCGTAAGAGACACACTGGCACGACGTTACATTTATTCGTTTTATTGGTCCACTCTTATTTTGACAACGATTGGAGAGGTGCCGGGACCACAAGAGAATGTGGAGTTTGCTTTTGTCACAATGGACTTGATGTGCGGTGTCCTTATTTTCGCTACAATTGTCGGTAATGTCGGCAGTATGATTTCAAACAGCAATCAATCAAGAACTGAGTTCCAAAACAGAATGGACAGCATTAAACAATACATGGAATTGCGTAAAGTTGGAAAGCAGGTAAACACTGTAAACTTGTTTAAAAACAACAAGCCTTTTAATTCCAGCTCGAAATGCGTGTCATCAAATGGTTCGACTACTTGTGGGCCAACAAACAGTCTTTAAGTGATCAGCAAGTTCTGCAGATCTTGCCAAACAAGTTGCGCGCGGAGATAGCCATGCATGTCCACTTTGAAACGCTGCGAAAAGTCCGAATCTTTCAAGATTGTGAAGCCGGACTGTTGGCGGAATTGGTGCTAAAGTTGCAATTGCAAGTGTTCAGTCCGATGGATTACGTTTGCAGGAAAGGAGACATCGGGTAACTTTTATCATTCTTTTGTAACTGATAGTTTTACTAAATAAGTCTTTAGGCGAGAAATGTACATTGTGAAAAGAGGAATGCTTCAAGTAGTAGCAGACGACGGCTCAAAAATTCATGCAACATTATCAGAAGGTGCCGTATTTGGAGAATTGAGTATTTTGAACATTCAAGGTTTGAAGACTTTTGTTCAAATCATATCGTTTAAAGTTAATGTTTAGGAAGCAAGAATGGAAATCGCCGAACAGCAAATGTGAGATCAGTCGGATACACCGATTTGTTTGTTTTAAACAAGACCGATTTATGGAATGCTTTGAGAGAATATCCGGAAGCGCGCAAAATCCTCATACAAAAAGTGAGTTTCCTTTACACGATGTGGATCTTATTATAAGTTTTAAGGGACGTGAATTGCTACGAAAAGACAACTTGCTGGATGAGAAAGCTCCAGAAGAGAGCAAAACAGCCGAGGAGATTGCAGATGAACTGCAGTCGTCTGTGAGGATCTTGCAAACCCGGTAAGTCTTTTTAAACGTAACTACCAAAAAGTAATGCACATTAGACTTGCACGTTTGATGGCCGAACACATGAGCTCCGAGACTAAATTGCGCGACCGTATCGATTATTTGGAATCTAAATTGTCCAAATACGACGTGGTAGGTGATGAAACTGGAGATGGTTGGAAAGACGCACACGACGATGCAAATGATGACGACGTGGATGAAAAACAAGTAGACGCGGAACGGCAAAAATTGTTGGCCGAAGATTCAGATACGGATGTTGATTAACTTGATTTAAAAGTACAATAAAGTTTTTTGTGTTTTGTTTTAAAATGTGCGAATCATTCAAACAAGCAAACTCATTCATTCCGTCAATCGATTTCAAAACACATTGTTTTTGGAACGTGAATGAGTCGTTATTTTTATTTGAAATTGACTCAATTCCAGCCACAAACATGTACAAACTTATTGCACTGCTCCTTTTTGTTACAATTCCGGCAGCAATCTCAACTATTAATTGTTACAAGTGCAGTGGGACAGTAGAAGAATGCAAGTTTGCTGAAAGTGTTCATTGTTCTGGCGAGAATATGGGATGTTCAGTTGAGATTTTCAATGGAACTAACGGTGTTACTATGTACAAGGTTGGATGCTTTAATTAAACCTGAATTTAAAACGTTTCTTTTCAGGACTGCACAAACGAGTATCTTAGTTGCTTTAATTGTTTAGAATCTGGAATGAGATGCAAAACAAGATACAACACAATCAAGTGTATTTGCGGATGTTTGTTTTAAAATGAAAGTTGTGCTTTAAAAGAGTTTTAGCCTCCGATATGTGCAACACAGATGCGCTCATTCCTCAGAGTTATTGGTCCCTTCTAAACAGCAAGTCTATCCAGCCTGCAAGCTTTGAAATTCATTCGGATCTAATTAGAAATGGCAGTACTTCCGCTGATTCGACATTCAAAACAATGTTTGACATTCCAAAATGATTACGGCAAATCAAAGGTTGACAAAGTTTTGTTGTTTGAATGCATTAACTGTAACATTATTTACAACGGATCAATTTGCTGCGAAGTTTCAATCTTGAGTTTGTTTTTGGCGATTGTCTTTGTGTGCTTCGAATAAAAGAAATTTGATTACAATGTTGTTACGAATAATCAGATTTAAAACATCAATTAGCGGAAACTTACGAAATGTTTGTGCTTATCGGCTGCCAGAACAACAAAGCACAAAAGTCCAGCCTATTTCGCAATCGCTGCACCTTTGCTTTTTGCCGCCAAGGAGAGAAACAACGAGTATAAAATGCGGGCAATGTTTCTTTGTGCACAAACACTTCGACGAGTGAACAAAAATCGTTCTAATTTTTAGCGTTTTAATTTGCGCTTTCATCGTTGCTTTTGTTTATTGTTTAATTTTTAGTTTCAATCATTAAAAATGACTAACAACAAATTGGACACAACATTCGGTTTGAGCGAAGAAAGGTTTAACACAAATTTAAACGCTTTCTACACACACGGTCAAATTCTCCGTCTATTTAATGAACATTGTCCTCAGTTTAAACGTTTAATTGACAACGGAGAGCGTGTAAAAGAGGTACACTTTAAGTACTTTTAAAGTAAAGTCCACCTTTAAAGGTCACATTCGTCGATGTCAACAATGGAAAAGGATTCACTTCTAACATTTACAGCACGTTGGTCAAGTTTGAAAACACCGACGAACAGTTTAGAGTTGCTATTAAAATGACGACAAATCAGAAACTTGGCGAGACTTTTACTGTAAGTCTTTCAAGCAAAGCCAATTTCAAGCAAAGCCAATTCAAATCAAGAACTTCTAGAGCACCGGCGAAAAAGATCTTGTCACTTTGGCGCATGAAAACGAGTGCAGCTTCTACGAAATGTTCCGAGACATAAACGACGGATTTGCTCCCAAGTGTTATTACACAGACATAGGAAGCAACAAACGACCTGGAATGATCATTTTAGACGACTTAAGTGGAACATGCACTACGTTGGGCATCTTTAAATCTTGCACCGCGGAACAGTTTTGGAACGTTGCTAGAAAAGTTGCGAGTTTCCAAGCAGCTGCGGCGTTCGCATCAAAAGGACTCGTTTTCTTGCCTCCACGACTTTCTTACCAAAGAGTTTCATACAATGATGTACAATCCGCTAATTGGACAGCTAGTTGAATACGACGAAAGTGAGTTTAATTGCAGAAAAGAACAACAATTTTCGTATTTTCAGAGTTCAAACCTGCCGTCGACAGATTATCAAAAATTTACTCTCAACGTTTCACAGAATATGCACTGTTTGGAAAAGCGAAAGAATTCGGTATTTGTCATTCTTTCTTTTAAATAATAGTGTCTGTTTTCTAGATTGCCTAGTTGCAATACACGGCGACCTTTGGGTTCGTTAAACAATTTAACTTTCAAATCACTATCAATTTAAGACAAACAACGTGTTGTTTGAACGCAGTGCAGACGGCTCTGTAAGTAATAATCCATTGAATTTCGTTGACTGGCAAGTTGCTCCAAAGCGGCAATCCTTTCTATGACATTGTTCGTTTTTTGGCCATTTCAATTGATGCGGAGATCCGTCGAGAGATCGAAGTTGATGTGGTGGAGCGATTCTATTCAATGTTAGTTGAAGAGTACAATAAACAAAGTGGCGGCAAAATCAAGCCAAAGCTCACATTGGAACAAGTAAGTCGCATATTAATTCTATTGTCTCTAATAAACTCATTTTTAGGCAAACGAACTTTATGATTTAACGTTTTTGGAGCAAACCGCGATGCTTATGACTTTGGTGCCTTTCTACAAAGATGTTTACAAAACCGAACCGCCTTCAATTTTGGACGCCAAACTTGCAAAACTGGCATTGAGAACGTGGTTGTGTGTAGAAGATGCGTTAAAATTGGTTGACAAATGGCAACTGGACGGATTTAATGACAACGTTGTTGATTAATAGTTGTTTTTGTTGTTATTGTTACGAGTGCTATACACATAGAAACATTGCTTGCATGAATATTGTTACGATTACTTGAAGACAATATCTGCCACATAAAAACATTAACAAATCCTATGTACTTGAATGCTGTATTATGATTACTTGACACATAAATCTAAGCTTGCCAATCCTTGACATGACTGTATTTGCCTAAACATAAAACATTAAAGCTATGTACTTGATGATGTACTTGATGACTGTACCTGCTTATCACACACTGAAAGCTGCCGGAAACATTAACAAATCGTATACATTTTTGACCCTTTAATGATTTGCATTTAAGCAAAAGCTTTTTGTGTTGTTCATTTAACATTCAACATGATGAAAGTTCTCGTTTTCATGTTTTTGACCACTATTGTGGTTAAGTCTGCAAACGTTTTAACATGCTACCTTTGCGGTACCAGCATGCTTCCGTGTGATAAGCCAATAGAACTTACAACTCCTAAAAACGGATCGGATTGGTACTGTGCAAATGTCACAACTACTGAGAACGTAGTTTACCGAGTAAGTTTTTTATTTTGAATGATTGTTACACTAATTTTTTAGTCCATTGTGAACAACGACACAGGTTTTATAATAAGCTTTGTTTAATTAATATGGCTTTATTTCAGGTGAGGTGAAGCTTAAAAACGGCTGCCTTGACGTTCAGGACGGCAGATTTAAATCTGTTTGTTCTTGCGACAGTGATTTGTGTAACTTTGATGTTAAACCACCTCCATCATCAAAAAAATTGAGCTGCTCTTTTTGTGACGAGAATGCGGAGTTCCTGTGTAAAAACCCGTTCAAAATCTCTTGTCCTGACCACGCAGCGGATCTTTGTTACTCTAAATGGTCCCTTGACGGAAAACATCGAATTGAAATGGTAAACTTTGAATTTAAAACACAATTTTAATTCCTAAATTTTAGAACTGCGTGGGTAAAAATGAAGGTTTGTTTTTATGTTTATAAACAAAGCAAATTAAAAATTTTAGTTCAACAGTACGGATTGCCAACAAAAGGTTGTGATAAATTTTCGGATCCACGAAGTCTCCAAGAAAGTGTAGTCTGTTCTTGCAGCGGAAACCTGTGCAATGCACACAACAAGCCGGACCATTCATACTATAGTGGAAACTATGCTATCAAAAAAGCAATGTCACTTACTTGCATGATCGTCTTCATTTCCGGGGCATTGCTTTTTGCTTGATTGCACAAGCTCATCGAAATGACAAATCACAATAATCAAAATGCTTTCTAGTTTCTCTTATTCAATTCTTTGTAGTCGCTAATGTACAAAGTGGACCAAAAAACGTTAACACAAAAGAACATTTTCGACTTGAACGAAAAAATCAATCAAACACAAAAAAGTCTGTCTCGAACACAAAAATTCTTTTGCTTTTTGTGTTAACGTTTTTGGTCCACTCTGTAGTTGATTGAATAAAGTAGTGATTAATTTCGAAGCAATCAATTTGTTACATGTGTTTTTCACACATTGAATATCGTTTATTCGTTATTGCTTTTTGATGTTCTTTTGCTTAAAGGATGAACATCTACTTCTGGACATTGTTAATTGTTGTCATCCAAACAATTCCGATCAACGCATTGTTTTGTTACCAATGTGACAAGAACAAAGTCAACTGTACACGACCAGAAGTTACGTTCGTTAAAAGTTCTGATTATGTTTGCTACAACATAACCGAAAACAACGTTACACTTAAAATGGTTTGAATTCTTTTTAACGGTTATTGTTTGTATTGTTGTTGTTTAAGGATTCCGGTCCTGAAGACGAACGTAAGATTTTAATTAAAAGTGCATAGTCTTAAAATAAATGATGCTTTTAGACAAAAGTGTAGTCAAAACAATTCCTGGATGCGGCCGTAATTCGCAAAACCAAGTAGTTTGTGCTTGCCGTGATATTTTGTGCAATTCCAAATCAGCACAAACACCAATTCCCGGTGTTTTAAGATGTTACGCGTGCAACAATGAGCAGGGTCTTGATTGTACTGAACCGCCGAAGATTTATTGTCCAGAGAGCCGTAACGACGGTTGCATGACACTTTGGGAAGAAAGAGGCAATATAATCAAAGTAATAGTTTAAAACTTCCATTGATTACTTGATTTTTGTTTCAGCAATGTGTAGGAAAAAATGACCGTAAGACTTTATTGATTGATTAAGAATTTACTTATTTGCTGTGTACACTTTTTAGTTAAACGTGCAGGAATCCGTCTAAATAATTGTGACGAGGTAAACTTAGGATATATGTGCGCATGCTCCACAGACCTGTGCAACACTGAATTGGAGAATCCTTCGCCACGTTTTAATTCTGGAAACTCAATGATGTTGTCTTCTTTTTTGATTGTGTCTGTAACGATTTTGATTCACTTTGATTTTTGATGTTATTGTGTGCTTTTAAATAGACACAGAAATAAAATGAATCGGTTGTTCCATAAAAGTTGTATGCACCTTTACGAGAAGCACGATTGGTAGCCAATAAGTATTTCGAAAGTTGTTTGTTCAGTGGAAGCGAGTGCATTTGGTCAACAACTTTTGTCTTGCTATAAAAGCGAACGCTTGCGAAATCTTTCTGTTCATTTTCGTTTAGAGCTTTTTTGTGACTAGAGAGGTTTGTTTGAATGATTTTTAATGTACTACATTGTAAAAGCAGTTAAACGTCTTAGCGTGCGCTCGTGCCATAAAATTTTGTCTTTTTTTTGTATCTTATTTGATTAGTTGAAAAATTAGTGAGACAATTTTACAAATCACAGAACTTTTAAACACTAGTTGTCTCACTAATTTTTAGCGTGATCGTGTTTGAATTTCGAATCTAATCATTTTATTTTTAGCAAGAATGAACTTCCTTCCAACAACCAAAGAGACAGTGCGCAACGAGATCTGCAATGGCCAAACTTGTGAAAATATATTCTTGGCTTTAAATCAACGAGGCACTGTGTATGGAGCTAAGTATAAAGTTGAAGACGTAAAAGACTGGTTTGATTGGATAAAGAAGCAAGATGAAGCGAATACTTTGGAGACTTGTGAAAACAACTTTTCGGACAATTCGCACATATTCAAGGACAGGTATGTTTAAGTATTTCCTTTCAAATAAAGACTTATTTATTTGCAGCTGGAGTTTCTACGGCAATTCTATGTTTCCGCCTAAAAGTTCAATTCCGTTGATTCGACTTATCTACAAGGAATATTGTTCAGCAGAAAAGGAGGTTTTGGCACGAAAATGTCATGCAATCAACTGCAAACTTCAAATGCTCAGTGAACGTTATGGAATTGACACTCAAGATGGAATATTTGGAGGATTTCACTGTTTTGTTCTATACGATTTCTTGAAGGGACAGAGCAAGTAAGTTCTTTGAACATGGTTCTTTATTGTTGTTTATTATTGCTTTTAGAACGATCAAATTAAACGGCTCTTTTCCGTCGGTTTTGATCAACAAGTACAATTTGGTTGTTTTGAACTCCAATCACTTCTTCTTTATCAGTCAACAAAGACAGCCGGAAGAGAACAGTCGATGCATTGTTTATTTGCTAAAACTGGATTATCACTTCTTGAAATGCTCGATTTTGGATATGCATAGCTTCAAAGAAGCCTATCATCGACTCATATTTGACTCGTCAGACAAGAACAGCTTTCTTCTACAAGTCGACGCTCAAACTGACTTACAATTGACTCGTCGAAGCAGATTTTATGCAGGAAAGGTGGTTGGACAAAAGCTTGTCTTTGAAGAAACATTCATCAGCGACAACGAGTATGATTTGAAGAATTCGACTGTCACACTCACTGGTAATAAACTATGCATTCTGGCAGCAGACAACACTCAAGGTCCAGTGAAAAACTTGATATTTCAAGAAATGGAAATAAAAGAAAACAAAGTACACTTTCTCGACTACTTGGAAGTCAAAACGGATGCTTTCTTTGAAGCAGGATCTTGTTTGGTGAGTCGTTTAAAATAAACACAGTTTAAATTCAACAACTTTCAGACGTCATGTAATGCTTGGTCAGGACGAAAGTGCTATATTTTGAGACAACAACGAGCATTTGGGGATCTTTCAAGAAGGTTTGCAACTAACATACTTGTACAAAACTATATGCTTTGTTTTAGCTCTTCTTCGTATTGTGCTCAATTGATAACAGTTGATTTGGATTCAAAAAAGATGACACACTCGAAGTTTTATGAACATCTAAATGCCACCAACTTGTTCATCGACGATGATGGAATGTTGAATGTCTTCTATGCCAATCCAAACACTAAACAACATGTCTGCAATCGGTTGCCAATAAAGTAAGGAATTTCACAACTTTTAATAACTTAACTTCAATTCTAGCCATCCCGATAAGCTCCAAACACTCGTACACAGTTTTATCAAAAAGAAACTGAGGTTTATGGAAGCAACTCAACACAATCAACTAATCAAGGAACTTCCAGCTCAATTCCGACCCGATGAAAAGCCAATTATTGCATCTCGGCGTGTAACACCACCAACAACAAAGCCTCAACCTATCAAGTGGAACAAAGAAACTGGAATCAAGTTACCCGCACAGCCTATGCATCCACAATCAGCTATGTGGATAAATCGATCACAACCATTCATTGCTCCTCGACCGTTCATTCCACACTTTTCAGCAGCTTTTGATCATCAATCCTCTATCAAACATACGTTTCCATTAAATGTGTTACTCAATAAACTTACAAGATTATCTCTTCAAATATATGTATTGAATAAGTTCAAATTCCATTCTCAATCATCATATTCGAAGTTCTCAAAACATTGAAACACTTGACATTATTCAACAAAAGAGCTGATGCAATGTTTTCACGAAAATTGAATTACACAAACGCTGACATTTGTTTCAATCTATAGAATTTTTAAATCAAATGATTTCTTGCCACATCAAACATTGAATATCAAAACATGCATTCATTCAGATCAATGGATTTCACAATTTTAAAGTTCAGCTGGACCTGTCCTTTATCAAACATCATTTTTGATTGAAATGTTCACTATAAAAAGAGCGATGAAGATAGTTAAAATCAATTGAAACAATGTCCAGGTTGTTTGTGATTTTCTTGGGACTTGTCTCGTTGGTGGCTGCAAAGCCTGCAAGTAAATTGTTTGAAGGCACCGATCCTTCAAAAATCCACGCTGTTCTTGTCTCTGGCGTACCACTCGAAAATTTCGACCTTAATTATTGTCCGGAGGTGAGTTTAAGTTATAACTTTCAAGCACGATATAGTTTATAAATTCAGGCCGAAATTGCTCGCACGTATCATTGGCTCGTCGATCATGGAGTTCCTGCTGACAACATCATTTTATTCATGAACGGAAACTTTGCCAATTACACTGATAACCTAAGCCTAATACTTTGTACGCCGACAAAGACTTGTCACGCAACTACGCTGAAGGCTTAAAAATTGACTACTCAGGCGAAGAAGTCAATTCAGAAAACTTTTTGGCTGTGATCCAAGGCGAGAAAGACAAAGTGAACGGTGGAACCGGACGTGTCTTGAAGAGGTATCTTTTATGAATGTTGAAAGTTATTGATTTATTCAATTTAGTACCGAAAAGAATCGCGTTTTCATTTCACACGAGAGTCACGGTGATTCAGGGGTCTTGGCATTAGGTAATTCGTGGCTGACTGTGCAAGATTTGAACAACGCATTAAAGAATATGGAAAAGAAGAAGATGTTCTCCGAGCTTCTTTACTATGTTATGGCATGTCATTCGTAAGTCCTTTTGTTCGATAGTTATAGAAGTGAAAATTGCTTTTAGCGGTTCGATGTTTAGCGGGCAATTAAACAAAGACGGCAAAAGTAAACTTTCTTTAAACTTAAAAGTTTTAATATTTAATGTTTAGTTTACGCATTTACCGCTGCAAGTCCAGAGCTTAACGCACACCCAAAAGATTATGTTGTTTTTGAAGTAGGAGAAAACACTTATAACATTTGCGTAAGCACGCAATTTGGAGACGCCTGGTTGAATAATGCCGAAGAGGTAAATAAATAGTTTGATGAAACAAAAAACGTTAACACAAAAAAGTTGTTTTGGTTGACTTTTTGACAAAAGACTTTTTTGTGCTTGAAACTTTTTGTTTTTAGAAGAACACCAAAAAGGAAACTCTCGATCAACAATATAAGATTGTCGTTCCACAAGTAGATAGCGATCCTCAACGTTATGGAAACATGAAGATTGGCAAAGAACCGGTTGCAAACTTTGAAGGCGTCAACACAAACACTTCCACAAAATCAACAATCAACAACAGACTTGCTCGTGCACAAAGCGACGAAGACAGTATTCCAATATCTCCAATTGCTAGCTACTTGTTGTTGAAACGAAAAGTTAAGAACAGCAAAAAGTTTGCCGAACAAAAAGAACTGAAAGAACAGTTGACTCAAAATGGAAGAGGAAAGAAATCAAATCAACTCAAAGATAAACTCTATTCTTGAAGCGTTGACTGGCAAGAGCACCAACTTCAAAGAATTCAGTAAACCGCCTTCACAGATTATGCAACTTGATTGCCACAGCAATGTTGTCAAAACAGTTTGGAACGAATGCAAAGAGATCAAAAAGGTATAGAGATAGTTTAAACAACTGATTAATAAGTAACTTTGTATTTCAGAGTCCATTTGTTTATGAATTTATTACCCCAGTTGTTAACTTATGTGAACAACGTTATCCAGCCGAGAAGATAGTCGAACAAATCAAGAAGCAGTGTTCTTAAATCTTAACTATTCGAATTGTGAACATCCAATAAACTTTTCAAGCATTTTGAAGTCTTTGCAGACCGCTCCACAATCTCCACAATAATCTACTGTTTATTGCTTTTCAACAAAAGCTATTTGACAAAAATGTCTTTGTTTGTCAAAAAAGCTCGCAAACACTGCTTGGCTTTGCGTTTAATTTTCGGCGGCTCACGTTTCTTTCAAACACTCGAAGCTTACCTAGTCTTTACAAGAATGGAATCTGCTTTAAAGTTCCTCGAAAAGCATGTTATTGAAGACGGCCAATGTGTGACCAAAATAACAGTTTTGCGCCAAACATCCTTGAAAGCGAGTGAAGTTGAAGGGTGAGTTCATACTTGTTTGTGCTATAATTATTATTTTGATATGTTTAGCTTGATGAGCGGCTTTCTACGAAAAGCACAAAAGTTTGCCGTTATTTGCAATGTATTTGGTCTTTGGAACGAAAAAGACTGGGACTGAGACTGGTTCGGTTCGTCATTCTGTAGGTTTGCAAACAAGACACGTTGGAAAAAGCCAAAGACGGCTTTGAAAAAGTTACCTCTGTCCGGTTTTATTCATTGTATCGTGATCCGGCTTTGGACATAAAAGGATTGTTGAACGCCGACTGGACAGGCAAATATAAGAAGCCGGCGACACCTTTGACTAATCGTCTTGGCATTGTTTGCACCCTTGCAACTGATCCATCCGAATTGACTGGTTATCCTCGAATGTCAGATTTCGAAATTCGTCCGTTCATGAACAAAGTGAAGGCAGAACCAGTTTCCAGTATCATTAATCTGTTCGGAAAGAACAAGCAGAACAGCTTGAAAAATGCCTTTGCAAATGCTACCGCGGACAACGATGTCGATGAAAACATGGAAACTGAAGATTCAAAGGAATTGGCAAGAAAGCGTGAAATGCCAAATAAGGTAAGTGTTCTGGTGCATCTTGATTAACTTGAACTTTCTTAGACCACACCTGTTGACAAGAAGCCGAAGATTGAGGGCATGACCAAAGGTAATATTTGAACTTTTGGAGTGGATTTAATGCCTGTTTTTAGACTTCCAAACCTTTGAAGAAGCTTCCACCCAATCAAAGTTCCATTGGCTCCTTTTTCTCGAAGAAGTGATCTGATTGCATGGTTACGCTCATTCCTGTCCTGTAAAATTGCTGAACTTCAATAAACTTGCTTTTAAGGTTGCGCATTTTGTGACAACCTAATAGATATTCAAGGGATTTATTTACCAGTAAAAACAAAGCTGCATAACCGTAAATTAGAAATCTAATGATCTTAGACTAATCCTAACAGTTTTAAAGCATAAGAATAAGTTAAATGCCAGAAAAGTCACGGAATTTCATTGGAAACTGTGCCAACAACTTTTTGAAAGCTCGTGGTTTGCTTGCCTTTCCTGCTTGTTTACCAATTGCAATCATCGCCAAGTTGCCAAGAGAATCAGGCTCGCTCCTAAACATCAAATAAATAAACAATCTCTGGTTTAAAAACTTACTTTAATGGAGCTCGGAACAATAAACATTTTCTACCGTTGAACACAAGTGCAGTCAGGTTTCCATCTTTATCAATATGCATGGATTGGCAATCACCGAATAGAAACCTTTTAACAGTACGGGTCAGCTGGAACGTGTTCAGATCAAAAACAAATATTCTTGAACACGAGTGATGCAGAGTAAGGTGGAAAAGATCATTAGCGCAGAAAATGGAGATGCATGAGAACTAAAATTGTTTTTAAGATTGTTTGTAAGTACTTTCTAAAAGTTATTATGAACTTACCAAAGCTTCTTCCAATCCGGAATCTTCGCCGATTGAGTGCACTTCAGTTCTTTTTATATGTGGCTGTGTTTCGCTTAAGTCGAACTTGCCAAATTTCAGGTTTTCTCGGTGTATGTGCATGCCAAAAGCACCCATCACAACTTCACCTTCACAAGTAAGCGCGATTACTTCATTGCCCGACAAACGAATGACTTTTATCTTTTCAATGCTGAAAGTTAGTTAATTAAATAATTGATTTGATGTGAATTATCAAACCTTGATTCGAACTTGTATTTGTTCTGGCCGAACTTCAATTTGATGCCACTAAGACGACCTTTTCGCAAGAATGTATCTCCATCATCGGTCTCTTTCGTCAAGATAGCGAAGTGCTCGTAATTTGAAGAGTCGTGAACAATTTGAAACGAAAACGCTTCAAAACGTTTGTGATCCAAGACTGTACAAATTGAATGCTCCGTGTCCATTTTCAAAAGATAAAGATTGAATTCGCGTGTGTCGTCAAAAATGTGGCTATAAGAATTTAAATGTAAATTGTGAACCTCGTACATTTAAACTTACTCTCGTTTATTGTACAACAAATAGTATCCAAAGCCCAAGTACATCACTTGTTTTTTGCCGACTTGAACTGGCGTGCTTGAAGCAAAATAAAACTCCTTTTCCAATCCATAAAATGCATCGTACAAAGTGATTGATTTGATTTGATCTCGACTTGGTCCGAATTGAAACATGTAACGTCCATTTGTGGACTTGAAAAAGCTTTTCGAATTACGTGGCAACGGTAGCAATATACGACTGTTCAATTTTGAACTCATTAATAACGATCCAGAAAACATTAATATGATAGCGCTGAAATTTAGAAAGTTATGTTAAAGAATGCGTTTCTGGAAATACTCACTTTAACGTCAATGCCATCTGGAATAGCTCGGCAATTTCGGAAGTTCTCGATCCACTCGCTAACTTTGTCCGCAGTAAAGACCTCGTAGTTCAGTTTTTTGCATGTTTGTCGGTAAAGATGAACTGGATCACTGCTATATTTCATCAGCTCTTTGAATAAACGAAGAACTTTAGGCTTCGGCTCGTAGTCTGGGTACATTTTAAAACTTTAAGCCCTAAAACATTTAAATTACATCATGAATGTGAAAATAGATAAGACGCGGAACACGTTAAACAGAGCGCTATTAAATATAAAGCAGCGACGAACAAAGGTGCAAAAGAGGCTGCACACAACCATTGATTTGCGAAAAAGCATCTCTCTTTCTCTGCTGTTTCCAACATTTCGCAATATTCTCTTCCGTGTGCACGCATTATTTCGAAATCAAAAAGCAAAAAGTTTTGTTATGTGAACGCATTATTTCAAACTATCAACAAACAAACAAACAATTTATTAACCAGATATGCTTTTAATCAACAATTAAATAACTTATTTAAACATCTCATCTGCAACGTGTACGGCATTCGGGTAAACTATGCGGAATTGCTCCAAATCGACACACAAACTCATTGTAAATGCACGTTTTGTCATTTCTTTTGCTTTGGCGGTTTGGCCGACGTTTAAGTAGCAATTAGACAAGTTTATCAAAGTGTTCGGTAGTCCAACTTCTAATTCGAATTCTTCGTCAACCAATGACAGCATTTCTTCGAAGTATTTGATGGCAGTTTGATAGTCTTTTAATTGTGCGTACATGCAGGCCATTGTGCAGAGCGTCAAAGCTAAGTCAATTTTGAGTTCCGTTCGATTATTGTACAGGCCGCGCATCTAAAAGAATTAATGTACACTTTTAATTACAGAAGACCACACCTGTTCCAAAATAGACTTTCCTTTATCAATCACCCTTCTTGGATAATTCATGTTTCTCTGTCCAAAGTCATCGAGCTGTTTAAAGAATCGCACTCGTTTTGAACAATTTCCGTCTGGTGCATCCGCTTCGCAAAGTCTGCAACGACAAGTGAAACCCCAAGTTCTATCAAGGCTTCTGAACCGTTCCGAATATTCAATTAGTGGTGAAATATAATGCAAAGTGACTTCTTCTCCCTTCTTTAAATCTTTTATGGCATAAATAAACATGACGTCGCCCATGCAGATCTTCTTAGCATTGGCTAAAATGAAGTAGTTACAACAAAACAACGTTAATGTTGAAAGCGAACCTAAACATGCATGATTGTAGTAAGAAGGGAACAAATATAGTGAACACTTGTCATCAGTCATGCTTCCAACCAGCTGTTTCTGTCCTGAAGTCATTGTGCCAAAACGATTGTATACGCTGATTTGTTCAATCGCGAGCCGTATCAATGATCCCTAAACATTTGTAAAATCAGAAGCATTTATGAAATGATTAATTTCTTACCTTCTGGAATATTTTCATCTCGCGGTAACTTCCCAGCAAACAGTGAATAAACTTCTTTTGCTCTGGACGGATTTTTGCGCAGTTTTTCCATAACTCGGATCATTTGAAGTTTGTTTGCAGCGCCGTCTGCGTGATCTCGAATTAAATTTACTGCCATTAAATAGCCTCGATGGTCTTTTTGGTAACCGATAGCGAATGCTTTTGAAACAGAAAGCAACGTTCCTTTCTTAATGTTTTCGGTTGCAAGGATTCCTTTGCCCTTTCCTTGGACGTCAGTAACTTCAATTGGCCCAACATAGTCAGCAACGTCAAATTCAAGTTTGCCACTTTTAGATTCTGTGTACATTGTTTTTATGTCGTACTTTCCAGTTTGACTTTCTGCTAGACGAGCAGTTGCTTTGTCCAGTTCAACGCCGACGTCTTTGTTAGCAGGAAACTCATCACGCACAGCTTGGAAGTGATCAACTGCCAGTTTCCAGTCACGCTTGCCATAAGCAGCCAATCCCATTCTGAACAAAGCTTTTTCTCGATCTCCGCCCTTGTCTAGACCAGTTTTTGCCGACTCGTAAGCTCCGTCAAAGTAGCCAGAACGTAGTTGAGACGACGATTTGTTTAAGTATAAGACTGCCATGTCAGGAGAGCATCGAATGGCACGATTGTACAAAAAGGTGGCAGATTCATAGTCTTTGTTTTGAAAGTACTGATTTCCCGAGGCTTTGATTTGTTCGGCGTTGTCAGACATCGAGACGTGCCTAAAACATAACAACATAAATATTAGCAATATCTTTAAAAAACATACCACTTTTCCGCTCCAATCTTCTTCAAAAGTTCTTGGTCAGTAGGATCAACAAAGACTAAGATCCGACGGAGAATCGACACGTAATGAAGCGGTTTTATCCATTGCACCGAAACGCAAGCACGGTTCTTTAATGACTAAAATTTGTCCAAGCGAAAGCCACTTTGTGTCTCGAATGTCATAAGAGTAGTTGTAAATATGAAGAATTTCAGCATCTCCTAAACACAAGCACATAAACATTGATTAGTGAATAGATAATTACCATTCAAATCCTGTACTAATGTGTTGATCGAGATCATTGAAACGGGCATTCCAATAACTTTACAGACCAAATAACGTTCTTCGTGAATTTTTGGAACCTCCATTTCCTTCAAATAAATTGGCTTCAGCTGATCAAACGGAAGTTTGCAAGTGTGCGATTCTCCTAAACAAAAGATCTCATTAAAAATGATTGCAACTCAAAACTAACCTGACACAACAGTTGTTTGGATTTCCATCAAGTTTGCATTTCTTTCCCTTTGCATGTCCATTTGAAGCGAATTCATTTGCCATTGAAGACGTTCATAATCCAATTCTCTACTCGGTCTTGGAACTGGTGCTTGTTCATTTAAGGCCTTTGACTTTTCGGCTTTTTTTAGTTGATCTTGAAATACATCTTGAAGTTCTTTTGAATTCATAACGAAGAGCTAAAATTTAAAAGAATTAGTGCACTTATAAATAAACGCATTAACACACTGTTAAATCGGGACTTTCAAAATGAGAACGCATAAACAGCAACGAAAATAAACGCTTGTAATGCTGATGAGAAAAGATTGATTAGCTTTTCACACGTAAACATTTAGTGCTTTTTGTTAACGCAGACGCGAAAGTGCAGTTTAAACATATTTGATTAGTTAATTATAAGTTTTAAAACTTGTTTATTTAAATGATGATTAAACGGAATGAATTCAAATGTTTAAAGTTAAATTTAACAAAATAACTTTGAAAGTCACGCGGCAATCAAAAAATAACACTGTTTTTAATTTCACAAACAAAAAATATGGAAAAGTGCAACAAATAAACTTGACTCAAAAGCGCTTTTCTTGAAAGAATTGGCGCGAACAGCGTACTTCAAAAAATAAACAGCCCGTCTGCTTTCATTTGAGTGTTTGCATTGTATTTAAAAGTTTATTAACATTACAAAAACTTCAACAAAACAAACATCAAAGTTAAAAAAAGTGCCGACTTTCCGAAAGGAACAGACGAACTTTCAACTGGAAACTCATAATCAAAATTCCGAGCAATGCAAATATCGTTAAGTTTGTTGAATGACAACACAACTCCGTCTGTATTTAAGTTAAAGATTGGATCAGTATAAGTGTCTATCTGGAATTATTGAATTGCATCAACTCTTGAATGTTCAAAGCAACTTACCAGAACGGGCTTTTTGTTTATGATGTCGGAAACATTTCTGGGAATTTCAATACCAAACAAATTGGTTACAGTTCCTGGCGATTGTAGTCCGTCGTCACAGATAAAATAAAGTACAAAGTTCTAAAGATGGAACTTATCGAACATGTTGTACAAACTTAAAAGAACTTACATCGCCAACATTCTTGGTAGTGTCGAGAAAAACTGGAGAATGACAGGAGAAGTTTCCAAAACTAGTAAGTTGATATTCAATATTCTTTTGCAAATCGTAAAGATATATTTCGGTGAGTCCAATGTCCGTAAAATCATACGCTGACATGTTCTATAGGCACTCAACAGGTTTTAATCGTTGTTATCTAAAACTTACATTGTAGGCGTACAGTTCAGCAGTCGTGTTTGGCCGTGTTGCATAGTAAGCAATTAAATTTCCCGTCTGAACTGACTGTAATTCCGCCTTCAAATCCAGTTGTGTTTGTTATCTAAAAGCATTTCCACTTAAAACACTCAATGTTTATTGCATACTTGTTTTATCTTTGTGCCGTTCGGATACATTTGATAAATGTCATAATCGCCACCTTTTTGACTGACATAGAATACTCTTCCTCTGTTTATAACTGCTTCTCCATCAAACACATTGTTAAAAGTGAGTCGTTGTTTGACATAATGATGCTCGCTCAAAAAGTAAATTTAACAAACAAAAGAAGCTTTTAAACAAACCTTGTGTACAATTCCATGTCTTTTGGAAGCGACTTTTCTTTTATTACCTTTTTGCACAAATTCTGCAATTCAGTAGGTTTTGCGCTTTTGCACACGGATTCGTGGCAATTATCTGACAAAGATAAGTTTTTATTGTATGCCTAAATTGTTTTGTTTAAAGAACGTTTTGTTTGTTATTCAAACCTTCGACATTGTGCTGCCAAACAAGTAACTGTCGATCGATATAAAATCTGGCGATGTGTACAGATGCATTCCAGTGCTGATCTTTTGAGGCAGGAAAGTTGTGTCGTTTTTGCTTGTGTCCATTATGTAGACCTGAAACGATTGAATTTAAAGAAATCAGTAATGTCGAAGTTTTTACTTGTGGACAATCATTTTCGCTGCCTTTTGCCGTGAATATAATCTTGTACAAGCTAGTCGTGCTAAAAGAATTGGACTTTTAAAATCAGATTTAAAAACAAACTATGATCGACTCCATGCATGTCCTTTTAAAGTGGCGTTTTCGTTGGCATAACAAGCAACTTTGCTGAGTGTTTTGTTCTTGCCCCAGTCGCTAATTTTAGGAGAAGCCTCTGTATAAACAGGATTTTTGATGCTTGAGTCCAAGAACTTTCCCTTGTAAATGACGCCGTTACTAATAAACGCAATAAACATTCCAGTCGGGTCCAGACACAGCATTCTGAGCGTTCCACTTTGACGGAGTGATTTGCTAAATTAAGAAGTTACAAAAAATTTAAAAGCATTGCTTTTCAAATTACAATTGGCGTTTTTCCTTTTTGCAACAAGAACAAAGCAGTTGGATAGTCGTCCTCTTAAAATGCTTGTTGAATCTTTAAAGCACTGTTTATAATTACCATCCTTCGGATTCACTATGATTCCAGTTGCCAAAATTTGTTCCGGATCATTTGTTTGCTGTGGCCAAACATAAGCAGTCGAGTCATTATCGTCTGTAATTTGATCAACACTTCCTTGTTTTAAACGATCAAAAGTTGTTCTATAGATTTTAGAGTTCTTTCGAGGAACGACTCCCTGTCTAAAAATAGAAGTTTATTGGACTGACAAGTAAGAACTGTACTTTATTGCTCCGAGTTCTGTCGCATCTTTAGTTTTATAACCGTGGAAATAGATGTATTGATTTGGATTTGATGGATCAAAAGTCAGGCCGTCAAAAGTGCAGCCATTTTCATTAAACGGACTCAACTGAAAACATTTAAGTTGTTTTAAAAACTATTAAACAACTTTTACCGTCTCTACTCCGTTTTCCCACACATAGATGCATTCTCCGAAGTCACAAGATTTAGTATAAATTCGACGATCATATTTGCCTGGAATTTGAATCTCCGGATTGCGCCATTGATTCTTTTCCGTATTGGTTTCTAGCACTTTCAACAGTTGGCCATTTGCATCAAATTGAAGCAGCGACGTGTAATCAGCATGTTCAACATATCCGTACGAATCAAAACCTTAAATGTAAATCAGTGTTTGTCAAGTCATTAAGAACATTAAAACATACAAACACCGTCAATGTCGCGATAACGATTAGTTGCAAAGCACTTGCTTTCGTAACAATAATCTGTAGGTAACTTAGTTGTTCCATTAGTCTTTTCAATTGCGTCAATTGCTGTCGAAACTACTGTTATGCTGTTCTGATCATAAACCTTTATGCGATTCTCATAACCGATGCTTGTTGAAAAGAGAGAATAGTCCATATAATAAACCGCGGAAGGTTGATTCAAGTCCATTTGGTAGAAGTTTGTGCAAAATGTGTCGCTGTCTCGTACTTCACGCGCCGAAAAGAAAAGTGTCCTGCCATCGGTGCTTAAAATAGTTAATGTTTAACTAAACAGTCAAATGAAATAACATACCTAAACGCCAAAGAACTCACGTCAACAGAAAACATGTCTAATTTCTTGAGATCATAAATGTAGTCAGTTTGAATTGACAAAGCAACAATTTCAAGCAAGAACAAAAAACTCAACAGCTTCATTTTTAAGAAGCAATTTTTGTGAAATTGAAAATCTAAACTGTTGATTAAAAAGGCTGCAAAAAGGATGAAAATTCCTAATCAATTCCACTTTATGATTCATTGTTTGCGTCTAAACTCCAAACTGATAAGCAAGCAACAAGTCCATGTTTATTTTCATCGTCTAGTTCACAATCTTTAAATTGGAGCTTGTTAGTGGAGAAAAGTGACGTTTCTTCCAAACTAAATGTGAAGAAACGTTCACAAACGTGCAGAACATGACTAAGTTCTTTAAATTGCTTCTTATCGGGTAATTAAACGAAGTCTAGTTTCTATTTAATCAATAAACGGTTTAATTACTGACGCAAAGCTTGAACCTTTGAATGTCGTTTGATGTAGCTGTTGTGTTTCTTCTTGCACGCAATATTTTAGAATTGAATATCCAATTCTAACTATAAAATCAAACATCGCAATAAACAGTAGCCGTTAATTATCCAAACAATACAAAAGGTCAGTTGGGCATTTCGATGCATACGCAACAATTTAACCGGGGCGTTTGTTTGAACAGATTTGACTTTTTATGCACTCGTAGGTGTTGCATAAGGTTTCGGAGAATTGTTTAAACGTTAATTGTGCAGCTGAACAAACTTCACTTTAATATATAAGGTTGCTTGGAGTTGTGGCATAAACATCAACTTTCAATTTCGTTGCATTCTTTAAGTCAGTATGTTTTTGGCGTCGACAACGTTGTTTGTTCTTGTCTTAGGATTTGCAAGTGCATTGCCTCCTCATATGCGCATGTTGGAGGAAAACAATGAAGACTTCATTTATGGCGATATCAGTAAGTTGTTTTAATTGAAAGTTGATGTTCACATTTTGTTTAGAATTGACCGAAGAGCAAAAACTTATGCGACAACTTCCGGAAAATGCGCATTCTAAAATATTCATTTTCGAACATGCCAATCGTTGGGAAAACAACATTATGCCTGTTGCTTATTCAAGCAAAATCACAGCTGCCAAGTAAGACCGTTTAAATTAACTAATAACATTTAACTCAATTGCGTTCAGTCGAGAGAAGATTCGCAAAGGCTTGAAAGTAATTGAGCGGCAAACTTGCTTCCGCTTTCCTGACCGCAAGTCAGAGAAAGATTACGTAGAGTTTACACTCGATACCACACCTAATGCTCCGTGCTGGTCACTCCTTGGCAGAATTGGCAACGGAAAACAACCGATTTCTTATGTCCAGGGCTGCATTGACGACACTGAAGGCACTCTAGTGCATGAAGTTTTGCATGCTTTGGGTGTCGGCCATGAGCATCAACGTCCAGACCGTGATTCATATGTAAATTCATTCGCAAAACTATCATAATCTTTACGCTTGTTTAGGTTTTTATTGACTCGAGCCTCGCCTCATCGGGTAAGTTGATTGAATGCGAAGTTGTACAAACTGCTGATTTTTAGACCAATACGAGAAAACCTCATCCAACCTTGATACAAAACACTTTCCATATGACACCAAATCCGTAATGCATTATCCAGGTAAGACAATTGTTTGCAGCAATTTAATCAAAACTTTATTTAGGTTTCCAAACCAAGAACAAACAAGGAAAACTAGTCAACGTGTTGTATGATAAGAAAGTAAGTACTTAAATTATGTTATAAATCTAATATTCTATTTGTAGACAAACAGGCCAGTTCCGCGCAATATGAAAATGTCCGCAGAAGATGTGAGGAAACTTAATGAGTTTGGAAAGTGTTCTGGAGGAGGTAAATAGATATAACATCTAATTGTTTATTAATTTATCAATTTAGGCAATGCCGGCAGAAAGCCTGATGCTAAAAGACCAAGCAAACGTGTGCCCAAAAAGCCAGCCAAGAAACAAAGACGTCAACCGAACAATAATCGTCGTCCAGCAAGCGGTTAACTGCAATTGCTTATCTTCTTAATAGAATTCAATAAACATGTGTGAATTAACTTAATTTGTTGTAATTTGTTTTAGCAATAAATTCGCCTTTAGTAATTGAAACTTTAGTTCAAAAAAGCAATCTCAAATTTCAAACAAACAAACAAACTTTTTCATTTTCTACTTTTTGATTGACCCACAGACTTTCAAAGTACTTGTCAAATAACTTTGATACATTTAGTTAGCCTTTGATCTTCAAAGACGATCTTTATTGTTGTCATACTGTAAATTGAACTCGTTCCACTCAAAAAGTCAACAATGCAAAAGGTTACTAATACAAAATGTCCCGCCAACGTGTATGAAGTATAATTTGCATTTTGGGTGGTCTAACTTTCAAATGTATTTATTAACTTTTGAGCTTTTGAATACAAACATCATCCGCAACCAAGCAAGATGTGTGCAGAGTTGTGTGATGAAACTGCAATTTACTGTTTTTTTTTTTTTTTTTAAAAAAAAAAGGGGGGGGGGGGGGGGGGGGGGGAAAAAAAAAAAAAAAAAAAAAAAAAAAAAAAAAAAAAAAAAAAAAAAAAAAAAAAAAAAAAAAAAAAAAAAAAAAAAAAAAAAAAAAAAAGGGGGGGGTTTTTTTTTTTTTTTTTTTTAAAAAAAAAAAAAAAAAAAAAAAAAAAAAAAAAAAAAAAAAAAAAAAAAGAAGTTTTTTTTTTTTGGGGGGGAAAAAAAAAAAAAAAAAAAAGAAAGAAAAAAAGGGGGGGGGGGGAAAAAAAAAAAAAAAAAAAAAAAGTTTTTTTTTTAAAAAAAATTAGGTGGGTTTTTTTTTTTTGGGGGTTTTTTTTTTTTTTTTTTCCCCTTTCAAAAGGTTAAAAAAAAAAACCAATCACAAAAAAATTTAGTAAAGCAGTATGAAGACATGGGGGGGGGGGGTTTGAACTTTGAGGTGCACTCAATAATTAACTCTTTCAGTGGCTATTTTAAAGTAGACCTGAACATTTGGAATCGAAATCATCACGGACTTTTTCATAATAGGCACTTCGTTTTGTCACGCATCTTCTTAATTGGTATACAAAGTGTCAGTTTATATTAGAGCACATTTTTGAACTGGACCTCACGAGGACGATAAATTGGTCTTTTGTACACTAGTTCCGCGTTTGTGTTCCCTTCTTTTTTATTTATCGAATGTATTAAACTACTTACTGTTTTTAGAAGAAATGAACAACTCTGCCGTGTTAGTCACTAGCATAAACTGTCCAAGTGTGCCGGGTCAACTTTTTTATGCAATTACAAGTGGAACTGCAATTTTCATCAACGGTCTGCTGTTTTTCATTATTCGCTACAACACAACGTCGACTCTTCAACAGTATTCAGTTATTCTTAGAATCTCGTGCATTTTGGACATCTACTCTGCGCTTTCACAGTTTCTAACGCAGGCACGACCGAGAGTGATAGCCGGCTTGTTCACTTTCAGTTTGGAAGGAATAGCGCCAAAACTTTTAGCCGAGACGTTTTTATTCAGAGGAAACAGGTTGCCATACATTTTGATCCCCGAATTCATTGGATGCTATTATTCTGTTTGTTTCTGCGTCATCCCATTCATCTACAGATACATTATTCTGTGCTGGGGTCGAAAAATGAAGATTCCGGAGTTAATTGCTCACATGTTTATTTTGTTCTTGATAGTTGCTATTGGCTCCTTTACTATTTGTCCATGCAGCGTCCGGACTTTACGAGTTTAATATGCAAATTTTGCCAAAAAGTGATCCCGAATGCACTCGGTTTGCACCGCAATACAGTCCGCGTAATGACGGAATTGATAATGTAAAGTTTAACGGGATTTTAAAGACTAAGTTGCTTGTCGTTTAGGAGTACTTTTTTTACTTCAAGATATTCTCTTATTTATCCATTGTTATCATTGCCACATATTTAATAACCTTTGTGTGTGCCGTCAGAATTCACATTTTCTTACACTACCAAGTAAACGAAAATCATGTACAGGTAAGAACTGTTGCATTCAGCTAAATCTAAATAGATTGTTGCAGAAAAAGATTCAAAAGCAAGTTAGCTACACTTTGGCAGTTCAAGCATTGTGTCCTTTTATTTTGTATTACCTTCCTGTAGCCATTTTAGCTGTTCTCGAAGCAATGTACATGGCTCCGGATTCTATTGTAGAGCATTCATTTGATCTGTATGCGATAATTCCAGTCATCAACGCAGGTATGCATTTGTTTTAATAACAAATTAAACTAATAACTGTTTTTTAGCCGCAACTATCATATTGATTAGTCCCTATCGCAACGCCTTTTTGAATTTTTGTTCAATGATTGTATACGGAGTCGGTAGGCTTGTAGGCAAAACAATCGGGACACTCGGAACCACTGTTATGCCGTCAATGGGAAATTCAAGTTCAGGCGCGAGAGGATCGTCCGTTTCTCCAGTGGCATTGAATCAATATCATTTATTGTGTTTAATAAAGCCTTTGCATAACTTTCCGCTACATTGAAAGTGGGCGTTTATTTAATCAAACCGGTGTGGATCTTTAACAAATTAACAAATGAATTCAAATTCTAAACAATGGAATGAAAAAAGCTGCGTAAACATTAAACAATTGCAATTAAAGCATTCATAATAACAACATTTCACAAAAGATCTTTCACCATGTAAAATGGCTTCAATTTATCAGGCAGTTGAGGAGCCAACGTTTCCGAAAAAGTCCTGCCACATTCTCTAAGTCGACGAGTTAATGTAAATAGTGCCAGATTTTTCAAACTGTCCGGCTCTCTAAACATGCAATTACAAAAGGGTTTGGATAAATTTCTCATACCGAATCGGAATTCGATGAGTTTCCATGTCACCTGTGCCTTGATTTCGCATGATCAGAGTAATGAATTCATTTTGATCAACATGAATTTTATAAATTCTGCCGGTGAAATGCATTAGTCTCTTAACTACGGTCTTTGCTTCAATGTCGATAATCTTTAAATCTTCAATTAAAATTAAAGAGCCTAAAACAAACAATATTATTCAGAACACAACATTTAAAAGTTAACCTTCTTCGTGGCTTCCAAATGCATTAAATCTGTAAAATTTTGAACCGGCCCATCGGCCTTCAAGCACCTAAAACAAGTATTTATAAGTAAATTTTGCAGTTGAACTTACCAAAGAGTGATACCGATCTGTTTCGCTTGGCGGTCCTTCAAATTGAAGCAAAACTTCTTCTTGAGCAATGCCACTTGTCAAATCAACAGTCACTTTTACAATATCTACATCATTAGTGTCACGGGTTTGAAATTCATTTAAATAGACGTGCAAAGTATCGCCCATTAACTTAAAATAATCCATCCCACGATTGAGGTTAAATAAACGTATTGATTCTTCAGCAAGTTCGACCTAAAAACTAAAGTATATAACTTGTACACTTTAAAACTTGCCTTATTTGAATCATTAATTCGTCCACGAGTAACACGGATACTTAATATTTCGCGTTTGTAGAACAAGATATTGCGCCAATTTGACTCATCGATTACCAAGGAATTGCGGTTCAGGTAAATAAACTTCCGTTTTGGTGATACACTCGCACTTCATTTGCTCAAGATCCACATTCAAAACACAAATTAAGCTTGGTCCATTAGACTATCTCAAAATAGACCATAAATAGCGAACCTCTAAGGTGTTTCAAAAAATGAATACAAAAATATTCAGTTTCTGGCAAGTTTAAATTCTCCAATTTGAATGGTTCTTAACACAGCTTGTTTTAATTTAAACAGTAGAGAGTAACACCAACCGCTCTTCGTTACACAAATTATCCATCAAATACATTAGAACGTTGTTAGTTTCTTCATTTTGTTCTATTGTAAGGACATAGCGCCAATTCACCCAACAATATATTCGAGGATTGTTTTTCCACAATGCAATCATATTCCGGTCATGTTTGTATTCATCCATAACCACCTTAAGCAACTTATAATACCGTTCAGAGAGCCATTTTTCAATAAGGGGTTCACTTTGTCTTAAATAATGATCAATCCATTGTTTCGCCTACAAGTAAAGTATATTTGAATTCAAAAATCATAAACTAAGAATAAATATTACCAGATAACCAAGCAGTTCTTCACCATACGCCTTTTTGAACACCGTTTCTTAAAACAACTACTTTATCAACATGCAAATTCATTTCATCTTGAATTATTTTGCGAATTTGTTCCGCATCAGTATTCAAGTCCATACTTGACCTGCAACATAACATTGATTAGAACTATCGGGTTGGCAAAAACACGTTAAAATCAAAGATTTCTCGACGAAACGCCCCATTAATTTAATTGTAAATACATTAAACATTTCTTTTGAGGTTCAAAAACAAATAGAGTAAACGTGGCTCTAGCCAAAATGAACGAGAACAGGTGTCCAGCAAATAACAGTCAAGAAGACTTTTAATAAAAACAATAAATTATTGAAAAAATAAAAACTGTTCCGCAAAACACTTGACATGTCCGCAAACGCAAAACATTTTTGTTGTCGAGAAGAAAGAAAATGACCGATTAAAGGAAAAACCTTTTGTCGATTTATGCACTCCTTTCGTGTTTTATTCGTTTCTTGACGCTCTTATTGATTTTGTGCGCCTTGCGTCGATCTACTCTAGTCAGTTGACTGCGCTCACGTACTCGGCCAACTCGTCACTCTAGATGAATTTTTGAAGAAATGCGACTGCTGCAGTGCTATGGAAGTTCTCAACACATTCAAGTTGGAACAGACAAATATCGTTTGAAATATGTAATAGCAAAAGGGTGAGTTTCTCTAATGAATTTAGCTATTTTAACTAAATTGACATGTTTAGAGGCTTTTCGACTATCTATTTGGCCAGACGCAGTGAATCAACTGACAAGTATGCAATCAAGAAGATCTATGCTCATTCACAGTTGGAAGTTTCTCGAATCAGACGCGAAATCTATGCACATCAAGCTTTTGGAGACCATGCCCATTTAATGAAAGTTTTGGGCGTCTACAGAGAACGTTATGGAGATGGAGGAGCGTCAGTATTCTTTTTGGTTATGGAATTTTGTCAGGTTTGAGTGACTTATTTATCAATTACGTGTTAAATTATGCTTTTAGTTTGGAAGCTTGCAAGACGTACTGGAAAAGTCAGCAAGACACAAACAATGCTTGAAGAATCAAAAATTTGTATGTACATGCGCCAACTTTGTGAAGCTCTTTCTTTTATGCACAACAGTCAACCTTCAATTGCGCACAGGTGATACTTCTAAGTGTTCGATAGCTACTTTTCACTTTTAGAGACGTGAAGCCAGCAAACTTGCTTTTAAAAACAGAAGATCATGTTATTTTGACAGATTTCGGCTCTGCAGTTATTGTTCCAGTTGAAATTGGAAGTTCAAAAGAAAGTCAAGAACTGAAAGACGAACACTCAGAATTGTGTACAATGCCATACAGAGCGCCAGAGCTTTTTAATTGTGATGTTGGCGAAGTTTACGATGACAGAGTTGATACATGGGCAAGTTTCCAAAAGCAATTTGGTGTTAATTAGCGTCATTTTAGTCAGCCGGATGTGTTCTTCACGCTCTTTGCTTTCATAGATCTCCATTTGATGCTGTTGTCGAAAGAGGCGACTCGATTGCATTGGCCACAATGTCGTACAAATTTAAGGCGCCGATGAAGCACGAGTAAGCAATAAACCTTTTGTTAATTTAAACATTCAACTTTTTAGATTCTCCGACTCACTTTTACAAATACTCACCGAAATGCTCACCGTTTCAACCACTGACCGTCCAAAATGCTCCCAAATACTGGAGAAATTAAATACACGCAATAACTAACCTTCAAACACTTTCACCAGCCGAGCTTTTCACTTACAAACCGAATCAACTGTGATTTTCTTACAAAATGTTCTGCACCGGTTTTCTTTTTTCGTTCCAGTTAGGTCTATTCATTCATTAACTTAATGAGCTTTGGTTATTTCCGGCCAGATTTATAATACTGTCCAGTTCGTATCGGCTCGTTAAAGAGTCGAGTTTTGTGGTTAACTGTTTAATTTATTGGGAAATAAATGTATTTGTTTGAATTATTATGAATGTGTGCATTCTGACGCAACAAAAGACAATTTTAATCAAATGATATTTACAGAAAAGCCATTTCAAAATTCCGAAACAATTAAAGTTAAAGATCAGTTCAACATTTGACGCCCACAAACATAACATTACTTGAAATGGCAAGAAATATTATAACTAGAAAATTGATTATAAAAGTAGCCCTGAACGCACAGAATGCTCATTCAAGGTTTCGTTCAAATGCTTAAGTTGTTGGCGTTTCTACTTCTAGGTGCTTGCGTGGTGAATGCAAAGCCACTAAATGACTTGTTTGAGGGCACGGATCCAACTCAAATTCACGCCGTTCTTGTGTCCGGAGCTCCAAGTAATGATCAGTTATGGTCGACAAACTACGCACTTGAGGTAATAAATTGAATTTCTGTATTTGCATGTTATTTAACTGATTTAGGCTGAAGTTGCTCGTGCTTATCACGTTCTTCGAGATAATGGCGTTCCAGAGGACAACATCATTCTTTTCTACAACGGCGGATTTGCAAACAACAAAGAAAAGAATCCGTTTCCTGGCAAGTTGTATACAGATACAAACAAGTCTCGCGACTACGCCGAAGGCCTTCGAGTTGACTACACCGGAGATGATATAAATGAAAAGAACTATGTGGCAGTTTTGAGCGGCGATGCCAATAAAGTTGTGGGCGGAAGTGGTCGTGTTTTGAAGAGCACAGCCGAAAACAGAGTATTCGTCTATCATGAAAGTCATGGTTTTCCTGGTTATTGGCAAGCGAATCAAGGAATTATTACTCGCAAACAAGTGAACAAAGCTTTGGAACGTGCAACCGAAAAGAAAATGTTCAAAGACTTGGTCTTCTATGTTGTGGCATGTTTGAGCGGATCGATGTTCAATGGAAGCTTGAGCGACGATGGAAAAAGTAAACATTTTTATAACTTGACAGTTATCTCAACTATAAATTCCCATTTTAGTATACGCGCTTACAACAGCTAGTCCCACTGAGTACGCTAGAATAAAAGATGAACTGGATGTTAACTTGAATGGCAAGCAATATCATATGGCCGTAAATAGTGAATTCGGAGACGCTTGGTTGAATAATGCTCAGAATGTAAGGGAATGACATTTTATTAATTAAAATCTAATTGTTTAGCAAAAAGACAACACGGAGACTTTGGAGCAACAATTCGAAGAGTTTATAAAGCCGCAATTAACTCAAAGCAACGCGAGTCAATACGGAAATCTAAATATTGCCAAACAGCCGATTACGAACTTTGAAGGCGTTGATAAAGACTTGAACACAAATGTGAAACGCGGATTTGGGCAAACAAACAATGAGAACTCGTTGCCAATCGCTCCAATTGCTGCATATATTCAACTGAAACGTAATCTAGAGAAGTCAAGAAACTTTGGAGAACAAAATGAATTGAAAAAGCAGTTGACTAAAATGGAAGCGGAAAGAGATCAAATCAACTTGAAGATTTCTGCAATTGTTCGCAGCTTTGTTGACAACCAAAACTTCGGATCTGCAATGCAAGAAATGAAACAACCGCCCATGCAAATCAATGAAGTCGAATGTCATCACGATGTTGTAACAGCTTTTTGGGGCGCATGCAAACACGTCAAAAAGGTATAGAATATAGAGATGCTTTTTAATTACTATGTTTAAACCACTCCATTTTAGAGTCCATTTGTTGAGGACTTCGTCATTCCAATGGTCAACTTGTGCGAGACAGGCCATTCAACTCAACAAATCATTGAACAAGTCAAACAACATTGCTTCTAATTACTCGAAACTTTAATGTGTTGAAACAAATAAAATTGATCATGCTTATTAATTTAATTAAACGCATTCCAGCAAGCTACGCAATCAAACTCAATAAACTCTAGAAATTTAATTAAAAATCGAGAAAACGGAAGTGTGATTTCGGAATCTAACGTCTTATCACAATTTACGTATACGCGAATTCCTCAAATGTTTATAGAAGTTAATCAAACGGTCAAGTAAAATTGAGTTACGTAAATTGGCGCATTAAATTTTTAATTTTGCAGCACTAAAAACTTGACGCAAAACGCCGTGAAGTCGTAAAAGTGTTATCAGTTGTTTTTACAGGCGCCAATTGCATGCAAATCAATTTTGTCGATTAGTTGGGCGTTTTGATATTAAGCAGTTTACCGTATTCTTGTTTCAGTCTATTTGTTCTTTAAAGTTTGAATTATTTTTTAAAGATGTTTTTAATAACAAACACATTTTGTGTTTTTGGTCCGCCTTTAAAGAAAACGTTTCTTCAATTTTCAAATGAGTTGATAAAAACGTAAAAGATCCCATTAATTTGCGTTAATCTTATGCACAAACTATTGAGCGATTGATGTTCGGTTGCTTATCAGTTTAGGAAAATTGAGGACGGATTATTGTTTCCTTGCACCAGTTGTAAGTGCTCCGTGCAAAACACGATGCGCTTTTGTGTGTTTGTGTGATTTTGATGAGTTTTTAAAAATTGTGTTCCATATGTCACCATCGCCCAAAAATTATCTTTTTAAAGCACTTTTTGTATCTAAGAACAACTTTTGACGCATCTAATTGCCTCTACGTTGTCTATTTACACATATTTCATCAACAAATGCCGCCTGCCAAGTCTTTGATTAAACAAATTCTGGCTCCATATTAATCAAAAATGTTGTGAGTCATTTTGGCAAAGAACGTCAAAAGCCGTGCCTAAAGTTTGGAAACTTGATTCTTTGTCCCGATATCAATGAGGCTTAACCATTCAAAGTGCACATTCGAAATAAGAGGTTTTGAAATGAGCTGCATCAAGTTTTTAATTTAATGATATCATACTTTATTCTCCGAGAAAGAGGCAAGACCCGGAGAGTTTTAATCATGTACTTAAAGTGGAAAACACATTTTAATCTCCTTCTCCAGCATTGAACATTGCACAAAGGCAGAAGATGACACTACTTTCGCTTTGTTAGGCGTTTATTTACAGATAAACTTAGCTCTTCAAACTCACATGGGCACTAGGCTTTGTTGGCGGCTTATGCTTGACTGATAAGTTTCAAGCAAAAAGTGATGCAGCTCAAACTGACACTTGAAATTTTGCCATCGAGCCTGTTTGATGGTCGTTTTTAGATGAGACAAATACTCCATTTCCGTGAGTGTGAACAGGTTATCTGTATTTTGGTGACTTCTCGAAAGTTGTTTTGATTGTTTTCGTGCACTTGCTTGCTTTATTTAGCAACCTAATAGCTAAATTTAGCCAAGATTTCTGCGTTTGGCTAATGTCGAATTCCATCGATGATGTGGATTTTAATCCAGAAAATCCAACGTGGAGAAGAGAGTCAAGACGGAGTTGGAGCATGAAGTTTGCAACAAAGTATTCTTTTGTACTTAGACAATATGCTTAATGTTGATTGTTTAGGAAGCGAATCATTATAACAGTCACAGTCTTGGTGCTTGTAATCCTCGTCGCAGTCGGCATTGCTTTGGCAATTGTTCTTCCGAGAAACAAACCCACCACAATTTATGGCAAGTCATTCAAAGTGCAATTAAGTTTATTTCGAGTTGTTTAGAAACAAAAACTACACAGCAGCCAGGAAAGAATCCGGCTCGTGTTACTGTTGCCTTTAACGTGGGAAGGCGAATCAACCCGGACAGCAACCTTTATCAGTTGAGTGCAGATGGCAGCGGAGAAAAAGATCCGGTAAATTTGTTAAACTCTAACATTTTGATTCGAAAACTAATTTGATTACTTAGACTGAAGACACAATAAAGAAACTTGTTAGTGAGATGGAAGAAGATCTGGGTAACACAAAACGACCAAAAAGCGCACCGAGAAGCGCGCGCTAGCGCACTGCTTCACTTTTTTGTGAACTTTGCGGAACTCTAATTGTAGGTTGGAAAATTTGTGTTAATGCTAGTTCCCTATTCTGACGTTTTGCTCAGCGATCAAATCACCGATAACATACAAAGTGGCAATCAAGCTTATCAGGTTCTGGATAAGATGTTCAGAAGTTCGCCTGTTTTGTATGGAGATCCAAATCAGTTTATGTAAGGTGTTAAAAGTTTAAGAAGACCAAAAGTTTCATATTTTAGAGCGATCACTTATTGCCAAAACGTCACAAATCAGCAGAACGCTTCTATGTCACTTGAAATGTTTGAAAGTTTCGCTGCTTCTGACGCAAATAAGCCTAGTCTTGTTTTCATGGCGCCTTTGCAGAGTCTTTACAGTTCAAATGCAAGCTGGGAAGCCGATGCTAAATTAGCCGGTCCGGTTTTAACTAAAATAACCAAAGATACTGGAAAAGTGTCACTGGTTGGTATGGACAACAACTCTGCAATGAAAGATGCGTACGGACTTGGCAACGATTCAAGCATCCAGGTTGTTCCTGATGGTACCAATGACATAAAGAAAGTTGCGGATCATATGAGTAAATTTGTAGTTTGTGGAGGTGTTCAATTTGATCATTTTTAGAGTACGCTACAATGCCTCCGACTACTCCAGCGATCCAGACTACCTTGCCACCGTAATTTAAACGTTGTGGACTAAATATAATTTGTTTTTTTAGATCAACTGCTCCTCCAAGTACCTTGTCCTCCGTCAACTGCGGCTCCAAGCACCCAAAAGTCCTTCAACCAGGGCTTCCGTAAATAATTTTTTCGTTATTTGAATCATTATAAATTGTTTAGATCAACTACCAAGCCCAAGTACTGCCAAGCCTTCAACCGGAGTTCCATCAAGCGTAAAACCATCAACCGTGAAGCCTTCAACTTCCAAGCCAAGTACTGCGCCTCCGAGCACTCAAAAACAGTAAGTAACGTTTTCAGATATTATTTACTTATTGATTTTGTTTAGAACTACACTTCCACCGAGCACACAAAAGTAAATATTAATTTTAAAGTGTTTATTTAAAAGTTATCACCTTTAGAACAACGGTTAAAACAAATCCTCCTTCCACCCTCCAAACAACGCAGAAACAGTAAGTAACGTTTTCAGATATTATTTGGTTTATTGCTATTTTTTAGAACAACTCACAAGCCATCGACTGCGCCTCCGAGCACTCAAAAGCAGTAAGTGTTATTTAAAAGTTTATTATTGATGTTGTTTAGAACTACATTCCCGCCGAGCACGAAAAAGCAGTAAGTGTTATTTATTGATGTTGTTTAAAAAGTGATTAACGATATTGTTTTTCGATATCGATATTTTTGAAAAATAACAATATGCAGAATTAGTTTGAAAACTTGAATTCAACTTCTTTTAATACCATTGCTGAGTTTTTGTCATTGTTTTAAAATCACTCATTTAAAAGTTATTATTGTTTAGAACGACACTTCCCCCGACTACTAAAAAACAGACTTCCGCAGCTCCAGTTCAAACAACTAAACAGACTTCTGCAGCTCCAGTTCAAACAACTAAACAGACTTCTGCTGCTCCAGTTCAAACAACTAAACAGTAAGTATTATTTTCAAATATTGCTTAAAAGTAATGTTTAGAACAACACTTCTGCCATCAACTGCACTTCAATCCACAATTATTTCAACTGTAAAAACCACCCAGAAACAGTAAGTGTTATTTTAAAAACATTCATTCTTGATTTGTTCAGGACAACAAAAGGTCAAACAACTCAGAAACAGTAAGTGTTATTTTTAAAAACCTATTTATTGATTTGTTTAAAAAAATTCATTGCTTGATTTGTTTAGGACAACTGCTGCTCAGACGACTCAAAAGATTTCGACAAAAGGTCAAACAACTAATCAGCAAACGACTCAGAAACAGTAAGTGTTTTTCGAATATTGCTTAAAATTAATTTTTAGGACAACAATTCTAACGACTCAAAAATTGACAACAAAAGCTCAAACCACCCAGGGCATAGTTTCGACAAAAGGTCAAACAAATCCACCTACAGTTTTGTCAACTCAAAAAATCTCTACTAACCAGCCAACAACAAAGGGACAGAGTTCCGCAGCTCCAATCCAAACCACGCAGAAACAGTAAGTATTTTTCAAATATGGTTTAAACGAATTCACTTTGATTTTTTTAGAACTACTCAAAAAGTCCAAACAACGCAAAAATTAACAACAAAATCCCAATCAACACAGAACATAATTTCGACAAAATCCCAAACAACGCAGAACATCGTTTCAACAAAAGGCCAGTCAACGGTTCAGCCAATTCAAAGCACTCAGCAAGTTATCACAACAAAATCCCAAACAACGCAGAACATAGTTTCGACAAAGGGGCCCAAACAACGCAGAACATCGTTTCGACAAAGGCCCAAACAACGCAGAACATCGTTTCGACAAAGGCCCAAACAACGCAGAACATCGTTTCGACAAAGGCCCAAACAACGCAGAACATCGTTTCGACAAAGGGCCAGTCAACGGCTATTCCAATTCAAAGCACGAAAGTATCTACCAATCAACCAGCAGTTCAGACTAGTCCACAAGTTATCACAACAAAATCCCAAACAACGCAAAACATCGTTTCGACAAAAGGACAATCAACAGCGGTTCCAATTCAAAGCACGAGAGTGTCTACCAATCAGCCAATAATTCAGAGTAGTCCGCAAGTTGTCAGTACAAAAGGTCAGTCAACGGTTCAGCCAATTCAAAGCACTCAGAAAGTTATCACAACAAAAGGCCAGTCAACAGTGGTTCCAATTCAAAGTACTCAGCAAGTTATCACAACAAAAGGTCCCAAACAACGCAAAACATAGTTTCGACAAAAGGACAATCAACAGTGCAGCCAATTCAAAGCACTCAGCAAGTTATCACTACAAAGGGGCAAACATCAGCTCAACCAATAATTCAGACTAGTCCGCAAGTTGTCACTACAAAGGGCCAATCAACTGCGGCTCCTACTGTTAAATCAACACTTGTCGCCGGGTAAATAAAACGTACTCAATCATTTTTCGTTTTGTTGAGTCAATTTTAGAGAACCTAAAAACAATGAGTAAAAACGGATGTCTAATTTATTGATTATAGATCCTCCCCCATTCCGCCGTCAGTGGCTCCAGTTCAAAGCACTCAGCAAGTTGTCAGCACACAAAAACAACAAACAACTGCAAAGTAATATTATTTACATATTTATTTCAAATCTTTAATATTTCCAGATTGCAAACAGCTAAATCAACGGTGCAAGTCACCACTCAAAAACCTGGAACCACTGGAGCGCCAATTGGAACAACTCAAAAACAAACTACTGGAGTTCAAACGAATCCGTCAACAGTTGCGACTCAAAAGTCTACTCAGCAAGTTGTCAGCACACAAAAACAACAAACTTCCGGGTAAACAAAACACTTCTTTATAATGATGTTTAACTTATTAATTACATATCGTCGCCTGTTCCGCCGTCAGTGGCAAGTACACAAAAACAACAGTCAACATTGATTCCAGTAATCACAACTGCTAAGCAGACATCCGGAGCTCCAGTAATCAGTACAAAACAACAGTCAACGTTGCTTCCAGTAATTACAACTGCTAAGCAGACATCCGGAGCTCCAGTAATCAGTACAAAACAACAATCAACGGCGATCCCTGTTACAATAAAGTGAGATAATGTTTACATTTTATTTAAAAGCTTTAATATTTCCAGATTGCAAACAAATCCATCAACTTTGCAAGCAATTCAAACCACTCAAAAACTCCAAACTAATCCGTCAACGGTGTTTGTAAATCCCCAGACTACTGGAGTTCAGCAAACAACTGCAAAGTAAGACAATTTGCTGTTTATTTTAAAGCTTTGGTGTTTCCAGGTCGCAAACTAATCCATCAACTTTGCAAGGAGTTACAAGTCAAAAATCTGGAACTACAGGAGCTCAAACTTCCGCTATTCCAATTCAAACAAATCCATCTACTATGCAAGTCACCACTCAAAAATCTGGAACTACGGGAGCTCAGCAAACTAATCCGTCTACGATACAAAAAGCTCCATGTAAGTAACCTTTACATTAATTAATGACAAAAATTAACTTTCAGCCACTGCAGCGCCAATTATTACGCAGAAATCGACTCAAAACGTTCCAAACACTATGCAAACAGTAAAATCTACCCAGCAAGCTGGAACTACAAATGGACAAACAGTAAAATCTACTCAAAAACAACAAACATCAGCAGCACCGTTTCAAACTCAAAAATCTACCCAGAAGCCAGCAACAGGGATTCCGGTGGTCACAACTGCTAAGCAGACATCCGGAGCTCCAGTAATCAGTACAAAAGGGCAATCAACAGGAGCTCAAACTAATCCATCAACTCTGCAAGCAGTTACAAGTCAAAAACCTGGAACTACGGGAGCTCAAACAAATCCACCCACAACTTTGAAGCAACAAACTTCCGCGGTGCCTATTTTGACCCAAAAGTCTACTCAGCAAGCTCCCAATACTTTACAAACAGTTAAATCCACGGCTCAGCCAATTACAACTTTGAAGCAACAAACTTCCGCAGCGCCAATCACAACAAATGGGCAAACAAACCCCTCGAAAATCGTTACAACGCAGAAGCAGTAATTATTATTTTTAAAAGATTTATAGACTTCATTTTTTAGACCCACTGTTATTACAACACAGAAGCAAACTGGCATCCCGGTTGTGACTCAAAAATCCACTGGCATCCCGATTGTAACTCAAAAATCCACTGGCATCCCGGTTGTGACTCAAAAATCCACTGGCATCCCGATTGTAACTCAAAAATCCACTGGCATCCCGGTTGTGACTCAAAAATCCACTGGCATCCCGATTGTGACTCAAAAATCCACTGGCATCCCGATTGTGACTCAAAAATCAACATTGCCTGCGAATCCAACCACAAACGGTCAACAAACTACTCAAAAACAAGTAACTGGTGCTCAAACAAATCCGCCAAGTCAGAAATCCACAGTTTCCAATATCCAGACAGTGAAGACATCAGTAGCGCCAATTATTACGCAGAAATCAACTCAAAAAGCTCCATGTAAGTAAATACTTTTAAATCAACTAATAACAAAATTTAATTTTTAGCCACTGCAGCGCCAGTTATTACGCAGAAATCAACTCAGCAAGTTCCCAACACTATACAAACAGTAAAATCGACACAACAAGCTCCAACTCAAAAATCCACAGTTTCCAATATTCAGACAGTGAAGACATCAGCTGCCCAATCAACAAAACAAGTAACCGGTTCTCAAACTAATCCGCCAACTCAGAAATCAACTCAGCAAGTTCCCAACACTATACAAATAATTCAAAGCAACCCTCCAACTCAAAAAGCTCCATGTAAATAAATAGTTTTAAATCGATTAATGACAAAGTTTAACTTTTAGCCACTGCAGCGCCAGTTATCACGCAGAAATCAACACAACAAGCTCCAACTCAAAAAGCTCCATGTAAGTAAATACTTTTAAATCAACTAATAACAAAAATTAACTTTTAGCCACTGCAGCTCCCGCCGATGAAAATGAAAATCCAGTCTTCAAACGTGAACTTTATTATCCTCCCGGTTCCAAGAAAATCGATAAACAAGAAAAATCAAAGCTTTCAAGTCTGTTCAACTTCTTTTTCTAATTGCCACAAAACGAAATCGCTTCACTCAAAATATCCAATGTTGCATAAAGTTTGTTTAAACAATTCAAGTCACTTTGCGGACTCATTTATTCAATCATTATGCTTTATTAATGGTATTCCAAATGCGTTACACTGCTTTTAACTCAAACAATTGTTTATTCGTGCAATAAACTAATTTATAACAAACATCGTTTAAATAATAAAGTTCTGCAAAATTTAACAACCCGGATCAATGTCACATGACTAAGTTGCAGAAAACAGTTCCAAGCGTGCGCAAACACTTGCCCATCATAATCAGCGTTGTCCGGCCTGAGCGCTGGATCTCAAGCTGACTGCGCAAAATCCATTTTCTGGATTCCAAGAACTATAGGCCTATGGGCGGAAGCGAAGGTGCGCACAAAAGTTTTCGAGTGCTTCGGGTCGTTTGCTGGTTGATTTGCTGCCAATGAGTGGGCTCGTGTGCGTGTTCGTTTAGTAATTAACGTGCATGGAGTGGATAATTGTTTATTTGGAAGGTGGATATGATAGTGCTTGGACTAAATTAATTCTTGATTCGGGTTTTCAACTGTTTTCAACTATTCAGCAAACAATTCAATTATTTAAAGTTTATCAAACAATTCGATTAAGTTCAACAAACAATTCAATTAAGTTGATTAGTTAAGTTTATTAGTTAAGTTGATTAAGTTTGTCAATTTTAATGTTTTCACACCAAGTTGCTTGCATAAAACAGCAGAAAAGCCTCGTGCGGATTTAAAGTGGCTTTTGGATTTTGAGGTCACCTTTTTGTGCTCTTGCCTGCCAAGTGAGTTTCTTGTTGTGTTTTCTTTGTTTGTTTTTGGTTTTTAAAACAATTGATGCGCGTTGTAAACTTAGCGTGTTTGTTGATGTTAAACACTCATTTGTTTAGTCCTCAGTTGTTGGCTGCTCAAAATGGTTGATACCAACGATCCAGGCTGGCCATTTTTGCGGTTAGCACCCGATGTTCAACTCAAGGCATGTCATTTCTAGGGAATCAACAATTAAAGTGTAGTTTTAGGAGCAGGCAGCGAGAAAGTTCGATAACAAGACTCATTATTGGGTTCCAGATCCAAATGAAGGATTTATCATTGGAAAAGTCGAGTCTGAAGCGGACAACAAAGTCACGCTTATGTTACCCGATGGACTATCAGTAATTTGCCTGTTTACGAGTACTTTTAATGAAAACTTTCTTCAGAAAGCAATGTCCATCAACGACGTTCAAGAAATCAATCCGCCGAAATTCGAGAAAACAGAAGACATGGCAAATTTGACGTTTTTGAATGAAGCGTCTGTTTTGCACAATTTGAGACAACGTTATTCGTCAATGATCATCTACGTTAGCTTTAAATCTTGCTTTAAACACGATTCTTTAATTTCTAGACCTATTCCGGACTTTTCCTTGTCTTCATCAATCCCTACAAAATGCTTCCAATCTACACGGATTCAGTTGCCAACATGTTTGTCAACAAACGCCGAACAGAAATGCCTCCGCATTTATTTGCTGTTTCTGATTTGGCTTACCGGAACATGATTAACGGTTTGCTTCTTAAACATATTCAATTTGTTTAAAACACAAATTAAGATCATGACAATCAATCTATGTTGATCACTGGCGAGTCCGGAGCAGGCAAAACAGAGAACACGAAGAAAGTTATTTCTTACTTTGCACGAATCGGTGCATCGACTAACAAAGACGACGCCAAAAAGAAGGGCTCTTTGGAGGAGCAAGTTGTTCAAGCAAATCCAGCAATTGAAGCTTTCGGAAACGGTGCAACAAATCGCAATTACAACTCATCACGTTACGGCAAATTCATTCGTATCCACTTCAACCAAAATGGAAAGCTTGTTGGCGGAGACATCGAACACTGTAAACAGAAACTATTTAATGTGTTAAAATTCAATTTATTTGTTTAGATCTTCTGGAGAAGTCGCGTGTCATCAAACAAGGTCCCGGAGAGCGTTCTTTCCATGTAAGTTGTTTCAAGTTAAAGTCACAACTAATAGTTGTTATTCAGATCTTCTACCAAATGATGACTTCAAGCAAGTTGAAAAGTAACTAAACTTATACACTGCTTCAATTAAAGTATCTTTTGTTTAGCCGAATACAGTTTGGGCGACAACATTCGAGACTATCGATTTGTGTCTAAAAATGAAATCACTGTTCCCGGAATGAACGACAAAGAAGAGTTTGATTGCACCGATGTGATTGAAAACAATCAGTAATTGAAGTAATCGTTTTGTTTTTAGAACGCATTCGACGTCATGGGCTTCTCGCCGGCTGAAAAGGACGGTCTGTACCGTACTTGTGCTGCTATAATGTTCATGGGTGAAATGACTTTCAAACAGAAACCTCGTGAAGAACAAGCCGAAGCAGACGACATGTCCAAAGCTGAAAAGGCTTGTGCACTTTTTGGCGTTGACGTTGAGAAGTTTGTTGGTGCGTTGCTTAAACCGAAAGTGAAAGTTGGCAACGAATGGGTGTCAAAAGGCCAGACTGTTCAACAAGTGGAATTGGCGATCGGTGCACTGGCAATGGCTATATACTCTCGCATGTTCAATTGGCTGATTCAACGTTGCAACAAAACACTGTCGATGTCAGATGGAACAGCAGCAAATTATATCGGTGTTTTGGATATTGCCGGTTTCGAGATCTTCGATGTGAGCTTATTTGTTGTTATTTGTTTTTAAACATTAGTTTTTAGCGCAACTCGTTTGAACAACTGTGGATCAACTTTGTAAACGAGAAGCTCCAACAATTCTTCAATCACCACATGTTCGGTATTTCTGGAAGTTTTGCTTTTGCAAGTTCAACTTTGTTATTTTAGTGTTGGAACAAGAAGAATACGAAAGAGAAGGCATTCAATGGCAATTCATCGATTTTGGATTGGATTTGCAAGTAAATAATAACTAATTCGTTTGAGTTGAAAGTCAATCTTCATTTTAGGCATGCATTGAGTTGATTGAAAAACCTCTGGGAGTCATTTCAATGCTTGACGAGGAATGCATTGTTCCAAAAGCAACAGACGCCACTTACGTCGAGAAACTCAACGCTCAACACATCGGCAAGCATCCGAACTTCCAACGACCAAAACCAATTAAAAACAAGCCGTTGGATGCACATTTCGCTATTGTCCATTACGCAGGAACAGTTAACTACAACGCTGATTTGTGGTTAGACAAGAACAAAGATCCGTTGAATGACACGGCTGTTTCCGTCTTGAAGGTCTGTTATTAAAAGTGTTTTTTGAACAAGTTTACTGGATGGGCCAAAAAAAGTAACACAAAAAAGTGTTTTGTCAAAAAAGTCAATCAAAAAGTTTCAAACACAAATAATTTTTTGTGTTAACGTTTTTTTGGTCCACTCTGTAAACTAATCAATTTAGACAGCAAAGCCCGACTCTGCAATTCGTCAATTTTGGGACGACTACCAAGTTTGTGTTGTTTGTTGAATACTTTCACTTTATTCGTTTAGACTGCTGTTGACAAAGAAGAGGAAGAGAAACGAGGCAGATCAATTGCTTCCCCAACTAAGAAGAAATCTAAGTCAGGCGCTTTCATGACTGGTCGGTTTCTAAACAAGTTAATCAACTTGAAGTAGTTTTTAGTTTCAACGATGTACCGCGAATCTTTGAGCAGTCTTTTGATGATGCTCAACTCAACCCAGCCGCACTTCATTCGTTGCATTATTCCCAACGAACACAAAAAATGCGGCCTTGTTGATGCACCTCTAATCTTGAATCAACTGACATGTAACGGTGTGCTGGAAGGCATCCGCATTTGCCGTAAAGGCTTTCCAAATCGAATGGTTTTTGCCGGACTTCCGCTATCGTTATGCAATTTTGGCCGCCGATGAAGCTCTTCATTCTGGCGATCTCCAAATGTGCGCTAACGCAATGCTGGACAAATTGCTCAATGAGAAGAAGTTGAATCCGGAAGACTTCCGTGTTGGCAGAAATAAAGGTTTTCTTCAGGTATGCTCAAATTAAATGCTATTTTTAAGGCTAAATGAAAACTCAAAACTTAAACCCACACTTTAGAGCCGGAATTTTGGCCAAAATGGAGGAACTGAGAGACGCGGCCATCAGTGTCATCATCACTAAGTTCCAATGTGCTTGTCGTGGATACCTAGCACTGAAAGAGAGACAACAGCGTGAACTAGTGGCCGAAGCAGTTTTCACAGTTCAATGGAATGCGCGCAAGTGGCTGGAGTTGCGCAAGTTTGACTGGTCGGTTTTTTCGGAAAATTTTCCTCAACCTATTAAAAATCTCCAGGTATCGACTGTACATGCGCGTTCGTCCCATGTTAAGCGGCCTTCAATCAGGCGCTCAAATGAAAGAGATGGAGGGCAAATTGAAAGTGAGTTGTTTTCATAATTTGTTAAACTTCTTGTTTGAAGAACGCGATTCAGCTTTTGAAACATGCGCATAAAAAGTTGCAAAACAATCATATGTTTTACGCCTCCTCCATTGTACAAGTGCTAACAAACAAGACTTTAAGAGCCTTATATTCATTTAGTAATTTGATCTAGTGCGCGTGAATGTTATTAGTTCCATATGTTTTTTGCTTTCGGCGACTCTTTATTATTAACAACATCTTTACAACTTTTTTCTTAAACGGGATTTAATTAAATGTTCCAATTTTGTTGAATTTAACGGAGGCAACACTTTTCGCTCACAATATCAGTTTACATTGCGCGTACAGAGCGTTTCATTGTCTAATTTGTCGTTCTCCAAGTGACGTAAATGTCAACAAAAACTGGCTTTTGAGTTCTATTGGTGTTCTTTGAAATCAAACATAATCATTTAAATTGTATTAATAAATTTCAGGAAATGGAGCAAAAACAGAAAGCAGATCAAGAACAACAAGCCAAGTTGAATATTGAGTTAGCGCAACAAAAAGAAGAGTTCGAGAACCTGAAAGCCAATCATGCAAATCAAAAGTTGATGCTTGAACGAAGACAACAGGAAATCAAGGTAACTTTTGATGCTCTCTATTTTCTAGTTGTAAGTTTTAGGAAGCAAATGACTTGTTAGTGGCCGAAAAGAACAAGCACGCAGAACTGGAAGCAGCAAACAGCACAAAAATGAAGTCGTTAGAGAAAGAATTGCAAGCAAGTCGTGAGAAGCTGCAAACAGAGCACAAGCAACTAAAGGTTTGTTAGTTTTTAACTGTACAGTTTGATTAAATATTTTAACAAGTTTATTTTTAGGGCGAAGCTGATCGCTTCCGTCAAGGATTGAACACTATGCAATTAGAATTGGCCAAACAACAAGATTTAAATGCTCAGCTTGTCCGTCAACGCAAAGACAATGAATCAGCACATCGTGATCACATTGATGAAATGGAACAGTTACGTGTCAGATGCGATCGCCTTGAAGACCAACGAAATAAACAGGCAGAAGAGTTGGAAAGCTGTGAAATGAGGTTACACGCAGAGAAACGGCAAAAAGAAGAGACGTTGAAAGGTTTGATTTGTGTTGAGCAATAGTCGTTTTAATTAAGTGGCTTTTCAGAAAAGCGAAAACTGGAAGCCGAATGCAAGCAATTGACTGACAAATTAACTCTTCTGCAAGGTGACTTCAAGAACAGTGATCAGGATTGCCGTAGATTGGAACAAGAAATTGGACAGTGGCGAAAACGAGCACACGATGACGCCAATTTGATCAGCAAATTGCAAGCCAACATTCGTCAATTGATTCAACGGATTGAAGACTTGGAGAATGAATTGGAGTTAGAGCAAAGAGGTCGCGTACGTGTAAGTTGTTTTCATAGTTGTTTTGAGCATTATTTACAAAACTTTTTAGGCTGAAAAGCTCAAAACTGAGGCACAAAATGAACTGGGCGAACTCCACGAACGAATTGCTGAAACGAATGGCCAACTTGAAGTCCAGCTGCATTTGAACAAATCGCGTGCACAAGAAGTATCTAATTTTAAAACTCAAATCCTATCGTTGTTTTTCAGTTGTCCACGCTTCAACGCGAGCTTGAAAGCAAGAACTTGTCCCACGAAACAAACATTTCTGACCTTTGCTCCATGCAATGGATTACGTTGAATAATCTGCGCAATTTGTCACAACAAGCGCAGTTTTTGGAGAACGAAGCAAATCGAGTTTTGGGTGAGCTATACTTTATAGCGGACTTTTAAATCAAAACAATCATTTTTCAGACTTCCGCAAGGTCTCCGCCGAAACTATGGGAAAACCACTTTCAAGAAGCTTGTCGGTCGGCGCTAACAACTTCTACAAGCACAATCAGACCGAGTACCGACCTTAAAGATACTAATAAAATTGACTTTTGAGGTTTTTTGATTGTTTATGTCAAGCACAAAAAGATCGCTCGACTTTTTAATTTCGGTTCTAATGAATAAATGCTTTGAAATGGCTTTAGATCAAATCAGTTCACATGGTTGTTTCTAACTAAACACTCACTCATCACTTTAAGACTACATCTTTTCCAGTAACAAGAAACCACACAAGATCCAACCCAATTAATCAACAACAACCGCCAAAAGTCGTCGCCTCTAAGCGAATTTCGCTTTTAGCAGCGAATAACCGGGAATAAAGATGATTAATCATTTCAAGTTCATCCTCTCATCTGCGCTTCTGATTTTAACTAATTACAGTGTTTTTATTCGGTGTTTGTTTTAGAGAATAAATTGTTTCAGCTCAATGTCTTTAAACATGGAAGAATTTCAAGTCTCTGAAGCGCCTGAATTGCCCAAAAAAGAAGAGCCAACACAGAAAAGAGATGATATTCAACTACTGAGAGCATTTGCGGTCATTTGTGTTATTGTTTATCACTTACAAAAGAAATGGTTGCCGTTCGGATTTCTGGGCGTGGACATGTAAGTTAAACAGTTTTAATAGGTGAATTGTAAACATCTTGTAGCTTTTTCGTTATTTCTGGCTTCTTGATGGCTCACGTTTTAAATGCTCCGCAGCACAAACAAACAATGAGCATTCAACTTGCTGTTGATTTCTACTTTCGACGTGTTCGTCGCATATTGCCGCAATACTTGTTGACTATCATTATTGCTTTGGTTGCTTCTTTTTTGCTTTTCGAGCAAGTTGACAGATTTTTGCTAGCCAAACAAACGTGGCCATCTCTTGGATTTTGGTTAAATTTGGAGCCATTGTGGACTAAAACGGAGTCCTTCCAATTGGTTTGTTCTTTTAATTAATATGCGTAAACACTAATATGTAAATAATGTTCCAGCTCTCTAGAGATCTTCTGTTTACTCACTTTTGGCCTTTATGTGTTGAAGTGCAATTTTACATTGTCGTCCCGTTCACATTTCTTGTTCTTTTTGAAATGAAGTTTGTGTATCGGATTGCATTTTGTTCTACAGTTATTGTGCTTTCATTCTTGATTCGGTTTGTCTCGCCAATACACTTGGAACACGGATTTACGCCACTACGTTTGTGGCAATTTTTTGTGGGGATCTTGTGTTTTTATGTCCAAATTGATGAACTAAAGTTTAAAGGCGAGTTTTTAATGAACATTGTTTATTTTAAACATAATTAGAACTTTAGTTCCGAAGCCGATTCACTTCGTTGCACTTCCATCGATTCTCGTTTTGCTTTTACTGTTAATGTTTGTTGGTCATTATGTAATCCATGCTTGGTTAGCGCGTATTATATGCACAGTCATGTCTGCGTTGGCAATTTGGATGGGATCGTTTTTGATTTTGCCCGTCCACACGTTTCTATCATTTCTTGGAGACTGTTCGTACAGTGTGTATTTATTGCATTTTCCACTAATTGTGTTTTATAAGTATTGGACGCCCGAAGTGCCTACTGCTATTTTGACCGGTTAGTTTGTTTTTTGAATCAATCAACAATTTGCAACAATGAAATGAAATAATGAAACAATTCTTTGAAACACAAAGATAATCAAATTGGCACGTGCATAACAACAAAGATAATCAAATTGGCATGATGTCAATAATATATTTTGTCTCAACACATTGTTTTGTAAGTAAGCTTTTTAAAAAGTATTTTTGAAAACTTTTAGTCCTCAAGTTTTATTTCTACAACTAATTAAATTGATCGTATACGAAGGAACAATTGAATAAAAGTACTGGTCTACGTGACCAGGTGTCCAAAGTTAATTATTTGCTCAATGAACTGTCAACAAATAAAAGATTAACAACAACGCGTAATCTCTGTGAGATTTTTGCAAACATTCTACAAAATCCGCTCCCACGTTTTCCTGAACCTTTTGTTTAGCATATGGTTGTTTGATTTTTTGACATCAATCTGCAAAAACAAGCAAGTACATTCAAGCGACTCGTTTGCTCAAATCGAATTTTCCCAAAATGCACTCAAAGTAATTTGATTTTTGTATGTCGAGGCGCTGATGTCTGAAAGTGGAAAAGTCATTCGACAAAAATTTTAGTCATTCGATTTTGTTGTTTGAAGTTTTTGCGTTTCTCACAATCTAAAATGACAATCGAGACCATTTTTCTTGTCAACGATTTTATCGGAGTTGCATGTGGCCTTGCTTTTTAACATGACACTTTATTTTTTAATTGAAAAAGAATCTCCACTGGACTTGAAATCGTACAAACGTTTGCTGCGTTTGCATTGCATTACTGATTTGATCTACACGTTCATCAACGGCTTTAATTCATTGGTTTGTATTGTCGAATTGTTTAAACTATTCAAGACATTTCAGAGAATTATCTATAGCGGAAACAAGTTGCTTATAGTTTCTTGCGGCCTTCTATCACACTGGTCTTTTTACGGATTTCGCATTGGCTTTGCGATTTTCACATTCGCCTTCTTTTCCGAACTTACATCGGTCCCAATCGATTATTACTATCGATTTATGCTTGTTTGTAGGTAAAGAAATGCTTTTAAAGGCCGAGTAATCAATTACAATTTAAGAAACGATCCATTTACAAACCTTCGCTTTGCATTTTGTCTTTTAACTGCCGCACTGGTATCATCAATTTATGTTTGCTTCTCGTTAAATGCAATAACGTTTGGTCCGTCTGCTGAAACTAACGAATTTCTGCCATTAGTTTTTGACGCTCTTGAAATAAACAATCCGTTGCAACCGTTTGGTTTTATGGATCCAGTTAGTTTTTAGATTGCTTTCTTGTACAAGCATAATTACTTGCAGAAAAGCTTGAGAATGGCAATGATGCTAACTGCCGCTTCGGCAACAGCTTTGATTGTTTACTCAATCATCGGCTTAACAACTTATTGCATACACAGAAAGTTAGCGCAAAATGCAAAAGAACAAAAACGTGGAGAGTCCAAACACGTCAAACAAATCACGCTTCTAATGATCTTTCAAGTAAATCTTTACAATGTTGTAAGTGCTTTAAGCAATAACTTAGGCTGCGTTGCCGACCTGTGGCTTGTGTGCTCCGATTATCCTTGTAACTTTCTTCACAATTATGGAACTTTCTCCGCATGTTATTGGTTATTTTATTACAATCTCTATTCCTTGGACACCTTCATTAAAACCTTTGATTACAATCTATCATAATTCGTCCATACCGACGTGCTTTAAAACGCAAATTTCTTGGAAGCAAGTCTGTAAAACCGACTGAAGTTAGCGTTACTGTTTATGACACACAAAGACGCAGATCGACTAGAAAAAGTTTGTCGAGAACTCAAAACTTTTAAACAGTAAGTTAAAGAACAATCTGCACTATAAAAAACTACTGTCTAAACTGAACTCAAAGAAACAAGAACCGTCAACAAAATTACAAGAAACGAACAAATCAAATAAACTAAACTCACAAAAAGATTTCAGCCGTAACTATAATTCTTATTTCGTTTGTTTTTGCTGCTTTGTTGGATAGATTTGTTGACTTTATTCATCAAAAGTTGTTGACAAAGCGTGCTACTTTATTGTTTATTTCTTGTCTGTATGTTTTGGCTATTTGCTTGTCAATTGGAGTATTTGCCTCAGGACGTGATGTAAGTTTTTAAAAATGAGTTTTGTGTATTAAAAGTTCCATTATTTTAGCCACTGTACATTAATGACAACGATGTTATCAAACTTAACATTTTGATGGACAAAATGCACTCAAATCCTCAAATGGAGTTAAACAGAACACAAGCTTGTCATTACAATAGTTTATTGTTTGCGTATGATCATGAATTAAAAGGATGCACAGATAAAACTCCACCTCCAAATGATCCCGTATTGTTAATCAAACCACTTACACTTTTTATCCGTGCCGTGTTGAGAATTCAAATTTAACGGTATGCTTTGAATAAGTTTTCTAAATATTGTTAGTAAACAACAACTTTTTAGAAAGGAAAACGAATTCTAGTGATCGGAAATAGTCATGCGAGACACGCGTTCTCTGGAATCGCTCATCACTTTAAAAACATTTCGAGCTACATAGAACTTTATTCTGTTTCAATTTGCGCACCTTTTGATTTCGACAAGCACACTTTAAATCCGTATACACCCGAATGCGATGTTTTTATTAACGGGCTACAAAAACGAATTCAAAGTCAACAATGGGACGTGATTATCATTATTTACAGGTTTGAGCTGCTTGTGTAGAAGTTATGAAGTTCCAACTTCTAGATTCTATAACTACAACGTTCCAATTACACAAGATGATCCGTACATATTAGAAATGCGGAAACTGTACAGCTTAGCCGACAAATACACAAAAGATGCCGTTGTGGTTCCGGGAGTTAACTTAATGATGAACTTTTCGGCCTATGAAAGTGTTATGCACCGTTGCCGAATAGGTCAGAAACTAGACGGTCTTAGTCTTGATTTAAAGGTTTGCTTTTATAAGTTCAAACTGTAAGCGTTAAGATTAAATTTTAGGATCACTGGCATTATGCTCGTCACTATTCTAAACGTGTTCATCGCGCAACTTGTTCTAAGTGTCTTTTAATTAAATGGCCCGAAGCTGATTTTTGTGATCAAGCACAAGGTTACTGCAATCTTGTTCATCCACTTTCTAAATTGTCTTTGTTCATGGACGGAAGTCATGTTTCAAGTGTTGGATCTGACTCATATGGGCGTTTGATACGTGATCGCTTCAACAAATTCGTTAAAAGCAGACAGAAAATAGGCGAACAATCTAATGAAACACGTATGCAACATTTCGTGAAAGAAAAGCCTGAATAAATTAATTCAAAGTAATTTGTTGTTATGCATTCAAATAAAAAGTTCAAACGTTTGTTCAAATCATCTTCTCCATTCAATCCGCTCTTTTCAATCACTTGGCGACCAAAAAGCCAACAACAGCTGCCAAGTTGCCGGCTCCGTCTTTTAAAGGCCCAGTGATCTTTATTGTTTTCACAACTATGAGGAAGCGAGCATTTGCCGCTTGCAAAGCCAATTGATTTGTGAAGAAAAGTCTTTTTTGATATGCATTTTAGCGGCTTTATGAGACTTTTGATTAGACTTTATCGATTTGTCGGGAAGTATCTAATTCACTCATTTTTAGACATTGCTTAATCGAAGACATGATTTGAAATTGCTATTACTTGCATTCCTTAAAATGTCGAGTCCACGTTATTTGCGACGCACCGAAAGTGAGGACGAGTACACACCAAAGAAGTAATCTTAACTGTCTAACAATGAAGTTTTAAAGTCTAAATTTAGAGTCTCGTCAGTAGATGGACTTCGAGACGAACGCGATGAAGAAACTTTGCATGTTGCCGGACTGCGTGAAAAACGTTTAATTGCTCTAATTATTTGGCTAACTATTTTGGGAATTTTGGCCGCCGTTGTTTTAATTGTAAGTTTTGAATAAACCTTTTTTGCCAGAATCAATAATTATGATTTTAGTGTAATTTGATGTTAATTTCTATTCTCCGAATGTCTGGGCAAGGAATGAGTTTTGTTCGAATTCAATCATATGAGGACTCAAAAACTGGACAAAAAGAATCCGTCGTCTACATGACCGGAGAACGTGTTGAGCTGGGACATGTAATTGCTAAATCCGGACAAGTTGTTGGACCAAAAGCGCAAACTATGAATATCGACGGGACAAGGGTCTGTTTTAGTTTTGTTACTTTCAAAGTATTTCAACGTTTCATGTTTTTTTTGCATTAAATTGCAGTTTGTTTTCAAAGTTTTTTTCTGATTCAATTTAATGATATTGTCTTTTTGTGTATGTTTAAACATTTAGAACTATAACAATCTGCAAACAACATCGTCGACACAAATTATTGAGCATATTGATTATGAATGTCCAAAATTGAGATTTAATCTAATCATTGTGGGAAAGCATCCACGTTGGCTAATAATGATGGGCCTCGACGGTGTTTGACCGATGCTGCTTTAGTTGTTCATTTGTGCTCTTGTTTACATTTTAAGATTGTAGTTTTCGGCAAGACTCTCCACAATTATAGTGCCACCTTTGAAAAGCATGTTCACAACACCAAAACGCGGTCTGTTTTGTGCGAATGTTGTTAATTGAAAACCTTAACAAAAGTATTTTTAATCGAATCGATGCATAAATTATTACACTTCTTACCGACCTACTAAGAGCGCATTCACCTGTCAAGCCGCGCATTGAGCAGGCCTGAATAATCAAACGGCGGCGTTTGCCCCAGAAAATTCTTTGGTGCACTCGATAGGGAGCAGCTGTTATTCTCGTCTAACTAAAGCCATTTTTACTTTTTTTGCTTTACACTCGCGTCTAGAGCACATCCAACAATTGCTCACGTGTTTCGTTAATTATTTGATGGAGTTTTGTTGAAAGTAGCAATTAGATATAAATAGTTAGTTGCCAATAAGTTAGGCTAGTTTTTGTAGCTTGTAATTTGAGAAAGCGGCCGAGTTAAATGCTTGGCTGTTTTAAGCAATCGTTTTGTAGTTGCCAAACATGACTAGATACAATTTACTATAACAAGAACAGTTATTTTTAATCCGCGTCCTCCATTTGTTAACGACTTTATTCATTTTCCACTGCATTTCAGGTTAATAGCTTACAGCATGACTAACAAAACACCGGTATTCGAAGAGAAGGAAGCTCGTAAGAAAATCCGTCACGAGTTTCAAAAAGGTCGTTCTCGTCTGGATGCCTTCATCAATGTCCGAAAATCACATAATCAACGTGCTGTTCCTCGTCCATTAATCAAGCAATGGTTAAAGGATTTCTACTTGACTATTGGCGGCTCCTTCAACTTAGGCAGTCAGTTTCCCGCATGCAAAGCAATTGTTGTTGGCCGTAGTTGACGAATGGCAAAAACATAGATGTGAAATTGCACGATGGTCAGAGAAGTACGTCCAAGACATGAAAGTAGTGAATGAACGATATGGAATGGGCGTTCAATGTAATGATGAGTCTCGGCTTAAAGCATTGATTCTCTACGATAACTTTCATCAAAAACAAAGGTTTGTTCTGATTAGTGTGTGTTTAAACTCTGTCCAACACTTTTAGAGATTATCCGATTAAAGGATTGGATCTCGAGCAAGAGAAAGTCAGTGTGTGCCGTCTTTTGCCGGCTGATATGGACTATCAATTACTCATTGTGCATCCTTATTATGCTCGGTCTGTTGACCTTTATCTTTTAAAGCTGGATCATGAAGAGATGACATGCACAGCACTGGACAAACGCCAACTCAGCGAATTTCCAAATCCTTTAATTTATGACGAGAAAGATCCGCACCGTTTCATGCTTTACTTGATGCGACCTCGACGTCCGCCGCAACTTCAAATCGGCCGAATTGTTGAAGGCAAAATGCAAATCGAAAAGCGAGTTATCGAGATTGAAGTGGAGCATATCATAAACGGTTCTCGACTGGTTGGAGACAAAGCATATGCATTGGCACGGTACGTAATGCAAATTGTATCCACTCAAATGCATTCTTGTCCTTTCAGAACCTCGAGAGACGAAGAATACTCTGTCAGCTTCTATGAATTTTCATTAGATGAAGGCATAAAAGGAAGCCGAACTCAGAAGTTATTTGACGTTGAACTAGAAGAAGGACCTGCAAAAAGTGCAACAACGGTAAACAACACTGCATTGCTTCGATAACTTTCTAATTTGCAGCGCTTGCTTCATCACACCTGGGCCGGTCCTGTTTGTTATTTGACTGAACGAGATGTTGTACAGTTTGAACGTGTGTCTATTTGTTCTTTTGACACCAGAACCCGGAGAATGGAGCGTTTAGGCTTGTTTGGTTTAGGATCGGTTGCAGACATTCGTGCCACCGAAGATGGAGTTGTTACGCTGTGTATGCAGAAAAGAATGGTAACCACTACAAACAATTAACGCAATCAACTAACATGTCTTTTCAGCAACCAAACGGCGCCAAACATGTCGTTTACAGATGTGCTTTAAAGTGAGCAACTCCGTTTTAGACAATTATTTTAAACACATTTCAGACAACCAGACACTCTGGCTAATCTTTCATTGTTTGCAATACGTCAAAAGCTGAATCCTGATGATCAAAGTCTATACGAAAGAGTGGAACATAAATTGCCAAACCACATGAAGCCGTTCCGCTTTTAAAACTTGATTATTCTTTATCAACGAGCTTTTATTGTTGTCCAAACCTATTTATTTATTGTGATTGTTGATTTTCATGTGATTTATTAATGAATCGGTTAGTAAATTTGACTTGTCGAATAAACATTTCAAACTGTGAAGTTTGTGATCAATTAAACAACAAATGTTAACAATTTAAAGTGTCAAATAAGAATTAGCAATTTAGATTGTTATAAACGGTGGCGAGAATCTAACTCAATTCATGCTTCAAGACGGAACATGCCGATTCGACAGTCACAATAACTTTAAAGTAACATTTCAAAGCATTTGAAACCCTTTTAATCTACCTACCCTTAGATAATAAACAGTCGTGACGGAAAGACCATGTTTTCTGCTCAACATCCAATGATTAAAATTGACGAACGCATCAAAAAGATCTCAACTGGTCGAATTGTCACGAACAAAGTGAAGCATTAATTAAAAGAACAATTAACAAGTCTTTTCGTTTAGATTCGCGCTCCGATCAATCAAGATCTGCATGTTCAAGGAGAAAATGTTAATTTCCGAGGAAACGAAGGTACTTTTCTTGTTAGTTTAAAACCAACTTACAATTTATGTTAGGCATTCGAATTCAATCACGAAAATTCCACGCAGACGCAGCAACTGTTCTCCGTTTAAAAACCTCACCAGATGGAGCACTGCGTTTAACTTCAAGACATATTCGATTGGCTGGAAATACGAGCTCGTTGCCTGTTAGCTCCTCTCCAGCTCTAAAGGTAATATTAATTTGATTGGATGACTCTAATTTGATTTTCAAGGCATCCGTCGACGGATATCGTATTTGCGTTTGTTCAACTTTACGTCCAAAACTGTTCATTGTCGGTGCAAACAAGCCATGCAAAGCAAAGTCGTCAATTTGCAAATAATGTTGTTGTTGAATCTTTTGACAGATATATTAACTTCGAGCTTCTTTCAATAACTGCCATTTCAAAAGTATTTAAGAAATTGTGTTTGAATAAACTGATTTTAAAATGTGTTTATTGTTAAACAAAACAACAACTTAATCTATAACGCCTAAACAGATCAACCAAGAAAGTCTAAAGAATTTACGCAAAGGAATGAGGTCGGATGGGTTTCATAGGGTCGAAAAGCTTTGGATCTCTCAAATACTTTGGATCTTTGGTCATGACTGGCATGTAACCAGCTTTGCGGCTGTATTTGATTGTTCTCAACAAAGTTCGATACTGCTTCTCACAAAGACCCGTTACGTGCTGTTCGTAGACGCGACCGCTGAATGAACTCACAAATTGCTGGAGAAGACGTGTGTTCTTGTAGTCTAATTTGACATCTGCAATGTTTTGTGTTACAAGTTTGCAAAACCTTTTAACTACTCACCCAATCGGCAAAACAAACATTTGCTTTCTGGTCTGATGTAAGGATTTCTTTGCTAATTGAACAGGTTCATCTGGATCTCTTTCATGTTGAATTTTAGCAACCGTCGAAGCTTCAGTGCCTGCTGCACTTGAAGAGCATAAACGAACAGGAACTTGAGTAAGCAGACGAGGCAGTCTTAATGCAAGTGAAGCCATCTAAAAACAAGCATTTAAACTAAGCATTATGTTAAAGACGCGCAAACATTTTAAAAGTGTGATCAAACTAAAGAAAAATCAAAACAACGGCAATAAAAAGTCGCTTTTTATCGGCAAGCGGAGTCCTAGTGTGTGCAAGAAACAATACTTAGAGTGCAAACAATGAAGAAACAAGTTTATTTGAGTAATCATCATTGTTTAACAAAATGAAGTATAGTTAATGTCAAAAACATGCCCGTTTATTAGATCTCTCATTATTGTAAATAAATAGTTTAATTAAAACATCTAAACATTTGAATCGTTAGAAGCTTTGGAATCTTTGGAAATCTTCTTCTTTTTGAACTTGTCCAGAACAGAATCAAGAAACGGCTTTTTGACTTTCTTCTTCTTTTCTTCTGCTTCCAACATCCTTTGAAGTTCTTGTTGTCTTTCAAGTCTGGCACGATGAGCTTTTAGTCTTTCTTCCCTTTCAAACTTTCGTTGTCTTTTGCGCTCAGCTTCCAACTTTCGTTGTCTTTCGCGTTCAGCTTCCAAATCACGTATCTCTTTTTCCGAAACCAATCGATAAATTTGTGAGTTAATTCCATACTCTCCGTAGTAAACAAAAAACGACTTGACAAGGAAGAACAGGAAGGCAAAGAACACCGAACGCTTAGTTGTAGCGGGAATGATGGCATGCAAATTGTGTAGATCGAAGAATAAGAATATGAAATGAATGAGAAGGAGCACAACGTAAATGATGTGAATAAGAAGTTCAATGCTCTAAATTCAATATCATGAACTCAAAAGTTTCCGATAACTAACCAGTTTGCACAAAATGAAGTAACTAGAGTCCACATCAGGTCCACTTTTAATCAAGTAGATGGCCAAAATAATGTCAAATCCGCACCAAACAAAGTAGCTCATCTCAATGCTGATAACTTTAAATTGGCCGCTCAAGAAGAAAACCAATGCAAATCCGATAACATGAAAAAGGATTGTGTAGGCCAGAAAAGCGTAAAACATCGGCTGAAACAAACAATTATAAACTTTAAATTAACTCAACAATGAAACGAACCTTGAGTTGCTTCTCGTCTTCCTCGATCTTTTCTTCTTCGGTCATCATTCTTGCTTTATGATCCATGTTGAAAGCTCTAGAAACGTGCTCAATTAGAACTGCTAGCAAGTATTATTAACGCGCAGATTTGTGGAAATTTGTCAAATGCTCACTTTCTCAGCAAAAACGGCCGTTAAAAACAGTCAAAACAAGAGTCTGATTTCCCGTATGATTGGACGCGTCCACAAAATGAATATTTGTTTGCATTCAAAAATAAAATTCTTTTTCCACAAAAAGGTCCGCTCGATGTGTCAAAGATATGAAGAAAGCGTTTATTCGGTGTTTTCGACATTAAAGAGAGGTTAAAAATTTATTAAAGCATTCAATGAACAATGAAAGTTTAAACTGCTTTTACAATTTAATGGCGAGTAATTAAAGTTGCCAAGCAGAAACTAAATTCTTTTAGCAAACAAACTATGAACACCCTGTGAACATTTCATAATGGCAAGAATGATAATAACTAAAACGCCCTAGGCATCAAAATGCTCAAAAAACGAGCAACAGATAAGTAGTCTTGCGCTGTGTTTAAAACGCGTTTTGAACGTTTGATTTGTTGGAATACACGTCCAAGTTCAAAATTCTATAGAACTTTAGCGTTACTAATTGTTATAAACGTTCTCAAAATAGTCTTTGTTTAGATGACTCAAAGCGCCGAAGAAGCTTTTAACGAAAAATTCGAACAAACAAAGGCAAGAAACATTTTCTTTATAGCCGTTTTAAACCTACTTGTTGTTTAGACTTATTTGTGTTTTTACTTTGGTTATAACATTTTCTTTCGTCTTGTTGGCTTGCTTCTTGTCGTTTGCATCACAAGCAAGCTGGAATTGATCAGCTTCGAAGCGGTCTATTTATTTTTGTGTTTGATTGAGTGCACAGTTTCGGCCAGTTTTCTTCGCATTGGATTCAAATCTAAATACATTCAAATGTATTTGTTTAAACAGGTTTGCATTTCAAGAAGTATTTAAATTGACACAATAATTTAGACATTCGAGTTGTTTGCGCATGTAGTTTTTACCGTAACGTTGGCAATCAACTTTCTGTTTGTAATATTTGGCTCCAGATTGCATCCATTTTCAATATTCCCCGAAGTGTGGTGGATTAACACGATTGTATCTGTATTTTTGTCCTTTAAGACTATGCTTTTTTATTTTTACGAATTCAACGGACTTCGAAAAATGAACAAGGTCATTGCCGAACATGACCGCCGCGAAGCTGAGAAAGAACGCAAGAATACACCAACTGTTCTTACCAACAATGTTTATATCACAAAAAGTGATTCGACTCCACCGTCCAAATCTGCCATTGGTGGAATGCTTGGCAGGCTTTTCAAAAAGACAGAAAGCAACGTCCAAGAAGTTTAATTGTTTGTGTAGTTTAACTTTGTTATTGCAAATAAACGTGTAATGCTTGATTACCGATACAACATATTTATTTAACATCAACTACAGTACAATTCAATCACAGATTTTAAGACTCAATATCGGCACATTTTCGGGCGATTGGGAAGTAGACGGTTTTTGTTCAACAACTGGCAATGAAGCAAAGATATTCAAAGATTGGAAATTAAACTTAGTAGACAGTCGATCATACAAATTGGATTCGTGAAACATCATATCACGACGCAATTTGAAAAGAACAAGATTTTCTAAAGTTTCTGGACGATTTAGAGCAAAACGACACATTTCGAATGATTTGCTTTTCTCGTTTTCCGTGCAGATCATAAAAGCGCCATTGTTTTCACACAAAGCTTTAACTTGTCCGCAACACTTGAAAACGTTTTTCTTCACGGTCAAAATGCGAGTGTCTAGATCCAAAATCATAAAAACTACTTGGTTCAGATTTCTTTCATTTCCAGCCAAAAAACATTTGTTTCCACACCAGATGAACGTCTCAAAATCAAACTAAATCGACAAACATTTAATTCGGTATTTCTAATTGTCAAAAAAACTTACATTAAAATCGCCAGGAATCTTTTCCACTTTAACCTCAAACAATTTTTGACCATCTTCAGCATCTTCATCATCCAAGGTGTACTCCACAAAATCTATTTTTCCAAACATATCATTTTCTCTGTCTTCATAAAACTCAGGCGCCAACGATTGAAATTTATTGTTGATTAAGCGCACAAGCATGAGAGTATATGGCTTTTCACTCTTCTTTGGCGAGAACACAATTTTGTTGTTTTCAATTGCTCCCATCAAGAAAAGGTTACCTTCGGGCCGGAAAGCAAACTGACTACGATTTAAATGATCGAAAATAATAACAGGTTCGTCGCCTGAAAATTAATCAATAATTTAAAAGTACAAGAAGTTAACTTGCCTTTAATCTGCTCATGCGACAACAATGTGCATTTTTCTTCGTAAAAGTTTAAGTGTAACAAATAAATATGGATAATCCTAATCGTTGTGCTCGTTTGAAGTAAAAGAATACGTTCCAGATCAATTACGTGCAATTTATAAGTATGTGCAGATTGTTTATTCAAAAAGTCGCCATCGATACGCAGTTGGCTAAATTTAATGTGAAGAATAATATTATGTCAGTGCTTACCGTTTCTTTCCATACCAAGTATCCAAAACAAACATTTCCTTCACGGCGTAGTTCAATTTAAAAAGTAAAGCATATCGTGAATTCAAAAATTTGAGCTGACAACAATCTTCATTCTCTGCTGGCCAAATCGAAATTCCACTGCGAAGCTTTCCGAATTCATCCACAATTGCACAGGTCAATTTAATTTGCTCGTTGTTAGGTTGTTGTTCAATTTCACTAAATCTTCGCAGAGTCCCGTCAACAAACTGGCAGATTCTTTCGACTTGATCGGATGGAATATCTGGCAAATTCAGTTCAGCATTGAGTGAAATAAAAGTGTCGCTGAATGAGTGACCTTCTTTAAAATGACAACGGATTTTCGATATAACGTCTTTCTCGTTGAACATGCTGTACAGCTAAAATTAAATGATTACAATCAATATTCTATCCTCATTAGAAAAAACAAAAGCTATGTGTCAAGTTTTGTTAGTAATGCGAGTTGAAAATGTTTGAGCGGAAGGACTGCAGATTATTTAAAGGCATTTTTCGGCACAATCTTTGTGTGATCAAACAAAAAGAGTTTTTGAATTTGTTGGTGCTGAAGTGATTGTAAATTAACGTTGATACATTTCATTACTCATATTTTATGTTCACTTTTAAATGCAGATTGTGCTAATCCAACTAACGACATATTTACTGAGAAAGCGTCTTTAACGCTCAATTGATTGATATTACTCTAAGCAATAAACTCTTTTGTCATTTTTATGACCTATTCAAAAGACAATAATAAGTAGGTTGAGAATTAGGAGCGCACAACCGCGTTATTATCTATAAAGTTAGTCACCTGAAAAGCCATTTGAACTTATTGATACAAGATTGTTTACAGCTAACAAAATTAGGGCTTTTGTTCCATTCTTGCATCCTAACATTCCTGCCAATCACTCGAAGTAAAGGCTACAAAGAGGCGGTGCCCTTCATGCGCGCACGCAAACTCTTGTTCGATTTTCATTTAACGGCTTACCTTTGTGGCGCATTTATTCATTTCGCAAAAGATGGAAGATGTGGACACGCGTTTTCTATTCAGCATATTGTGTATCTGATTAAAGAAGCACACGCTTTCTTTGTTTTTTAGGCTGTAAAGTGTTTAAAAACAGCAGTTCAAAATTAGTGTGTTAGTTGTTTGAATTAATTTGATTGAACTTTTGAATCACATTTAGTGAGCAGCTAGTTTTTGAACAATATCAAATAACATTATAAACAATTAGTCAGCGTTTTAACGTTTAAAATTCTCTAATAGTTAATCTGGGTTATTGGAACAAAACAATTCATTGCTAATTTACATGTGTTTAAACATTACGACTATCAACAAATCCTAATAAATTGATTCCATCTTGCATGTTTGAATTTTAAATAGGCGCGCTTTTTTGGTTCAACAAAAGGACGCGTTTTGCCTCCAAAATTCATCTAAACATCTTCGCTCCCTGTCATGCTACTTTTTATTTTCAGTTTTTGGATGTAAATGGCTGCCGATACACAAACAAATGAGTCCACTTCACATCTTTCAATTCATTCGCATTGTTCATCAACTCCTACTTACTAGTTTGTTGATAAATGTGAGTTTAATTAAAGTTTGTATTTAACTTGTTTGATTTAGTCGTTAGATGGCAGACACATTGATTACTTGCCAGATTCTAAAACACTTCAACAAGAAGCAATTCAACTTTCAGATTTGGCAATCACAGTTAAAACAACAAAGAAATGTGAGTTGGCTGATTTGAATTTTTCTCTCAACCGTTTTTGCGCTCGATTTGACTGCTTCTTTTTAGACCATTACACCCGACTAATCGACATTGCCGATACGTGGTTTGAGGATGCAGCACAAAACGTAAGTTGTTCTCAGATTTGAAGTCAAATTAGGCATGTAAATCCAATGAGTTAGTTTAATGCGCTAAAGCTCAAAGTTTTTTCACACCTAACTTCTCACACCGATCACTCACTCGAATGACCTCAAAACACTCATTTACGCATCAAAGTGGTTAATGTCTGCAAAACATTGTCGTAAATTAATCGAGCGGTAATTTGTTCGAAACACAACCAATTTGATGCGTTTATGAAGGTTGCAAAACGGCGTGGTTGTAAAGATCTTTAAAAACCGTTTTCAGACATTTTTCGTAACCGACGAAGCAGATGATCCATTATTAAATGAACGATTGGGAGGGCATCTGATTGGAACAACTTGCAGTCAAGGACATTCTAGTCAATCTTTGAAGTGTAAAATGCAAAAAGAGCTGGAGTTGTTGGCCCAAATTGATGCAAAGTATGTTTTAAACTTGTCGATACGTTTAAATCTAATCTGTTCTTAACCTCACATTCTTAACACTTCGTCCTAAACATTATACACACTTGTGTAAACATTGCGCGCGACGAATAGTCATAAAACTTGCATGCAAATACTTGCCAACTTCTTATCATCTCAAATTACGGCTAATCGAGTAATGGGCATGTTCATAAAATGAGTTGTTTACTTGAGTGTCGTTGATTCGTTTTGATTAGAACTGAAAGCAAAGCTTGAAATAAGCAAAATAGTGAAAACATCTTAACTTTAAACTTTTGCAGATGGTCTTGTCACCTCGATGACGATAATTTTGTTAACATTCCTGAACTACTCAGTGTTCTCGGACAATATGATGCATCAAAACCTATGTACATTGGACGTTCAAGCATGGAAAAGCCCATAAGATTTGGCGAAACTTCGTTTTTGTTTGGAACTGGTGGAGCTGGAATATGTTTATCACGTGCTCTTCTTCATTTAATCCATCCGTACATTGACAGTTTTGATCACCTAACATCTAAATTCTTTGTCGCACCTGACGATGTTACATTAGGATATTTAATAAGTAAGCGTTCAAAAAGTTACGTACATAATTTATGTTTTAGACGGTCTTCTTCGAATACCTCTAACTAACGAGCCGTCTTTCCATTCACATTTACACAAGCTTGACGCAGAACAATTGGACACTTTACACAAACAGGTAAAAATAATGTCAACCAATATCAATAAAACATTAAATTTAAGGCGATTCTCGGTCCGAAGCACTCAATAATTTGGCGTTTGAGTCCGATGAGTTCCAAAGATAAGCAGCTCTTCTACGCTCTTCATTGCCACAATTTTAAACAAAAGTGTGCACGGGTCAATCAGAAGCTTTTAAAACGCTAGATTCAAACAATACCGGTCTTTAGTTTATTTACTAACGTCTAATCTCAAATGTGTTAATTTCTAAGCATTGTTACTTTGTACATAATGTCAACAAACTGTTTTATTTTGTTTATTCAACTCTAGCGAAAATATCGGGTTCAACAATAACAGGAATAAACTTGTATCTTATTAAATCAAGCTTTTTAACAAGTGCAAATTGATCACCACATCAACAACAAAACTCAAGTAATCAAGTAATAAAAGTCCTAAGCAACAATAAATATTTATGTGACTCAACAAGACGCTAAGAAGATATTCTATTGACTTATTGGTCCCAGTGTGAGTTTCATAACATTTTCTCCTGCATCAGCACGAATGTAGTCAGGTCCCTTGTAGTCGAAAGTCCAATCGTCCATAGGAATATCGAGTCCTGCCAATGCATATGCGATAATAGCGTCATGGTATGCTGCAGTGTATTCCTCCAAGTTTCGTGTATTGAGCCATTCCTTTTCAGCAACAACTGCAGCTTTAGCATTGTCTCTGAATTTCAAATGTAATTCATGAATTAAATTAAGACCACTTACTTGGCCAAATGACAACGGAAGAGAAGACGATTGATTTCAAAATTGTACGGATCTCTCGATACCAGCGCGTCCAAATCCTTTATCAAGTTAGCTGTCGCATTCTGCTTATCTTGATCAATTTCTCGACTCAAAACTCTAAATCAACAAAATTAACTAATCTTTAACTTAAGAAACACTTACGCATAAAGATACTCAAAAATTATGCTTCGCTCCGGATGTGTATCTGTGTATTTCTTCATCAACTCCAAACTCAATTTCGTGTTTTGGACAGTGTGGAAGATACGAGCAGTGTTAAGAATTGCAAATTCGGGTGCATCAACAGTTTCACGGAACTTGCGATCAATTTCAGCAGTCAAATTGTGCAAACTCAACAAATCTTGACCTTGAGTCGCTTTCAAAAACTTAGCCGAAATTTCATGATATCTAAACAAAAAGTTACTCGCTGATATCTGTAGCATTAACCTACTCAATGTAAGGGCGATTCGGTTCCAAATCTTTAGGCTATTTCCAACATTTCTATAGCCTTATCACTGTTTGCTGCGTTGTAATAATTCATGAACAAAACTATGAACGGATCAGCATTTCCACGGCAAATCTCATATCGTTTACGCAACTCCACTTCAACAAATTCCGGTGTTTCAATTGAAATCTTGATACAGAATAACGCCATCAATAAATCGACATTGTTAGCTTTGAATTTCTCTTCTAAAATCAAACAATAAGCAAAGAGAACAAGTCTATCAACATTACCTGATCCATACCACATTTCATCAATTTTGTCATGCATAAATCTGAACTGCTTCAACAAGCCAGCAAACTGATACATTCTAGTTAGCAAAAGACAAGCGATGAAGCGTTCTCGCTCAGTCATAAATTTGTCCACAAGAGAGCTGAATGCAAACGGAATAACTTGCTCATACTCGTGTCGTTTCAAATGATACAAGGCCAAATCAAGTGCACGTCCTCCCTCGTCTGGCATCGCCGCCAGCATTAATTTTGGACAACAGCTCAAGGATGGGATCGTGGACCACAGTTTGATGCATCCATTCCATAAGATTAGCTTGAGAAATCGGCAAAAACTGTTCGGTTTCAGCCCGAGCCTAAAAATAAAGATGTTGACAAACACTTGATCAAATTCTAATACCACATATAATTTCCCCACATTGTCTTGCAAAATTTCAGATGTAACTTCGAAGAGATCGGACAAATGCTTTTCGCTGTCCTTAGTGTTTGCATGCGCATTGAAGATCTTAGCCAAATCCTTGACTGCTGACTTGTTGTCTTTCTTGAGTTTGTAAATTCGTGCTCGGCGAACATAAGGTTTGATATAGTCTGGGTTGAGCGTGATAGCGCGTGTCGTGTATTCCAAAGCAGTATTCAAATCATTCTAAAACAAAACAAAATATTAATGGTTAAAATTCAAATCAAACCTGGAATTCCATGCATGCGGAATAATTGTTGTACAAAATTGCCAAATTCACGTTCTTTTCATCAGAGTCAGGTGAGCCTTTCAACAATTCAATAGCTTGAGAAAACAATTCAGGCTGCCGTAGTGTAATTGCGATTTTGAAAAAGCTTATTCCCTTGATTCTTCAAGATCTGAGCCTTCTCTTCAACGCTTTTGCCTTCGAAGTCAACCATGTCCATTTGAAGATAATTCTCAGTAGCATTTTTCTAAAAAAGTGAAGTCATATTTGTGGAATATTCTTAGACTTGATATATCCTTAAAATTAAAACAATAGGATCTTTATCAAAAGTTTATCATAACCTTCTAGAAAATTTCTAAGTCCTACCTTGTTCAAGAAGTACGTCAAAGCAGCGCCAACTCCAACAACTGCGGTTGTTCCAGCAATAATTTTAGCCGGCAATGGCCACTCTCGTGGCGAACCCCAATTGATTTCGTGACTCATTAGAGAAAGATGAGCCGAAAAGTCGGAAATAACAAAACTAGATCGAAAAATAGAAGTACACTCAAATTCTTAAAGGTCGTTGTGTTTTTCTTTTTTGGCGGGAATTCTTGTGTTTTGAAATGCTCTCTTTTCTTTAATGTGCGAAGTCGCCTAATTCCTTAAATATTAACATGGATTTGCATGGAACAGACGATTGGATTTTTGATGAATTAGGTATGTGTTTGAAGTTTTTGCATTTAACTTTTAAATTTGTTTAGAGAACGCTCCAGAAGAGGAGACAAAGTCGATTAAACTTGATGCGAAATCTCCGAATAAACAAATCACGCCGTGTTCTGATGAAACAAACGCCTTAAAACAGACAATTCGGCATTACGAATTGAAACAAAAGACAAACGAGGCCGAAAAACATGTCTTTCTGGATAACTTCTACAAACTGTTAGTTACGGCTCGTACTCAAATCAAGGAACTTGAACAGAAGAACGCAGATTTAACAGAAAAGTTAGTCTAATTTTTACGTTTAATGTAAACACTGTTTAATTTAGGCTTTCTTCTTACACCAGTGTTAAATGCCCAAAATGTGAGCACTGCTTTCGATCTAACGATTCTCGCCTTATGCCCAAATATGTCCGCTACATTTCGGCATGCCATCGACTGGAATTAGACTTTACAAACGAAAAAGATTTAAAACAGTGGTTGAACATATCAAATTTGGATACGGACGCTAATGGAGTGCCTGTAATTCGAAGCAACAGTCCGGCAAAAACTTTGACTGGAAGTGGAAGTCGACTAGTTACAAAATGTGAAACAAAAAGTAAGCTAGTTTCTAAAGTTGCCATGCTCACTTCAATTTTAGCTAATCAAAACACACATCAAAACAATAAGGTTGATTTTATCTCATTTTGAAATAGAGAGTTCATGCATCGTCTTTTTAGGAGAATAATTTACGGCCAGAACACAGTTCAAGCAAATCATCAAGCAGCTTTCGTTTGGATGTAGAAAATCTTTCAAGTCGTTTTTCATCTCGAGTATGTCTTTAATTTAAAAGTGCTTTTTATCCACTTGATTTTAGGATCTCAAAGAAATGTTCGAAAAAGTCGGTCCGGTTTCTGAAGTTCGTTTGTCAGAAAGTGAAAGCAATAAAGCGTAAGTGTTTCATTACTCGTTTGTCTGCACATATCTGATTTTTAGAGTTGTCTACTTTCAACATTATCGACACCTGAGACGTGCAATTGAGAAATATCAGAATCAGACATTGAACGGACGGCGGATTAAACTTGTTGATCGCTATCATGCAGGAAAAAGGCGATAAAAGAGCTTGTATTGATGTTTAAAGTATCCGCAATTTCACAGTCTTTATTCTCCACAATAAACTACATTATTCAAAAACACACGGACATGGCTGATAATAATATTCGAATAAAACTTTTTCTTGTGTAATTTAAAACTTCGAAGACAGACAAAGAACACTGGTTTCAAGAAAATGTTAAATACACCCGTTTAAATGTAAAAGTAGTCAAACAATTGTTAAATCGTTAAATCGGGAATGTTCAATGGAAATATGGCTAATTGATTAATCGGGAGCTAGTTAGTTGCAAGAATTTTTAGAGTTTAAGTCATTCAATACCAATGGAAGTACTGATTAATTAGACGGAAGAACTTCTCATTTTCAGGTCGATAAAAGTCTTGCAGTTTGTGAATTAACTTTTTGTCCACTTTAGGATGTGCCCTGCCTTTCGTTTTGCCCAAACAGTGTGGAACTTTTGAATCGACACGCCTCACACATGGAAAACCTTTGATTGGATCAGTCACAAAATCTTTGGAAGTCACAACTAAACAAATACAATTAAAAACATCTAGCAAACTTTGAAAACAAACCTGGTTGAAGTCCAAGAAAGCGTTCAGCACGTCGGATCTCATCTGCTGGCGATTTGATTAGCCTTTCACCGTCGATAAACAAAAATTGAGAAATAGGAAAATAGTGGAGCCACTGTTGAAGAAATCGGTGATAAACGCCAATCTTCACAGCACCCCAAGAAGAATTGATTCCGTCAACACTAAAACGTTTTTGCTTAAACGCATTAAAATTATAGAAACAAACCATTTGCTTCTTGTCGAATTCAAATGTGTTTGATTGCATCGAGACATTTCTTCAAATGTGTTCGTGGGTTGAATGCTTCGCTTTTTGCGTGTCACTGATTGTGTATAGTCTAAACATGAAAATACACTACGTGTTAAATGGATGTTTGGATGATATTACCTGAAATCGCCCTCACAATCGGATTCCGAACAACAAGCAACAATTTCATGTGCGGATTCAATTGATGAACTCGTTGAGGAACTTGTCGACTCACGAAATAGGCCGGACTTTTCTCAATAGTCAATTGATTCTTTACAGTAAATGGCATTTGGTTCCTAAAATTCAGTGGATAAAACGAATGTTTTAAAAGTATTTTCTATTCAAATTGTCTTCCATTGTTTGCACAACCCGATTTGGCAGACAAGCTAAGAGTGTGTGTTCAGAGAGCCATTTTCAAGTTTATAATTACAAGCAACGGCATTTCAAGTGCTTTGACATAAACACTCGAACGTTAATTAATTAACAAGTGGTGTCTGATTTTAATGCAAACATTTAGTTGGCATTTTGAGAACTTTAAAAGGTCGAACAAATTGAATCAACTACAAAAGAAAATAGATATTGTATTGCATTACAACAGAAACACTTTTTGCGCGAAGAGTTTTTGCTTCTTTGAAATTCTATCCGACAAGTTTATCAACAAGCTTTTTAAATTCTTGAATGCTCTTTTAATAGGCCTTTTCAAAAAGTCAGTCAACTGCAGTAGTTTTTGACTCTTTCTTTGTTGCCAGCTGTTTTTTCTGCCGCTAATCCTTCCCGTCAAAACCATCTTTGATCTTGCGCGCTTTGGCATTCTTTACGCCGGGAAGCAAATATTTGCTTGTTTTGGTTTGCTTTGATGGCCATTTGATGAGTATAGATGACTTTTGAGAACATTTCGTGTGAAGTGCGTATTGATTTCAAGCGGTCTTTTTAAAGTCTTAACCTCAGAATCATTAACTTGTCCTCCAAAACAAACTTTACGCCTGATTTACGCTCGCGCAATCTGTTTTTGGCTACTTTCGTTTATTTGCCGCCTCTACAAAAACATCATTACAGTTTGGCGCAAAAAATGACAGAATCGACAAGCAACCTGCCAATTAGCCCGCAATGAGACAAATCATTTTGGAGAAGGTCAGGTTTGTTGAAGAAAATAGGGGATATAAAAACGTAATTGCAGCTTTTTGCTAATCGTTAAACACTGCCAATTTGAAACTATCGATTGGGGTAATCTTCTCAGTTTCTACCCAAACAACAAATAAAACAATTAATCAGTGGGCGCAAATCCCTCCAAACACCGATCACTTGCTGGCAAATTACTTTACACAAATTGCGGTCGCTTTCAATTGTCGGCAATGCGAGTGGACAATTGTTTCTCGATGTTTTGAGACCTTGAGTGACAAATTGTTTTTGATTTATTTCTATGTTCTAGTGGTTTGATTTGAAATGTTGTGAAAACAAATGTTAGACAACAAAAAACTCTTTTCAAGGTCATTTTTTGACTTAGCACCCTCATTTGTTTTGATCCAAAAGGACGGACAAATTAATAGTGGCGCGTTTAAGTGTGCTTTTTAAAATAGTTGGAGGAGATTCATCTTAACGATCAAAAAGCACCCAAGTCAAAATATAATAGTCGAGTAATTAGCTCAAAACGAATGAATATTTTCACAGCAATTAAGATCTATTCATTTTCGGAACTTAGACACAATTCGCTTGTAAGAAAAGTTGACTTTACAATTTTAATGGCATCAAAACTTCTGTGTACATTTAACCAATCCCCACAAATCTATCTCAAGAGCACTTAAACCACAGTTATGAGTAGTGCTGTCCATCCCGCTCAACAATTAGGGACCTATCCATCACCGACGCACCTTCATGACACCCGCAATCATATTTTTGGCACATTCCTTGGCGTCTTGCCGAGCGCTCCCTATATTATTATAGCTCCGCTTAATGGCCTCGCATGTGTCATAAATATGGAGCGAAACAATGACTCTTGCTCACTTAAATAAATGAAAGTGACGAGTTATGATTTTGACTGGTTGGTTTGAAACGTAAAACTTTTGAATAAACTCGAAAGCAAAAAACTAACCTGTACCAATCTAGTCCTTTGTCGAAATTCTTATCGAAGAAGTGGACTTCTGGTCCAGGAGCCTTTACCAATGGGTTGATCTTTAGAAACTCCAGAAGTGCTCTTGTTCCACATTTCTTGACTCCAATTATGATAGCATCGGGAAAGCGTTGAGTCAGTGTTTCGTTTACTGAGGCCAACTTCGGCGTCCTGTTCAGATCAAGCTCATTATAATTGGCGTTTTGACTGTGGATATCGACTACTGGTTGTGCATTTGTTTGAAGAGTTAGAATAAAAACTGACAGAGCAACGAAATATCTATGATTCGGACATATAAGCATCTGAAAAGTGTTAAGTTAGCTTTAAAGCTCACTAAGTAAGTACGCGTTGAAATGACCGTTAATTTAAAAACAACTTCTGTTCACGAACTCAAAACAACACAAACCTCAATCTCGCGCATCCAATCACCACACTGGTTTGTTTGCGCACTTGATGATTAGTTTGGCGCGAACCAACTGATACTCGGAAATTTTATGATCTCCAAGCAAACACACTAACTACTAAACGGAGGCCAACACGAATGATAAGCTGCTTGACAATAAATTTCCCACGAAGTAAAAAGTAAACAAACAGGAAATTGGGATCAAAACAGAGCAGTTTGTGTGGAGATCTTAAAACTGAATAAATCATATGCAAACTCTATATTAACTGGGAAAATCTAAACTTTCAACATAAACAGAAAATAAACAAATCGTTTCTCGCATAATTATCAACTCGATCAATCAATTTCCGAATAAACAAAAGAGCTTTTGAGTGCTCTGCAGATTTGAATTTATTGTTTGACTAAATAAAAACGTTCAAAAATGATTCAAAATGGCAAAAAATACGCTCCAGGGTGGGCTCGAACCACCAACCTTCCGGTTAACAGCCGAATGCTCTGCCGATTGAGCCACCGGAGCTATGGAGGCGGCACTTCAATTTTAAAATATAATATAAATAAAGCCTATCGTGTACATTCTAATCGAGCGCTTTTTGTAAAGTTCTCAAATCTATAAGTTATGTCAAATCTAAAGCCACCAAAACCTTGCGACTAGCTCAATTTCAAATGGCCGCAATTAGCGATGGCAACCAATCCACCGACTGGGCGTGGTCTTTACCTGAAAGCCCAAACGTCATTGCTACCGCACATTCCGATCTACTAAATAAATCCGAAGAGACTTACAGTATGTAGGAGAAGTAAAAAACACTTGAATGTCTGGCAGTCATTTGGCGCCTTCCACAAAAATGACAAATACCCCGACAAAATCTATCCAAATTGATTGAAAGAAAACGTTTAGGGAAATGGTAAAAACAAAAGACGCAAATGAGTGCCTGCAGAAATGCTCTCAAAAATAATTTGATTAATATGAATCTGTAAAGAAATTCTAACTAAAAACAGTAGTTTCACAAACAAATCACTCGTCTAGTTCACGCAAAATGCACAACAATTGATTTCTTGAATCATGTCCACAAAAAATTGCGCACAGAAAGCCATTCCCGCTAACAAGTGCCCAGAGTTAACACCAAAAAGGAACAATAGCTACCGAAAAGAGGAGACCGAAAAAATCAGCTGCCTCATCGGCGCGTCTTTGTACATTTTCCAGCAATTTTGAATCACACACCTGATTTATCACAAAGAAAAGTTATTAGCGCTTTAAAGTTTTAAAACAGTTAAGAAATGACCACAAAGAATTTGAAAGATCGATTACAAATCGGCTTATTTCGCTTGCTCGTTGACCTCGCGCAAATACGGTAGCTGTATGCAACTTGCATGCAATGTTGTCACAAAACATTCTCATGTCACTCGCGGTCATCTATTCCGTTTGAAAAGGATCGCTTACTGCGCTAATCACTTGCTTTTGTTTTCATAAATGAGCAAAATAATGGAGGGAAAGTTTTTGAGTGACTAAAAGCGGATAAAGATGAGAAAGACAATCTTTTCAAATTAACTTAAAACAAAAGACAGCTATTTGGAGAGCGCAAATTTGCATATTTGAAGAGGAATGCACGCGAATGGAGCCAACTTTAATACGCAAATTTAGTCGTCTGCCCGTAATGCTGGTTGACAACCAGCTTTGAATTCAACGGAATAAAATTGGCTTATGAATTTTAGATTATGTCCATTCATCGACTTTTACATACTTTAAACAATTAGTTTAAAGATGAAACGAGCAGATCAATAACAACATCATTACTCAAATTGCTTGGCCACCGCAACCATCAAACGCATATTTTCTCCATATTGGACACTGTAATTATCCGACCGAAGAGCTTAGGGCGCCACATAAACTCGCGCAAACTAGAATTTTGACGAGTAAATTTGACTTGTTGTGTTGGACAGTCGGCCTTTGACTAATTAAAAGAGCGTAGATGGCCAAGTAAAAATGATGCATGTCTACTGCGAAAGAACACTGGATATCAAATTGAATATGTGAGTTGATGAACACAAAAACAAAAATGACCAAATTAGAGTGACAAAGTGACAACAAGCTGCATAACAAATTTTTTGATTAGCATAGAAATTGAAAGAGTCAAATTATTTGAATGCTTCAGGCAAAACTTAAAACTAGCATTAAAACTAACGTTAAAACAAGCGACAAATTTAAAAGTCCAACGTAGATACTTGTCATTTCGAGTTGCAAAAAAGCCATCTCCACAGAACCCGCGCAATTCAAAAATGAACTCGTGGGACTCTCGGTAATAATAAAGTGAAAAATCTTGTAAAGTCGAACCGTGGGTTTTTGAAAAGTTATGAATCTCCACGTACTAGTTGGAATTATTTTAGATGTTCAAATAACCAATAAAACACTGCATAAACACAAGAAGTCCATACAGTAACGGAACAGATGCCTACACTCATTTCAAAACCAAAACAACAGAGGCGCGGATCGAAAAGCACGAAAAAGCTCATTCAAATGGACTTGTTCTTTTGCTTGTGTGGACACAAACCGTATGTTTTTTGCTAAGCAAAGGCTAATCACCGGAACCGGTCTGTCCACTTCACGGCCAAACGGTAAGCCGGTCATAAGAAAGTCAATAAGCGCTCCGGAGAGATAATCCTCATGCGCTCAAACAAAAATCTCTCTTGTTTCTTGGAGATCTCGGCGATTTGTTGGCTTTTCACTCTCTGTGTACGGAATGTTTCTGATTATTAAAAAACTACTGTAAACAAAAACTGCCCAAGGCATTAAAGTTTCAACTTCTATTTTTAATAAACAACTTTGCCTCAAGCAAAAAATAAACTCAAGTTTATTTAAAAAAGACGCAATTCAAAATATCAAAGTTCCGCATTCAAGTAAACTACTCCAGGCATGCTCAATTGAAAGTCCCTCTTTTGGTCATAAAAGAGACCGGAAATGCTTGGACCTCATTCGGAAAGGTGTATAAATGACCGTTTTAGAGTTGAAAAGAAGCCAGGAAACGGGTCTCCGATAAAAATAGACTTACACGTGCAAATTTGACTAAAAGCAATAGATTAAGAAAGTTTCTCGACAGATTAAGTTGAGATTAAAGACATACGGAGTTTCGTTAAAACAACATAAAGCCGAGAAAATTAGCAGTTTGTGGTCGCGCTCCAAATCGCCAATTTGGCCATTCTATTTTTGCGAGTGATTTCGGGTCAATGCGCTTTTGTTTAATTCAAGGAACCAATTGAATTGAGTGGTTCGGTAGCAACAACAAGCCGATTTGATTGGATTTTAGATAAGCCAAAACGTTCATTAAACTTTTCCGTTCTGAAAACAACTTTTGTACAAAACTCGTGAGAAGAGAAGCAAACATGTCGTTTTATGTCCACTCTTACTCATTCATTATGGTATTTGTGAAGGAAAGGTTGTGAGCGCAAACAAAAAATGCCACCCGAATAGTGAGTCACAATTATGCTTTTGGAAGTGAGTGACGGAAGGAATTTGCCAAAACTTGCAAAAACTTGCAGAAGAGTAACCTAAATAGACGCAGCCAAAATGAATGTCAACATGATTGTGAAAGTTTTTGCGCAAATTTCGCTTATTTGCGCATAATTGTCAATAGCTAAAATTGGCCACGCATTCAAGCATAAATTCCGTACTTACGAAATCAAATTAACTAGACAAGCAAGTAAATTTAAAAAACTCAAAGTCCACACGCATTTCCAGCAAATCCGAAACCAACACCAACCAAACACTCATCAAACCATTCAAACCGCAAAGCCGGCGACAATTGTCGGGACGGAAGCGAAAGCAAATAAAATATAATTCGATTAGTGTCCGCTGTCCAAAGTCGGCTCGTTTTCGGCTTGTGCCAATTGAACGACTGAATGCGCACCAATTAAACACGAAAAGGATCTGTTCTGTGGCCAAAGACCGAAAATGAATCTGTCTGGAATCTGGCAGACGATATCTTTAAAGTTAGAAACAAAAGTCGTTTGCAGAATTTTCTCTGCTACTCCGCAACTTTTATTGTTTTGTTTGGGTTTCGATGAGTGGATTCGAATTGCATTGGAGGGAAATGATGTGGACTTTGTTTTATGGGTTGCCGGAAGAGCGGATGTACGTGACGGCATTTTTGTAACTTTTTTGCAAGAAACCATACAAAAAGGTTGAGGTGTTTAAATCAAATAATTTAAAACAATGCTTAATAGGATCTGTTCGTTCTTGTATACAGATTTTGAGACAAGGGTGCAATTTGTTTCCAACTTTGGTCTACAGCTAATCGCATTTCAGTGAAGACCATGCGCATTACACCCGAAACTTTTTCAAACCCCAAAATTATCCGGTTCAAATTGCATTTGGCTCGCAATTTGCAGAGAGCCGGAAAAAGGTTTGTATACAAAATCGTTTGCAGAAAATAAGCGGTTTGAATTGAAGTGATTTCTAAAGTGGCATTTTATTTGATTACAAAGAAGAATTCGTTAAACAGTACTTTTCAGACTTTTAAAGATCGTAAAGTAATTCCGCTTTCTTGACCAAGCAAAACCCCCAAACTCGTGGTCACGCAAGTCCATCCGGCTACTTCTCCTGTAATCCCTTTAAACAAAGACTTCTTCGTAAAAGACAATGAAAATGGCTAGATAATTGAGTTGAAACGCGAGAAATTAAATTAATGAGACACCGCCGTCTGGGAAGTTTGATTAAAACTACGTAGATGGCAGGCTTTGTTCTAGAAAAATGCTATGTGTTGAATAAGTTGAAAGAGCCTTTAAAGTCGAAAATGGAAAGAAGTCGTAAAAAACACGCAAAGATGAAACTGAAACTTTTCTCTAAACAAACATTGAGCGTTTGAAATGTTGCAACTTCTTTAAACAAATGAACTCACGCAACTGAAAGTCAATATTATTGCAATCAAGAAAAGAAGCGCACAAGAACATCTGCTTCTTGGCAAGTGTTCCGGTTGCGCCTAATTGATTATCCCCGTTCATTTGGTTGGGGCATTGTTTTCGGCGACTATAATTGGCAAACCCAATAAGGCGTAATAATCCGTCTTCTCGTTTTAATGCTAATTAATTGAAGAAGGCGGCGAATAAAAAGGTGACCTGGAGAGACAGTTGGCTAGTGAATGGGAAAGTTTTTGATGAGTGTTTACTGTAAGTTATTTAAAGTTTTGTTTATTAACTCAAGATCTAAGATCCACAAGTGAACATGACAGACGTAGGCGCAAAACAAGTCGACTTACAAACGCAACAAGCCCTCTGACACTTGACCCGTTTTGAACAAAGTGTCGACAAGCCATTTGTCATAAGCGCAAAGCGGCCACAATGCAAAAGAACACACTTTTACTGTTTTGGTGAAGTGAGCCGTGGGGTATTCAACAAATGTCGTTCATTCGAATCTAGTTTTTGAACACTTTATCCCTATTTTCGAGCACTGTTGTCAATTACAAGCTGTTCTTTTATTCAAGATCAAACACACGTTTTAAACAAAGTAAATATGCATTTAAACAAACAAACAGTTGATATGTTTTAAATTCTTTGTAACAAAATAAGTTTTGAAGTTAGAAGAAGAAGGTATTGAATGTACAATGAAATGTGAGTAACCAAAAAGTTAAGACAACAGTTAAGTATGTTTGTAGTTAAAAACATTTAAACTAAAGGTTTCACTTTTTCGTCTGTCGATTCTTTTCCATCAGTGGAATCATTGCTTAGTGGAAGAAGTGGCTCTTGCAAGACTTGAGGCAAGTTTCTATGACTTCGTGCCCATTCTTGAACTTCTCCATCAGCAAATACGCAGAAGAGAAGAGCGCCAGCGACCAAAATTAAAGCTGCGACCATGAAGACCATTTGCCATTCGGCTTTGGAACCCTGGAATAAACATTTAAGTTGTTATAACGTTTAAATAACTTACTGTAGGAGTCAACCATCCCATAACTAACGGAGAAAAAATTCCAGCAACGCAAGAAATTGTGTTTCCAAGGCCAAAAATCGGTCCAACGAACGATGGGGCGATGTCCAAGTAGTTTACACAGACTCCAGCGTATTGAATGCCGGACATTCCAATTCCAATTGTTAAATAGACAATAACCAGTGTTTCTTGTCCACAACCAGCTGTTCCGATTAGCAATAAGAATAGAGCTTGGAAGCCGAATGCTAAAAGACGTTTTTGTTATTGCAACAATGTTCAAAAGAAGCCAACCCAAAAGCATTGCCGATCTTCGCGTATTCAGTGTTGACAATAATTGATGCTTACGGACCAAGTCAGCAACAAAGCCGGCCACATTGATCATCAAGAAGTAAGCTACGTAGGGAACAGAGGAAATAAAGCCCAAAGCAGTCAAATCGTATCCCATAACGTCGTTCATATACAACGGCAAACTTGTAGCCATCGTGTAAGCACCCCAGTCGCCTGCAAAGTGCCCAATAAAGCAAGCCCACACAGCTTTTGATGTGAAAACAGCTTTCCACGGAACTGGCGGACGCTAAAGCATTTAAAGTTATACATTTCACTAACTAAATGTTTGTTACTGTGTCTTCTTTGGCAACTGTGTCTTGCAACGAGTCCATAATGTAGTTGCGTTCATCTTCTTGAATTCGTCGATGTTTTTGTGGACTGTCCGAAACGCAGCTCAGCCACAACACAGCCCAAACAATGCCGAAAACACCAAGCAAGTAATAGATCATTGGCCATCCACCGTCCCAACCGTATCGGCAAAGAAGTCCAGACAAAGGCATAACCAAAACATTGCCGATTTGAGCACCAGCAAATGAAACACCGGTAAGAAGCGACCTTTCAAGCGGTGGAGCCCACAATGACCACATCTGCTGCATTGCAGGAAAAACAGATCCTTGACTCAAACCCAATAAAGCTCTCAGAACAATAAAAGAAACTACGTTGAGGCGAGCAGCGATCGGGCTCAACAATGTGGCAACTGCACCGACCTGAAGATTAAAGACGTTTTACAACTGTTGTAACTCAAATTAACGTACGGCCATTGCGACGCCAACTACTAGCCGTCCACCAACCACAGTTGCCAAGTGTCCCCCCGATGATTTGTGAGCTCGTATATCCCCAGAAGAAAGCGCTCAACAAAGCACCTTGTGTCCCCTTCGACCATGCAAATTCGCCATCTTGTTGAGGAGCCTTAACAGAATTTGATTTGCCTGTTGTCTTAATTATTTCAATTTGATGCTTTTGATAAGTTCTGCGCAATTCAACGAAATGCAAAAAGAATCGTCCAAACAGAAGACTTTCAATTGAGTGTTTTGTGAACTGGTCGCATTGAACAGCGAACAAGTGCGAACAAAGATCGAACGTAGAATGAAAGTTTGTAAAGACGTTTGGAGTGACTTTTAAAAGAGACGACTTGATGTGTAAACAAGAAAGTATTTGCAAAACTCACCGATACTGTCACCTTGTTGGCCACATTTCCATCAGCTTGGCATTCAGAGACTCTATGCTTTGGAAGTTCACTGATATCTGTTGTTTGAATAGCCGTTTGATTGACCATACAAACCAAAGAGAAGCTGAGATTGCTGCGTGATGCATAAAGAATAACACATCCAAGAAATGAGATCAACGCCAAAGCAAGACGAGCCGAGCACAAAAGGCCTGAAAGTTGATTATTGTTAAACTTGGATGAGTTCCAGCGCTTATTATTGTAGTTGTTTTAACTTTTTGAATTCACATCAGCGAACAAACTTTGTGCTCATTTCAGTTGATTAATTAACGTTTTACTCGTTCCAACGACACACTTCAATCAAACAGGTCCGTGAGTTTTTTCTATTTTAATCGGCGCTTCATATCAAACTCTCGCTTCAAAGTTTTCCACTTTAATTATTACAGTTGTTATTAATGGCGTCTGTTGATTTTTGGAAAAAATGACTGAACAGATCGTGTTTATCGGCAATCAAAAACATTAGTTTGGCCAAAAATAGCCTCAACAACCTCCAAGCACTTTAAAGCCAGACTAATCGCAACAACGTTTTCTATTTAAAACTGCACCGGTCAATAGAAAGTGCTTAGTTGACAAGAACAGATAAACGCATTATTTTTCCGCTCCATCACAAATCCAAAATGTCAACATTTATGCTCGAGGAAACAGTGTCTAGGAATTTTGGTCCCATTATTCTAACAATGCAGTGTTCCATTTGGGTACATTTGCTGATAAGCTTTTTAAAACAATTGGAAGTCGTAATTGTTTGAAAACTAATTATACTTGTTGGAAAAAGTAAAATTTAACGACGTGAAAGTAAAATTAATTGAATGTTCTTTGAATGTGTTCTTGAAATTTAACAATGCATATCGTTAATGATCTCAAATTTTCAGCAATAAAAACAAATTGTCTTTGCGACTCAATTTTTGGTCGCTAAAGTTTTACTGATAAAACCTAATTTGTATACGAGTAATGACTACTTTTAATGGAACTTTGGACTTAAAACACGCCAAAAGCATGCGAGTGTCTGCGTTGTAGACATTTCCAATATTCTTTAAAGTTTTCAGAAACTTCTTAAAAGCTCTTTAAAATTCACTCCAAAGATGAACACGGAACAAATTGTTCCTCTCGCTTGACGTCTCCTCCAACAAACAAAATTTGATCTGATTGAAGTTGACCCTTCAAGACGATCTTTTGTCGACGGCTCCATTGTGAAACAAATGAACTTTTTTGTCTCGAAATAACAAAAGGAGCGCAAAAGATCGGCGTGAGTGTTGCTTTCGGTTCACTTGATGTGATCGACAAAATGTATTCGCGTTAACATCCACGTTAACAAGTATAGTTTTTAGTTCAAAAGCATCTTTTTAATCCAAAGTCCAAAGTTTTAAAAGCATCTTAACTAGATTCCAAACAAACACTTCATCAATCTTTGGGCCAAAAACTGCATCAAATTAATTTCAAAAAGAGAAAAACATTCTTTTCAACTTTTACGTCAAAACTTTATCTTTTTGTCAATAATTTACCTCTTCAAGCAGCCGACTAATAAATTTGATTGGACTCTTTTTACTTCTAGTTTAGCGATCTTTTTTTGTTTAGTTGTTTGTTAGTCGAACACCTATTTCTCGGAGAGATCTTCAAAGATCGTTTTTTGGCCTATCAGAATTGTTTGCAAACAAAGTTGATTTTTGATCAGGTTTAATGGATAAACAAATTTATACTATTGCGTCTATTTCTGTGGCGGAAGCATCTAGAAAGCTTTACGTTTACAACAAACTGCCCCATGCAAATCAGACACTTGATAAATGGGCTGATTTGTTCGCGTGCGTTTGGTACATTGTGGGTGCAAGCGAACGCATTGCGTTGTTTGCTGAGCTGTCCGCCGTTTTCTCATTCATTGTATAGTTTTTGAATGTTCAGTTGGGTGGTGGAATTAATGAAAAATTGCGTCATTGCAAAGGACGCGCAACTGGATTTCAAAATGTGTTGGTTAAGCAAAAAATGAAAAGTGACTAATTTAGACCGAATATCCAGATCAGAAATGTGAATGACTAATTTAAGCACTCGATCTTGAAAATTCATTTTTGATCCAAACTTATTCGTCATATCAAATAAATTAACACTATTTGTGGAGGCTGACGTTCCACTCTTCCATTTTATTATTTTTCCCATGCGGACACGTGCACTCATTCATTTGATGTTTGGCAGAAGCGAAGGAAGAGTGGCCAAACGCTCGTGGTCGTGAATGTAAAGCTTTTTACGAAAGGGTTTAGCCGTGAGCATGATGAAATGCAAAAGAGTGGCCATTTGGCTGATGCAATTCAAGGAAGACGGCATATGAGTGCCGGAATGTGACCACTTGTTTTAGCCGTCAAAAGAATGAACTAGTAGGGGAGTTTAATTGGATCGAAACGAAAGAAATTAGTAGTCAACTATTAAAAAGAGTTAATACAAAGTTACAACGCCTTTTTAGCATTACACTTTAAATACTTGCGTAAAAATTATGAACACACTTTAAAGTTCCGCGTACATCAACTAAACACGAAATTGAACACTCGAAAATAAACAATCAACGCCGTTTTAAATGGCCTTGGCCGATTTTAAGAGAAGATGTTAATGATGCAACACTTTTAATTGTCGAGTTACAGTAAGTATTTCAAACGTTTACATACCCGGTCTTTTTGTAGACATCTCGACTTGAGTTGGTTGTGCCAATAAATAGAAACTTCAAATTAGATACGTAGAGAATAAACAGTAATAGAGTAGAAGTGGATTTGTATAGTTTTAAACACTTCTTCAAAACTAGAACCGGGAGTTCTTTGTCCAACAAAGGACTTGATTAAATTGGCTGAGGGTACCTTTCCACAAAAATTCTTCACTTGCACAACCAAAACAGACTAAAAATCAAATGGCGATTGTCTGACGGGTTGGAAATTTGTTAGGATAGTGGGCACATGAGCAGCAGCGGAAGGCGCCAAGTGCCTTGGCTCCGCCCTAATTTTCGAAAAAGAAACTGGAGCTTTACGTCTAGTTGAGCCCAGCAATTTGATTTAATGGATCATGTGAATTTTTGGCCGTAACGAGCAGATTTGTTTATTAGAGAAGTTTTAATGATTCTTTTAAATATATCATTTAGATAACCTAAAAGAACAATTAAGTTTTTGGCTGCTAAAATTGAAATCATGTTTGCACAGCTTCGAGTTGCTTAATTTGGAAAATCATGATGACTACTTCCTGGAATTGGTAACGAAATGATTTATCGAATACATGTTATCTTTAATTAAATCAACAACTCATCAATGATGTAAATTTATGAAATTCACATTCAATCAAATAACAAAAAAGTTTTAATGTTTAAGAAAACAGAACTTTTGAGTTCTTTTCTCAAAGAAAAAGACAATTGTTTCAGCGACTGAGAGCAATGCTGCACCGACGTATAAACCGATTGTACCTCCGATCTCGGCTAAATCGAGTAATTAACACGACTAGAAAACGTTTAAACATACCAAGCAACAAGAACAGGTTATATGAACGTTCTTGAACAATAATTTCTTCCTTGAAGTGAGCAAAATAAAGCTTCAAAAACAACAAATTGACTCTGTCGTATTCTGGGCCTGGAGAATAGGACTGTGCTACAGTAACTTCGTGATGGATCCTTGACATTAATTCAGCCCTAATCAGTGGGGACTTCTAAACAAATGATTAAAGAAGTGTGCAAGTTCAAAAACTAACTCGTATTGTTTCAATTTTCGGCAACATGCTCTGCATGCATTTAACTGCCGTGTCGACAAAGTCCGTTGAATTTGCCGTTCTGTTTAAATCATTCAATTCAAGTTGATCCAAAACAGACTGGCGAGCCTCTTGAGCTGTTTGCATCTTTTTAACCAAACGATAGATCTGGAATTTAACAAATTGTGTGAGCATGAAATCTTATTTAAAACAAACTTTTTGGGACAGCTCTGTTTGAATAAATTTTCTAAACTTCAACAAATCTAACAGCAATTCATAGCCTTGTCCGCCGTCTCTGAAATGTTCATATGTTTACTTGCTTGTTCATACTTAAAGAATTACTTGTAAAGATTGCAAAAGCGCCTTAAATCAACCAAGTAGTCTTTAATCGTGAAAATGCTGCCTGGACTTTCATAATTTAATTTTTGCAACACCGACGATAATCCGTAAATTCCGGTAGCAAAGTCGTCTACAATATCAGTGGAGAATGTTTTGGCAACTGTTCTGGCATCATAAAGCACGTTGTAATAGTTCATAAACAGCTGAAAATGTGATAACTTTACGTTACATTGAAACTTGATGTATTTTGTTGATGGAGGGACTAAAGTTACCCACGAAATGTTTGAATACCACTTTCCCGCTTACAGAAAACATGACATGTTTGAGAACTTCCATGCTTGTGCGAATTCCTTTTCTCTCGAATTCATTCGCTTGCCTTTTTTGTCTGCATTATTTTTACTAATTTAAGTGTTTTTAGCCGAAGCAATGGTCTCTAATCTTCGAAAGCTTGTTCAGCAGCAAATTGCTATTGGATGCAACAAATTTGACGCTTTCTGCAACGTTTCAGAACTTGATAGTGAAGATTCTTACGACATCACAGCTGACCAGTTTAAAGAATATCTGGAGAATGAAGAAGCATCCGCTAAGTTAGATGGCAAGCAAAGAGAATTGATTTCAATTGTTCGTGAAGAGTTTGAAAAAGGCTGAAGAGCGAAGACGTCAAGCAGACAAGCACAAAATGAAGTTTTTGAGCGCGCAATATGCAATTGACACCCGAGAAGAAGAGGACAAGTTCCAATCAATGTTCTTGTTTGATGTGAAGAGTGGAGAGAAAAAGTAAGTCTTATCGCCTAGAGAGAATATCTAAGTTTGTTTAATTTTAGGGACTTGTCTGTTGAGGGAGCATTTCCAACTGGATTCAACAATACTGACTACAAATTGGAAGTTTTGGACTCGAGTCAGTTTCTCTTTATCACCAACAGCAAGCAAAACATCTTTACTGTCTTTTTGTTCAAAATCGACTACAAAGAACTGAAGGTCACTTTGTTGGACAAGCAGATTGTAATTGGACGTTTTGTGGAATATGTTAGCGATGCGCAACAGTCACAGAAGTTTGTTTTACGTGTCACTCTCAACGACAAGCGTGATTATTTGTGCTCTGGACAAGCGAAGCAACAAAAAGTGGACATCAACATGCCGATTTTGCTGGACACCGAGTTTCAAGTCGATTTTAGTGAAGTCAAATTGGAGGGTACTGCTTTAGATTCAGAAACTAATGTGTTTATGCGTACATTTCAGACAAGCAAATCTACGGATTGGCAATTGAGAAGGAAGAAGGTCAAAAGGCTAGCGTTATTGCCAAGCAATTGACTTTGAGTTTGGCCCATACTCGATCAGAGAGGTTCTGCGACATCACTAACGAAACGGATCTCGAAGTTTATGCAATCAAAGTAAATCTTGATGCGAAGTTTTTAAAACTAAATTCTAATCATTGTTAGGAGTCCGCTCTCAAATGGTTCGGAAATACGTGTTTTGGCCTCCACATCGACAACGATGCAACTACTTTCTTCAAAATCAGTTTAGATTCGAAAAACATGGTGGAGTTGGCTAAAAACAAAGAAGCTGATCAAGTTTTTGACGCGTTTTTGGATAAAAGCGACGGAGCAAATGCAAATTCCCAAAAATGCCGTGGAGTTGTTTTAAAGTAAGTCTTTCATAACCAAAACACTTTTAAAAGGTGATAACTTTCAGAAACCCCGGCAAATTCATGAACTTCGTGTTACAAGCTTTCTCGTGTGACATCGAAAAATGCACTCCGTTGCTTCAAACATTGTCAGAAAAATTGAATTGAACGACTTTTGTTGTTGTTAAAATTGATTTGTTGAATAAAAATGTTGTTGTTTTCGCTTTTGATTGCAAAGTGCGTTTTGAATAAGAATGCTTTTTGTTATTCTTCAAGTCTGAATATTTTTAGTTAACTTGTTTAAAATTAGCCTTTCCTTTAAAGATGTCACGGAAGCGCAAGTTTGTAAACAATCACGTAATTCTCCGTAGTCAAATTCGACAAGAGTTGAAAGAAGGAAATAACCGTGTCGATATCTTTATGAGCATCTGTACTGAACAAAAGTATCGACAAATAAAACAAGAACTTGTTTCGCAATGCTTTCAGCAATTTGAAAAGTCGCCACAGTTCCGAAACACTATGAATGCAGAACAATATATGCTATTTTGCATGATTCTGGACGAATGTCAACTAAAGAAGAACGGACTCGGTTTATGGTTTTTAATAATTGACTTAACATGCAAATCAAAGAATACTTTTAGGAGTTCAATCCTATTTAATCAAAACTATTCTTGGAGAGAACTTTGTATTTTGTCTTCGCGTCTTGCGATTGCTCCAGTTTTCAAAAACAAGCGAATTGTGGAGTTGTTATTTTTTGATATGCTTCACGGAGAACAAATGTAAACTAAATGTTTGTTATTTAAACTATTCAATTATTTCAGCTCGTTTCCATACAATTCAACTCTCCGCGTGACCAAAGACAGTCTGCCAAACTTTAAACTCATTGGTTTAAATTTTCTAATCATGTACAACGAATATCAAAGTTCTACGCATATAGATCTCATTAAATTTGATTTGAACGAAAAAGTTTGTGAATGTTTTGAAAGTCTTTTGATTAAAAGGTCAAACTGCACTTTGTTGGTCGAAAACATTAACCGACAACAATTTGTAATCTGCCAACATGATCATGCAGAAGCGTTTTAGCATAAACTGCATTAAAAGTAAGTTTTTGGTTGCAAATGCATCGCACCGTTAAATACTTGCTTTTCAGACAATCAATTTAAATTTGATCAACAAACTTATTCAATCAAAGCACAATCATCATCGTTCATTACATATTTGTTGCACTCAGAAAACAAGATCTACGCTTTCGCCTATAATCAAACTTCCAATGTTGTACTTCTTGAATACAATCTGGATTCGTCGAAAGAACTTATACTATCAGAAAATGTGTTTGCATTCAAAGATGACGAAAACGCAAAGTTGATAACATCTTCGGTAAATCTCAACCTTAGCACTGCTCAATCGATGTTTTTAGAATAACTTCCACAACTTTCAAATGCGTATTAAACAGTCAAGCCTGTTTTATATTCGTGAAAGACGAAGGCAGTCGTCACCAATTATTATGTTTAAATCTTTCTACGCGTACACTCAACAAAATCTTATACTACCTATTTGAACGTTTGTTGGACATGTATGTAGACGAGGATAATGCTCTAACTTTCTGCACCACCGATTACAATAAAACAGAGCTTCAAGCTCATCGATTAGTTCTTAGAAAACCGGATACTCTTGTAAACTTAACATTCTTTGCTGTCAAACGCTATTTCACATTTAACAAAGAAAACGAGCTCTACAGAAAGGCTACTTCCACAACTACCTCCAAATCTACAGTCATTTTGTTGTTGAATAAAGTATACTCAAACAAACCTGTCGGCATTGTTGTAAGGTAGCAGTCACATTTTGCTTTCCCATCTGAACGTTGACTACGCATTTTTGGAGTTGAGTAAGAAAGTTGAATAAATGCCGTGTAATTATGACCCGTTCAAACGCATGCATTTGATTGAAACCAGCTTTGTTGCCTCCACGAACTAGGCGATCTCGAAAAGCTCGCAATTTGTAGAGAGCTTGTGTTGACTGAAACTTTTAAAGCGTTTTACTGCGCACTTAAAAGAATTGGGGATTGCAAACCTGCGTTAAATACCATCGTTCGTCTTTCTCGTCCGAGTCAACTACTTCGCGTATTCGAAAGTTTGGATCGATGTCCAAACTTAAAAGCTCCAAAACACTTGGTATGTTTTTGCGGAATGTTTGCTCCAAGAATCTAAAATTAGTTGACGTTTACATAACTTTTAAAACAAGTAACTTACTCGTTCAATCCAGTCCAAACGCCTTCTTCTCTGTGAAATGTATGAGATCTTTCATCAAATGATTGTTGTTTGTTTGATAAATGACCAAAGCAAGGAATGTTTGTTGTGTTGGTAGCTAGAAATGAACTTTAGACAACTTTAAACACTTTGAACAAACATACTCAAATCAACTCCAAACAATTCAATTGAGTCGCGTAGAAACTGTTGTGCTTCGTTGGCTATTCGCTGAATGTGTTTAACTAATGGAATACGATTTTTAGGCAAGTTTTCAAGTGCGAGTTGAAACTTCTCCAATCGCTTCTCTTTTTCGTCTTCCCAGTCACCAGGCAAAAAGTGTGTAATGTCTCCAGTATGCAGATCATTACCAAAAACAACACTTGTATAACTGATGTCATTGCAGTCGTGAGCGCAACCTCCCATTTTTGTCATAGCCGAATCACTAATTGGTTCGTCCTTAAACATTATTGTTGTTGTTGTTAAAAAGAAACAACTTACTTTCAAATCAGTAATGCAAAAGATCTCTTTAGAGATTGAGCAGTGAGGCTTTTCGTCTTTAACAGCGCGTGTTTCTTTTCCATGAGAGCCTTCTTTTGTGTGAGGCTAAATATTTTTTAAATTACGCTTGAAATATCGGTTAGACACTTACTGTTGTTGCATTTGTGAAGTATTCTCGATGTGTGGGCGATAAAACTGGTTCACAATCACATTTTTGACGTTCATCTTCTAATTTGGCTAACCACTGGCAAGCACTTCGCGAGTATTCATTTTCATGAAACGTTTTTTGACGCTGTGGATCTGAACCACATTGACTTTCATGGCGTTGCAGTCGTCGAATATCATTTATGGGTATCGTAACTGCTTTTCCTGGCTCTAAATGCATGCCTTCTGCGAAATGAACTGTTGACGGAACACTTGAATCAAACATTGAAAGGACAATTCCTGGTTCGGACTAAAAACATGCATGGTTTTCAGATTAAACTTATTCTTACCACCCATCCAGGTATGTTTTCGTAAATCTCCAAGTTTAAAAGCAAATGCAACGTGCTTTCCGGGCCTAAAAACTGATAAATAAGTTTTAAAATTACTTTAATGTAAAATGTGTCGTTTTCTTCTTATCAAAACAGTCTTCAAATCAACCATTCGAGTTTTATGATCAGCAAACAAAAGCGTCTTTGTTTGCTTTTCAATTCTTTCCTTTTTGCGTCTTTCGTTTTTTCTTCAAACTGTTTAAAACACTTTTTTCTTTGAAGTTTCTTTAATTCTTTACGTTTAAAAAGCATTTCAATTGAAGTTTTATGACTACTTTTGCTGCAAACCTTTTAATAACGAGTTCTCTGCTCATCAACTCTTGAATCATCAAACCGTGAGATGATGCAAAAACGTTGCGCGAACAATTTGTGCAGTCTGCCTTTGGGGATCAAACTTTGAACTTCACGAAATTTCTGCACTCCTTTTTGTGAATAACTTCTATATTTTCAGAACTTACAAGATGATTGAAGATTTATCTCATCGCCAACTAGTTAAAAGTCTTGTCCGCAAAGGGTGTACACAAGAAGAGATCTTTGCTGAATTGTCTCCAGAATCTAAGCTTAATGCCGAACAAATCACTCAACTGTTCCAAAATTTCTACAAGGATCCAACAAGCAATTCTCTACACAAACACTATCCTTTGTTGTATTTAATTGGCGAAGAGTTCCAAAAGCTAAGATTTCAAATTGCTTCGTGGCCAAACAGTTACAAAAAACGTGATATGCAGTTATTAGACGATCGCTATTCAGTTTTAAGAGTCAGCAAAGACTCAAAAATTGTTGCGTTGAATGTGTTTGACAACTTTTTTTATGGAATAAAGTGGCGAGTTTAATTATCATTTAAATAATTCCATCCAATTGATTACAACTGCACCCTTTTAGTCAAATTCCAATTCCCGAAAGTGACATTGCAGATCAGAACTATGTAACAGCAGTTCATATGGAAGTTGTTAATTTACAGTATATAATTTTCCACGAGCTGCACTATTACCGACGCAAAACTCGCATCTTTCTTGTCGAATTAGACATATTGAATGGTTCTTGTAAAATAGTGGACAAGCAAAAGATAGACGGAGAGTACATGACCTTTATTTTTGATCCGAGGAACAAGCACAACTTTGCAATGCGTTACGGCAATCATGCTTCAAGTTATGTCCAAAAAGGAAGAATTGAAAAGTAAGTCTCAACAAATGCAATTACTAAAATCAAAATGCTTCCAGTTCGAAGTTTGTGTTTGATTCAATTTCTTTTAACAGCGGCGACATAAACGTTAATCGCTTTTCTTCTTTACAACTAAACAACGATAAAATGTACGGATTTGGTCCGAGGTCTACAGAAAACGAAGACGAGAAAGCCGCTTTTTATGAAATCACATTGAATGCAGAAAAGAAACTAATTGAACCTAAAAAGTTGTTTTCGGTAAAAGAAGAACACGGACTTAACATTAACAAATGCATGGTGAGTTTAAATAACTTTGCAGCACCCTAATAACTAGTTAACTCTTCAGTGGCACGGACAAACAATCTCCGACAATGTTTGGTATTTTACCGATCACACTGATATAACCGGAAACTGCACGGTTGCTTTTCAAATATGCAAATTCGATATGCAAACAGGTTGTTTGACAAAATTAGACACTTTTGGTTTGAACCGCGTCAATTCAATTCATGTTAACAGTGAGAATTCAATTATAACAGTTTGCACTGAGGGGACAGTTGAAAGCACGACAGATATTTTACGCTTTCCACTTGGGTAATGCTTTAAAAGATAAACATTAAAGATTGATTGTTTTAGAAGACCTGACACTTTGAGTAATCTAACTTTGTTGTCACTGAGTCAAAAAGTACACAACAACGGCGGAGAAGATAAATTCAATAAGTTAATGGAAAAGTTGCCAGCCAATTTGAGACCACCTCTCGGTTATTTAAAAGCAATTGATTAAGTTCATTTGGTTGTAAATAAACAATTTAATGTTTTGAGAGCTATTTTAAACATTGAGTGGAATCGAAAAAGCAAAACGCTTTTGTGCAAACAAATAACACGAGCAGTTTTAGTTACGGATAATAATGAAACATTTCTTTGCCGCTCAATAATAAACGTTGATAAGTTTTTTTAAATAAACCACTTTGTTGCTTTATCAACAATTGAGTTTGTTTTCATTTCTGCGAGAGCGTTTAATGTGTGTTGCGTTATTGTTTAGTTCCATCTCTGCTTTCAGGTTTGAAAAATGGATTTTAATGAAGAGGTTGTTGACTTGATTCGTCTAAACTATTATAAAGGCTTCAATCGAGAACAAACTTTTCAAAGTGTCTCAAAAGAGATGGACTTCAAAGAATTGCCGTTTGACGAGTTAGTTAAACGTTTTCAAGAATTTGATCAAAACAAATGGGAAGTAGATTCTGAATGGAAGCATGGTAAGCTTTAAAGACTAGATAATCTTTATTGCCATTTTTAAACAAACTAAAAGATGGCGAAGACTTTACTTATGACGAACTTGTTTTGGCAATTCAGTATCAATTTGAGTTTCTTCGAACCGGCATTTTCGATTTTTGTGTTAACGAATTGGAAGAAAAAGCCTGGTCGTATGACATGAAAATGTTGGATTCTCGTTATATTCTGGCAGCTGGTGTGATCGGCAAATATCGAACGGGACTTATTCTTTATGACAGCTTTTACGGACAGAAACGGTTTGATTTTTAAAAGATGTGCACAAAAAGTGTGTTTTTTAGATTTGTTGAAATCGAAGGCGCTCATTTCAACTTCGGCAAGTACTCGCCTATAAAGCTTCACATCCTTAAACCCAACCGTTTATTGATGTTTGACGGACAGAGTTTGAGCGAAACAGATTTGGCACTTGTGGAGTTGGACTTGGAAAAGATGAAAGGCGAATTTCTATACTGCAATCAATTTGGTTCTAGCATCCGTGTTTGTTAGTTTTACCTGTTTTCTGTTATAATTAATTTTTTTAGTTTCCGACTCTGCAGATCCAGAAAAATTTGTAGTAATCTCACCTTTTTGCGGTGAAGTAGACGAACCACAAATTCATTGCGTGAAAACTGATGAAAACAGTGATAGTTATGATGCTTTAATGCAAAAGGTAATCATTATCTTCTAATTGTCAAATAATTTAATCTATTCATAGAGCTCCGAAAAGGTTAGTGGTTAGTTGTCAAATTTCGTTTTTGTATGAGACTCCTTTCGACTCTCTTTTTCATAGGAAACGACACTTCTTAAATTCAGCGGCACATTTGCGCACCGTTATATTAACAACCGTCTACAGTGCTTAAAACATGAATATATTGACGGCAAAGAAATGTTGTCATTCTATGAATATGATTTGAGTGCAAGCAAGTTGAAAGAGGAAGTTGAGCCGGTTAAGTTGTTTGAAGTTTCTGTGGAAGATGAAGAAATTAAAGACTGGTATGACGGAGTAAGTTATGCTTGGAGTTTAAAATTAAGTTAATGTTTAGGAATTTTGTTGGCAAGGCAATCAATGCTTTGTGGACTTTCGAACATACAGACTAGAAAAATCATGCACTCGCTTTTATGTTTTTGATATTGAATGTAAGTTTTTAAAACTTCATTGCCAAATCAATATTTGTTGCTTAGCTCAAAAGTTAACGTCACTAAATATCGGCTGCATGGGAAGTTGTTTTGCGATAAACGTTGATACTGACGGATTTTTGTTGGCACAAATGCTGCATTATGATTCAAACATTAGTCACTATTCCGTGCATCGATTTGCTTTAAAGTAAGAAGATCATGTTTAATAAAAAAGCTGCTGTGTTTCAGAGAACCAGACACATTGCGCAATCTTTGTTTGTTTACAATTCATCACAATCCGACGTTATTTAAACATCCATTTTATGGCAAACTCATATCTCAATTGCCCTTACAGCTTCAGCCACTAGCAATTTGTCCAAACAAAACAGAAGCCGACAAACTAATGAATGTGACAAAAGTTGAAAAACGACGACAGTCTGACTATCTTTGTTTTTACGAATGGAAACAAAAACGACTAGAAGTCAAAAAGAAAGAAGAATTGAACATGTTATAAATCTGTGTAACTTTGAATAAATAACTGTAACTAACCTGGTCTCCTAACAGTTGTGTTTAATTCAACCGAAAAACAATGTCCATTTGGAGTCAGTACAGGCTTCACATTATCAATACAATTGCGGCTTTTTCCAAATTGACAACTAAGAGAGCTTTCATTTAAATCTAACAAGTTAAAAATACTCACCTAACAAACAAGTCTTCCACGTTTTGCCGAGTGTTGACATAGAAACTAAAGATGTCCAAATCTTCATAATCGTGAAGCATTTTCCTCAACGTTTCATTCTTTGTTTGTTGATGTTCATCATCAAAGCTTTGTGAAATGGCAGACAACAAACGTGGATTGATTTCAGCAACTTTCGAGGCTCTAGAAACTTGTTGTTTAAACAATTTAATTGGGATTTAAAAACTTACTTGATTTGCATTTTGTTGCATACCACAATAGTCGGGAATTCAAGGGTTGACGGCGTGTCATAAGTTCTTGTAGTTTTGAGCGGGTTGCTGATGAAATAGTAGGAGATTCGTTCACAGACTTGATAAATTGTTAGGCCGAGAAAGAAAAACAACATCAAAGCCCACATGCAGCGAAACCAATTTTTATATCGTGAGTGCAGGTATCGAAAACCTAACATTGATGTGTCGTCGGCAAACCTTAAAAATGTTTGTAGTATATAATGGGGAAAAAGGTTAACTTTTAAGTCAAAAAAGTGTTAAATAGATAAAACGCAGAACCAGCAAAAAAGACGTGCAGGGCATTAAAATTCTGCAACACAAACGCTCCGGAAAGCGTACTAACACTAAGCCACTGCAACATGCCCACGGCTGCTTGATCTAAAGCACTAGTCTGAGCCTACTAAATAGCCGGGTGGGTTCAATCCCCACTAACTAGTTTCTTAAATTGCATAAGTTTGCTTTGAAATGCGTAGATGTTTAAAACAAACCTGTCCAAAGTTGGATCCAAATCAACAAAATAATAGGCTTCACTTCTTTGATGAATTAAGCCTCGACTGTGCCTCCTAGCCCTTCCGCCAATTGGCGTTTCATTGTCATCATGAAAACTACTTGGAGATTTTTTGTCCATACGATAATCGTCATCGGCAAGTGGAAACTTCCTAAACAACAATTATTGAAATTGCATGTTCTTTTTAAACCTTTGAATAACTTACCCCAATTTCAAGTGATTTCCGTCACGTAAAGAAGTTGATGCCAAGGATCCGTTTGTAAGAGCATGCATTTTAGCTGCAGCCAAAATTGGTGTTCGTTCGTCTGGCTCCTGTTCACTCGACTCTTCCTCTTTTTGTGGCGGATCGTCGTTAAATGAAGGTTTGAAGGCGGTCGCAAGTGAGCCGTTCCTTTGCCTGGGTGGCGACGATTCCGCGACAAATAGTGTGTTCCTGCGGCGAGGCATTCGAGCTATCGGACTTTTTGTGGCTATTCAATTTGGATTTGATACTCTTTGTTTTCGGTTCGTTTATGTCTAAAACATTCGTTAAACTTTAATGTTAATTGTGTGAGCTTTTAATGTTATCAAGTATTTGCAAGCAACTATTGCTTTAAAAATGCAATACACTTACTTAAACTCTTATTGTTTTCTAAAAGGCCTCCAAACAATTCTTCAAAAAATGCCGGAAGAAATTAGTCAAATGAATAGCTACGTCAAAAAAGAGACATTAATCGAGGTAGTCGTTTTTCCAATTCCACATTATTGCTCGTCCGATGTTCGAGGAAAATGAACGGCCAATAAATGCTAAAAGTGTTTTTTGAAATTAGTCGACAAATGGCAATTTAAATAAATTAAATGAGCAAAAAACGACTGCATGGAAATTAAATTTGGAAGAAATCAAAAGTAATTTGTACAATTCAACAAAAGATTGTAAACAGCTGATTCCGAGAATGTAATTTTAGAGAAAGCGTGCAAAAATTACTCTAATGTAACGAGAACAAAAGAGCAGATTGTCTGAACGACTTTTGATTTGCAAAAAAGAAAAACACACTCAAAAACAAAACACTCAACAAAGCAAATTTAAACTCGACAAAAAACATCAAATGCCAATGCGGTTTAAAAAGTGCGCGCCGTTTGAAATTTGATCATTTTGAGTGGACATTGGGGGAAATAATAAGAGAAATTTACATGTACTCAAATTTTTCCCGTTTGGCGTGCCGTTTTGTGCCAGAGGTCAAAGGTGTTCGGCGTGTTCGAGTTTGTAGAAAGTGCAAACACTTTAAAGCACTTTTAATATTGTAATTATTGTATTGTTTGTTTAAACAGATCAAGTGAATCAAAGTTCTTGGACCGACCACCTTCTTCATTCGAGCATGCTTCAAAATGCCAACTATAGAAATTCGATAGCAAAACGTTGACTTCCCTTTTCACGTGTACAAAATAGGAAAATGAGTTGACCACCTTGTTACCGAACGGAAATTGACTTTGGTTTTTTGGAAGTGAGTGGCCAGAAAGCAAAACATTGGAACCTTGCGTAAACGTGAACTTTTTATTCAAGCGAGTTCAAAGAGATTGATTTTTGATGAGCAGTTTTTGTCTTGAAATTCCTTGCATGAAGCAGTTATATTCAATTTACTTCCTACACAACGCAACATTGAAATTTCTTCCTCTTTCAGACACAAAAACAATTGCAAAACAAATGCCAGCCAAACAAACCGATTCTAATTAGATAAGTCGTAAAAAACAACCCCAAAAGTTCAATTCACAACGAATGTTCAAAAAGACACGCTCGCAAAAAAGACCTATCAAAAAGTGTCAAAAATGAATTTGGAAGCAATTGAAAAGACAAAAGATTGAAATCTCTTCTGGCCCGTCTCATTCACACCCACCGCGCCGGACATTCCGTCAAACAAGCTTTTTGGCTCCAAATGCAATATTTGTCTATATTTATAGAAGCAGGTTTTGAATGTCCAAAGTGGTTTGAACTCAAATCGTGCCAAATGTAACAGGATTTTTGATGTTTCATTTTGGTGAACTCAAATTAAACATTACAACTTACAGTCTCAATATTTATTGCTCTTTAATCAATTCTCTGCATTAAAAACATCAAAGCACGTAATTGGATGTGGAAAGGCAGCAGGCAACAAAGTACAGCACGATAAACATAGCAAGTTGAGTAGAAATTTACACAATTTGGACGGCTTCCAAATGAAAATGATTTGAATGACCCGTTTGGTGGAGTTTGTTCAATGGGAAACAGAGGGACTAGACGGACGAAATGAAAGAAACATTAAATACTTGAACGCTAAAGCACGGAAATAAACTACAAGCTCTACGCAAGTTAACTTGTGGCAAGGTGAGCAAAGAAGCCAAAAATACTAAGGTTTTCGAGTGAAATACCCGTATTCAAATGACAGTACTCAGTGATTATTCAACAGGTTATCTAATTATTCTTGTTTCAGTCAATGTTTCCTCGCTTGCGGAACGGTCTGGTTGATGAGCGGCTTCCAGTTTGTTCTAAACAGTTAAGGAACTTTAAATGCTTTCAAACAACTGTTCTTACTTTGTTGATTTCCTTTCTCAGCTCAGCTAATTCTTGCCGTTGATCCTTAATGACTTGTGACAGAGCAGTTAAGTGATTAAGGAGAGGCGCGGCAATCGCAGTCAGTTTGTAACAGGGAACATAAGGCAGATAGCGTTCCGCTTCTTCGCCCACTTTATCCGAGTCTTGTCGTTTGTTGGACATTCCTGAACAAATTAGTTAAATACAGATGCACTAAAACAATAGAAACTTACTTGTATTGATTGAATCGACCAATCGATTCACATGCACAATAGCCGAAAGAGCCAGTTCAGCTGGATTTCTGTTGCGTAGTTCTATTGTTGACATTCCGGTTAGCAACTCAGGCCATACTTTCCATTTCTTCTTGTGTCAACTTCTAAATACAACGCAATTAGTTTAAAAGAATCATAAAAGACTAATTTACCTTCTCGGTCATTAATTGTTCTGCAATAATTCCGTGTTTTTCGGCCAATGCTTGCATAATAATTTTGTCAGATCTTGTTAAACGTTCACGCGGTGAAAGAACTGGTCGTGCATGTTCAAGAATTGTCGGTTGCTGAAATGAATTGTTAAGTTAAAACGTGAATCTTTAAAATCTATTTTAAACGTTAATGCACTCTATAGTTTGTAGTCTTTTTCGCTTGTTTGTTTGCTTTCTTGCTTGCACATCGCTCAAGGACACGTTTTATTAGAACTTTCCGCTTTGTTCATTTATTTCTGGAAGGAATATGACATTCAATACATTTGTTTAGGAATTATCTCGCATGTTTAATTGGAAACATAAACTTTTCCTTGTTTGTGTAATTGAATTTCTTCTTAGCCGTCCGAATGCAATAAAGCTACTCCAATCCTGCTTTCAGCGGATCGCCAATGAATTGCCATACTTGGCTAGACTTTACATTTTAAACATACAAGGTTTTCTACATGTCTTTGCTATACTTCTTATGCTTTGTCGACAAAGATTCAGAGGACATTGGATGTACTTTCCATGTTTGCTTTTCGGGGTAAAATAATCATCAAATAATCATTAAAGGTTCCAAAAGTAATGCCAATTTTTAGACTATTGAGTGCATCGTAGTGTTTATGTTCGGAAATTTGTGTCTGCTTGTATTTTTCCTAATTTGGATTGTGCACAGCTATGACAAACCGGACACTTTTGAGGGCGAAACATTTGTTGCTATATTTACTTGGCTGATAATTTTTGTTAGTTACTTCACCTTCTTTTCGTCTATTTTCTACGCCTTTGTTTTTCTGCCGTGGCGTTCTTTTTTAAGAGGCATTTAATAGGTTGGCAAAAAACTTTCTGCAAACGACACTTAGTCATAGATGTTTTTAAACGATGCTTATAGTCTGTAGTCTTTTTTGCACCAGCACTGGTGAGTCATTATAACCGCTGGCGGATGCGGTCACGGGTCCAACAAGAAAGCCACTCCCGGTTTGTCATTTCAAGGTGTTCACTTATTTCTTAACTTATTTCCCAACTTGTCTTCTGGAGATTTTAAAATGAATGCCGCTCAGAAAAATGAACAAAAAGTTGCATCGGTTCATGTAAGTTTTCAAAGCTTGTTTCGAAATAACTTTAAAAGCAAACATTCAATATTTAGTTAAAAGCCCGGATTGCTGCGTGGCTAGTAATTGCAGCATCTGTTTGCGCATTCATTTTTGTTCTATTTGATTTAAAAAACGTAAACACCTTCACAATTGATAATCTATATATTTGTGTGTTTAGAACTCCACAAGATTTCTCCGAACCTATTTAATATGGACTTTTATTGGAATTCTAAACATCGGAGTTGCAATTCTCATGCTACATGGACAAAAAGTTAGAAATCAATGGATGTATGCACCGTACTTGGGAATCATTGTAAGTTGAAACTTAATTGTAAGAAATGTCAAGAAGTAAGCAGAAAAATTCTAGACTCTCGAATGCTTTTTGGCCTTTTTCTTCAGCGGCTTCTTTTTGCTTTCAATGTCCGCTATGGTTTTTGTGTTTGTTAACGACAACGCAAGCGCTTTTAATGTTAAAGTTTTGTTGATCATTTTGGCCGTTCTGCTAGGATACGTTGTCCTGATGTGTCTCATTTTCTACTTTTTTATTTGTCTTCCCTGGCGCTCAAGCACTAAATTAAAGTCTATTGCGCTGAAACAATCAGATGCAATACATCCGCTTGTCTAACAGAATATTGCAATTAGGAGTTAGTTAGATATTCAAAAAGATGACAGAACTTATCATTTTAAAACCTATATCAAAACTTTCAGACTATTGAATTCATTGCGGCCTTCATTCTATGCACTGGAGTTGTACTTTCATATGCTTTTATGGCATTTGCGTTCGCTCACGACAGTGCAAGTTCATTAAACATCAAAGCGTTGATCATTCTAATACTAGTTCTATGTTTCTACTTCGCTTTAGTGGGTATCGTTTTCTACTTTATTGTTTTCATTCCTTGGCGCTCATGCTTTAAAATTAATCCAATTGAAACGGGTCAGCAAGATACGGTTCAGTCTCTTATTTAAAAAGTTTGTTGTAAAACATTGTACATATCTGAGTAAGTTTTGAAAGTGAATAAATACTTTTGAAATGCTAGTTTTGAACAAACCTGTACGACAATTTCATTCGCTCTAACTAAAGCCGGATGTGTTGTTACATGAACGCGTTCTAGTGGTTCAACACTTGCTGTCGCTGTAGCCTGAGATGGAGTTTCGTCTGTAGACGGTTGTTGAGCTCCGGGGCGCATCAGTCGAGGCATCAAAGAAACAAGATCCGTTTCAAAGTGATGTGGAAGTTCGTCTTTAGCAGCAGCGATTTGTGATTTCAAAAGTTGTTCCCATCTAAAAGATGCAAAATAAGTTATTGTAAAAGCTCAACAAACAACTAACGTTTTTCTCTCCGTAATTGATTGTGCTTGCAACTCATAAGATCTCAAATCACGTTCGTAGAAAATCACAAACATTCGCTTATCGCCCGGCTTTTCTTCAACTGTCACAGATGGAAGCCACAATAACGGAACTGCATTCGTTTCTTGCGTTCTCATGTAGTACTTGCCGTCGGTGCCTTTGGTCAACAAAATGAGCAAATGATCCAAAAGAATGAGCCGCATATCTGACTTTCCTCTGCTGTGCCGCCAAACAACATCTCCATCGTAGACATACCGATACCTAAACAATTCGATTACGCTTAGTAAACATCCAAAAAAGACTCACTGCATGATGTCAAAGTACTTTCGAATGTAACTGTCAGATGCACGATTACCAGATGGCATTTCAATTTTCTTGTTCAGCTCCTCCAAATAGCGCCGATTTTCCGTGTCTCTTTTTGCAGTGTTGACAGCCGATAATAGTCGTTTGGCACCCATTGAAGCTTTTGTGTACTGTTCAAATTCGTCAGAAGATTCATTTGTGTATCTCAAAATTGAGTCTAAAAACAATTGATCAAAACAAATAGATTAAACAAGTGCTCAAAAAATTTACCCAACAACAGTGGAAATTTAGACAAACGTTGAATTTCAACCGGCATCAAGTCTTTTAACTGGAACTTTCGACACAACGGATTTGACTCGGCTTTGATGAGAAATGCAGCAAGTTGCTCATCTTTTTGACGTCTAAATTAAATAAACGCATAAACCTAATAACTTCAAAGCACTCACCTTTCAGCTAGCACTCTCAAACCTTGTTGTTGATCTTGACAAAACGCTGCTGTTATCTTCTGCATTTTTTCGCCGTCTTCTCCGTTGAAAAAGTTAGCAATTGTTTCGCCCATTCTTCCATATAATCCATCATATGCTGGATCTTTCTTCCACTGCTCATTTACAACACGCATTCTTTGAAACATGCCGGAATGAAGCTCTAAAACAAAACAGAATTAATTAAAAGATATCAATAAATATCATCATAAAAACGCTTACCTAACAACTCGTCTAGATTTCCAAACACCAACTTGACAAACTCTCTGCTTCCTAGTTTTTGCTCCACAATTGGCTTGAAAAAGAAACGACAGATAACTTTTAAATTTCTCACATGTGTTCGTTCTGTGTGATAGAATTCTAAACATAAATTGATTACATAAATGTTGATAACATTGAAAGAACTTACCGTTTATGCTTTCTTGCAACTTTCTCAACTTGGGATCGATTCTTTTCAACACTTGCCAACTGATTATTTGATCCAATGGAGGTATGTCAACATCAGCGTCCAAATCACTGTCCTCTTCGCACATTGCTTCTACACGTTCCAACATGTGTTTTGCTTCGTCCTGTAGAAAATTGATTAATTGATTCAAGTGTTTAAAGACTCACTTGTCCAATTGAATGCGAAGAGCTGCCGGAAACTGATCGAATGTCTTGTGCTCTAACTGAATGTATTGCTGAGTGGATTGTAGAAGGCAAAGCAGCTATGCTACTTTCAGCATCTGACTCGTGTTGTTCGCTCACTTCCTCCAGTTGATTCAATATTCGATCTTTTGTCTGGAAACGCCGGAAGTTATCTTTTTAAAGAGCTTGAAAGAATTGGACTTTAACAACGAACTAAACTTGAATTCAAAAACACTCCCACATTTATGCTAATTAATATTGGCCGCACGCTTTGAGATCGGCGCCAAAGTAAATAAAAATTAATTTATGCGTCCAAGTGCTTTCGAGGAAACTCACTTTCATGCTTTGTGATCTCGATACTGGTCTTTCCATCTCGGCGCCAATGCCAGAATCAGAAGATGTTGATTTAGCTGCATGCTCGCCGTGGTGCACGCCGCTAACTAGTCGTTGAATGACTTGAGGTTGTGTTGGGGAAACTTGTACATGAGCTTGTTGATGGAGACGTGCGGGTTCATTGAGTGAAACCGCTGCCGATGTGCTGAAATTAAACAACACTTAAGTAATTAGTCTGGAAATAACTTACCCTGGAGCCGGTGGAGGTTGATGTGGAGGCAAGTCGGAAGGCGAAAGCACACTCTCCATGTGCTGAAAGATATGCTTGGAGTTGCTAGTTGGATCATATCCCATGGAGCGCGTGTCTGACGGCAGATTGCCAAGTGGCTTCCGAAAAACGGGAGCCACCTGACCAGAAGACGAGGCTATTGCTGGATTTCTATACTCAACTGATGTGCTGCCTCGTTGGCCCGAAACAGTTCGGTAATCGGCGGCAACCGGCGTTTTGTAGCCTACTCCAAGTGGCTGACGTGTTTGATGCGCCGCTTGGATAGTGGCTTGAACACCCGTAGGTTGTTGTAGATTTAAAGCCGAAGTAGTTCGTAGGCGTGAGCTAGCTGAGGCCAAAGTTCCAGTTTTCTGTTTGTGATGTTGCGATGCGGGGTAGCAACGGTCAGCAAGTTTACCGGTGCATTGTTTGTGGACAATCACGTCGCAATCTAAAAAGTTCGTTGATTATGTTGAGAGAAGTGTTTCATTAGATTGTTAGATTGATTAATTAGCACGCAAAGTCTGCAAAGAGATCAGCAGTTAAGCAAACTGCTCTTGTTGACCGCTACAAAAAAACAACTGCGGCGAATTCGAATCCGAAGGCCAAAGAATTGATAGTGTTTCCGGCCTCCCAAGCAGATCACATCCACTGAAATTTGGTCTCAATGGCACCATCCGGCCGGATGTTGCGATGGGTGGACGCTAACAATGGGCACATGACTCTTAGCTTCCATGAATCAATTCGAAGCCGAGAGTGCAGAGCAGATGAGCGCAAAACTTCCGAGTCACGCCAACAACTTACACAATTTGAAGTGAATGAGCACGAGAAGATGTTGTAGAAGAATGTTTTGAGTTTTTGGACGCGGAGTTGCAGGATCTTTATTTGATTGCCTTGAGAAGCAAAGATATGCAAACAAAGAGTATGGTCACTAACTATGAAAAAACAATTGCTGCATTCACCGAAAACACGAATTGATCGATTCCGGTCGCCAAAACGAAGAAGCCATAACCGCCAACCGAATGGCCAATTTCCCAACAAACAAAGTCCAAATCCGTGTGAATTGCTTCATTGGGAGCATGATGGATGACTATTCGTTGGCGTGTTCTCGCTTCATCCCCGTCTCTGGAGATGTGCGCAACGACTACGCCACAAACAAGATGTTCCTTGGGGAACGATCAGCCGATACGCCAAGCGCCTGTTTTGTCTCAATTTCGGGTTCTGGAATTCGGATGCAGAAAAGGTTAAGAGTTAAAGAGTGGTTTTGGAAGCAAAAGTGGTTTTTAATCCGCAAACAAACTAAGTTATCAAAATAGTTTGACGACCTCAAAAATATTAAATTTGTTGCTTCTTTCCACAAAGAAGCCTTCGCACAGACTCATCACTTAGTCATTCAAAGTTAGTCAACGCGCTCTCAAAAACTTTAAAATCAAAGTGTCCGTAAAATAAACTTACTCTGGCAGAAATAGGCCTGTGGCTGAACGCCCCAAATAGCTTCTCGGCATTGATAACAATGAACAGTCAAGAAGACGGGATTCAACGTAAACTGGTGATCTTTGACGATGATTGATTTTTTGGAGATGAGCGCCGGTTTAATTTTGAACACACCGGAAGATTTAGTCGAGGCAGTTACAAAAGTTGGACACTTGTCGAGAAGTTTTTCCCAATGAGCGTGACTTATTTTTGGATTCAAAAGAATCTGAAACAGAATGTTGATGTTTGTTTAAAATTGAACAAACCTTTAAAACAGTTGCAACGGACATAATCAACGCCAATGTTCTTGCATCACAGCGGTCCAAATCATTGTCAGCCAATTGAAATAGTTCTTCGATAATTTTGATCAAAATTTGCTCTGCGGCGCGCATTCTTGTCAGTGGATCTGCATCAACTTGCAGCGCTTTGACAGCTCCTGAAACGCTTTCAAATAATCTTTTTGTACAATTAAAACAAACCATGTGTTCGGTGATGAGAAAATTCAGTGTAAACGTCTTCCATTGTTGAAATTACACGACTACGCGCCGATACAAATATCTTTTTCAACTGGTCCATTTCATGAAAGTTGCTGTTTGCTGTGGCGGCAAGAATTCCGATCAATCGACTAAAAATTATAAGATTTGTTGAGTTTGTTGAATAAACAAAGTTTACTTGAATTTGCACTTGCGTGATTCCCATAACTTGCAAAGGAGCATTTGGAATCAAAAACGTGGAAAAGATCTCATATGCAAATCGTCTTAACTCTTTCAACTGTGCACCACTTGCTTGGTAGAGGTCAGTTATGAGGTAGAAGAGCTGAAAATGACATTTAAGTAATTTTTTACATTTTTAGAAACTACAAATCCGAAACTATTTGCACCGTTAATATTCCTTGTTGGCATTTAGACGTTTTTTGTTCTGTTGGTCAAAAATTAACGTGTAGACAGCACCTTTTACTTTCCCATTTTGTTATGTTTATTAACTATTCAATGCTTGCTTCTTTCCGAATAATTGAGCAGGAAGCACTTGTGCTTTCAAACATTTGCATACTTTTTAAAGAATGAACTGCCGCGACGGTCTCGAAAATTTAAACTACTATGTGATTGCACCGCTGAGTGTTTTGTTTAACAGTTTGGCACTGTATTTGATCAAAACACACACAAGAAGTCAGGATCTGAATGCGTACAAGATTATCTTGGAAATTACTTGCTGCATGGACTTGTTTAATTCCGGTTATATTTTCTTCATCGATGTTATAAGTTTTAGAAGTTTATAAGAAAGTAAGTTGATGGAGATTTTTAGCGCAATAGAATAATTGATGGACACACAGTTGGATTCATTCTCGGCCCTGTCAAGTATTTTCTAGACTATCTATCACCTCTAACAATATGTCTGCTTCTTTCCATGCAATTAGGTTGCCAGATACTAATCGGTAATATTAGAGCTTTCAAGTGATATCAAAAGTGTAAAACAACAAGAAGGTCCATAGATCTGGTATTCACCGGTTCTTTGCACTGGCGGATGCTTTCAAGTGTTCTGCCTTAAAACTTAAACTAGTCAAGTAAAGCTTTTTAGTAAGTGTGATCTCAGACAGTGAGGTCATCAAAGTAGACATTGTTCAACCGATTCACCTCGTCTTCAATTCCATCTGATTCTTTGAGAGAATAATTGAAGTTTTAACAAAAAGTCGGAAAACATTTTAGACCTTCTGTTGAACGCTCTGTGTTTCAATGCAATTTTCATCTTTAGGTAATATGACAACTCCATCCTTTGTGTTTCGGTATCTTCTTGTTTGCAAGTAAGAGCTTTAAACACAGCTTGAAACAATGTTTTTAGAAATCAAAGACTGTCAAACAGAGGAGTTTTTGTGCTTTGTTTTGTTTGTGTCGCGCCGTTGTTTGTTTTTATTCCGCTAAATTCTATTTTAAATGAACAGTTTGCAAAAAATGCCACCGAATCTGTTTTACAAAGCAACGTGTGTATTGGCGAAAAGTTCACTTCCAGTGGTTATTTAACAATAAACGATGTGGTCGGAGAGGTATTCTACATTCAATATTTAAACAATGTAACGAGAACTTTTAGACAAATAAACGGTTACTGTATCTAGTGAACTTTGCAGCTTTGGTCAACATAATCACATATCCTGTAAATTTAACTTGCGGCATTTTGAATTGTTCGTTTCTTACATCAAAATCGTCATTTGATTTCCAATCAAGAACTGCAAAGCGAAATAACTAAAACGTTGACAGTCCAGGTTGTGTGGTTTTAATTAACAGTTAAATAAATCACTTTAGGCGTTATTGCCTTTATTGGCTGCGGGACTTCCATCTTTGGTGATTCAAACTATGCGTGTGTTGACCAGTGTTGATACGTCACTATATACTAACTATGCCGTTCTTTTAAGAGCGTGGGTGCCATTGCTGAATCCGTGCACTATGGTCTATTTCATAAAGCCGTATAGGGTCCAAGTTGCTTATTACTTTCACAATTCAAGTCGTGTTCAAGACATTACCAGTTAAACGAATAAAGATTGTCTTTAAATTGATAAACATTCGCATCAGTGTTCGACAACCAAACTTGGCCGCAGGCACTTTTAAAAGTCCTGCTTCACCTTGTTTATTAAGTATTCAAGGCCCGCACATCTTTAAATATTCAATGCTCAATTAAAATGTCAGGCATTTGCTTGTCCACAGTTACCGGCTTGCATTTGCTTGTTCACACTTACTTTTTCCTCAAAAATGGAATGTCGCGACGCGATCGAAGCTATACACTATTTCTTTGTTTCTCCGCTAAGCGTTCTGTTTAACGCCCTGGCGTTGTATATAATCAAGACTCACACGAAGACTCAGGATTTGAACGCTTACAAGATCATACTTGAAGTCACCTGTTGCCTGGATCTTCTTAATTCCGCGTACATTTTCTTCAGTGACATTGTGAGTTTTGATGTCTTTTAAACAGCTTTTAAAGATCTTTTCAGCACGCAAGAATTCTGGATCAACAAACTGTCTACTTTATTCTTGGACCTATCAAATATCTTCTAAACGACTCGTCGGAACTGTTAAACAACTTCCTGTTTAGCATCCAAATGGGCTGTCAAATTCTAATTTCAAATATCATCATGCCTTCGTTTATTTTTAGGTACCTTCTTGTTTGCAGGCAAGTCTTTATTTAAACAAACTTAATAAGCACTTTATAGAAATCGCCGGTTGTCCAACGAAGGAGTGTTTCTATTATATCTCATCTGTTTTTCACCACCGATTGTTTTTATCACACTCTACACATACTTAGGTGTAAAATATAATTCAGACGTCACCGATGTGGTTTTAAAAAGCAATGTTTGCGTGGGCGAGCAGTTTCTTTCAACTTATGTGCACAGTAACTTTACCGGACAAGTTAGTTTGTTTAGTTAATCAATCCTTATAAAACCTTTTAGTTCGATGTAAGGATGGGACAACTAATGAACTTCACAGTTATGATAAACATGCTTGTCTATCCAGTAATTTTGGTCTGCGGAATTTTGATTGTGCGCTTCTTGCATCAAAACAGACATCTCATTTCAAATCAACAGCTTCAAACAGAAATTACAAAGACACTTACCGTGCAGGTAACTTTTGTTATCAAGCATTTCGTTTAAGTTAATTTAGATCATGCTCCCCTTGCTAGCTACTGGCCTGCCCGCACTTGTTATTCAAACTATACGTCTCACAACGACTACCGACACTTCCGTGTACACTAATTACGCAGTTCTTGTTAGATCTTGGATACCGTTACTGAATCCAATAATAATGCTATATTGTATTAGGCCACTGAGGAGCCAGGTTGCTTATTACTTCCAATATTCTAGCCGTGTTCAAGACATTACTATGGGTTGAATAAACTGTTTAAGAATTTCTCAAATTCAAGTGTCAAATTTATAAAAGTTCTTTTTCCTTGTTCAAAAGTTTTTGTGAACTTTGCAATTTAAAGTGTCGCTTCTTATTTGCAGGTGAAAACAAAGCATCTAACTGTAAAGACAACTTGTAGCTAATGACGACAATATTGTTGAAGGATGTAATTAAATTAAAGGTCTTTTTATTGAGCAGACAGACTGACTTAAAAGTGCAAAAACGCAACACGGAACTGCTTTGTCAGACCAATAATTTAACAAGTAAAAAGTAACTTTTCAAATGTGTAATTTAACTGAAACATCTGTCACGTTTTCAATTTAAATGTTCTTTCTTTGTTCTTGAATACTTAATTCACAAACCGCTAAAAGTTTTTATTCGCTCAGTATCTTACTTAAAATGGACTGCCGCAACGGATTTGAACTCTTCAATCACTATGTTGTTGCATCGTTGAATGTTCTGTTTAATGTTCTAGCTTTTTGGGTCATAAAGACTCACGACAAGACTAGTGAATTAAAGGCATATAAAACTATATTGGGAATCACTTGCTTGATGGATCTGTTCAATACATGTTTCATCTATTTTATTGATTTGGTGAGTTCAATAAGCTTTTTGGAAGTTTAAAATTGATTTAAACATTTTAGCATTCACGTCAAGTTGATGGAACAATAGTTTATGTTATTTTAGGCTTAGTCAAGTTCTTTTTCAATTCACTTCCGATTTTTGGACAGTATACGTTGGTTTCCATAAACTTTGCAGCTCAGATGCTTATCAGCAATTTAAGCTGCCCTTCGTTTATATACCGATATTTGCTAGTTTGCAGGTATGCTCATTTAAACAACAACAAGAACGCAAAGTCTATTATTTAGAGATTACAAAACTTCTGGCTACGGCATGTTTCTTATATACTTTGCATGCATGTTCCCGATCATCGCTTTTGTTCCACTACACATTTATCTTGATCTAAAATTTTCTAACAATTCAACTTCTGGCTTTTTGCCCGCAAATGCAAGTGTTTGTGCTAAAGAACAGTTTATTGTCCACGTTTACGGGCAACACAAGTTTGATGGTGGAGTAGACGTGATCATAAGCAAGATAATAGAAGTGTTGCTCAATTTAAACCTGCTCGTTTATCCGGTCAATTTTATCTGTGGCGCTTTAATTATGCGTTTTCTACACGTCAATCAGAATGCAATTCATAACCGACAACTTCAAAATGAGATCTCAAAAACATTGATAATTCAGGTATCAAAAGTTGTTTCATAACTAAACAAAGATTAAATTTTCAGGCAATGCTCCCGTTCTTCTTAGCCGGATTGCCAGCCTTTGTAGTTCAATCATTGCGCAAATATGGCGGCTACACTAACACGTCTCTATACAGCAATTTCGTTCTTTTACTGAGAGATTGGATCCCGTTACTCAATCCAATAATAATGCTATATTATATTAGACCACTGAGAAGCCAAGTTGCTTGTTACTTTCAAAATTCTGGCCGTGTACAAGATGTAAACTCTTAAACAACTATTTTATAAACAATTGTTCTTTATTCTCAACTTGTGCTCAGATTTAAGTTTTTCGTTTCACCTGTAAAGGACCAAAAATCCAGCGCTTCTCATATTTAAACAATCATCTATTGAATAACTAATTTGCACCGAAACGACGGCAACCCAATAACGCCAGTTTGTCTTTACTTGAAAGATGGACTGTCGTGACGGCTTTGAGCTGTTTAATCATTATGCTATTGCGCCGCTGAGTGTATTTTTCAATGTTCTGGCCTTTTTGATTATCAAAACGCATACCAGGACACACGATCTAAACGCGTACAAGATTATCTTGGAAGTAACTTGCTGCATGGACTTGTTCAACACTAGCTATCTCTTCTTTATCGACGCAGTAATCAAAAATCACTAAATCTATCAAACTTTAGAATAACAATTTCAGCGCGTCAGACCACTTGAAGGAAGGCCGGTCTATTTTATTCTCGGTCCACTCAAGTTCTTTTTAAGCAATCTGCCCGAAATGACCAAACTGTTCTTACTTTCCATGCAGTCAGTTTGCCAGATATTAATTGGAAATATGACAGGTTCGGAAAACTTAGTTCCGCGCGAATGTTTGAATTAAATAACTTAGCTCACAAAACATTTTGAATAGTTTGATAAGATTAATTTGATTGTTAGAATCTTTTAAAACTTGACCTGCCACTTTCGAGACCTTCAGTTCCTACATTATTTAAACAATTCAAAAAGTAGAAGTGTTGACGAGAGAATTTGCGCGGAACTAAGTTTGTTCAATCAATATTACAGCACCCTCATTTGTGTTCCGGTATCTCCTTGTTTGTAAAAACCGAAAGCTTTCCAATCAAGGTGTCTTTATTCTTTACTTGGTATGTGTTTTTCCCGCTTATTGCATTTGTTCCCATACACATGTATGTTAATGGCAATTTTGCGCTGCGTGGTGACGACTTGGCTGAATTAGTTGCAAGAAGCAACGTTTGTGTGGGCGAGCAAGTTATTCCGAATTATTTGCCTGTTGATATGGTTACTGATGTTAGTTTTTATTTAAATAGCGCTCGTTAATTTCAATTTTAGACAGAGAAAAGGATAATGCACTTGTTAGACTTCACAGTCGTTATCAACATGCTTGTTTATCCGCTAATTCTAACTTGCGGCATTTTGATTGTTTTGTTCTTGCGAGAGAATCGGCATCTCATTTCAAATCAGCAACTTCAAAGCGAGATCACAAAAACGCTTACTGTGCAAGCGAGTTTTTTGTTTGAAACATCTTTTTTAATTAAAACGTTTCAGGGTCTACTTCCTCTTTTAGCAGCTGGACTGCCTTCAGCAATAATCCAACCAATTAGGTTATTTACTAAGATCGAAACAGCACAGTTTTCTAATTACGCGGTATTACTCCGGTATTGGATCCCGATGATAAATCCAATAATAATGATCTATTTCATAAAGCCGTACAGAACCCAGCTTGCTTATTACTTTCAAAACTCAAGTCGTGTTCAAGACATTACCGGTTGAATAAACGTTTCGTAGTCAAATTGCACTTTTGTTTACTCAAATGCCAACAGATCTTTAACAAAAAAAGCACCTGTTTTTTCTAGCAAACGTCAATAAGTGAATTGTTAAGTTTAACTTTTGTACTTTGTTTAAAAATAAACTCGGCAAAACTTACTGCACTTGTTGGATCCGAATGATGGACGGCGAAGTTAATGAACAGAGCCAATTCAGCAGGGTTTCTTTTTAGCTGCGTTGCACAAACAAATCCAGTATTTCGTTGACCACCGCCCGTATTCGGTTCATCTGGCCCTCCGTCAATTGCTGCAACATCGTCCGGCTCATCATCTGATTCCACATGTGTTCTTGTCAGGTCGCGCGTAGATGAAGCATTCGTTATCGTCGAAGGGGCGGCATCTAAACAAGTGATTGTTTAATGAAGAGTTATGAAACACTTACAGTGTTTGCCACCTGAATTGACCCAATTACGTACCGGCTCCACCTTGTCTTCGAGATCCAGTTCGTCGGCGTTAATTGCCTGCAATTTGAATAAGTAAAAGAAGTATGGTTAGAACAAACAAATTAAGTTCGAAATAATACTCTTCAAATAACAAAGAAATCTGTCAAAACAAGATGCTTAATGCATGAAATCGGCCGCTATCCGGTCTTGCTCTTATTTCGGCGAGATTGGAGGGATTCGTGTCCGCAAGGGTCAGCCGCCACCAAAAATGGCCGAATCGTGGCAAGTGATTCAATTTGGGACATGATTGCGGGCATTTGCTGTGTGGGCATTTAGCAGGAGGGTGGATTTTTGGTCCAGCTTTTAAAACGGCAACTTTAAATAATATGAGAGACACAGTAAGTGAATGAAACAATTACTCGCACATAAACTCAGAAGTCATAAACCAGTCTAATAGACTAGAAAGAAATTGTCACAGTCGGAACAGACGCGTTTAGTCCACACAATGTTGAGTGTGCGCATCAAGTTGTTTGGCATTTGGGGATTGCGTGTGCAAGGATTCCGGCAGCGGATCCCCAACAACAGAAACGGATATAGCCCGGTCTGTTCTTTGACTTCAACTAAACTTGCCAACTTGCTTTGGACTAGAAGTTGTTTGAAGCGGGAGGTTTGTTTGCGCAGAGATTTTTTAGATTCACTGATAAAAACTAGAACTCAATTGTGCAGACTTTATAGTAAAAGAAGTAAAGATGCCCAGTTCTTTGAATCACTTGCTTGTTTGACAAAATCGTTTTTTCTTTTTGTTTGAAAAAATCATTTTATTCTTTTTGCTGACTTCTTTAAATGTCTCTTGTCTATTTCATGTGGTGTTGATGAGTTCTCAAGGGAGTTTGCACACAACAAGCTGTGATTTTTAGACACGAAATTTGTTGACTTCTTTTTTGAGCTCTGAGACAGATTGGGTGTTGCGCGCAAAAAAGTGATGTTTGCATTTTTTAAACAAAGTGGAAGTTTTTTTAAATAAGTCAAGACTTACTTCAGTTTCGGTTGGTGACTTGTTCTTATCTGATTCATTTGGATATTTGCGAGGTTCCTGAATGAAAAGATGTTTGAATGCATTAATTGTTAAAACGGAACCTCAAAAAACCCGGATTCGAAGAAAATTGGACGGCAAGTATCACAAGGACAGCGGTTCACCCAAAAGTGTTAACGCAACATTTGGGCCATCTAAACAGTATAAGTTAAAGACGATTGATAAGCACGGCAATAAAGTTATACAAAATATTCAACTCACCGGAGATCATTCGCAACACTTCAAAGTGATTAGACGAAGAAACTGGCATTCCGTTGATTTTTACAATTTGATCGTTTTCACGAACTCCAGCTTTCGCAGCAGCTCCTCCTGCCTTCACGCTATCTACAAAAACTGGATGCTCGCCAGAAACTGTAAGTCCGTAACCATCAGGTTGCCTTGCCACAATTACACAGCGTTCCACAAGACGTGGAGAGCTTCCCGTCGAACTGTTCGTTACACTGAAATGATTGTTTTAAACGTTAAAGCTCAAAACAAACCTCGCATTTTGTGAATGAGTTTTGTGATGGTTTTTGAGTTGATTGTAAAAGTAATGACCGTTTGAGTGATTATTGACTACTTGTGCATGTCGGCATATTGGAGACGAAGAGGTAGATGGGGCGCCACGTTGTGAATGAAAGCTTGGTTGCGGGTGAACTCGAGCTGGATGATGATGAAAGGAAGCACTTCTTACATTTGTTGAATAAGCTAAATTTATTAATTAGATTGATTGATTATACTGGTTAGACGATCAGATCAAGAGCATCAAGATCTTACCTTCGAAAATGATTGGCGAATTGTTTGTTGCCATCTTTCAACTCCAGTCAATTATTGTTTACTTGTCATTTCTGTAAAGCGTTCAATCTAAACAATCATATTAAACGATTCATTTCAACTGTTTTTTGCGAAAAAACGAGTCTTGAAGCGTTAAATTTGTGAAACGAAAGCGAACGGATGCGATAATGAGTTGCGGATTTGTTTTCGGACCACCGAGTGATGCAAACTTGGAGACTAGAAGGCAAAACTGACAAACTTCCGGTCACGAAATTCGGTCAATGTAGAGATTTGAGGACAGATGAGTTATTTTTAGTTGGATAAGGAGTATTTTTGGTTGTTTTTCCGCATGTGAGTGGGCAGATTTTGCAAACTTGTCAGCACAGATTTGTTGCAAAGTTTAAGTGTAAACACGCATTTTATTGTCAAGATTTAAAGAAGTATTGTCGAAATTCAAAGAAAGTCCAAAGATCCAAATGCACCCAAAACGGCAACCAACACACATTTGCAATAAAACTTGTCAAGTTTATTTAACTTTTATTGCACTTTTAGACATTTAACGTGGTTGTTTAAACTGACTATTTAAAGTGATTATAAAAAAAATAGCTATGACACGTTTAAAATGTCCATTCTTGGTGTACAAAGGCGTGGGTGTCCACTACAAAAAAGGAAGCCGTCAAACAATTGGCAACAAGTTCGGGTTTTCGGCGAAAACATTCGCGCAATGCTTATGGATTTTACTCATGGGGATTGGTGGTCAAAATTTTATTGGAAAATCTTGTGACCGGAGGACAACAATCTACGTAATCAATTTTTGTCATATTGTCTTTTGATTGATTCCTGAATACTTTGAATTTCCTGGATTTATTGCATGTTTTTGGAAGTGCTGGAACTTCGCCGAAATTTATGCTCAAAAACAAACAGTGTGGTCTAATAAATTTAAAAACGAATAAAGAAATTGCAGAAATCGTTCCACAAACAGATTAATTGGAGATTAGCCCACGCAAATAAAACAGTCTCTTTTGTTATCAAAAAACGGCCAATTTCCTCTAACTGATAAGCTTTTAAGAATAATAAAAAGGTTAAACGTTAGTTAATTTGCATTCAACTTAAACAATTAAACGAATTGAATTGAGTTTTAAAAACTCTAGCGAAATTAACGAATTCAACGAAATGGAAAGTTCGCAGCATGAGAGAACAGTTATTGAATCAACAGCGAGACAATAACCGACTCGATGAATCGACTCTCCCCAGTGAACAATAGAGAAAAATCAAAACATTGGGATGGGTCACAGTCGGGAAGACGCACCTTGGGCTTTTTTGGAAATGGGAGCAATTTGTGTTCAAAAAGAATAATAATTTATTGAACTAACTGTATGTAAAGCAATCACATTTAAACAACTTGCTAATTATGTATTTAAAGATTTAAGTTTGTTTGGAAGCATCTCAGTCACTTTGTTGTACAAGTTGCCTTCGTGGAACAGTTCATCTCTTCTCAATTTAAACAACGACATGTTTGTTAGGCTCTCCGGTTCACTAAAAACAAGAAACGATCAATTAAGAAGTGATCAAGTTTGCTAGCAACTTACTTTAGTCTAAATCTCCGTATCAAAAATGTATGTGCTTTGTCGTTTTGATTTTTCATGCACACTGTGACAGTTTCTTCTTCTTCGTCGACAAACATGGTTATAGTTGAATCGTTTGTGTAGAATGTACAAGTTGTAGGAGTAATGTCGCGAGTCTCCGTATTTAAAATTAAAACCACATGATGAGGTGTTTTAAAGTAACGTCCAATTATGTAGCAGTTCTCTCCTCGCCAAAAGTGACACGTAAACTAAAATGAAATGCTTTGTCGGTAAAAGAAACTTATAACTTCTTACCATCATGTTCTCTGGCATCCTTTGGTCAAACAATTGTCGGACATTTATGTTCAACTGATCAGGCAACAAAGAATATTCTCCGAACACATCTTTCCACTCATCTTCATCATTAGCAGGATTTTCGTTTGTGGCGGTAGTGAAAGTTTGCAAGTTGTTTCCACTGATTCGTGCACAGTTGAATTGGTAGTTAAAATCAACGTGTTGTTCGGAGATTTCCAGCTTTTCGTTGCCTATTTTGGCAGCTTGCAAACAAAAAGTGTCTCTTTCGTCTTCGTTGTAATAAATGTAGAAGGTGTGAGGATTTCTGTAGTCAAATAGACATTTATGGAAGTGAAACTGTCGATGTTTAGAGTCCAACAAAGTGCATCTGCAAAATAAACAAATAAGAAGAGACAATTGTTTATATTTTACTTGAAGTTCGAAAGATCCAATTGCAACAAAAGAATATGATAACTCGGATTGTCGAGACGCTTCTTTTCACACAATAAAATGTAGTTGGTATCAACAATTGAAAGAATATAGCCACTGAGTTGGAAGTCTTCTGGAAATTGGCCGTCTAGTTGAAGTTTTCTGAATATATCAATGTTAAAGTCTGCATAGGCATTTGAATACTTACAATTTCTTTCCATGATAGTTGTCTAGCAAACAAAGAGATGTTTCTTTGTCATAACCACTATAAGACAATGCATAGCGAGAGTCCAGAAACTGAAACATGCTGTAGCAAACATCTTCTCGTTCCCATTCTGCAATTACATTTTGCATCTTGCTAGATTCTTCCATTATCCGTTGAAGTAAAATGTGATGTGCATAATTGACTGGCTCTTTTGGATCCACTGGATTGTTCACAGTTTCAAACCACTGGTTGAGTTCTTCGTTGGACGGCTGTGGCAAGTTCATTTCAGCTTGGATCCGGTTAAAGGTTTCTTTTTGTGTCAAGCCTTCTCGATGACAGCAACGAATTTTCTGCCCCAGTGACATTTTAGACCAAAAAGCAACGTCCATGTTGTTGAATTGAATCGGCGATCTATAGGTAAAATAATTTGTAGTTGGCTGCAGACAAAGATTACGAAACCACTGCAAGTGCGCCCTCTTGTTTGCACAATAATTCCACACTAATCTGTTGACTGTTGACAATGTTTGAATTAGTTTATTTACATATTTATAGTTAAATGTTGCAAATAGCAAACGGTTTGAGTCTATTTGGAAATTTATCAAGTATTTTTTTGTAAGCTTTGTTTTTGTTGAAAATTGCATCTCTGCGCAGTTTAAACAAGCATAAATTTATGAGCGTTTCGGGTTCACCACTAAAAACAAACAATTAAGTAATTTGTTGAAAGAAACAACTTACTTCAATTTGAACTTTCTATTAAAATAAGAAAAAGAGTAGTTGCTGTTAGCTCTCATAAACAATGTAGCACTTTGTTCTTCTTCGTCAACAAATAGTTCTATAGCTCTGTCAGCTGTGTGAAAAACACATGAAGTAGGAATGATTTCCTGTATCTCCAAGTCGAAGATCAAAATTGTGTGATAGTACTCGTTAGGACGACGACAAACCAGATAGCATTTTGTGTTTAGCCAGAGATGACAAACAATCTGAAATGCTTGTTTAAATGGAAGATCCTCATTTAATTGTTACTTTCAAGTCCTCCATCCCTCCGGGCATCTGTTTATCAAACAAGTGATGGAAGTTTGTATTTTTCTGCACAGGCATCAATGAGTGTTCTCCAAAAACGTCCTTTTTAATTTTTCTGTCATTGAGAGCTTGAACAGTTGTGAAGGTTTGAAGTCTGTTTCCTTCTAATCGTTCACAGCTGAGAGGA